>OW285237.1:43734913-46134913 GCA_935421215.2 Melolontha melolontha | reverse complement strand
AAAACTTCTTCCGTGCGATGCGGACGAGCCCCGTCTTGCATAAACCATGCATTCTCCACCATATTTAATCCACGCGCCACGGGAATAAAAGACTCATTAAGCATTTCACAATATTTTTGCGAAGTAACGGTTCCATTGACAATCACGGGACCGATAATTCCTGCTGACGAGATAGCACACCATACAGTCAACCGTCGAGGGTGAAGAGGACGAACAATTGCTAGATGTGGATTTTCTGTCCCCCAATGTCTCCAATTTTGCTTATTCACATAACCGGATACATCGAAATGTGACTCATCCGAATACCACACTCGTTCCAATGACATGCTAACATTTTCAATGCGTTCGATGATTTCGTTCGCAAAATTGTAGCGTCGCTCCATATCAAACGGTCTCAACGGCTGATCGATCTGGATTTTGTATGCTTTCATCTTTAGATTTTGTTTTAGGATCCGCCTTAGTGTTGTGCGGGGTATTTCAAGTTCTTGAGATGCTCTTGAGGTCGATGTTGAAGGTTGAGCTGTAAAGTGCTCCCGTACTCGTTCTATGGTTTCCGGTATGGTCTTTTGACGTTCTCTAACAGTTGATCTTTCGTCTGCCGCAGATGCTGTTGCTTCAAATTTCACTACAATCCTAAGATATTGTCGGATTAGTAGACATGGAAACACGATAACGAATACTTTTGTTACTTTTCTAAATTTATCTTTTTTTCCTTACCTTTTTATAGTGTTTTCCGTTGGTGCGTTATTTCTCCCGAATAGAGTACGCAAGTGCCTTGCCGTAGCTGCAAAAGATTCCCCATTTCTATAATAAAATTTTATTAATTCCACACGCACTTCCGTTGGATACGACGCCATCTTGAAAACTGACAAGGCAAATTTTTCATATATTTATTGTAAACCGCGCTTGGCCCTCTAGTGTAAAAAATATATATTATATTAATTTCTATATATACAAGGGAATAGCGCAATTTTTAAAACCGCAACATTAAATGGCCAACCCGTTAATTCACGGCATAGAATAAGTAAAAAATTAATTTTGTAAATATCAGGTTATTCGAAATGTATGAATCAATTAGACCCTCAAGAATCTCCTTTCCAATTCTATTATACGAGAAACATGATCTTTGGGTGTAGGTCAGACTTTGGAGGTGTCAGTGGTGGATCGTTTTTGAAACTCTACAAACTTATGTGTTTAATGATGTAAAGGCCGTATTTTTCATCCCCCCTAGTCAATCATTCGCTTTAAAAATGGACCATTGTTATTTCGTTTAAAACGAATATCCCGTATTGAAATGCAGTCTATTAATTTCTAAAACCTAAACATTGCATTGATTGATTGAGCCAAGCTTCTACAAATTATCAAATAATAATAATAATAATATATGTTTCGTTCTATCAGGCAAAGAGCATAAGAACATGTGAAAAATATGTCAAATACATAAACAAACATGTGTATAACAAATAGGTAAATAATAAATACGAGGTGCTACCCAGAAATTCCCGGAATTTGAATGTGGCGCGCCAAGAAATGGTAGTACAGGGGCCCTATTGTAATTGAAAATTTCGACTAGAATCAGCCATTTTATGTCGAAAACGTTGTTGGAAAAAAGTCACGTGATACAGCCCTTACGTCATTAGTTTTCGGCTGGTCGAAATTATTTTCTACATTGAAGATTGTGTCGAAATTTATTTTTCGACAAAAACCTTTGAAGTGAATTTAGTAAAATACGTGTATGCGTGTAGATTTACGGGAGTTGGAAAGAAATGGACATGAACGAAGGCAAGTTCGTGTATGCGCGGACAAATAAGGGATGCACAAGATCCATTCACATATTCTGACACGTTTATATTAAACAAACAAGCTTGTCGATGTTTATTGGATGCATTGAACCGACTTACATTTGCACAATGGAAGATACGCAAATAGACTTCGGTAACAATTTACCATGCTAATTAATATTCATTAATTTCATTATTCAAAAAATAATGTGAAATATGTTGCGGATATTGGTAGCACTAATTTTTTTTTTTTGACGTAGGAAACTATTAAGTAATAGTAGAAAGTAAAAGAAACTATTAAGTAATAGTATTTTTGCCTGCTGTTGTCAACCAACGGTATTCAGATGCATAAATATAAATTAATACCTTGGATGATCGAAAACGCGTTGGGATCAAGTTCACCAAACACGTGGTAATGATACATATTGCAGTGAATTGTGATGTTGATTGCTTATATAACTTTGGTTCACAATACACAGTAGCTTTGCCGGTCTATCTCAGTCGGGTCGCCTTCCAGGAGCTCTTTAATCTACAAGTTTACCCTCATAGGGTACGTCGCACAAGAAATAAAACACAAGGTATTAGGAAAACAAACAAAGATTCAACCCTCAATATCTTTATCCCATAAAAAAAATAAAAAGAAAAAAAAATAGACTTTATAAAGTACGGTATGCGTCAAAATAAACAACACTGAAATGCGTGCCATTGTTATGCGCATGTCTGCTTTTTGACGTATGATACTAGCAGCGTTATGTGTTTTTAGTAGTGCAAAGAACGTTGTTATGTGATGTTATAGTTGAGAATGGGTCTCACGACTGAGGAAAAAGTGTTTATCGTCGAGCATTATTTTTGATCGTACGGAAAAGGCAAACAAGGTGGACCGAGTTTGAAGTTAGTGACGGAAACATATCGCGATCAATTTCATAAAGAGGCACCTACCAACAAAGTTATGCTTTCTATTGTTGAGAAATTTCGTCGTTCTGGCAGTGTGTTGTGCCAACGGAAGGGAAGGTCTGGTAGGCCAGTAACTGTGAGAACGAGTGGGAACCATGGACGTGTCCTCAATCAGGTTTTGCAATCACCGAACCGAAGTCTTCGGCGAACGGCATTTAAGTTGAATATCAGCAGTACGTCGACTGCTCGACAATCGATAGCATTGCTGCAGGAAACTTTTGAAGGACGCATCATTTCCCGCAATTCTACACCACCGGATGCCTAAGTATGGGGTATGTTAAAGGAGCAAGTCTTCAGCGGTACAGACCCACCCAGAACTGTTAATCATTTACGTGAGAAGATCGTCTCCTTTTTCAGGAATATGCAACAACCTGTGTTCTCGAATATGTTTGACAATCTGCGTAACCGTTATGAGCAGTGCCTACAACGCCATGGCGCACATTTTGAACATGTATTCTATAGACATAATAATGTATAAGTAATAAATAATATACTTCAGTAATTTCAGTGTTGTTTATTTTGGCGCATACCGTATAAAGTCGAACTGAAACATCTATAATGAGACAGGGGGTGAGGAAAACTTTGATACTAAATGAAAGCAAAAGGTAAAAACCTCACCAAAATGACCGCGAGCAAATTACAAATTAAATATTTAGAAAAACACCATCAGATATTATCAATTACGTTATCCCAATATCAACCGTCAAATAGAAAACTATCTATATTCACACGCAATCAAAATTTTTAAATCATGCGCACATTAACATGATACGAATAACTTTTCCCACCTTCTATCCTTCTAGAACATTTTATTTGAAAAAAAAATACTTCCAAAAAATCTGATAACTTTTCTTAATATTTCTCTGATTACAAAATATTTTATAAACTTAAAATTAATGATTTTACTGAGCTCAACAATGTTATAGAATTATTTCTAAATACATAAATATATATATATATTAACAGAAATATACATACATTAATTAATGTAGCCACTTCACAAAAAAAACCATTACAAGAGAGACTACAGATAGGTCATTCGAATCAAAATTACAAGTATAAAAGACTCGTAATAAATCGAGAATTAACTTTAAATACATAAGTAAAGCACCACTAAAACACAAACCGTATTTATCTAAAAATATCTGAATAAAAAGAAGTCATTAGTGTCATCTAATAAAAATAATAACACGGAAATTTATTTATTCATGACAGGAAGATTATAACCTAACAATTAGCCTTGCAATTTTCTAAAGCCGTCTGCCATTTAGATGTAACAGTCATTTAAGAAATTCATATTAGTAAAGTTACGACATGTTTTTTCATGTTACTTAGAAATCATGGCTCACTAGAGGTAGGTTTTTTTTGAACGCACAATATTATAATAACTACATTTCAACTTCCTCTTACGTCATCATTTCTCAACTGAAATTGGTCGAAATGAATTAAAATAGCCCCCTTAGATCTATAGCGCTAGATGGTGTGAGCTACGTCTATACTAAGTCAGCCTGTCAAACGGTACTGCGCTAGGTGGTGACAAAACAGTTTCTTTGTTTATGTTTGTTGAGTTGTGTTTGAGTTATTCTGCGACACTACAATGTCTGATGTGAAAAAGCAAATTCTGCTTTAAACTTGGTAAAACGGCCGCGGAAAATGCTTAAACAAGCGTTTGGTGAGGATGATTAGGCCAGGTGCAAACTTATGAGTGTTACCGTTTTAAAAAGGGATCTGTGTCGGTTGATGTTGGGCGTTCAGGTCGTCCATCGATGGCAAACACTACACAAAATGTGGCAAAAGTGCGTGATGTGCTATCTATCGCGCGCAGACGCAGTTCTAGCGTAATGAAGATGGTCGGTAAGTTGTCGAAATTAGTAGTCGTAGCGCACAATTTAAGGGAGCCTCTATTTATCGTAAATGCACTTAGTCAGGGTAGCGTCACTTAGTTTAACGTACGGAGGCTCGAGACTGAAAATTAAAAAAAGTGTTTCCGCGTTCATATGCGCATGCACTTATAGACTACTAAAAATGTACCGAAACGACGAGCTAAACTAAAGGAGGAGTACCTAAATACATAAAAAAAAGGAAATCGGAAATAGTTAATTCGTATATTGTAAAAATAAAAAGTAGTTAACATGTAATCATCAAATGGCTCATACGTCGCAATCAGAAAATAAAATTTTAGTTATGAAACACTGGGATATGAACACCCGGTATATCAGGTCATTAAATTATTGAACATATTAGAAGAATTTACATGAGTTTATACTGAATCAACTTAAAATACCAAAGTTAGATAAATTAAATTAATCTGCAAAAGTTACCAAAACTATGACAATTAGTTATTTAATCAATATCAGTTTGCCTTAACTTAGGATCAAAATTCGTAGTTTGACCGCAGATCTGTTGTTGAACCTTACATTTGGTATTACATACACAGGATTTTATAAAATTTAATAGAAATTACAATTTACCGAGATCTGATCGCACGCCTATGATAATGTGATGACAGAAAAAAACATTGTAATATATGTAACTCTAGTATCTCACAAAGTTGTTGCAAAATTAAAAAAAAATTAATTACTTAAATGTGTGAAATTAACTAATTAACCATCAATTAAAAATTCAAAATTATTACATGAAGTCAACTAAATTTTATCAATACATAATTTAATAAAAATTATTTTATGATTAGAATCTTTATAACGAAAGTTATGAACGTGAATTAATTTTATAAATGTTTAAATATCAAATACATATATGAATTATTTGGATAAATGTACAATAATGAAATGAATTCTTTTACACCTTGCGTAAATCGTGTAAGAAGCAATTTAACGGAGTTCTCAAATATATATACGAATTAAACTATTATGTATTTATTAAATGCCGTTTTGATTAGCATTAAAATTCGGAATCGTAATTATAGCGAATAAAGTTATCGGCGAGAATTTTCAAGTTCACTGCATTAAAAAAAAGGTCTTTACAATATATCTCAAGGGCTGTGAGATCACACAGATGGCATGGTCCACAAAAAACGGTAAGGGTCTTGTCACAGGTGTGCAGGCAAGGACGAAGAGCGGCCGTGTTGAAGGTCCACACAACTCATACAGAGGGCGCAGCCGATATCAAAGAATATAACGTACATACTAAATTTAAATGTAAAATTTAAATACAGGGCGATGTAACTCTATCCACACTAATATTTTAAAATAAAAGAAAATAAACTAACAGATGCTATCCTGCAAGACCGAAGGAGAATAGTCCATGACATTTATAACATTGTCGTACGGCGGTTGTCAGCGTATTCTGGCCAAGGTTACTGACTTGTGCGTCAGTTTCTAGCCTCAACGAAGGCGGCAATACTACCCCACCCTACTTGCTTCCCAGGTCTTGCACCTTGTGATTTCTTCCTGTTTCCGAAGTTGAAGCTGAAGAGGCACCGTTTTGAAACGATTGAGGAGGTAGTGTTGAACACGCGAAGATTTCCAGCACTGCTTCTAGTCATGAACAAGTCGCTGGGATCGGTGTATTCATGCGGAAAGAGAGTACTTTGAAAGGGATGATAGTGTAGTAAATAAGTTGTAAGAACAATTTATTGTGATTTTTTCGCATTCCGGAAATTTCTGGGTTGCACTTCGTATACTGTAGGAAATGACAACAAAACATTGACGAATATATAATTAAAATTTAAATTAAAGAATAAATTTTTTCTTATATCTTCGCGAAAGAAATCATCCACTGTATACAGTGATTTCTCGAAGAAGTGTGTCTTTAGTAGTTGTTATTTACTTATGAGGTTTCTCTTTTATTTTAGGAATATGATTACAGATTTTTATACACTTAAAGACTACACTTTTGTCAGTTTTGTTTGTGGCGGAATTAAATACGTGCACAAGTTACCTTTGGTATTATGACAGTGGTCAATTTCAAATTTTTTGAAAAATTAATTATAATTTCTTCTTACAAACAACGCGCATTCTAACACATAAATTGATGATAACATAAGTATTTTCTTATCTATAAATATTGGTTTGCAAGAATCTCGGTGGTTTAATTTAAAAATAGTTCTGATTGAAGATTTTTGTATGATAAAAATACGCTTTACTAAGATAACACTTGCACGTATGCATAGTAACCGCTAATAGCACACTCAACACTTACGCTACTCGTTGTAATAACGCAATACATAACAAAATTGAGACTGTTTTGTACAAAGATCGTCGACGTGCAGACGCCACGTTAATCCATCATCCAGTTTCAACCCCAAAAAACAAGATCTCTTCGACACAACTTCGACGTTAAATTATTAAAATTTAACAAAAGCGTTTTGTCTAGATTTAGTTTTAGTTAATGCTGTGTAAATCATCAATTCAAAGCTTCCATACTTGACTCCAATATGTCCATAGCCTGTATACGGTACTGTTCTGTATCTGCCGTGTAGCGGTTTCATCTAAAGTCTTTATTTAATCTTGATCAAAAGTAGAAAGTCTTCCTGACCGCATAGACTTTTCAAAACAGAAATTACCAACTCTTAAGTTTAACTACCCATTTGCTAATGGTTGGTTTTGCTACGGCGCCATCGCCGTAAACATCAGATATTTTTAAAGCTGTTAACATAACATTTTTTTCATTTACGATAATAGCATTAAACACTGAAAATGCAATTTATTTATTTATTCAGAAAATTTCAATGCCAAGTCTGCTTCAAAATAAATTATTAAACAACAAATTACATTTTATGAAACTTCACGAAAGTTAGAAGTGATTAATGAATATTTATGAAATTGAATGCCTGTTCGTATTCGTGTGATTTTGTTTCACAATGAATTTCCTCTCCACCCCTAAGTAGCATATAACAAACTTTCCGTTCGTCGCGTGAGATGCAGCTGTATGTACCCGACGTGTAGATAAAAGGTACTTAATACATAAAGCTTATAAAAGTTAATGAATACCATAGTTTTATTTTGATGGATGACGACGTTTCCGTTGCAGTTAAGATAGTGACTATGTATCTCGTTGATACTCAAATTGAAAACTAAATAAACTATAAAAATTCTTTCAATGGAGACTGTGGTTAAATAAAAAATTTAAAAAAGGTATATAACCCCTTACCACAATTATTACCACTGTTATTTTTATAGTGGGGGGGGGGGGGGGGGGGGGGCAGCAGAAATATAGACATGTGGGAATCCATACACGGGATAGAATGCAAAAATTACCTCCTTAACAATGGTTTGCTGAATGAAGCACTCGGGGTGTTTGTTTCACGAAATGTAAAATGTTTCGCGTTTTGGGGAACAGATGTACCGGGTGTTTTGTTTAGTAAATTATTAATCATGTTTCACCTAGAGCCAACCGTGAATTCTATACATCATATTAAAGTGCTTAACTCCTTTACTATGACATGTCACCTATTTATAATTAACTTTTAAATTATATACCTACAATATCTAATAATTCATAGACCCTTTTCACGTTAATTGATTCATATTTAATATAACACAACACAGTCGGATGTCTTGTTTTTTCACATGTAACGCCCCTTCCTAATTTTGTCTTTCTCAGAATTTCAAGAGAGTTCGGCTTTTACAATATAGATTTTGTTACATGTACACTGATGTGTACAATGCACATGAAATATACATATAGTTAAATATACTAGTGTTTTGTGCAAATATAAGGTGTTTCATTTAAGTTTAATAGTAGGTCATCGTAGTTTTTAAAAATCGTTTTTAGTTGGCGCCTCTTTTAGAGAGAATTTCTGCCTTTCCTTTGTTCGATTATTTAACACATGTTTATACCTTTTCCTTAAGAGGCAAGTGTTTGTCTCGTAGTTTTGAGATCGGCATGTTAAATTTAGTCTTTACAGTGTTGCAGTGTATAGTAGTTGTGCGGTATCGTTTCAAATTCAAGAAAAGATTTACATATTTCAGAAAATAATTAATTTCTCAAGAAGAAAATGATTGATTTCATCAGATGATTGGACCACTCCTCTTTAGTATTTCGGTTGTCTGATAACCATATTATTAATATCAGCAGCTAGTTCGAGACAGAATTCAGAAAATGTTTTTTTCTATTTTGCGTTCGAAATGAACTCATGAAACCAAAAACAGTATCGAAATGAGCTCCATTTCGATACGCTATTTTTCATTTTTCAATGTTGGCGTTGTTCGAACACAGAAATAAATATCATTGCTGTCATTTGATTTTAAGAATGTATGTACATTTGACAGATATGATATATGTCCGTATTTTACACAAACAACGTATGTTGTATACAATTGAGAACAACATATATATATTTCTATGTCACTCATGTTTATATTTTTAAATGAAGTATCAAGTAATGTTAACGAAAATTAGTAAATAATATGTAATATATTTTACTTCGCGGATAGCAAGATTTAAATTTGAAAATGTCAAGTATCAATGTGACCAACTGCATGCTTTATATAAAAATTAAACTCTGAACTTTCAAATTAAATAATTCCAATTTAAGCAATTTATTAATGTAAAAAACGCAAAATAGAAAAAATAGTAAAAAAAAACTCGTTTCATAAGGCCTTTTGCCGCACTCGCTCTTTAGAAAACTCGCCGCTATCGCGGCTCGTTTTCTAAACTGATCTCGTGCGGCAAAATGGTGCCTTATGAAACTTGTTTTTAATATACTATTAAAGTACTTAAGTTTCAAAATTGATGATATCTATCCGCTTCGACGATTTGACTATAACTAATTTCTTCTGTGTTATTATTTTCGTTCATTGGCTTCCAGAAGAGATGTGGCAAGTTCCTCAATGGCATCTAGGACTATAGCAGCACCGTGAGGTCTAGCACTATCGTCAAGGAAACGAAAGTTTTCACCGATAGCACCTTGAAAATTTGGTGTAACGTTATTAATAATGTTGTCCCTGTATCCATTCATATTTCCATGACAGAGGTAGACGTTTGTACGCATGCCAGCCCAAACTGTTATAGAGCCTCCTCATAAAGAATGAACTTCTTGAACAAAGCGAAGATTTCTAGGAATTCCTGGCCACACGCGAACTCTTCGACTATTTGAAAATCGGGCATATCTGGATTCATCTGTGAAAAGTATAGTACACCATTGTTGATTCTAATTAAGATGTTCTTTTGCTTACTCCAATCTTAGTCGCTTATTTTCGGTAGTCAAAGGTATGCCTCTTAATGGATACAATGTTAGCTTCGTATAGACGTCGCCTGATAATTTCTCTAGAAACATGAACGTCGGTTGCTGCTTGAAACCTCCCTTGCAGTTTTCTGCAAGTTTCGTGAGGATGTCTTCTTGCAGATAGTGTGTTGTTTTCCGAGGTCCACCCGTTCTCCATCGTTCTGACACAACCAGTTTCAATAAATCTATTCCAAAGACGAGATATGACACTTTGTGTTACCTCAAAGCGTCAAAAACAGTAATCTGCATATCACCACTTTGCAGCGTTTCTATAGCTGTGTTTGCTTCAGTAGTGATTAATTTTCATTTAGGCATACTTGAAAACCAACCTTAAGAAACCAAAAAAAAATTAAACAAAATTTAGGATGCTCAAATATGATCAACTTGATACTTAACAAAACTATCAAGAAATAAACAACCCGTAACTTTGCAACAGTCGTATTTGTGCCAATTTACACTATATCTCTAACTCGTGGCGCAATTTATTTCTGTCTTTTAAAATCGATGGAGTCTATCTACTCCGTGGTACGTCGTATGAAGATTTTTTAACAGACGGATTTTCACTCTCTCTCATCTAGAAGACACTTTCTGTGAACATTCGACAATGTCTGAGGTAATATGTTTCGCATGCAAAGGGCAATGTTCGCAGTTAAAGCTGGTGATAAAAACCGTAAATTGATGATTTTACATAACCACACAAGAAAAAATCGTTTAGGACTAAATCAGAGGACCTAGCACGCTCGCGAATAGCACTCCAACCAGTTATCAATCTGGTATCAAATATACTGCTCTTTAAATATTGTCGTACAATTACAGCATTATGAGCAAAGCAAAAAATCGTTTACGATTAAATCAGAGGACCTAGCAGGTTCGCGAATAGCACTCCAACCAGTTATCAATCTCTGCTATTGCTAAGGCGATCGAGTAACCGGGAGATCTTTCCATATTTTGAGAGTAACCCTGTCTGTCGATCAAATATACTGCTCTTTAAATATTGTCTTACAATTACAGCATTATGAGCAAAGCATCCATCCTGGTGAAACCAAACGTCATTTATGGAAATATCTGGTATGCTTTACACCCAAAGTACTATACTACTCTGCAAAAGAAGTAAATATCTTTGTGAGTTTAAATTTCCTTCAATGACAAAGGATCCAATGATATGGTCCCCTAAAAGTCTTGTCCAAACATTAACCTTTTGGAAATATTGCTTTCGTGCATCATAAATTATGTTTATTTTCCTAAGACCATAGTCGCACAATTGCCGAATTATGATGATCATTTAGAGGAAAATTGGATTTGTCGTTATAAAACTGCTTCACAAATTTATTTATTATTATTTTTTAAATCCTATACGATAACTTGCTCAGGAAATCTCTGCTAGGCAATTCCTATCACAGCACAATATTTCGTTCTTCATTTTGTGAAGTTCTTTTCTGTTTATGTTGTTGCGAATATAAGCAACCATAGTTTTTCAAAATTATTAATAATGTAACGCACTGTCCCACACGCTAGGCTTTTTTCAAATTCTGTTTGAAATTAACGGGTAATTTATCTGATTAACTGACCAAGATGATGACATTTAATAACAAATTGCTTTTCTTGACTCACATAAAGTCAATATAAACAGAAATATTAGTAAATATGCAGGAAAGAGAAACAAGCAACCGTTAACAAAAGAAAATATTAGATTAACTGCAAACAATAAATAGAATTAAGATCAAATGTAACTCTACGATAGATGCGATCCACTCGACAACTAGTACGGAACTGCCGTGTAAGCGTACCTTTCAATTTCCGCATATTACCTACTATTAAGGTGACTATAGAGTGCTCACTCAGACGGTATAAGGCAATTGGCTATCATTTTAATAATTGATTTATTACAACGAAATTTCAATTTGCTTTATATTCATGTTGCATTACTTGTAGTTATAGTTGATATTTAGACTATTTTCATTTTGGGAGATTTGGGCAGTCGACAGTGCCAAACCAGAGCATCTATTAAAGAAACCAGGAATTTAAATGCAACAAATTCATATGTGCTGCAGTCGTAAGAACGTTGAGAAATGGCATCAGCTACGATAACAATTAATTCTTGGTCTTTAGACCTAGAACAGCCTCTTTTAATTCCGCAACAAATAGGTTTTAGGCCAACGAAAAAGTGTTCATAGTTTTAAGCTATATACAAGGGATAAGCTGAATTGATTGAGAATAAGAAAATCTAGTGGACTATGAAAAACAATCATGCAGTGTTTATTTAAAGCAACTCTTTATCTCTTATTTGACGTTGTGTTGTTGAAGTTACGTTCGTTATAACTCAGCTACGTATTTTTTGAAAGTAAAAGAAAGTGAAATTAACCAGGAGCACTTTCGAATCATAATTCTCAGTGTTTCTCAGAAGTACGGGCTTAGTAAATAACATATAATCAAAAAGTCTTTGGATCGCGATAGCCATGAAGTGTAAAAACCATCTATAGAATTATTTACTTCTGTAGTTTGAAGTACACATAAGTCACAAATAAAATAGATTTTAGGTTATGGTAATTAGTTGCATTTTATGTATATTTTATAGCCAGCTGACTTAAAAGTTGTCAAGTCATTGACAAAACTAATTGAAATAAATAATTTCATAGATATCTCGTAAATTCCACGGCAATAGCGATTCAAAGACTTTTTGATCATACGATACAATTAAGCTAAATGGACGAAAGACAGTTACAGCTAAATGTACACTGAAAAATGTTGGGCTATTTTTTGTGTTTTTGGCTATTTTTTAGGCCTAAACGCAATTCCGAAAGAAGATTGGTTGGGAGCTTTTAAATAGTGGAAAGATAGAATGGTCAAGTGTATCATTGCTGAAGGGAATTACTTTGAGCGTATTTAAAATTAAATCCTAGAAAATATATACCATGTTTTTTATTCTCAATAATTTCAGCTTGTCCCTCGTACAATATGCGAATGGTCTCAAATTGAAAAACTACAGAAATGTTTTATAATCGTTGCTAATGATACGTTTAAGTATAATGAAAATAAAATTGTCTGAGTGCTTTTTTGGAGGGGAAGATGGGTTATGAGAGTTTGTTTAACATTTTTACTTTATTGTTTAAAATGACTATGACTGTTAACAAACTTAATATTTACATATGTTGTTCATGAGCTTATCTAAATAGCTAAAATAAACAGTTTCATTATTTGTATTTTAATTGTAATTCTTATTACTTATTCGAATATTTTATACATAAAGAAGCAGAAAAAGTTGTTCTACATATGTTTTTTTAATAGGCAAATCGGATCATACCTACAGATATTTCTATAAAACATCTGTGTGCATATTTTCGTGTTCTATCATTATTAATTTAATACATTCTGTGTGTATTTTTCTTTTAACAACTAGGTGATAAAATTTTGAGTAAAGTTAGTTAAACGACAGTCAAAATAATTTCTGAATTAAAAGTATTGCGAACATCCAGTTGATAATGAAAAAGGTTAAATAGATCAGCGTGACAAACTAGATGTTTTTTTTAACAAACTATTAATAATTAAAATCAAATCGGACGGATTCAAATCTTTTAATATTTATGTCTTGTTACCGTTTTTAAGAACAAAACTAATTTTTTACTAATTAAACCGTGAATATTTGGAATTACTAACATCGACTTTCTAAATGCACGTATTTCTTATGAAGATACAATAAATATGACGAAATATTTAATTATTTTTTTTCGTTATTAATATTTAATTAAAGTATTCAAAATGATTGGTGAAATTTATTATATGATTCTTGATAATTTAACAAGAAACCTTATTGAAATTTTGAAATGTGAAAAAAGTATATTAATCGAGTGCCTACGTTATATAATTACATCCACGTGGAATTTTCTTTTTTCCATTTGTGATTCAAAATATGTTGATCAAACATGAAATCTTGTATATTTGCCAAATTATAACGAATGAACTTAAATTGCGGTTTAGTAACATCATCCGTAGTTGAGGTGTATTCTTGTCATGAGTTTCAAAATTAGTATAAGTGGGTCAATTTGGGATTTGTAGCCTTAATTTTATATCATGTCTAATACGATGGTTGTTGTGAAAGTTTTTAGAAAAAGTATGAAAAACATAATTTGTCTGCATAAAAGGCTTTAGTCGACAGTTTGGCGGTGTTGTTAAGGTAACAGTATTGCAATTGATATAGTCAAACGGACATTATCATAGTCAGTTGCTGCGGCTCGGTGTGTTCGGCCTCGTGACACCGAAAAGTAAAAGAGGGATACAGATAAAGAAGAAGAAAGCAATGGCTTAATTTTTTTCAAAATAGTCACCTAAGATCTATATATTTTTGAAAGTACTCCGTAAAAATGCGTCAACTGCTTTTTCAGGAAAAAATGCTCCCCACGTATTTAATTTTTGACAGATAAGAACGAAAGAGAAAATAGTGAGAATAACAGGAGCTATACGGACAACGAGACATTACTTCCACATTTTCCGCCTTCAAATATTCGATTTCTAGACCGGGTGTGTGAGCTCGCATTGTCATGATGTCCACTTTATCGTTTGTTGTAACAGCTAAAGCCTTGTACACACTGCAGCAGCAACGTGCAATGCAACCTATAGTGCAACATGTAACGCAACGTGGGTGGCTTGAAATATACAACGCAACGTTAAGAACGCGCAACCTACTTTCAACGCATTTCTAGTTGTTTCCACTAGTGGTTCGCGAACACTGTAGCAACATGGAGTGTTCCTTTAGATATAATAATTATTATTATCATCATCTAGCCGTAGCGTGCGAAGCTTATATGTTAATACATGAATTAATCACTGACAGGAATCCACGAAGATGGTGGAGAACCAATCTATTTTGGCTTTTTCGTGCTTAAAAGATGATAAGAGATTAATCATTTTATTTTTACAAATCTCTCCCGTCGTACCCATGCGTTGGCCGATATTCCACGTATCCACTTTTAGGTTACTTTTTTATAATTTATATTTGAGGGATTCCATAAAAGTATCTTCTGCTTATATAATTAAATGAGCAATAGGGATTTTTCTTCATTCCATGATTCTGATGATGAGTTTTCTGGTGATATTGACATTTTTAATAAAGTATATCTAGATAAATTTATACAAATTTGATGTGGCACGTGCGCGCAATACGTACACACTGGCCAATTATTCATATGCTCGTCCAAACTGCGCAACCGAGAATCCCTTTGTGTTCGCACGAAAAACCGACAACCGATGGATCACATGCGCGCAATATCTGCAACGCGAGCTGTAACATGCAATGCACGTCCACACATGTTGTATTATTTGTTGCATTACAGGTTGCACTGCACGTTACGGCTGCAGTGTGTACAAGGCTTAAGATAGGTGGACGATCACCGAAATCGTCTTTTAGAGACGGTACGACCTCTCTTAAAACGTGAAAACTATTCATAAACTTGCGTACGACTTGTAGAATCTCGAATCAACTCAAGAGCTTTAGTACTATTTTTATCCAGGAGAAATAGAATTTCTCAACGTTCTATTTTGCAATCTTGACAGCATAAGAAGAATGATAAACTTTCCGATCACTGTTAACGAATTAGTACACTTTCATATAGTATATAATCTGTCATTTGACGTTTTGTTGTTTAAAATACGTTCGTTATAACTCATCTACTTATTTTTTAAAAGTAAAAGAAAATGGAATTAACCAGAAGAACACTTTTTCGAATCGTAATCTATTATGATTTTAAAAGAGGTTTAAGTGCTTATGAGTGCAAAGAGAGCTTAGATTTAGTTTTTAGTGAACAAGCACATTCCTTGGTTACAATTGCTGCTGTAATTGAAGAGGACAATAAAGTCACTTATGCGGTAATGAGCATCAACTCAAGATTGGATTCTCACCTGTTAAAACAAGCATACACGATCACCTGCATTAAAAAAAATGGTCGTTTTGTGCCGCATCACCTTTCTGATTTCCAAAAAAGCAGAGCGTGTACAAATTTGCCATGAAACTTTAAATTTCTTAAATAATGGCGGGCACCAATTTCTTTCCAAAATAATGACAGGCAACGAAACTTATATTATTCCCTTTTTCGACCTTCCTACCCGCCAAGAGACTCGTGTGATTTACGAAGATGAGGAAACGCCTACAATGACTAAGAAGCAGCGAGCTATGAAAAAAGTTATGTATGCGGTATTCTTCGGAAGTATAGGCTTAGTAAATGCAATTAAGTTAGATGGACAAAAGACAGTTACAGCTAAGTGGTACACTGAAAAATTTTTGCCCGAAGTGTTTAGTAGATTTCCAGACAAGGGAATTATGCACCATGATAATGCATCGTCCCATACGGCAGTTTTAACTCTCCAGTTTTTGGCTGGAAAAAATATAAAAGTACTAGAACATCCACTGTACTCACCTGATTTAACAATGTGTGACTTTTGGCTCTTTTGAGCTTAAACGCAATTTGCGGGGTAGAAGGTTTTCGTCTAAAGAAGAAATTGATACCGCAAGTTCACGCTTATTTTGAAGGTATTACGAAAGAAGATTGGTTGGGAGCTTTTAAACAGTGGAAAGAAAGAATGGCCAAAGTGTATCATTGCTGAAGGGAATTATTTTGAGCATATTTAAAATAAAATCCTAGAAAATATAACCGTGTTTTCAGTTTGTCCCTCGTATAATGTTCTAAGCGGGGCACATTCTAATATCTATTTTATAGCAATCGCCATAATAACACAGCGAAATCAACATGCATTTTTTTAAATGGAAGGTATATTATTTTTGCAGTTGTATTGTAAGAGAATGCTATTTTTAACACACTAGTCTTTTCATATTTCATGTAACAGCTTCATTATAAGAAAAATAATAAAATTTGAATATTTTTATTTCGCGGTGTCGTATTATAATAGGTTAGTTTACATGCACTTTACGTAGGCAAGTTACGTATTTTGCATAGGGTGTCGTGTCGTTACATCCTTTTCTTACTGATTGAGTTAAATACATGTAAAAATACATTAATAAAATTAGGTCACCAATATCATCCCGAAGAATAGCGTCTTTTTATCGATGATTCGAAATTGAGCTTGGAAGCTGCCCTTCTTCACATATGAAACATTTATCTATCCATCCTCATTGGTCACACAATCCACTTCAAAGGAACGTATGAAAATTGACTTTTATTCCAAACTGAATTAATTACAAAATGTACGAATGATAGATCAGCGCAGACCTCAAAGTTGTAACAATTCTACTCGGTTTACAACTAGGGCATACAAAGAATTTCTGTTTTCATTGTGAGTGGGACAGTCGATCAAGAAATTTCCCCTACATTCTTAAAGAGTGGTCGGTCAGGACTCAGTATGTTTCTGGTCAAAGGAATATATTCCATAAATCACAGGTTTAAACTGATAAAATACTTCTGCTACCATTACTCGTAAAGTTAGATTTGATGAAAAATTTCGTGAAAGCAATGGTCATGGATTTCAATAGACTTCCAATAAACTTCTACAATATGATAAAAAATTCGAATAAACCTGAAGTGAATTGGAGCATGTTGGTGGGAATGCTTTTAAAAATATGTCCCATAATTTTCTAGGAAACAAAATCCGACAATTATATAGCACTTGGTAATAAACATTTTAGAAGTTCCTATAAATTGCGCTGTAATATTAGCCTTATTTAATACATTTTTGCACTCGCATGTGGATTTCTTTCCCCCGAATCTCAGCGACGTGGTGATGAACACGGCGAAAGGTTTCCTTAAAAAACGTCATCAGGGTAAGTGGAACAGTGAAATGCTTGCTGATTATTGTTGGACATTGGTATCAGAAAGTGCTGAAGAACAGTATAAAATAAAAAGAAAAACATTTTAACCCTAGGATTACCGAGCGTGTCCAATGGACCCGAAACGATTTCTAACCATTGTTTTATCGTACTTATGGTTGGGCTAATTTACTGGTATTAATAGACTTTATAGCTTTAAAATTTTGACAAAAGAATTATTTTAGAAAGAATGGTTTTGGCAGTATAAAAATACTTTCGCGATTTACCAACCGGGTCCGTTGGACCCATATGTCGTTTACTGTATAAATGGTAGGTAAAGCGAGTGTGTTTTACAATGATAGTGGTTCGCTTATAGATTCTGGACTTCCCCACTGCTGATAAACCTTTCTTGGCATTCCCCGATGTATACAGAAAGGAGAAATCCTTTTATCATGCGGATTTTGGGGACTTTACGTGTTTCAGCATATTTATAGCCGCACGTCGTGAACAATGCATTGCATTAGTGCTTGCCGAATCCATGTAGTGTTACTTTGTTACTGTGAATAAGACAAAATTTATATTTTGTTCAGTTGTGATGTGCGATTATTTCTGAATCTTTTATTGCGGCTATTTTCTACTTTGCGTTTTACTCATTACGGAAAATGGATCGTAGAAATAAGGAATACGTTACACAACAACAGCTAGAGGCGATGGTAGCCGAAATGAGTGACGTTGAATACAATAGCGGATATGCAGCTTGAAACGACGATGGAGAGGCAGATGCAGTCGAAGGCCTCATCGATGGAGGTGATCAAGCACAGCTGAAGACTCAGATAGCGAAGAATCTGCTGAGAGCAGCGATGATGACCACAACAGAAATCCGGCTGGTGCTAATTCTTTTATATCAAATATCAAGATCCTATTTTACTTCATCACGAAAGACAACCACGACACCATATTTTCCGAGAACGCTCAGGCCCAACACGTTTTGGAAATTGCGAGATCGATATACCTGCTTCTTCTTTTTTTATTTATTTTCGTAAACCTCTTCTTGAAATTATCCTAAAATGGACGAATGAAGAAGGAGAGATTGTTTTCGTAAAAAATTGGATAAAAATGGATTTATTGGAGTTTTAATACCAATAGGTGTATACAAATTTTATAACGAGGATGTAACACAACTTTGGAGCAAAAACAATGGTCGAAAAATCTTTGGTACTATTATCGCTCGGAATATATTTGAAAATATACTTTGTGAACTTAGATTCGACGATGCAGCGGAAAGACGAAGAAAAAGGAGTGGCAAAAAAATAGCAAATATACGGGAATGCTTTGAGTTATGGAATACTTATTTGCGAGATGCGTATGTACCAAATTGGTGTATGACGGATGATGAACAGCTTGTAACTTTCAGAGGCAGATGTCCCTTTAGACAATATATTCCATCAAAACCTGGACGATATGGAATAAAATTTTGGGCCATTTGTGATAGTGTAACAACCTATGCATGGAAACTGGAAATTTATCCCGGAAAGAAGGGAAAGGAAAGAGACAAGAATCAAGGCGAAAAGGTTGTAAAATGTTTAGTAAGAGAAATTGAAAACTCTGGAAGGAATGTCACCTGCGACAATTTCTTTACTTCGTACAATCTTGCAAAGTATTGGTTATCAAAAAAACCTAACATTAGTTGATACGATCCGTAAAAATAAGCCTGAATTGCCATCTTCATTTGTTGATCCAAAAAATCGTCAAGTGTTTTCCACACAGTTTGGTTTTACAGACAATGCGATGATTATTTCGTATTGCCCAAAGAAACGCAAGTTTGTAATGTTGCTGAGTACTCTGCACAGCGAGGAAAATGTTGATAATGGCCGAAAAAAGAAACCTCAGATAATCCTGGACTACAATAAAACAAAAGGTGGCGTAGCCAACATGAACAAAATGACACGATCATACACCGTGAAAAGGATGACGAAGAGATGGCCTCTTGTAGTTTTTTATAGCATGATAGATATCAGCGCCATGAATACATACTATGGAAGCTCTTGAAACCTAATTCAGCTTTTGTTTTCAAAAAGAGAAGACTCTTTCTAATTGAGCTAGGAAAGGAGCTAGCAGAATACAAGGGCCTCGAAAAACCAGAAGCAGAAGAAGAAGCTGAAGCATCTACTAGTTCTGAGATTCCAAGAAAGAAGAAGAGATGTGATGTTTGTCCATCTTCAAAAGACAGAAAAACAAGAACAACTTGTGCGCGTTGTAAAACCAATGTATGCGGTGAACACTCAGTAGTTTATGTAAAACTTTTATGTAAGTCATTTATATATTATGTAAATGGGATTTAAGTAAAACACTTATATTAATTTCCAGTATATATTACACTTTATTATATAAAAATAAATTGATAACATGTTTCGCTACGATGTAGCTTCTTCGGATCTTATATTACTACTGAACACGCTCTTCACAAATGTATGGCTTTTTTCTAAACTATTTCAATGGGTTGCACTTGTCTACATTAGAATCGTCTCTTACCGATATATCGTCTAAAATTATTGTTATTTTAATATTTAATGAAACCAGTTTAAAAGTGGGGAATTATTAAGGTCTAATTGGTCATTTAACAATATATCTGCATATTTAAGTTTATTTATTTCTAAGGATTCCAGTAAATTTAACTTTAATCCTTTTTGTTGTGACTGTAAAATTTCGAAATCTTTATTGAAACTATGATTATTTTCCAACAAATGAATTGCATAATTGGAATCTGTCTTTTTGTTAATAAAACTTTTAAAATGTTCCTGTATTCTTTTCTCAAAGCTCCTACCAGTTTGGCCTATGTATGTTTTAGGGCACTCTTTACATGTTAGTTTGTATACTCCGGATTTATTACTTTTGCTTGTCTTGGATTTATTATTTTTTATGAATTTCCCTAAAGAATTATTAGTTTTATAAGCTACATTTATATCTGTTTTTCGTAAAATTTTTCCTATTTTTTCACTTATCGGTCCTATGTATGTTAATAATTTATAATTGCTTGGTTTATCTTTTATTATTGGGTACACATTTTCTATTGCTTTCCTATATTTCTTTTTTCTTAAAATTGTATCTACTATATTTGGGTTATATCCATTATTTTGCGTTATTTGTTTAATGATATTAAATTCTTTAAAGAAGTTTTCATTATTTAAAGGTACTGATATTAATCTGTGTATCATACAATGGAATGATGCTAGTTTTTGACTTACCGGGTGACAGGAACTATTGTGAATGATAACATCTATGTGTGAGGGTTTGTGATATATTGAAAAGACATGTTTATTATTTTGTCTAGAAATTGTAAGGTCCAAGAAGTTTATACTTTGATCTGATTCTTTTTCTATGGTGAACTTAATGTTTTGGTGTAGATTATTTATGTGTTCAAAAAATTGGTTTAATTGTCTATCTGTGCCTCTGAAACAAGCTAATACGTCATCTACATATCTGTACCAGTATATAAAATATTTAAAATTGGGATGTTCTTTAATTTGACTTTCTAAATTATCCATAAAAATCTCTGATAATAGCGGACTCAATGGGTTGCCCATTATTAGGCCATCATTACATGAATATATCTTACTGTCAAATTCAAAATAGTTTTGATCTAAACAGATAGTTTTAAGAGAACTTATGATTTCTAATTTTTTAACTATATTAACATTTTGAATTGTTAACAAATTCTCCACCAAATTAATGGTGTCTTTTATCGGGATACTAGGGAATAAATTAGTAATGTCGAATGATATTAGCTTGGCATTGTCTGGAAGTTTAATATCTTTTATTTTGTTAACTAGCTCTAATTAATTTTTAATTGTAAATTTCGCTGAAAATTTAGTATTTTCTCTAATATGTTCTAAGATTTTTTTGGATAATTTATATGAAGGAGCTGTGACAAACGACACGACTGGTCTGATAGGATTATCTTTTTTATGAAGTTTGATTAATGAATATAATTTTGGAGCTTGTGGATTCATATTGATAAGTTTACCTTCCTCCTTATCATTAAATAAACTTTTACAATTCTGTATGCACTTCTTAACTGAAGATTGAAATTTCACTGTGGGATCTGATTTTAACAATTTATATTTTGATGGGTCTAAAAATTGCATAGTTTTATTAATATAATCGTTTTTGCTTAATGCTATAACTGTATTTCCTTTATCTGCTTTTGTGAAAATAATATTATTGCTGTTTGATTTGTTGTTTATTATTGATTTTAATGTCAACATTTCATGATTTGGACTCGAATTTACGGAAGATTCAGCTTTTAAAAAATTTGATACTACATATTTTTTATCTGTGTTATGCAATGTATTTTTTAATGCAATTTCTGTATCTATTGCTATATTGTCTAATTCTGAGGCTGATTGTTTCGGCTGTAAATTATATTTGAAACCTTTTTGCAATAAACGTTTTTCTTTGTTAGAAAACTCTACTGTGGTTAAATTTTTAAATTTGTCTGAGAATTGATGATTTGAAAAATGACTTATGTTTTTGCTCACATTTCTTTTTTTATTATTAGTAATCAAATATTCTAGTTTATGTTTTTGTTTAATGTATTTTTTGTTAATTATTGAGTTTACTTTTTCTCTAGTATTACTATCTAACATAATGAATTCTACATAATTTAATTTATATAACAATTCTGTATGAACAACCTTTAAATATATGTGTAAATTTCCTCAATTAAATTTATATATTTTGTTTTACAATATTTATGTCTTATTATTATTACTGCTTCGGTTTATTCTAATGGTCTTATCTTATGTTGAATAAAATAAAAGTCAAATATAATAAAGCTTATGCTACATTAAATTCAAAATAATCGCCAAATATTAGTTCAAACCCAGCATATATTAATACGGGTCCAATGGACCCGCGCTGTAAGTAACGATAGGCCGTTTTCCTGGTAGTCCTATATTAATATTACATATTTCATTTATTTCCGAATATTTTTCTTTCCAAAACCCGACGTGACAGAATAAATCCATTGTTATTACTATTATTAGAACTATAAAAGAAACGAAAATTGTACGTGGTTTCTAAAGAAAAATTAAAAAATGAAATTTATTGACCAGTGTTATGTTTAGAAAAAAATAAAATGCAGGTCAAATTTGAATTGCCTTCATATTATATTAAATCGAAGTGATTGATTTCTTTTGTGGCATATTCCTCATTAGAGTATTAATGGAGTATCCTAACTCATTTTCACTATAACAATAATAATTAATTAGAGAGTTCATTGATTTATAAATATTAAAAAACGTAACTGATATAAGTGGATAATGACTGATCAAATTGTTTGTAAAAATGTTTGAAAAGAAGGCGTATATTAACACATTTGCAAAAATGTATTACGGGCTACACGCAATAAAAATATAGCACAAAACATAAAATAACAATGTGCACACGTTTTCTAAACTTGTACCTCACGTGTAAGCTTGTTATTATCTGTATACTTTATTTATTAAGAACATTAACTACACAAAAAAAGCGCTGTATCATGTTAGGATGTTGGCCTACAGATAATGTATAGTTTTTAAAGATAATTGCTAATAATATAGATCCCGCACCTGTTTAATAATAGTATTATAAATGTGATACTTTGAAAAGATCTAGTTGATAATTGCACTCAACAATATAATATGTGCCTAAGTTATATTATACCCTTAACATATGTAGATTTGAATATTGTAATGTCATTATTAGAATTGGACGGTTTGTATATTATGTTGATTTCCTACCACTTTGAAGCAAAAGAATTAACCGTACAAGATTAGCTATTTATGTATCCGAAAAAAACAGAAAAAAAAACATATTTATCATTGAAAACGGTTTTATTGCCTTCAAAATATTCCGTGTGATGATCGAATACACTTTGCATATATTTGAACCAATTTCACAGCGCTTTTTTCATTCCAATGGAGGTATCTCCAAAACATACATTTTAAATGCATCAACTACATTTTCTAGCGTCGAAAATCGTTTTATTTGTTTCGTATAAGAAGCGAGATAGAAATTTAGATTTTAGTGTACAAATCACTTTTATGACAAAAAAAGGGTAATAATTAGAGCCCTGTATTTTAGGTCCACTTGTCTCTTTCTACGTATTTTAGGATCCTTGTTTACTCATAGGCGTAACTTCTTGCTTTTTTCTTATGAAAAACTATTTTATTTCAGTTTTCAAAATCGCATTCAAAACTATAACGTAAATAAAAGTCATAAAAATCCTAGTAGTAATTCAGGGAGCACTAAATGAAAGAAAAGCTTGTCTACATACCTAAAATAGTTATTTACGTACCAAGGGCATACTGAGGATGTTTATATTCTAGGGCAACAGTTTACAAAACCGAGGGCCTTCGGCCCGAGGTATTGTAAATTGCCCGAGATTTATAAGCATCGAGTTATGCCAAAGGTTCATATAACGTTTTATTTTTCACTTTAAAATCAATTATTAATTGACAAAAAGCGTTTAATACAAACGGAGTCTACCACAAGTCTACTTTGTATTTGTATGTTGACGTATGACGTTGACGATTGAGTGATTTATTTATTTCATGAAAAATAAATTGCCAAGTGTGTTACAACGTATGTGATAAAAGAAGACATTCCGGAAGTAATACACGAACGAGCATTAAAAGCTGTTGCGGAGTTACTCCCCAAAAAATTACGACCACTTTATAAGAGAGAACTCTAAAAATTTGACGACTGGAGAAGCTAAAATTCTGTGAAAACTGTCAATGAAACAGTTCTAGTATTCAGATTGCTGTATTTTTTTACTTTTTATTAATAATAGCTGGCGTTATTATAACGTCTGCTTATTATGCCCTAAGGCGAAATGAATGGAGTTATATATCGCGTATTACAGATATAAACAACCAATTATAGACTAGTGAAAAATAAACATTTTTTCATTAAATTTGGGTTTAACGTTTTTATTTAAGGTTGGTTCAATGACAATTCAATGTATTGTCAATCAACCAAACCTTCAAAATATCATTTTGTTGCTAGTAAAATTTTGTCTTCGGAATTTGTGAAAAGCAGTCTAGATTCCATCATTCCGGACAAGAAAGAGAAAGCTCTTCCATGAGTAACTGATGTAGCCTATATGCTCCACGCAGGGATAAATTTACAAACTTTTTTACCAGGTATGGTTCACGTTACTTGTTTTACATATTTTTTACATCGCTTGTCTGAAATTGTGCGAGAAGAGTTCGCAGATGTAAATACATTTATTAGTAATACGAAAACAATTTTCTTAAAAGCTCCCAGCAAAATGCAAAGAACCTTGTCCTGGATTGAGTTTGCTTCCTCAACCTGTTATTACTATATAGTAGGGGAGTTCTCGAGAACAAAAGTAGTAATGTATTCGATTCTTGAAAGTTCTCGCTGTTCTCGAGAACTTGCGGCAAAGTATTCGAATACTTTAGGTCTCGGTCTCGGAGCTACTGCCTAGTCGGTCAGTACGAAACGCGTTTTGTTCTCGAGAACTTGCAATGTAGTATTCGAATACTTTTGGTTTCGGTCTCGGAGCCACTGCCGGTACTCGGAAACACGTTTGTTCTCGCATTCATATGTATATGTATGTATAATAGGTATTCGAATACTGGCTGTTCTCCATTCCGTCTTAGACTATAGGTAGGCTATACGGTATGATGTTTGTAATATGAGTTAATTTTAGGTGAACGGGAGAGATTTATTATAGCGAAAAATAACATAACCGAGATAGAGAGCAAATCCAAAACAACGTGTGTATGTAACAACTTGTGATGCGAGTATTCGAGAACAAAAATAGTATGTATTTGCAATTTGTTGTTCTCGAGAACTTGCGGCGAAGTATTCGAATACTTTTGATCTAGGTCTCGGATAAGTATTCGATTCCAAAAAGTTACGTGTCCGTAACGCTCAACGCATCGTAACGGTTATTTTGTATTAAATTGGCATTCTCTTTATTATATTTTGCTCCGTTTCCAGCGAACCTTCCTGTATATGTATCGATCGTCGTTTATTTGTATCATATATTTGGTTTCTTTCAAGTATTTCTTTTTTCTCGTACTCCGGTTCTTGTTTTTTGGAAGTACGATACTCTCTCCCCGTACGCAGACGTAAATTATTGCCGATCCTGGGCAGTTGTCACGAGTCCTCATTCGCTGGTGTCTATGAATATGGCTTAAGTGAAATTTTATTAAGAATTACGGCCCCATGCTGGATTTAATTCATAGACAATACCATTAATCGCTGAGCGATATCTCTCTAAGAGGATTTAAGTGATTTTTGAGAGAACACGACAACCAACTAATACTATCTAGCAATTCCATCGAAAGTCTCGTTTCGGTACGTATTTGAGTTTCTCTTCATGTTCTTTTGTTTATTTTGTTGTTTAATTTCTTAATTTAGGTGGTTCTATCTATGGTTGAACAATACCACCCCGTTCTGTCCAGTTTGTGACGCTTCATCTAGGGGAAACGCATCAGAAGTCGCCGGACCCATACAGATAAGCCTCTCTTTTTTCGATCGCTTCACGAAGAGTTTAACGAAATTTAATGTTAGTATATTTTTATTTACGTATTTTTATTTGAACTATTTTTGTTTTATGCGTTGCATATACATATTACATATATAAAACTTACTAGGGTAATTTTGAGAGAATTTATTCATTAAACAAAATTTCTTAATTAAGGTAGTTTTAGTTAGTGGATTATTGTATTCAAGGTAATTTGTGAACCGATACAAAAAAAATAACGTATTTATTTTTTTTACAGGGCGAAATAATCATTTTAAACTCACTGTTCCAGTGTTTCTTTTTTTAATTGTTACTAATATGGCCATCTGCCACCTTATAAATGTTAAAATTATAATTGTATCTCTTATTTAATTATTATATTGGTCATATCAATAAATAGGGTATCTTTGTAGCCACGAAGTTTGTTTCTCGATCCTCAGGAGTGGAACTGGTCTCGGTCGGCGGGATAGGCCCCTGACCGTGCGCGACTTGCCTTTTCTTTTTCCTTTTTTTTTCTTGTTCTGAAAATTGAATCTGTCAACATCATTTTTCCGAATTTGCGACGTCCAGCGGCATAAAATTCGGTGGCGCCCTTGACCACCTAGTTAGTATTTCATTGTTCTTACCTCTGGGTCTTCCCACCCCCTGGGCTGAGGCAGCCTCAGAAGCCGGGTTGGACGTTGGCAGAAACGGGAGGGTGGGCAGTTTCAGTCGCCCGAGACCGGGTCTGCTCCTTTTGTTTTCTTCTTTTGTTGTACCTGGTATATTTTCCAAAAGGTTTATAAGCTCGACGTTCAGCGTCGTAGCAAAGTATTCGAAAACCAAGTATTCGGTTCTTAAAAGTTCTCGATTCTGCCCATTACTACTAGATAGGGTACCTGGATACGAGCTTGTGTTTTTAATAGTGACAATTTTAAAGCAATTAAAAATGTGGTAATGTGTGTCTAGAAGATACGGTGAAAAGTGTATCAATTAGTAAATCGCTAGTACAAAAAATCTTTTTGCTTAAACAATTACCATTTATTTATAAATATTTTGGTTTTATTCCTCGTGTAATGAAGAATATAGAAAATCAAAAACTTCCTTTACGACAATGATTGGAAATATATAATAACGCTATACAAAAGTTTATAAAGCACCTGGTGAATTCGGTTAAAAAGTAAAAAAAAAAACTATATTGACAAGGTGTTGAATCGGAACCCTGGGTATATAATAAATAAACAAATATCAAGTTTAATAAATGTTAACATTAATGCCAACTCTATTTTAAGTAACTACAGTTATGCTCCAGTGACCTGTTGCGATGTGGAAATATCATTTTCACAATTTAAAAATCTTTTCAATCTTTTTATATCTGAACATTTAGAAAAATATGTCACCGTATATTGTAACAATCGTGAATAATAATAATAATAATCATAATAATAATTATTATAATAGTAATAATAAAATCTTTTACAAAATAATCATAACTATCCTCATGTTACGCTCCTGGCTATGGATACAAACATGCCTATCGACACAAAATTCAGTAAGACACATTTACATATACAAATATGTTACAGCACTTATACAGTGTGGCCGCCATCCATAGCGCGATGCATGGCCTCATTAATTTTTTTTATATATTTAACTTTAAATAACTTCAAATTGTCTCATATATATACAGTGTGGCCGCCATCCATAGCGCGATGCATGTATTAGTAACTACTGGTCGACTATAATGGGCGTGTCAACTTGAATTGCCACACCGACAGCGGGCGTATTATTAAGTTATACGTATAAATGTATTCGTAGGCAAAGCAAGTGAAAAGCAGTGTAGGAGGTATTGTGTTCCCGATATAAGTAAATATTTGCAGTTGTTTGAAGCATCAGATAATCACTGATAACATCTCAGTGAAGTAACTCATCACAGCTTCATAAACAACATAAAAAAACAAACATACATAAACAGAACTACTAGACTTTAACATAAAGAAAACATAAAACATAAAAAAAACTTCATAAGAAAATAATATTTAGTATTATAGTAGTATTACACTCTAAAAACTTAACAATAATAAAATACTTAAAAATAAAATATTTACTTCTTAAAACAGAATTGTAATTCAACATAATAATAACAATAATTAAATTCTAAATAAATTAATTAGTTAAGTGTTCAAATAAACCTCCTTCTTGACACGAACAGTAACCCAACCGATTATAAAAATTCCGACGCACATTTGTTAACATATCTGCTGTGACAGTATTAGTGACTTCGGTAATTCTCGCGCGAAGTTCCCCTAGATTTGATGGATGTTCATCACCGTATCCGTAGATCGAATTATGTAAAAAGGGCCATAGAAAGAAATCGTTAGGGGCTAGATCAGGAGATCGCGCTGGCCATTTAATAGGACCCGAGTTACCGATCCATCTGTTTTCAAAAACCGCATTTAAAAAGTTTGTTACATAACGGGTATTGTGCGCTGGGCAACCATCTTGCTGGAACCAAACTTCATTAATATTGAACCGCTCCCGTACTGCGGGGATAATACTATTTTCAAGTAACTGTAGATATCTATTTCCGTTTAAATTACCGTCAATAAAAAAAGGCCCAATTATATGATCCCCAATTATACCTGCCCATACGTTTAGCTTCTCTGGATACTGCGTTCGCGTTGGTATATTCAAATGTAGATTTTTACGCGACCAGTAACGACAAACTGCGCGGTTATGATGTCCGTGTAGCCGAAATGTTTTTTCATCTGTGAACAATACGTTATTAAGAAAGAATTCATTTTCGTGATATTTATTTATCATTCTTTCGCAAAATTGCATACGGCGATAATAATCATCGGGAAAAAGTACTTGTGAACTTGTAAATTTGTATGAACGATATTTATTATTACGTAAAATCTTTTGAGCCGTTGTTTTACAGATACCTAATTCGCGGGCAATTTGTCGAGACGACATAGTGGGATTTACTTCGACTAAAGCACATACTCGAATTTCTATATCACTTATATTCTTATCCGGAACAACTTTATTTTTATTAGTTGCTAAAGAAAATGTAGTTTCCAATCGATTAACTTTCCTACGAATGGTGCTTGCATTGGGAATTTGACTTTCAGGGTAATTAGCTGCAAATAAAGCTCGAGTTACTTCCGCGGAATTACCACCGTAAAATTGTTTAATCATAAAGAGTTTTTGCTCCGGTGTATAATACTCCATTTTTTAAATGACCGTTGCGTACACCAACAACGCGGTTTATTAAATATTGTGAGCGAGTAGTTCCCCTGACGATATAAACATTGCAACTAACACCCATATGCGGGAGCTACAGCTAATGCGCTTGCGCGACTACACCGTCTAAATGTGAATTTATTGGACAAATACGACTGCATCATAGGGATATGCGAAATACTAGGCTCTCTTGTAATCCATTGGAACATTGCGTCTACTTCTTTACCGTTCTAACACACGGACACCTCTGTGTGTTTTGCTTACACTACAGGTTTCGCTATAGTGCAGACGCACGCGGCCACATGGTATATGAAAGTGCCGCGTAGTTTTTTTCAGTAAGCGGTACAATGACTTGGTTTCGAAGCAATCGTACTAGATAAATTGTATGGTTAACCATAATGCTTCCTATTGACGAGTTTTAAATTAGAGACCGATATTGCATCGTTCGCCGGGCTCAGTCATAATACTCATAATACTAATTTATATATACACTAATATCTAAAATTTTCAACCACTCTAGACGTTTTTCATTAGAGATGGCCATGCTTTTTTTAATGGTTTGGGTATGTTATATAAACGTGTGTAATAGTAATTTAGTTTTAAAAATATTTATTACAATAGACAAAATTAAAATACTGAAGCAGATGTTGGAAATGTTGACCACTATTTTGAAGACAAAGTTGAACTCTACGCTTCTTGCTTTCAAAGTCATTTATTAGAATTTCTTGGGTTATGTACGCACAAGAAATCACAATAGCATTACAAAGCTTTTCGATTGTGTGATGTGTGGTCTTGAAAATGGTATTCTTAAATATGTAAAAATAAAATACTCTAAAATTGCCAAATCTCAAGATCGTGGAAGAAAATTAATAACTTTTGTATCGAAAAATTCTGGCAAAAAAACTATTGTTTCTCGAGATTTGTGCGCTAGTGCATTACCCTGCTGGAAATATCCTTCCGTAAGTTCATCATCATGAAGTTCATTAATAAACGGCTCTAATAATTAATTTCGATATCTTTCAGAAGTTATGGTTTGATTAAAAAATATAGGCCCAATAAATTCATCTTCTTGAAACTGCTAGCCTGTTTTTTGTGGATGCAGCGTAGTTTACACAAATTCATGAGGGTTTTCTGCAGATCAAATTCTCATATTTTGCTTGTTTAAATATCTTGAAAGATGGACCCAGGCCTCATCCGAAAAGAAGCATTTGTCGAGAATGTCATTATTATTTATGTTATTCAAAAACCATACATAATGCTGTGTTCTCGTAACAAAATCTACCTGTTTAAGTTCCGAAACTGCTTGAATTTTATATGGAAACAACTTTAAGTCCTTTTTCTAAATAGTATGACATGTTCCCACTGACAAATGAACGATAGTTTTGCTATTGGTTTTTTTGGTGAGTTGTCTATTCGACGTCGATTATTCTCTATACAATTTGCTGTCGGTTTTCTAGGTAATCCACCGCCAGGTTTACGAGTTATTGCCCCTGTTTCACCAAATTTAATAACGCAAGCTTGAATATGTTCTTGCAGTTGTGCGTAAGTAACTGGCAGATTAGGATACTGTGGCCGGAAATCCTGTAAGCACTGATTGGTGGTATAAACCCAACTTCCATTTTCTAATTTTTGGCCATTTCCATAGTAACTTTGAATATTAAATATTTTATGTTGTAAATCTAACGTTATAATAAAATAATTAAAAAAATATAAGCGTTTATAATTTGAATTTATGTATGACAAGTGTTAGAATTTGAAGTTTTATAAAGCTTCGCATGTGCACCAATCTCTGATTACTTAATTATTTAAAAAACAGCCTACTATAATGACGAAAGTTTTTGAAGGCACGTTATATGTATAACATTTCAATAAACATGGGAAAACGATACAACTTCTAAAACAAAATTTTATTATTACATATTGTCTGATCTTGTGTGATTTGCGTGTATTGAGTGTCATTGGGTTCCAAATTAGTTAATTAATTTATTTAACCGAATAGCTAAGGAAAGGAGTTAATCTAAATTTCGTTCTGAGGTTATGGTTTACTAATTTGCTAATCTTATCTTATTTCTTTTGTTTAAAAATATGTATATTTATCATTCAATTATTATTAGTTTATTGTTAATGATCTTTTAAGTTTTTAGTTTAAAATATATCACCATTATCACCAACAACCGTTTACATTTTTCAAAATTAGTCTATTGAATTTTTATCAACCTTGGTTAGAATATGTATAGCAATCGCCAATTAAGTTGGCGCGAGGAGGGGGTTCGCAGAAGCCGTTTTTAAAAACGTCCACCCCCACTACTCAAGTAATTATCAGAATACATTTGTCATTGACGTTTGACGGAACATAATGTCTTTGCTAGGGGATCATAAAGTGATACACGCTCAGAGGTTAGAATTATCTGACATTTGATGTAAAACCAAATATAAATCTCCCCACTACTTCTAATCCTGCGCGAACTTACCCCTCCTCGCGCCAACTTAATTGGCGTTTGCTATAAATGCATATGTATATATATAATTAGTTAAATTGAAATCTCTGAATATTTCAAATGTGTTTAACGTATATTTTATGCTGATATTATATTCTAAGAAATGTATACATTTAAAATTTCCAGCTGGTTTGGATCATTTGCATTTAATATTACATAACAAAATCATTAGACGTAATAAACTATATCTTTAAGATAAGAATGTTAACCGCAGAAGATCTAGATTCCGTTAAATTAAAAAATGCCTTGTTGAAGAATTATTGAAAAAAAGTAACCTTTTATTTTTGAGTTGTTATTTAGCTTAATAACAACTTCAATAGTACTGAAAACTACTGACTACATCGTCAAAAATCTCAGGTCATCAGTTATATTTTTTAATTATTTAGAAGAAAATTTTTATCATTTGGCTTATTTTTTTAAAGATATTAAATTTAAAGAAATATAAAAAAAGTAATTGCCATTTTAGCAGCTATTTAGGCGCAATATAAACCTACGAGGTGTGGCTATGAAATAACAGACAAATATGCTACCAGACACGAACTACCCTTGTGCCAAAGTCGTACAACCGACTGCTGTGTCGCGTGAACCATTCTCTTTTGATTGCCGCTCCTTCCGTGTGTTAAGATATAATAGGCTGGCCATGGATTTCGTTTGTATAAGATCTGTTTAATTATTTTGCCGGGAAAATGTTTAGAAGCGCAACGAATTGTGGAATTTTATATAAAACTTGGAAAAATCGCTACTGAAATTTATCTTCTATTAAATAAAGTAATTGGCAATGAAAGTTTATGACGTACGCGGGTATTTGGGTGGTTTAAGCGTTTCTAAGATGACCGAGGAAATGTTGAAGATGACGCATGCCCGGGATACACTTTTACGTCAAAAATGAATGAAAATATTGAAAAAATAGGGAATAATCCGATCCGATCTGAGCGTTGGTTAACTATTCTTGCGATTGCTGAAACTGTAGGAATTGACAAAGAATGCGTAAGGAAAATTCTCACAATCGAACAAAAGAAGCTCGTGAAGATATTTGTACTGACACTTTAAGTGCCATTGGAAGCAACTCAAACTTCTTGAAAAGAATGATAACATATGATGAGTCTTGGGTGTTCGCCTATGATCCATTTATTATTCCGATCATTCGATTATTGTTTTTTTATGTTTACATGGAATTGAATACTTTAGTCGAGTTCCTGATGGTCAAACTGTTAATCGGCATTACTACCTTGAGGTTATTGCTCAACCCCGTGAGAAAATAAGAAAAAAACTGACCCGAATTGCAGAAAAGGAAGTCGTGCGTTCTTCATCAGGACCACGCGCAGGCACACACTGTATTGTCTATCTGTTGTTTTTAGCCAAGTGTAACCATCCCTTTTATTTGTTGCCCAAGGTCAAATCGGCATTTAAAGGGAACATGGTTTCAGACCGTTGAAGTTGTGAAAGAAAAAAATTCGAATGAAGCAGTGTAGGGATAGAGGAGGGGTGGGTGTACATTGAAGGTTATAACAATTAAATATGTATAAATTTAAAATAAAGACTTTTAGAGCATCAGTCTCGTTATTTTATAGCAACATCTCGTATACACTAGTATCACTTCGCGTCGAGACCTTTGATCATTCGAAATAAAATTGTTATATGCGCATTTGAATGCACAGTGGCATTCTAACGGTAATTTTCCGAACTATAATGTACAGACTGGAATACGCTTGCATATTTATAGGGTTGGATTCTAAAATGTAATGGTAATTTTTAAAAAAAATTTCAGTTCTCCTTTTTACAATTAATAATTATATGTCTCAAAACGGTAAAATTTAAAGCTATTATAAAAAAAAGACATCCACTCGATTATCTGTGCAATATACATACAGTTCATAAAGTATTTCTTTTCAGTTCGTACTGTCCAAGTGTAGACAGCAAATTGTACTTTATCTCTTTCTAATATATATAAATACGCACTATAATAACAAGTGTTCATTTGAAAAGTCAATCTAGTAGCATGTGATTTACTGAGAACATTTTGAAGTATGTCGTAAATTAAAATTTACTACTTAACCTACGAAGTCGTATATTTTGACAGTTTCATCCATACAAATAAATAACAAATAATAGGTATTTATTGAAAACTATAACAAATGTTGAAAATGTTGTCCTTCAAGATCAATGCACTTTAAAATCCTCCGTTCAAAATTTCTGATGATATTCTGCAACATTACTGGATTGTTATTAATTTCCATGCATTATACAATATAGGTGTTCGAAATATGTTATTTTTTAGATAAGGCCACAAAAAGAAGTCGCAAGGTGTTAAATCGCATGAACGTGCAGGCCAGGCAATTTCAGTATTTCGACTAATTATACGCTCATCAAAAAATTCTCTTAAATAATCCAAAGATTCTGCAGTACAGTGACAAGGTGCTCCGTCTTGTTGGAAATATGCATTTTGAAGTTCATCATCATGCAACTGATTGACAAATGGTTGTAAAATTTCCGTACGGTACCTTTGAGCAGTTAACGTTCCCTGAAAAAATATTGGTCCAATGATTCGCCTTTGGCTTATCGCTGCCCAAACACCAATTTTCTCTGGATGTAGCGATTCTTCATTAATTACATGTGGATTTTCACTACTCCAAATTCTTGTATTTTGTGAATTTAGGTATCCCGTTTTATAAAACCATGCTTCATCAGTAAAGATGACTCTTTGCGAAAGTTCTCCATTATTGTTCATATTTACAAACCAATTACAAAACTGTAGTCTACGTGGGTAATCAATTTCTAACAATTCTTGTACTGCTGTGACACGGTATGGATAAAGTTGCATATCTTTTTTTAATAACTTGTGAGTTGTGCCAACAGAAAGGTTTATTTGATGACTCAAATGTCGAACAGATGTTTGTGGTTCATTTTCCATTATTTCTTCAACACGATTGACAACTTGAGGTGTACGTTTCCTACCTGCTCCGCTGCCTGATTTTCTTAAGAGACTACCAGTTTCAGAAAAAAAGTTTTAAAGTTCTATCCAAAGTATTCTTAAATTGTATATAATCTATTACAAAATGTGGAAACTCACTTGAAATTCTACCATGCAATCTTGAATTGAATCAACCCATAAACCATCAATTTTATTACCACTTCTAAAATAAGCCTGGACTAAAAAAAAATTATGTTCTAAAGTGAAAGCCATTTTAAAACTGAGAAGCAATTTATTTAAACCAGAATCGACGCACGATTATTTTATGCACTAACTGATATTTGTGATTGACATTATCAAATGTCATTTGGATTTACGTTTACGGAACAACAAACACATGCTAATATATTTGCGTCTTATTCTATCAAAATTTCAAAGTAACCTAGATTGACTTTTCAAATGAACACACGTTATTTTTGCACCGTTTCGAAGACAAAGGTTGAGGTATATCTCAAGTCAATTGTGACCGAGGCCAAAACATAGTACGCTCATTGCAAGCCTAAAACAAAACGTCAGTCCACGCAATGGCCTCATACAAGCTTTTTTGGTGTAATTTGGATTTACGTTTACGGAACAACAAACACATACTAATATATTTGCGCTTATTCAATCAAAATTTCAAAGTAACCTAGATTGACTTTTCAAATGAACACTTGTTGTATATAATATATATATGTATAATAAATAAATAAATAATAAATAATTCATAATAAATAATTAATAACAAATAATGGAAGAAATGGTTATTTAGATGAAAGAGTTAAAGAAATGTGGAATGGAGCTTTGCAACAGTTCGATATTTGATGCCCCAATGTGAGACTGCAAAATTTTCGGAGATTTCTGCTATTTCGCTCCTAATATTCCTCTTCAAATCCGCCATTGTCTTTTGTTGAATTTTTGTACATCTCTCTTAATTTATTTATTGAATACATTAAGTTATGAGCAGTTGCTGCATCTTACTGAAACCACATGGCAGCTGCGAAACACCATTTCTGTAACTCAAACGCAAGAAATGTTTCAAGTATATTAATGCAGTGACCGTTATAAATTTACGGTCACTGCTTTCTTTTTTGCGTTTTCAAAGAAATAGTGGTCAATTACCCCAAATATGCTACGCCACAGCATACAGCAGCCTTCTCGTTGTATAGCAGTCGTTCATGCATAGCTTGAGGATTATTAACTGCCGAATAGCGAATAATGCGAAATCTCACATTACGGCTCTAAGAATGCATTGGTTCTCATGAATACATCTGCAAAAGACAATTTTCAATAAGTATTTGATATATATATATATGGTCGTTATCTCAATTTGAAATCAGTCAAATTTCCCTACCGGACACTAATAAATATATACATGCAGAAGCTAAATAAAATACCTACAAATTAAGAATTATAGTTAATTTTTTATTTTGTTAGAGTAAAATTGTGTAAGTGTTACGCAAAAGTTGATACCTGTTTTGTGGTGATTTCGATCAGTAGAGTTATTCATCATGGCTCTAACAGGTAACCACTGCCAGTGTCCAATTTTCATTTGTAAAATGTTATGAGTTTGTGGAAAACGATCATAGTCATTAATGGATCTTAGAATTAATGAATTAATAATTCTTTGAATAGCCTTTGAAATCGTTGTTGGCATTGATTTCAAATAACTATAATCATTTCTACCAAATACATGCAAACACACATATTGATAAATTCCAGGTAGTAATATTACCTTGAGTCTTTTGTTGCTTTTAATGTCCATCTTTTATATTTTCCTGTTATCGGTTCAATATATACGAGGTATGTTTGGAAAGTTTGAAACAAAGGCCGCCATTTCTCAAAACGAGGGGATGGGTTTTCTTGCGCATGTGAAAACAAAGCCTGTTTTGGCTTTAAAATTTACTAAAAATATCAGCGCGTTATGTTTATTTAGTAGAGAATGGTTCTCTGGTAAGTAAATACGTGTTTTTAGTTGTTAGCGGATTTATCGATTTTGAAAGCGAACGAAAAAACGGAACAAAGGTTTTGTGTATTTCCCGGTTTTGTTTTAAAATCGGAAAATTAGCTTCGAATATTTATACCCTCTTGAAAACAACATTTGGAGATAAATATCTGAGGCGATCAAATGTTTCTATCTGGTTCAACAGATTTAAAAATGCCCGCGAATCAGTCGATGAAGATCTGCGGTCTGGCAGACTTTCCACTTAAAATAAACCAACGAAATCATCTCGAAAATTCGCGATATAGGTCTGACCGTCGAATTACAATTACGAAAATTGTTGAAGGACTGAATTTAAGTTTTTACTCGGTTCAGTCAATTTTAATTGAAGATTTGAGCATGTGTTCGGTGTCCGCAAAATCCATTTCGAAATTTCTGTCAGACGAACAGAAAGAATATCGACTTCAAGTGTCCTAAGAACTGCTTAATGGGGCCCAGTGACCCAAATTTGTTGAATAGAGTTATTATAGGCGACGAATCATGGGTTTATGAAGAAACAAACAAAAGTATAATTATCGTAATGGAAGAGTCCAAGTTCTCTTCACATTTGGCAGACATTTTTAGATTCTACGGAAATTTTGCATCATGAATATACCCCCAGGGGGCATATAGTCAATCAGGTATACTATAAAAGTGTCTTTGAGTGTTTGCGTTAGAGTCTGCGGAAGAAAAGGTTTGCACTCTGGCGAGACAACAATTGGATTTTCCACCTCGGTAATGCACCCAGCTCGCTGTGCGTTCTCAATCAGAGAATTTTCGCCAAAATTCAAAATTTCTCTGCTTCTGCAACCCCCATATTCTCCTGATCAACCCGCATCTGACTTCTAATATCTTCCTTGATTGAAAACTTCGCTGACAGGAGAGCGATTTGACTACATTGAAGACGTCCAGGCAAATATAGAGAAGGTTCTTAACACCCTTACGAAAGAAAAATTCCAGGAATGCTTCAAAAATGAAAAAACTGATGGAGTCAGTGTGTTCAGTCTGAAGGAGATCCGTCACAATAGAGGGTATTGCCATTTTGAAATTACAAGCACGGTCTTAAAACTTTTCTTTCACTAGATTATCTGCTGCCACCCAATAGGTCAAAATTTGCTACTTACCTGTGAGGCGATGCATCAAACTTTACTTCATTAGCCAAAGTGACGAAGTCTATTGAGAGAGAAACACGTGTCTTTGGCTGAAGTAAACGTTAGAAAATACGGGGAGTATGTCCATGTATACAGATACAGATGTGTGTAATGCATATCTGTTGCATTTGTAACAAACGCTTATAATACGTGCATAACGTATTGATGTACTCAAGATTCTTTGGCATTTATCATAGTGTAAAGGTGTTTATAGACGTATTTACGAACACGCATAGGAGTAATTCGAACGGAAAACATTTTTCTAAATAACGTGCACTTTTATCTATTATCCAAAGATACTCGATAATATTAATGCCCCCGTACAAATGGATTGCTTTACTGCTGTATCGATGGCGTCTTTAAAATCTATATTAAAATCTATGAAGTGTACTGGAGAGATAGGTGACGGAATATCAACAAACGTTTTAAGAGATTCCTGTGAAGTAGTTGCTGACAGGTTTCTCGATGTTATAAATACGTCACTTCGAACTGGTAAATTTCCTGAAGATTGGAAAACGACATATGTGACGCCAGTACCTAAGGTTAACGGAACGTGTTGGCATGAGGAATTTAGACCTATTAACTTAGTAGCTCCATATGAAAAAGTTTTGGAAACGTGTGTAAAAGTCCAATTAATGGAATATTGTGAAAAAAAATCTCTAATTGAGTCGAATCAGTCGGGGTTCGGAAAATATCATTCGTGTGAAACGGTTGTGCTGAGTGTTTGCGATGCGTGGGCGAAAGTAATTGATAAAGGCAAGTTTGTTTTGACTGTATTCTTAGACTTCAAGGGGGCTTTTGAGACTGTTGACAGAGCCTTGTTGTTGTGTAAATTAAATAAAATGGGAATATCTGGATTAGCATTAGGATGGTTTGAATCGTACCTAAGTAATAGATATCAAGTAGTCAAATATAAAAATGAGATGTCTGATAAGATTATTACAAAATACGGAGTGCCCCAGGGAACAGTGATAGGTCCACTATTGTTTATTCTGTACATTAATGATATAGTCAAAGCGGTTGATAATTGCGAAATATGTATGTTTGCTGACGACACCATGATCTATATAGTTGGTGATGATATTAGGGAGATGGTGGATAGCATGACTGTCCAATTAAATAAATTGTATAAATGGGTATGTGAGAATAATATGGCACTGAATTTCAGTAAAACTAAGTTCATGATAATTGGTACTAAATATAAGATTTCTAAATTGAATTTTAATGATATAGATTTGTCTATGGACTCCAAGAAAATAGACAGAGTTGAGAATATGAAATATTTGGGGGTAATATTGAATACTAATTTAGATTTCAAAACTCACGTTCAATACCTATCTAATAAAATTTCCAACAAGATATTTTTCTTAAATAGATTTAGTCATAATTTGTCACTGTATGCCCGACTGTTGTTTAAATCCTTAATAGCACCACATTTTGATTTTTGCTCTGCCATTTTATTTAGTATAAATGGGAATGAGATGCAGCAACTCCAAAAACTACAGAATACGGCTTTGCGAATAGTATTAAAATGTAACAGATATACCCCAATTAATCTAATGCTAGAAACTTTAATTTTATTAAGTGTAAAACAATACATAGTATATAAGACAATCGTTTTCATCTATAAAATTAAAATTGGAATAATGCCTCCTTACTTAAGTGGAAAATTGACAACGGTCGATCAAATTCACAACTACGGAACCAGAAATACCAACGATTATTATATTGAAAACTATAATAGGGTGCAAACAACCAAGAATGTGTTTGTGAACGGACTGAAACTGTTTAATAGTTTACCTACGCACATGAAATCCAGTGGTAGTTTGAATAGATTTAAGATCCTTGTAATTGAATTTGTTAGGGAAAACTTTTAGTTTAAGTCTTCTGTTATTGTTCTAACTTTCATAGTTTATATTTTCAAAATTTATTGTGCATGTACATAGCAGTTGCTAAATAAAGTTATATTATTATTTATTTCAGTAAAGCTAACGCAGTGTAGTAATAATTGATTTTCTTAATTTTATCATATACACAGGTCGGCATAAGTCAGGCAACGCTCTCGAAAAATCGGCATAAGTCCGGCAACGCTCATAAGTCTGGCAACGCTGTCGAAAAAGATTAAAACGAAGCATGTTCGTGCTTCAGACAGTTGTCTCGGTGTCATGATAACACGTGCTCGTCGAGTAGACACGTTTTCAGAATGAATAACCGATACAAGTTCATGCTTCAAGAAAGAGTTTTTTTTGTTACGTCGTATCTTCGTACGAACGCGGATTACGAAACTATGTTTACCGAATTTCAACAACAATTTCTGAACTCGCCGCTACCAAATCGTTCAACAGTGTGGAAGATGTACCAGAAATTCTTAAAAACGGGCTATGTTGCCGACGCGCCGCGTTCTGGACGACCGGTGTCTGTAACAACTAACGAAAATATGGAAACAGTGGCGCTGGCGTTTGTTACACTTACAGTAACCCTTTTTCGAATCCCTTTTGTAATTTCTTTGAATAAATTCATTTTGACGCTGCATTTTTTCCTTTTAATGCAAATTTGTTGCCTGACTTATGCCGACGCCTGTATATGTTTGTTTAATATGTATTTAAGAATATGAAGCCCAAGAATTGCTATATAAGCAAAATATAAACGTTATGACAGAATTTTCAACATTTGTTAATTATAAAGATAAACTGGTTTAATATTGGTTGCACTATAACTGTTAATAATGAAATAGTAATTTATGATATATTGTGCAAATATAATAATTTTACCAACATGATGACGTTATTTGCTATTTTGCCAGTCACGCTTACTGTAGTCTAAGTATACAATATTCGTAATCACTATGTTACAGATAAGGACTAAGCTGGTAATCTATTTAATTAGTAATTACATTACTTCCTTAATGATGCTCTCGGCTATCTATTCAATGTTACATAAGTATCTACATATCAATACACACCTTTTATTTATTTTTACAGATAATTGTAATTTTTTAAAATTTTATTACAATCTTAAACTGAATTTTTACGGTTTAAATATTTCTAGAAGAAGTTACTTGGATATTTCTCGCGTATTAAAGTTCAATTAGGCTACATATCACAAAAAAGTGCTTTTATCGCTTCGTAATAATAACCAATAAAAGGCCACAGGAGCTTTTAACATAACATGTATTGTGCAAGGGCCGATATCAATATTTACTCCCAATTTCATGAACGAACATAATCATCGATCGTTTTCATTATTATTCGACATTGACGTACATACATGTTGACTGGTATTCTTGTATTTTTGCGTTTTTTGTTTTTCTATCTAACTTCCACCCTAAAAGTTGTGTTTTTTTAGTAAATATGTACCAAACAGACATAAAAAGTCAAAAGAAGAATAAATTTCTTGAAATAACGTTACTTAATGTTTTATTCTTAATAACCTTGTGATTCAAGAAGTTGTAATTAAAAACAAATACAGAAAAAATTAATATCACGGCAACGCACCCCGAGTCCGAATAAAACTTTGAACTCTAGGAGGCATACTCTAAATCAGTCCATTCACGAAATCTTGAGATAAATTTGTCCAAATTTGTCTGACATTTTCTAACTGTTCTAGCGTTTCTACAGGCTGATGTAAGGTGTTCAATTGCCCCGAAATCTGGGCTCAGACATGTTCTATACAGTTTATGTCTGGTGACCGGTCTGGCCATTCCATGCGGTCAATACCGTGAAATTCTAGGCTTTCGGTTACAATGCGTGCACGGTGTCATCAACTGAAATAAAATTTCCACCGACTACACCCGCAAATGGAACAATAATAGGTTAAATAACGATATTCTATATCTTAGAGCAGCCATTGTGGCCACCAAGTCAGTGCGGCCGTTCCATCAAACTTCACCCCAAACGCAGATGGAACCTCCACCAAAATTATCGACCGGTACTCTCAAATGTTCGTCATATCTCTGACCTCGTTCTCTCCATACCAAAACACGTCCATCGGAATTATACAGACGGAATCTGGATTCATCTGTAAATAAACAATATCTCCGTTCATTTATTGTCCAGTTCCCGTGTTTCTCGGCCTATTGCTGTCTCGCTACCCTATGCTCATTAGCTGTGCACATCCTCTTGCATGTAAACCAGTCATGTGTAGCCTACTTCTGACTTTGGTTTGAAATGATTACGCCAATGGTGTTACGTAGTAACGTATTAATGCGTGAAGCAAGATAGGTTGGGCACAGTATATTAAACATACAGTAGGGACAGCTAGCTTATAGTGGTGTACAGTTTCTGAGGGCGCATGTGTGAAATTGACGGTCCTTCAACAGTTGCCCGACAGGTGTCGACAGAAAATAGAAAAGAAAAATTCTATGCAAACAACGTATTTATATTGTATACAATTGACAAAGATATATTAGTTTCTATGTCACTTATATTTATATTTTTAAATAAGATATCAAGTAAGGTTAACGAAAATTAATAAATAATATTTCGGGGATGGCAACATTTAAATGTGAAAATGTCCAGTATCAATGTGACCAACTGTATACTTTATTTAGAAATAAAACCGAACTTTCAAATTAAATCATTTAAATCTATTAATGTAAAATATTGTTTTTGATGTTGTGTATATAAACTTACTGTATATATAATTTACTTCTATATTTTGTTGGAAAGAGGACTATTTTAATTATTATGTTTATTTTCCATGCAAAAACCTCAATTTTATTTGAAGTATTGGTGGTAAATATGTATATTATGTTATATATGCATATTACGCTTGTGTGATATATATTTCCATAAAATTAATGAATACATAACAATAGGTATAGATAGATAATAGATCTGTATTTTATTTATTTAATCTTATTGTGATTATATTTACTCTATAATTGTAGAATATTTTAAATGTATTTTGTCTGTTGGACAAGAAAGGTCTTTGTTATTAATAAAAATATGCGTAACGTGTTATTATTTTGTAGATATTGGTTTGGTATGTTCTTAATTTAGAGATTCTAAAATTATGCCTGTATGAAAGCGTAAAACACATTATAAATATAATTGTTCATTATATCAGTATTCTTCTTAACATTATTTGCGCGTATACATTATAATTACATATATAAAAAATCCCAAGATAAAATGGTTATAAAAAAATATAGAGCTAAATTGCCTCTTTCTTATTCAATTCGATTAAACGGAATGTTATATATTTTAGTTTAAATATATAACATATAGGTAGTTCTACCACTTAATATTTCCAACTATTTGTTTGCATGTAGTTTTTTTTTTTTATAATTTGATATAAATATTATACTTAACAAATTATTATAAAAACACACTTGGCTATTTCACAATTTTTTATTAGATCTATGTCTAACATATGTTTCGGCTGTTATGCCATTGTCAAAGAGTATCTTAAAACTAACTTACAATACGTGTCCTTTTAACTTTTATACCTATATTTTAGTGCTAGGGTGCTAAAAGTTAAAAGGACACGTATTGTAAGTTAGTTTTAAGATACTCTTTGACAATGGCATAACAGCCGAAACATATGTTAGACATAGATCTAATAAAAAATTGTGAAATAGCCAAGTGTGTTTTTATAATAATTTGTTAATTACAAAATGTTTCACCAAGAAGTGTCTGCTACATCAATTAATGAAAAAAAAAAAAAAAAATAAATATTATATGTATAAATAAAAAATATGTTAATTTCCACTTTTACACAGCGACTTCTAGTATTATAAATAGGAAGGACCGCCAATTCGTCCACCATTTTGATTATAAAGTCTGCACTACGAACATCAAAGGTACCGACGGCAGCTGTCCCTATATAATGTGGATTGGGTTCCGTCTTGGAGTTATTCGCAAGTATCGGTCTTCGGCAGACCTTGTCCCTCCACCATAAATGGATGCTGCTGTACCGTTTGTCACATAGCGATTCAAGTCATATTTACAACATTTTGCGTAAAACCTAAACGTTAAGCTATTTCGCGTTGCGTTTGCCCGTTGTTGATGCATTGTATAATTTGTTGCATATTTTTTCACTAAAATCTCACATTAAACTATCTTCTAAGACGACGGAACAGCAACTAACATTATTAGGAAAGAAAATATCAGAAATGGATTTTACACTTTTTGCTATAGTTTATCAAAACACCAAGAAAAGAAACAGTCACAAGAACAGACTTTATCGTTAAATCGTGTAAATAAAGGCGTAAATAAATATATATATATATATATATATATATATATATATATATATATATATTAACTACTACTACTATATACAGTGTGTATAAGCCAAATGGAATAAATTCATTATTTCGGTTACTGTACATATTTATAAAAAATCCCGAAACATGTCATATTTAATTTAAAAATTAACATTCTTCAACGTGAAAATGCGATCCCTACCTTCAACCCCCTTCGAATGACATGTACAACCCCCATTTTTTTACATGGGAAGTATAGGCTTGTGATATATCGTTGTAAAGGTCTCTTTATTCTCTATTCAAAAATCTTATAATTTTCATGTTTGTTGCAACAATTAAGATAGAATAAAATAAAATCATGTTATCGAAATTCGCTACAATATACTCAAAAAATAAAATTTAATGCAAAATGTAAAGAAAAATTTAAAACGCCAGAAAAAAATATGAATGTCAATGAAGTAGATGCTCATTTGCGTTTATAAAGATTTAATACATACATCAAAGGCATCATTGCATTACTTACTTCCCGTTTAGGTCTTCATAATAAGAAAGTGAGTAAAAACCATACCCATACCAATGTGCTTTTTAGATGGTATCCATTAAAAATACTTTAAAAAGTTTCCGTGGCAACATTAGTTTGTTTAAAACGCCTTAGTAAATTGTTTTGTATTTAAAAGTTGTCATTTAAATTGACAGTTTGATAATTTTAGTTTGAATTTCGTAAAATACAATTCTGGGAAATGGTTAGATTAACGGAAATGCATAAAATAACAGTCATACAAATGATTGGTTACGGAGATAGAACCCGAACACAACAAGAAGCAACCCGCCTATTTAATGAGAAATTTCCTGATTTACCGCCTATAGCTCAAGGAACAATAAGTAAGATAGAGAAGCAGTTTCGAGAGTTTGGTCATGTAAGGCAGATAAAAAAACCAGCTGCCAATGCACTGAGTGATGAAATCAAAGTAGATGTGATGCTTGAGTTTATGGAAAACCCACATACATCGAGTAGACATGCATCCACTACATTAAATGTTAGCCATACATCGATAGTAAACATATTAAAAGAAAATAAAATGCATCCCTATAAAATGATATCTACTCAGGAGCTTATGGAAGACGATTTTGATAGAAGAACTTATTTTTGTGAGCGATTGATGGACATGCTGGATAACAATATTATCAATTTAGAAGACGTTATGTTTTCTGATGAGTGCACTTTTTCTCTTAGCGGTCATGCTAATCGGCAAAATTGCCGCTACTGGTCTACCGAAAATCCTCACTGGATGAGGGAAGAACACACACAATACCCAGTAAAAGTTCATGTTTGGGCAGGTATTGTTGGAAACCATATCATTGGTCCCTTTTTCATTGAGGGCAATTTGAATGGCGATCGTTATTTGGCACTACTTCAAAATGATGTCATTCCAACTTTGGCAAATTTATATCCTGATCCAGGAAACCCTCAAGTTCCAATGAATACGATATGGTTTCAGCAGGATGGAGCACCACCACATTACCAACGCAATGTCCGGCAGTACCTCGATGCAATATTTCCCAATCGGTGGATAGGAAGGCGAGGATCGATAGAATGGCCAGCGCGATCACCTGATCTGACCTTACTTGATTTTTTTTTTTTATGGGGATATTTGAAGAGCATTGTGTACAAAACTAAACCTTTGGATTTAAATGACTTAAGAGAACGAATAACGCTTGCGATTAGGTCGATCACGCCTGTTATGTTAAATAATGTTAGAAAACAGTTTTATTTAAGATTAGGATGTTGCCAAGACGTTCATGGTGAACATTTTGAACATCTACTTCATCGACATTCATTTTTTTTTTGGCGTTTTCAATTTTTCTTTACATTTTTCATTAAATTTTATTTTTTGAGTATATTGTAGCGAATTTCGATAACAACATGATTTTATTTTATTCTATCTTAATTGCAACAAACATGAAAATTATAACATTTTTGAATAGAGAATAAAGAGAACTTTACAACGATATATCACAAGCCTATAATTCCCATTTAAAAAAATGGGGGTTGTACCTGTCATTCGAAGGGGGTTGAAGGTAGGGATCGCATTTTCACGTTGAAGAATGTTAATTTATAAATTAAATATGACATGTTTCGGGATTTTTTATAAATATGTACAGTAACCGAAATAATGAATTTATTCCATTTGGCTTATACACACTGTATATTAACTACTGTCACTATAACTAAACTTGTAAACAACTAGACGGAAATTGTCAACCAAAATTTGTCGCAAAATATCATCGCCCATTAGATAGACGCAGCGGAAAGAGAACAATCCTCGTACAATACATACGCGAGAGAGTGCGGTGATGCCACCTTTTCCTTACTTCGCGTTAAAAATACTCGGTATTGGTTTGTTGTAGACGAAAAATGTATTTAGAACTTTCGTTTTATTTAATTTAATTAATGTATGTTTAAAAAATGGCATCCATACTCCTTATACTCTGTATGTCTAAACCATCTTGGTTTTCAATTCTGTCAAGGATTGGTTCAATTTCTAGTCCTTCTCTAATTGTCTCATTTCGTATTCGGTCTCTGTGTTTACCATTTTCAATCTTCTAAGATATTTCATGCCAATCGACCGTATTCTGCGTTTTATTCTATTTGATGTCACTCAGCTATCGCTGTCATATATTAGGATTGGGCGCAACATTGATTTGACATTTTCGTTTTGTAACTTTCTCTTTTTTTCCGTTGAACAACTTATGTAATGAGTGGTACATTCTTGCTGCGCTGATTATCCTTTCATTTATTTCATGTTCTATGTCACCCTGTCTTTCTGTTTGTACTCCTAAATATTTAACTATTTTCACTTGCCCTACTTCGTCCTGCCAAATTTCTATTTTAGTTTGTTCGTCTTCTTTGCTGATGACTAGTATTTTTGTTTTCTTTGCGTTTATTTTCTTTTAGATAGCTCTTCTTTCTGTATTATATTTTTCTTTATAGATCTTTTTCGCTTAATGCACAATGCACAATGCGGCTTAAATTGCCGGCAAAAGCGCATTCGGACAATGTGATTGGTCTGAGTTGTTTGTATTCTACAAATGGTTTCCTTACTTTGCCTTTGGTGGCTTTGAATACGTCGTCCATTATTATTATAAACAGCAGAGGACTCAAACCATCTCTGATTTTGAATTCTTCTGACTTCATATTGTTGTTTTTTTTCTGACATAACTGTTGTTGGTGTCGTATAGATTTCTTATTGCCATTGATGCTCTTGGATGCCTCTTTGTTCTTATTATATTCTTGGGTCGAAGGCTTTCTCAATATCTGTGAATGCCATCATTTATATCCTGTGTTTTCTCTATTAATTGTTTGATAGTGAAAATGTGATCTTGTACACTTTTGTCTTTCCTGTACCCATTTTTTTCCAGCTGTCGTTCTACGACTGTTCTTAATCTTTTTTCCAGGACACTTTCATATATCTTGGATACTATGCTTAGCAAGTTTATACGTCTGTAGTTTGCACAATCTTTCGTATCTCTCTTCTTGTGAATAGGGACATAACATACATTGTATGTAACGCTGTTTAAGTCGATTTAGAATAATATATACAATTCAAACTACCAATTTACAAAAATATCCGAATTAATCAATATTTCGATGATCATCTACGTTATTTCGGATAACTTAGATTATAATTGTTAATGTAATTTATTTATTCTAAGGAATATCTAAGTACAATGCTCAACAATTGTTAAGGATCAAAGTAATATTGTACGTTAGTTTTGGTTAAAATAAAATAAATTTAAAATTACATTTATTTACTGCAATATTTATTTACGCCTTTATTTACACGATTTAACGATAAAGTCTGTTCTTGTGACTGTTTCTTTTCTGGGTGTTTTGATAAACTATAGCAAAAAGTGTAAAATCCATTTCTGATATTTTCTTTCTTAATAATGTTAGTTGCTGTTCCGTCGTCTTAGAAGATAGTTTAATGTGAGATTTTAGTGAAAAATATGCAACAAATTATACAATGCATCAACAACGGGCAAACGCAACGCGAAATAGCTTAACGTTTAGGTTTTACGCAAAATGTTGTAAATAGGACTTAGAATCGCTATGTGACAAACGGTACAGCAGCATCCATTCATGGTGGAGGTTACAAAGTAAAAGTAAAAGTTACAAAACGAAAATGTCAAATCAATGTTGCGCCCAATCCTAATATATGACAGCGATAGCTGAGTGACATCAAATAGAATAAAACGCAGAATTCGGTCGATTGGCATGAAATATCTTAGAAGATTGAAAAGGGTAAACACAGAGACCGAATACGAAATGAGACAATTAGAGAAGGACTAGAAATTGAACCAATACTTGACAGAATTGAAAACCAAGATGGTTTAGACATACAGAGTATAAGGAGTATGGATGCCATTTTTTAAACATACATTTAAGTAAATTAAATAAAACGAAAGTTCTAAACAATACATTTTTCGAAGTAAGGAAAAGGTGGCAACACCGCACTCTCTCGCGTATGTATTGTACGAGGATTGTTCTCTTTCCGCTGCGTCTATCTAATGGGCGATGATATTTTGCGACAAATTTTGGTTGACAATTTCCGTCTAGTTGTTTACAAGTTTAGTTATAGCGACAGTAGTTAAATATACCTGATTGTAAGTTACATAAGTTTGAAGTAATCCTTCCGCGAATAAGTCATGGAACTGAACATATATATATATATATATATATATATATATATATATATATATATATATATATCGGTAATGCTCCTTATCGAGCTGTGATTTTTTACAATTTCAAGCGTGGCTTAAGCCCTAAAGAATGTTTTGAGGAAATCAATCGAGTGTTTGGTGACAAGGCGTGCATCTTTACTACCGTAAAGTGGTGGTACAATGAATTTCAATGCGGTCGTCTTTCCTTAAATGACAGTTTTCGAGCTCCTAAGCCAAAAACGGCAGTTGCAGAAAATAATATAGGCCTTATTCGAAACATTATTGAAGAGGTCCGGCATACTACTGTCGGAGGCATTCAAGCAACCTTAAAGATTGGTGTGAAAGCAGTTAACATTTTACACAAACATTCGAAGGTCCGTAAGCTTTATTCTCGATAAGTTCCCCACAACTTGACTTCAATTCAAGAAGAAGACCGTGTGAGATGGTGCAGATCTACACTAAATCGCTTTGACCATCGATCGTCCCATTTGATGTACAACATCGCAGGTGATGAAACATGGGTATACTGCTATGATCCCGACAAAAAGCAATAATCGTCAGTTTGGGATTGAGAATGAGCCGGCTCCAACCAAAGTTGTTCGTGAAAAAAGCCGAAACAAGAAGATGGTCGCCACATTTTTTGGAATTACTGGGCATGTTTCCTCTGTAGCACTGGAGGATAGACGTACTGTTAATTCAGAATGGTACTTTGAAAATTACAATACTTTGAAAAATTACAAATAAATGGTTTTTGTAAATAAATTGTGGCGTATGTATGTCTGAATAGATATTCATTTCGACTTCCGACAATGTTTATTGTTAATCTAACCTAATAATAATGAGCTAATAATAAACATGTATTAACTAGGTACTTGCTGTTTTTACAATGGACGTTGGAAATGTCAGCCGTTATTTTTAACAAAAGCGTTGTATCTACGAATTCAGTTTTGCTGAACATATGTGAATAGACTAAATGTGTAACAATCGACTGTTCTTATGAACCGGAATTGCACATTGAATAGTTGTATTCATACGAATATTATTGTTAACTCAGCGGAGTAAAAGTAAATAAAGATTTAAGTAAGATAGATCAGGTTCGGTGATGTTGCCAAATCACGAGACGACCATATGGTAATTTTTTTTTCATTGAAATGGTTAATTATACAGCAAATTATCATTAGAGTTTTTTTGTATCCTGTTTCTGCATTCACTGTATTAAACTCAATTAAAAATATGCATTATTATTATTATTAGAGATGAAGCACCTTAAAAATTGAAACTTTGTATTCATTTTACATGGAAACTACTGATTTTTGCCATACATTTTATTAAGCTTTTCTAATTGTTCTTGTACATTCTATTTAGTTTCAAAAAGGATGGCAGTCATTCTCCTTACATTCTCCATTCATTGTATGAATAGAATGAAGGATGGCAGACAAGTGAAAAATATATCGGATGCGAAAATATTTCTGCTATAATGGTAATTTTTGTTAAATATTCGAAATAGTCTCACAATTAAAGCTCGGATTATATGCATGTAAAAATAGCGAAATATGCACAGAAAATGCTCTAATATAGAAAAATATGCTAAATTTTTAATAACATTCTAATAAAAAACTAAATCCGATTCTATGAAACAAAACTTTATGTTACAGTTAAAGTTGCATTACATATTTATGAAACACTATTAACAATATGTTTACAAAAACTTGTATATCCTTAGACATTATAAACGTCATTCAAGAATATATAATTACTAATATTTAGTAATTATTAATAATTAATAATATCTAACAATAAGTACCGGGTGCGCCAAGTTTTATGTCCACCCCACTTTTTGACCTTTAATATTATAGGAAAGGAACGCAATTTATACAGTATACATAGTGGATATTAGCCTTTCGAGAGTGAATATTAGTTTTTTAATATTGTTTGTAGAAGGCCGTAAAATGAAAAAAAACTGCATTTACATTAGATTTACAAATTTTATTCGCCACGTTATGATGGCCATTTCAACTTCTAGAACTTAAGATTCTAATCAGAATTGAAAAATATTAATTAGATTTCAAGTAAATCGTGGTTTTACACATTGGATACACATTTTAAAATTAAATTTTTTTATTCACATCAAATGTTCAAAATGCCTTCCTTCCTGTTCGATGCATCGTCGAAGTCTCCTTTTAAAATGTTCTAACACAGTATCAGCACGGTTTAAATGATTAATTTCCTCAAACGCCAACCTGATTCTTTCCCTCATATTTTCCATTGTTGTTTATTCTTCTCTGAAGACCATTTGTTTTATAGTTCCCCACAAATAGAAATCAGGTGGCGTTAGATCTGGAGACCGTGCTGGCCAACTGATGGGGCCACCCCTACCTATCCACCTCTCTCCAAATTGCTGATCCAATTGCGCCCTTGCAATTTGGCTGAAATGGGGAGGTGCGCCATCTTGTTGGAACCACATACCTTAAATCAGCAGAAAATAAAGTAAAATATTTTTGAAATTATTTAATAGTTTGGTTACTTACGTTGTCTTACGTCCAGAGGTATTTCCTCTAACAATTGTCCCAAATTTTCTTGCAAAAAATTAGCATACGTGTTCCCATTTAGATGCCCATTAAAAAAAAAGGAACCCACTAATTTATTATTAATCACCCCTCCCCAAGCATTAATTGACCAGTAATTCTGCGTGACTCTTTCTCGCATCCAATGGGGATTTTCTACTGCCCAATAGTGCATGTTATGTCTATTAACCTGTCCATTATTCTTAAAGGTACACTCATCAGTGAAAAGGACGTAATCAAAAAAAAAGTATGCATTCTATCTTAATTGCTCTTCGGCCCACTGACAAAAATTTACCCTATTTTCATAATCTTGACCGTGCAATTCTTGGTGCAGTTCTATGTGATAGGGGTGATAGGCGTATTTCTTTAAGATGCGACGCACACTTGTCGCACTAATGTTGGTTTGTTGACTTAAATCGCGAATGCTTATATGATGATTATTTTCTACCGTATTAAGAACTCGTGCTTGATTTAATTCATTAGTAATAGATAGATTGTTGTAAATTTTCTTTTTGTGCGTCACAGTTCCGGTCTCTCTTAATTGCTCAAATAGCCTGATAAAAATTTTTCGGTGTGGATGTTCCAGATCGGGAAATCTTTCCGCATACACACGTGCAGCTTCTGAAGCATTTTTCAGACACTCTCCAAATATCATGAGCATTTCAGCTTTTTCAGCGACTGAATATTGGAAAGGCATGATTAATATAGGAGGTCGAACCACTAAAGAAAAATAAGGTAGTTGTTTTAATGTATCTAATAATTGTTTCCTCAACTTACCTTCTTAAATATCTGCTCCTATAAAGCGAAAAAAACCCGTAATAACCTAAAAAATTATTAAAAATTAATTAAATTTCAGGATAAGAAGCTTCATAAACGTTCAATTTAGTATGTGGAATGTGGCCATCCTTACGTAATTAGAACTTTCGATTTTAGGGGTGGACATAAAACTTGGCGCACCCGGTACATCTATTTACTTATATTATAACTTAAAGTTATTATATGTATGATTTACTCAGTTATTAGTTATTACAATTAGGTACTATTAAAAAAATTGACAATTAGATGCTTTTCTAAATTTTCTATTTCAAATAAATGTTTTCTGTCGTCTAACAAGTGTTTGAATTGAAAAAAGATGGTTCAACATCGACGGAAGTAATTGGAGCATTTTTAAATCACAATATAAGGCTCAAATTCAATGTCATCTACAGTTTCCCTTTTCAAAATATTAGAAACTTTTGAAAGAATTTTAAATCTTTGATTTTTTTCTAATACCGAGTTTAGCTTTTTAAAAATTATTTCTCCAACTTCTGTAATAGTTGACAATGCGTTATGGCATTTGTTTCTTAATTTATGAATTCAGTCAAAAGTAATTCTCTTGTTTCTAATTTAAAAATTCCTTCTGCTACTACAGAAAAATTTGTTGCAATAACTGCCAATTGATTTGATATTACATCATTTCTTTAAAGACTTTTCCTTTTTGTATAGCATTTGAGAACTTTTAATTTTTTTGATAATTTTTTGAATAAAAAATCGCCGCATTTAGCCCTGCTCCCCTCCTAGTGATTACTGGTTGTAGAGGTAATTGTAAACCCGGATATCGTTCTTTCTACAATTGAATCCGCAATGATGCTTTTAAAAATATTTTTTTTAGATTAGAAATGAATTCATTCACAAGAGGAAATTGGTTTCTGATTTCTTCAGCAACTCTATTAATGCCATGAGCTAAATAAGTAGTATGAATTAGGAAATAGTTATTTTTATATTAAGTGTGCTAAGCATAGGTTTTTTGAGTTTAAGAATGTTGAGTTTTTACATTCGAAAAGTCAAAAACTGCTTTGCACATGTAACATAAACAACGTTTTTTCTCCAATTGTAGTAATTTAAAATTGTAGATTAATATAAATTTAAAAAAATGTCACCTACATAATTACGGCGACTACGGCAATTGCTCTGAGTTGTCTTAGTTACGAATGTAAATTACACAATGCAATTTCATAATGAAAAAAAGGTTTTTTAACAGGGAAAAAACTTTTTAACGGTTAAAAAATGATAAACTTTGCATACTGAGATTCATGAAAAAAACGTAATTTTTTTTGACAATTAGAGAAAAATATATCTTTATTGAACTCGCCTGTTACTCGCCTCGCTCGCTCGGCTCATAAGCTCAGACTCGTTCAATAAAGTATCTCTTTACTGACTTGGTACATAAATAACTATTAGATTAACTGAGGCTTTATACGTCTAAGGGGCAGCATCGAACAACATTAATATAATTTTACCATGTGATATGTTAGGCAGGAAAAATTTTGCTAATCCATTGTTAATAAAACGAGTTAGTGTACAGTTATTGGTTTTGTCTAAGTGCTTACAACTTATTAAATATGATTTACGAGGATTTTTGGCGCTCAAACAACAAATTAACGACATTAATATGTCGACTGCAAGAGTCTGTTGTGTTATCCACTTGAAAATAAATTAAGTTGTCACCTATCAATGTGCGAATCTCGACAATTATTTCAATGTATATTTGATCGACGATTTGAATAATAATATGATTTTAGCTTAGAAAATTATCGACAGCAAAATAATTTTTTATTTGTATAGTTTTTAAATCCATTTACGTATTTATCAGTTTATACCTAACCATAATTTACCTTCCTTATTGTCACATTATTGCTTTTATTACGAGTTTATATTGTTAAATTCCGGACTTACTGTACTGATGTGTCATATAAGTATTGTAAAACAGTGTATGCTTTGTAGAAGCATTGTTATTTAGTTTAATTTTATATTCTACAAAATGTCTTTACCGTCTTTCTCAGAACATTTTGAAATCTGGTATTTTTTGTGATTAATTATTTTTTAATTGCTAATTTTAAGGAAATTTGTAATTTGAAGAAAATATGTACAAATATACAGTATTACATGAAATATACATCAAGTAGTAAAAATATGCAAAATATGCTTTTTTTAATTACCTTATTTTATTCATAAACCTAGATAATTTTGTTGATATACCTTTTAACAACGAACACGCGTTTTGCTTATAATCCGAGCTTTATCCATAATCTTTACATTCAGTGTTATTCTTTCCCAATTTGCAAATTTTATCTATTCCTTCCCAATTTACAAATTTTATCTATTTTAAGAAGAATCTATTCACATTTTTTCTTTCGCACCTTTTAAATATTCCCCCAATGAGACGTAATTAATTATCTATTCTCTTATATGCTGATGTTTTTGATTTAATATTTTCATACGAGTCTTAAATAAATCGCGGTCCATTTTATCTGAATTAATCTGAGTTGATATCTGTTTGTGTAAATATGAATTTACTTACTGTTTATAAACATTCAATATTCGCCAGAATAGATTTGTGTTGTATTTATCAATAGTTTTTAATTTATCGTATTTGCTGTAATGTATTAATTATAATATTTGAATAATTACGTTTCATTTTCTATATTACTCTTGTTTACTTTTAAAATCTCTTATGAATGATTAGGTATTCATTTTTAATTATATTTTCAGATGTGGTTAATTACGCTTCAGTTTAAAATACATTATCTAATCATTTAAAATTTTGCAAGCTATTTTTATCTTGTATACCTGCACATATTCAATGTTTTATATATATTATTATATTAATTAAATAGTTGATGCTTAAATGCTAAATCCTTACGTACCTATGACATTTATAAATATACTGTATTTGGTTAAGAGTTATCTTTATTAGTTAAATACTTTTGCAAATTATAATTGCCTATATTTAATGTACGCGTGTTAGACGTGTTGATACTGGTTTACAATATTTATGAATTTAATAAACTAGAGTGATTCTATATATACCAGGTGTCCTTGAAATAAAAAGACAACGTATGAAAAATGGAAAGATGTAATTATATAGAATATATACCCAAAATATTTTCCCAAACTTTCCTCTCATAAGCGAAAAAAAAATTCTAGATATTTAAAAAAGAAGACACATCAGAGGAAATAGAAATACGAAGAGGTGTTCGTCAGGGGTGTATACTGTCGCCAATCCTCTTTAATCTGTACTCGGAGGACATAGTAAATAGAGCACTTGATGATCGGGACATGGGCATTAAGATTAACGGCATGACAATAAATTATCTGAGGTACGCTGACGATACAGTAATTTTAGCTGGAACACACGAGGACCTACAGACGCTAATTAACAGAATGGTCACAGTAAGCGAAGAGTATGGACTAACGCTGAACATAAGCAAAACAAAATATATGCTGATAACAAAAACAACTAAAGATAATCGTAAGATATATGTGAAGAACCAGCCTATTGAGAGAGTAAGACAATACAAATACCTGGGCACGATCATTAATGAGAACAATGACAGCTCCCAAGAAATACGAGTCAGAATAGAACAGGCGAGAAGCACCTTTACAAGGATGAAAAGGCTTTTCTGCTGCCGAGATTTAAACCTTGACTTAAAAATACGACTGTTGAGATGCTATGTGCTGTCTATACTATACTATGGGATGGAGGCCTGGACGCTGAAGGTAACCGACATGAGGAGACTGGAGGCATTTGAGATGTGGGTATACCGGAGAATATTGAAGATCTCATGGGTAGAGAGAAAAACCAACGTAGAAGTGATGAGACGTATGCATAAGGAGAGAGAAGTGATTCCGACAATTAAGAGAAGAAAACTGCTGTACATGGGACATGTCATGAGGGGAGAAAAATATCAAATACTACAAATAATTATGCAGGGAAAAATCCCGGGCAAGAGATCTATAGGAAGAAGACGGAATTCATGGCTGAAGAACCTTAGGGACTGGTTTGGATGCAATAATAATGAACTGTTTAGAGCTGCGGTTTCAAAAGTAAGAATTGCTATGATAATTGCCAACCTTCGAAGCGGAGACGGCACCTAGAGAAGAAGAAGAAAAAAAAATTGTCATGCTACTATGCGAGGACTATTATGAAGCTGACCTGCAATAAAAAAAGAATAGTTTTGTTTTTGTCGGTCCCGGTTTTGTTTAGTTGTCGATCGTTACGTACGTTCGATACGATTTGTATTTACGTCTTCAATTAAAGATAGATTGTTACTAAATAGGACGTTAAATGCCTGTAGAGCACACATCTTACATATTCTTTTAATATAACATCTTTAAAAATTCACAAAGAAGTTAAAAGTTTTAACAGCTGACTTTCATACTAGGTTATCGAACCCTTACCATAGAAAATTTATACACAATGTTATCTTCTAGCGTTTTTATAAATATAAACATCGAATAGCGGTATTTTTTTTATAGAAATTGTGAGTCCATTATATGTATTTGTTACTTCTCGTAAAATCGATTTGTTTACATTTTAGGTTAGGGTATTAAACGCTTATGTCAAACCTGCAATATTTAGGTTATAATTTATAAATAACCGAATTTATTAATTCGCTTACAAAGTAGTCAAACAATAAAAACAGGTGAAAACTTATACGTATTTAATAATAAATAGAATACTAAAATAGTATACTAAAAAACAAGTTTCATAAGGCACCATTTTGCCGCACGAGATCAGTAAAGAGCGAGTGCGGCAAAAGACCTTATGAAACGAGTATTTTATACTATTTTTTCTATTTTGCATGTTTTACATTAATAAATTGGAATTATTTAATTTGGAAGTTCAGAGTTTAAATTTTATATAAAGCATGCAGTTGGTCACATTGATACTTGACATTGTCAAATTTAAATCTTGCTATACGCGAAGTATATTATATTACATATTATTTATTAATTTTCGTTAACATTACATGATATTTTATTTAAAAATATAAACATGAGTGACTTAGAAACTAATATATCTTGTTGTCAATTGTATACAATATGTATACGTTGTTTGTGTAGAGTACGAACATATATCATATTTGTCAAATGTACTTAAATTCTTAAAATCAAATGACAGCAATGATATTTATTTCTGTGTTCGAACTACGCCAACATTGAAAAATGAAAAAAGCGTATCGAAATGAAGCTCATTTCGATACTGTTTTGGGTTTCATAATAATCATAATGAGTTCATTTCGAACGCAAAATAGAAAAAGACATTTGTGTTACATCAGTATACAGTGTGTCCACAGATTCATTCTCAACATGGGGATCTCGCTTATTATGAGAGATAGAGATTTGGTTAAATGGGATCAAATACTCCAGAGGTATAGTTGTGCTAAACCCTATACATTAGCTTTGAATATTTAACGTACTTCGGGCGCTATTGCAAAAAAAGGGAATTTTTGTTTTCTCGATTTAGTTTAATAACTCATTTATTTTTAAAGTAATACAAATTTAGTTTTCACTTTCCTTAAGGCACTTTTTTAATAGGAATCTGGTGGTGTATTTAGATTTTTGAATACTGCTATAGTAGTTGAGGTATAATGGTCAAGTTTCATTTTTCTTATAGGGGCCATAGTTGGCTATGGCACCATCGAAAACAATTTTTCTTTCCCTTTTCAAAAATATATAATTTGTTATACCTGATACCAAAACTAATTTCAAATATTAAAAAAAAAAACATATTGTTACATTAGCAGGTTAGAGCGGTTGTGGCATTTGACAATAGAAGGTTTTGCAAACAAAGAAATGAAGAAAACTTTATTTTGCAACAATTATTTATTAAATTAAAAACATAGGCAGATCAAAAAATACTTAGATATTATTTAAAACAAAATTATAATAAGAAATTATAAAAAATGTTCAAACAGTTAACCATGATTTTCCAAACATAAACAGGATCTACGAATAGTAAATTTAACAACTTTATGCAAAATACGCCTTGGAATAGCTCTACCACGCTTTCACGAAGTTCATTTACGTTATTGTAGCTGCGGGCATACACTTTGTCTTTAATGTATCCCCACAAATAGAAGTCAAGCGGCGTCAGATCTGGAGATCTCGGTGGCCATGCAACTGGTCCACGAGTTCCGATCCACCTGTTACCAAACCGCTGACTGAGGAAATTGGTTACAATTCTGGAATTATGTGCTGGAGCACCGTCCTGATGAAACCAACAATTATGAGCCTCTTGTAAAGGTAGTTCACTCAGCAAGTCTTCAATATTATTTTGCAATAAATGCAAATAAACGTCGGACGTTAGTGTTTCATTAAAAATTATTGGATCAATTAATCGTGATACTAGCATGCCATACTATACAGTAAATCCAAAACGCACTTGACGTCGAGCAGGTCTGATTACAAGAGGGTTTTCTGTAAACCAAAATCGTAAATTTTGTCTATTGAATAAACCATTATTTGTGAATCTAGCTTCATTCACAAAATTCTCTTCGTCCTTCATTATCCCCTGGTCTTAAAGATTGACATACATTCTATTTATATGGATGATATGTGTGGCAGGCCAAAATATTATGGGCAGTAGATTTGGGAACGCCGGTGTCATGTTGAATTTTCCGAACTGATGTGTTTTGATTTTCAACAACTGCTTGTAAAACTTAAATTTACCATTAAAATTCTCTAAGTAGAAAGATAGGGTTGTCTGCGTTCTGGATACTGGTTTATGTACATTTCGGCAGCTCTCGTCGAATTTTTGTGACACAGAATGTAACAGGACAACATATAAAATTTGTCACTATTACTAAACGGGTCCATGACAGTAAAATTATTTAATAATAATCACTAGAGCTGAGGATGTTTGCGGTATAACCATGGTTATATCATGTAACCATAGTAAATTACTATGGTTACATGATATAACCATGGTTATACCGCAAACATCCTCAGCTCTAATAATCACTAAATTTGGTATTTAAATGGTACTTTATATTTTATTATGCTAGGTATTTATTTTGCTATTCGATTTGTAAATTTCACAGAACATAAATGAATGTCAACTATAAACAAACACTACCAATGACAGTTGTATCTTAGATTGTTTTGTTTCCAAGGTTTCCTATTGTCAAATTTCACAACCGCTCTAACCTGCTAATGTAACAATATGTTTTTTTTTTCTTCTTCTTCTTTCGATAGGCGTACGCCTGTTTAGTTCCGGTTTCTTTGTGGCGGCAGTTCTTGTGAATTTGATTGCCAGCTGTCTCGCCAGCGTTTTGGTGGTCGTCCTATGGGTCTTCTTCCGTGAGGTATGTTGTTTCGTACTATTCTGGCCATTCTGTCGGGAGTCATTCGGCTGACATGGTGGTTCCATTCTCTTCTTCTTTTCCGTATCCATCTGACTACGTCATCCGTTTGACACTTCTCCCTTATATCTGTATTTCTTTGCCTATCGTGTAATGTGTATCCTGTTATCGTTCTTAGGGTCTTCATTTCGGTTGTTCTTAGTATCCTCTTTGTTATCGTCGTTTCCGCTCTCGTCTCCGCACCGTATGTCATCACCGGTCGTACGCAGGTTTTGTATATCCTTGATTTGCATTCCGTACTTAGGTGTTTGTTTTTTCAGATTGGATACCTAAGCTGTCCCGATATTGCTGCTGCTTTGTTTACTTGTTTCCTCACCTCATCACCCAAAAACCCTGCGCTTGTAATTTTGCACCCAAGGTATTCGGTTGACATGGTTTGATCGACGGTCTTATTTTCTATTACCAATTTGCAGCGTACAGGTTCTTTTGCTATGGTCATGCATTTGGTCTTGTCTATGGAAATTTTCATATTGTGTTTTCCTGCCTGTTTGTTGAAAGCATGTAACATTCTTTGTAGGTCGTCCTCTGATTCCACAATAAGTACTGCGTCATCAGCATAGCATAGCAAGTGTTTTTTTTAATTTTTGAAATTAGTTTTAGTATCAGGTATAACAAAGTATACATTTTTGAAAAAGCAAAGAAAAATTGTTTTCAATGGTGCCATAGCCAACTCTGACTAGAAGAAGAAAAATGAAACTTGACCATTGTAGATCAACTACTATAGCAGTATTCAAAAATCTAAATACACCACCAAATTCCTATTAAAAAGTGCCATAAGGAAGTGCAAACTAAATTAGTCTTACTTTAAAAATAAATGAGTTATTAAAGAAAATCGAAAAAACATTCCTTTTTTTGCAATAGCGCCCGAAGTACGTTAAATATTCAAAGCTAGTGTATAGGGTTTGGTACAGTTGTGTGCAGAAAAAAGTAGGACAAGTGTTTAGTTGTGTGAACCTATACCACTATTGACACATTTCCAAAAAAAAGTCGTACACTCATATGTCACCTGAATTATAGCATTATATGCCAATATATGAGTAAAACTCCTTTTATATGTTGAAGTAAAGAGACGAATTTCAATAAAATGAATTAACTTTTATAAAATTAACAGTCATAACATTATAAAGAATCTACAAATAAACCATATAATATATATAAACTAATATTTCGTCATGGCACCATCTGCATTTAATATATTGGTCAATCGCAAGGGAATAGACGAATACAAGTTTCTTATAAGATTTTCGTTTTCTGTTATTTCTTGCCATGCTTCAATTATTGCATTCCACATCTCTTCTCTGTTATTTGGTCTAAAATGACGCTTTTACATTTTTTTAACAATAATACCCCAGATATTCTCAATTATGTTTACATCCGGGCATTTGGAGGGCCAAGTCAAAGTTTCGATGTTATTAGTTTGTAACCACTGAGTTATTATTCCTGCCGTGTGTACTGAACAATTATCTTGCTGGAGAATAAAATTATTATTTGGGTGATGTTCACGAAATAATGGTATTATATTCTCCAAAATATTTAGATATGCCAAAGCATTGAATCTACCATCAATTCTCCAACAGATAGCTAGTCCATTAGCAGTTATAGCAGCCCATACACTAACAGAGAAACGTTGCGACTGACCTGCATTAGATACGTATGATTCTTCATATCTAGTATTTCTCGGTCTATACACTTTAATGTGTCCATTGTAAGTCGATTGAAACGTTTTTTCGTCAGTAATAATTACTTTATTCCAGAATTCAATATCTTTGTACAAATAATTTAGTGCAAAGATTATTCTGCCCTGTTTATGGCGTTCCGACAAAATACTTTTTTTGGCTGCAATACAATTTTTAATGTCTGACATTTGAATTCTTCTGCAGGCTGTTGACCGAGAACCCGGGAAATTTGTTGCTGCAACAGCATCTAATGCACAAGAAAACGGACGTTCTCTTAAGAAATTCACTAATGCGGTATCATGATGTTCTAAAGAAATCCTTCTTCTACCGCTTCCTTGTTTTCTGTTAATTGTTTGTTCTTGCTCCCAACGGTTGACATTTTGTACGGTGCTTTTATTAACTCCGAAAGTAAACGCTACTTCTCTAATTGTTCGTCCTTTTTGAAGCTCGGAAATGATTTGAATTTTTTGTTGATTACACAATTGTCTTGACATTATAATAAAACTCTCATTTTGACAACTCAATTTGACACTTAAGTGACAATTCAAATTTAAGTATGGGTGAACCAGATTTACATAGAAAAAATAGCTTGTCCGAGTTTTTTCTGCGCACAACTGTACAAATTTACCTCTGAAGTATTTGATCCCATTTAACCAAATCTCTATCTCTCATAATAAGCGAGATCCCCATGTTGAGAATGAATCTGTGGACACACTGTATATGTTAAAAGAAAATTAATAGTGCCAGGTATTATAAACCAACAACTTAAAAATAAGTGACACATTAATCTGAAAATAAACCGTCGTCGTTCTCAGAGTTTTCGCCAAGATTAATAATAAATTCGCCATCGTATTAATATGCAATTGTACGGTGGCAAACGGAGAACTATGTGGCCATCCTGATGGGCCACATTATCAATTTTATAGACCGGTGCAGATCTATTCCTAAAGAGAATTATAACCACAAATATGAAAAGCACCATGCCTCCAATATAGTACGTACGCTCTTCTTGGATCATCCTTTTTATAATGGTACTTAATGTTCCGCAACACTTTCCATAAAGATGTTTTACCACCCATAAAAATATCCCTTTCAACAAGTATAGTATTTAAAGATGCTAGGGTAATATGTTGTTCTATAATTATGCCACAATAATATTATAATATTGTGTAATATTTTTTCAAAAATCTTATTATTTCTGTAAATCTCGTAGCCAACATTCCTTATAGCACCTTCAGCGAAGTAATCAATCTCCACTATAGATTTATTTTTGTCATGTTTCCGTTTGGGAATGCAAATTGCGTGTCCTTTTTGTATTTACGAGGAAATTCTGCTGACAGATGTCACGTTTACTCCTAAAACTTTTGCTGCACGCTACAAAAAAAGTTCAATATGTAATATGAAATTATAGCAAAATACAAATACGATTTTACTTCTCCCACGGCTGATAAAAGCAGCAACGGTCTATCATGATCGCGTTCTGCTTCACAGTTTGCAATTGCGGATGCAACAAGTCGCTTACATTGGCAGCAAAACGCTTTCGGCATTTCAAATCAAGAGTAAACAAGCACACGTAAAATTTGACAGAGCGATATGTGCCAACACTGGACATTCGCATCAACATAAATATGCATTCGCAATGATGTTGATATATAAATACTATAGCTCGTTTATTGTTTTGTGATGGTGATTCCGGAAATACTGTTGATGTCGTGCACGTCTTCGAATCGTGAACGGCGTATGACAGAATTTTCAGTGTTTTTAATTTTGGGGTTCGCATCGAAATTAATTGACAATATTTTGGATTTATTTATTTTCTATATAATTACTAGAGAACGGATGCAATTTCCATAAAACGCAATCGGCAATTGGAATTGTGTATAACGTCGCTCAGTACATCCCGGCGTAATTCAATGAAGTATTTGTTTGACTTACTCGGCCACCTGGTCTCGCAGCGATAACAATGTACAACCCAGCTATTGTATTCGGAGAATAAAGTGTTTTCAGTGGTGTCGAGTACGTAGATAAAATAAATAAGTTTATCGTATTTCGTAAGAGAAATAACACGTAACTATTGCTAGTCAATATTAATACTCCTTTACTCAACTTGAACGATAAAATGAACAAATAAAAATGTTCCATTTATAGAAATAAAATTAAAAACTTTAAAAATACAACTTTTCAACAAATACATATTGCTGTGTATTGTAGTAGTTTGTTGAAAATGATCCACAATGCACCACAATGAGTCCGAGCTGCTCTTCGGAGAGTTTATTTCTTTTAACAGAGTCCCTTAACGTCTCAGGTTCATTTACGAACGTGGACAGAAAAATAAAATACACGTATTAAAACAAGCACCTTGCTAATTTTTTAAATCATAAAAACTATATTTGAAACACACATGGCAGATAAGTATAGAATTAAACAAAATTAACGAGTCAAAACGCTCGTCAATAAACCCGTAATTAATACAAAATCACCAACAACCAATTAATAATAATAAACGTGATTTTAATCAAAATCAATAGTTAATTAACCATTTCTTTAAAATCAACTACATCTACCGATGTTCAATGTGTGTCTAAAGATTACACCCCCCAAACCCACTTAAACGAAGCGCATAATGTGACAACATATCGAACTATAACAATTATCTACGTCACAGAAATATACAGTTAAGGTCAAAAGAATCGGTCCAAACATTAAAATAACATAATTTTCAATATATATATATATATATATACCGCCTAATTCTGAGCAAACGCATCGATGCGAATGTATGAATATTTCTCCCGCTTCGAATACAAATCCCCTGAACGCGTTTAGCCAATCACAAAACAGTCTGTCGCGCAACTATTTGACAATTAATGTCACAAATTAGTGTCACCACTGTCACCCTATACGGAGTCTCTTAAGCGTTTTAATAGTGATCATGCCACGTTATACACTAGAAGAGAAAACCGAAATTATGAAATGGTACCACGCTGATAATTCTTATCAAAGAGTATGTGACTTATTTGCCTGAAGGTATCCCGACAGGCTCATCCCAAACAAAGCTACAATTTGTAGACTTAAAAAGAAAATAGACATTACTGGTTCTGTACAAAATTTAAAACCATTATTTCCAAGTTCCTAATGATAGTCCATTTTAGTATGTGCTGCAATAGAACTAAATTCAAATTTGACACTTAGCGAATTATAAATATTCCAAACATCATCAATTATTTTACGGCGATGAGTTTAAACGGATGAATTTCCGTTATTATATAATTAATTTCTCATTATGAACAATTTATTTTATTATTTGTAAGAGTAAATTTTTCTTTACATTACTAGAATTTAATTTAGTTTTTATTAGTTCTGAAATTTATTTAGTATACTATGAATAGTTTTTGTGACCTTTATTATTAAAATTTAATTTATTAAATCTCTTGATGCCTTATTTGCAATTTTCTTAATTGCTTATTAATAATATCATTACGCTTTGTGTGACCATCGTCAGTATAACGTATTGCAATTTACTCATTACCATAACACAGGACTAAACAATTTATAGTCCTTTAATAGTAATTTGGTAATCAGATAATTTTTCTTACGTGGCTCCATAATATGTAAGTATGTATGACATATGACATCGATGTTGACACGCCTACAGCATTCAGGGGAATTCTATTTGGAGCGGGAGAAATATTCATACATTCGCATCGTTGCGTTTGCTCAGAATTAGGCGGTATATAAAAATATCCTGCAAAATAAATGTACATAAATAAAATATATTGTTCAAAATTATCTTCTATTTCTTCGGGGAAAAATCACTACAATATGTATTTTGTAATTTTATAGATCACCACCCGTTTGTTTTCCAATTATATAAATAAAATTAATTAATAAATATGTATTTCGTAATTTTAGATAGATAGATCACCACCCGTATGTTTTCCAATTATATAAATAAAATTAAAAACTTTATAAATACAACTTTTCAACAAATAAATATGTATTTCGTAATTTTATAGATCACCACCCGTTCGTTTTCCAATTATATAAATAAAATTAAATATTTTAGAAATACAGCCTTTCGCCAGTACTGCACTGGGCTTTGCGTCATGTGGTAAGCGTGTCCGTTCTCTAATAATTACCTCTTTCCATTTTTCATACGTTGTCTCTTTATTTTAAGGATACCTGTATATATAATATAATTCGCTTCAATTTAATGGTGAAAACATTTATTTTAAAAATGTATTGTGCTTTGTTTACAATGATAACCCTTATCAGTACGTTTATTTTACGAGACACAAAAAAAATCAACCCAGAAATGTTTATATAATTAAAGACATTAACTCAATGTTAATGCTTATATTAATGACTCTTAGGCTAATTGTATTGTATACATTGTAATGTATATATAAAAACTTAAGCCAAAACGTCGGTTTTACTGGGACTAGTCAACCTCAACAAAACGTACGCAATGTTGCGTATTTTTATCAACGTAATGATAACCACAAATATGTTACAGAATTAATTTCAAAGCGTTTAAATAAAAAAAAACAATCGTGTTTTACTTAAATAAATTAAAAATTTAATAAAGATGTTTGCCGGCAAAAAAGAGATAATGACGATATCTTTTAGTTTAAATCCTAATATATACGAGGGCGATACGCAAACTAAGTTCCGTTTGGTTATTAAAAAAAAATGCCAATACATGAAGAGGTTTTTATTATATACAACTTAAAGCTACTACTGTTTTAACTTATTGTTGGAGAAAGCTGCAATTAAATTGTATTTTTTAAACAGTTTTATTACGCTGTTATGCCAATTTTTATGTTTCTCCAACTTTCTCCAACTCCAGCTTTCTCCAACAATAATAAGTTACAACAGTGTCTAAAAATAACAACAAAAAATTGTTAACACAGATCCGTTGAAAGAGTCTGGCATTTACAAAATAAGTTGTAATTCTTGTCCAAAATTATATATCGGGCAAACCAGAAGAAATGTTCAAACACGATACAAAGAACACATGACTCATGTTAAATTACACAACATAGAAAATTCAGCATTAGCTCTACATCATACAGATACAGGTCACAACTTCAATTTAGAAAATGTTAGTTTTGTTAAAAAAAGCAGTAATAGAAATTTAGACATGTGGGAAGCCATATACAAAGAATTCAAATAAATTTTACCTCAAAGTAGCCCTTGGAAATTATGATTATGTCTTAGCTTGTTACTAATTTTAATAGGAATTTTGTTGGTTATGAGATGAGATATTTGATTAAAATGACAAATGTCAAAATAATAAAACGAACATTTTTAAGTGAATGAAATATGTTTATTTCCAACAAGCAAAATTTTATAAAAATTGTTCAAAGTGTCCACTACCTTGTTCGAAACATTTCTCACATCTTCTTCTAATGGAGGAAAAAGTGTTTTGTAGTATCGCATTGTCAATTCCATTAATTCTTTCAGCAATTCTGATTTGAAGGCCTGCAAGATCAGGTATCTGTACTTGATAAATTGAGTTCTTTAAGAATGGCCATAAAAAGAAATCACATGGGGTAATGTCACAAGATCTTGGTGGAAATTCATGTTCAGTGTTTAAACTTATCAACCGATTTTGAAAAAATTGCTGCCGAATATTAATTGTTTCACCTGCTGTGTGTGCTCTAGCTCCGTCTTGTTGAAAGTAACCCTGTGTTATTTCTTCGTCGTCAAGCTGTTCGATAAATGGCATAATAATTTCTTGTCGATACCTTTCTCCTGTTAAGGTTCCGTTAAAAAAAATAGGGCCAATAATTCTCCTTCGACTAATCGCACACCATACACCAATTTTCTGCGGATGAAGTGCGGTTTCAACAAAAAAATTATGTGGTTTCTCATTAGTCCACATCCTCATATTTTGTGAGTTCACATATCCATTCAGATAAAACCATGACTCATCAGAAAAAAAGGTTTTGTCAAGAAGGTCATTATCAAAATTATTTAAGAACCACTGACTAAACGTTATGCTTCTGGGATAGTCGATTTCCTTGATTTCTTGATAACAGGTCATGTGATATGGAAATAAATGTAAGTCCTTTTTCAAAATTGTATGACATGTGCCAATTGACACACCCACTTGTTGTGATAATGCTCGTACGGAAGTTCTTGGTGCATTATTTATAATTTCTCTTACATTATTAACTAGCTCTTCTGTACGCTTTTTCGCCCGACCTGCGCCTTCTTTCTGTTTAACACTCCCTGTTTCTCTGAAAACCATAACGGAATGTGTCACTGTGTGCCGAAAACTGTCATAATCAAAGATGACGTTAGGGAACTCATTTCTAAATTCTTCTAAACAATCTTGAAGAGAATACTGCCATTGTCCGTCAATCTTACGTCCGTTTCGAAAATAAGATTCTAGCATGAATGATTTGTGTTGTATAGTAAAAACCATGTTAAATCAATTTTAAATTACAAAGCAATTTTTGTCGACTATGCATCTGTCTAATTGACAACTAATGCAAATTTAAATTATTAATAATCATACGTTTTTAAAGGAATGGCCTACTAGAGGCAAAGCTTATTTGAACGCTTTTTACATGAATTATCTTCTAAATAATGATATTTCACCCCTCAATAATAAACTGTTAGCATGTATACCAACACCATTAAATACTTAAGACGTCTTGTAAACAGGTACTAAATTCTTCATTCACATTAATATTTTATATTAATATTAATATTGTAATCACATCACTAATCCATTTGCCGTTAGTCCAACCCGATGCCCCCGTTTGTTTCATAGATACATATTTGGTATTTCCCCATGAACTCATTCTCAGAAATTGTATTAGTTTTAAGAGCCATTGTAATTTCTCATTAATTTGTCTTTACCTTACCTCTAATTTTTCTGTATATGATGTATTTTCATATTATATATTGTCTCGTAGATATTATGTTTAAACAGTATTACTGATGATATGATATTCGTTATTTCAATATTTCATAAGTGCTCAACATATAATACGACTATGATGCGTTTTTTTTCGGTTTTGCTTCGCCTTTGGCACGATATCCACTGTATTGATCAACTGTTTCGGAATTATGAACATAGATCCATTTCCCATCAACCGTCATTACTTTCGTGCAGAAATTTCGTGCGAAAAATCGTCCTTTTTAAATAAATTGAGCGATTTTGGAACTAATTGAGATGAGACACGTCTAGCGCCAAAATAGTCTTTCAAAATTGCTTGAATAGATCCAAATAAAACTTAATATTATCTACAAGGTCTGTAATTGTCAACTAGTGGTTTTTGAGCACGAGATCTTTTAATTTCTTTAAGGTGGTTTTCATCAGTAGATGCTAAAGTTCGTTCAGGTCGCTGTTCGTCTTCTACGCGTTTTCTGTTTTTTTTTTGAACATTTTTATCACTCAAACCTTTTTTTTTTTTTTTTTTCAAAGTAACTTTGAGAGAAATTTCACTTCGCCAACAAATTTTTTGTTCAACAAGTGATACAAAAACAATCGTTTGTTTATTCTATTCACTAAACAAGAAAAATTTTAAATTTTGTTCAGATATCAAGTGCAGTGCTGCCAATTTAGAAAAAATTATTGAGTCAGATTGTATTAACTCGCAAGGTTTAAATGAAATAGTCTACTGTTTTATTATATAACATCTTCCTTCGGTTAAATCCTACAAATTTCCAACGTTTGTAGTACGGGTTCTTGCGGATTTCGCCGTGTTGCCGTAATTTCATTCGACGTTTCGCTGTCCATGCTGTCAGTTTTTTCAGAATCTGGTATCAGACTGAGTTTGATATCAGATACCGAAACGTCGTGTGAAATTACTAGAATACTGCGAAACCCGCAAGAAGATTGAATTTTTTCTACATTTCTTTTGATATACATTTATTTTTAGCTATTTTAACTTTTGATACGAGTATATGTCATAAATATTCAAACTAGCGACTAATTGGAACATGACTACAGCGAAGGTCCCAATTACATTAACTTGTTTATCTTTAGATGAAAACAATATTCAAATATTGACCCAAAATTGTTTTATAGTGTTATTGATTACCTTAATCAAACTACTTTTGATAAACATTTTTCAAATATTTTTTTGTTGCTTCAGACAGAAGTTAACTTCGCCGAAATGGAATCGGTTTCGAGGAATACGTTTAAGATGGAAAGACAAAATTCGACTAAACAATGTTATTTGGAGGTGTTGGCATATGCAATGTAATGTATTTTACAAGTTTATCAATACTTTTTTGTAATTTTCTATTTTGCAGTTATAAAAAGGCAAAACACATTGATTTGTCAATTTGCATCACCTTTAGATGTGGATACGCACAACAAACCTGAGGTAATGTTTAATTAATGCAGATATATATATATAACGGGTGTTCAGAAACATTCAAAGTCAAAGTAGTCCTTGAAAATATGAAGTCATGTCTGAGATAGATTGATTTTTGACAGACAACAGTTGACATTTAATAATTATTACAAATCAGATACTTAAGTAAAGATATACGATTTTTTGTTCAGAGCCCACTTGACTTTGAATGTTTCTGAACACCCGTTATATATAAACTACTCAAAAATGAATAGGGAATTAGATCTTTTTTTAACAGATCTAATTAATTCGATTAAATTTAACGTATTTTCTCAAACTATAGATAAATTTGAAGGCCCACAGTCGTTTGTGGACATCTTATTTGGTAAATGTCTTTTCTGTGTGATAAAATATTGAATCTTGTATTTTAACCTTAAATTAATTTAGAATATAAAATTATAAAAATAGCATTTTTTGACAAGTACTATTCATTTTAAACGTCATTTCACATTTTCACGATGCCAAGGCGTCATTTAAATAAAGAAACTTTTGATTTAATTGCCTTATTGCATCAGCGAGGGCAATCTGGAGCAGAAATTGCCGCAATTTTTAATGTGTCTCCAAGTGTTGTTAGTAGGGCTCTAACAAGATTCCAACAGATAGGATCTGCAAGGAGAAGACCCGGTAGTGGATCTGAGAAGAAAACAAATCAGAGACAAGACCGCTACATACGAATTCAGACAAGGATGAATCCGTTTAGAAGTGCTGTATGGTTGCAAACACAGTTACGTGCCGCCACTGGAGTTAGAGTTTCGGATCAAAACATCAGAAACCGTCTGAGAGAAATGGATCTTCATAGCTGCAGGCCTGTGAGACGCCCAAAATTAACTAATGCCAATAGAATGGCTTGAAGAACTTGGGTTAACCAAGGACTAGCAGAAAATTTTCAATGGGAGCATGGTTTATACACCGATGAATCCAGATTCTGCTTATTTAGTGATAATCGTAGAGTAAGGGTCTGGAGAACTCGAGGAGACCGTTATAGACGCGAGTTTACAAAAGCTGTGGTGCCTTTTGGCGGCGGTGGTATCATGGTGTGGGCGGGCATTAGTTTGAATGGACGTACGAACCTCCATCTCTTTGAAAACAATGTCAATGGACACATGTACAGAGATGACATTATTCAGCAATATGTGGCCGACTTTCGTGAGGCTGTGGATGAAAACATGGTTTTTATTGATGATAATGCAAGACCTCATCGTGCACAAATTGTAATGCAAGCAATAAATGACCTCCATATTAACCATCTACCTTTACCACCAACGTCCCCCGACTTGAATCCAATTGAGCACATTTGGGACAGACTTCAAGAACAGCTCAACGAACATAATCCACCCCCAGTTAACGTGCAACACTTGCGGGAAATTTTACCGCTGTGTTGGAGAAGAGTGTCACAAGAACACATTAATAATTGCATTATGAGTATGCCCCGAAGATGTACAGCTGTGAGAGATGTCCGTGGCCATTATACACGATTTTAGAATTAATTGTTACAGAAAAATGTTTATTTTAGCTATTGTTAAAAATGTTGCTTATTTCATTTTTGATCATTTCTTAGTAATCTAACGATTTTTCTGAATAAATATACTTGAAAATTTTAAATTGTTGTGTACAATTATGTATCTAATATAATACACTACAAATATTTACCCATACTATCTAAAAAATACAAAAAAGTAAAAATTCCTTATTCATTTTTGAGTAGTTATATTAAGAAATTAAATTAATTATTAATTTCAATTATTTAGGCTATAGTTATGGAAGGTAAATACTGGAAGAGAAAGCTTGAGGCTGTGACTGCTGAATACAAAAAATGGAGAATGTTTTATAAAAATCAGTCGTTCGGGTGTCTCAAAGATGCAAATGATTTAGTAAGTACACTTGAGATTTGATAATGATACGATAAGTAAAATACATTTGAAGCTGTAATAGAATTGAAGACTAAATTTAATAATCACGTTTTATACATGTGAGCACGTTTTATAAGTCTTCCGAGAAAAAATAAATAAATAATATTCTTTTTTTATTTGACAATATTACACTATTTTTAAAAAGGCAATTTATGATTGAAATCAGCTTGGTTGTGCTTAATCTAAAATTATTGTGAATGATGTGCGTTACTTACAAAATGCATGTTTACATAGTTTTTATCAGTAAATAATTAAGCATAAATACACAGTTAAACAGCAGCGTTTCTAATAATAAAGGATGTTTAAAAATGAACGCAAGATTTGAATTTCGCTACATTTTTTTAAAGTCAAGATTGCTGAGCTATAAATTTGATAGCTGTCAAGTAGTCGCATCGCGATTGTTAGTCAAGACTACACAAACGAACACTGGATTTTAGTAGTGAAAACTAATTTATATAAAATATTAAGAAAGTTTACAGCACTTGCAATTTTAGGTCAACAAAATGGACCAAATTGTTCGACAATTAAGCAATTAATCGACAAATTCGAGGGAACCAACTCTGTTATGAACGAGAAATCATGAGGTTGCCTTTGGTCAGGCCAGTCTGTTGAAAATATTGCCTTAGTGACTGCAAGTGTTGATGAAAATCCACCTATTGATTCGCCGCCGTTCGTAGCAACTATCCATTATGACAAGCAGTTTGCTGAGAATGTTGAAGAAAGATCTCCATCTGCATCTCTAAAAAGTTCAATTGACTTAAGAACTTAAAGTCAGGTGATCATACACAACGCCATGTCTTTGTCGATTGGTTGTTGGAAACCAAGTACTGGCCGCTGATTTTGTTTGAGAAATTGTCTTTAGCGATGAGGCGCACTTGCACTTGAATGGGTATATGAACATACAAAATAGTCGTATTTAGGGAGCAGAAAATCCACATGTTGATGAGAAACTAATGCATCCACAATGCAACTGTTGGGTCAAACTTCTTCCAGGACGATGAATGGTGAACGTGATAGTAGTTTTTGTGGCCTGTATTGGTCGTTATGGATTTAGACGAGATGTGGTTTCAGCAAGATGGGGTAACCTGTCACATTGCGCAACAGAATGACATTGACGATCTGAATTGGCTACGGAAATCGTGCGGTTTTTTTCTGCGGGGTTTTGTGAAGTCTTCCGTCTATACCAACCAACCTACTGAACACCAAATATGCGAAAATGTAATCAGCAACATCTTAAAAAGAACAAGAGTGTGTTAGTAGAGTCGTGGCCGCTATTTATTGAATGTACTATTTCACACATAATTGCCATATGTGTACTTCATATTAAAATAAAAATATTTGCAATTTCAAGTAGTTTGCATGTAAATAATGTGTAAAAAATTAAATCTTGCACTCATTTTGAAACATTCTTTATAGTAAAATTCCAAAAATGTATTTAATTATAAAAAAAATAATGTTGAGAGAAAATATCATTTCTATTCTAATAGCAACAGAAAAAAAGCATATAAGGTTTGTTGGATAATTCTGTCATATCTAAGTGCAACACTTTAATGTTTCGTGAATAACTTTACGAAGGTGAGACTAGAAATGAAACAAATGGTTAGGGCATTAAGTTTTTTATTATTTTTCAACATATTCAATTTCAACCTACTTAGATCAATCATGTTAAAGTGCCATTGTTATTTTTGTAGTGATTTATCTTAGGATTCTCAAAATACTCCTCGATTACAGCAATAAGTTCTTCAACTGACCTTCTTTCCAGCAAGGAAAAGCTTGAGTTTGAGAAATAAATGAAAGTTACTTGAGGCTAGATCTGGCGAATAGGGTAGGTGAGGCCACAACCTGAAACAACTAAACTGGTTTGAGAAGGCGCGTTGTCATTATGATAGAGAATTATTTATGGGCTATTCCAGGTCATTTTTCAGAAATTTCTTTCTTCAGTTTGGCTAGTAATAGCTATTAATAATATTTAGCCCGTTACAGATTAGTCTATGAAAAGTATCCACTTCAAATCCCAAAAAATCGTTACTGCCAATGGAAATATTGCTTTCTTTTGGAGAAGGCGTCTCTTGAGATTATCGTTTAGATTCAAGAACATGGTGGTGAAGCCAGGTTGGGTCAACCGTAACAAATCTTCGTAAAAAATCAAATTAGGTCTTCTACCTGCAGTTTCATTGTAAATGCGGAAGATAATGAGTTTAATTTAGATAATGATGACATCTTTAGGCTCTTCGTCAACGTATCAGTTTTTGTTTTTGCTCAAGAAGCTGCAAAATGTATTATATATGTGTGTGCATGTGCGCGCGCGTGTGTGTATAGTACAGTTTCTACAGCTTACACCGCATCCCACATTTCGACCGCCATGCTTCTCTATTCTTCCAATCGTCCCTTTCCATGGCTCTATCTCATGATTTGGTCTATGTCTTTATTCCATGTTATTACAGATCCTCCCCTTCTTTTGTTTTGTATTGCATACTGGAATGCCTTCTTTGGCCATCATTTCTCCTTCATATCCGTACCAGAGTAATTGTGTAGTTTCTATTCTGGCGGTGCTTGAATATATTCTTCTTGTTTGTCTTCTTATTTCTTTATTTGGTATTCGCTCCTTTTTTTATATTCGACATGCTCTTCTTAGAAACTCTGTATCCTCACTTTCTAGTTGCCAAAATTCTGAGCCATAAGCTAAAATTGGTCTGTATATCATTATTTTAGTTGATAGTATAATATTATTTCAACATAATAGAGAGTTCAGCATACGAATACATTTCATGGCTTACTGTATTCGGTCTTCTATGGCCTTTTTTGATGTTCCTTCCTCCGATAAAACACGAAATACTTATATTCTGTACATTTATTTCCCTATTTCCCTGATTTGCAGTTCTGGATTTTCTTCTTGCCTTCCCTTACTTTCAAATAAGCAGTTTTTTCATTTTCCTGTACAATCCCCACTTCTGTTATTCTTCTTGAAGTTTTCTAAACATGTAGCCAATATCTTCTTCGTCACAAGCTATAATTACTTGATCATCAGCAGATAGAAGGGTTGTTAAGCATTGGTCTTCTATCTGAATTCCCATTCATGCAGTTTTTACTCTCCAATTATCTAGTACTTGTTGAATATGTATATATTTTAAACAAGGTAGGCTTTCTCCAAATCAATAAATAATAAGTGAGTACATAGATTTCTTGCTTTACGTTTCTTTATTATCTGTTGTGGAACAAATAAATGATCGACACATAATCTTCCAGGACGGAACTTACTCTGTTCTTCCATTTTCTCTATGTCATTTTCTATTCGCGCTTTTATTATTCTGCCGTACAAACTCCTAATTGAACTAACGACGCTTATACCTCTATAATTTTGACATATTCTTTTATGTCCTTTTTTGTGAACGAAACTAATATATGTCAATTTCCACTCTTCGGAAATACCGTTGGCCTGCTAATACAGGATGCTAATACAGGATGCATGCTAATACAGGATGGGGCACAGGAACCGCATGTTTTTAGAATGCATAATATTCGACCATTAGAAAAGGAAAGGGCATTTGACAGGTGGGGATACATTCCCTGACTCAAAGCATTTTACTGTCAGTTACTGTCATGGAGCCGTGGACGCTAGAACAGCGCATATTTGCATATGATTCTTTCGTTAGAAGTGGTGAATCAGTGACTACGGTTCAACGTGAATTTCGTCGGAGATTCAATATTAATCGAAATGACTCTGTCCCCACGCGTAACACAATCCTACATTGGGTTCATAATCTTCGAACACGAGGCTCAATACTCAAAATAAAACCGCTCGGATCCCAACGTACAGTGCGCACTCCAGAGAACGTTGAAAGGGTTAGACAAGCGATACTGCGAAGCCCACGCCGCTCTGCTCGGGCTCATTCGGCCGGACTGCGAATCAGTAATCGTACTGTAAGAAGGATTTTACATGGTGAATTACATTTGCATCCATACAAAATAGCGGTTGTGCAGGAATTGAATGAAAGGGATTACCAGCAACGAGTGAATTTTGTCCAACAAATACTTACACTTTATGAGCAGAACGAAAACATGTTGGTGGTCGAGTGATGAAGCCCATTTCCACCTTAATGGGGCTGCCATAGACAAAATTGTCGGTATTGGGCTGCCGAAAATCCTCAAGAGCTGCATCAAAAACCGCTGCACAGTCCTAAGGTTACAGTTTGGTGCGCAGTGGGGAGGTTTGGCGTTATCGGTCCCTATTTTTTTGAACAAAACGATGTTACCGTTACTGTTACATCGGCGCGTTACATTAATATGGTGCACACCTATTTTATCCCTGAATTGCAAAGAAGAGGTTTGGATCCTCTACAATTATGGTTTCAGCAAGATGGATACACACCGCCAGAGCGTGTATTGCTGTTCTTCGTACTCTGTTTCCTAATCATCTCATTTCGAGATTTGGTGATGTTTTATGGCCTCCTCGGTCTCCCGACTTGTCCACATGTGATTTCTTTCTATGGGGGTTCCTCAAGTCTCGTGTTTACGAGGGTAGACCTCGTACGTTACAAGAACTGAAGAAACCGATACGTCAACAAGTTAATCTAATTCCTAGAAACCTGCTGGAAAGAGTGGAAGTCAATTTTCGTGAACGACTACAACGATGCGTAAACGAAAACGGACATCACATGCCTGAAGTAATTTTCCGCAAATTATGAAATGCTAAATTCTTGCGTATGTAATCCTACCAATAAATTTCTTTTAAAGCAAAAACCGACGATTTTATTGTTATTTCAAAAACATTCAATTGCCGTGCCCCACCCTGTATTATATTTATGAAGATGTAACTAAATGTTCCTAATTATCATCCTATATTCTTTAATATTCTTTCCAGATCTTTGAAGCATACTTTTATAAAAATACTCTTTGCGGTGTACAAAGACAAATTTTAAAACTCTGCGTTAAAAATTACACACTATATTTTCTTCCTTTAGAATTTATGTTTAATAGCCCCTATATGTTTGCGATTATATTTTATACTTTCTGAATCATACATATTTTTTTCCTTTTATGTTTGTTCTAAATCATTTAACCATTTTTTTTTATTTTAAAGAATGGTTATATTACCCCAATGCATTTTATAAATTTTAAAATATGAGAAATCTAAAATTATAATGCTTGATGTAAATTAAATTTTTGATAATCATTGTTACAGCTGGAAATGGAGTTAATGAAATGTGAATTAAGCAATAGTGAAAGTGATGCAATGTTAATGGACGAAGACTACATGGGCTTAATGAGCGATACGTTATTTTCTACCATAACTAATCATCCGTTTGCTTTTCCAGATACCAGAGAAATTGGTAATTTATTTTTGCGTGCACCGCCATAGTCATGTTAAAAATAGCATTTTTAAATTTTAGCTAAAGCTGGATTGGCTGATTTTATACAACCTAGTTTAGGCCCACTTCAGCCTAATCTCCCAAATAATGATTTTATGGATACAATAGAACATTTTGGTAGTAATAATACTACACTATCATAACAATTATATGGATTCATAAGAATTAATTTTAGATTTACTTAGTGGAAAATTACCTACAGTACCTGAAGAACATGGAAATGATGCCATATATAGCAAAGCAATTGGTTGGGATTATCCTGACATAACAAATACTGGTTCCACAATTCAGGTACATTTTTATATGCAAGTTGTTACTATTTACATAACAATTTGTACTTGTTTACAAACCGTAATTACTTTACGAAACTTATTAGATTGACGTATGTACTAAAGATGTTGATTTTCGGTATATTTAAGTAATCGTTACTATTTGTTCTTCTAACCTTGAGTAATCGTTGAATGTGTTGGTTAATTTGATTATTTTGTTTACTTTGATTCATTTATATATTCATTTTACATAAGTAACGTTTGGTATAGGTAGCTGCTTTTCATTGAATTTTCGGAAATATTAAAACAAACTGCATAAATTTTATTAAATTGTATTATAATTAGAGAACGGACACGCTTACCATATGACGCAAAGCCCAGTGCAGTACTGGCGAAAGGCTGTATTTCTAAAATATTTAATTTTATTTATATAATTGGAAAACGAACGGGTGGTGATCTATAAAATTACGAAATAAATATTTATTTGTTGAAAAGTTGTATGTATTTATAAAGTTTTTAATTTTATTTATATAATTGGAAAACATACGGGTGGTGATCTATCTATCTAAAATTACGAAATACATATTTATTAATTAATTTTATTTATATAATTGGAAAACAAACGGATGGTGATCTATAAAATTACGAAATACATATTGCTATGAACTGTGGTGTTGATCAAAGATTTGAATTGGCCTACAATACACAACAGCTTGCTCGGTTTAACTCTAGTCAGTTCAGCCTTCCAGGAGCTCTTGTATCTTCAGGTTACCCACGAACGGGTATGGGTTAAATAAAAAAGGTATTAGAAATGAAAGTCACATTAACAACACAAACATTTACTCAAAAAAAAAACAAATACATAAGAAACTCTCTTAATAAAGCATTAAGAGTGTCTTATGCAACACTAATGCATAAGACTGAGGAAAACTTGTATAAATATTGACTGGAATACAAGGAAAAAACCTCAATTTGACCGCGAATAAACCTAACCTAATTTAATAGTTAGCAAAACTTTCAAATTTAATTAATTACGTTAACCAAAAACTTCAAACGTCAAACAGAAAATTATCTGTGAGCGCGCAACTCAAAATGACCAGATCATGCGCTTTATAACATGATCACTCTCCCACCAATATACCCTGATCTTCATACTACTACCGCCAAAAGAAAGAAAAAAACTTACAGAAAAACTAAAATATTGAAAATTTTCCTGACTATAAATATCTATTTTAAATAAAATTTAATAAATTTATGAGCTCATTTCATATACAAATATCTTAAGGAAATAAATATAAATATGAATATACTTGCAAATGCACACGTACATTAATTAATGTGGTCGTCGCACATCACTAAAAAAATTATACTAAAAGAGAGATTTCAGATAGGTCGCACAAAATCAAAATTTACAAGTATACAAAACTCGTAATTAATCGAAAATTACATTTAAACACATCAAAAGATCAAAACTAAAACACAAACCGGAATTAACTCTAATACATTTGGATAAAGAGGTCTTTATTCAAAAAAAAATAACTCGACCTATCTATCTAAAGGATAAGAAATCTCTGCCTCCTACTCGGAAATTGAAATATCTCCATGCCTAGAACATAAATCAAAAGATCGACTACGATAAATCTCCAACCGGCAACAGTCGAACTACCCAGTTCAAGACAACGTTCGGACATCCTACAGACGTGGACAAAAATACACATTATAATCAAATTTTAAATTAAATATACAAAATCTCTAATTATTATCCTGGAATGAAATGTACATAATTATAAATTGTCTTTTAATGTTTCTTTCTTGATTTTTCTTCGGGGAAAAATCCATGGCAATATGTATTTGTTGAAAAGTTGTATTTTTAAAGTTTTTAATTTTATTCCTATAATTGGAACAATTTTATTTGTTCATTTTGTTGTTCAAGTTGAGTAAAGGAGTATTAATATTGACTAGCAATAGTTTCTCAAGGTTTTCTTCTGTCAATTTTGTTCTCTTTGAATTAAGTACATCCTTATAAATAGAAAACGTGATTTCTACATCGCTACTGGTTATAGGTGCATACTGAAAATATTCTTTTATTTCTTCTTATTTAGCCGTTAGATTTTGTGGAATTGTCTCCATACATAATTGCTACAATGTAATTAAATCTGGATTTCTATTAAGAATTGCTTCAAACTTTTGCCGAAGGCCACATCCGACGTCACTTGGAATACTTTTCAAATTATTAACAGCCACATCTAATTTGGTTAATCCGTCATTTAATTTGAGATTTCGATTTTCAAAATAAGTGACTAGTTTTGGCAATTTTCCAAAGTGTTCGTGATGAAAGTACAACTGATTTTTTAAATTTGGGATTTGTGTGAGCTCCTTGCACTCACCAATACTTCTAGCATCCTCCTTTAGCAGTGTTACGAAATGTTTTAGACTATCGAAATTCTCAGCATAATAACTAGTAGCTTCCAGTCATGTTCCCCATCTAGTTATTACTGGAGTGGGAGGCAGTGACAGAGATGGAAATCTTTCCCTTAAAAGAGCTACTCTCAATGGTGCTTTTCTGAAATCTTTTTTAAAAGCTGATACAAGTCTATCAACTTCCGGAAAAGTGTCTCTGATATATTCACAGATTCTGTGGAGAGCATGTGCTACACAAGAATATGCAGCATATTAGGATATGTTTTCTTCAATAGTCTGCCTGTTTTTAACATATACGCAGCACTATCACTGACAAATAAAAGTATTTTTTCTTTGTACGTGGCGTCCGAATGAAGCATTTTTTTGCATATTCTCCTTAATGGTTTCAGCAACTGTTTCCGCATCAACTCTATTTATAGCACTTGTTGCTATTACATATGAGTTATAGGTAATAGTTGGATGTAGTACACCAGCTACAACATTTACCACACAGCGTCCTAACATATCCACCGTTTCGTCGGCGCTTATCCATATGTATTGATTTAAAAGATGGCTTCTAATGCGTTCTGCTGTTCTCGTATAGCACCTAGAAACATAATATTTGCGTAAAGTTGATTCATCAGGAACATTTCGACCAGTATGTTTTTTCAAATAAACGAAATTAAATAACGAAATTTTATGCACACTTACGTGAAAATAATTGGAAGATGTTGCTTAAATGAAAAGAAAAGGAATGTACGTGCTATTTCTCTTACGAAATACGATAAACTTATTTATTTTATCTACGTACACGACACCACTGAAAACACTATATTCTCCGAATACAATAGCTGGGTTGTCCATTGTTATCGCTGCGAGACCAGGTCGCCGAGTAAGTCAAACAAATACTTCATTGAATTACGCCGGGATGTACTGAGCGACGTTATACACAATTCCAATTGCCGATTGCGTTTTATGGAAATTGCATCCGTTCTCTAATTATAATATATGTATTGTAATGTAGCGTATATGATGCGTAATGAAATATTTAAAAAATATAGGCAAAACAAGAAAATAAGCTTTAATACATTACATGTAAATGTTTTGCGACATCATGTAAAAACAGGTAAAGTGTAAACTAATAAAATAATGTTGACTGTTGACTGATAAAAAAATATGTTTTACCTTTTTGCCTTTTAACGTCATTGTATTCGTTGGCACTTGACTTATTATAGATATGTTGTCGTAAAACCTTTCCTCACATTAGTTCAATTCGTAAGTATGTTTTTATTGTATAGATGTTATATAATATGCTGTATTAGGCACAACTTAATTACCGTTACTTTACCCCGATGAAGCTTACCAATTGAGTAGCGCGCGCATTTGTCTATGTTACAGTTTTGTATTTATTTGGAAATATGTAATTAATTTAAAAATACTCACTAGTAAACACGATCAGCTTATTTGAAATTTATTTACTTATAATAAATTAAGTTGGCTGTACATTCTGTAAATCTGAATTAGATAATTACCCAAGAAAATTGAATTGCAAAATTCTTAGTTTATATTTGACATATCTATAATTAAGAAATATGATATAGATTATAGATAATTACTGAATATGATATCTTGTACCCGTAGATTTATACTATATACATATAGTACATGTGTACAAACGCAACAATATGTTTAAAAGTAATCAAGTACGAGTGTAACAATATGTACCAAAAGTAATCAAATACGAATGTAACAATACATTTTCAAATAGGATAACGTCGGGTCCGCTTGTATAACGAATACTAATATACCGAATAGTTACTTTTTTCTACATCACTAGTATGCGACGTAATAGTCACTACGAGCCCTATCAGGACTATGCGATGGACGTTCAATTTCTTGAAAACCACATTAGCGAATTACAACCTGTGAAACTGCAGGAATATGAAGGAGCGCATTGTCATGAAGTTACCGAACACCTTTTGACAATTTTTCTTCACGTTTTTCGCGAATATTGTCTTACTTACGCACAACCGCAAAAACATACTCAAGCTCGTGTTATTAAATTTTGTGAAACAGGGGCAATAACTCGTAAACCTGGCGGTGGATCACCTAGAAAACGGACAGCAAATTACATAGAGGATATTCGACATCGAATGGATAACTCACCCAAAAAATCAATCGCAAAACTATCACAAGTTCATTTGTCAGTGGGAACACTACTATTTTTTAAAAAAGGACTTAAAGTTGTTTCCATGTAAAATTAAAGCAGTTTCCGAACTCAAAAAGGTAGATTTTGTTACGAGAACACAATATTGTCTATGGTTTTTTGAATAACATGAATAATAATGACATTTGCGACCAATGCTTCTTTTCGAATGAGGCTTGGTTCTATCTTTCAGGATATTTAAACAAGCAACATATGAGAATTTGGTTTGCAGAAAACCCTTATGAATTTATGAAAACTACGCTACATCCACAACAAATAGGCGTCTGGCTAGCAGTTTCAAGATAAATTATTGGGCCTATATTTTGTAATCCAATCATAACTGCTGAAATATATCGAAATGAATTATTAGAGCCGTTTATTAGTGAACTTCATGATGATCAACTTACGGAAGGATATTTCCGGCGCACAAATCTTGAGAATCAACAGCTTTTTTCAAAGATTTTTTCGACACGAGAATTATTAATTTTCCTACAAGATCTCCAGATTTGACAATTTTAGACTATTTTATTTTTCCATATTTAAAGAATACCATTTTCAAGACCAGCCATCACACAATCAAAGAGCTTTTTAATGCTATTGTGAATTCTTGTGTTGACATAATCTCCAAGAAATCCTAATAAATGGCTTGGAAAGCATGAAACGTAGAGTTCAACTGTGTCTTCAAAATAATGGTCACCATTTCCAACATCTGCTTTAGTATTATTTTCTTTTAATTTTGACTATCGTATTAAAAAATTTTTCAAAAACTAAGTTACTAATTACTGCAAACATTTACATGATATAATCAAACAATCAAAATTATACGTTTGTGGCAGAATACGTATACTGTCACCAACCATTAAAAAAGCATGGCCGTCTCTAGTGAGGAAAGTTTTTGAAGGCACGTTACATAGTTGATGATAAGCTGTCAAACAGTAAATACATTTTAATTTTTTCATAGCTACCTTAATTTTACAATTTTTACATTATTTCCTAAACGAAACCCGATCTAAAAAAAATTATTTTTTGTTTTATGTTTAGAATCCAATTTTATATACGACATTTCATTTTAGCAATCCAGTTACCAAACACCCTATATATTAGTTCTTAAACTTGTGCTGCAATTTCCTTTAATTTTATTTTTAATTTAATTTTTGTCCAAACATTCAAGTCTACAAAGTTGTTTGGAAACTTAATTTGACTGCATACCTAATTGTTATTTCAAAAATTGCATAGAAAAAGATACTTCCTTAAATTAAACACACAAAATGATTTATAATTATTGTGTCTCGGAATAAGAAGGAGAGACTCAAATATCCCGCCAAAACTCGGTCCACATAGCTTAAAATTTGACCTATCGCACGTGGACACACCAGAGAGTGTAGTTGTTTGTTGTAATGTCATTTATTTTTACTAAATACTTAACCTAACCTATTTCTGACGTTCCGAAAAACACGAACACAAATATTTCATGTATATCATTATGTTACCCATATTTCTACAAAATATTGCTAATTTAAAGTAAAACAAAAACGACATTTAGAATTTATTACAAAACTACCTCAAAAATACAACTTAAAATTATAAAAAAAAATAAAAAGACGTTAAGACAATTAAACCCAAATTCACCTAGTCCGAAAATGCTTCCTAAGGGAGATAGAGTTCTTTGAAGATGGCGCCTTGTATTTATTTTTTTTAAATTCCTCCAGAACGCTTCTATTTAGAAAAACAAAAACTGGTATGCTTATTTATCCTCCAGAGATGAATCGATTCCATCAATTGCGAATTTCTAGTACCGGTCATAGGCGTCCGTTTTGGGTAGGTCAAGGGTTATTTTAAGGCATAACTTTTTTGTCTTTAACTTTTAAGCATTTGTGACACTAGATTATTAAATTTTCAGGTATTCCAGTACTAAAATGTACTCTTACTTACACAAAGAAAATTTAAATCCTTTTCATTTTACAAAGGTGCAAGCACTGCTAGAAGGAGATTATCCTGCTCGCGTAGAATTCGCTAGATGGTTACAAAATCAGAAAAATCAAGATGAAGATTTCTTCAGGAACATTTTGTTTGGTGACGAAGCTACATTCTCAAAAAATGGAATTTTTAATGTACATAATGCACATTATTATTCGTACGTTGGTGACAATCCCCACGTTGTTCAAGAATTTAAGCATCAGCATAAGTTTAGCATAAACGTCTGGATAGTAGTAGTTGACGATTATCTACTTGGACCTGTGGAACTACCTGCTCGTTTAAATGGTGCTGATTACTTACATTTCCTGCAAAATATTTTACCTGATTTGTTAGATGAGGTGCGTTTAAATATTCGGCAAAACTTATGGTTTCTACAGGACGGCTGTCCGGCCCACTTTAGCAGGAATGTACGAGACTTTCTAGATAATAACTACGAAGACCATTGGATTGGAAGAGGCGGTCCAGTTGCTTGGCCAGCAAGGTCGCCGGATTTGAATCCTTGCGATTATTGTGTTTGGGGATACATAAAAGCATTTGTTTATTCCGTTCCGATACAAAATCGCGCACAACTCTGGCTAAGGATACAAGATGCTTGCAACGAATTTAGAAATAACTTTGGAATTTTTGCAAGAATTCGGTGTTCTCTTAGCAAAAGGGTAAACTTATGCATATAGACTAATGGTCATCACATCGAGCAACTTTTGTAACAAATCTACCTTTGATACTTGTTATTTTTTTGTTAGTTTCGTTCCATTGTAATAAATAATTTGTTTTTAATTTATTAAATTAATTTTCATCCATGCCTTGATAGTCCAAGCCAACTTCGTCGCTAAAAATAAGTAGGTACATAATAAATTGAACTTTAATGAAGAAAAAACGAAAAATTTACAAATCGATTTTTCTAGAAAACGGTGTATCCTACCGACTTAAAGTAAGAGTACATTTTAGTACTGGAATACCTGAAAATTTAATAATCTAGTGTCACAAATGCTTAAAAGTTAAAGACAAAAAAGTTATGCCTTAAAATAACCGTTGACCTACCCAAAACGGACGCCTATTACCGGTACTAGAAATTCGCAATTGATGGAATCGATTCATCTTTGGAGGATAAATAAGCATACCAGTTTTTGTTTTTCTAAATAGAAGCGTTCTGGAGGAATTTAAAAAAAAATAAATACAAGGGGCCATCTTCAAAGAACTCTAGCTCCCTTAGGAAGCATTTTCGGACTAGGTGAATTTGGGTTTAATTGTCTTAAAATTATCAGAGGAATCTCCGGTCTTCGTTTGTCAGGAGAGTTTCTGGACACCCTGTATATCATTATGTTATCCATATTGCTACAAAATATTGCTAATTTAAAGTAAGACAAAAACTACATTACTGTCACTGTTTCCAATATGAATAATAAATGGTTCCAAGATATCATCCATTAATCCATCTAGGTCCCATATTCTACTTTAATTACATGGTCAATACAATTTTTCCATTTGTTTGCTGTAACATTTGAAAGTGCTACCATTAAATGTTCTTCTTGCACATGTGATATTTTCAACGTTTTATTTTGGAAGCAACTTGAATTACAGCTTTTCTCCAGGAAGAAGTTGGTACCTTTTCAGTTCTACATGAATTATGCCAAGGTGTCCCGTATCGTTATGTTCAAATTTTAGGAGTGTAAAGTAGACTTCATTTCAAGTAACAAAGACGCAAAACTTGTATATCCATTTTTATTTGTTTCAAAGTTACAGATCTATGAATGTGATTGTCAGATCATGAAAAAAAATGTAATCCTAAAGTGAATAAAAGCTGATTTTATTTAAAAAAGTTCAATTAATAATATTTTCGAAATTTCCACCTCCTTGTTGAATGCAGGCTTGTGCCCGTAAGCCAACAGAAGAAGTACTTATTCGAATTTCATACTTGTTTTGTCGGATTTGCTCGGCAGCCAGGTGAATACGATCCAACAACTCTTCTCTTTTGCTCGAAACTTGCGCGTAGACTAAATTTTTCATGTATCCCCATAAATAAAGGTCATGGGGATTAAGATCGGGTAATCTGGGTGGCCATGCAACAGGACCACCTCGACCAATCCATCTTGGATAATTGACGTTAAACCAATTTCGGACAGCAATTCCGAAATGTGGTGCCACATTCAGTGTGACATCCTCTAAAAGACCTGGCAGTTCGTTAATAAGAAATTGAAGGTAATTGTCCGCATTTAACCTTCCAGGAAGAACGACAGGACCAATCAACAAGTCATCAATTAGGGCCGCCCAAACGTTAATAGAAAATTCATGTTGAAATTTAGATGGGCGTATGGATTTGGGATTTTCTGATGACCACCTGTTTCTCTGCAGGTTTCTCAGATTTGTAACACCACTTCTCGTGAACGTAGATTCATCTGTCCAGAGGACTGTTCTGCAGAAATTAAAATGAAGCCGTGACTGTCTTAATATCCAGCTAGAATGAACTAGACGAGCATCAAGCAAACCGTGTCCCCTGCGATAGCGATATGGATATAAGCCCTCACGTTTTAAAATTCGCCAAACTGTCGTTCGTGGCACTCCTAGTTGTCTAGCGATTCGACGTACACTGACAGTTGGATCCCTTGTAACAATAGCTACTAGCTAATAGTAACAATAGCTACTGCTTCTTCCTCTAAGTCTGCTGGCAAATTTACTCCTGGGTCGAAAAGATAATGAGAATGACACAGTCCGCATTCCCGAAATTGTCTGTATACTTCCAGAAACGTTCTGTAATGAGGAATGCGCCTATCGGGAAACCGATGTCGGTATTCAATAACTGCTTAACGTGCACTGCCGTTACAGTAGCCATACACAAAATGTATGTCCGCATACTCTTGAGAAGAAAATCGGTAAGATATTTTGAATAAAGAAAACGTGTCCACTCACTAATAAGCTGTTGTATGAACTGAAACGTAATGTAATCCTTTATTAAACAATGCAACGTTAGCAGTCATCTGAACATTTATTTATTGTATGATATTCATGGTTCAGCACTTACGAAATAAGTAAGAACCTTCTTTATCATAAATCAATTTCCAGTACTCTTTTTTGTAGATCTCCAAGAAATTACTGTATGCACTACTACACGTGTTTATTTATTTTAGGATAACATTTTATTATACGACGTTAACAATCACAGGCCTGTTATTGAATCGTATAATTTATTTACATTACATTTTTTTTCATGATCTTTCAATCACATTCATAGATCTGTAACTTTGAAACAAATAAAAATGGATATACAAGTTTACTTGAAATGAAGTCTACTTTACACTCCTAAAATTTGAACATAAGGATACGGGACACTTGTATATGTTACATTGTGCATCACTATTACAACATTATCCGGTAACTCTGGCAATATCTTTGCAAACAAATCTTCAAAAACAGTGCTATTCATTTCATCGTGATAGTCAGCCGAAATAAAAGATACATATAATAATAATAATAACCACAGTTTTTCACTTACACTTGAAATTAGTAAGTTTTAAGATTTTTTTATTTTTGGTACAAGTGCATATTCTGCCCTGATTTTTATTAAGAGTCGAAAGATTTGAATTAGTACAGTGGTGGTAGATAACGATAACAATTACAGAAACTTGCAAGGTAACGTTGACAGGTTATAACGAGCCATCGAAAAAATTCATAATTGGAGTAGACTGTGAAATTGGGTTGGTACTTTAACCACTTCCACATAATGACATTTATTATTTGACATTGAAACTATAAGTTTGTGTCAAATTTTTCAAAACTCTTATTAAGAAAATTGTTTGTGTTTAGACGTAAATGGACAACATTTTCAACAACTTCTGTAGCTATATGTAAATTTTGGTTATGATTTCGATATTAAATAAATTATTTGTTTTCTTTTTTGTTGGAGTATCATTTCAATGCCATAACCTTTTTTTTGCAATGCAACCAAATGAAACTGTCAAGCATCAAGTAATGTGTCATTATGTGGAAGTGGTTAAAGTATCAACCCAATTTCACAGCCTACTCCAATTATGAATTTTTTTCCCGATTGAAACAATATTGAATAATACTGCCTTGGTTACGATATATCATAACACACTTATATTTCCCAAGGGATATATGAAATATGAAACGTCACATTTCACCATAAAAATGTTATAATTTTTAATTCTCTTCTCCACTCTTGAAAGTCTTCATATACTTTAGTGTAAGCAGCTTTGGATTTCGCCGGAACCAAACATTCACGGGCTTTCGCCGCTTGTGTTAGCACATTGTTTGACATTTCAGCAATTTTATTTATAACAGAACGCGAAAATCAAACCAGTCAACCATGATATTTACAAACACGGCCCTTAGCAACGTCACCAATCCGATAAATTCAAAAATATACAATCCAATATTTTTCCATTTTCACAACAATATTGTTTCAATCAGAAAAAAACTATTGATTACAACACGGGGAATATGAATACATTTCCCTTGGTTGTCTATACATCCATCGGGTTTCACCCTCGGGATGTAACTAGCCAACCACGGGAAATATACTATTCATATTCCCCTAGTTGTAATAATAGCTATTTTCGATGGCTCGTTATTTGTATATAAAACATAACCTGTCAACCGGCCCATATTTCTAGATTATTACCGATATTGAACTAGGGTGTAGAAGAACCAATGAAATTCTTGAAAAATAAGTAGATTTTGGCGGAATATTTGAATCATTCCTTCTTATTCTGAGACACACCAATTGTTAATAATTCTGTAGACATTAAACAATTACAACACGTTTTTATCTAAAGTTTCCTTTTTCTAAATTTCAGTTGAATACATCAAACATGATGGATCAGTATCAGCAGTTACTAATCAGTATGAATTCAGTGCCAATTCAAAATAATCGCCAAACAACAATGCAGTACGACAACGAAGTAATGATGCAACCTAGTGTCGATCAGTACATAAATCGACAATCGCAACCATACCAGACTCCTGTGATCTCAAAAAGCTCAAAGCAAATAAAAGACTTGTCGACAGGTCAAGTGAAAGTGAATACTGTTCCCTTAGGATCGTCAGTGTTCAATAAATCGTCAATAGAGACTGCCTATTCTAGTTTTTCGATTAGTAATGTAAATACCAACGTAACTGATCCGTTAAGAAGTAAGTGTGTGCAAAAATTTATTATAATTTTTTCCATGAAACAAAAAATAATAAACTAATAAGATGCTATAGGATGCTACAGAAATTGAATCATGAATTTGACGAGATTGTTGGAGGGTAAATCAAAACTTTACTATATGTTTATTAAAATAATTCTAATTTGATCTGTGAAATATTTATTTTCAAAAATTGATCAGCTTTTATGCCTATATTGAAGACACATTTCAGTGACTGAAAGGCTTACGAACTACCATTCAACCTCAATTCTTAACAGAATGATATCAGCGAATTAGTATACAGGATGTCCAGAAACTCTCCTGACAAACGAAGACCGGAGTTTCCTCAGATAATTTTAAGACAATTAAACCCAAATTTACCTAGTCCGAAAATGCTTCCTAAGGGAGCTAGAGTTCTTTGAAGATGGCGCCTTGTATTTATTTTTTTTTTAAATTCCTCCAGAACGCTTCTATTTAGAAAAACAAAAACTGGTATGCTTATTTATCCTCCAGAGATGAATCGATTCCATCAATTGCGAATTTCTAGTACCGGTCATAGGCGTCCGTTTTGGGTAGGTCAACGGTTATTTTAAGGCATAACTTTTTTGTCTTTAACTTTTAAGCATTCGTGACACTAGATTATTAAATTTTCAGGTATTCCAGTACAAAAAATTACTCTTACTTTAAGTCGGTAGGATACACCGTTTTCTAGAAAAATCGATTTGTAAATTTTTCGTTTTTTCTTCATTAAAGTTCGATTTTTAATTTTTTGCAATAGTTAGCTCTGAACTGCCAACAGAAGTAAAACCTACGTTTTTCATTGTCAAATTGTTGTCAGTTAGCGAAGTTTATCTTTTCATTTTTTACTTTGTGTTATTCAAACACAACGATTTCAGTTTAAAAAAAAATGGTTTTTACTAATGAGGAATACGCCGATATGCATTTAGTTTATGGCGAAATGAGGTGTAACGCTCGAGCGGCGCAACGTAGATACGCTGAAAAATTTCCCAATCGTCAGCATCCCACTCACTCAACATTTACATCTCTTCATCAACGATTAAGAGAGACAGGTTCAGTGGTCCCAAAAAATAATGAAACAGGGAGACATAATGATGTAACAGCAGAACATGAAGATGTTATTTTAATGGAAGTTGAGGAAAATCCAGAAATTAGCGTTCGAAGACTATCTGCCATGTACCCCACAATTTCAAAATCTTCCGTAGGAAATATCTTACACAAAGAAAATTTATATCCTTTTCATTTTACAAAGGTGCAAGCACTGCTAGAAGGAGATTTTCCTGCTCGCGTAGAATTCGCTAGATGGTTACATAATCAGAAAAATCAAGATGAAGATTTCTTCAGGAACATTTTGTTTGGTGACGAAGCTACATTCTCAAAAAATGGAATTTTTAATGTACATAATGCACATTATTATTCGTACGTTGGTGACAATCCCCACGTTGTTCAAGAATTTAAGCATCAGCATAGGTTTAGCATAAACGTCTGGATAGGAGTAGTTGACGATTATCTACTTGGACCTGTGGAATTACCTGCTCGTTTAATTGGTGCTGATTACTTACATTTCCTGCAAAATATTTTACCTGATTTTTAGATGAGGTGCGTTTAAATATTCGGCAAAACTTATGGTTTCTACAGGACGGCTGTCCGGCCCACTTTAGCAGGAATGTACGAGACTTTCTAGATAATAACTACGAAGACCATTGGATTGGAAGAGGCGGTCCAGTTGCTTGGCCAGCAAGGTCGCCGGATTTGAATCCTTGCGATTATTGTGTTTGGGGATACATAAAAGCATTTGTTTATTCCGTTCCGATACAAAATCGCGCACAACTCTGGCTAAGAATACAAGATGCTTGCAACGAATTTAGAAATAACTTTGGAATTTTTGCAAGAATTCGGCGTTCTCTAAGCAAAAGGGTAAACTTGTGCATAGAGACTAATGGTCATCACATCGAGCAACTTTTGTAACAAATCTACCTTTGATACTTGTTCTTTTTTTGTTAGTTTCGTTCCATTGTAATAAATAATTAGTTTTTAATTTATTAAATTAATTTTCATCCATGCCTTGATAGTCCAAGCCAACTTCGTCGCTAAAAATAAGTAGGTACATAATAAATTGAACTTTAATGAAGAAAAAACGAAAAATTTACAAATCGATTTTTCTAGAAAACGGTGTATCCTACCGACTTGAAGTAAGAGTACATTTTAGTACTGGAATACCTGAAAATTCAATAATCTAGTGTCACAAATGCTTAAGAGTTAAAGACAAAAAAGTTATGCCTTAAAATAACCGTTAACCTACCCAAAACGGACGCCTATGACCGGTACTAGAAATTCGCAATTGATGGAATCGATTCATCTCTGGAGGATAAATAAGCATACCAGTTTTTGTTTTTCTAAATAGAAGCGTTCTGGAGGAATTTAAAAAAAAATAAATACAAGGGGCCATCTTCAAAGAACTCTAGCTCCCTTAGGAAGCATTTTCGGACTAGGTGAATTTGGGTTTAATTGTCTTAAAATTATCAGAGGAATCTCCGGTCTTCGTTTGTCAGGAGAGTTTCTGGACACTCTGTATACTGGGACGGAATTTTTTCGCGGCTTTTAAAATTGATTACGGTGCATTTGCATAGCAATATTTCTTCTAGTAAAATTTACTCAATAATTCTTATTAATAAGAAGTAATTAGATTAAATCCTTTCAAATTTAATTTCTTGATACTAACGTTTCTATAATAAATGAGATTTAATTAAATATTCATAATTGCATATATACGAGGCGTTACCCAAAAATTCACGGATTGTGAAAAAAAAAATTGTTTCTTAAAACTTATTCACTACCACCCCCTTCAAAGTACTCTCCCTTCGCATGGAAGCAGTGCTAGAAGTTTTACCGCTTGCGGTTCGGTCTCGATCTCTTCAATCATCTTAAAACTCCTTGAGCCAGTTTCAACTTCGAAAACAGGAAGAAATCACAAGGGCCAAGATCCGAGGAATAGGGAGGATGGGGTAATACTGTCGTCTTCGTTGAGGCTAGAAACTAACGTACAACAAGTGACGTATGGGTTGATGCATTGTCGTGGTGTAGAATCCACCAATTTGTTCCGCCACTTTTCAGGCCGCTTACACCGAATGTTTTCTCTTAGTTGCCGAAGAACATCGCAATTGTTCTCCTACGATCTTACAGGATAGCACCACGCACTTTTGACATATTTTGTGGCGTGTTTTCCGTCGATGGACGGCTGAAACGCCTATCATCAATAGATACACGTCCATTTTAAAACGGGGAAACTCACTCATGTTGGCGTCTGGCCTAAAGCATCCCCACATTAATTCTTAATGTGATTTAAGACTTTCTCGACGATTCGAAACTTCAGTCCTTAATAGTTTAATGGTAAAAAGCAGTGGTCCGGCAAACCAATGGACGTAGGTTCGACTTCTGCTTAAGAGCGAATTTTTTTCGGTAAAAAATTCGAAAAATTAGCGTCGTATAATGTAGAAAGTTTTTAATTCGTCTGTAGTCTGTTTCATAAAAATGAATTGAGTATATTTCACTAATAATCGCATTGAATTGTTCTACCCTTCGACAACGTCTAATCCATTCTTGCTTTATAGTTATTGAAACCATATTCTTGCCTTTGAGAAAACGGTGAAATACGATATTTTCATTATTTAATTTAGTTTCGATCAAGTTTGTACATATAGCAGCTGCACAATGACTATAGACCGGACACGAGAGGTTGATGATTCATCGCCCACGAGCGTACTATTGAACATTTGTATTTTTAAAGTTTTTAATTTTATTTATATAATTATACTTATAATAATAAAACGGGTATATATACGGCTACAAAATACGAAATACATTTTTATTTGTTCATTTTGTAGTTCAAGTTGAGTAAAGGAGTATTAATATTTACTAGCAATACTTTCTCAAGGCTCTCTTCTGTAAAATTTGTTCTCGTTGAATGAAATACATCCTTGTAAATAGAAAACGTCCTTTCTACATCGCAACTGATTATAGGTGTATACTGGAAATATTCTTTTATTTCAGCGTATTTAGCAGTTAGATTTTGAATACACAAATGCCGCAATGTTATTAAATAAAACTGCGTCAAACTTTTGCCGAAGGCCACATCCGAAGTTACTTGGAATATTTTTCAAATTATTAATAGCCACATCTAATGTGGTTAATCCATCTTTTAATTAATTTAATTAATTAATCGATCTAATTTGAGATTTTGATTTTCAAAATAAGCAATTAATTTTGTCAAATTTCCAAAGTGTTTCTGAAGAAAGTACAACTGATTTTTTAAATGTGAAATTTGTGTTAGTTCCTTGCACTCAGAAATACTTCGAGCATCGTAATTTAAACATGCAACGAAATTTTCTAAACTATCGAAATTCTCTGCATAAAAACTAGTAGCTTCCAACTATGTCCCCCATCTAGTTATTACTGGAGCGGAAGGCAGTGACAAAGATGGCAGTTTTTCCCTCTAAAGAGCTACTCTCAGTGGTGCTTTTCTGAAAACTTTTTTAAAAGCGGATACAAGTCTATCAACTTCTGGAAAGGTGTCTCTGATATATTCACAGACGTGAGATTGTTAAGTTTATTTAATGGAATATTAGCCGCCATAAAAGTTTCACGGAGTTCTTCGTTAAAATTGTCAGATTCCAACGGTTCCAATTTCTGTGCATGTGTTTGCGATGCTATGTGACGTTGTAGGTGCTATTTCATTGAATTTTTTAACGATATTTTACAGATTTTGCAATAAATTTCGGAATCACTGACAATGGATATACAATCAGTATGACCGTCAATCCAACTCGCCATTGTTTTACGATGCTGTTCTCGACGTTCTTCCATATCATATCTGACGAAGTAACTTAAACAATGCTCTAGATCTAAAATGAAAACTAAAAATGTATGCGTAAGTAATTGAAACTGAACGAAATTCGATGCACACTTACGTCGAAATAATTGGGAGAAGTAGATTCAAAGAAACGATATTAAACAGGATCTATCACAAAAATTACGATGTAATTAATAGTTAAAACTATGAAAACAAGAAACTAACTCACAGCACTTTATTTATCCTACGAGATATAAACTAATAAATAAAATAAATTATAAAAACCCCGCTTCTATCTGCGCTCATAAAAACAGAAATTTAACTGTATATCCGTATATCCAACAAAAAACGTCGCAATTGTCGATGAAAATAGATGTGTGCGCTAGCCAGATCAGTAGTGCATTCAATAATTGTGTGATGTATAGCAAACGCCAATTAAGTTGGCGCGAGGAGGGGTAAGTTCGCGCAGGATTAAAAGTAGTGGGGAGATTTGTATTTGGTTTTACATCAAATGTCAGATAATTCTAACCTCTGAGCGTGTATCACTTTATGATCCCTAGCAAAGACATTATGTTCCGTCAAACGTCAATGACAAATGTATTCTGACAATTACTTGAGTAGTGGGGGTGGACGTTTTTAAAAACAGTTTCTGCGCATCCCCTCCTCGCGCCAGCGTAATTGGCGCTTGCTATACTTACAGATGTTGTAGACTATTTATATCGTCCGTCGTAATGACGACGTCATTTCAACCCGATGTGTCCGGTCTCTAACAATGACTGATCTATTACTATTGACTGTTATTACCCCAGAGTTACTTCCCAGGTACTCATTTTTTGTCAGCCTAAATCAAGCTGAGACTGAAGAAACGCCGTTGATATTATTGACCAGTGTTTGAACCAGATTCATCAAATTCATAGTCTAATAACCTACTCGCCAGACCAACACTGATTCACGGTTTATATTGTGATGTAATAAAATGAGCTTCAAAACATATTCCGCGTTTTTTTTATTGTCTTACGGGTGTTACTTTCTGGATAATCCACGTATATTGCCCCAAATTTCCTTGACAGATTTTTAAATCATAGGTTAAATGTAAACTTTTGTTGTTTTCGTAATATGTAATTAACTATTCATAACTGAAATAAAAAAGGTTTTGTCTTAACAATTTATACATCCTACTAAATTTCATAGTTTAATACCATTCATAATCAAAAAAACTTTTGGAATAGTTTTAAAATCATACAAAGAAATATGGTATTAATTTTATATTCTTTAATAACATAATATTACTAAATTTTGGTACTTCAAATTTATTTTTATATGCTCAAAGGTCTATAGAATCAGTTACGAATAGAGAGGTTCATTCGAGTAACGTCTTGCGGACGTGCTTATATATATTTTGTCAGTCACCGTCTAACAACGTTGAGCGCACTTTGCTCGTGGGATGTTACGCCGATGGGAGGTTACTCGAATGAACCTCTCTAGTTATGAAGAATTTGTATAAGAAACTGTTTAATTCCTGACAGTAGTAGTACACTAATAACATTGATTATAAATTATTATTATCTATTACAAACAAAAGTATTTCATAACATATTTTTGATTAACATGAATACATTTCAGTTGATGATGAAGACGATTTCAAAATCTTACAAAATACCGAGTCCAATCAACAATCATCACAAAATTTTAGAATCACACCACAGGTAAGTTCCACTAAATATACATCACCGATGGCAGAGAACTACAAGTTACCGCCAAGATTACACGTATCTAGTCATGGATCGCCCATGATTTCAAACCAACATGTAAAGCCACAACTGGTACTGCATATTCTCTTAACAAAATATGTTCATTTTTATATGATGTTTCTTAGAAGGAGGACAAAAGTAATAATAAGACGAGGAATTCAAATAGAGGCAGGCGATCTAGATCGAATACTAGGGAACCACTCAAGAGACCTCCTCTTCAAACCGCAGTTAGTGATCCATCGCTAATAACACCAGTCAATAGTATGATATTGTCTCAGCTTTTGACGAATGGTAATTATTTTAATTGCTATTATTGCATGGATCCTCAGTTTCTTAGGAATTGGTGTTATTGACACTCAGTTTTACTAAAGAAATTAAATGTAGCAGATCAACATATTAGTTGTCTTTATTTTAAGTACATTTGTAAACTTATGAACTTAGTGAGTTTTATCAACTTGTGCAAAAACAAGCTACATATTGAAATTGATATTGAATGTCTAAAACATGGAGATTATGAAAGAAGTACCCAGTATTGTTTGTTAATTATTTTCAGAAGTTCTTTTTAATATATTTATTTAATTTGAACTATGTGGTAGTGATAGAAATACTGATATATTGGTAGATCAAAACCCAAAATACATTTTATATTTTAAATACGTAAGTGCCTTGCTAAGATGAGTCTATTTTGAAAAGAATATGCAGGCACATAAATATGTAATGGCGGAAAACTTAGAACGATCATTCAGTATCTGATTTCCTCAAATTATTTCTACATCCTAATTTATTAATTATTTTATGTCTAGAAGATTCTAAAGGATGAAGCTATTAAGTTAATTTTGAAAACATGTATTGTCTTAAATTCCTTAATACCTGAGTAATATTTAGTGATGCTGTGATGAAAATATCAAATGTATGTAACAATACGTGAGTCATCCAGAAACTAAAGAGCGTTTCAAATTGTCACGGTAATCAGGCTCACCACCAGGTCACTGAACTACTTCGGTCCGAGCTAGATAGCGAGGGTGGACGTTTGCTTGGAATCTGTGCACTTTAAAGGGTGTTATAGAATTAGCGATCCCGCCAAGTACGCTCCATACCGGAACCGTTCGATAATAACGATACATCTACCAAACCGCGACCGGTAATCGCACCGTACGTAGCGGATATATCTACCAGGTACATCATTTTTGGATCTGCTCCTTTAGTAAGTCCATGCGGTGGATCCATAACCTCAAAAGCAATCCCGCCAATAACCGGCAGACGATAGCAATTAACAAAGCATAAATAACTTCCTAGTACCAGTAGGACGACCAGCAGCAGCAACTATAAACTATCTGCTGCACGTGTTTGTATAGAGTATTGCTTTGAGTTGCTAAAACGCCGATTTCGGATATTACAACATATCAATATACAGTACAGTCTCGATATAGTGAACTAATTGATGAATGGCTTTGTTATTACACCGAGGTTGTTCACTATTCAGAGTGCAGGTAAAAATACTCAACAATGATACTTATCTGTCTTTCTTCCAGGAGCTGTTTTTTCCAAAGGCGAGACATAGGTTTTATCAGGGAGGAGCTTCCAGTATAAACTCGCTCGACCTCATTGTATTTTTGTTCCAAACTAAGTTGCAGTTCTGCTATTTTTTCTTATAATTTTTCTTTAAAAGGAGCTATTATAGTTCTGGTTGTGATGACAGCTTCTCCACAGCAATTTTAGAAGATCTGATGCCATAGCGTTTTTTAAGTTTTTGTAGCCAGCTCGCCTGAAAAGAACCTGGGTAATATTTTGCATGCAGAGTCTTTGCATTCTCTTTAATCATGTCTCCATTAATGAGATCGTGTTGTTCTCTTTGCTTCAAAAACCACTTAAATACAAACTACGCCTATGTAATTTTCAATAAAATTCACTTTTACAAAAATATTTAGTTACAAATTCCTTTTGCCACTGCTAAAGCTGAATTGTGGAATAAACACATTTTGTACGCATATCATCGCGTTTAGGGGAAATCCCTTTGTGCGTGCTTGTACAATTCAATTCTAGCGAGGCACAATTTGTTCACTTTTCAGAGGTTAATGTTCACTATATCGAGGCTGCACTGTATATGACACAAAACTAATTCCTAAAATAATTATTGCTCTTTGTGTCTTGCATAATATTTGCATGTTGCAAAATGATTACGTAAGTCTCAATATTGAAGCAGTTGATAATTTAATTAATTTGTGAACAGTGAGGAATTATAAAGAGAAATTATATTGCAGATCAATTGCAATGAAATGTGTAAACATAAGGAAAGAAATAAAAGTTTACATATTATAACTTGTTTATTTTAAGTAACTTTATAAAGCGATACATATAATAATATGCTGAACTTAATTGGGCCGATCTTTTGAGACATTTATTAAATGGCGACCCATCTTTTCATTATACTTTACAGTTTGTTTTCTTCTGAACTCTTTAGGCCACGCACGTTTGATTTCTTTACTGTTTGCAACACGCCTTTTCTTCACTTTTACAACTTACAAAACGAAGTTGTCATAAAATTAACAAGTGCTAACAAGCATAAAACAACTCGCTAACAAGCTAAAGAAGTACAGGAAGTACCGCATACGTTCGATGAATGTTAGTTACCAGTGGACTGGAAATCGCAGTTATTGAAACATATCCACCGTTCCAATTATCGTAAACGCCTATAGTGTGATGCGAGAAAAGTTCGTCCTATCGAAATTCATAGGCAGATTACAGAGGTGTATGGTAATGTTATGAAGGGAGCTTCAATTCGAAAATGGTAAATCGAACGTTCGTGATGAAGAAGGATCAGGTCGACTTTCTGCTGTGGTTGAACAACTCCAAACCAGTAATTTTTATCTCTTCTCCAAATTGAAAGATTTTTTTTGGGCGGTAGTCACTTCGCAAATGATGACGAGCTGAAAGAGGGCGTTACTGATTGATTCAATGGTGGGAACCAAGTATATAAAAGCATAGAAGGCTTATAAAACTATGATAGGTGTTCGTATTTGAATGCAGATTATGTAGGGAAGTAGTCTAGGTATTATAGTAAGTGTACAATAAATTTTGTTTTATTGTCTTTACTTTTTGGATGACTCCTAGATATCTTTTTATTTATTATTACGTCTTATCAATAACGGATATGGATTCGTTGTATACAAGAGAGTATTGATAACACCTGGGTTAGTAACAATTCCCGAACATTTACGCGCATTATACAGGGTGTTCACACTTAAACCCGCACCATTGGTAACTCCGTTATTATTGGAGCTACGAAGTCGTCCAAATTAGCAAACTAGTAGGATTTTTCCTGGCGGTTACGACGATAAACACAAAAAAAACAATTGAAGGTCGCGTTTTTCAGATATTTGACAAAATGTAATTTTTAAAATGGAACATCCTGTATATTTATATGCGGTTGAATAAAGAATTTAGTTCTGAACAAAAATGTTTCAATACATTATCACAAAAAAATTGAAAATAAAAAGTTATCACGTGATTTCTTTAAAGATAATCAGAAAAGTACCCATTTTAAAATGGGAGACAGTATAATTTAAAACTCCACTCAGAAAAAAAGGAAAAGAGGAAATGAAATTAGCCTACATTACAATAGTTGTTACAATTTAGATCAAGTAGGCACCAATCAAAAAAAAAAAAATATTCAATAACAATCCGTCAAATTAATCTGTCAGTGTTTTAAAATTCGCATTGTTATTTTGCTTTTTTCTTCGTGTTTTCTTCTAATAAAAGTGGTTTTCACACATGAGGAAAAATGTGATATTATGGAAGCTTACATATTTCAGAGAAAAAACACTATTAGAGCTCGCGAACATTATAGTGCAATGTTTCCCGAGCGCGCGATTCCTCAAAGAAGATATTTCTTGGAATTATACAGCCAATTTCGGCGAAACGAAGAGGTTTTCAAGAAGAATAGAACGAAGAAGCAATTTGTGGTTAGTGAGGAGGTAGAGATAAATGTACTGGGATATTTTGAGGCGCATCCTAACAATTCAATTAGAGAATTGGCAAGAGAAATAGACCTTTCATTGGGAACGATTCATAAAATTTTGAAAAAATATAATTTTGAGCCATACAAATATCGGCCAGTACAAACTTTGCATCTTAATGATGATATAAGAAGAATGGAATTTTGTGAATGGTTCCTACATAAATGTGAAGAAGATCCAAATTTTCCTCGATATGTTTTATGGTCGGATGAGAGTAACTTCTCTAATAAGGGAATGTTTAATCGAAAAAACTATAATTTTTGGAGTCGGGAAAATCCTTTTTTGGCTCATCCCACTAATACACAACATCGGTTCAGCCTTAATGTTTGGTGTGGTATGATTGGATCTAAAATTGTGGGTCCTTTTTTTTACCGCGGCTCATTGACGGGAGAGAGATATGAGGACTTTATGTCTCATGTATTGGAAGATTTCGTGGACAACGTGAACTTGATGGATAGGCCGCGGATATACTTCCAACAAGACGGTGCACCGGCTCATAATCACCATATCGTTAACGCATTACTGGAGAGACTGTTTGGACCCCGTTGGATTGGAACTCATGGACCAGTTCTGTGGCCCCCACGCTCACCAGATCTAACTCCGCTAGATTTTTTTTTAAGGGGCCGAGTGAAAAATGAAGTTTACAAACATCGTTACCAAAATGTGGAAGAACTTCAAAATAGCATTACGGCCATTATTCAGAATATTGATGGAAGGACCCTTCTCAAAGCCACGCGCTGCACTCAGAAAAGAGCCCGCAAGTGTCTGGATCAAGAAGGTGGTACCTTCGTAACAATTATTTTAGTTATGTATGTTGATTGATAGTGTTCATTATTCTTTTATTTGTTATTCTTAAGTTTCGTGGACGAAATCAAAATAAATTTCGTTAAAAACACAACGTTTCGTTTGAATTCATTTAGGAATATTATGAACAAACCTTCTCGGACCTATACAAAAATTTTTTTCATCCGTTCAACAAGAGAATAGTCTACAATAATCGGTACATATGATTTAATTACAAATTTCGTTAGGCATCCCTAAAAACAAATCCTAAATCCCTAAAAATGCACGGTATCTCATTTGAAAACTTACGTTTTAGTGATAGAGTAAGCAAATTTTAAGGATGTTTATGATATTATTTTATTTAATATCTGAAGATGACTTCAATTGGATAAACATGTGAAACAAGCTACGTCTTTCATCAATTTTTTTAAACAAAATGCAATGATTAAGAAATCACGTGATAACTTTTTTATTTACAATTTTTTTGAGATAATGTATTGAAACATTTTTATTCAGAACTAAATTCTTTATTCAACCACATAAAAATAAATAGGGTGTTCCATTTTAAAAATTACATTTTGTCAAATATCTGAAAAACGCGACGCTCAATAGTTTTTTTGTTTTCATCGTCATAACCGCCAGGAAAAATCCTACTAGTTTGCTAATTTGGACGACTTCCTAGCTCCAATAATAACGGAGTTACCAATGGTGCGGGTTTAAGTGTGAACACGTTGTATAATCCATATTTGTTGTAGTCCTTATTTCTGGTTTCTTGAGCTTCTTCTGATATCGACTTATATGTATACCTATCGGCACAGCTGCAAAACGTATGGTTTCTCCGAAAATCAATCTGAACTGTTTTTTTTTAAATTTCTATAAAGACTTCTAGCAAACAAATGGTTATGCACCATTCAGAATTGACTGTTCCCTATTATTAAGTATAAGTCTTTTGACGTATAAAATAAGATTTTTCTGTGTAAAGATGAATTAATTTTCAATTGGAAACTACTGAAGGCAAATTATAGATTCATCTATAATATAAATAAACCCAATACAAATAAGTACTGTATTTTCCAAAATAAGCAAAGTGATTCTGAAATTTTACACATTTATGAAAGCATTTACATGAATTTAGAATATAAATTAATCAAATGCTATTTATAGCTCTTACACAATGATTTTTTTTTAAATTGAATATTACCGAATTGTAGTAAAGTGATTTAGTAATAATACTTCTAAAGGAAACTAAGTGTAATATTTTAATTCTAACGTGTTTATTATGTTTATTTATAGATTTCCATCGCATCGTATTATTTTTACATAAAAATGCCTTCAGTTCTTAATTTTCCATTTTCACGGAAATTAGATTATTTTTAATTGCTTCTTTAATTTACAGATACTGATAGCGTGTACACGCGCCGCACCCAATCAGTTTCATCAACCCACGACTCGAACATTAGATGTAAGGAAGAAACTCCCCAACCTTTGTGTATAGTACCACATTCATCATTGCATTCAGGGCCTGTGATTATTTCACCTGTAAATATAAATTCAGTACAAAAAACAGAATCGGTAAGTATTTTTAAAGTAAGGTAAATTCACCAAAGGTTCCGATGCGTCATAAATATCCGACTCACTGTAACTAAAGGCTTCACCAATAAGAGCCTTAGAGCTTTAAAATGCCATGTTGGCAACACTGCTTATATTATCGGCGCTAGGTTAATATTGCGGCTGTTAGTAATGTCCGTCAAGTCATTATAGTAAGATACAGCATTAAACAGCGAGTAGAAATTATTAAATTTTATCATCAAAATACATGTTCGGTTCGACAAACATTTCGTGCATTGCGAGAAATTTATTGGCAACATAATCGATCAACTGAACTCTCTATTTATAGTTTTCTTAAAAAAATTGAATGAACAGGCTTAGTGTACACGAGTGAACATTGTGCGCCGCCAAAATGCCCCTTTCAGTGAAGACAATCGCTGTAAGCTAGAGTATCAGAGAAGATCCCGGCGTCTCTATATCACGTTCTCAACAACTGGCCTTTCTCAGATGACTACGTGGATAATTTTGCATCATGATCTTTATCTAAAGGCTTATAAAATTCAGATTACTTAAGAGCTCAACCTGCTGACATTCGTGTGCGCCGAACTTTGGTGCCTTGGATTTTAGAGCAGTTGGAAGTCGATCCGAATTTTGGTTCAAAAGTAGTCCTTTCGGATGTAGCACAGTTTCGCAGTTTCTGTTGATGGGTGAGAAGTTTTGGCACCATCTTTCGCACGTTCAAATTCTGGTGTAACATCTTGCGAACGGTTTCTTTGTTTATCTTTAACTCGTCAGACAACTCACGAATGCTTAGACATGATCAGTGCGAGCAGACGATCGACATTCGCGTCGGTACGAGAGGTGGATCGTCATATACAAATTCACTCCCCTCCTTGAACCGCTTCGCCCATTTATACACGAGCTTTTTCGATATGCACTCATCTCCGTCCACCGCCTTCATTTTTCAAATGATTTCCAAGGGTTTTTCGCAAGATTTCACTAAAAATTTCACAACACGTTGTTTGTAATGTGAGTCATTCATTTTCACGACGCCACCAAAGAAGTTACTTTCGAAAAACACAAACCAAACGTGCTATCGACTTCAAACTTCGACTGGAACTAAAGGAAGGTCCCTTCTTTCCAGACATATGTTTACGAACGGTACAGTATTGCCAATTCCCGAGTTATACTAAATTCCTGGAACTTAATTGCCACACCTCATATAAAAATGAACCCATGTTTCGCCACAAGTTAAAAATCTTAAAAATGGTATATAACCCCTTACCACAATTATTAATCGTATCCTAAATACGTATTTCGACAACTAAGTTGTCATCATCAGTAGGTAAAACCACTAAATAAAAAGTCGCACACGGGACACAGTAAAGGTAGAAAAACCGCTCAGGCACCAACTATTATTCACCGCGTCCACTAATTTAAAATGTGAAAAAATAAACTACGGAACTAAAATACGAAAGTACGAAGAGAGACACTTACCAAGAAAAAGGGTCTATCCAGATGTTTATTCTCCGGGTTGGAATGTCAAACGCAAAAGACGGTCAACATACTTTCCTTCAGGGGACCGGCAATAAACATGTCTTAATAACTACGGTTTTTAAAAACGACGATGACACAATTATGTTAATAAAAATGCAAAGAGACAACTGAATGGTATCGGTGCCCTATCGCTATTCATCGAATTATGTTTATTTTTCGCGATATTTATACTTTCGTAAGCATCAAGTTCGTGGGGTTTATTAATTCCTTTGAGTAACCTCAACCCTGTAATCGAAACGTTGTGCAGTGTGTTCAAGGCGTGGTTGGCTACATTGGATTTATCCGGTCTATTGTATTTAATATGTGATATGTGTTCTTTAAAACGCGTTATTATTGGTCGTTTAGTTCGGCCTATATATTTCAGATTACAATCCTCGCAACTAATTTCGTATATACCTGATTTCGAATTGAAATTAACTCTATCTTTAGTATTCCCCAGGAGATTTTTGATAGTATTTTCTGACCGGAAGGCAACCTGGAGACCTCTTTCTTTCACAACTTTATTAATGTTTTTCGTGACCGGGTGGTATGGTAAACAGATGTACTTTTTCTCCTGGTTACTTTGAGATATCAAACTTGTGGATTCGCGGATTGTATTTTTTATTTTTGTTTTTCTAATTAATTTATTGATTATTTCTATGTCAAAGCCATTGTATTTCGCGATATTTTGAATGAAATCCAGTTCTATTTCATATCTCTCTTTTGTTAACGGAAAATTTAGTAACCGATTGACTAAGAAATTAAAGGAAGCTGTCTTGTGTTGATAACTATGATTTGAATCCGCGGTGATGAATCTATTAACATTGGTTTCTTTCCGGAAAATATCGATTTCTATTTTATGTTTATTCCTGATCAGTAAGGTATCTAAAAATGGTATCTTGTTATTGTGTTCCTTTTCCACTGTGAATTTAATCGTCGGGAATTTCAAATTTAATTGATTAACGAACATGTCTAATTCGCATTTTAGTGTATCAAAAATCGCGAGAATGTCATCTGCATACCTAATCCAGACTCTCGGGAAATATTTGGCGTTATTTTTAAATTCTACTTCAAATTGACTCATGAATAAATTGGCTATGAAAGGAGATAGGCAGTTACCCATTGTTGTGCCTTGTTTCTGTTCATAAAATTTTTCTCCTACTTGGAAACAATTTTGCGTCATGCACAGAGTTGTCAATCTCATGTATTCTTTTATTTTTGAAGGTTCGATGTTATTCTTGTGGAGTAAGCTTTCTAAATATTTCATAGTCTCTGGAATAGGTACCGAGGGGAATAAAGACGTTACATCGAATGAAACTAAAATTTCCCCGGTTTCCAGTTCACAATCTTTAATTAATTTAACAAATTCTAAGGAATTACTGACTGACAAAGTTTCTGGTTTGGCGGGTAAATTTTTAAATTCATTCACTAACCATTTGGAAATTAAGTAAGTCGGTGAGTTGATACCTGAAACTATAGGTCTCATCGAGTTACCTGGTTTATGTATCTTAGGTAAACAATACATTCTTGGTACTACAGGGTCACTAACATTCAATTTATACTTTTGGGTAGAAGTTATTAAAATTGGACATTTCTTAATCGCGTCTTTTGTATCATTTATCATTTTAGGTAACGGGTTTCTCTTCATTTCTACATACGGACCTTCGGCAATTAAATTTTTGACTCTTTGAAAATAGTCGGTTTTGTCCATAATTACTAACTTGTTCCCTTTACTGCTTTTAGATAGAAGCAGTCCTTCGATCTAAGAGTTTTAATGATATTCCATTCTTTATTGACCGACTTCTGTTTGTGCTGCTGTAAATTCTTATCGATTTGGGTTTTACAAGCTTCTCGAATAAAGTTTTTTGGCCCTTGTTCAAAATACTTAATCGATGTTTCGATACTTGCAATCACCTGTTCCATAGGAATCTGACGGCTTGGCAAACAGTATTTTAAACCTTTGTTTAACAAACCTATTTCTACATCACTAAAATTCTCGGATGATTGGTTGATCACTAGTGTTTCTTTTATAGGAATTCTATTGTTATCTTTTTTAGGTGGACATAACTTTCTGAATTTCTTATTAAGTTTTAAACATTTCTTTTTCAATTTATAGTCTTTAATTTCCGTAATTTTCCTATAAAAGTTACACCATTCTTCGAATTCATTATTGTTCATGCTTTTAGTTAATTTTAAATGCAAATTATAAAGTTCTAATTCTAATTTACTACGTTTACTGTACAGATATTTCATTTCTAGGTTCAACCATTTCATTTTTGCATATGAAATGATTTTATCGTTATTTCTACAATTTGTCGTTACATTTACGTTCATGAATTTAGGAAAAACATTGTTACTTTTGCACCGTTTCAGGAAATTGATATCTGTACTTATAAGTTTAACTTTAATATATAACTTATGAGATATATAACTTACTTATACTTATGAGATATATAACTTACAAGTTAAAAAGTCGCCGCAAAAATCTGTTGCGTTGCGTTTAAAAATTTTTAAATTACTCATCGATATTTGACAGCAAACACGTCTTTGTTTCGTCGTCAGTAAACGCAGCACCCATGTTGCCGAAAGCTTTCTCATATAAAGTTATTCGTGCAAAATATAAAGCACCCGTTCCTTTGAAATGTCCATTGCCTCTTCTATTTCAATCGTTGGTCACTTAGCAACAAATCATGGCCTTCATCCACCACTTATAGCAGTTTTCGGTCGTCTACTGCGACGATCATCTTCTAAGCCGCTCCGGCGACGATTAAATTCATTTCTCAATTTTCTGACGGTTGCGTAACAAGGAGAACCCTCATCCAGTGTATCATGCATATCATCATGGATTTCGGTAAAGGACATGACTTTCTTCAAAATATATTTACTTAATCATTGCAAGATGTTCAAAATTATCCATTTAAACTTAATTAGTAGCAGAGTAAAATTAAATAAATTGCCCACGAAACACGCTTTGCCACAAATTGATCAAACACATACAGCAAACTGACAAGGCATTGGTTGTCAAAATGTAATGTGTATTTTTTTAATTTCACGGTCTACTCTAGGCGATCGCGTGAATAAGTCAACGCGTTCTCGTATTATTTGTTGTATATTTTCAATTACTTCCTCTGTGCGTCATTTTCTTTTCTGCTAAGACTCCTGTCTAACGATGCAACGTCACACAAAGATTTGCAGTTTTACGAAACTCATCGTATTCGGCAACAACTTCTGTGTGTTCAATTCAAAATTCAGCTAAACATTCACTAATTGAATAAGACCAAATCAAATCTGACCATTTCGAAAGTACGATTCAGTATTAAAACTTGTGTTTTTGAGAAAGTGGTATTGTTAGCGACCAATATTAACAATTATCAGTATGTTTGTTTTAAGAAGAACATATTTTTCCAATTAATCGAGTTAAATAAACAAGGTAAAACAGAATAACAGAAACTAAATACGCTAAATGCACTGATATGACAGATGGCCGATTTGTTGAATTAAGTTGAGACATACAGTTTGACATCACGGCGAAATCAAGACTAACTAGAGGTAGTTTTTAACGCGATAGTATATGAATCGTACTAAAATACGTAACTTAACATGCAACTTAAAATCACTCTTAATAGATTATTTCTTTTTAACTAGTTATTATCTAACACTCTGCCACCAACTAGTCCACATGTCGAAACGGGTTCACAATCATTAAGTTCACCCACATCACCTCAGGGCTCTATCGAATCACCTAGCCGCGAGCCTGCCCAAAAGGAACAAAGAAGATCCCACATACACGCCGAACAAAAACGGAGGTACAATATCAAAAACGGGTTTGATATGATACACTCGTTAATACCACACCTAAACCAAAATCCTAACGCAAAGGTGAGTTTTTATAAGTATTCGTTTATGAACTATGATAACATGTAAACATTTGCAGTTAAGTAAAGCCGCCATGCTTCAAAAAGGTGCAGAATATATCATGCAACTCAGAACCGAAAGGGATCAATTGAAAGATGAAATGGACAGTTTAAGGCATCAAATTGAAAGTTTAAACACGTCTATAAGGTATGCTAAACAAAATAGTTGTTATTTAAGGTTACCAAGAAATAATTCTAATAAATATTGAAATGTATAAGAAAGTACGTGAAAGTGTATTACAATATTAAAATTAAAAAAAAAATGAATTTAAAGAAAGTGGCAACTTAGTGATTTCCTAAATTATGTAATTCTAACGCTTTTTGGAAGTATTCTTTTATGAAATTATGCAAGAAAATCAGCTCTGCAAAGGCCTTCCAAATTTTTAAAGTGACTAAGAATATTTTTTATATAAAAATGTAGATATAATTTAGAGACATTATTATAAAACATGTACTGTCGCGGTCACATCAAAGCGACCGGCACTTTTTCCTATTCCTATACATCATTTCACTTAATAATGAAAAATGTCAAATATTATTTAAATTGTCATTAGTGTCATTACTTACAAAGTCATAATGCCTCACTTAAATATTGCACAAAAAAGTAGTATAGTGACCCTTTTGGAAGAATGTTGGTCAGAGAGAAGGGTAGCCGAACGATTTCAAGTGGCGAAAAGCACTGTTCATTATATAAATGCCCGATGGAATCAGAGACGTTCATTAGAAAGAAAGGTGGGGACTGGTCAGCAAAAAGTTTCAACAGAGGAAGAGGACAATGATCTGATAAACTTTTTGATAAATAATCCTTTTGAAACTGCTGTGGAAGCACGACGTGCGACAAATTTTCCAGGGTCTATCAGAACGGCACGGCGTCGTATAAAAACTACATCTAACATTAGAAGTCGTGTTGCAGTGCAAAAGCCTTTTTTAACGCAAGGTAATAGAGAAGAGAGAATCGGGTTTGCGATACAATATTATATGCACTACGCAAATTTTTGGCAGAACGTAGTTTTCACGGATGAGAAAGTCTTTCAATCATATTACAACGATCACGTTAGAGTATATAGACCACCAAACACTCGTTTTGAGGAACTATACATCCATAATGTTAGAAAAAGTGGCCGCTTTTCTGTTAATGTTTGGGGGTGGATAAGTGCCAACGGTCTTGGTGTCTGCACACATGTTCAAAACAGGTTCAATGCGTTAACATATATAGACATTCTAGAGAACATCATGCTACCATCAGTCAACGGCATGTTTCCTGAAAATAACTTTGTGTTCCAGCAGGATAATTGTCGAGTTTATACCGCACAAACAGTAACAGAATGGCTGCAACGTAACAGTGCTGCCCTGGCTAGCGCGTAGTGCTGACCTTAATCCTATAGAAAATGTTTGGGGTTTGATGTTGAAGACAATTAATAAAGGAAATAATTTTTATCCACGAAATGCTGAGCATTTTTGGAATACAATTCAAGAGGTATGGAACATTTTTACTCCAGAGTATGCCCGTAATTTGGTAGCTTCCTTACCTAGAAGACTAAACTACGTTATCGAGAACAACGGCGGAGTTTCAAAATATTAATTTTAATAAAGATTTGTAATTATTTTCGTAGTAACATTATTGATTTTACATTAAAGTTGTTGTAATAATATTTGTCACTTTGACTTTTTATTATCATATTATTTAATTTTTGCTGTCATTGCTGACAACATATATAACATTTTAAAAACCTGATTTACCAAAATTTATGAAAATAACACAAAATGTCAAATTAGTGGTCGCTTTTATGTAACCGCGACCGTACATGCCGTCAATTTTTATATTGATTTATATCAATGACATTTTAAAATATTTTCTAAGAATGACATTTTTCATTCTAGCAATTGTCAGTCTCTATTGCCAGCGACTGGTGCGCCAGTATCTAGTAGAAGAGATGAAAAAATGCAGAAAATGTTCGACGAATACGTAAGAACACGAACTATTGAGAACTGGAAATTCTGGATTGTATCCTTTTTATATATATAGTTTAATCTAAAGTATTCAAATAGAAACAAAATTAAATCAAAAATAACATATTTCCGTAATATGTATTTCGTCCAATGTAAGTTCCGATTTTATAAACGTCGCTTCCCCTCCACATTGTTGCCGGTTAACTGACAATTACTGAATAGATTATGTCATTTAAGTGATGTATAGGTTATGTTTTTGTATTGATCCAAGCTGATCGCGTAGTAATGAAGTAAAGAGCTATTAATGAAAGTTATTCAAGTTATTTATAACTACGTACATAATATATCCAATACAAAAAAACTAATATTGCTATCCATATCTTTCTGGACACGAAATAATTTATAATCAATGGTACACAAAATAAATTTAATAAAAGAGATCGCATTACTTTGATTGAATGGTTTACTGCATGTAATTAAAGTGGATAAGAAACAGTACAAATATTATATAGGAGTCAGCAATAAATTATGTATGAACATAATCCAATAAATTAAATAAAAAGCTTATAAAGGAACTATTTATCTGAATATTGAACTACAATGTATCTATTTACAACAAATAGAGAATATTTTGTAATATCAATGCACTAATTCTATTGCAAACATACGAAACTCATTATATATACATATTATAAAAATACAGTAATAAAACCACTTGTTTTAAGATCTATTGTTCTTAAAGTAAGCAAATTATACACAGCATTATTAGAGATTGGATCAAAAAGTTATTTTTGATGTCTTTACTTAAAATTAATTAAAATTAATCACTATCACTTGTATCAAAATAAATAATGAACAACTTCTCTTCTTCACCAGTCTTCTATAATGTTTTTAACATGGTTGATACAATTCTTCCATATTTCTAGTGTTACATGTTCCAGTGCATCCTGCCATAATCTCAAAACATTCTCTGATCCTCCCCCATATATCCATATTATTGTAATATTTTTTCGCATTTCCTCAAACATTGATATGGGAGTAATCTAAGTACGCTGTGTCCATACTTTTCAGCCAACTTATCTGCCACATCCACTTTTCTTCTTCTATTCCTTAAATTAAATAATTAAGTAGTGCTAAATATAGAAGTAAAAAAAACTGCTTAACCAGTTGCAGTTCTGGTTTCAAAGAGTTGTCATCATATTATATTTTATTGTCATTTAACCAGCCCTGGATGATATCAATCTTTTTCCATATAAAAGTTGGGATACTTTTTTGAGTGGCACTATGGTGGTAACATGCATTGTCCATAATGATCAGAGATGGCTGCTTTAGATGATTTTTAAGTAGCTGTTCTTTAAACTATAGCAGCAAGTTTCTTTATTTCCCCATGATAGTCTAGATCATTTCTTTTTGATGGATATGTAAGCTATGCTTCAGGTATAAATCCTTTTCGATTACCAGCATGACCAGTAATATATCTAGAAAGCATAATATATTGACTGCTATACATTTGTAATACTAATCCTTCACTAACCTTCGCTCATCAACTTTAATCATTTGACACTTTGAACATTCTAATCTTGCCACGACTACCTATAGTGCCATTTTGGAAAACCCATGTTTCATCACAGGCTCCCACAAATAATTCACATTTTTAATGTAATCCACCAGAAAATCTACTCGACTAAGAATAATACGAGATTGTTCCATTAGTGCTCTGCAAGGATCATCTTTTTCCATGGAAAATCAACGTTATGGAAAGTTATTGATAAATATGTTCTATCACAATTATACAGGGTGGCGCAAAACTACCGTTATGGTTTGAATGTTTAATAACTTTTTTATTTAATGGTTAATTATTATTATTATTTTTTTGTTATAAAGTATATTAATGGGGAATATTTTTGGCTTAAGTATGAAAAATTATATCCCGCAAGTGGTGGCCATTTTCGGCTTCGCACATTCGTGCTCTTTCCAGTACATTTTGCATAACTTTTCGTAAAATTTCCGGTGTTATGGCTTGGATTTCATTGCGAATGTTTTGTTTTAGCTGTGGTATGGTCGCTGGCTTATTTACGTATACCCTTTCTTTCAAATAACCCCAAAGAAAACAGTCTGGCGCTGTTAAATCCGGTGAACGTGGGGGCCAATTGAAATCGCTTCTGCGCGAAATAATGCGTTCGCCAAAGAGGTCCCCTAACATAGCCATTATATCCCTTGCAGTGTGGGCTGTGGCTCCATCTTGTTGGAACCACAACTGTGGATGGTTTTCTACAGCTGGCCTCAAAAAATTGTCCAGCATCGTTCGATATTCAGCACCATTAACCGTAACTGAGGCGCCATATGCATTTTCAAAGAAATATGGACCAATGATCCTTTCGGACGATACACCGCACCAAACAGTACACTTAACTGGGTGTAATTGTTGCTGATGAACTGTTCTTGGATTTTCCGTAGCCCATATCCTGGAATTTTGCTTGTTTACGAAACCATTCAAATGGAAATGGGCTTCATCGCTCATTATCAAATTGTTAATGAAATCGCGATTTTCTTCTGCTTTTTGTCGGAATGAAATGGCATAATCTAGCCGTTGTTGGTAGTCTAACGGCTTCAATTCTTGCGCAAGCTGAACCTTATACGGGAACATGTGCAATGCGGCCATAATCCTCTGAACGGACCTCCGCGATAGCCCCAGTTGTGCCGAACGTCTTCTTGTTGATGTTTCTGGACTGTCCTGTACACTATCCACAACACGTTGGATATTTTCTTCCGTGTCGACCGTACGTGGTCTTCCGGTACATGGAAGGTGTCTTACTGTACCATGTAGTCGAAAATTTTCAACCACTATCAGGCGGTTTATTGTTGGTGCTGAAGGTCCAGTGCGCACATTAAAAAAACGACCGATGATTTTCAAAATAAAATTCAACAAGTTTTGATCGCTGTTCTGTGGTGTATCGTTTCATTTCTAATTCCCCAACTTTTCTTCACAAGATTCTGAAATAAAAATAAAAAATATAAATTTATTAAAAAAGTTATTAAACATTCAAACCATAACGGTAGTTTTGCGCCACCCGGTATATGCTTTCCTCTCTTGTAGGGTGTCATGCAAGGTGTTAAGGGTAACATATTGTTCTGCACGATATACATATGACGTGATTATGATGTAATGAGATACAAAAAATGGAACTTACTATTTCAATACATATCATATATTGTATTCCGAATAGCCATTTCATCAAAGTCATCAGTATTAGTGACTGTTTTTTTTATGATGCCGTGTTTTTTTGAGACTGCTCAAGGGTCTACCTTCCTTGATATCTTTCGATATAGCCGAAACAGTACTAGAATTAAGTAGCAAAGCATCAGCAAATCGCTGTGAATATATATATTTTTTTTTCAAAACAAATGTTCTTTTTTACGCATATATTTTACCTTTCGTATATCCCCTGGACCACCATCACGTTCTTTCTCAAAATAGCAAATTAAAGAAGCAACAAGCTTCTTTGCTTTTAGCAACATTTCATCAGTGCCCTCCGAAATGTCAAATCCGGTGTCAAAACAGTTCTAGCTCTATCGGTTTTCGAGAAAGCGCCGGCATCCCATCACCAATCCAAGGAAAAAAAAAATTGAGTCCGATTGCATAAATGAGCCAGCCCCGATATTTTTTTGATCACAGTAGTACAGAAGCATGTAATTCGATCTTCTTGGCACCTACACGTTATCATAGTGCTCTAATTACAAAATGCCAATGTTTAAAATGAATATGTATTTATATATATTATATGTATCGAATGATATAGTTTCATTAAAATTTCCTTATTTGAATACAGTTTAGTTTATTATTCAAACCACTTCTTGGTTCTTTTAATAACTTCGTGTCAACATCTAATTTACAAGAATTGTATAGAACAACATACCAATGGTCAGAGCAGCATTGTACCCTAGGGGATCTTCGACCAGGTAATTAAAATCTTTATTGTTACAGTTATGCTCGCAAAAAATCTAATACAGCCAAAAAATGTATTTTCAAATTTTGTCAGATATTGTATCTTAATGTATGTATAAGTTTGTGCATTTAACTATTTTTATTGAAAAAGAATGCTTTTTAAATATAAAGTTAGGAAAAGTACAGTCAATATTTTATTGAGCAGTCATTTGTAACTGCCCTCAATCTTCTGGACATTGAAAGTACAAGATTTCTAATGTAGTTCAGTCGCTCAACTATATTTTCTCAGGTATTTAAATTAATTAGTATAGTCGTTTTCCAATTTTGTTATATTTTTTAAATTATGAATACACAAAAAGAACTATTACTTTGTCTTTTATCCCTTTATTATACAGGGTGTAAACGAAATATGCTTGCATACTTTAATATGTAAGAGACGTAATAATATTAAGCACAAAATGCTAATGCACTAAAACTCTATCTTGAACGAGGTCAAAGAAAAAATATTTAATAAATGCCCGTGGCTCGATCCAACTCTGGTAAATTTAGTATTCCTTGATAACTGCAGCGCTACGCCTACTGAAGCGTAATAGTGGGAGTAGTAGATGCGATGACGCATACTGTAAGTCGGAAGTCAGTCTGCTATAAACTTCCGTGAAGTATGACTTACTATACGGTGAAACAGGCCAAAATGTTACAATTACTAGACGTATTTATGAATTTATGAAGATGTCCATCAAATGATTTAATTTTACAAATCGTGTACAGATTGAGAGATCGCCGTACATTGCATCCAAGTGCCGTGAAAGACGATCTTCGGCACATATCCGTGAAGACTGAGCCGTGTTAAACCCATTAAACAGACACATTGAATATCTCCTTTAAGCATTCCACCTGTTTCACACAAATTTGCCGTTTTTAGGACAAAAAAATTGTCATTCAAAAAGAGACAAATAGAACACGGAAAAAATATACCGCCTGATTCTGAGCAAACGCAACGGCCTGAATGTACGAATATTTCTCCCGCTCCGAATAAAAATCCCCTGAACGCGTTAAGCCAATCACAAAACAGTCTGTTGCTAAACCCCCTCCTCGCGCCAACTTAATTGGCGCTTGCTATATGTATGACATCGATGTTGACGCGCCTACAGCATTCAGGGGAATTGTATTCGAAGCGGGAGAAATATTCATACATTCGGATCGTTGCGTTTACTCAGAATTAGGCGATATATGAACATTCAATTAAAATTACAAATGTAATTTATTATTTCTCATGAATTTCATGTTAAGGTAACTAAATTAAAAATTCTATACCACAAAACTCTTAGACCGTTTAAAATTTTTAAAGAATCTGGATATTATATATTTTTTCGGGATATTATAAAGGTCCGGCCATTGACCTACTTATAAATACAAGACAACAGCTGATGCATAAGAAAATGTATGAATGAATACATGTCATAAAACTTTCACACAAAGACGTATAGCTCGGTTAATATCTGAAGGAACTCAGGACGCGCGAGGCGTGACTAAAATAAGTCTATCTCTCGTTTCATTCTGCGTTCTCCTTTTTTGTCTTAAAATTGTAATCCACGCAAGTGCCATCTGATGTTAACCGAGTTTTACCTATTATTACCCGAAATACAAAAGGGATTTTTTTTGTGATCTTGAACAAGTAAATGCCTATTTGTTTGTTAGATTGACAATATATAAACATATAATTTCTGTTTATTTAGATTCAATTTGAGTACAGGACCGTATTTGAAAAGTTTGCGTGCCTAAATTTCCATAAAAATTCCGTAAGAAAGTCTCGATAGAATAAAATTTTTTGTAGTTTTGAATTGCTGTTTTACGTATGTAACGAGCCATCGAAAAAATTCATAATTGGAGTAGACTGTGAAATTGGGTTGATACTTTAGCCACTTCCGCATAATGACACATTACTTGATGCTTGACAGTTTCATTTGGTTTCATTGTAAAAAAAGGTTGTGGCATTGAAATGATACTACAACAAAAAAGAAAACAAATAATTTATTTAATATCGAAATCATAATCAAAATTTACATATAGCTACAGAAGTTGTTGAAAATGTTGTCCATTTACATCTTTTTACATCAAATTTAATTTTCTTAATAGGAGTTTTGAAAAATTTGACACAAAACTTATAGTTTCAATGTCAAATAATAAATGTCATTATGTGGAAGTGGCTAAAGTACCAACCCAGTTTCACAGTCTACTCCAATTATGAATTTTTTCGATGGCTCGTTATTATATATTAAGGTACGTCGGAATATTTAATTTTCACCCTGTATAACAGATAACGTTTATTGTAGTTTCGACATTAAAAAGATGTCATTCTCAAACGAAATTAAAAATACATATGAGAAGCAAAGGAAAAATTATAAAGCTATAATATAAGCCACAACTAAAAATAATCTTAGCCTTAAAATATAAAAAGTGACAATGGGGAATTTCCGAACTACGGCGGCGTATAGTATTATGAAAAGTACATTAAGATTGTTGTGGATTAATAAGACTACTGAAAAGATTAATTAATAGGTCTGTCTGGACATAAAGAATAACGTTTTTCGAATACCTTTATCAATTTCTATAGAGTCTAGGATAGATATTCAATTCGAAACCTATTTCTCACTGTGTAGAATTAATGTATTGTTTAAATCAGGAAAAAGATGTGCTGTTTGTAAAATATGGTACGCGAAAGTAGAATCCGGTTTATTATTTTTAAATGAATGTAAATGTTCTTTATATCTAATTTCAATTGAACGACCAGTTTGATCTATGTAAAAGTTATCACAATCTGGGTAAGTCGACTTATAACGTAGCGGGTTGCTGTTAAAAATACAAGTCAGTCGACCAGTACTACGACTTCAACTCAGTGAAGACGGATTGGTTCCTTGACGAAACGTTATTAACTTTAGTGATCTAAATTTTAAAAGGGCGCCACGCGTTTTGCAGGCTGTTTATATAAGTGAATATACGTTACGCGGGGGGACGTACATGTGATGACATACCCACGCTTGTCCGGGTGGTATCCAAGGAAGCTAAATATAATAAAAGAAAACGAAGAACAACAAATAAGAAGTAACAATATTTATTATAATCGTTTATGTTGAAAATAGAAATATAAACAAGTGAAAAATGTATCAAGCGTCAAAAATATAATAAAGGGTGAAGCCCTGTATATATATTTAAATTAGGACTATTATAAACAAATGCACAAAATATTAAGTTGTACGTAACTTTGAAATAACAACAGGTTCATAACTGGTATAGCATCAAAACAAGGTAATAATATATCTACGTTGGCTGAGATCTGCACATTTACAAAGGTACTATAAACTTAGGTACAATATGACTTAACTTTCCATACAAATATGATGCTAAATAAATTTTGTGTAAAATGGTATACTAATTAATACTTATAATTAAATGCTCCAAAATGAAATAACAATTAATGAAATTGACTAATTAATATTTTGAAATATACTACTAAATGTAACCTAAATAAAAAAAATATTAAATATCTAGCTACTTTAAATGGTATAAACAATATAAACAAAAACCTGGCTGGTATGTTAATGATATCTTGATACCGATGGCGTTTCTTTACTCCCTCGATATTTCACTATCTCAAGCTACGCATCGATGATCGGCAACTAAAGGCTACTTGAAATGGCAATCGGAAAATTAAACACGGTTGAGGGGGGGGGCTTCGATATTATCTTTAGATATTACACAACGGAATACGGAATCAATGAATATGGAATGCCGCGTGCAAAATGACGCAAATGATGAAATTACCTTTGATGTTCAAGGACACAACAAATCACGACCCAAACGACGCGATCGCACAGGAGGGATAGAGAGGAAAAGCGCATTGATGTACGAAGTCGTGTCGTACAAGCAAGTCCAGCACAGTGCAAAACACAATTATTATTTAAAAATGATATTTTTAAATGTATACCTGTATATGTAATTGCTAGTACGAGGGTGACGCTGAAATTAATGAGATATAGAGAAATGAAGCAAGGTAAAAGTTCAAAACTTTATTGATGTTCAAAGTAATCTCCTTTATTATATATACACTTTTGTAGACGGGTTTTTCAAAATTCTAAAACCTCACGCCAGGCGTTTTTCAGAATTAACTGAAAATATTCGTGAATGGTGAAGTCAATCTCCTCGTCTGATGAAAAGCAACGACCACGTAAACTCTTCTTAAGATTAAAAAATAGCCAGAAATCTCACATTGCTAGATCCGGCGAATAAGGGAACTGATCGATTATCTTGATGTTGATTTCTCTTAAAAAAATTGGAGTAACAGTAACCTTATGTGTCGAAGCATTGTCATGGTGTAGCACCCATCGTGACACAAGTTTTCTCACATGTAATGCTTCATGCAGGATTTGCCTTACTGCTGTGGATCCATAACGTACAGTCATGGCCAGATAAATGTAGTACAACCTTAAATTTCATATATGTCATAAATTTGATATATTATTATTGTAAGACGAGCTTCAGCTTAAGCTACTTATCATAATAAAATCAAATGTCAGATCATACTGGAATATATTTACTTTATTATTGTTTGAGTTAAGAAATATAAGTTAAAAGTATAATAATAAGTTAAATTTAAATTTAAAATTGAATTAAGGAATACGAAAAATAACTTTAATAATAAAAATTTTTTAACAAAAAGCTAATATTTTGTTGGACCGCCATCAGCATCAATTACTGCCCTTAACCTTCTTCTAGGCATGAAAGCCACCAAACTTCTAAAATAATTTGGTTTGTGAATGAGAGATTGACAAGCATTTTGAATTGCTTCCCACAATTGGTCCTGATTTTGAAATCTTATACGTGACATACTTTTGGTCATCTCGGCCCATACGTTTTCTATTGGGTTCATGTCCGCACTCTTGGCACTCCATTGCAAAATCTCAATGTTATGCTCTTCCATCCATCGCGACACTATGTTTGGACTATGAACTGGGCAATTGTCATGCTGATATATAAAAATGTTTTCAGGATACACATGTTGGACTGATGGTAACATAAGATTTTCCAAAATATGAATATAATTCTGGGAATTAAATCTCCCATTTATTCTATGACACATTCCAACATTGTGGTAACTTACCATCCCCAAATATTTATAGAGAATCTTCCTTGCCGATCTGAATTATCTATATATTGCTCCTCGTATCTTGTACCGCCAGGTCTGTAGACACGAACAGAACCATTACTTTTGGATTGAAATGTTTTCTCATCAGTGAAAACTACATTTTCCCAAAACTCAGGTCCATTGTTTATATGATTTAATGCGAACAAAAGCCTGGCTTGCTTCCTTTCTTCACTAACCTGAATTTTTTTGGCTGCAACACGCGACCTTATGTCGCTATCACCTTATGTCGCTATCTCTTATTCTCCTGCTTGCAGTTCTACGTGAACCAGGAAAATGGTCTCCGCAACTGCTACTTTCACTGAATCGAAAGGATGTTCTTGGAGATGTTGAACTAGATTATGGTTCTGCTGTTCAGTCGAAATTCTTTTAAGCCCAGTACCCGGCTTTCTGTCTATGCTCTCATCAGTCTCCCATCTTTTCTTAACTTTCATCACGGTGGTTTTAATAAACTGCATTTGCTGCGCAATTTCCCTAATACAGTACCCTTGTAATTTAATTAATATACGAACTTTATCAGTTGCGGTTAGCTTTCGTGCCATCGTAAAAATATGTTTGACGTTTAATAAAATTTAAAATGATTTGACATATAATTGTCAAAATACTAACTTACACCATAAAAATTTATTAAGAAAAGCTTGTACTACATTTATCTGGCCACGACTGTACGTTAGCATACAAATTTATTTGTGTTTGAAGTTTAAGGCATGCGCAATAAATGTCATTCTTCGCAGTAGTAGTAACATTATCTGTTATAATAAAGTGTTAAAAAAACAAAGTAACAGTTTTTTTTGTGTATCAATATGATTAACTATCACGAAGTCACGACTTCCACAATCATTTTTTTAAAATTTATCAAGCTGAGTAAGCTTGCTTGCCATTTTAAGTATTTTAAATAATTATTTATTATAATTTAAAAATTATTAACAAAATAAATTCTCAAATTGACAAAGGTATGTGTGTATTATAGAAAACTAAAAATTAAAAGTGACTTCGTACTAGATTTATGTTAGCATAACTATTTCTAATCCATATATAATAGAATCTTATATTTTCAGTTGTACTAAATTCTTTGAAATACCTCTGTACAAAAACGGATATACTAACAAATCCCAGTCAGCTCCCGGAGGAAGCCAAGAAACAAGTCATATCCAGTCAAAATTTATCAAATGAACTCTAATTTCATAATTTATATAAGACTAAGGACAACGATCGATAAACACGGTATGTTTAATCTTGCCACTTTGGTTCAGAAACATGAAAAACTTATTTTTTTTTTATTGAATATGTTGCAGCTTGTTTCTGCCTGTATACTTACTCATGATCAGATCTTAAATATTGAATTATTCTGAATCACTTTCCACAACCATTTAATCTAAAATTGTTTTAAGATATCGCATTTTATATAAGTTTTTTTTAGCAAATTTGATTAACTTACTTATTCAGTTAAGTAATAAACGACTATAAATGATTGAAACTTTTGTTATTAAGGTGGCAGCAATTCTGCAAATTAATGTTGACATGCCTGATTTTTAAATTCAAATTTGTCAAAATAAATGTCAAGTGATTCTAGCCATATGTCATCAATATTTATACATAATATTCTAACCTAAAAAGGTAAATATAAAGGAAATGATCAAGCAAGCCAATTTCTCAGAGTTGCCAAATTAAGTTTTTGCTTCAATCATTTCTAGTCACTCGGTAGATAGTTCTTGAGTTCTGAAACAAATTTCAACATTTCATTTATCTTAATTATTTTACACAGGTGGTTTTTCTGCAAATATACTTCTAGTTTGTACTGAATATTATTTAGAATTGTACTCTTCCAAGCTCAGGCCTAATTTTGGCAATACCAAATTTTAGATATATATTTATTTGAGCAGTGAGAGTATTAATACTGACAGCAATATAATGTATATTAAGTTGATCTAAAGTGCCATAGTATCATATTTTATTATTTAAAATTGTTAAGGTAGTTACAACAAAAAAAAATTGTAAAACTAGGTCACGTGTTTGGATTCACAGAGAAAAATATTCATCCCTGATTTTCCTCCAACTTCAGTTATGGAAAACAGACAAAGGTGTGCTCAACTTGTTTTGACGAAAGTACAGGCACGTTCCTTATCTTCCTTAGTTATGGTTATGATTATGAAGACCGCGTATTCGTAAATATGTCTATAAACAATTTCATACTATGATAGCTGTTCATGTAGTACATACATATAGGACGCGAAGCGCTGGTAAAGTGAGTCTTTTGAAGCTCTTGTGAAGGTGTAATTCGAACGGAAAGTATTTTTCTAAATAACGCGCATTTCAGTAAAGCCAACGCAGTGACGTTGCTGATTGGCTAAGTGACGGTCTTAAGTTATGATGCTATGATATAAATAGCATAATATAAACAATTGTTCAATTGTGCATTTTTAATTTTAGTTCCGATAGAAATTTAGTAAAAGTAATTTTTTTCATTTTATTTTCTCATAGGCCCCTGTTTAGAAAATCAAGAAGAAGCAATATATAGTCCATTTACGATAACAGACGAGGTTCGTCATAATTAATAATATCAAGAGCAGTAACATAAAGGATGCAAGTTGCTAATATATGGGCCTTATTGCTGCATTTAAGATATATTATATTGTCTGCCGTTACAATGTTGTCAGAGTGTTATATGTCACAACTGTCGCTTTTTCTATCAGTTAAATTTATCAACCATAAGCTAAAAAGCATTGAATGAGAAAACATAAACAAGACTTGGCAATGCTGTATAACACGATTATCGCGTATGTTCAGGTCTTACCTACTTTGTTATTGTAAATAGACAATAAAACTTGGGTTAGCAATTCCAGCATAATAATATTATTTCTCTGGTGCAAATTTATGTCATTGTTCATAAGAATCACCATATCAGAAAAAGTTCTAACGAAATTTTTCCGCAGTCTAAAACGAAACACATCTAGAGATTGAGCCATCGGTTTCGATTTTTTTTTATATATTCAAAATGTTTTACGTTCTGGTACCATTTTCTGAACTTCATCAACACAATGCCCACTCCAAAAATCAATAAAAGAACACCGTTTGGTCCGGTATTTGGGAGGAAAACATCCATTAGCCAGGTTTTGAAATGATCAGAAGTGGGCTTTCCAGATGTTGAAGAAGAAATATATACGTTATAGGTCGAAACAATGATTGCGCAACACGATGTCCAAATGTATTTGTAGATTCCGTCAATACTAAAAATAATGCATCACTGACCTGTGATCCTATCACACTTGGAACTTTACTGAAGCTATACGGAACTAGACTCATGTGCTGTGACTCCATCACGTAAAATATTTCGATATCATTGTGCTAATGGTAATATTGATTCAGATATTTTAATGAGTGTAACTTCATTAGGTATTTACTAAAACATTTCCTATGCTTACCTGTAAAACTGCAGGTTAAATCGAAAAATAGTTTATATGTGAGCTGTTTAGTTTTCAATTTGGAATAAATGTAAAAGAAACTCAATATGTTTCTTAAAATCTTAAAATCAAAGCGTCTCATAAATAAATCACCAATTTGAAATTCACGTCAACCCTAAAAATCAATTAACCCTTTTTAGACACATTTTTTTTTGCAAAATACATAGTTCGTGATATATTTTATATGATCAAAATAAATAATCCGCCAATAGAACTAATAGTGTATACGTGGACGCCGTGTAAAGTTGTTGCGTGATCAGTTGTGCCAGCTTTACTGTGCCCCATGTGCGACACCTTGATTAGTGGTTTTACCTACTGATGATGACAACTTAGTTGTCGAAATACGCATTTAGGATACGTTTAATAATTGTGGTAAGGGGTTATATACCTTTTTTAATTAATAGATAGATACTAATTTTATAATATAAAATTTAAATTTTTATCATTCAGGTCCTTCCTTTTTGAGTCAATAGTATAGATAAAACGAGGTGAAAGAAAATAATCTAATATATATGAAGAAGTCTTTAAAAAGAAATTTTGTGAAATATATGTGTATATATAAACTCTGATTTACAATGCTTATATAATGACAGATCTGGAGTTTACTATAAGTAGTAAACAGTGAGCTCATTGAATATTCCTGTAAGATATTTAACTTTGACTAAACTGTATCGGCAACGGTGTCGGACGCTTAAAGCACCGATACATGAAAGATAGTATACGCTACGGACGCCAAATTGCCGATGTACTAAAAGGTGTTATATACTTCAGACGTTATATTGCTACTAGAATGAAAGGAGTTCTAATTGATAAAAATGTAAAAGTTGAAAAATCTTAACTAAGTTTAGAAACGTAACAGTTTAAAGAGAGAAAGTAATATACTTGAATCAAAACTGACATTCGAGCTTTCCTTCTCAGGGACGCCAAAATGGATTATGAAAGGACGCCAGTTTGATAGTCGGATGTATATATATATATATATATATATATATATATATAAATATAATAACTTCGTGACCTTGGTATGATATGGTAAACCTAATCAGTAGGCGATTAAAGGTCTGTATATTACTTCAAAATATATGTATTTAAAAAACTCTACATGTTTCGGCTATATACGCCTTTTTCAAGAGAATACAAAATATGAATGACAGGATATAAATGTCAAGTAATTAAGTTGCTATGGTTTAAATTATTCAAAGATACATTCTAGTAATAATAATAAATCATGCCTTAGTATTCCAAAAAATAGATAACAAGGTGTGAAAATATGTGTTGTTCGCTGCTAGCAATTTGTGTCTCCTTCTGGGTATGAACTTGTGTGTTGGTTGCTGCTGGCAGCTTGCGTCTCTCTATGGGTGTGTGGTTTTGTGTGAGAGCGTAAGTGTAGGGTTTTGTATGTCGGTGCGTTCGTGCGTGTGTTTAGTGATCGGTCGCATGAATTTAGAGAGGTCGGATAACCAGCCGTTGCGTAGGGCCGCCAACCCTTTCCCGACAACTTCTTTACAATTCCGTGCAGTACTTCGACGGTCTGACCCCCGCCCCAACGAGGCAAGGCGCAGACAGGCGAAGCGCACCCTGTACGGGGTTGCTCATCGCAACTAAGGCAACTAAGACATGAGTTATTATTACGTATGCGCGTATTGCTTTTCCCTGCCTATCCCTGTTTTCTGTTTTTTGCTGATGTGGTCCTCTACTGGGTTGCAGCCTAGCATATGCGCTACAAAACTCTAGGGGGGTCTGCCCGTTGGGCAGTCAGGTGCCATTCCGCCTTTCCAGCAAGAGTGAGGAACCATGCTACGCGGCGCTATCTCGTCGCCGCGCAATGCACACACCACTAGGACCGGTCCTGGGCGACAACCTGGCTAGGCTGCCGTTAACAGCACACACACGTTCGACGTGTGTGCTATGCCCCCGCTTCGGCGGAAAACGTTAAGATGGCATAAGTGTGACCATCGTCGACCGAGGTAGCCACTAAGAGTGTTCCCTTAGTTGCGATGAGCAACCCCGTACAGGGTGCGCTTCGCCTGTCTGCGCCTTGCCTCGTTGGGGCGGGGGTCAGACCGTCGAAGTACTGCACGGAATTGTAAAGAAGTTGTCGGGAAAGGGTTGGCGGCCCTACGCAACGGCTGGTTATCCGACCTCTCTAAATTCATGCGACCGATCACTAAACACACGCACGAACGCACCGACATACAAAACCCTACACTTACGCTCTCACACAAAACCACACACCCATAGAGAGACGCAAGCTGCCAGCAGCAACCAACACACAAGTTCATACCCAGAAGGAGACACAAATTGCTAGCAGCGAACAACACATATTTTCACACCTTGTTATCTATTTTTTGGAATACTAAGGCATGATTTATTATTATTACTAGAATGTATCTTTGAATAATTTAAACCATAGCAACTTAATTACTTGACATTTATATCCTGTCATTCATATTTTGTATTCTCTTGAAAAAGGCGTATATAGCCGAAACATGTAGAGTTTTTTAAATACATATATTTTGAAGTAATATACAGACCTTTAATCGCCTACTGATTAGGTTTACTATATATATATATATATATATATATATATATATATATACACACACATTATATGAACATTACTACAAAGACCTTTCAGGACATTAAAATCAGAGCTACGAGCGAATATTGCATCAATCTTATTATTAAGCGCAACCGACTCTGTCTCTGCGCCTGCATGGCTCATTAGAGGATAGCGTCTGTTCCACAGTCTAGTCATAATATGTCAATAACCGCTGGAGTACATGACAACTATGGAAAATCCTGCATTTTCATTGGTTCATAATTTTAGAATGATATAGTCGTATGTATTTTTCTTTAGTCGTTGTTTCTCGTCCTCCATGTCCCATTTTCACGTCTACGCCTAAAAACTTCCTGGATACTGAATACATCGTGTCTACCATATGAAGGAGTTTACCTTTTTATAGAACACAAATAAAATTCACATACAATATACGGGTTTAATTATTGAAATGATTAAATCTGCCAAAACTTTTTCACATTTGTTATCTAAGAATTATTTTTGTTTGTGTTAGTAATATTTTGTTATTGTTTTGCTACGATAATCTTTGTGCATTTATTTTTGTTTTATTTAAATATTACAGGAATAGTTCTAAATTTAAAAAAAATGTTTTTCCGCAAATCGTTAGGAAATTTTGACATTCCTGACAAAATTTCTTAAAGAAAAAGTCAACATTTCCTAACTGTTAGGAAATATTCATTTCCTTACTGTAAGGAAATGATATTTCGTTACAGTTGTTAGTGTTCTACATAAATGATTGAAAACACGTTGTTTATAAGGAATTAATTTATATTTCGAAAACCTCAATGCATTGCAGAATACATTTTGAAATTATTTTGTTATATTTACAGTTATTTGACAGTTAGTACAATTATTGAAAATTGGAGGAACATTATTAGAACTATGAGAAACATTTTGGAGAACATGCGAAGTAGTAGGGTTATTTTGTTGAATATTTTGTACTGTGAAAATTTTATTTACCACCTCAACCTTATTGTTAAAAGATTCCAAGATATATCCTTCAGCAACGTTGGATGACTTCCATCCGCCATGCCTCTTTAAACTAGTTATGTTAGCACCAGAGTCAACTAATATTGTTGCAGAAGACCGACGAAAGCAGTGACCAGTATATTCTGTCGCATTTACCAAATTCAAATGAGTAGCAACTATTTTAGGCATTTTTCTAAATTGATGTAATCCTACTACTTGTCTACAACCCTTTCCGCTTTGATATTTAAAGAAAAATCGCTCACTGTTCATATTTTCTGGTCTTAACGAAACATTTCCGATAAACATTCTGCATCTGATTAACTACAAATGATCTTGGTTTGTTGGTCTTCGAATCAGGTATGCTAATTAAAAGCTTAGATTCAAAGTCTTCTACATCGTGTAGAGTCATTCGGACTAACTCATCCATTCTACAAGCCCCAGAAATACCAATTATTAAAGCCACCTAAAAAATAAATAAATGTGTAATCTAAATAAAAATTAAAACCTTGTAAATTACCTTAATCATTAAATATTCTTTATCTGGAGCTTCCTGTATAAATTTTTCGATTTCTTCCTTCGTTAAAATCGTAGATTTCTTTGCCCTATAACCTTGAGCTTGCCGTTTCAATAAAGAACGAAGTTTTGAATATGTAGATATATCTACATTGTGTTTAATTGCAAGAGTTGACTTCAACATTTAATAATTCGCCCATAAAGTTGAAGATTCCATCTTTAAACAAAGGTCTAGAAAGTATGCCATTACAACATTTTCCGAGAAAGAACTCGTGTTTTTACTCTTGCGATAGTCCATAAAACGTTTATATACATATTCGTACTTTGCTCTTGATTTCTTTGGCAATAATTCTAATGAAGCAGTATTCACTACCTCAACCAGCTCTGGAGGAGTCCCAGATATGGAAAATTCATCATCACTTATCATTTTACACTGTTTTGCTATCGAAAACACCAGCAGTTAAATTAAATGCGTCAAGTTTGACAATTCAACATTAATACGTTTCCATAGTAACGCAATCAATTATATTACGAATTTCAAAACACCATTTTTCCACGGTCGGGAGTAGAAATCAGTTTCTATGACATCAAAATTAAAACAGAAGTAGTCGATTATTCCCAAGGGAGTATAATGCTCCCAAGGGAGTTTACATTATGGAGAACGTTTGTGATTCATGCAAAAAAAAAGATAACATTGAAATTATTTATTGACATTTAAATTAAATGTTACATTTGTACAATTTTCAAAATTAATATTAGAAGGAATATTACTTTCGCTTACATTTACAGTTTTTGTAATTGCCCTAGTAGTGGTACCTACTAAAACCTGATTAGCAATTTTGGTCTTATTTTCAATGGAGTTCTCGACATAACCCTCAGCGACTGTCGTTGATTTCCAACCAGCATGACGCTTTATTGTCGTGATATCCACACCAGCACCTGCCAGTAATGTCGCTGAAGATCTTCGTAAGCAGTGACCAGTATAAAATGCAGCATCAGGTAATTTTAAATACGAAGCTACTACACTCGGAATTTTTCCCATGGTATTCTTGCCAACTGGCTGCGAACTACATTTTCCTGCTTTGTAGTACAAAAAAAGGCGCTTATGCTTGACGTGGGGAGGACGAAGGGACAGGTATTTTCGAAACAACTCAAGCATATTTTCCACATCGGTAACCACAAAGGTTCGTGGAATCTTTGTCTTAGTGTTTGGAATTTTTACAATCAAGGAAGAGCCTACATCCTCAATATCATCTACAGTTAAATTGACTAGTTCATCAGTTCGACAAGCTCCGGCAATCCCCAGAATTAATCCAACCTATAAAAAATCAAAATACTTAATAATTGAAATACCTAACAACAAAAGTAATCTTACCTTAATCATTAAGAATTCTTTGTCATCTGCACTTGATAGAAAACGGTCGATTTCACCCTTTCTCAATATTTTCGATTTTTTCGCTTGATATCCGTCACCGGTTCTTTTCAAAAATGCGATCAGCTTGGGGAATTTGCTTATATCTATGTTGTCGTAAATTATCAAGCATGACTTAACCATGCCTGATTCTTAAATTTAAATTTATCAAAGAAAAGTCAAACAAGTAATTCTAACCATACGTGTTATCCTTATTTATACAAAATATCCTAACCAAGAAGAAATAAATCTAAAGAGATCAGGTAAGTCAATTTCTCAGAGTTAATTATTTATGCTCACTGGGTAACTCTGTCAAAAAATCAGTAGATCTCCAAACTTTTCAGAAAATCTGACGTATCTGTCATTATAAAAGTCTATTGTCATAACTGGGGATCGGCAGTCAGGGGTACATGACGTCAGTGTCAGGGACGGAGCGAGGACATTATGAATCCCGATTTAACAGTTTGCACACGCAAATCAAAATACGTATAGAAAAACAAGTACTTACCAAAGTAAAAGTAAATACATCTTCTCCAGAACAAATATTGCAGGGCTGATAAAACATATTACATATCTTGACTGTTCACCGTTTATATCCAGAGTCGCGTTGACAAACCCGAGTTGGACAAATTCGTATAATATGTACATTACAACATTACCTACATAATGTACAGATTATGTATTATTATATTACTATTAATACTGTGGCCCATTTCGAATTACATTATTCATTTAAGTCCTCTTAGAATGTACCCCTGACTGCCGATTCCTAAATTCATAACAGAGAAGTACTTACGAAGTCCTACGTCACAGACGAGTTTCTTTTATAAGCGGATTCAATTGTAATACCAAGAAGATAAAAAGTAAATTAATAAACAATACTAAATTTTATTCAGAGCCAAGAACTATGTACATATTTGATATAAATAATGTTAGATAGTATAAATACAATAAACCGAAATATTTTACAATTTATGAATTTTATATTAATATAAGACTTGTATGAGTCAAGTTATGGTTGTTGTTTGTGATTCATATTTATTAATTGAAATAAGTACAACTAAGTATACATTTGTGTTAAACATAGTTGTGCCTTAAGATTAAAAGTGATAATTTTTCAATATGCATAATAGCATTAGAAATATTTAGGGTACTTATTGTTTATATATTATTACATTTGTTTATGTATATTATATTTAGTGTGATCTTTATTGTACCAAATACAATAATTGTTTTCATTTGTTAAGAAATCGTTTTATTCATGTCAAATGTTTTTCAGTTTGTATAATTATCCGAAGTGTTTAGTCATATTTAATTAGTTATGCAGCAAGTTCTATGAAATATGTTACGAAACAGAGTGTGAATATATGTAAATATTAAGTAAAAACATTGTGTAATCGTGCAATGTATTGTAAAAAATAGATTCTGACGTAACATGTTCAATTGAAATACTTTTTATAAATGTACCTATATGAGCTATTTATACATACATTTTTCTTTTAAGAAAATCTGTTACCCATAATGATGAAACTGTTTAATGCAGCTTTATTAGAATTCTTTATTTAGAATAGCGATTTCAAAATTTGAAGATCATATTTTTTTTAAGGTAATGGTTACATTGTTTTGATTAACATAGGTTACTAAGTAATAAATAAATAGTTATGTATACATGAATATTGTTTATTTTTCAAATATGTTTTTGATTATTATTTAATGTCATATTTTTGTCAAAAACACATCACAGGTAAGAGCTACAGTATTTCTGCCAGCTAAATTCCCTAATAAAAAAAAGATCTGCTATTGTCTAAAGTTGTATCATGTGTTCATTATAATTGTAGTAGTAATTAGACTTGTCAACTCACATTTCATTATTTATTCAATTAAATTCCCTAACACAGTTTTAATGTAAATTTCTATACTGGAACAAAATATGTAATATTCATAAATAAACATGAATCAATGGAAAATATTTTAATAAAAGTGAATTTGAAATACTGAATCAATTTGTTATTGATATTAACACTACATCTCAATTTCCTTTACGTATATATAGATGCCAAATAAAGAAACAAGCGTTAATTTATATATAAAAATATTGCAACGGCATTTATAATATATTTCAAATTATAAGAAACAACTAAATAAAAGTTGGGCTAATGATTTGATTACGCCGTGTATTAAATAGATGAACCGTAACACAATATATTATTAGGGTCTTGTGAAACAATTTATAAAATTGTCAAATATGGCATAGCCTAAGAGCCCGCGACGCAAACAATTACCATCAGAAAAACAGTATGAAATGTATACGCGAAGTCTTTGTAGTGAGTGTATATATACTAAACGCTTGGTCTGTCGGGCCGCATTTAGCCGGAAGGTAAAGAATCAAATTCTTTATAACCCCAATATTTTAAATTCCTTTACTTATGAACTAGCAGGTTTCCTAGATTGTTACGTTGTAGCTGGTGCTTCTTGCTACAACTCCGTTGAGGTCTGTCACCTCTCACGCGGTCGAACACTAGTCAGACCGACGACAAGGGGTGTTTTTGATAATAAACCATTTTTTTCCGATTGAAACAATATTGAATAATACTGCCTTGGTTACGATATATCATAACACACTTATATTTCCCAAGGGATATATGAAACGCTCATATTGTCCCAAGGGAAATATGAAACGTCACATTTCACCATAAAAATGTTATAATTTTTAATTGAAGCAACAAAAATAATCAGAAATGTTTTATTTTCTAATTAAAGCAACAAATGAACTAAGAAAGTCTTTGCATTAGTAACACTACTTTTCAGAACCAAAATAAAAATTGCAATTCTCAAACCTTCCGCTTAAGCGATTACAACCAGATACAAACGATGAAGAATCTTGTTCGCAATTCGTCATCGACACACGAGGAACCGTAACAGATGCTGCAGATGGCTCTCCCTCCACACCCGCTATCATCTTTGCTACCTTATTTTTCTGCAACATACTGTCAGCCAGATAGCCTTCCGCAACAGACGAACTTTTCCAACCACCGTGTCTCTTTAGTGTAGTCATTGAGGCTCCCGCATCGGCCACCAAAGTCGCGGATGTTCGTCTTCCACAATGGCCTGTATACGCCTTCGAATTGTCCAAACCCAACCATTCAGCAACCTTACTCGGAATCTTTCCGAAGGTATTTTTGCCGACCGACTGAAGAGTACACTTCTTATTTCGATAAGCCACGAAGAACCTAAGAACACCTTGCGGACGCAACGCCGAATATTCTCTCACCAAACGAACAGCACCCAGATCTTCTTCTTCAATAATTGTAAATTTCCTATTTACATCATTCTTCGTCTTTGAAACGTTGATCACGATCACCGACCCACGATCTTCGATATCGGAAGAGAGCATATTCACCAATTCGTTCGTTCTGCAGGCGCCAAAGATTTCCATAATTAAAGCGACCTTTAAAATTACGGTTGTAACAATCTATTCAACAGAGGAGAATCACAATGAAATTTTTACCTTATACATCAAAAAAATTTCATTAGGAGCTTCTCGCAAGAATTTTTTGAGCTGTTCTCGGGACAACACCTCCGATTTTTTAGGAACGTATCCTTTATTTTTCACAAATGCTACTTCATCAAACATTTTAACATTAATTTTTTCCTTTAAATGTAACATTGACCTTGGCATCGATAATTTTGGCCACAACGTGTTTGGTGAATATTTATGCGACTACGGATAGAATAAATTAGTCATACGTCAAAAATAAAAAAAATTATAGCAAAATACCAAATCTTCAAAAAACGCTAGCAAAATATTTTCGTCGACACCGTTCACCAAATTTTCTCATCTCCACTCTTGAAAGTCTTCATACACTTTAGTGTAAGCAACTTTGGATTTCGCCGGAACCAAACATTCACGGGCTTTCGCCGCTTGTGTTAGCACATTGTTTGACATTTCATCAATTTTATTTATAACAGAATGCGAAAATCAAACCAGTCAACCATGATATTTACAAACACGGCCCTTAGCAACGTCACCAATCCGATAAATTCAAAAATATACAATCCAATATTTTTCCATTTTCACAACAATATTGTTTCAATCAGAAAAAACTATTGATTACAACACGGGGAATATGAATACATTTCCCTTGGTTGTCTATACATCCCTCGGGTTTCACCCTCGGGATGTAACTAGCCAACCACGGGAAATATACTATTCATATTCCCCTAGTTGTAATAATAGCTATACTTATATCCAAAACAGTACATATTAGATATCAAATTAAAGCTTATGACGTCCGCTACACAAATGACCCGGTTTGCCAGCATGAAAATAGCCGCAAGTACTTGATAGACCGAAATTTAGTCTTGTTGAAATAATACAAAAGTGAAAAAAGGTTATTGGCGAAATATGGAATAAATAAATAAATAAATATGAACAATTTCGCACTTCTACGGCTGTAAATAGCTTTTTATTTTGCAAGTCGCCTTAAAATGTAAAACAGTAGGACTTTCAATATTTGGTTTTACAGTAAACAATAACAAATATGTAGTTGCAGACATACATTAATTGATACAGCTAAAAATTCCTCTGAATCGGAACTATGTATCTTGTGTTTATTTCTGACGTTGCAATTAAAACATCTTCAACTGAAACTGGGGTGGGATTGTCGTCAAACCAGTGTAACTCAAATCTACTATTCAGCAACCCAAGTTCTTTTGCACACCACCATTTTTCAAGTGTAGTATTTTGCCATAACGCGCCTTCAAAAACTTTCCTCATTAGAGAAAGCCCATGCTCATTCAAAATTATACGTTTGTGACAGATTACGTGCACTGTCACGAACCATTATAAAAAGAGCATGGCCATCTCTAATGAGGAAAGTTTTTGAAGGCACATTATATTGTTCTTAGAATTTATTGTTTCAATAACTTCCAGCATGATGAGGAATTAGAGTAGTCAAAACCCTGGACATTTCTCAAAAATTTGACATCTATTTTCTTTACTGAAATACACTAATTGGAAAATTGCGAATCTCGCTGAATTGACATCTCTACAGTTTCCTACCGCATACATTTTAATTGTTTAACTTTTTAATATTCCGAAAAGCTAGAATTTGTGAGCATTTTTTGAACGATTTATCGGTGACTGGTTTCACATCAACGCTTTTTTCGCACACGAAACAATTCATTTTGTAAATTTAAAAGGAAAAAAAAGTGACAAGCCTATGTCTTTCGAGAGAACTGCGCAAACTGTCGTATTTTGACGAGCGTCTTGATATCAGTTGCAACTAATCACTACTTTATAAAGTACCGCAATATACTGACAATATTATTTCATTAGGCTAAATTTCGGTCTGACAAGTACTTCCGGCTATTTTCATACTGACAGACCGAGTCATTTATGTAGCGGACGTCATAAGCTTGAATTTGATATCTAATATTACTGTTGATATAAGTAATGGTTTATTATCAAAAACATCCCTTGCCGCCGATCTGACCAGCGCATCAGGCCGTGGGAGAGGTGACAGACCCTCAACGGACTTGTAGCGAGAAGTGCTAGCTACAACGTAATGATCTTGAAAATCTGTTAGTTCACAAGAAGTTCACTAGAATCTAAAATATTGGGCTTATAAACAATTTGATTTGTTTATCTTCCAGCTAAATGCGTCCCGACAGACCAAGCGTTTCGTATACGGTCACTACAGACTTATTCGCGTATATATTTCATACTGCTTTTTTTATGATAATGGTTTGCGTCGCGGGCTCTTATATTAGAATTCAAACAATAAAAAGGAGAAGCGATAAAAAAACCCTCAAGGAAAATTCCAGCGTGGCAAGTCGATATTATTCATCAAGTAATTTATAATATTTATAGACAAAATCAAGTTCCTTATACTTACTATTTCTCTGATTTCCATGTCGATATTATAATCACCGTTTCCATTTCCTTATACCCTCATTGCAGGGTACTTAATTAAGGTATTTACACATCAGAGAGCTATTTTTCTTATAATTTGAAATGGACTATACTTGCTTGTATTATTATTATTTTCTTCACTGATTTTGTAAATGGTCTATACACTATGTATGAGAGTGATTTTACAGGAGTAACTTTTCAAAAGTTTTGGCCATGCTTTAGAAGCCTACTGTCAAAATTTATCCCAAATCTATCAGATGAATAAATTTTCGCAATGGTTTCAAGTAACTTTTTTATTGTTTTTGCGTTAATACGGGAAAAAAAAAATTCATGTTACTAAGTAAAACATTCGATGACAACGCAAATTCGATCTACATTTTATTTATTTTTTTAACATAATTGAAGAGATACTGCAAAATGGATTTCTTTTGATGAACGCCACGATATTTTGGGATTCCAAAGGCATAATCTCTATTGACTATTTACAGAAGTATATAAGTGAGGACACGTGGGTTATAACAAATTCATTTAAAATTCATGGGTTTGTTTTTATTTCTGATTTATTTTCTGATGGTAAATTCATGTACACAGGTGGCCCAAAAATAAGTTACGACCATCAACTTCATTTTTTCAAATGTAAGCACTTATTTTTTTATTTAATTTTTGAATTCTGTATCGAATTCTAAATATGTTTCATGTACCATGTCGTCTATTCAAATTTAACAGTTATCGTTAAACATATCAATCACTGAGACTGCATCCTACAAAATTTCTTTCACTCTCTGGTCTAAAAAGGACCGATTTATTAAAAAAACAAATTAAACGTTCAAACTATTGGCCACCACATTCACTTGTTTTTTAAGTTTTTTTGTTGTAAATCTAGCAAAACATTTAATTGTGTGTTTACTTTTTTTTTATTGTTGACTTCTTATCACTAAAGACGGCAGACTATGTGCCCCAGCAGTGGAGTTGCGTGGAGAGTTTAGCAGAATAACAGTGCGCTTACTTAAAAATAAATATATCGAATCCCTATACAAAACGTTAAGAAAAAACATAAATAACTTACCCAACATGTTTACATTGTTGCAAAAAAGTGCGGATGTGCGCGATGAAGAAACTGCACCATAATATATGTTTCTGTATTAGTCTCGGAAAGGTTCGTACGTAGCGACGTAATATATATGTTTATATACAGAGAAGGATTGTTCGACGTTGAGAGATGTTATATTTGCATAGTTAAAGCGCTCTTTGTATCTGTACAACGGATCTTCAGTATTGGTAAAAAGTTGCCCTAATTTTGTAAAATCTACATTTTTATCTAATACACTGTTAAATTTTTCACGGATACAATCACTTTTTTCATCTTGAAGGATATGCAGCACTAGTTTTACGTGGTCAATAATTGCTAATGAGTCCGATAAGCACAGCGCAGTGTTCTGTAAATTTTTTATTGCGTCCAGTATTGGAACGTAACTGTCGTACATAATTTTTAAATTTGCTGCAACTTGAGGATTGTTAAATTGAACCTGGCTGAGCCGTATTGCAGCTGCTTCTTTGGCATCTAGTTGTAAAATCACTGATTTAATTTTTTCAAAATGTTTATAATAATAAAATGCTGCTTCTAACCAAGTACCCCATCGTATAAGAATTGGTTGCGGCGGCTCGGGTATATCAGGACACAGCGAATGAAATAGCCGAATCCGTTTCGGAGATTTAAGAAAAATCGCTTTCGTTTGTCCTATCAGTTGATCCACATCAGGATAAGTTGTACGTATAGTGTTTGTTACAAGGTGTAAAGCGTGAAGCAAACATGTGATATGCAGTAGGTTTGGTTGAATCGTTTTGAGTAAGTTTGCCGTGGAACACATAACCTTGGCAGCATCGGTAACTAACATTAACACTTGCTTCGGTAAGGAGGAGAAGGTCCTTGCGGAGTCAGCGTCCGTACTAGAATGGCTAGGATGGACTGTTTTTTAATATCTGTAGTTTCGTCTATTGTTAACCACAGGAATTTTTTTTTTACCGTATTTTTCGTACAATTTACAATTCTCTCACGCACTGACGGTACGTAATTCCGTAGCGTACTTCTTGCTGGTAATTTCGACGTAGGATTGTATTTCTTCCAAAACTGACGAAACATTGGGTGTTCCACTTTCTGCATTGGTATATTGGTCGCAATTAACATCATTGTTAAATCACAGACAAATTTATTATATGATCTGCGTCCACTATTATTCGATTTATATTTGTCACTATTTATATGTCTTTGGCACTGACTTGCTTTCCAAGTTAATAAAGTTGTTTCACAAACTAAACATTTCACTACGGTACCGTCATATATTAAATCGGGAAACCGATGTAAAAATTTCTTTACTACGTTAGCATGCAACCGAGTCGATGCATTGTTTCTACGCACTCCCAACATTTTCAACACGATTGTGTTAACAATGTATCGCTTACAACGTCTCAACGGCAACTGAATTGATCGTCGTACGCCTCTACTCGATCCCTCTACATCACGCTACTGTTCGGGCACATAGTCTGCCGTCTTTACTTATCACCATTTCACATGAAAACTAACAATTTCGCTAAAAATAAGCATTTATCAAAAGCAATTGCAAAGTTTGAAAGAATGGCATGTTTAACTGAGAAACAACGAATAGAAATTTTTATGATGGTAGAATATGGCGACAGGACTCGAACACAAGCCGAAGTTTGCGAATTGTTTAATGATAAGTACCAGGAGAGGCCTATTACACTATCAGTAATTAGTAAGATAGAAAAAAAGTTTAGAGGCTTTGGCCACGTAAGACACAAGTATAAAATCAACCATGTTACAGTTCCAGAAAACACAATTGAATGTTTTGCTCGATTTACAAGAAAATCCTCAAATCAAGTCGACAAGTAGCTGCAGAACAGTCAGTAAGTAAATTTCTGTTCTAAAATATTTACACATTTCTCGTCCGCAGATTAGAATTTTGCGAAATAATGATGAATAGATGTAATGCCAACCCGCAATTTTTAAGTAAGATAAGTTTTTTTTCCGACGAGGCAACATTTTATTTGAATGGTTCGCTAAACAGGCAAAATTTTTGATATTGGGCACCAGAAAACCCACATTGAAGAATGGAAAGTTATACACAATTCCCCCAGAAAATAAACGTTTGGACCGGAATTGTGGGTCCTTTATTGAGGGAACACTTAATTCTGAAAATTATTTGGACCTGCTACAAAATTACATAATACACAGTGTAAGTGCACTTTACCCAAATGATGAGAACCCAAATATACCGGCAGATTCGATAACAGGATGGAGCGCCACCACACTATTCGAGAACAGTACGAGAATATCTTCATAATATTTTCCCAAATAGATGGATCGGAAAGAGAGGTTTTCTCGAATGGCCAGCTAGGTCTCCAGATCTAACCCCACTAGATTTTTATCTACGGGGTTATCTGAAATCCAAAGTCTACTTCAATAAACCACAAAATACTGAGGAATTGAAGAATATAATTATAGCCGAAATATAACAAATCTAGCCACAAACGTTAACAGAAGTGTCACGAGAAATTGAATTTCGACTTGCCTATTGTCGGGAAGTTAAGTTTGAACATTTAATTTGATTTGTAGTTGTTTTTTTTAATAAATCGGCCCTTTTCAGACCACAGAATGAAAGAAATTTTATAGGATACGGTCTCAGTTATCGATATGTTCAATCGTAAATTTCTCAATAACTGTTAAATTTGGGTATAGGACATGGTACATGAAACATACTTAGACTTCGATGCAGAACTCAAAAATGAAATAAAAAATAGGTGTTTCTTCCATTTGAAAAAATGAAGTTGATAGTCGTAACTTATTTTTGGGCCAGCCTATGTACTATCGTGAGCAATTGAAAGTAAACGCACTATTATAGCTGCGTAAATTTTACCAAATTGTCAAGCTAATGTCATTTATGTTATGATTAAATGCTGACACTGACACTTCAAAAGTACTGTACTGTATTAGATAAATTTTGAAATTTCGACATGCCAACATAATAAAGTGTTAACTTTCAATTGCTCACGATCGTACGTACATGAATTTACCACCAGAAAAACTGCAGCCAAAAATAAAAAACGACGTTTTTCCAAAAAAACACACCCATGAATGTATTCCAACCCACGCGTCCTCACTGTATAGTAATTGGCCAATGTTACGCTGATGTACTGACACGTTTCGTTATCGAACTGAGGAAAAATCGCATTTATTCAGAAAAAAATGTAGTTCCATCACGATAACGTGCCTTCTCATTTATCAGCTATGGCAACCGCTAAATGTATCGAATTAAAATACGAATTGCTACCTCATCCGTCTGGCTCCAAGTGATTGGTTCCTAAACTTGAAAAAAATGGCTTGGTGGGGAGAGAACCGGGACAAATAAGGAGGTGATAGCTCGATAGGAACGAATGCTTATTTTGGCGTACTTCGGAAGATTACTTTTTAGACGGCTTTAAAAAAAAATGTAAAGTCGCTAAGATACGTGTATAGAATTCGATGGGAATTTATGTTGAAAAATGAAATATTTTTTTACTCTAAAATAAGTATTTTATTGAAAAGTCACTCTCCCACAAACCGCCGTCGTATATGCTGGAAATACCATTTATTGGGGTAAGTAAATGATATACATATGCAACACAAATACACATGAAAAAATAATGTTTTATTGAATAACCAAAAAACAAAAAAGTATATTTACAAATATAATAATACATTAAGAAACATTTATGCTTGTGTTACATTTCCGTGATGTTTATATTCTTTACGTAAACATAATATTCCTACTTAACACTCGGACAGCAAAATATATTTACTTTAGTCACTTAAAAATACGTTTAAATAGACAAATCCATTTAAGTCCTTGTTAACACAACCCAAGAGTGGAGTAAAGGAAAAAGAAAATGTTTTATCTCAATTCAATCATTGATGAATAAGAGATGATATAAGATATATGCGTGTGAATTTTAATGCGTAAGTATAGCACAATAATATGGCATTAAGCTTAATTACTAGTTCAAGCAGAATATTTAACAGTTATTCAAAAGGATAGAGAAGTCGGTCACGCAAAATTAAGCTATAATTTTCCAAAAAAAGAACAGACGAAGAAAATTATAAAAATAAGCTACTTAAAGGATTATACAGCTTTCTACATTGCTGAATTTTTATTGCGTTACTGGGAAGTGTTCTAAGAACATCGGGTAACTAATTATGTGTGATGTTCAAAGTACTCCATTCATTGCTTGAGTAATAGAAAAACAGAAATATATTCTATTAGATCATAAAGTATCGGTATAATTAAGTTATAACCTACTTTTACAGCTAATGATGAAACAGACGTATCATGATTCTATTTCAATTCCTAATAATTCAAATAAATTCATCCTCAAATGGGTTTTCAAACCTAAAATAGCATATCCTAAATACTATAACAATATAAATATGCATAAACATATCTGTATTAGTACACATGAACATACTCCACGTATTTAACCAGTGGACACTTCAACCAAAGACAAGCGTTTCTGTCTTACTTGTTACTTTTAAAAATATTATTTTTAAATAATAATTGAGTATTTTGCTCAGTGCTGTACTTGCGTTTTCGTCTTCCGATTGTTCATCGGGACAACGTGGCATAAATGACGTAAGCGTGAAACCATACGCCATAGTTCCCCTCTAAACTCTTCGATGAGGCCGCGTCTGCTATAGGACACTTAGATTTCGGATTCCGATCAGATAGGACGTGTCTGTAGAATCACTTTTAGTATCGTAAGTTTTGTGAGTTTTGAAAATTACGCCGATTCGGTGGATGATGTAACCACACTTGGATTGTTTAATCACCAAGAAAGAAACTTGGATTATTACGTTATTTGGGATCGTGATTTGATGTACCTTTGACCATCTAAAAGGGTCCTTCTCTCCGGCGATTACTGATGCAGTTACTGGCAACCGTTGGCCATCGAACATAGCGTGAGATAATGAAGGACGGAGGAAAGAAAAAGACGCCGTCGGTGCCAAGAAATTATAAGGGCCAGGTTTTTGTTTATACTTATATCGTTGAAGTAGCTAGATACTTGTTTATTTCTTCGTTTAGATTACATTTAGGAGTATATTTCAAAATATTAATTAGTCAGTTTCAATCTTGTTAACTACTATTTCGTTTTGGAACCTTTAATTATCAACATCAATTATACCGATTTTTTGAAACTTATTTAGTGCCATATTTTTGTCGGAATATTAAGTTTTATTGTGTCTAAAATTTGTTATATTTTTTCGTAAACGCTTCTAAGGTCTCGTAAACGTAAAATATTATTTTATTGTTGTGAAAGTATGTAATATATAGGCACGGTCAAAAAGTTTGTACCGTACATTCATTCAACTTTTAACTTACCATTTATAATTTTTGTGCATTTGTTTACATATTATCATTTAAATATATATACCGGGCTTCACCCAATTTTATATTTTGACGCTCGATACATTTTTCACTTGTTTATATTTTTATTTTCCACGTAAACGTTTGTAATATATATTGTTACTGTTAATTTGTTCGTCGTTTCATTTTCTTTGCTTTTGTTTGAAGTTTGAAGAGCCTTTAGCATATTTAGCTTCCTTGGATATTACCTGGATCAGCGTTGGTATGTTATCGTATATACATCCCCCGCGTAACTTATATTCACTTATACAAGTAGCCACACGCGGTGGCGCCCTTTTTAAATTTAAATCAGTAAACTTAACGTTTCGTCAGGAACCGCATGCTATCTTCACTCGAGCTGTAGCCGTGGTACTGGTCTGCTGATTTCTATTTTTAAGAGCAACCCGCCCACGTAAGGTAAGTCCAAGGAGGACTATTGAGTTTAAATAAAATTTAGAAAGACCAGTTTTTGCGAGTTTTGTTGCTTGCAAGAAGCAGGTAGCAAATTTCATCAGTACGGGTTTATGAATAAGAAACCGCTTTTATCGACGTAGTCTCTTGTCCGTCAGATGTCACGAGATTATCTGGTGTCACCTGATAGGATGAAAGTAACTACTTGGCGAAGCTTTAGACGTTACTTCATAAACCTGCACTGATGAAGTCGTAAGACAGAAACGCATGTGTCTGTGTGATTGAAGTCACTAGTTAAATACATGTATGTCCATGTGTACAGATATGTTTATGTATATTTGTATTGTTTGCATACAAACATACGTATGCTTGATGTGTGTTTGCTATTTATTTTGTTCGAGTATATCCTGACTTTATTTATAAGGGATTGATCATTATAACTCAAATGAAGTTAAATTAAAACAAAATTAAACTGCATATTTGCGTTACTAAAGAAATTATTTCAGAGGTCTTTCAGGCTATCGTGAATGGGACTTGGGAGATTTGTGGAAATCTTTAATTGTTGTAGAACATCGCTTTATTTGTATAGAAAACAGTATATAAAGAATAAAAATCACCGTTGTATTTTAAAGATGTTCAGATTTTACAATTTAACGCCATAAGTCGCAGTACAAAACAGAAAAAATAATATACATAAAATTTAGACATGTCTATTTTAGAGACAGGTCAGAAATGTGCAAGTTTCTTTAAAACCATACCTTACTCCTATCTAAAGGCCGAGTTACATTACACTTTATTTTGTACTAGATACTTGAACAAGTTCTAGTACCAGATTTCATACAAACTTCAATTTATGCTATGCCGAATAGAGGACACAAAACTTTGAATGCGTTAAAACAAAAATTTCTGTTTATTAGGGTATGTGGTTATTTATTGGCTCTTATAGATATAAAAATATTATAAAAGTTGAAAACCAAACAATATAAACCAAAACGTTTATTCAAAATATTACGATTATATGATTTGTGTACATACACTATATGTAAATACAATGAGCCCAGATGGTATAAACGAAATGGTGTTTAATGCGCAAGTCTACTACGAAATAAAAGACCGGACCTAGTTTTGTAGTTTAGAAACTTTGATGTGTTTCTTCTAATTTAGATTATCAAAGTTTCAACAAGTACATCTAGTTTAAAAACTTCTCAAAGTTTCTTAGATGAAAGAAAGTGTAATGTAACTCAGCTTTAAAAGCGGGTCCAGACCAGAATGATAAAGGTGCTTGCTGGTAGTTCAACCACAGAAAATATTTTCTCTCTTATATACATTTTGATTTTTCAAATTGCCCATTGTCGTTCCTAATAAAATTGAACATCAATGTTATTGGTTTCGAGACACACACCTGCAGTGTAAAGAATGCTATATTTTCTTATATTACCATACATCAACGAGGGTTCATTTTCAGCCTATGTACATAATTTTTTCCAAATTCAATTCCACTATTTAACATATTATTTCCTTATGCCCTCATATTTTACGACTATGAATTTTTCTATAATTCTAGTTACTTGTAACTATCAACAAACAAATGATTAACTTGAATCATTTTGTTACTTTAAATCAGAAATTTATACCTATTTTCACTTTACAGTATCAACAAATAAAATAAACATTTAGTTTAACATCCATTTAAGAAAATTCTTTCAATGGAGACTGTGGTTAAATAAAAAATTTAAAAAAGGTATATAACCCCTTACCACAATTATTAGTCGTATCCTAAATACGTATTTCGACAACTAAGTTGTCATCATCAGTAGGTAAAAACTACTAATTAAAAGTCGCACATGGGGCACAGTAAAGTAAGAAAACCGCTTCCGCACAACTACTATACACTGCATCCCCGTAAAGACTACAGTCTTTACGGGGATGCAGTGTATAGTAGTTGTGCGGAAGCGTTTTTCTTACTTTACACTACAGTCTACAGACTACAGTCTTTACGGGGATGCAGTGTATAGTAGTTGTGCGGAAGCGTTTTTCTTACTTTACTGTGCCCCATGTGGGACTTTTAATTAGTAGTTTTTACCCACTGATGATGACAACTTAGTTGTCGAAATACGTATTTAGGATACGACTAATAATTGTGGTAAGGGGTTATATACCTTTTTTAAATTTTATCCATTTAAGATTAGAAAATAAAGTGTGATAGCTTTTACATAGGGCAAACTGGTCGTTCAATTTAAATTAAATATAGAGAACATTAACGTTCATTTAAAAATTAAAAAAACTGATTTTACTTTAGCGAATCATATTTTATGAACAGGGCAGTGAGAAAAAAGGTTTCAAATTGAATATATTAAGGCTGCTATACACTTTCCAAGTGGGTGAAATTATTTTCGTCAATGAGGTCCAACACAAATATTTATCACAAGCAAAATGACATACATAATCTGTACATACAAGATTAATCTCCAAAAGCAGAAAACGCCAGTTATTGATAAAATTAAAGCTAGTTTGTTACTAATTATCGCATCTTCTGCATTATTAGCAGAAAATGCAAACATTCGGAAACGAATATTAAACCCTGGTTAATTAGAAAAAACGAAAATATAAATTTAACAGAAGAATTTTTGGATAACGACGATTTAAAATCATTTGAATCACAATCCCGAAGAATACACTATGTAAGTTATATTTGTAAAAATACAGGAATCTTCATCATGTGTTGGCTATGATAAAATCCCTAAGAAAATAATAGAATTGCAGTTAGCGTGCAATAAAAATAGAATATATTGTATTACTTGCAATGCAAGAAAAATTGTAACAGCTGGCCGAAAATGATTGGATTGCGCATGAGTCCAATAAAAATTGCAAACTCTAAAGCGGCCTTTAGAATCTATAGAAATTTATAAAGGTATTAAAAATTAGGAAGACGTTATTCGTAATGACCAGTTACCCCTATTTAAAGCTAATATTTTCAATAGTCTTATTAATCCATAACAATCTTAATATATTTTTCTTAGTACTATACACTCCCTTGTCATTACTTTGGAAATTCTCTATAGTCACTCTTAATTACCTTTTAATTACATCTTAAAGCTATTATTCTTGGTTATAGCTTATGTACACCTGTATAATTGTTCCTATGTTTCTTATGCGTATTGCTAATTTTGTTTGAGAATGACATGTTTGTCAAAACTGCAATAACGTTATCTGTTATAATAAAATTATCAAAAACAAAGTAATAATAGTAGTTTATACAACGAGTCAATATTATTCCCGAGAGCTGTATTTACGAACCTACCCGCAAAGCGGCGAGGGAGTAACTCAGCTCGAGCGAATAATAGTCCCCTTTGCGAGTTAGTATACACTACTCTATCTACGACTAACTGAAAATTACTAAATAAAAACCAACATTATACTATAATATCGATATGGCGCTTGACATTTTTACAGTCACGTTTGACAATTAGAATATTCGAGCTTGTTTATCGTTACTCGGGCGAACCGTTCTTAATGGCGCAATGCAAGGAATAATGATAACGTTATGTCTCATTATTTCCTGTGTTCCGCCAATAAAACATAGTCTTACCAGCGTTACCATAGTAACGATAAACAAGCCTGGATATTTTAATTGTCAAACTTGTCGTCGATACGATAAACTTCAGTGTTACTCCCTCGCCGCTTCGCGGCTCGGTTAGTATATTCAGCTCTCGGAAATAATAACCGTCATTATTGACTCATTGTGTAAACTACTATTATGTATAAAATTTTCATGTTTATAATAACGGTGAAAATTGCAAAATATAATTATATATAAATATTTTTAGTGTTTAGATAATCAGACGCACACAGACGACATTTTACAAACCTTCCAACAAATCTTCAAATCTAGTAAGACATTTATATATAAACACGTTGCTGAGATCCGTCGTCAGTTATATTTCTATAATTTCATGGACTAGTTCGAGAATGAATTTATTTTAACGCAAAATAAAAACGATTATTATGTATTATATTATTATTACTAAATGTATTATTTATAGAAATATATTAAGAATTTATTTAGACATTTAGGATTTGCTATCCGTGTATTAAGGAATAAAAACGACTAACACTGATACAATATTAGGTATATATTGCTGCTTATATTTAGATGGCGAGAGAGTACTAGAAGGTAAAATCAAGTTATGTTCATGAATTTCCATAAATTAGTAATTAAAGATAGATAAGACCCCGAAAGACGCGTTTCGCGACATCGCGTTGTTGCTAATTTTCCATAAAAGACAATTATATTTTAGGCGTATATTCTCGTGATATTTCATATACGAGGTGCTTCCATAAAAGTCAATTATGTTTTAGGGGTATATTGTAGTTATATTTCATATACGAGGTGCTACCCAAAGGCTCCCGGAATGAAGCGACAAATAAAATTGCAAAATACCTACATTGAGAGTAGAAACACCAATTTCAGCACCACTGTCACGAAAGGAATGCATTCTGAAAGTTTTGTTTTGTCAATGTGTAAAGCACCATCTGCGATTCAGCTTTAACCTCTTCTATCGGGTCAATCTATGCCCTTTTAACTTTATTTTCATTATTTGAAAGAGGAAAAAGTCGCATTGAGTCAAGTCTGGTGAGCATGCTGGATGAGGAACAAGGGTCATGTAGATTTCCGCCAAAAACTACTGCTGTATCAGGAAAGCGACATGCGGCCTTACGTTCTCATGGTGTAGAATTCAATCGTTCCTGTTAATTCTTTCAATAAAATCTGCTGACATGTGCCTTAAAATAATCCCACAATGTTACAGATGTCTTGGATGGCCTGTATACGATCATTCACAACTGTATTCCGAACAATATCGAGATATTCTGGTGTAATGCCAGTTGATTCATGGTCATCAACTATTCGGTCATTATCGAAACGTTTCAACCGGTCGAAAGTTTATGTTTGACCCAAAGCGCGGTTACCAAATGTTTCCTTCAACATTATGCGCTTGTTTTTACGGCAGTTTACCGAATTTAAAACAGAGCTTGATACAGATTCGCTGTTCGCTCAAACCAATAATTGAAAAATCGCAAGCACAAGCTCACAAAACAACGAAAAATTGTGCATCAACGAAGAACATTTCTACTTACAATGACGTCGCTTGGCATACTAACTCACAAAGAGTATAAACAGCTTCACCCAGTGGAGTTTCGGAAACTTTTGGAGACGATCTCGTATGTTATGTTGTTTAATTTGCATAGCTTTCAAAGAAAAGGTACTTGGTTGCTCAATGTGAATATTGTAAATAAACCGGATATTTTCATTTTTTCTTATTTTGCGACTGCCTTGTAATAAAGTTTGTGAACTAAATTTAAAAAAAATTTGCATGCTTGACACAAGGATAGCTAACGTATAATAGGATTACTCAATGCTCGACGTTTTGCAGTTTTTTTATGGCAATTTATTTGAAATTTTTTCTTGTAACGCCATTGTTTATTATGTTTAGTCTTCCACTGTTCTTTATATTATTATATATATAATGAGTGACAAACAGCGAAAATGCCGGACAGTCGTTATACAGTTGCTATAAACAACTTAATCGTAACTAAATTAAATACTGAAAATATCGTATTTCACCCTTTTATCAAAGGCAAACATGAACTTTTTCGCAAAAAAAGATTATGTTTCAGGGATATTACTTAGATGGACATACACAACGAATTTGGTTACGTTTATGTACAGACACGTATTTCAAACTCATCCTAATTCTCGTCAGTGCCATTCGTTGCCGCTTAATATAACATGAAAAAGCGTCTCAAGACATGCGCCGGCAATAATTGTCCATGTATAATTACAGATATTTTTATAACATTTTTGTATTTTACACTTGATGTTAGTTAAACATCGACATGCTTTTTTACATGATATATTGCTAAATGTTTAAAGTATACATAGAATGTTTGTCGGCCATGAGATATTTTTAATAAATTGCCAAAATTTCTGCTAAAAAATTTCGCGTCTTTGGGGACTTAGCTTATAGTATCTAAGTGACAATTATATGACTTTCATGTTTATTTTTTCGTTGTTATCAAAATAGATGAGGCGTACTTCATAAATAACCATATAAAATATAGGCCACAGTATTGATAATTTCATTTATATTTATTACTTTATTAAAAGTTACCTTTATTCATTCAGTAGGAAGCAAAAAAGGTTGTTTGAGTAAACATAAATACTAAAAAAACCACAAAGCATTTTAGTATTAAACTAAAGAGTAACATTGCTTTCTTACTAAATAAGATAATCTGTTTTCTAATTTGAATTATTCAAAACAGTACATATTTAAATATGGCGTTGGTATTCCACACCAAATCATTTTTTTTTTAATTTTATTTCAGAACGTCCTTATGAATACTGAAAGAAAAATCGTCTGCGGAAAATGTATTTAGGCACTAAAAGAACATTTCGATGAAACCACTTCGCTGTCAGTTAAATATCGACTATGTCAAATGCAGAAGTCTCGAAAAACGAGCTTGAAGAACAGGCATAAAAGTCAACATTGGCAGTGGTACCTCGACCTTAGAAAACACAATATGAAATAACACTAACATTTGAAGAAGTAAGTGTAAATCAGTGTTAACATATGCAGGAGAGAGTGGATATAATCATTAAGAGACACAGAAGAAGAAAAAACGCATTTTGGTTCAATTTTCTTTCTTATTACGTATCTTATTGCTATCGCTTGCCTATATACTTTGCTTAAAACATTTCCACTTTTCTTCCAGTATCCGATCCTGAGTTTGGAACCATACTTTTTAGAATTCTCTGACAATTTTTATGTTTCTCTTTCTTCTCTTCTTCATTATTTATTGCTGACTTCGTGTACTTTAATGTGATGTTTTCTATTTGTATTTGCTCTAGAAAAAATATGCGATACCTCCCTAATATAAGTCAAGTACAGCATTAGTAGTACATCGTCCAGTTGCAAATAGGTAAAGTGTTTTCTCCACTTAGTACGGCCCTTAACAACTCTTATAAATAGAGAGGTTCATTCGGTAACATGCCACGAGTAAAGTGCGCTCAAGGTTGTCCGGCGGCGACTGATAAAATATATATACGCGCGCCCGTACGATGTTACTCGAGCGAACTTCTCTACTTATAAATCAAATCAATAGTACCTAGTACTGTCATAGATACTGTTACAAAACTATGCATAAATCAGAAGTGCTGTGATAAATAAAATAAACAAAATACGGATATTTACTTGTTGACATTTCTGCTATTCAAGTGTGCGCAAATTTTAAAGATAAAATACAGTTTGATAATGGAATGGGGAGGCAGAGAGAATCGCGTTGCTGTAATTGCTTTGCATAAGTGTGGTGTGGAGAAATCTTCAATTTTCAAAACGTTGCAGCCACTGGGAATCAGTCGTATGTTCGTATACCGGACCATAAAATTATACGATGACACCGGTAATGTTAGAGATCGTCAGGAAGGCCTCGCCAGTAAAAGCGCGAATTAGGTGTAACCCATTAAGGAAATAAAAATTAATGAGCCATAAAATGAAAATATCGACCCAATTAATGTCGCGCATCATAACTCAAGACCGGACACATCGGGCTGAAATGGACGTCATTACAACGGACGATATAAATAGTCTGCAACATCTGTAAGTACATCACGCAGTTGTTGAATAGCACTATTCATTCGGTTAACTGCACATCTATTTGTGCGCGGTTAATCGAATGAATAGTGCTATTCAATAACTGCGAGATGTATAGCAAGAGCCAATTAAGTTGGCGCGAGGAGGGGGTGCGCGGAAGCCGTTCTTAAAAACGTCCACCCCCCACTACTCAAGTAATTGTCAGAATACATTTTTGTCATTGACGTTTGACAGAACATAATGTCTTTGCTAGGGGATCATAAAGTGATACACGCTCCGAGGTTAGAATTATCTGACATTTGATGTAAAACCAAATACAAATCTCCCCACTACTTCTAATCCTGCGCGAATTTACCCCTCCTCGCGCCAACTTAATTGGCGTTTGCTATACTTACAGAAGTTGTAGATTATTTATATTGTCCGTCATAATGACGTCATTTCAGCCCGATGTGTCCGGTCTCTTCATATAAAACATATACGGGACAATTTCTTACCGATGATTTAAAAAAGAAACGGAATCAAAAATCGCAACAACTTCTAACTCGATACGCGAATAAATAATAATCAGCGAATGCTTTTCACAGATAAAAAGATCTTCATTGTTGAAGACTCTTTTAATAAACAAAATGACCAGATTTATGCTAAATCATCAAAAGAAGCAAAACAATTGGTTCGAAAGGTACAGAGAGGTCATCATCTTTCATCCGTGATGGTTTGGTGGGGAGTCATTCATTTTTGTCAAAAACGGGTTAAAGCCTCAGCAGTTCATGTATCAGGAAATTGTTTGGAAATGCGTTGTTAAACCATTGTTTAAGAGTGAACCATGGACATTTCAACAAGATTCAGCGCCGGCCCACAAGGCCAGAACAACTCAAAAGTGGCTTCAGAGCAACGTACCGAACTTTATTTCTCCGGATGATTGGCCTTCCTCTAGTCCGGACCTTAATCCATTAGATTACAAGTTATGGCCGGATTTAGAGAATATGGTGTGCTTTAAAATGCATCCGAATTTAGAGTCTCTGAAGCAATCCTTACGGTCTTTCTGTCATTTAGACAAAAGTTATTATAAAGTTTATGTTTTTTTTTTTTTAGATAATTTTATTTGAATATTACATTAATATTTAGTCATGGCACCGTTTGCATTTAAAACCGCATTGAGTCTACGTGGCATAGACTGTATTAAATTCCTACACAATTCGTTGTTTTTCATATAAATCTTCCTAATAAATAAAACACACATAAGATGTTTTAGATTTACACTTTATTAATAAAATAACGACAGCTGTTTCGCTAACACAGTAGCTTCTTCAAATTCAACTTGAGTCTTAAGTTAAGTTTGAAGAAGCTACTGTGTTAGCGAAACAGCTGTCGTTATTTTATTAATAAAGTGTAAATCTAAAACATCTTATGTGTGTTTTATTTATTAGTGATATGGATTTACATCAAGCAAAGGTCGAAACAATTAAAAAATATAAATCTTCGCAAGCCTGATGAATAATTTCCTATAACCCATTTGCGTTTTGGGCTCTGAAATTTATTTGATAAATAAATGCCTTTTACTAATAAATTCCAAAGATTTTCTATAGGGTTAACATTAGGACTATGAGATGGCCAAGGTTGTTGCAAACAATGATCTTTATATATGCGTAGATGAAATTACTGATAGTGTTGGCCGATACATAATTCGTTTAATGATTGGTATCCTTAACGTATCGGTTACAGCAAATTTCATTTCATCCAAACAGTTGGAAAAAACAAATAATTTGACAATAACAAGGTTTATACAGGGAGAACTGGCAACTTTCTTCTTACTGGAATCGATTCCAACAGACATGGTGAAGGCAGCTTTCAACTTGAAAATCTTTTACTCAAATTTAATTCACACAACTTGCTTAGCGCACGGACTAAATCGTGTTGCAGAAGAAGTCAGAAACCATTTTCCCTTAGTAAATACTTTAATTAGTAGTGTTAAGAAAGTATTTTTAAAGGCCCCATTACGAGTTCAGATTTACAAACATCACCCGGTGTTCCGCTTTCTCCTCAACCAGTAATCACACGATGGGGAACGTGGTTGGAGGCTGCTATTTTTCATGCAAATCATTATGAAGGAATAAAGACAATTATTATGGATCTTGATAGGGATGCACAATCTGTGATAGACGCCCAAAAGGTGTATTCGATTAAAGAAATACGTTAACACTTCGCGTTCATTAAAGCCAATTACAGTTTTATTTCCACTTCTATATTGCAGTTGGAAAAACAATTTATGTCGCTAATCGAGAGCGTTGAAATAATAAACAAATTTGAAAAGTCATGTTTCGATGTTAAAGGAGGAATGGGACAGTCCGTGTATGAAAAATGTTTAAGTGTAATAGGAAAAAATGAGGGTTTTAAAAAGCTAAAGGACATTGCTAAAATCTTGTGTGGTGATTCAATAGAAAAAATTGAGTTGACAATAGATGATATTTCTAATTTGAAATATGCTCCTATAACAAGCGTCGACGTAGAACGAACCTTTGCAATATATAAATACATGTTTTCAGAAAATCGTCACAATTTTTCTGTTGAAAACATTGAGAAATATGTGATTGTAAATTGTTTCCATAGTTAATTATGTTGTAATATGTTCTAGATAAACTTGTAATAAACATGATAGAATATTTTTTTCTGCAGTATTCCATTTTCTACCATTCCTCGTATTTTCTTACCTGCATATTTTTCATAAGTGCATATTTAGGCTAAAACATCTGGATATTTATGCGCATACTTTCAGGTTTTTTTTTTTGCATATAATCCGACTTTTAACGATAACAGTCCGATCCATACGGCATACATAATTGAAAACTGGTTACAAAATAACAACATTGATGTAATTTCTTGGGTGACTAAAGGGGCAGATGTAAATCCAATAGAACACGTCTGGGGTTGAATGGTCAAACGTATGCAACGAAACAGAATAACATTTAGGAATAAAGAAGAGCTATAAGAGACCATCGAGAATACATGGGAACAATTCATTCGATACCAGCGAGGTTGCGTGGCATTATACAAGCAAATGGTGGGCCAACTAAATATTAATATTTATCAGGCGCGGCTCGTGATGACGTATTTGGGAGTGCAAGTACAATGATGCGAGTGCTTCGTGTATTCTCGTGTACTAACTGTAACGTTTTCTTAGTAAACACCGAAAACACACGAGGCACTCGCATCATTGTACTTGCACTCCCAAATACGTCATCACGAGCCGCGCCTGATTATAGATTGGTTCATAGAAACACGTACATTTTTATTTAACCTTGCCTTTTTAATACTGCTTTTAACATTTGTCAAATAAAGGCGCATTCACACTATTAAAAACAATTAAAAAAAACAAGTTATGTCAGTTTTACTGTCCCAGATCATTATAAAATCGAATCGATGGTACAATAAATAAATAAATAAAAAGCATGTTTTATGTATTTATAGGTGTCGTTCAATGCAATGTGTTTTTTGTACGAATTAGTGTATTGAGTAAATAATTTACGAATTTTTTAGGCAATTGAAAATATTCACTTTACAACTGAAAGACATCGCACGGTTTTTATTCAGTATATATTAGATAAAATTACCTTATTTTCTTAAATTAATTACATTTATTACAATGCCATTATTATATATTAACACATGATCTTACAGTATCTTATCTATAGTTCTTACAGTATCAAAATATGTTGTTTAGGGTAGTTTTTACAAGGAACGTTGACGCCTTTTCGTGTAAATATACAACCCAAGTGTAAAGTAATTATATAGATGATATTGATATTACCTTCTTGTCCACATTTACACATTTACGACTTACTAAAAAGAAGTTGAACTTTTTATATAGTGCAAGTATTTAATTTAATAAATTTGTTTCAGTTAATTTAATAATTATATGAATTATTTGATAATTAATAAAATTGTTCAAAAATCACGAAAAATATAATCAAACTTAAATTATAGTAGTTTATAAAACGTTCAATCCTTTGCAACTTGTAACATTGCACAAAAATACTAACACGTATGTTTCTTGGGGTAGGGAAAGGTAGATATACATACATCTTTCTGACATCAAACAAATTGCGAACTTTAATCGTTCCTTGACCAGTTTATACTACTTGTTAACTCAAACGTAGAAGCAATACTTTTACTGTGAATTATCAAGCGGTATACACTGCCCTAACATATAACACTACACAACAAATTTGATAACATATATTTAGCATATTTCAAAATAATCTTGCCTGATGTTTATCCTTCCACTGGCTCTGTTGATACTTTAATCTGCGTTCTGCAGTGAATTTAAGATGTTTACGTGGTTTGTAATGTCCCTGTAGAGCTGAGTAAAATCCTAATGACAAAAAAATAATGAGAAGAATATACGGATATAAATGTTTAAATCAAATCATATTTATGTCACATGGAATGTAAGGACGTATTAACATTCGAGGTAGGCGTCAAGCTCAGGCGAAGCCGAAGCTTGTTGCTTGCCAAGAATGTTAATAGTCGATATATTTCGTGACTTATTATAGTTTTCCTGCTGCCGTCAGATATTAATCTATATTCTTTAAGAAATCGTTTTGGTCACCTGCCAGAATTAATTTTGATTTGAATCGTGTTACCTGTGTTATCATGTCATACAAATAGTTCACATTATAAACAAACAGAAAAGATTGCTGAAAATTGCAGAAAACGCTGGAAATTAATTCAAAATGGAGATTTATGAAATAGAAAAAGTCGTAAAAAATCGCAATTTTGTATATATTTCATAATAAAAATGTTCAGTTTTTATATTCCTAATTTTTACTCCAAATAAACTTTTGAACCAGAATCATGAGTTGTTCATTATGATCGTAGGAATTTTCACAATAGTTATTAAGTTTCGTTGCCAGGACAAAACTACAAACGCATGTTATAGTCGACTTACACGCTATGTTACTAGGGTTGCATCACTGATTCACATGTTCGGCAGCAGGAAAAAGTATTTCTCTACGGCTATTGAATAATATATTCATTCTGCATACTTATTCAATTGTATAATGGCATCAATTCTTCACCCTGTGTGTAATGAATCATTATACACGGCCTGTTGACGAATCACATCACTCGTATTTTCATTATTCAACGGGCAGTACAACATTGATGCAGTATAAAGTATGCGTTACCTAGCAACCGCTAAACAAGTCAAAATTTAAAACGTCAAATACATTTTCTGAGTATCTTACGTTGCTCGCATACTTTCTTCCTAAAAAATGAGCTTTGTCGCTAATGAAAGCGATAGTGATGAAATGTGTACACCCCCAGATATTGTAGACATTGCAAAAGCAACATCTATTAGTAATAAATATTAGTAATTGTTCTAATTTTAAATTAACATTTGCAAACAAATAAATTAAACTGTTATGTACCTACGTATTCTCTTTTTTATTTAATCCTGTAGCCGTAGAGAAAGTATAGTCTTTAACTCGCGTATAATAGGCTATTACTAACTCGGGTGATTACAACGCTCGCCTACGGCTCGCGTTGTAATCTTCACCCTCGTTAATAATAGCCGTCATTATACGCTCGTTGAAGAATATACTATTATATTAAATAGTAGACATTAGTAATTCGCAAACGAACTATTTGTTAAATATTGAATTAATTCGGATATATGGAACGAACTAGTTCTCGATGACCTTGTAATTGCTACAAAGTATAAATACGTCATCGGTTGGTCTTTTTTCGACAATAATAATGGGTGGACCAATAAGAGCGCAATATTTGCTTTTCATGGTATTCTTTTTAAATCAAATATGTTGCGCCCAAAATGTCGTAAATCCAAGTTGATATAACCCGATTATTAAAAATGCAGCGTTACACGAATGAATAGCGCACAGTAATTGTTAAAACCTGTTTTAAATGCGGAGAAAGTTTGGCAGAAGCAGTTCGCAGGTTACGTGCAATTTTTGGTAGAGAAAACGCACCCAGTCGTTCGACGGTTAAGCGATTGGTTGAAAAATTTGACGAAACTGCTTCGGTTGTCGATAAGAAAACACCAATTCGTCATCGTCTGGTGCGATCTATCGAAAATATTGCCGCAATGGGTGAAAGTATTGCTAAGAATCCAACAACATCGACTCGCCACCGTTCACAGGAGTTGGCAATTTCAAAAACCACTTTACGGCGTATTTTAAAGAAAGATCATCGTTATCCATATAAGGTGCAATTAACTAACTAATTTTTCGAAAAAAATCCTGTTTAGCGATGAAGCGAACTTTCAATTTGGATAGGTATGTGAATACCCAGAACTGTCGTGTTTGGGCTACTAAGAATCCTAGGCGAATTCATGATAAAATAATGCATCCACAAAAAGTGACTGTTTGGTGTGGATTGTGGGATGGCGGAGTTATTGGGTTATATTTCATTGAGAACGAAGCCGTGAACGCAGTTACAGAGAATGGTAACTATTACCGTAATATACTAAGAGAGTTTTTATGGCCCGCATTGGTCGGTATAGACCTGGACGATATGTGGTTCTAGCAGGATGGAGCAACCTGTTACACAACACAAGGGATAATACGGTTATGGCAAGACAGATTTCTGGATCGTGTCATTTTACGCCAAGGCAACCAAAATTGGCCACCGAGATCATGTGATTTCTGGCTGTGGGGTTTTGTAAAGTCTCACACATATTACAATCATCCAACGACAACTGATGAGCTTAAGGATGAAATTCGGCGCGTCATTGGTGAAATTAAGCAGCAAACGTGCGTAAATGTCATCAAAAATTTTTCTAAAAGAATAAGAGTGTGCCAGCAATGTCGTGGTTACCATTTATTGGATATTCTTTTTCATACTTAATTGGAGATTATGTGCTTTAAGTTACAATAAAAATAATATTTGTTTAAGAAAAATATGTCTTTTATTAAAGAATTAAATGTTGCGATCTTATTGGCCCACCTTTAGAAGCGCTATTCTTTGTTTTATTTTCATTTAAAAAATATATTTTTATAAATTTGAAATATTTAGACTTCAGCTGTATATATAATATACAGGGTCCTTGAAATAAAGAGAAAACGTATAAAAAATGGAAAGATGTAATTATATAGAATACAAATCCAAAATATTTTTCCAAAACTCCCTCTCATAAGCGAGAAAAAATTACATATTTAAAAAATATATGTCATGGCACTATGCGGCCGACAATATCATAAAGGGTTTCGAAGACGATCTTTTAAAGGTGACCGACAATAACAAAAAGAGTAGTTTTGTTAGTTTCGTCAGTTTACAATATAAACATTGCAACGTGTTTGCGTGCAAATTTAATAGCGATATATTTTATAGACATTCTGAATCCATATTAATATTTTATATTTGTTACTTTTTGTAACAAAAAAAAAAAAACATTCGCGTAATGCACATGAAATGAAGAAAGATGTAATTATATAGAATATGAAACCAAAATATTTTCCGAAAATTGCGCAAAACATAAAAAAGAGTTTATAAATGATTCGCAGCTAATATATTCGTACGCAATCGTTTGAGGTTACTGAATTCTAAGTAAACAAAACTGCTCCATTGTAGTTTTTATAACATTGACCGGCTGTCGATGTTATCTTTTAGGGTTTATATAAATATTAACATCGCAGCGTATGTTTGCGTGTAAATTCAATCGAGATAATTTTTATAGACATTCTGATTCATAGGCGGCACATGATACTATTTTTAAGGGTTTTTTAATTTTGGGGTTCGCGCCGTAATTGACTCATAGTTTTTTGGATTCATATTCTATATACATAATTGCATCTTTCCATTTTTCGTAAGTTGTCTCTTTATTTCAAGGACATCTGCATAATTTCACACAAATGATTACATGATTAGCTTACAGTCTGAACAATTTTCAATCTTATTGATAACACTGGTATTGAAGGCTTTGTTACAGAAACGATGTCCCTGATTCTTGTGTAATTTTGCCTGCTGAATCCGAATATACCTCTACAATTTGTCCATCGCCCACCATTTTTTAAATTTTTTTCCCCCAAATTAGCATTGTTCCTTACATTTAATTCCTAGAATTTTTAATTTTCGATGTCGTTTTAAAACAATGCTTCTTTAACAGTGCATTTTTATTCACTCAATAGCTTGTTAGTCTGGATAAATCTGACGCCGGGGACTAACCTGACGACTTTTAGTTTTTAGTTACTCGTTATTGTCTAAATTGTTTTGATATTCTCCACATTCACCTGATTTAACTTCCTGTGATTGAAAGGACGAAAACTCTAATATAGTTTTCCTAAAAATGAGTTTCAGGTCTTGTAGTGAACTGTATGTTTTAACTATCGTTGAATTAAAACTGCCAATTTTATTTTATTATTTTTTATACTTCTTAATTGCACTGATAAAAACTAAAACTGTGAACTGTCTCTTCTGTAGTCTTCGTCTCTCTTCGATACTACTTACGCAATCATAAGTAACGGTATTAGCGCCATCTCGTGATCGAGTACGCAACAGGCCTGCTTCGGAAAAACGGAACGTCGTTTAGGTCAGTGTATAGATGTACAAAAGTAGCTTGGAGCCGACGGTAGTTTCTTGTACAGCCTTTAATATATATATTTTTAAAGGTGTGTTTCAAGACTTAAACTCTTACGGCTCCTAAGTTGGTTCAAAAGAAAAAGCTTACATTTGCGGTGGATATTTATTGAGAAGTTCTTATCGTAACGCAGTGCCATTGTCTAAGTCATTTAAAGATACAATTAAAGACAATCTAATTTCTTGGAAGCTTTAATCCAGAATTCTAGTTGCATAATTATTCTTTTCAAAATTCGGGCAGTGACATTTCTATCTGATATTCAGAAAAGTTTTTTTAATTACTACTAAACTTCAAGGGAGAACACTATACAGTTCTTTATAAGAATATCTACACATGAATGAGATATTTTCATTTTTAGGCCAATGCACTATTTTATTCTATAGTTTGTAATAACAAAGTTGAACTTAATAAACGTAAAATTATGGTAACAGTAATAAAAATACTCACTGTAGCACGTTCCAGAACATCATCATCGTCGTCGTCGTCGTCATCATCGTCGTCATCGGAATCATCATAGACGTATTCATGATAATTGTTTTCTGTGAATGTACATATGCTTATGTAATTCTATTAACAATATTTATTTATTAACGGATTAACAAATCTAATTACAGCACAAAACATAGAACAAAAGAAGGCATGCGAATTATATATAATTAATAACTTATAAGTAAAGCGGAGATATTTAGACACCTTGCATGGGTAACGAGCAAAGCCGTTAAGGATGCTTCACTAGTTTACGCTGTCACCGACGTATATCAGGCATTGCGATGTCAAAAACGCATACATCGTGAGACACATGAAAGGTGTACAATAAATACCCCAATACATTATGAATAAATAGCAATAAGCAATACATTTTATTAAAAAAATGACTTTTAATTTTGCTAGTTTTAGGTCAGAAATATATAAGTTCAAAATAAAATAGAAATCGTTAAAAAAAAGTTGTTTTATTTTTCGATGGTAGATGTTCCAGAAGCAAAGGACTAAGAGGTGGCAACCCTAAGTAATACAGTATCTGATTTAAATTGACGTGTATATCTAATGATAAAACCTAAAGTCTTGGTCAGCTTACAGAGGCGTGGACCAGCTATAGGTTCGGCAACTCACATTACCAGCGCGTCGTGTGCTATGTGTATGTAGTACATGAATACGTGAACAGGTAACATAGTGTGAAGTTGTTTATAGACGTGTTTACGAATACGCGTAGGTGTAATTCAAAATGAAAGAATTTTATAAATAACGCGCACTTTTATTTCAGTAAACCCAACGCACTGACGCCGCTATTTGCCTACTTAGTGCCGGTCTTTAGTCATGAGCAAACAACAATTTATGGCAATAAATCTAATTACATAATTCATTAATGAAAATACGAAATAGTAATGGTCCCAACTTAGTATCCTGAGGGACGCCCGAAGTAGAGAAGTAATAGTTGAAGACTCAAATAAGTAATGTCTTCTCTCTGATAAATAACGTATTAGTGCCGTAAGTGGTGGGGAAAATCCTATAACTTCCAACTTATAGAGAAGTATTTGATGCTTAATATGGTCAAAAGCCTTGTTTATTTAGTTCGGTGCAGACAACGTCCACTAGCCTATTGTCATGCAGGGATTCGCATAAATATTGCGTTAAAAATGACATATTAGTTACAGTGGATAGTGTGAGCGATATGAGTGATTTTAGATTGTGATATTATATTACGCTAGAGATGTTTTCCGAAAGCTTTCAAGAAGATGTTATTTATTGCGATTGACATATAATTTTTAATAAAATCGATATTGCCTTTTTTTTAACAGGAATGAGTCTTGCAATTTTTAAAATAAAATTCAACGGAAAATGTAATGGCTTCGCAAATATATAAGCACAATCCTTATACAAAAAGTGACGAAAATAAAACTTACGATAATCGAATTCATCTGCAACGCTAGGTTCTGTCTTAATATCATCCATTTCTTCCTTGATCGAGATGGTATCATCTATTTCAATAACACTCACACGTCTTCTTACTTCGGGTTTCGATTCTTTTTTAACTTTAGGCTTATGGCGATTAAAACTACTATCTATGGGACCGGGCAAAAATGGTGATACATAATCAGGATCTATAGAAGGCTTTTTCTCATCTTCATCAGATGTAGGTTCCTCTTTAATACTAATGATATTGTCGTCAATTAGCGGAGGTGGAATTGGGGTTGAACTCGATGGTAAAGTTACTGCTGGAGAACTGGTTGTTCCTGTGGAAGGAGTGTCTCGAGGAGTGTCTCTATGAGGAGTGTACTCCTCGATTTCGGTTGGTCCATCCAAATTAGAGTTTTGTTCGTCACACCTACTCTTTGGCGGATTTTGCGGTTTTGATTCTCCTGGCATCCCAACTGTTCCATGCAGTCTTCTAAATCTTACAATTAAACTTTTGGAATACATTTCCGTACTGTGTGTTTGTTTAAATGCTTCTATGGAATCATTTACGTGTTTAAAAGTGACGAACGCATATCGAGTATATTTCATTTTCTTGGCATAGCCAATATCAATTCTTCGACATCGGGGAAATGTTTTCACCATATCTTCTTTTGTTATTTCCTGGGCCAAATTGCCAACATATAAAGTTAAAGGATCGATGTCATCTGGCCCAATATTCTGATCATCTTCCCGATCTTTTTTATATTCAGCACTCAGATATCCATTGCCAAATTTTTGCTTATTAAGAGCACCTATTACAGTGTCGGCATCGGCAGACTCCTGTAAATATATTGAATTAAAAATTAAGAAGTATAGTACGTTTTCTATTACATTTAATTTGATCAAGAATTTATACATTTCATTAATCTCTTATTATATTGGCAATAGGTATGAACAATACGAGTATATAAAATCTTTTAATTCTTTTATTTTACACAAATGTGCCTTCCTGCAATAATTAGTATTATAAACACGAGGTGCTACCCAGAAATTCCCGGAATTTGAAAAAAAGACAATTCAAAGTACTTTCCTTCCACATGAATACACCTATCCCAGCGACTTGCCCAAGACTGGAAGCAGTGTTGCAAGTCGTCGCGTATTAACGTGTTCAACACTGGCTGCGATTCGGTCTGGATCTCCTTAATCGTATCAAAATGGTGTCCGCTAAGCTTGCTTCAACTTCGGTAACAGGAATAAGTCACAAAGTTGAGACTAGAAACTGGCGCACAACAAGTAAAGTATGGGTTGGTGCACTGTCGTGGTGTAGGAGCCACGAATTGTTGCGCCACTTGGCAGGCCGCTTGCGTCGAATGTTTTCTCTTAGTCGCCGAAGAACATCGCAGTAAAATCGTCCATCAACTCTTTCACCTGGTGGGAGAATTTCTTTGTGGACGATGTCATCAGCGTCAAATAAATAATTAAACATCGACTTGACGTTGCTTCGAACTTGCCGTGCTTCTTCGGTCGTGGTGACGATGGCGTCTTCCACTGCGATGATTGCTGCTTTGTTTGAGGATCATACCTGTACACCCATGATTCTCCGCCAAAAATGATTCCGGTACTGAAGTTCGCATCTCTTTCGGCTCTGTGTACATATGAACACGGTGCCGTTTTTATTTAGACAAAGCCATACGGCAATGTTACAAATGTCATGGATTGTTCACTCTCAGTATTGCAGGATAGCATCACGCACTTTTGCCACATTTTCTGGCATGTTTTCGCTCAATGCACGATCAGAACGCTCATCATCATCAACCGATACACGTTCATTTTTAAAACGGTTTTAGCACTCATAAGTTTGCGTCTGGCCTAAAGCATCATCAGCAAAAGCTTGTTTAAACATTTTCAGAGTTTCCGTTGCCGTTTTACCAAGTTTGAAGCAGAATTTAATGCACATTCTTTGTTCATTCATAGTATCGCATAATAACTGAAACACAATTCAACAAATATAAACACAAAAACTGTTGGTCACCACCTAGCAAAGTAACCGTTTGACAAATTGACTTAATATAGACGTAGCTCACACCATCTAGCGCTATGGAGCTGTAGTATCATCCCTTCGCATGTCACATTCAAATTCCGGGAATTTCTGCGTAGCACTCGGTATACCAAAATTTAACCATTAATAATAATAATAATAGTAATAATATTATATCGCCTAATGGAAGGCAAAATATATTCAATTAATAATAGATCTTAGTGTCCAATAGTTAAGACATTTACACGAAAATAGTACAAAAAATAAAACAAAAACGAAAGCTAACACTACGTAATTGAAAATAAAAGATATATTAATTAAAATCTTTCACGCTACATAAATAACTAACAGCAATAGCAGTAACAGAAATGAGAAATTTAATGTACTTATTAGAGACCGGAAGCATTGGGCCGAAATTACCGAATTGTGACGCAATTACTTCGATCTAACAGTTAAACTCCTTTCTTCATGGGCGTAGATAGCGTGAGGAGTTTTTAAAAATTATTTTATTAATTAGTTTATATTTCCTAAGATAAATAAAGTACGGTTAGTTACTTTCTTTCTCTCGTTGTTGTAACTGTTAATTACATAGGTATTTCGTAATTTTTGTAATAGATCCTGTTTAATAGTGTTTCATCGAATCTACTTCTCCCAATTATTTCGATGTAAGTGTCCGGTGAAAAGTTTCAATAACGTACGCATACATTTTTAATTTTCATTTATTTAGATCTAGAACATTGTTTAAGTTGCTTTTTCAGATATGATATGGAACAACGTCGAGAATGGCATCGTGAAATATTGGCGAGTTGGATTAAAGGTTATTGTGTGTCCATTGCCAGTGATTCCGAAATTTATTGCAAAGCCTGTAAAATATCGTTAAAAAATTTCAAGAAATCGCACGTAAAACGTCACTTAGCATCGCAAACACATACACAGAAATTAGACCCGTTGGAATCTGACAATTTTAACGGAAATGGTGTATGGGGTCAATGCCTCAAAATTTAACTGCTAAATACGCTGAAATAAAAGAATATTTCCAGTATGCACTTGTAACCAGTTGCGATGTAGAAAGGACGTTATCTATCTACAAGGATGTATTTCATTCAAAGAGAACAAATTTTACAGAAGAGAACCTTGAGAAAGTATTGCTACTTAATATTAATACTCCTTTACTCAACTTCAACTATAAAATGAACAAATAAAAATGTATTTCGTATAAAATTAAAAACTCTTTAAAAATACAAATTTTCAAGAGTACGCCCGTGGGCGTAGTATTGAGTCACTAGTACTTATGCACAATAATGTAAGAGGCCAGAAGAGCCAAAAGAATCTGCGCCCCTGAAGACATTGCCCAATTAAAGGAAAGCGCTTGTCTCCTTAAAAGAACCATCTGCGAGTTTAGACAGAAGCAGTGTTACAATAAGATCGTGTCCTTGTCCACGAGATATGGTTCATTCTGGAGTACCTAAAGATATTAGTCGCGAGTACATGGAGTAGACCCAAGACCTCGGAGTATCCGATAAGGCAGCTGGTCGAGCTTTTGGACAGACCACCACCCAAGGGGAGATTGGTCCCCGGTTCGACCATTCCGGAATGGTGGGCGAGATATAAAAACGGAGAATAGCCGATCACACCGGATGACGCTTAGACGCAGCCTGGGAGAGCTAGTGGTCCGTACTAGTAATGCGACCTACACGAACCAAAATTCTAGCTGTACCGGTGATAAAGGGGGTTATGGACAAATCAGTATATCCCTGGAAAAGTACAGAAGTTCATAGGATAATGAAAAATGCAAAAAATGTAAAAAAAATTGAATATAAACACAAAAGAAATACAAGGAATTTACCAAATCAAAAAGAAATACTCTACAGTATACAAATTGTCAATAATCAAGTGGGCGATATCTATTTTGTTCATATTTCTTGACATGTGAGTAAGTTGTGTCTGATAATAGACTTTGGTTCGAAATAGATCAATAAAAAAAAGTATCTAAGGACTAAAACAGAGACAGGGAAGCAGCGATGGAGAACTAATTCTGTTATCAACAAATTGGACCAAAAATTATTTTCTTGTTTCATGGCACTCTTATTGCAATAACAAACTATTATCTACAGATAGCATAAAAATGTAGAGGTATTTAAAAATGAAAAATTTTCAGCGAAATTTGGTATTAGGGATCCTTGAGTGATTTGCAAAATCTTTTCCTAATACTTTTTTGCTCTATCTTAATCGCTAGTATGACTTTACTTGAAACACTACTTTTTATTTTAGTTATAGTTGGCTGGATATTGACTTTATAAAAACTTTATTCATACGAAAAGGTGCATTGTCGTGGCCTACATAACTGACAAAAATTTTATATTGATTGCTTTCAAAATAAAAAACTTATTTAGGTGTTCCCATGAAAAGTGAAACACACTGTATATATTAACAAATCGGAGACTGTGGCTTATAAGTGAATAAAATAAAATTAAAAAACCCTTACCACAATAGAATTTAATGATTCTAAATACGTATTTCTACAACCACGTTGTCATCTTCAGTAGAAAAAAACAGTGTAACACTTGAACGCACAAAAACACTCACAGAAGGATTGTTCTGAACGTCTTCTAGTTTAACACAGTGTTAAACTAGAAGATATTCAGAACAATCCTTCTGTGAGTAGTTTAACACAGTGTTAAACTAGAAGACGTTCAGAACAATCCTTCTGTGAGTAGTTTAACACAGTGTTAAACTAGAAGACGTTCAGAACAATCCTTCTGTGAGTGTTTTTGTGCGTTCAAGTGTTACAGTTTTTTCTATTGAAGATGACAACGTGGTTGTAGAAATACGTATTCTATTGTGGTAAGGGTTTTCTAATTTTATTTTATTCACACTGTATATATATATATATATATATAAAACTTTAAAATATAAAAATACTAAATACTTTTTAACTCACTAATTTTCAAACAAAAATCGAAATAGTCATGAATGTAGCAGTAATAAAATCTGTTATAGCATATTTAGCGGGCCTTTAAATTAAGCAAGTTCTATAGATCGTTCCAACCTCCGTATTCAGTATGGGATATAATAGCAACTTTTATCTCTTACTATCCTTAGTTGCTGTCATTAACGCTATCTTCACTTACGGTTGCTATGTTGCAACTTATTGACATATCCTGTCGGCATCAACAACAGTATCTATCTGTCTATTAATATCAACTGTCAACCGTCATCGTCCTACTATTAAAATATTTCGTTAAATTGTTAATTTGTTTATATAGTAAGAATGAATAATACCACATTTAAGGTCAAAAGATATGGAGCAATTAATTCGAAGAGCATATAGCACTGTAACAGCTAATAATTGGCAAAACTACATCAAACATGTAAAAAATATTGAAAAGGAAATGTGGATAGTGGATAATTTGCAAGACGACATCGAAGAATTAATTATACACGTAACACATTCGTTATCATCTGAAAATCAAAGTGATTCCTCGACTGACTAAAAAATTAACATGAGACATAGATATGTGTGTGTAATTGCTATTCCCTTCTTAAATATTATTGTATTATATACGTATTTGTATGATTCCAGTTCTTTTTGTTACAAAAGTGGAAACTAATATTTGTTAAAGGATCATCGTTTTTAATTTAATAAATTGCATAGCACCCCAATATCGAAGTAAATATTCACTGTACATTGCATAGATATCGTTCATATGTATATTTGTTTAGAAATGTGTGCAGTATTGTTAATAAATATTGAAATACAGGAATTTTCCTTGTAGTATTCTTTCCTATAATTTTACGTGCAGCGAATTCGCTATGCACTCTGTTAAAATTTAGTTTAATAAAATAATAAGCAAAATGTCATATGAATCTCAATAATTTTGCACCTTCAACGTCAAAAAACGTAAATAAAGGTTATGATTTAAATGTCAAATAATTAACCGGAAATGGTAATGTACAGCTGATTGGATGATTTGGCAACCATGAAACAAATTCCCATTAGACGTATACTGAATACGGAGTTTGGAACGATCTATAAGTGAATACAAAATATTTAAAAGTATTAACCAAGTTTGGAATTTATATATCAAAAATTACAAATGTATTATTTGAATTTCAAAATTAGATTATTTTTACCTGTAATGTAACGAAACAAAATCGTGCAGTTGATGGCTGTTGGAAATGTACATTTTCTATTGAGTCATGAAACTTCGAAACAATTTCTTTATTAATTTCGAGATCAGGAAATTTTATAATTAAGGAATGGTTTTTGAAACGTTTATTATATTCCTTTTCAAGAGTAATTGCCCTTTCAGCATCATGAATAGACCAATCTTTTCTACTAGGTACATTTTGTGACAGTGGCTTCTTCTTCTTTTTAACGGCTTTACCTTTGGGTTCTAAATTTTCACCAGAATCAATTCTTGTTCTTTTATAAGAATTTCGCAACCAATTTTGTTGTGGCATGTATGGACCGTTGTTATTATATCTATAACTTTAAAATTAGTGCTCAGAAATTAAAATATACTGTAAATTGTGACCTTCCTCTAGGTGCATAATATCTTGGACCTGGCTGACCATTGTGATATCCATGAGGCCTAGGTGGTGGAGCATGATTATTTATGTAATTTGCATTAGAATGATAATGCGGTCTACCATAATTTGGTATGTATTGTTGGTTATTCCAATTCCATTGATGATGATGCTGTGGTGGTGGTGGCGGTAATTGTGGTGGTGGTGGCGGTGGTGGTTGTTGCTGCTGTTGATGTTGATTCTGAAAACAAACAATTGAACATAACCTTTATGTTAGAAAATAATAACGTACGTTATATCCTGGATTTATATTGGGATGCGTTGGGGGCGGATATGAAAAGTCCTGGTTGGTTGCACTCATTTCTTTTCAAACATTTTATACACGATTTAAGTTATTACTTTATTAGTATGTACAATCCCTCTATTAACTCTATCAATAATCTATTTATACAATAGAAGTTGGCGGCAATGTATTGAAAATGTGTTATACCTGTCTGAAATATTGACAGCTGCAATTTGTGATTATAAAAATTTTAAATTTGTAATAAATAACTTATTCTAGATGCAATTATAGTAAATCTCTTTGTAATTTACAGTTGTATTTTATTTATAACTGTTTATATAAAGAAATCAATTACTTATAATAGTGATTTTTTTTTTAAATATATTTTTAGATTTTGGAACTAAACGTGCATGAAATCAAATAAAATATAATAATCTATAAATACAAAATATATTTATCTGAAAAGCCAGGGTTATTTAAATATTGATCATTTACTATGTACGGATTTTTTTAAGAAACAACTTTTAGTAGTACATAAAATTATGTAAAATCACAATTTTATTCGAAAAAAGGCAGAACAAATAAGTTGAATCGATTCTGCCTTTCCTTGATGTAAATCCATATCAAATGATAAAAACACACAATGTTGTATTAGATTTACAAATTTAATAAAGTGTAAATCTAATACAACATTGTGTGTGTTTTTATCATTAGAACAAATAAGTATAATTCTTTTTCTTAGTAGATTTACAGGAATTAAAAGCATTAATTTTTTGCGATTGTACAAAATTTTCTTTTGTTTTGAATTACTTGTGCTCGAAACTTTAATTTTCTAATTTATTTCTGCCAGCAGTTTCAATTTTTAATACTGCGAAACTATTTTATTTATTTACAAATGGTATCATATATTTGTAGTATTTAGGATATTCTTCGGTGAGTAAAAAAAAATCGAAAAGTTAAATTTAGCTGATAGTCTAATTATTAGTTATATTCAGAAAATTATTTAGTTTTAATGTTATTTCAATAATTACTGTCAGTTTGGCGTTTTAATAATTAATGAACATTGTTCTCCTAACAAGTCAATAATTATACTTAGATACTAAATGTTTTTTCTCTTCTATTTCTATATTTTTCACTTTATTGAAGCTGGCGATGTACCATATAACGGTAAGACAATTAAATATTTATTTTTATTATGCTAATAAGTATTGTCCTTATTTATAGATCAATGCATCAATTGTTATAGAGAAAATAGAAGGAATTTTAATGATTTTATAACCCGTCATTTATACGAGTCGATGATATCGAAAAATTTATCGCTTAAGACGAGCGCTGATGTATTTTCTTTAAAAGCTAAATGTAAGGGAGCAATTGTTACTTTTAATATGGCACTAACATCTGCTAGTTATTTTGATAACAAAACGGACCCTGGGAACTATGCTGTTTACGTTGGTTATCAGATACTAATCGATAACAAAAATTTTCGTATGCACGGCGCAGACAAAATTTACCTGCACCCGGATTTCATCATTGGTAACGATAGCGACAATATTGCACTTGTAAAGGTATTCAGAAATTTATTCTAACATGAGAGCAAAATGAATTGAGGTAGTAGGAGACTGCGGTTCGCTGATCGTATTTCGTGAATTATAAAGTAAATAAATCTTACTGACAGCACTTAAATCAGCAGGCGCGGCTCGTGATGACGTATTTTGGTTTGCAGTACAATGATCCGAGTGCTTCGTGTATTCTCGTGTACTAACTGTAACGTTTGCTTAGTAAACACCGAAAACACACGAGGCACTCGTATCATTGTACTGCAAACCAAAATACGTCATCACGAGCCGCGCCTGCTTAAATGTCTCCTTGATACAAATTTAATTTACAACTTCAAATATTTATAAAATGTCATACAAATGTCATGTTTTATATTTTATTGAAAAGTTTACAATAATTGTTGAAACTGTTGTCCCTCGGCATTCAAACATAAATTTACGCGCCGCTTCATGTTTTCAAAAGCCTTTTGTAAAATAAATCCGTCTACTAAGTCGCACGATATTGTTCCGTAAATCGTCTATTGTATGCACTGGATTTTTAAAAACAGAGTTTTTTAAGTATGGAAATAAAAAGTAATCCAGAGGAGTTAAGTCACACGATCTTGGCGGGAAACGGTCAACACTAATAATTCTTTCATAAAAAAATTCACGTAAATAATTTATTGTTTCACGGGCAGTGTGTGGTCGTGCGGAATCTTGCTGAAAGAAACCTAACTGAAACTCGTCATCATGCAGTTTATTTATGAATGTTTCCAGTATATTATTGCGATATCTTTCACCATTTATAGTTCCTTCGAAAAAGATCGGACCAATAAGCCTTCTACGTGACATGGCACACCAAACCCCTATTTTTACAGGATGCAACGTTGTTTCCCTATAATAATGCGGATTGTCTGTTGCCCACATACGCATATTCTGAGCGTTTATGTAGCCGTTCAGGTGAAACCACGCTTCGTCGGTGAAAAACGTTTTATCCAAAACATCGTCGTCGTTAAGATTTGTATTAAAGAAACGACAATAGGCAACTCTTCGAACGTAATCTGGCGCCAATAGTTCTTGATACAATTGAACCTTGTAAGGATGCATACCAATATCGCGTTTAAGAATACTGCGGCAGGTTTCATAACTTATATCCAACTGTTGTGCCAGTCTGCTGACAGATGTTGTAGGTTGTTCTCTAATTGCGTTTCTTGCATTATTAACAACATTTTGGGTCCTAACTCGAGAAGATCTTCCCCCTTTCCATTGTCTTTTTACAGACCCAGTTGTTCGAAAGTTATTTATAATTCTCAATAGGTCACGAGAAAAGTTCTTATTTACTAAAACAACTTCAGGAAAACGTTGTTGGAATTCTTCCTTGCACATTTCTATTGAATAATACCATTCGCCGTTTGGCAAACGTCGACCGTTACGAAAGTAACATTCTAAAATGAACACCATTTGTTCTTGAGTAAACATTCTGAATGTGATTATACTGTTTTTTTTTTTTTAAATTGTATTGAAAGAATTAATAATTCACACTGACAGTCTGTCATTAAATGTTTGACAGAAAAATATTGTGAATATAATTCACGAAATACGATCTACGAACCGCAGCCTCCTACTACCTCAATTCATTTTGCTCTCATGTTAGATTATACTACTAAAATATATGTCAATTGTGTTTTTAATTTAAAAAAAAATAAATATGTGAACAAAATTAATTTAAATAGATAAATTTTGAGAACCGCCGGCCATCTTGGCCAAGCGCATAACGTGCCGTATATTTATTATCCGTATATTCCATGTCTCCATGTCGCTCGCAGACATGCAGACTTATTGGCTTACATACGGTTTGCTTACAATGAATGCATTTATGCATAAGTAAGTTATGACTAAACTTGGACAAAGCAATGAGAAAAACTGTTTAAGTTTGCCAGCGTATGTAAATTTAAAGGAGAGTGCTTTTAGTAAAAGTTGCTTCATCTGTCCGTAATATTATATTGATGAAATTATTATTTTTCTGTTGCAAGCCCCAACAAATTGCAAACTGGATCACCTACTTATAGTGCTTGCACTTTTGTAATATGATGAGGTCGTAAGGTGTATTCACGCTGTCGTTTGCGATGCACTAAACTGATATCCAAGTCGCGTGGTACTGGTGGATGGATTTTCGCCAACGGCATTCAAAATGTCGGGTGTTACCTGTAAAATACGATGTCGTTCTCGGTCACGTTCTAATTATCCATGATCCTTCAAATGTTGTATAAGTCTGATAAAGGTACGTTCGGCAGGAATTTCTAGGTTTGGAAACCAGTCCTGATAAAGTCTTCTGGAAGCAGGAGCATTTTCGTTTGGTTCGAAATAAATTTTTAACATATCAATTCGTTTAATGAAAGTGTAATGCACTATATTTTTGGTTATAGAAACTAAATTTAAATTAATAAAACATAAACGGAAATTAATAAGTACTAACGCCCTAATAAAAATAATAAAAACTAATTATTTTGAAAACGTATTGCTCATATATCTAATTTGTGTGACAGTGACCGAATAGAGGAGGCACCTGCACGTTTAGATGAATGAATAGACAAAGGTTTATAGATGGAAGAAAGAATGATTTATAATTGTCAAATCGTAAACGAGCGATTCGTATTCTTCGTATTCGTATTCTTGATACAACAGCTGACTATTTCGTGCGGTTCCAAAACGGTATTATTAAATAATTTAAAATTAAAAATGAAATTACACAGCGGATAGATGAGGCTGTTACTTGGTGAAGATCCATATTAATACGATGTAAAATAAAACAAAACGATTAATTTGTTTAATCTTCACTATATAAAACGTATATTTACTAAACGTTTACAAAAATGTGACGCGTTTCGCTAACACTGTAGCTTTATCAAACGACGATGGTATAATAATTATTCTACAAATGAAATGAGTGTATGCACATAAATTTGGTAATTACAGGTATATAAAGAAAGAAACGATAAGTTGTTAACAAAGAAAGGAAGAGATTAGGCATTCAAACACAATAATCACATGGAAAAACCCTAATTAAATAAATTTAGTAAAGGAGAACTATTTATATCTAGTTGGTCATTCAATAAATTCCCAGATTTTTTATTTTTATTTATTTCCAGGGCGATTTATTTTGTACATGTTAGATTTCAAACTCTGGATCGAATGAATGGTTTTCAGATAAGCCATCACATACTGATATAACAATTCATAATAGTTCAGTCCACCCATATAACCATAAAATAGCAGCTTACCATAGTATGTTACACAGACTTTTAATAATTCCTTTAACGACTAATAACTACAACAAAGAATTAAATATTATTAAACGAATAGCTGTCAATAATAATTATGACCCAAACTTAATTGATAATATTATAGCTAAGAAAATGTACAAGCAAACGTTAGAACAAGTATTTCCTTCTGATAAGAGTAAAAATAAAAATAATCAATTTAAAAGTTTAACGTACATAGGAAAACCTTAAATTAAAAATGTTTAGAAACTTCAGACCTAAATAAAGGGTCCGGCAGTGAAACGGGAAGATTAAGATATTGCGAAGATTAGAGTCAGACGGCTGGAGAGGAGTGGGGGACTCGACCTTAAGCGTTCAGAGGGTCGGTATTTTCAGTCGTCATGTTGCGTTGGACGAATGAGCAGCGTGCTTTCGCCGTAAAAGCATTTTACAAAAATGTTGATAGTGCTGTTGGTGCTCAACGTGCTTTCCGTAGGGAGTTCAATTTGTTACCGCGTGATCCTGTACCTTCAGCGAGCGCTAGCAACCAATGGGTAAGAAATTTTGAAGAAACTGCTAATGTAACCAAGAAACGAGGTGGTAGTGTAAGGACGGCTCGTACTCCCGAGAATGTTAATCGGGTGCGAGAGGCTGTAAGAAGAAGTCCACGGAAATCTGCAAAGCGTCACAGCATACAGCTCGGTCTTAGTGACCGAACCACAAGAAGGATACTGAAGAATGATCTCCACTTTCTTCCATTTAAGATACAGGTTGTCCAAGCTCTCAAACCTCAACACTACGTTAGCCGACTACGCTTTTGTCAACAGTTGTTAAATTTAATTGATCAAGATGGACAGCTGGTCCATAATTTATGGATGAGTGATGAGGCACACTTCCATCTTTGTGGATATGTCAATAAACAGAACTTTCGGTTTTGGAGTGACAATAACCGACGTAGTCTTCACGAAGAGCCTCTTCATTCACAAAAGGTAACTGTGTGGTGCGCAATGTCTACTCTAGGTGTGGTTGGTCCGTACTTTTTCGAAAGTGAAAACGGTAACACTGTAACAGTGAACTCTGAACGGTATGCTGAGATGTTGGTGAACTTTGCATTTCCTGCTCTCGATGAACATGTGAATGATCGGTCATTATTCCAGCAAGATGGTGCTACTAGCCACATTGCTAACATTTCGATGGACTTGCTGAAATTGGCGTTTCCTGGTCGCTTAATTAGCAGGAATGGCGATATGCCTTGACCTGCCTGTTCACCAGACTTAGCGGCTCCTGACTTTTTTCTGTGGGGTTATTTAAAGCTAAAGGTTTTTGAATCAAACCCACCCACAACTAAGGACGAACTGAAGGAGCGAATCCAACAGGAGATCAACAATATTCCGTTGGATATGCTACGCAGAGTCATGGGATCCTTCACCGAAAGACTTCAAGAATGTGTTCGAAACGAAGGACGCCATCTTACAGATATAGTTTTCAAAAAATGAACATTTTCATATATCCTCATTAATTTCCACTAATTTAGATTAAATTTGTGTAAAAAAGTTCAATAAATATTAATAATTAAGACTTTGAGAAATTTTTAAAAAATTCCCGTTTCACTGCCGCACCCTTTATATGTTTTAAAACAGACAACAATTTAGCCAGGTTCATTAAAAACAATAAATCCAAATCTTCAAAAGTTAATGAATAAATCAGGGGTATATAAATTAAAATGTGGTAGTAATTGTGACAAAATTTGTATTGGTAGAACTTTCAGAAATTTTAGAACTAGAATTTCAGAACATAAACGTAGTTATGATAACAAAAAACTAGATTCTAGTTACTCAAATCACTTATTATCTGATTACCATTCATTCGATTTGGAATTTGCAATCTTACATGTACAAAATAAATCGCATAAATTAGACCTCTTAGAAGCCCTGAAAATAAATAAAAATAAAAAATCTGGGAATTTACTGAATGACCAACTAGATATAAATAGTTCTCCTTTACTAAACTTATTTTCTATGTGATTATTGTGTTTGAATGCCTAATCTCTTCCTTTCATTGTTAACAACTTATCGTTTCTTTCTTTATATACCTGCAATTACCAAATTTATGTGCATACACTCATTTCATTTGTAGAATAATCATTATACCATCGTCGTTTGATAAAGCTATAGTGTTAGCGAAACACGTCACATTTTTGTAAACGTTTAGTAAATTCGTTTTATATAGTGAAGATTAAACAAATTAATTGTTTTGTTTTATTTTACATCGCATTAATTAATATGCTTAATCTAAAATTAAATTATCTGACATTTCAGAACAACACTGTATAATACATATATAAGTATTCATATATATCTACATATCTAAGATTTTGTCAGGCATTTCCAAATAATATAATTATAATATAAATTTAGTTTTTCTGCAATAAACTCTTATTTTTATGTACTTTTCATTTCCTCAGTCGACTTTTTGGCATATATACAAAGTACTGAATGAACCATTCGTTGAATTTAATTTTTTGTTTGAATTTGAATTTTTAATTATTTCATTGAAAACTTTTTCTCTTATGACGTAACTTTGGTTTTGAAATTATGAGTAGCAGTGAAATTTGAATAAATTTCGATAAATAAATTAACTCTCTTTTTAACAAATTGTTTTGTGCCGTGACTGATGCAAGCAGTTCAGTCATAGTATTAGGTTTTGAAATGTTCAAATCGGAATTTTTTTTCTCTTTAACTAAATGAAGTTTGCAATAATTTATGAATAAAATGGACGATAATACAAGTTTTATTCAAAATAAGTAATTACTATTTAATAAATCAATATTAAAAAGATATTTATAATCCTTTGTTTAAGATTGTCATTAAATATTTACTTTTAGGTAAAAACTAAGTTTCTCTTTACTGTGTCTGGATCCACCATAGGTCTACTTCCGGATAATCCCATAGATTTAGTAAAAACGAAATCTTCTAAATGCACTATATTAACGTAAGTCATATTTAAGTACAATCGACCTTCGATTTGACAAAATGGGTTGGTTACGAAAAAAATTCGCTATATCAAAATTATTATTTAAAAGCTTATATATTTAAATAAAACAAAAACATTATTTAATAATAATGCAGATCTAATCGAATTGATCCGAAAATAAGCTCGCTCCAACGTTTATAGAATTGCCGATTCTTTGGCCATCTTTCTAACCGCCACCTCCTCGTAATCTCCCAAAAACTAATTTGCCGGCCCATTTGATACCTGGCTCTAATTCGTTAAAATAAAGTTATTTCGAATCACTTTATTAGCAAAATCAAGAATTTTGTTAAATCGGAGTTCGTTATACCACGAGATCAAAAATTATATTGATAAAGGTTTGACATGGAAGGTAAAACGTCTGTCTTAAGTTATATCATATAGTATCATACTGACATTAATATTTGTCAATATATTTTCTCTTTGACAAGTTGTAGTTTTTCAATTATGGTTTACACCACAGCACACAAAACTTTCATGATTGAAGCGTATTTTAGAACAGGTGTGCTAGTTAATGGAATTTGGGAATACAGTAAGCGTTTATGTTTGGATAATTTTTGTGAACACAAAATTTCCCAGTAATAGAGCAAGATTTTTATATGTGCTTCGCACATAGTATTGGTGTATTTCGCGAAACTGGATCTGTAACTCATTAGAAAGGTGTTGGTAGGCCAACTATTCGTACAGAAGAAGTAATCATTGACGTTCGTAATCGTATGGGACAGAACCACACAAAATCTTTGAGACGCCTGTCCCAAGAAATTGGAGTTTCTTATGGAACATGCCGAACCATTGTAAAGGAAAACTTGAACGTACATCCATTTAAGATGCAATCATATCAAGCTCTTTTGCTAACAGACCACCCCAGACGTCTTGCGTACTGTCAATGGTTCGTCAACAATTTAATGAATAACGACCTGCTAAACTTAACATTTTTTTTCCGATGAGGCATGGTTTCATCTTTCGGGGTACATAAATTCTCAAAATATGCGAATCTGGAGCACTAATAAACCGCATTCTTTTATTGAATCTCCACTACATTAAAAAATTGGTGTTTGGGTGGCAGTCTCCCATAAGAGAATAATTGGGCCGATTTTTTTCAATTTCACCATCAATGCAGAGAGGTACAGAAATAACATTTTTACTGAATTTGTTCAACAACTACACGACGATGAACTTCATAAAGGTTATTTCCAAAATGACGGTGCAACAGCAGATACGACACGAGAAACTATAGCCTTTCACCGTGAGTTTTTTGATGATCGACTTCTTATAAGTTTCCAAACGCAAGTTGAGTTTCCTCCGAGGTCACCTGGTTTGACTATTATGGACTAATTTGTGTTCCTTTACTGCAAAAATAGAATTTTTAGAACTCCTGTACATAATTTGCAAGTACTGCAACAAAATATTATTGAAGTATGTGTAAACATAACGCCACAAATGTTGCAAAACGCTTTTGATAGCATGAAAAGGCACGTAAATGGGTGAAGGCAAACCAGACCACCGAACAAGGCGGGGGTCATTTCGAACATTTATCGTAATTTGTTTATTAATTTTTAATAAAATGTTGTTCAAATATGTAAATCATTTTAGATAAACGTATATTTACAAATTTTGTCAGTCAAATGTCAGTATGGCAGTTAACCTGATAATTTAATCAGAATTATCTCAATAGAATGATATAAATTGAAACGGACGTTTTACATTCCATGACTATCCTTTATCAATATAATTTTTGATCTCGCGGTATAAAAAGGTTCAACTGTATTTTTTCCTAAAACTTTTCCAGACATCGAGTGGAAGCATCTGGGAAAAATATTCTCCAGAGTTTAGAAATTCAATTATTGACGAAAGAAGAATGCACCGACTTGGTTCAAGTAAACAATTTGACATTTTCATTAGTTACAAGTTCGTTCTGTGTAAGAGTACGCGGTCCATATAAGGTATATTTTTGTAATAATAAAACAATATTTTTTCCATTTATTTTGGTATTTTAGTAATGAAAGTTACATATATATATATATATATATATATATATATATATATATATATATATATATGAAAGTTATAATATATCGTAAGTATTTGTTGACTAGAAACTTTCAAATATCTCGAAAAATAAGCAGTCCAGATTTAAAATTTAATGGAGGAAATACATTAGTGATAGAATTAGTCCCTTTAGTGGGTGCGGCAGGTATAACTTTGAAATCTTTACACCGACAATGTAGAAAAATGTCCAGACAATATAAAATACAAGCAAAAGGCCAAATTTGCTGATAAAGTTTTAGTTTGCTGCGCGTTATCAATTAGGGGAAGGTGACCTGTGACGGACCCCCTAACTTCAATCGACTGTAATTGTGAAACCAGTTAAGATTTTAGAACATTCATTGGCTTAAAACTAAGGGGCCATAGGCTTCTTTAGTGACTGTTGATTAGAACTCTCAAATGGTTCAATTTTACCAGTAGATAAATTGATTTTCTTTTAAGATCAAAGGGGCGATTATAGGCACCCATCCTCTATGATGGCCCTCCTCGATAAAAGGGACAGGTAATAATTTATCTCGAAAAATGATGCGATTTCTTAATAGATACTCACAAATATATTAAAGAAACAAACATTTATTATAAAAGGAACATTTTTCTACTTGCAAACGTCACAAACAAACATTTTAGTTGATCTTGAAACACCAGCGCATTCGGTGTGACACCAGCCTGTGCATGCCTGGCATCTTATCCATGTTTCTTTAGAACGAGACCGAGAAAAAATTTCATTGCAGTACAAACATGCACAATCTGATTCGTCACTAAAATCTCGTTCATTACTTTCTTTGTCACTATTGTCTTCTATTTTTTCATTAATTTTCCTTTTAGCTGCTCTTGCTGGTTTTTTTCGGTCTGTGTCCAATACTTCTTTCTTCTTTTCTTTAATTACTTCTAAGTCTGGAGTGGAGTTGATGACACCTGTTTTACCACGTTTTCTTTTTCTTTTTGTATCTCTTCTTGGTGCTTTAGGAAGAGGAGATAACTCTTCAATTTGTTCTATGCTTATATTTTTTACTGAGGTAGTTGCGACGTTTTGATCGACTTCAACTTCGTGCAAGATCTCTGAATTAGCTTTGTTGTTATTATCATCATTCATATTTTCATTTGGCATGTCTTTGCCACGATTTTTTTCCGTCATATTGTCGATTATAGGTTCAGGTTTTTCAATGTCAGTTGTTGATGCAGGGCCAAACTCCCAATCTTCAAAAATGTCTGGATCTAGAGGAGAAATTCCAGTTTTTTTAAAAGAGCTACATTGGAGGGTGTAGCGGCCTTCAAGTAAGCATTGTTGAAAAGTTTTGTTACTTGAAAGTGGGTAACCGCTCGGCCTGGGTTTCGTTTGAGCCATTTTTGGATTTCTTGGTTGTAGTAGGTTTGAAGTGCTGCAAAAAATCCCACATCGAGTGGTTGTACTCGATGGGAACAGTGTGCAGGGAGACAAAATAAGATAATTCCGTTACTCTTAGTGTACTCTAGTACTTCCAACCCCTTGTGACTACTATGTCCATCTAGAATTAAAAGAACTTTATTTTCATTCGAAGGCTTAACATGTTGAACAAAGTGATTCAACCATTTCACAAAAGTTTCAGAATTCATCCACCTATTTTCCTGACAAAATGCAACACTGCTTACTGGTGCGTTATCCATTAATTCGGCTTTAAAACGTTTGCGTGGGAAGATAAAAGCAGGAGGAACAAATGTTCCTATTGCGTTCATACAACATACGGCAGTGTAGTGTTGTCCACGTTCGGCGCTACTGGTGACTCCAATTTGTTTGCGTCCTTGTGTTGCAAGAATTTTTTGAACCCTGGTTGCAACTGTGCTCATACCAGTTTCATCTATATTGAAAATGTTCTCTGGACGAATATTATATTTATCCAGAACTTCTTGAAGAGAATTGAAAAATGATTTAATATTTTCCTTATTAAATGCTTGAGCTCTTGCCAGAGATGTGTGCTGAGGAGTTCTAATCGATATGGTAGGATTTCTTGCAAGGAAACCCCTTAACCATTTTCTACCAGCCATACCTTTATCTCTGTTGAATCGATGATGTATTTGGTGTTTTTCGGCTATCTGGAAAACAAGTGTTCTCAATTCTTCACTCGTGAGTCCAAAGAATCTCGTCTCTAAATTAACAATATGCATCGCAATTTCTGCTTCAGTGTTAGGACTAAATGTAGGCTTATAGCCACCTAGGTACCCCTCTTTACTACCATTACTTTGTTTGAGTCTTCTGCGTAGTGTAGTACGAGGAACATTAAAAGTTTTAACTGCCATTGTGTACCCCATAACTTCATTTCTTACGGCTTCAATTGCAGAAGCCATATTCTCTTCCTCCCACAGCTGCCTTTCCTTCTTTTTATTCTAAAACAAAGCCAGTAATGAATATCTATGACTAACGAACAGGTTCCTATGATGGCCCCAGGGCTATCATAGAACTATTATTTTGTTGTTAATAATTATACGAGTTCCACTGCTAAAATTCGCGGAAAATTGTGAAATAAAACAAATTACGCTACGTAAATCGCTTTACTGCTTTTCAAAATACTACCCTTTAAGATGTATACATTTTTGTATCTTATAAAACCAATCTTCAAAACAATTTTTCCATTCTAAGCGAGGTATCTCCAAAACCAGTGATTTAAATTTTTCAACAGCCTCTTCAGACGATGAAAACCGCTTTCCACGCATTTTATTTTTGATGTTTCGGAATAAGAAGAAGTCATTGGGCGCTAAATCGGGCGAATATAGGCAATGAGTCATTAATTCGATGTTTCTGTTGGTCAAAAACTCGACAGTTTGTCGTGCTGTATGAGCGCTTGCATTGTCATGATGAACAATGATTCGTCAGTTTATATTGTTTTTTCTGACTTCATCGATAACTTCCGGCAAACAAATTGACGTATACCAGTCAGCATTAACTGTTCGTCGATCCTCTAATGCAACAGTTGCAACATGCCCCGTTTTTCCGAAGAAACAAGCAATCATTCTTTAGAAACGCTTCGTGACCGCATCACTTTTGTTGGTATAGGTTCATTTCGAAACACCCATACAGTCGATTGCTGTTTAGTTAGAGGCTCATATGAATATATTCTGGATTCGTCACCTGTTACAATGTTATATACAGAATTTGAATGACCTCAATCAAATTTTTTTAACATTTCCTTGCACCACTAGACGCGTACCTGTTTTTGGTCGCCTTTTAAATTTTGAGGGATCCAACGACTGGAAAGGTTCCTGACATGTAAAAGACCGTTAAAAATCGTATGTATTTGTTTCGCCGCAATGCCTAAGGACTCCTCTATCTCACTATATGTCACATGTCGATCTGATAAAATCATTTCACCCACAGCATCGATATCTTTCGCAACAACAGAGGTGCGTGGACGTCCTACACGAAGATCGTCATCAAACGTTGGTCTTCCACGCTTGAATTCTGCGATTGTGCTTCATTCTCAAATCTCGAATTAAGCTTTTCCACACATTCGTAAAAAATCATCACTTTTCAAAATTCAAAATTCACGATTCAAAATTTCCATTTTTGACACAACTATTACTTTGTTAAATTCTGTTAACACAAAATTGTCGTTTTTAAATCGAAGTGTCAACAGAATTATAGGTTAAAAACGTCAAATTTTACGAATATGATAATTGTGGGATGCTAGCAATTCAAGGAGTACTTGATTCCGCGAATTTTAGCAGTATCCATTGTACCTGTTCCGAAAAATAGCCGAAAAACCATATTATATTTTTTAAGATGTTCTAAAAAAAATTGTACCAAAACTTTTGAGACATACGCTAATGATATACTGAAAATAGTTAAACAGCTCAGGCTGTTTAAATTGCTTAAGAACATCCCATAATATGGCTCAATGCAAATCTACATCGTTTGTCGAATTTTCCGAAGAAAGCACCATACCATGTCACACATCAATATGAACAATACTAGATCTTATTCATCAGATTGTGTTGTATATTTTGATTGTATCATTCAAACTATACAACACAATCTTATCAAGCACACAAGTAAAATTGCAAAACAGAACCCGGTATTACAAAAATTCAAAAATCAGACACGACCGTGTTGATTTCCACTTGTATTGCAGAAATACATGTACAGTTTAGAGTAAAATATTAAAAATTACCACTGCGTTTTAATTATTAAAAAACAAATACAACCGGTCAACATTTACCATAACAATTCATTCGACAAAATTGAAAATTGGTTTCTTATTATTTAATGATGTTAATTGATTAACAAATAGTTACATTAATGAACAGCTTGTCGATATCTTAGTCTAAAGATATTTACAATACAAGTGTCCCGTATCGTTATGCTCAAATTTTAGGAGTGTAAAGTAGACTTCATTTCAAGTAACGAAAACGCAAAACTTGTATATGCATTTTTATTTGTTTCAAAGTTACAGTTCTATGAATGTGATTGTCAGATCATGAAAAAAAATGTAATTCTAAAGCCAATAAAAACTGATTTGATTTAAAAAAGTTCAATTAATAATATTTTCGAAATGTCCACCTCCTTGCTGAATGCAGGCTTGTGCCTGTAAGCCAACAGAAGAAGTAACTTATTCGAATGTCATACTTGTTTTGTCGGATTTGCTCGGCAGCCAGGTGAATACGATCCAACAACTCTTCTCTTGTGTTCGAAACTTGTGCGTAGACTAAATTTTTCATGTACCCCCATAAATAAAAGTCAAGGGGATTCAGATCGGGTGATCTGGGTGGCCATGCAACAGGACCACCTCGACCAATTCATCTAGGATAATTGACGTTAACCCAATTTCGGACAGCATTTCCGAAATGTGATGAAACATTCAGTGGGACATCCTCTAAAAGACCTGGCAGTTCGTCAATAAGAAATTGAAGGTAATTGTCCGCATTTAACCTCCCAGGAAGAATCAACAAGTCATCGATTAGGGCCGCCCAAACGTTAATAGAAAATTCATGTTGAAATTTAGATGGGCGTATAACTTTGGGATTTTCTGATGACCACCTGTGCAGGCTTCTCAGATTTGTAACACCACTTCTCGTGAACGTAGATTCATCTGTCCAGAGGACTGTTCTGCAGAAATTAAAATGAAGCCGTGACTGTCTTAATATCCAGGTAGAATAAACTAGACGAGCATAGTGGTCTGCGTCAAGCAAACCGTGTCCCCTGCGATAGTGATATGGATATAAGCCCTCACGTTTTAAAATTCGCCAAACTGTCGTTCGTGGCACTCTTGTTGTCTAGCGATTCGACGTACACTGAGAGTTGGATCCCTAGTAACAATAACTACTGCTTCTTCCTCTAAGTCTGCTGGCAAATTTACTCCTCGGTCTAAAAGATAATCACGCAGTCCGCATTCCCGAAATTGTTTGCGTACTTCCAGAAACGTTCTGTAATGAGGAATGCACCTATCGGGAAGCCGATGTCGGTATTCAATAACTGCTTGACGTGCATAGCCATACACAAAATGCATGTCCGCATACTCTTGAGAAGAAAATCGGTAAGGCATTTTGAATAAAGAAAACGTGTCCACTCACTAATAAGCTGTTGTATGAGCTGAAACGTAATGTAATCCTTCATTAAAAAGTGCAACGTTAAGAGTCATCTGAACATTTGTTTATTGTATGATATTCATGGTTCAGCACTTACGAAATAAGTAAGAACCTTCTTTATTATAAATCAATTTCCAGTACTCTTTTTTGTAGATCTCCAAGAAATTACTGCATGCACTACGACACGTGTTTATTTATTTTAGGATAAAATTTTATTATGCAACATTAACAATCACAGGCCTGTTATTGAATCGCATAACTTTTTTTGAATAAAACCAGTTTGTATTTGACTTTAGAATTACATTTATTTTGATGATCTGACAATCACATTCATAGATCTGTAACTTTGAAATAAATAAAAATGGATATACAAGTTTTGCGATTTCGTTACGTGAAATGAAGTCTACTTTACACTCCTAAAATTTGAACATAGCGATACGGGACACTTGTACAATAATATTTTTAGCTACTTTTATATTTTGATCTAAACCAGTTTTTTTTTAACGTATTTATTAAATTCTGAATCTCGAAATGATAATTTTAATTGTGAATTATGGTATTTTAAGAGTAAAATATTTTTTCTAGTATGTTGACATAGCTTTGGGAACAACTTTTGTGTGCAGAGGACGTATTAGAGGTATTATTACACAACCTTTTAAGCAATTGAAAACCCAGTACCCGATACCAGTTGTTGATGTTGGTTTGTATTCGGGTTGGATTAGAGCTAAAATTATTAATTTAAATCAAGTGTCTAGTGCAAGCTTAAAGTATTACAATGTAATGTTATTTACAATATTATATATATTTAAGTTAAAATGTTACTATAACTAAACAATTTTTTATTTATCTATTATTTGATTTATTATTTATATCATTTGAATTAATAATACTAATCTATACAATTTGAAAGTAGACTTTTCGCTTTCAGCTTTCGTTGTTTTATCTCGCTTACTCATTTTGAAAGATCATTTACTTGCGTGTAAAATATAATAGTATTCCGAACTGTCGTAAAAATCTGCCACCGCCTGCCGTTTAAGTATTTCCTTAGACAACAATTTTGTCTACAACAGAATGGATGATTTGCGATGGAAATCGGTCCCAATTATAGCATTTCAAATTATTAATTCCTTTTGATTTTATATTTACTGCTTGTGCTTTTTTATGTACCATATACTTTCAATACTTCTATCGCTTTCAGTGTTTGTGACTAATTCAGATAGAGCGCACAGTCATGATTAGATTCGGCAAAGAGTCCGTATCAAAGCACACTTATTCAGTATTATTCCACTGGTCGTTGTGAGTGCATGTCAGTACACACATACTTAGAAAATGCCGCATTTAGGTACGTTTTGGAAACGGCGTACTTCGAATAAATTAGAAAATGTAATAACGAGTATGCCGGATTTAGAAAATGAAGACGATAGAATTAAATGTGTATGGTGCGACGACTATTTGACGTGTACCAGCAGGTGGAAGCGTGAACGCCACCTAAAAAGTATAAAACACTGTTCTGCAATCCGTGGCAAGCGATACAGCGAACAATTAACATTTGATATGGGTGTTTGTTTTATTATGTAATCTACCGTTCACTTTACTAGACCAAAAAGTATTTGTCTCCTTCTGGAGCAAGTATTCGGATTATACATTACCAAGTCGGAAATCGATAAGAAACGTTATGCCATCTGCTCGTGACTATATTGAAAGAAGAATTAAAGCAGAATTGAAACATAAAAAATTGTGGTTATGTGTGGACGAAAGAATCGATCGGCAAAAAAATTCTGTGGTGAATGTGTTGGTAGGTACAATCGAAGGATTTGAACCGTCATCCTCTATCTTACTTGAGAGTTGTAAAATGTACTAGCGAAGAAATGTTGAGCGCATTGAACAAATTTCAAGTTTCAACAAACCAAGCCCTAAAAGCCCCTAAAACGTACAAAAAAATTTCACGAACTGTCCCAAAGTGCCTGAACCACCACAGCCGATTACTACGCGTTGGGGACATGGTTAGAGGCTGCGTTTTACTACTGCGAACATTTTGATGATGTAGAGAAAGTAGTTTTACAATTCGATCCGAGACACGCCGAAGCTATCGAGAATAGCCAGAAAATGTTTCAAGATAGTCAGTTAAATAGTGATTTAGCAACTATTCGCAAAAACTACTATGGACTAGCGGAGAGAATTGAAAAATTACAAAAAGATTCGATGTCGTTTGTGGATTCTGTTCAAATTGTGGATAATGTTCACTCACACCTATTTGCGGCGGAAGGCGAAAAAAATGAGTATGTAATAACGAGCGATCATTAAAATTTTCACTCGTAGCTGGCCGTGTATATAAAAATTATGTCGTAGCTTTAGTCATTAAGATGTTATTTCAAACATCTGTCAGTGTCAAATATATATACTAAAGTTTCATCAAAAGAAAAAGTAATGGCCTTTAATGATATGCATAAAGCGTTTATGGTAGAATGTTACTTCCTGACATCTCAAAAAATTGATGGTATTTGGCAGCATTTAATAGAAAATTGCCTTGCGGAGTTTGAAGAGAGATATCCAAATACTGTTCCTAGCCATAAAACTTTCCGTGATACGCTAATGCATTGTGTAAATCTTTTTCGTCAAACAGGCAGTATTTTAAGGAAATAAGGAAGCGGTCCTCCTCTCAAGAGAAGTCGCGGCGTAATTGAAAATGTCAGACAAATTATTAACGAATCTCCTCAAACATCTATTCGCAGAGTTTCGCAACAAGTACGAGTAGGGCTTTCGTATGGAACATGTCAAAAAATTTTAAAAAAGAACTTGCACATGATCCATGTAAATTAACTTCTGTACAAAATCTATTACCCACGGATCATGAAAAAAGAACACAATTTTGCCAATGGTTTATTCAAACAATGACAGACAATATTTTAAATCATACTTTTTTCACCGATGAAGCTTGGTTTTATTTGAAAGGTTATGTTAATTCGCAAAATATGCGTATGTGGTCCAGTGAAAATCCTCATGAGTCGTCACCGATTAATAGGACCAATATTGTTTGAGGGCACGATAACATCGGAGAAATATCGTAACGAAATTCTCAGTGTTTTTACTAATCAATTGACTAATGATGAACTCCAGGTCGGATATTTTCAACAGGATGGGGCTACATCTCACGTTACACTTGAAAATATTCAGTTTTTGCAACAATTTTTTGGCGATAGGATAATAAGTCGAAATACAGCGATTCCATATCCACCACGATCGTGTGATTTAACAGTCATGGATTTTTTTTGTGTGGCCATATATAAAGAATATTATTTATGAAACACCAATTAATAATCTACAAGAGTTAAGACATAAAATCATAGAAAAATGTGAACACATCAATAACTCACCGCAAATACTGATCAATGTCTTCAATGCTCTACGAAATAGAGTACGATTATGCTTGGTGGAGAATGGTCATCATTTTACACATTTTTTATAATATTCTATTACTTTGTATAAAAATTATAAATATATTTAATATAAAAGTCAGCATTTCAAATTATTTTTTAACAATCATGACGTTTGAAATTATAATGACAGATCTCCTCTAATAACTTAAGTTAGGACATACTTTTTGTGTACATGGTTTACTTGAGCGAAAATTTTAATGATCACTCGTTACGAAAATTTGAAATTGTTATTGACAAGGATTCAGATTTTCTCATACTAAGACAAATTTGTGAAGGTGCGTCGAAAGATCCATTAAGTTGTCACAAGGATTACTTTAAATTTGCAAATCGATGTGGAACGGTCGTTTTCATCATTGAAAAATATTTATTCCGCACGCCGTACTCATTTGACTGAAACAAGTGTGGAAACATATTTAATGATTTAAATATTTAATAGATGCCACCCAGTTTGTGATTTCGTGGCAGCTTCTAAAACAATAAGTGTTTCAGCACGTTATATAATATATTTTTTATCATTATTTTATGTGTCAACGTATCGCCTATGTTCACTCATGAAAGTCACGAACATAAATGATGCGAGTACGTAAACGTTACTGAATGCTTGCCTTGATACGGCAGCTAGGCCCCTCCACGTTGTTCTCCGCACTACACTGAAACTTGCCCCTCTTTGCCGACTCTAGTCATTATTATATGTATTATCTAAGTGAAGTTAAGTTAATATTAGGAAATTCTTTCATAATCATTTATTTCTTTTATTCGAGATTTTGGTTTAAAAGCAGTCCGTTTGGTCTGAACTTCATCTTTTCATTGTTTATATCGGGTTTTTCTTTTATCATTACACATAGGTATAATGCTGTGAGTGTTAGTGAAATGCTCCCATTACGAGGGATACGTTCGGTATTAGAAGTATGATGTTATGCGAGAACGTTTTACAATTTCATAAAATGGTAAAATCTATTTGTACTTTTTTGTTATATTTTCTAGCTTTTTTGATACACTAATTTTACTGTCTTAGATCAACCTTAAAGAAATACTATTCATCTTCTTTGAATTTATTAAAAATATTTAAAATTGAATAATACGTCACTAGTGTATAACTGGTTGCCTACTATGCCACCATACATTTGTCCCTCTGTGTTAAGCTAAAAGAAGAAAAATCCATGCATTATATCAAGCGAGATACAAAATTTGTATCCTAGGTAAGCCATAATCGACTGAGATAGACATATAAGTCATGCCTGAGCTTAGAGAATTGACGAAGTGTCATTTGTAAATAATCATAAGTCAAGTTTACAAGTTACGATTTAACCTATTACTAATAGCGCAACATGTAGGTTAGGTCACTTAATCAATCTAAAGCATAACTGATTTAATCCATGGAATACTTTGAAAACTTTTTTTGTTTCTCACTCCTTACCTATGTGTAATGATAAAAGAAGAATCCGGTATATAGTTGCAGGTTATTATATTGTATACATGTAAATTAATGAATTCTCAATAAAGGCACTATTATTTTCACCTTATATAGCCAAGAAGCTGCCAGTTGTCTTTCTGAGGACTGCAATATCTGAGATAATAATTAATGATTTCAACTGAAAAACTTGAGTCTTCGAAAGCTCAATTCAAGGTCTGTTCTACTTTGGTTGACGGATGATAGAAATTTGTACTGAACTGAACTTAAGAGATGAAAAATTCTTAAAAACAATAATAGCTGGTGATGAGACATAGTGTTTTCTATATGATTTAGAAACCTTTCTTCAAAACCACAATCAGTAAGAGTAGCTTTTCAAAGTCATGATTTGTGCACTGATACATTATCGTGGACCAATAAGACACCTTGCGTAAGTTTTCTGTATCTTTTCACATTAATAGAATCTCTAAGACGATGCGTCAAGCTTGCATAATACTATCTATTTACCGTACTACCTTTATTCAGATAATCAATCAGCAAAATTCCTTGGCAGTTCAAAAAAATAGTTGCCATTATTTTTCCTGCAAAAGCGGTGACTTTAAACTTCTGGGGTGACTCGAGCCTTTAATACGTCACAGCATCGACTCTTGTTTCGATTCTCGACCATAATGACGGGCCCAAGTTTCATCTTCAGTGACAAATCGGTTAATAATTAAATCTTTTTCCTTTCTACAAAGTGCTAAAAATTATTCACACGTCTCTACCTAGACAACGTCGAAAGCATTCGCGGAACACCTTGTACTAACATTTGTAATTCCAAGGTACTCCTAGAATTCTAAAGATTGTGGTTTCCGAAACACCTAGTAAACCATCAGAATAATGAAACATACATGAGTAGGTAAACCCCACCAGTTTTGTATAATACAAAGGTACCTTAGATAAAGGTACCTTTGTATTAACCTAGTAAACCCGTTAATTGTCGCTTCTTTAGTCTTGTATTTTCCACTACAAAACATTTGGTTTTTGCAGCAATATCTGAAGTGATCACATCATTAGGGCAATCTGGACGGGGATCATCTGATTCTCGACCATGTTTAAACAATTTTGACCATTCGCAAAAGTTGACTTGGAAGGGTAATCATTGGTGTATACAGCCAACATTTCTTCAAAAATAATATTTTGAATTGTTCCTTGTTTTGCAAGGAACTTTATAACGGTTCTATATTCCATTTTGTTCATTTTTATATAAATTCAATGCACAGCAACACAAACTAATAGATAAAAAAATTAATAATGTTGAAAAGATATATGTGATTTTAAAAAAGCATAATGGAAAATTGCATTAAAATTTAAAGTTTCCTAGTCTAGGAAGATGAAAACGGCCCCTAGTAGGTCTAAATGTATTTCACATTAAAATGTTTCATTTGTTAATCCTACTCTAGAAGTAAATACGATTTATACTTTATACGTTAAAACCTAAAAAATAGAACTTTCTACTTGTTTTAAACGATGTATGTATGGGCATTAATTCCCTAATTTCATCATTTGATACTTTTTCAGAGACACCGTGAGTATAATGTTTGTAAATTGTTTAATGGACTTACGGACAATATTAGGAATGAAAAAACATTCAGAGTATTAAGATGCCTTTAAAGAGGTTTTTGGTATCAAATTGTATTTATAGTATGGATGAGTATTTTCTTTGAAGTAACGTGTCTTCAAAAACTTTTCTCATTAGAGACGGCCATGCTTTTTTTTTAATTGTTGGTGACAGTGCACGTGTTCTGTCACAAACGTATAATTTTGATAGTTTGGTTATATCATGTAAATATGTGCAATAATAAGTAATTTAGTTTTTGAAAAAATATTTATTACAATAGTCAAAAATAAAAGAAAATAATACTAAAGCAGATGTTGGAAATGTTGACCATTATTTTGAAGACAAAGTTGAACTCGTTTCATGCTTTGAAAGCCCTTTATTAAGATTTCTTTAGTTATGCCAGCACAAGAATTCACAATAGCATTATGAAGATCTTCGATTGTGTGATGTCTGATCTTGAAAATGGTATTCTTTAAATATGGAGAAATAAAATAGTCTGAAATTGTCAAAATTGGGGATCTTGGAGGAAAATTAATAATTCTTGTATAATTCTTGTATTGTGCACTGGTGCATTATCTTGATGGAAATATCCTTCCGTAAGTTCATCATCATGAAGTTCATTAATAAACGGCTCTAATAATTCATTTTGATATCTTTCAGCAGTTATGGTTTAATAAAAAAATATAGACCCAGAAAAAGCAACTTCTTGAAACTACTAGTCAGACGCCTATTTTTTGTGGTTTTCACAATTTCATGACGGTTTCCTGCAGACCAAATTCTCATATTTTGCTTGTTTAAATATCCTGAAAGATGGAACCAAGCCTCATCCGAAAATAAGCATTTGTCGAGAATGTCATTATTATTTATGTTATTCAAAAACCATAGACAATACTGTGATCTTGTACCAAAATATACCTGTTTGAGTTCCGAAACTGCTTGAATTTTATATAGAAACAACTTTAAGTCCTTTTTTAAAATAGTATGACATGTTCCAACTGACAAACGAACTTGTTGTGATAGTTTTGCGATTAATTTTTTGGGTGAGTTGTTCATTTGATGTCGAATATCTTCTATTCAATTTGCTGTTCGTTTTCTAGGTCCTCTACCGCCAGGTTTACGAGTTATTGCCCATGTTTCACCAAATTTAATAACACAAGCTTGAATATGTTTTTTGCAGTTGTGCGTAAGTAACTGGCAGATTAGGATACTGTTGCCGGAAATCTTGTAAGCACTGATTAGTGGAATAAACCCAATCTCCATTTTCTGATTGTTGGCTAGTTCTATAGTAACTTTGAATAATAAATATTTTATGTTCAAACCTTAATATAATAAAATAATTTAAAATATAGCCTTTATAATTTGAATTTATGTATGACAACTGTCAGGCTTTGAAGTTTTCTAAAACTTCGCATGTGCGCCATCTTTGATTACTCAATTACTTAAAAAATAGCCTACTATAATGAGAAAAGCTTTTGAAGGCACGTTATAATTGCTTATGCTGGTCTGCTTGATTCTGATATCTTCTGGCCTAATGTAGAAGTAACGAGCCATCGAAAAAATTCATAATTGGAGTAGACTGTGAAATTGGGTTGGTACTTTAACCACTTTCACATAATGACATTTATTATTTGACATTGAAACTATAAGTTTGTGTCAAATTTTTCAAAACTCTTATTAAGAAAATTGTTTGTGTTTAGATGTAAATGGACAACATTTTCAACAACTACTGTAGCATATGTAAATTTTGATTATGATTTCGATATTAAATAAATTATTTGTTTTTTTTTTTTGTTGTAGTATCATTTCAATGCCATAACCTTTTTTTACAATGAAACCAAATGAAACTGTCAAGCATCAAGTAATGTGTCATTATGTGGAAGTGGTTAAAGTACCAACCCAATTTCACAGTCTACTCCAATTATGAATTTTTTCGATGGCTCGTTATATTTGTCGGTGTACATGACATTTCTTGTTACCACTATCTATTATCTGTGTTTTTTGGGTATTATTTTATCTTTGCATAATTTTTTTATTTTCTCTTTTTACTGACGACATTTTTTTTAAACTTAGATTTACATTACTTGTAATAAAAATGACTGTTATAATGACTTTTCCAAGTACGCACAAATATAAATGTAATTCCAGATTGCGAAAATCGATATTATTCCAATATTTTTCCTGATTCGATCAAAATAAACATTTCTTCACTTTTCCTTCTGATGATGGTAGAAAGCAGGTATGGTTGAACTCTATTAAAAAATTTTCAGGTATAAATATTTCTTCAAATTCAAAACAAATAAATGTGAGAATCATTCTGTACAACATCTAAATAATTTAGTGTCTTCTCATTCTATCAGGTTCAATTGTGAGGAGGATAGTGGGCATATCTTAACAAATCTGCAATCATTTATATCTTTTATTGAGCCTAAATGTGCTAAGATTAGTACATTGAATACGAATGAATTAGAAGATTCTTCTCTAAATATTCCAATTAGTGATGAAAATGATTTTAATTATCAAGCTGTCACATATGTATGTGAATTCCTCCTAGCTTACCTGATTGTAAGGTTTGTAAAATCTTATTTTTTGCTAACGTAGAATCTCATCACACTTTTACAATGTTTAAGGAATTTAGTGAATCAAATAATCTTCTTTATCCCACTCTTAGTTTGGTATTATATAACACTATTTACGATAAGATGTTGTTAAATTCATTTGGCCATGTAAATTCCATTCGCAAGAAAATGCTGGTAACTTTGCAGGTTAGTTTTTCATGGTATACTTGTGTTAAATCCGATCATCAAACTTTAGTTCAAGAACAGTTGTTAAATATATCTATGAGATAAATTATTAAGAAATTTCATGATGACGTTTGTCGGTCTTCTAATGACAGATCTCTGAATTGAAACTCATGAAAAATTAGCAGCCGATGCATTTGTGGAAGATAAATTCGGTTCTTGTTACGTTGGAAAGTTTAGGGTTTTCTAATCTTTTGTGCATTTGAAGAATTGTCCTTATTTTACGAGTATATTGCTGTTTATTAGAATATCTGTTTATATATTGTTATGAGTATATAGTTTATTTTGTTTTACTGCAAGAATATTGCACTTTTTTATATATTTGTTGAATTTTAAATATTTATTTTTCTTACACATAGAGTTAAAATTTATTTTTTAACGGAATTAATTTTTATTTATACGCACGTAAATACGTGGCTGCGATTTCTATATTTATAGATATGTCGCACTGATGAGATCAAAACAGATCGAAACATGTCATCGCGGTTGTTTACAAATTTAGTACTACCATTTGAACATGAGAGGCGCTAGCGTAAAGGTCTCTTTTTTAACATGGAATGTACAACTCATATATGACATGCTTTCTGCTCGAAAGTGAAATATATGCTCGGCTATAATATGATCTTTCTCGGTCTGGTCTATAATATACGATTATTAATAGTTTGACTTTCGCCTAGAAGGTGGACGCATGAAATTTGTTCTTGAATATTCGAAGAAACTTCTTTTAAAAATTTTATTTATTTAAAATTATAACAATTTTATTATTAGGTACAATAATTATAATTTTCAATGATGTTATTAGTTTCAGTATGTGAGTACAACTACTATGATTTTAAAGTGTTTGTATAATGTAAACTATTGTCGATAATAAATCGCTTGTGTTTGTTGTTTCTGCGGTCGGGTGGCCCACTTGATGGACGTTGGTTTGTACATCAACATTCCTTATACAGAGTGTGACATAATTCATGCGTCTCCATGAGTTTAAAATATCATTGTTATTCTCAATACAGTTTTACTAAAACTGTAACAGATATTGACTTTATTAGAGTAATATAAAACAAAATTATAACTGTGTTAATCAGATACTTTCTTAACTAAAGAAATTTCTAACTATAGAACTAGGTGAAAGTAATTGATAAGTAAAATATGAAAAATCGTCTTCTACAATTTCTTTATTGAATTAAAATACATTTTTTATTTCAACTACAAAACTAAGATTGCGATTTTCCAAAATTTAAAATGCCATCTTCAAGTTATTGTTTTTCCGGTTTCTCTTCGTTTTCTGATTTTTCTTTCAGTGGCACAACCGGATAGTCATACCAAGGGGCATAACGTGGTTTATCTACGAAAAAATAGAACTGTGGAACATCATAATAGGTTGGCACCAAAAAAATCGGAATTTCGGGGTTAATTAATATATTTCTTTGTTGACGGGCTTTGTTGACTTGTAATTCAGTAGATGCAGATACAAGTGGTGGTGAAGGTTGTTCGTTAGGCGTTGTGTTAGGCTTTAAAGGAACGGAAGCATCATTCAACGCTTCTTGTGGTGCAGATGATTGCGCTTGCAGATCTAATGTTGGTGCCGCATCTTCAGCTGATGCTATTACTAGTAGCAATGAAACGGCATAGACCTAAAAAATAATATCAATTGATTATATATTTGTTTGTTTTTTGTTAAACCAAATATTTGTTTAAAACAAAACCGCCCACTAATGTGCACATTCAGTAATATACACTATTCAATAACGTGAACATAAACTAATATGTAGTACCAAAATAAATTGCAGATTTCATGTGAACTTCATGAACCTCTTTGCTGTGACATGCGGGTATCAACTTGAACGCGATACCACAGAATAAGAGAAAGGACAAATAATTTTTTTTGTTTATTTAGATTTTTGTGCTCCGAATTCAATCGGCAAATTTTGAAACTATGTCAAACAATGCTTGGAATGTTGTTTACATCGCTAAAGTTTTTTAACAGAAATTTAACTTCTAAATTAAATATATTAAAACATTTATAGACACTGACATAATACAAATTTTCTATAATCAAATGAATTTTAACAACAACTCAACAAGTATGTATATATATTAATACTGGTAGCCGTAACTTTGTGGTAATTCATTTTGAAAATAATAAAATAAAATAAAACAATAACTTTGTTTTGCCACTTTATTCACATATAATCGTGACCGCGGTTTCGACATACAATGTCATTATCAAACTGCAAAAGTTACAGGCCTATACAGAACTTATAAATGACACAAAAATATATGCGGGTGGTTTATGATGTTATTTAAAATTACTACTATATACTTAACTATTATATACAACATTGGAAAAGAGGTGTATATATAAGATCCAACTGGTCGTTTAAAACGATATCTATTGTGTTGTTCCGGCTTTTAAAAATCTCTAGGGCCTCTAAAAGATTTAATTTACGACCTTTCTCGGCCAAATGCAATATTTTACGGTGACCAAATGTATGCCTTTCTGTAATAAGATGGTTTGCGAATGTTGAATCTGTCTTCTTTAGTTTATATGACCTCATGTGTTCTTTTTCCCGTATAATAAACGCTTCGACCAGTCTGACTTATATATACACTTTTACAATCATTACAATATAATTTATACACTCCTGATTTGTTATAGATACCTGTTTTAGGTTTTGCGTTAAAAATGAAATTACTTGTTTTTACATATGGTTTGTAAGATATACTAACATTACTATTATTTTTTGAAATTATACCTCCAATTTGCTCGCTTATTTTACCGAAGTAAATTAACGAGACAAATTGTTTCAAATTAGCACTATCTTTAGGATATACTAAACTAAGGGCCACTTGTAACTGTTTTTTTTATTATATTTATTCCTGACTTACTATTATGAGTAAAGATAGTCACAATTAAATCTACGCAGAAAAAGTGCCCTTGATTTTTATTTATGGGGTCAAATAAAAAATGTGGTTTATGCGTAACCCGTGCAAAACAGAGAATAGCTTATAACTAGAGTAAGAGATTTCGAAACTTGAACGCTGAGCAAGTAAGAAAAGCAACTACAACAGACTTAAGAAGATTCATGCTTTGTTTAGATCGCAGATCATTTTGAACATTTGCGAATATCATCATTAACGTATTATGTGTCCTTAATATATTGATTTTATTCACTTTTTTTCTTGTTAATGTGTGGTTATTTTTGTTATCTCATACGATAAAAAATATTTTCTCAATTTATAAATTTATTTTCTTTTCTAAACTTTTCGCAAGAAGTTTGATGAATCTATATTTATATAATTGGTATAATTCCAAAACTATTTAGATTTTTTTCCAAAGCTTTCTTCTAATAATCCTCAATTTAGAAAATAATCATTAATAACTTCGAATTTAGTTTTATTAATTGCTGGTAAATGTGGGTATCTTTCATTAAAAAGTCGACATGTTCTTTCAATAATTTGAAGAGATTCACCATGAATGTAGAATAAACTCAAAATATCTCTATTAGAATAAATATTTAATTTGTCTTGCATATTTGTGAACATAAAATCAGTTAAACACGAAATAAACTTTGTGACAATTTTGACAAATCAGATTTATTTTTCAAGGCTTACTACAACGATTTTTCTCTAAAACTATGAGAGATAGACATAGGGAAACCTATACCTGTACGATGCAAAATGTTTATCTACTTACTATGGCGTGCTCATCTACAGGCTGTTCCATTTAAAAAGATCGATTTTTCATTAATTAGAGATTACTTAAATAATTAATAAATTTCGAACACCCTGTAAGAGATTTCTTAAATGTTTCGACATTACTCGGAATCTTATACCTTTCGCTGTATTCAGTAGAAATATGACGTAGTGTAAATAAAATACGCCTGAGATATATGGCTTTAAAAAGTACATTGAAAAAACAAAAAAATCACAAAAATCAAAATAATTCAAAAACGGTTAATTTTTAACAAAAGAAACCTTAATATAAAGTGTTATAGTACTTTACAAGAAATCTAAGAAAGCAAAAAAAAGTATAACATTCCATTTAAAATACCGAAGTTGGCTATGACTTCCGGTATAACCGGAAGTGGTTCATGAGTTCATGAGTAAATGCAGTTCAAGTAACGACATACAATTTTGGATTCAAAATGACTCGATTACAAATTATCTTGATCGCTCGTGACTTCTGAGGTTTTGTCTATGGAGACTTCACAATCCACATTTTAGGTACTGACGTATCAATAATCTTGGATAAAGTAGCATAAAAGGCATTCGCAGCGGTATCAACGTCATAAAATTCATTAAGGAAAGACCAGTCATTAAGATCATTATACGATGTTAAAAAATTTGTTTTGCGATAATTATATCGTGTGCAGATAGCAATTGAAAATTTAGGAAATGTAGTTACTGAAAGTAATTCAAAAGTAATAGCTAAAACAGGCAAATGTATACATATCTTCTAGCACAGCAGCAAACTCTTTCTGGTAAACAGAGACACTACAATTTAAATTCGTAAGGTCTAATAACTTACCGTCAGTATTCAAAGCAGATAATTTGACAAATTACTTCACGATTTAGTGGTTCCACGTAAAGAAGAGTCGTAAAGCTCGGGAAAGTTGAAGTCAGATATTAAATGCATTTCATTATTGCTAATACCAACAAAACTTTTAAATCAATAGTTATATGTTAATATATAGAATTCATTTACACAAAAGTCTCCTGCAGTCATCAAATTATATTTAACTTTACGGGTTTTGATACTTCTTTCATTAGTTTTCGATGTTTTTACATAAAAAAATTAAATTATGATTATTATTTATTTATTATCTTTATGTATTTATGTAAGAGAAGTAATAATTACTATAATTAATAATAAAAATAATAATAAATACTTTAAATAGCTAGGCAACGACAATTTTTACATGCAATGTTTTCAATTAATGTGATAAAAGTCAACAAAATCGAGTACTCACAAACTTCATTGTTATATAAAATTTCTCACTTATAGATACTGAAAACTAACTGAGGTAGTATATGACCGTATCTATTTATATGTGAATTAATAAAAAGTTCGTAAGTATTTTTAAAAGGGATTGGAGAACATTGATTCGAAGAAATTAAAAAAAATCCTAAAACTTGTTTGTATTTTTCTTGAGTTTGCAGTCAAAGAGCGAATTGCTCCTTTCCACTAAAATGAAATAAACGACATATCATACACTAAAGTTTATTCCACCAAGGTGACAGGAACAATGCATTTTGATAACTGCTTGGATTTGTTGTTAAATATTATTAAAAGATAAATTAAGACTTTTACATAAGTTAATTGGGTTTTTTAGAGTTTTAAAGTAAATTACTTAGTTCTTAATTATTACTTAATAATTTCACGGACTAACATAAATTTTATTACCAAAATATTGCAGGAATAAGTTACTGCAATAGTACACATTTCTAGAAATTAAATTAATTTCTAAATCTACTGGAACACAAGAAACAGATAACCAAACTTCCATTAATAAAAAACACCTCAAAAGCTCACAAAATTATAATTTGGTATCTAAAACGTGGAGCACATTTATTTACGACCTTTTTTTATTATGTTTTGTATCCTATTTTGAACTTACCTCGGATATATGTATTTGTTAGTTCTTTCTTGTATTTACATCGCTTCTCATACGAAATAAGTAATTTCTAATTACAATATAATTTCCTAGATTGTGCAGCTAGCTAAAATTGTCCTTGGCTTAAAAAAAGGTGACAAAGCCAATATATCAAGCCAGCGTTTCTTAAACTGTGTTCCGCGGAACCTCGGGGTTCCGTGGAGATCACTCAGGGGTTCCGCGAAAGTTACGTGCTTTTTTTATAACATTCAAGGAAGTAACATAAAAAAAGTAATAAAAATTTAACGGCACAACTAAATTCCACTTACTAATCTGGATAGTCGGTGCAAATGCGACAGTTCGACGTCGCGAATTGTAACAGCGCCGTCGGGACAATTTTTGGTATTTAAAAGCAGCCGCCCTGGTATAATCACGGGAAATCCCGGTATCGGTGATTCCCCGGCTCAATTCTTTATTGATCATTACACTGCGAGTATCCGGGCATAATAGTCACTTGCCGATGTGTGTCTTATAAATAAAGTGATTGAAAATTAAAATAAAGTGATTGAAAGATAAATAAACTGATTGAAAGTTATTGATAAAGTGATTTTGTTTATTGATAAACTTTATTGGTTCTGTCTAAAACCAATTGTATAAAACCAAACTGTCTAAAAACTGTGTTAAAACCTAGAAATTGTAATTGTTTGTGTTTAATATTTCACTGTTAAAAATAATATCAACATAAGTAACCTTTAAACTTTATTCGGTCTTAAGGGGGAGTTCTCATTTTTTGAATAAAAACACGACGATTTTTAATAATTTTTTTTAAAGAGGATTGTTTTTTTATATATAGAAACTTTTTTTAATGCGTTACGCATATCTTTGCAAAAACAAATTGTGTTTTAATTTGCCATAATTTGCCTCTGTAGCAGAGGGCGTTAAAGTTGACGCCCGAAAAACGAGATACCAAACGGTAGCAAAGATTATTTCTGTTGAGTAAAATAGGATCTTTTCAAAAAATTAAAAATTATAAGAGTGGCGCGCATTTTACTAAAAATCTGAAAAAACGACCTTTTTAGATTAGGAAAAGTGGAATTAAAAACTGAAATATAGCATTTTAATCAAATATCCTAGTTTGCCCACTGGTGTACACGTTTACAAACATAATACAAAAAGATCTAGATCTAGATTGTTCAATTAGCGTCTGAGAAATTCTTGTTACCGATTTCAGCAACATCATTTTGGGAAAAATTTGCTTAAACTTTATACGAGTGATGTATAAAGCTTGTATACAAGTGATACATAAAGCTATAACTTTTATACGGAACAGAGTACTTATTCTAGACTTATTCTAGACACATATAGCATTAAGATAATAAAAAAAAAACTTTTTTTAATTAAAAAATGAGAACTCCCTCTTAAAAGGTAACTGGTGCTGTTATTTTTGTCTTAAAACCATTTTCGATATTTTGTTGCAGGATGGAGAGGTGGCTTAAAGAAGGCACTTTAAAGCGTTCTGCTGCAGAACTTGACTCTTCTGTATCGGACCCAGCAACTAGCTCTTTTGCTAAAGATAACTGTTGTAATAATAAAAGTGATGCAACTGAAATCGTCACAAACGAAATTAGGCCAGTAATGGTCTCTACAAGTAATCAACCCAGAGTAGTTACTAAAAAACTAAGGAAATATGATGAAAGTTATATATGTTTAGGATTCATGAACGATAATGATAATCCTCAGTGTGTTATATGCAACAAAGTTCTACCAAATAGCTCTATGGCTCCAGCTAAAATGCGTCGTCATTTAGAATCTGTTCAAAGCTTCTGTTCTGCTTAAAGAAAAAATTGTTGAATTCTTCAATCGGAAGCGTGACGAACTTTTAAAATTAAAAACGGTTATGGTTCAAACCACAAAAACGGTGAATGAAAAAGCAAGTGAGGCTTCTTACTTAGTCAGCTATCTGATAGCTCAACGCGGTGAAGCATACTCAATTGCGGAAAATCTTATTAAACCTTCATGTATGGAGATGGTAAAATGTGTGTTAGGTGAAAAATCTGCAAAAGAAATGGCTAAGATTCCACTTTCGAATGACACGGTAGCTCAGCGCATCAGAGATTTAGCAGCCAATATAAAGAATGAACTTACTTTTCGTCTCAAATCATGCAAATTTTCATTACAAATGGATGACTCAAGCGATGTATCTGGACTCGCAATATTAATTGTAATCGTTAGATATCAGCATGAAAACGCATTATTGGAAGATCTTCTTTTATGCAAATCTCTACCAACACGTACTACTGGAGTCGAAATATTTGGTCTTCTAAATTATTTTCTTGAAGAGAATAAAATACCATGGGACTATGCTCAGACAGATTCACAAAAAAGAAAAGAGAATATCCTTTCTCCAGCAGGGGCGTACCGATGAGCCTGTAGAAAGGCGAAATACGTATCTACGTCTCTGGGGAGGGATATGTTCGGACACGTTCACAAAAAATATTAATAGTGAACCTGTATTTGTGTTCTTCACACCAGATTTTTAATAATATTTGATATTATTAAAAATACTTTTGTATTATACAAAACTGGTGGGTTTTTACCTACTCATGTATGTTTCAATTATTCTGATATAAAACTTATATTTTAAAATCATGTTTATGTTTAATAAGTCATGAAATTACAGTTCAGTGCTTGACTTAAACTGTCAGAATTAACTTTGTAGACGTCCCAATATTAATAATAGTTCAATTAATTGAAAAAGAACGTATTAAAGTTCTGGCGGTGATTGGTTTTGGTGACCGAGTCAGAACTCATGAAGAAGTATGGGATTTATTTAACAATTTGCATTATTTATTTAACAAGATCGGCATCCAATATCACGAACTGTCATTGGCAAAACTTTGAGACGGTATAACTTGTGCGGAAATGTTAGAAATTTACCGAAAAGCGGACGACCAGAAGTGGCGACTAATTGAGATATTGCTATAGCATTGGAAGAATTACCACAAATTTCTACCACATTCCTCGTCCTAAACTATAATATAAGTTGCCGATTACTAGCCAGAATATTGAAACACGAAAAATATCATCCGTATAAACCTCATTTAGTGCAAGAATGATTAGACGGGGATTATGATCGTAGATTTGAATTTTGAAAAAGAGTGATGAAGATTTGCAAAAATGACCAATATTTTATATACAATTTGTTGTTCCGACAAGGCTACGTTTTGTTTAAATGGTACTGTTAAACACCATAACTGTCGATACTGGTCAATAGATAACCCACATTGGATGCTAGAAACGCATACACGACATCCACAGAAATTAAACGTTTGGGCTGGTATTTTCAGGAATCGTATTATTGGTCCTTTTTTTCATTCATGGTACACTAAATGGACAGAGATATTTAGATCTTTCACGTGATCAGGTTGTTCCTAATATTGAGGAAGATAGGGAATTACCTGTAAGTGTTTGGTTCTAACAAGATATAGCACCTCCTCACCATGCCCTTAATGTTAGAAGTATTTCAAACGAAGCATTCCCAAATCGGTGGATTAGTCATAGAGGATTGACCTGCATGGTCTCCAGATATAATTCCTCTAGATTTTTTCCTTTGGAGTCGTTTAAAATCTATTGTTTATACTAGACAACCGCATAATCTGGACGAATTCCCACAAAGAATAATTGAGGAAGTGCAACTAATTCGTGAGGAGGCTTTGGCAAATATCAATCAAGAATTTGTTCAGAGACTTGCATATTGTCTTTTTTTATTCAAAACTTTCTTAACTGATATTGAATTTGTTTATATTTTTTGTGTTCATTTTTCTTGTTCTCAATAAAATTTCCATTATTAGATTTAATTAAATATCTCTGTCGTTGTTGAATAAAATGGCACTCTTACTATAGCAATGCCTTGAGCAATAACTTCATTAGTTGCGACTTTTAGTCGTCTGCTTTTCGGTAAATTTATAATATTACCGGTCAAGTTACACCTTCTCAAAGTTTTACCAACGACAGTTCCTGATATTGGATGCCGATCTTGATGCAAATTGTTAAATAAATCGCATACTTCTTCACGAGTTCTAACGCAGTCACCAAAACCAATCATCAGAATTTCATTACGTTCTTTTTCAATTAATTGAACCATTATTATATTTTTATCCTCCAAAGAAGATGAAGAAGGTTTATCGAGACGTCAGGGTATTGAGAGTATTAAAAGTATTACTCGGGATTGTCCTTCAACGTGGTACACCACCTGGAAATCATACGCACATCTTATAACCGCAAAAGTATCACAACCAACATTTACCAGAACTATATATGTGTCTGTGTACTTATATTCTACCGTCTGATTCTGAGCAAACGCAACGATCCGAACGTATGAATATTTCTTTCGCGTCGAATACAGTTCCCCTGAACGCGTTTAGCCAATCACAAACCAGTCTGTCGCGCAACCATTTAACAACTAATGTCACAAATTAGTGTCACCACTGTCACCCTATACGGAGTCTCTTAAGCGTTTGAATAGTGAAAATAAGAAAATAAGAAAAGAAAATACACATTACTGGTTCTGTACAAAATTTAAAACCATTATTCCCAAATCGCAGAGTTCCTAATGATACGTTCATTTTAGTATGCGCTGCAATAGAACTAAATTCAAATTTGACAGTTAGCGATATTTCCAACGATTTAAGCATACGCTGCTCTTCCGTTAACCGCATACTAAAATTAAATAGTTTTCGTAATTATAAATATTCCAAACATCATCAATTATTTTACGGTGATGAGTTTAAACGGATGAATTTCCGTTATTATATAATTAATTTCTCATTATGAACAATTTATTTTATTATCTGTAAGAGTAAATTTTTCTTAACATTACTAGAATTTAATTTAGTTTTTATTTATTTCTGAAGTTTATTTAGTTTACTATGAACAGTTTTTGTGACCTTTATTATTAAAATTTAATTTATTAAATCTCTTGATGCCTTATTTGCAATTTTCTTAACCGCTTATTAATAATTTCATTACGCTTTGTAGAATAACGTATTGAAATTTACTCATTACCATAACACAGGACTAAACAATTTATAGTCCTTTAATAGTAATTTGGTAATCAGATAATTTTTCTTACGCGGCTCCATAATATGTAAGCATGTATGATATATGACATTGATGTTGACACGCCTACAGCATTCAGGGGAATTGTATTCGAAGCGGGAGAAATATTCATACATTCGGATCGTTGCGTTTGCTCAGAATTAGGTGGTATATGAAACAATAGATGTTCCTTTATTAAGTTTGCTTATAATATCTATAATATATTAATTATGAATTTTATAATTACTTCAAGTGACCATTTAGTTATTCTTTTACTCCACTTTACTCCACGTAGAAATTACTTCTGCCCAAAAACGAAACCTTCCGTAACATTGTTTGCTGATAGCTAGTTATACAGTCTGGTAAAAATGAAACCCGTTTCAATATCACGTTCTTTACACCAAGGTAGAATAATTATTAACAGTTTAAAAAGATAAAGCAATACTATATTTAAAGGTGTATTCTTATTATTATTGAATCAATCGAAATGGAAATAAAACAATATTAAATTAAACATTTTTATTATTAGTTTGTGATATGATAATACGTACAAAATAATTTAGTCAAATAATCCAATGGTTACCAAAGTGTGTTTCTGGAGAGCCGTCTTAGTATCAGTGATGAATTTTATGCTGTTTTTACGGATCGACGCCTTTCTATTTCACATTATGAAGATTGTCGATTGTTCCATTATCAATATAATAGGTATTATTAAAGGTATTCATCGTTAGCAATAGGTTGCAAGCAACGCTGATGAAGAATGAAAATGTAAATATTTTGAATTTATTGTAAATACAAAGTTCCCATTATTAAAGTTCTAATCCTGGTGTATTCACAAGTCTATTGGTTTTACTGTTTGTATACAATGCTAGTTGTGATAGCGCCAAATAAAGAAAAACGATGAAAGGTATATTTGAGTAATGCCTTCATACAAGAAATCGCGGTCCAATGTTGACGTAGTAACGATAAAATGATTTTTCTTTATTCGAGTCCAGACCTGTCGCAGTTAAATATACGGGCGACAATACGGGCTTCCACCTCTAATTCATCAGTAATTCTCTTTACCGACTAATTATATTGTTCTGTTGGTATTTGTTAGTACCACACACAAATTTAAAGAAATACTTAAATAAGTCTATACAAATAATTAGAAACCAGGTATCTATCCCATTGGACACGTCATGGACACGCTACATAAAGCTTTTTGTTTTATAACGATTTTTGTTTTATTATAAACATAATAATTTTACTTTTAAAAGAAGTTTTAAGTTCAAAGTATTTAATTTTAATCACATTTTAATTAATGCAGCATGAGTCTGTCGACATATTCGACGTAAAAGCTATTATTGATATCTACAAAAAAAATTTGTGCCATATGTGCGACCGACTATGTTTTGGTAAGAAAACAATAACATTCAGTATCTATGAATAGGAACTTTTGTTAAAAGTATCGTCCGGAATTTTATCGATTTTTTTCAGGCCAATGAACTTGAATTGCAGCTGTATTTCGATAAATATAGAATAAGCAAAGGTATGGACCGACTTTAACTAGATTTTGGCCCTAAAATGAGGAAATTTTTGATGAATTACAAAGAAATTTTTTTTTGAGTTTCAGTTAGAAATTTATACGTACTCTTCACATTCGCATAGCTTGGGCGCTATTCAGCGATAACCCTGTATAAGCGCGAAATAACAGAAAGGACAATTAAATTGCAAAATTTAAGATTTCTGTTTAAGAAGGAAACAATTTTAAACATACTTGAGTGGGTAAAATCTCACTATTTTTTGTATAAAACAATAGTACATTGTGTATCAAGTAGTAAAAGCGATACATTACTGGACGACAATCCAAATTGAAGTCCGGGACTGTGCTTTTACTGAAAAAAAAACTGCGGGCACAATATAATATCTGTTCTTAATACAATTTAAAGCTTTCCCGTGATTCGAACTTCGGTTCCTTAATAGCTCAAGGGTTAAGAGCGTGGTCCGGTAAACCAGGGCGAAGTTTTCTTCAGTAAAAAAATCGATTAATTAGCGTCGTATATGTAGAAAGCATTTATTTCAGTTAATACTATGTTCTGTTTTAGTTTTTGTATACTATTATATAACGAAGAAGAGATATTGAGACGTGCAACAATAAGGAACTCGTAAAGTCTTATACATAAATGCCTTATTGTTAAGACACATAATTAATTAAGTTGATTAATATGCAACATTTGGTGGACGCATTGTCCATTTCCTGTTGTAAAAATTTTGTTTTCTTTTCATTGTATTACATACGTAAATGCGGCGTGCATGTTAAACATACCCAAATAGTAAATAAAAACTATTAATTATGTGGGTTGTGACACATCCGATGAATTTCTATCATGTAGACCGTTTTGAATTCGTCTCAAGTAAAAAAAATCGTAACATCGAAAGTGTACACGCGAGGAATGGCATTATTCTAAAAGAACTTATGACATACATAAAAGGAATAAATAATATATTATGTGAATAGACTGCCGGTTGTTTTGTGTGGACAGTAATTAGGCTTAAATTCTGGTTTAATTAAGATTGCCATTGATATATTATCTAGTTTGAATGTTTGAATAATAAACAGAATATGTAAAAGTTTAGTTTTGTTCAATTTTTTCAATAAATTTTCGGAAAGTCTCTCATTGGAGAACATGGCTAAGTAGAAATTATAAAAAGGTTTAAAACACCTTACCAAATTACATTATATTGCAAATATATTGTAAATACGTAGGGGAAATCGTTCCAAAGTCGAATCGTTAAGGGTATTTTTTTTATGAACAGTTCAATAAAAATTTTCGAATTTTGAAGGTTCTGATGTGTAGTATGATTATTTAGCTTTTATATTGTCTTCTTCTTCTTCTTCTGTTTTCGGTTGGATGCCAGAACGTCCAGGCACTTGAGCATACTGCTCTTTGTACTATCCCCAATAGATCTCTCAGTTCCACTCTGTTAGGCTTGTGTCCTCGATAAAAGCCACTATCCTCCTCAGGGGAAGTTTGAGTACACTCGAAGGATCCAATAGGAAATCTATTGGATCCTGGAACAGGAGGAAACCAGCCTTCATGTAATATGCACGTGTGAGGAACTGAAGGAACTCTGGCAGAAATATTTCGGGAGTTTCCCGAAATATTTCTGTCGGAGTTCCTTCAGTTCCTCACACGTGCATATTACATGAAGGCTGGTTTCCTCCTTTTTTTCACATCTCCTACACCAGGGCTCGCTAATCGAGCCCATGCTCTACAGATGCTTCCTTGAAGGACACTATCCAGTTATTAACCCGGTAATTATTTTAATTTCTTTTTTGTTACTACGAATTAGGTTGGCTGAAAACTTTCCATCCACCTCCCTTTTTAGTGTTTTGATAAGGAGTTGACCTTCCGTTAACCTCCATTTATTTTCATGTTTTTTTTCTAGACATAACCAGATTTCCCTTTTAGAGGAATCCTTAGCGATTCCACATACAGGTTCTGGTCCGGCACCCCTTGTATTTACGCCTTGTGCCCGGATGGAAGCTCTGCGGGCATTGACTTCATACTTCTTCCATACTCGTTGGAATTAAATGAACCGAGATAAAAAAACAAAAATTTAAAAAGATGGAGTCTGAAGAGCATCCAAAACCTAAGGAGTCTATAGAGACTCCCTTGGCAATGGAGATTGATGAGACTCCAAAAAACAAAACTGAAACGCAACGAACTGAAACTGAGAAAATTGCGAAAAGTGAGGGTTAAAGAAGATGAGGAAACAGTAGTAAAATAAGGCTCCTCCTTTCCCAAAAAGAACCTCAGGGAGAACCTAAGCCAACAGGGGCCATTAAGCGAACCGTGTCGGCTAGAGGCACTCCTGAGGATAAAGTAACTAAGCTTTTATATTGTGCCCGCCATATTATTCGCACCATATGGGAAATTTCTTTTTCTATGATTTATTTAAAAATCTAGATCCGCTAAAAGTTTGTGCATATTAAAAAACCAGAAATGGACTACTCGGAATCTGCAAGCGATTTTTGGTTTTAGAGAAAATCATCAAATAATGAAAAATAAAATAATTTTAAAATGAAAAGTAGTTTTGACGAAATTTGGGTAACCGTAGTTACCAAGTATGCCAACTATGAAAACAGATGAGTTTCTTCAACAGATATCCAAAAACTTACTATTTTTCAAATTTCAATTTTCTCTTACAATTTCTACGTGTAATTTTTTATTTTAGTTATTTCAAATCTAAGCATAGTTAGATTGTTTATATTTGTCTTAAAAATTAACTAAACTAGTACAATCTAATAATACACTAAATAAATGTAACTTAACAATTAATGAATAAATGTAACAAAAAAGTGTATTTTTCCGTTAAACGCCCTAGAAAGTTATATCATCGTCATATTTTACAAAAATTCGTAAGCAGCCATGGATATTGTTTTGTACGTCTAATATCTGTTTTATTTTTCACAGTTTAAATATGAATTCAGTCGCATTCAATATCATTATTATTTTTTTTCTTCTATTGAAAATTTGTATTTTTAAAGAGTTTTTAATTTTATTTATATAATTGAGAAACGGGTGGTGATCTATAAAATACGTAATACATTTTTATTTATACATCTTGTAGTTCAAGTTGCGTAAAGGAGTATTAATAATAACTAGCAATACTTTCTCAAGGTTCTCTTTTGTAAGATGTGTTCTCTTTGAATGAAATACATTCTCGTAGATAGAAAACGTCCTTTCTACATCGCAATTAGTTATAGGTGGATACTGGAAATATTCATTTATTTCAGCGTATTTAGCGTATTTCAGAGTATTTAGATTTTTAGGGATTGTCTCCATACAGAATTGCCGCAATGTTATTAAATCTGGATTTCTATTAAAAACTGCGTCTAACTTTTGCCGAAGGCCACATCGGAAGTCACTTGGAATATGTTTCAAATTATTAATAGCCATATCTAATGTGGTTAATGCATTTTGAAACTTAACGAAATTCACTGGACACTTACGTCAAAATAATTTGGAGAAGTAGATATTAAACAGGATCTATTACGAAAATTACGAAGTATGTAATTAACAATTAAAACAATGAAAAAGAAACTAATTCACCCTAAATGTAGGTTTCCGCGGTCATTCTCTAGATGTAGATCTCGGTTTCCGGGTTGGAACCGCGTCGAGTTAGGCGTAATTGCCAACGTTTCGTCCACTGTTTCAAGGGACATCTTAAGGGCTGTCGAAGATGTTCGTCGTTTCGCAGTAGCTTGAAGAATGCTATGACAGAGACCGGTACAACTTATATAGGGGGGACCGGGTCAGATGGTGGCCTGCTATTGGCTGGGGACAATGAGCCAATGGCATGCGTCGTATGGGCGTGGTGATTATTAGTAGAGTTCAGTAGAGTTTGCCACGTCGGATGTAATGTATAGCCATCGTCTCTATTGAGATTGCGGGGATGTTTGTAAATTTCAATAGATTCACGGATTTTCCTAGGGGAAATAATGCGATTCACGGGACCGAAGCTTGACATCTTTGAATAGAATTTGATGACCAGAGTTGAGTTTGTGTTCTGCCAGCGCTGAACCGGCTATATGTAACAGTCTAGTACAACGTTCATGTTCGGACACACGCACGCCGACTGGCCGCTTAGTTTCGCCAATGTACACACTTCCAAACGAACACGGAATGCGATACACTCCTTGTTCTTGGAGCGGAGATATTTTGTCTTTAACCGAGGGTAAGAGGTCCGAAACTTTAGAATGGGGTCTGAAGACAGTTTTGATTTTATTTCTATGTAGAACCTTTCCTATATGATCGGTGATACCTTGAATATATGGTAAGAAGGCGGTGCTGATGTTAGGATCAAGTTCACTTCGAGGTTTGGGGTTACGATATCTCACTATAGTACGGTGTATGTCGTGGGCGTTATAATTATTCTGAAGTAGGGTGTTAGAAACATGCTTAAATTCAGAGAGTAGTGCCCTAGGTTCTGAGATAGAAAACGCACGATGTGCAAGAGTATTGATGACCGCTTGTTTGTGTGCCGGGTGATGATGGGTAAACCCGTTCAGATATCGGTCCGTATGAGTCGGTTTCCTGTAAACCGTGTAGCCCAGTTTGCCAAACATTCTCACTGCGATATCTGCTCTCGCAACATCGCAGTTGAGTGCATCTACGACGATAAAACGTCAATACGAACCCGGAAGAAATGGCCGGAAGATATATCACCAAAACCATAACGAATCTAACTCTGAAGAATAACTTCAAAAGAAGATGTACGCCGCAGCAACGACAAGACGCAGAAATTATCATTAACCAAACAACCGACGAAGAAGATATCCAAAACCTTCTACAAAGGCAACCGCAGATATTCATCGTCGATCCCGACCAGCCAACGTGTAAAATAGAATTATTAGTATCGCCCGAAGAAAATGAAGAAGAAGAAGAGACAAGCCCGGCAAACCCGCCCGACAACAACTCGGAACACATAATCAACGTCCAACCCCAAAACGTTTTTACAATGCCGAAGAAAACGACAAAAAAACAAAAAACAGATCACGCAAATACACCTATCGAAACAAAAAACGCATACAGTGTCCTCGAAAAAACAATCACCGAGGAAAAAATGGAAGAAGAAACCGAAATCACTCCACAACCTTCAACTTCATACAACAGCACTCCCAGGGTAAGTGATAAGACATACACTACACAAAACACAAAAACTGAACCAAAAAAAACACACAAAATCGCACCAATTATCATAACCGAAAAAGACAAATGGTCACACATAAGAAACATACTCAAAACACACAGCATTAACACAGTACAAAGCAAAATCGTAAAACCAGGAATACACATCGAACCGACAACTGACGAAGACTACCGAAAGCTTAAACACATACTTGACAACGAACAAATTCAATTTTACACGTTTCAATTGAGAAGCGAAAAGACATTAAAGGTAGTTATGCGTGGCATTCCTACCTTTATCACCGAAACTGACATTACAGACGACTGGACGGACAAAGGCTACCCGACAATCAAAATTAAAAGGATGAACGGCAAACAAGGCATACCGGCACCACTAGTATTAATCGAACTAACGAGACAGTACAAATCTATACACAACATACACGACTGCTGCGGACTCACAATAAAAATCGAATAACTAAACAAACGGACAGACATTATACAATGCCACAAGTGCCAGACTTTCGGACATCACCAAAGAAACTGCAACGTTAACTACAAATGCATGAAATGCGGAGACGGACATTTGACATACTTATGTACCAAGACAAAAACAACTCCACCAAAGTGTGCAAACTGCGGTGGCCCACACTTATCCACATTCATCAACTGTCCAAACAATCCAAACAACCCAACAAACAAAACCACACCCAAACCTAAGTACATACCAGCACCACCCCCAACAACTAATTCCTGGACTCAAAGACAAAACAAAACAACACTTAACACAGTTGACGAATTAGCACTTGCCTTAGGCAATATGCTAATAACATTACACTCGACAAACGCAACAAACGAACAAATACAATACTTTGTAAAACAAACACAGACAATAATAACACTTTACAATAAAACACATTAAACACACACACAACTGAAACGCAAAAAAATGTGATGATGACCAACAAACAAACACACATGACTTAAACGCGACTGACGCACAGACTGCACATACAAAACACATGACCGCACAAAAAACACAACAACGCACGATTACTAATCAGACTCAAACACATCACAACCCTGGGAGATACGAAACAATGGAGTGGAAATGGAGGCAATCTTCGACCACAAAATAAAATTCAACGACCCATACACCCAGTTTGCCATTGATATTGCGGGTCACTAAGAAGTCTAAAAACGGGAGACTTCCGTCTGATTCCACCTCCATGGTAAAGCGAATGTCACGGTGCTGGGAGTTTAGAAAAAGGAAGAGTTCATCTAAAGACTGCCGCCCATGCGGCCAGGTGACGAACGTATCGTCTACATATCTAAACCAACATTTAGGTTTTAAATGAAAGGAGCTTAAGACCTGTTGTTCGAAAGCTTCCATAAAAATGTTAGCGACAACCGGGGATAAGGGGGAACCCATAACGGCTACCGACACTTGTTCATAGAACTTGTTTCGAAATTGGAAGTACGTCGAAGTGAGGCACACATTTACGAGTTCGGATATATCATTCAGTTTGCCGTGGGCGGCTATAATGTCGGAGATGATAGACACTGTGTCCGGGATCGGGACCTTCGTGAAAAGAGATTCAACGTCAAAACTAACTAGTAAATCACTAGTGTCTAAGGAAAAATCCTGTAAACGAGTTACAAAATGTTGAGAATTTTTAATCGCAGAGTTACTGTCACCTGTGTATTATTTGAGCATGTTAGATAAATATTTGGCTAATTTGTAGGTGGGGCTGTCGATAGCGCTGACAATGGGGCGAAGAGGCACGTTGAGTTTGTGAATTTTAGGTAATCCATATAATCTCGGCGGCTTGGAGTGTCTTGGGATAAGAGATTTTTGTATGTCTCCGGGGATAGATGATCGTTTGATGAGATCTGTTACAGAACGTTCTATCCGTGCCGTAGGGTCTCGCTTCAAGAGGCGATACGAATCGTCTTGGAGTAGGGTGTCTATTTTCTACTGATAGACATTGTTGTCGAGTAAAACTGTTGCGTTCCTTTGTCCGCATTTAATATTACAATGTTGGGGTTCGTTCTGAGAGTTTTTAGGGCAGATATTTCTGATTTTTGTACGTTCGGTGTAGGAGGTTTGGCACGTCGAAGAATAGCTGAAGTTTGGTGTCCGATAGGGTCTGCAATGATATCTGGGAGTTTTATGAGGGCACTTTCTATACCGGATATAATCTCTTCGGTAGGTATGTGTTTCGGCGTCAAAGCAACATTTGAACCTTTTGAAAGAATAGATTGTTCGTCGGGAGTTAGAACGTGCTGTGACAAATTGATGACAGTCTGGCGTGGGGGAGAGACTGATTTAGTGACCTGTTTGGATTGAAGTACGTTAAATTTCCGAATGTCAACGGCCGTCGAGAGGGCATGTGATTTTTCGGCTTGAAGAAAGGTTATTCGATCGATGAGAGAAAAATCATCGTGGGTGAGACGTTACGCTAGTTCAAGATGCGTAGTGAAAATCTTCGTCATAGCATTCTTCAAGCTACTGCGAAACGACGAACATCTACGACAGCCCTGAAGATGTCCCTTGAAACAGTGGAATTACGCCTAACTCGACGCGGTTCCAACCCCGAAATCGAGATCTACATCTAATTCACCGTACTTTATTTATCTTACGAAATATAAACTAATATATAAAATGAATTATAAAAACTCCTCCCGCTTGTATCTACGCTCGTGAAGAAAGGAATTTAAGTATATTGAAGTAACTGCGTCACAATTTAACGACAAAAACAGACGTGCGGTTAACCGAATGAATAGTGATATTCAATAACTGCGTGTTGTACTTAGCGATGTTATGGACTATTTATACGGACCATCGTAATTTCGGCCTCTCGTGTCCGATCCCTAGTTATCACCTCGTGTTTACTTTTGTTTCCCTTACGCAACTTTACTTTAGACTACCTGTGCTGGTTTCGTTAGTGTGCAAACGAACTCCGCGTCTTATAATCTCGACGACGAGCAGGTTATAAATCGGGGTTGCGCCCTTTTCAATTTTTTCTTGTCAGTATAGTAAAGTTTCGTTTAGAATCGCACTACCATCTCACTGAGCTTTAAGCCGTTGGTAACTGGCTAGGAGCTTTGTCGCTTTAACCCGGCATTAGTCGCTAGGTTAAAAATCCCATCGTTAGTCGCGCGTGAGATTTACTCTCACGAGCAAAATTTTAAGAAATAAAACGCTGTTCTCTTTAATGATTAGCTTTATTTGTAAATTGAACAGTATGAACAGTTGTAAAACATGATATTTTCAATTGCAAACGACTAATATGTTTATAAATCTTCATCAGGTTCCCTCTCTGAGGTACAGATTCGACAAGAAAAAATTGTGTGTTCAGGGCAAATGGGTCGCTGGCAAGTTCTACATACTTTCTTGACTTTTCTATTTTTTCGACGAGGGCAGAAGCTACAAAAACTTTCATTGACATTCTCAGGTTGTCTTACTTCTTCTGGTGGTAGTTTTGCAATTTTTCTAATAGAAGTTCGTAGGCTGTATGGTAAGTTTGTAATTTGTGATCGGCTTATTAGGTGAGGTTTTATTAGCAAAAGAGCCAGTTCCTTCAAATATGCACTTCTAGGCGGAATGGGGTCGTTGATGTGATTCGCCTTATATATTATAAAGCTGTTGATGCCCCCAATGTTTTGCATTGAAAAATATATCGTCAGTGGCCATCTACAACTTATTCTTGCAACCGAGTATAACGCTTTCATTTCGTCAACCACGTCGACTGCACCCTTAGTTAAATTATAAAAAGTTATAATTTCGGGCTTTACTTGGTCTCCTGTCTTTTCATCTATGACAGCGCCGTTGTGCATGGTAGACAAAAGAAGTACATTTTTCTTCGTTGTCTTCTGATGGACGTATGAAGCCAATACAGACTCTTTTGAAAAAGCAAACATGCTACTCAGAAATGGTCGTTCTTTGATATTTGACAATTGAAGGGGAATTTATTTCTTATTTTTTCGCAACGTACCAACAATGGTAATGTTGTGGTTAAGTTTTAGATCTTTAGCGAGTGGAATGGAAGTAAAATAATTGTCCATAGTGACATTCCTACCGGTATTGAGAATTGGCTCTATAATCCTCTTGACTACACTAAAAGCAGTATTTTCCATTTTATATTGACCTTCATGCTGTTTTCCTGCATAAATTTCTAAATTAGAGGTATAAAATGATCTAGAGTCGACCAAAGCGTATATTTTAATGCCGTATTTTGCCGGCTTGTTAGCAATATATTGTCGAAATTTGCAGCGACCTCTAAATGCCTCAAGCATCTCATCCACAGTTCCATATTCACCAATTGTATAATGCGATTTACAAAACTGAACAAAATCATCAAACTGTTTTCTAATTGGGCCAAATTATCCGAAGCTTTGCGAACATCCCTATCATGAATGTCGTCAAATCGTAGAGCACTTAGTAGTGTATAAAATCTTCTTTGACTCATTGTTGCCCGAAAACATTCAGGACCTGTGCCGTCATCTGTCCAAAGTTCAGAAATATTGATATGGCTACTTTTTTTATACCAGCTAGATATAGAAGACCAATAAGAGCACTGAGTTCATAAAAATTAGTGTCAGCACAATCTCTTTCACGGCTATAGTTATTGCGCTTTATTCGAAGGTATTCATTAGTGCAATCGACCACTTCTTGAACCGATGCGTCGGGAAAGAAAAGTTTCCAACATTCAAGCGGCGTTTTTGCATTACGTGCTAAGCCTTTTACACCAAGCATATGAGTTACCAAATTATGTCTGCGTGTACGACCTCTAATAGTGGGGTCGTGCTTCAACGATTTCGTTACTTTATCTATACCAATGTAAATTGGAGCATTTTGGAAAAAAGTATCATCAGTGTTTCCATCCATTAATTCACCACTTTCATCAAAACTTTCTTGTTCTTGAACGCCTTCATTGCCTTCATTTTCTTCGCAATCGGTTTGCTCTGTATCTGTATTGTGTAGGCTGTGTTCGCTTTCTGCGTCACTTTCTGGTCCGTCACATCTCCCTTTATCATCTTCAAGAGGTTGAATATCTTCATTTTGATCTGAAACAACTTTATTCTTTAGTCTTTAGATCAAAAATAAAAGGTCAAGCACGAATTGGAACTGAAATTGTTCCATGTCATTGATTTTTTATTTTTATTTTTAGTGTGAACAAAGAAACAGACAGAAAAAGAGAGATAATTGCACAAACCATTCTGATGACAGTATCGTTTTTACTGATTTTGGTACAGAAAGCAGAAAAAAAATCTATGGTTACCTTTGTTCCTTTCCTGCTCAAACTTTAAAAGTGCAAGCTCTACAAGTCTTTTTCCACGACTCATTGCACTACACTAATCAAAAACAATAACCGAGAGTCTATAAAAACAGTTCCAAAATTATTACACGCTTTGTCGCGCAATGAGAGAAAATCTCACACGAAGTGCAACCGTCTCTACTATGCACAATACTAATGCGACACGATCGGCTTACACTTACACTCGTTATGCCCGTAAAGGGAGCGGGAGTAGCCAGTAAAGTACCTAGAAGGACTCGGGTCAGTATTGTGTTGAAAAAAATTTGTACCAATTAAAATAAAAGTGTGAGAGAAAAACTCACAAAGTGACTAATGCCGGGTTAAGCTCGAACCACATACGCAAAGTAAGTTCCAGGAGGGTGTTTGTATTGAGTAACTTTTGATAAGCCAGTTTTTGGTGGATCTTAATTGCTTGCGCCTTTTGTAGGTAGCACAATCTTCCTGGAATAAGCACGGGCTGGTAAATATGATTTTACATGAATATAGATTGTGGTGCATAGAATATCCTCAAACACTTTCGTAAAGTTTGGTGAAATGTTTATAGGTCTATAATTGTCTTTATTAGAAAGAATACCACTTTTAAATTCTTATTTTAATTATTTTACTTATTTTATAAATATGTGGAAGTAGAATATGCAAGAATTGATTTTTAAAATGAATATAGGGTATAAAATATAACGAAAATGTAGATTATTTCAATATTTTAATGACTAGATTATCTACTATTAGTTTTAAATTGGAACAAAAAGTTAAACTAGTTTCGAAAAAGTATCTAGTTTATGAATTTTGTTTCGGGGCTAAAAAGTTTAAAGTAATATAAATAATTATATCTGCGTTAAATAATAACTACTTAGTCATAAAATTTCATTTAGAAACTGCTATATACATATGTTGATCATTACCGCTGCGTATGTGTTATTTTGTGAAAACTTTATTAATATTTTGACATTTACTGTTATACTCGTATATTAAACAAAATGCTTGAAACTTGTATTACATATAGGTTGCAGATAAATTAACATATTTGTCCCCAATCATCTGTATTGTTATTGCTGGTAAACCTGGAATACCTTTAATTAATGGCAATATTCTCCGTTCTGTTTAAGCTCCATTGGTAACGGATGTTTAACAAGAAAAAACGCGAAACTGGCGTGGAAAATAAACCTAAGTATTTGTATATTTAAGATAATTGGTAATGTTTCCCGCACATAAATTATCTACATAAGTATATATCTAATATAGGACGCAACATAAGTTGAGATACATTATATGTCTACGAATTCGACAAACAAAAATAGTATTTAATATCTAATATCTGCATTTTTTGTCAATATTTTGATAAAAAGTTGAAACCAGGTATATATACACCGACAAAAAAATGCGGATAGTTTACTATTTATTGATGTTTTGATACAAACTAGCTCAAGCCATTACTAATACACGAGAATGTCAGTCGGCCATTGAAAAAAGCTTTAGTTGCTTACTAGAAAAATACACTATATCGATGTGATGCACATCAAACGTATACAAAAGTAAATACAAATACGCATAATACATATCTGTATCTGAACACATGGACATACACCAGGTATTTAACCAGTAGTCACTTCAGCAACAGACACATGCGTTTCATTCTAAATGATCTCATCAGTGCGGGTTCACGAAGTGACGTCCAAAGATTCGCTTTCGTAAGTAATAACAATTTTATCATGTCAGGTGACAAGAGATATCTCGTGACAAAGTGGTTTCCTATCGAATGGCTATGCCATTATAAGGGAGGAAAAAGCACGTATAATAGTGTAGTGTAGTCTATTAACTCATAGTGCTCGATTTCATTATTTCTCATAGCTAAATGTACTGTGAAATCATGCCTAAAAGATATTCATATTGTTACGCTTCGCATATATAAAATATGTTAATTTAGTTTTTAAATAATATTTCATCTTTAAATATCTCAATTTAAAATAAAACATAACTTAAGACATTTTTTCTCATATTCGTTTGCAAAGAGAAAGCATTTCTTTTGTTATATCCCTAACCGGGAGACCCTCGAAGTCTACCTGCTTTGAACTTTAGCGGTCCCTGAAATTCTATATACATTTCGATGTTAAATTTAAATGGTTTTAATTTAATTACGTACATCTCCTATGGTGTTTCATATCATTAGAAAGCTTGTTTCACAAGGGATATTTCAATGATATCTGCGGCATCGATATCACAAATCTTTAGGTCGCGCTTCTTATTAATTATTAGTCAAGATATCGACAATATATATCCCCACTCAACTTAGGTCATAAAAAAGACCTTTTTCTAGACCAGTGTTACTTCGACACGAATCAGGCTTCTTCTCTTAAGAATCTTCGTAAGATACACATCATCTTACCCACCGTGCTGTTTAAGTACCGGCCATCATGCACCTGCCCTTACATCTCTGCAACTAGAAGGTAATCTTATTGTTCAATATATATTATTCTTTGATCTAATTCACATTAATTCAACTAATATTTCCTGTTCCTCCGACCGAACATCGCTCTACATATACTTGTCCAAGGATATCATCGCAGACCTCGTGGCCGACCATCTTTGCAACTCAAAGGTAACTCTATATTATTTGATACAGAGATTATTCTATATTAATCGTAATTAATTAACATTTAATTTACTGCTCAATTTAACTTTCAATTTAACACCAGCACCACAATTATTTATTATAAAATAATTTCATTATTATTAGCACAGCAGCCGAAACCAGATATGTGTAAAGCCGGTGTTTGTAATAATATGCTGCACCAATGTGGATAAACTCCGTCAAGGATTAGAATTTGAGAAACTCCTTATATACACGTTCAACTTGAAGATTGACGCAAACGTAGTTCGGATACCAAACGATCGAACCATATTCCAACCTACTTAGCACAAATGAGTAATATGTACATTCGATTTTATAGCCGCCAAATTATTCAAATTTCTGCAAGTGTGGATGACAAAGTTGACAAACTTAGATGCGCAGTAGAAATAGAAGCAATATGTTGCGAGAATTTTATGCTAGAGTCGAAGAGAATTTCCAAATACTTTATATCGCGCGCTTTTCGTAGCCGTTATTCTGAATATTGTAGTTAAATTCAATTACAGTATCAACCTTGTGTAACACACAACGCAGCATTTATCCGCATTCAATAGAATTATATCTTTGAAGTACCAATTACGAAGGTGACGCTAAAATTAGTGAGATGTGAAAACACCACTCAGAATGACATTTATTACCCATGGGGCTATGATAATGTATGATTCTAAAGTAGACTTTAATGAAGTAGAATGCATGCAACACTTGCATACAGCTTTTGGGGATGAAGTACCATCTTGAGCTACGGTTTTTAGATCGTTTACAGAATCGTTGTGGTCGCAGTTATTTGCATAACGAGGAATATATAATTCGGCCCAGGCAGTAGTCACATCTGAAAATATGTCCCGTGTTCGTAAAATGTTGCAAGAAGATAAGAGGTGCACCTACGTGATAATAGAGGCCACCTTTTTGAGAAAACTTGTGACATGATAGGTATTACGCCATGACAATGCTTCGGCGCATAAGGCTAGTGTTACTGCAACTTTTTTGAGAGAAAATCAAGGTAATCGGACTCCCTCTTATTCGCCGGATCTAGCAATGTAAGATTTCTGACAATTTTTTAATCTTAATCGCTTTTCACCAGAAGAGAAGATTGACTTCGCTATCCACAAATACTTTCAGCCAATTTCGAAAAACGCCTGGCGTAAGACTTGGAAAACTTATCCTCAAAAGATAATAAAAGAGAGTACTTTTCAGCGGAAATTTACCGTCAGCTTTGTGAAGTTTACGATGATAATGCTATAAGTGACAATAAAGTTCGAAAGTGAATGTGAATGGACAGGACAGACGGATTAATGTATATGATGAGCCACGTCCTGGCTAACTTTCTCTGATTTCTGAAGATTTTGTTCATGCAGTGGACAACGAAATTCGAGAGGACCGACGATTGACGATTTCAAAGTTATCAATTTATTTTACACAGGTTTAAAAGCAGTTTTGTACACCATTGTTTCGATGAAACTGAAATATCGAAAATTGTGTTGTTGCTGGGTTCGATGACTTCTTTCTGACGATCACAAAACATAAAGACTAGGCTGTGCCTTATCGTTTTTGATTCGATACGATCAGGAAGGAGATTAATTTTTGGACTACATTGTTACAGGAGATGAGACTTGAGTGTCTCACATGACTCCTGAGTCGAAGCAACAGTCAATGCAATAGCGATACACATTCACTTTCAGCAGGAAAGATTATGGCAATAGTATTCTGGGACAGAAAAAGTATTTTGTTAACGGATTTTATGCCGAGGGGCACAACAATGATTCTAATGCGTATTGTTAGACGTTGAGTAAACTTTGGCGTGCCGTACAAAACAAGCGGCGAGGCTGGCTTCCGTTGTGATCTTGCTCCATGACAATACACGCCCACATGTTTCTGCACAAATACAAAATCAGATCTTTTGAATGGGAAGAACCGGACATCCACCTTACACTCCAAACCTTCCACCCAGTGATTTTCACTTGTTTGAGTACTTAAAGGAGTTCCTTGGTGGTCAACCGTGCGACGACGACGAAGAAACGAAAACTGCAGTCATGGATTGATCTTCTTTACAGGCAGCATTTTTCAAAAACTTTCTTGAACGGGGTAGGTATGACAAATGTTTGAACAAACATGGAAATTAGGTAGAAAAGTAAAGAAAACATATCGAATGTGGAAATAATAATTATATTTCAATTATATTTACAGTATTTTTCTTCTTATTAAAAAACAAAAATATGCCTCGTAATCCTAATGGAAATATCAATTCAAAAACTTTCTTAATAACAATATTAAGACCTAGCATTGATATTTTTTGAAATATTTTTTTCGTATTTCGGTGCGAAATTTATAGCAAAACAAGTAAACAATCATTTCTTTTATTTAGAGGTGATTTACAATTTCACACAACATAAATAAGCGATCCAAAAAAGCCAATCAAAGTCGAAATGTATATGTGGGTTTCTGGTTTTTCCATGTTAGTAAAACTGATCTGATCATTAATAAAGTTTAAATATTTTCGTACATAGATAAAAATAAATACACGAATTCCTATATTTAGAATAGGAAATAGTTATAGATACATGGGCGTTTTTTATTAATGTGAATACCATCTAAAGCATGCTATTACAGAACATTCACTACATGACCTTGAAAATGTCAATTCTAAGAAATTAATTTTAATTAAGAATTATGCCATTTATTTCTCCTTTTGACATGCTTTTCACACATTAATAGTTGCGTCGACATAGATAACTTGTTATTACAGTCTACGTAATTATTGAATGTTCCTAATATTAAGTATTTAAATGTAGGAATGTTCCACTTACATTATAACTGTGGTATTATTACGTTTCATCGAAAATATCTTTAATTTCATCAATATGCATCTCGCGTAATTTTAAAGTTTTTAATTTGCTACCAGTCAAACAAGTTGAATTTGCAACTCTTTATGCTGGAGACTTACATATATACAAACATACATATCTCGCTTTGTTCCAACTATAGTAAAACCTTGACTTTACAAGTTCTGGTCGATGAACTTTTCCACCGAATTTTTTAATAAATCTCTTTTATTATATCAACACATATAAAAACAGTTTTTTATATGATATATGTATGTGGTCATTCTAGATAATTAAAAAGGCACATTTGTCTAAAATATCTTAACACGCAATAAAATACAACAAAATTCTCATTGTCAGTTTTTATAAGAATTGTTACAATGTTAAAGCGTGATAAAATGAAGTCTTAAATCAATTTCATTTTCTCCTAATTTTTTTGTATCTTTTAATAGCATTTTCATAATAATAATAATAAAAATGCCAATAAATATAACATGTAATTGTAATATGTAACTAACGCAAGATAATTTAGCAAACAGTACAAGGTGTGGGTATAAAATAACGAGATAGATGCTATAACAGCCGAACTACGCCAAAATCGTAAGATCGGCGGTTGTGTAGAATGAGCCCTTCTCTTTCGATTGCCACCCCTCCCGTGTTTGTGGACATAATAGTCTGGCCGTAGCCTTCGTTTGTATAAGATTTATTTTTTTTGCCGGAAAAATGGTAAGTGTTTTAGTAGAGCAACAGTTTATCGCGAAATTGCATATGAAACTTGGAAAAACTTGTCTTGGAACTTGGAAAAATATCTCTTCTACTACAGGCCGATCTAGTTAACATACAGAATTGGTGCACAAATAACAATTCACCTTTGAACCCCGATAAATGTAAGATTTTATCTTTCACGAAAAGACTAAATGTTATAAATTTCAATTACTATCTTGGAGATACGAATATATCACGTATTGAATCAATTAAGGAGTTGGGCGTTACCTTTGATATGAAACTCACATTTTCTAACCATGTCAGCGATGTGTCTAAACAGGCTACACAAACTCTTAGATTTTTTATCCGTAACGTCTACCTGAACAAGTTCAGCGACGATTTTTGAAGTACACGTGGCTTAAGGTGGACGGTGTCTATACAGGCTGATTCATTTTCGGCCCTCACCATGGGGATCTCGCTTATTATTGGAGATAGAGTATAGGTTTAAATTTGGCAAAGTTGTTAAATTTTGTGTTTGTTATAAATCCGTAAAGAAAATAGACCTGTGACAAATGACCTTCGTTATTTAAAAAAAAAAACTCGAAAACCCCATTTTCTTCTTTTACCTGCAGCACCGACATTTGGCCTTGTAGAGAAAATATAAAAACACATCCTTGGGGCCATTTCTAAACCTCTATCCAGTGGTGTACTCTAAATTTTTATACGACGTTTCGTTTCTTTCTGGCCATCATCAACTATCTAATTTCTTATAGGCGCCATATTGGATTTAGACATCTTCAGAAAGAGTTTTTTTTTCTGATTTCAACCATGTACCACATGCTGACTATAGTTTTTGACATTAGGTTTTATTTGAAAGAATAAATTATAAGATTAAATAAGGTAGCCATGGAATTTCAATCTGTCAAACATTTCATTTATTGCTTATTAATTATACAAAAATGTCATACACTAACGAAGAGAAACGAGATATGATAAGTATGTTTTATTCTTCGAACCGAAATTCAACAGTAGCGAGTACAAGATATCTACAATTATATCCAGAACGACAACAGCCTCATCGTACCATTTTTCTAGATCTCGACAGAAATTTGGTCGAGAATGGATCGTTTACTAAGCTAATGGTCAAGACAACAGGAATTTAAATGAAAATCGACAAGATATTTTACAAAGGGTAAATTAAAAGCGTGTTTTCAAATTTCATGTTAATCTTGTATTTTTATAGATAAATAATAATCCATCAATTTCTACACGCGAAGTAGCGTCAGAATTAAATTTGTGCCAGTCCAGAGTTTGGAGAACTTTACATCAAAGTAGGTTTAAACCATACAGGATCCATGTTAGTCACTCTTTACTGCCTGGAGATAATTTGAGAAGGCTAGAATATTGTAATTGGTTAATGGGAAGTATAGAAAATGACGAAAATTTTTTAAGCAAAATCATCTGGTCAGATGAAACAAAATTTACAAATTCGGGAATGTTCAACAGAAATACGGAGCACTATTGGGCAGTACAAAATCCCCGACAAAACAGGGCTAGAAGACCACAACATCGTTTTGGAATAAACGTTTGGATGGGTATTTTGGCAAATCGTCTCTTAGGACCAGTTATGTATGAAGAACATTTAAATGGAGAAAGATATTTAAACATTTTACGTACATACGTATCTGACTATCTTGACGACAATATCCCATTAAATCAATTACAATATTTATGGTGGCAACAAGATGACGCACCAGCACACAATGCAGCTGTTGTTAGAAATTTCTTAAATCAAGAGTTTGCAAACCGTTGGATTGGAAATAGGGGAGTTGTTGAATGGCCTGCGAGATCACCTGATTTAAGTCCGCTAGATTTTTTTTATGGGGATATGTTAAAAATAATATTTATAAATTAGATGCGCCACAAAACATTGAAGAATTACGAGACAGACTTCAGAATGCCTTCGATGCAGTTCCTAGAAGAACTATACAAAGGGCAGTACCAAATGCCAGAAGGCGTGCCCAATTGTGCATTACCGAAGATGGCCAGATAATTGAACATTTACTGTAATTGTTTATTGTTTACTTTTCTATGTATTTTTATTAATGTTTTTGTTATCTTTTACTCGCTACTGTTGAATTTCATTCGAAGAATAAAAAATACTTATCATATCTCGTTTCTCTTCGTTAGTGTATGACATTTTTGTATTATTAATGAACAATAAATGAAATGTTCGACAGATTGAAATTCCAAAGGCTACCTTATTTAATCTTATAATTTATTCTTTCAAATAAAACCTAATGTCAAAAACTATAGTCAGCATGTGGTACATGGTTGAAATCAGAAAAAAAAACTCTTTCTGAAGATGTCTAAATCCAATATGGCGCCTATAAGAAATTAGATAGTTGATGATGGCCAGAAAGAAACGAAACGTCGTATAAAAATTTAGAGTACACCACTGGATAGAGGTTTAGAAATGGCCACAAGGATGTGTTTTTATTTTTTCTCTACAAGGCCAAATGTCGGTGCTACAGGTAAAAGAAGAAAATGGGGTTTTCGCGTTTTTTTTTTAATAACGAAAGTCATTTGTCACAGGTCTATTTTCTTTACGGATTTATAACAAACACAAAATTTATCAACTTTGCCAAATTTAAACCTATACTCTATCTCCAATAATAAGAGAGATCCCCATGGTGAGGGCCGAAAATGAATCAGCCTGTATACAGTGGTGGCCGGTGAGTTATGAAAGAGGGTGGGCACAAAAAAAAACTTACCTATTTTTTGTACATGAAAACCAGTCTCCTATTTTTCATGCTGGAAAAGACGTCTATGGCTTTGTTGTCAAAATCCGGGATACACTGGATGAACTTCTTTTTTATTGATAGGACCGCCAACGCGTTCAGTCAATCTTCTCTGACATTGTGCTTCTCAGAAAAGTTTTAATGTGTTTGAGGGTGAAAAAACATCGTTCACATTCTGCTGTCGACATGGGCGTTGTACAAATAATATCCAACAGTTTGTATGTTTCCGCCAAAACCTTTTTTAGGTTGTTGTCTGTTATGAACACTAAAAGTGGCAAAACACCACCTACGTCACACATGTCATGGCGCTCATAAATTACTAAAAGTTCACTTTTCAATTTTACACTGTCCAACATAGGATAAGATTTCACAGTTTCATCAAAATTTTTTTGTGGAAATGAATGACTATAAGTTTTGAAAATCAAATAATTTTGCTGCACTTAAGTGATCTCTAAAATCAAATCGGTCGTTAATTTGGCTTAAAATAGTGCCACATACTTCCTTTGCAATAACAGCTCTGTTATTTCCAGATGTCGTTTTTTGTCTTTTCCTTACAGGTTCTTCATTATTGCGTTTTTGATTGTCATTGTCAGTAGAATTTCTTAAATTTCTAATGTGAATAATTTGCTGTTGGAATTGTTCAATTGCCTTTTGCAGTTGAGCACTGTCAATCGCGCGCATTTTCAACTAGTAGATAAATTTAGAGCAATTCAAATGTTTCAATAAACCACTTGTTTCACTAATAGTAACTGAATCCATCCCATCCTCGTCAATAATTTTGTCTAAACATTTTTTGAAAGAATCCTGGTGTTCAAATAATGTGTTCACAGCTCGGCTTTTGAAAATCCAGCGTGTAGGAGCAGAGCGTGGTAATCTACGTTTGACTATTTCATCAAGAATTACCGTTCGTTTTGGTGATCGAGAAAAAACTTGAAAATGACTGCAAATTTGCAAAGAAAATTTTTGCATTTTTTTTACACTGTGCTCGTTCAATAGTTCCATAATAAATTAAATTGATGCGCGTAACGGTGATCCATCACTTGCGCGCCTGGTCAAGTTTTCTTATCTAGCAATTAAGGGTTGCTTTAATCTGTTGTGACACTTGCGCGCCGGCATAAACTAATCCGCTTATCTAATGAGTTAGGGAATTCCAGGTACCTCTGCTTCTTAATATTTTACTAGAGAAAGCTTTTCTTTGGATATGAATGATATTGTTTACTTTATGTGATTAGTGCTGTGGTGGAAAAATTGTTTAGTAGTTTATAAAATTTTATACGGTTTTCATCAATTTTGCGTCTATTTTGTTTCTTTGCTAATATCAATATGGAGTCAATGTTGAGTAGTAAAGGAAAGAAAATGTTAATAGTGGAAGAATATACTTTCCGAAGGGATAAGGAAACTCTTCAAGGTGTGTCTTACAGGTGTTCGAGAAGAGGCTGTATCGCATCTCTGTTAGTGGATAAATCTGAAACAGTTTTATTAAAATCGAAAAAAGAACACAACCATCCCGCTCCCCAAAAATTATGTGTAAAAGTAAGTTTGTTTGAAGTATATTTTTCGTTCTGTTTTATTTCTTGATGGTAACTTAAATTTTTTGCACTTATTTACATTATTATATGTTATGTGTTATGTGTACATCTATTTACAACTACATATATGTAATTAATTCTCTTGACAGAAACTACAAAACGGAATTAAACGGAAAGCCATGGATGATCCATCGGAACGTCCTATGAAATTAATAAATCGCTTGTTACATGAAAATTGCGATGAAAATATCACAACGCAAGACGTGGGAAACATAAGGCAAAGTATATACCGAGCCAAAAGAAGTGTTCTACCACCATTGCCCCAGTCACTAGAAGACGTCCACGAAGCTTTGGAATCGATTCAGTGTCAGACCAACAAGGGCGAAAACTTTTTGCTTGTTAATAATCGACAGCTTCATATAATCATTTTCTTTTGTGCGACAAACTTAAAAAAGTTATGCACATCTGATAAGATATATATAGACGGTACCTTTGTTATTGTGCAAAATTTTTTTGGCAATTATTTACTATTCATGCATTTAAAATTGGCCATTATATACCAGTGGCATTTATGTTGTTACCAAATAAGTCTAGTTCACTTATTCGTCAGCTTTTAAATTATTAATTGAATGTTGTAAAGATATAAACTTAGATTTTAGCCCTTTTGAAGTAATTTGTGACTTTGAACTTTCTATTCATTTAAGTATAAAGCACGTATGGCCATCAAGTGTAATTAATGGATGTAGATTTCACTTAACTCAAGCATGGTTCAGAAAATTGCAAAATTTGGGTTTGACATTAGAATATAAAAATTTAAATTCTGAAATTGGTTTATGGTTACGTTGGACTTTCGGTCTAATATTTTTGAATCATGACGAAGTTGGCGACTGCTTTGTAGAAGATTTTTATTCTGTGATTTCTAATGACAGAAGAATAACTCAATATGCAGATTATTTAGTTAGCAATTATATAGACCAAAGTGCTTTGTTTCCGTCTCATTTGTGGGCATCATGCACCGCTTCTCTAGAAAAAACTACAAACTGTTGTGAAGCTTTCCACAGCCATTTTAATTCTTATTTTTATAGTCCCCATCCGGATATATTTACTTTTATGTCTGTATTAAAAGATTTACAATTGCATACTTACATAAAAATTAGAAGTGTAAATATTCCGCGCAAATTTACAAATTGTGAATCGACAAAGCGTATGGAATGCATTTCCAACTTAATTAAAATGTATAAAAATGGACAAATTTCTCGGTTTCAATTTGTTAAAAGTGTTAGTTATAATTATTATAAGAAATAAATACGTTTAAATACAATATCAGTTTATTCTTACTCCACCTTCAATGCTTAACATATTTTTTTTTAATAGCTACCCTTGCTAATTAGGTACCCAAAAAAATCCGACAGTCGCGCGCAAGTGACATGCCAGCAACTGACACAAGGGATTACGACCAAACTGACCGCCGCGCGCAAGTGATGTGCGGCCCGCGTAACAGTGAACATCGTAATTTTGAGCGATTAGTTTATTGTTATCAAACCCAGAAGTAGTATTTAAAATAATATATGATCAAAAAGTCTCTGGATCGCGATAGCCATGAAGTGCAAAAACCATCTATAGAATTATTTACTTCTGTACTTGAAGTACATATAAATAGATTTTAGGTTATGGTAATTAGTTGCATTTTATGAATATTTTATAACCGGTTCACTTGAAAGTTGTCAAGTAAATGTCAAAACTAATTGAAATAAGTAATTTCATAGATATCTCGTAAATTCCACGGTAATAGCGATCCAAAGACTTTTTGATCATACGATAGTTTGCAATTCATTCAGCAATGTTTTTGCTAATACATCAATATTATGTCCACCCGGCTTAAAAAAAGATCAAAAGCGTTCAAAAATTTATCCATTAAACACGTATCGAATAACAACTATTTGCTGATTATTAGAGGTGTCTGTAGTTTTATCGGCCTCCAAAGCAATGAAATTTGCAGATTTAATTTCTTTTAATATTTCCTGCTTCTAAATTTGACATATTGCGCCTAGCAATTCGTTCTGAATAGTTTTTGAGGCGCCTTTAAACATTTGTGAACCTTTCATATGTATTGCAAGCACAGCGTCTAATTCAGATGCAAAGTTAATTAAGCCTACATAAATACCTGGATTTTCCGACGTCAATGTTTCGTCATAGCCTCGTAACGCCAATTCAAAAGTTGCGCAAAATTTTATGCACATAATTAACCGGCACAAAATTTGACGATTTTTTTCCACATCTTCGTTGTACTTAATTTTATGTCGCAAATAAGCACTGTCTAACTGTTCATGTATGTCCACTTTGCCTAGAACACTTAAATCCATACATACATACATGGTACGCCACTGCTTTGTCTTAAAATAAAAATGATTTTAGAAATTCCCATTTATTTTGGAGCAAATTTGATTCTTTGACTTGTTTCTGTACGACGTAAAGTTTTCGCGTGCGTGGTACGAAAACAAGTCAAATCATAAAAACCATTTGAAAAGTAATAACTAATTCTGATCTAATAAGTGAACACAATAAGTGAGACAATTTTAATTGACTGTTTTCAAATTAATAACGATTTTGTAAAACGAAAAAAAATAGATCAATTGTTGAAAATACCCTCCACTTCTCAAGATATATGCTTCAGCTCTTCTTCTCATATTCGTGCGCACTCTTTGAAAAATACCTTCAGTATTCCGTGTTACATTACAGGAAGATCTTATCGATTTTTCAATTCTTGTACAGTGTTAACTGGAGTGCTGTAAACCAGAGTTTATAGATGAACCCACAAGAAAAAATGCAAACCATTTTAACCTGGACCCTCAGAGGTCATGGTTGAGATCCACCCCAACCTACCCATCGGTTATAAAATACACGATTTAAATATTCTCTTGCTTCTAGACTAAAATGAGCTGGTGCACCGTCATGCATGAACCACATATTATTTCTAACTAAAATTGGCATTTCTTCAAGCAATATTGGCAAATAATCGTCTAGAAACCGACGATAGTTATGACCATTTAGCATTTGTGGCAGAAAAAAATCCCAATTAAGTAATTTTTAACAATTCCAGCCCAGACGTTTACCGAAAATTCCTCTTGATGGTTAAATTCAACAACTGCATGCAGGTTTTCTTCGGCCCAAACATGATTATTGTGGCAATTTCTGATAGCGTTTCTTAAGAAGTTAGGTCATCTGTGAACATTTTTTACAGTCAAATATGGGATTTTGCGCAATATTCTCCAAAAACCATTGACAGATGATACGCAAATGAAAATCTCGGGGAAGTAAGGCTTGGACCCGTTGAATATGAAACGGGTATAACAGAAATCGTGAAGAATTCTATAAACTAGAATGTGCGAGGTATCAAGTTATTTCAAATTTTTCTAGTGGAAAGTTCAGAATTTTCATAAATTGAATTTAAAACTGCTTCTTCAATTTCTGAAGTTCTTGTAGTACGATGGGCACCTTTTAATTAAGTTTGGCCTAAAAGTACCTGTTTCAGTTAAACTTCTATGCACGTTTGAAAATGTTCGTCTATCTGGTGCAACTCTATCTGGAAAGCGCTCTTGGTACAATTGTCTAGCCTCCGGTGCGCTGCCATCAGCTAAACCATACATGCAATGAATGTCAGCCAACTCGAGATTAGTAAAATTAACCATTTTGTTTCAAGATAACATTGTACAGATATTTTAACCAGCAAATTAATTTTACTTTCAATATTAATATAACAACAACAAATATAAACTACTATTAATATTCTGCTTTTATATAGGAATATAATTGTTCCTAATTTCTTTACTGAAAAAGAGTTCAAGTTACGAAAAAGGTCAAGAGACCTTTTTTTGTTAAAAAATGAAGCACATATAATAAAATCATTTTTATTTAAAGAAAAAGCAGTGGCGTACCATTATTTTTTCAAACATATTCACTCAAACGAATTTTAACATTGGATATTGCCCCTTTATGGTAGCAAGGCATATACCGAATTTCGTAAAAATATCTGAACTGGTATGAATGCTAGGATAAAAAAAACTTTTTCTAACACTATGTATCTCGGAAAGGCAGTATTTCCGGATTCATGTTTATATTAAATTTTTTTCTTAAAATGACCTGAAGAATCGGCCCTTTCAATATTGACATTCAGCATATGAAACATATCATATAATTCTTGATTAATTCCAACATATTTTTGACGTTTGCTCTTGTATAATATTATAAGGTTTCAATATATTCAAGGTGTCCCGTATCGTTATATTCAATTTTTAGGAGTGTAAAGTTTCAAGTAACAAAAATGCAAAACTTGTATATCCATTTTTATTTATTTCAAAGTTACAGATCTATGAATGTCAGATTATCAGATCATGAAAGAAAATGTAATCCTAAAGTCAATATAAAATGATTTTATTTAAAAAAAGTTATATATGCTATATTCAATAACAGGCCTGTGATTGTTAACGTCGCATAATAAAATGTTATCCTATAATAAATAAACACGTATCGTAGTGCATACAGTAATTTCTTGAAGATCTACAAAAAAGAGTACTGGAAATTGATTTATGATAAAGAAGGTTCTTACTTATTTCGTAAGTGCTGAACCATGAATATCATACAATAAACAAATGTTTTTTAATAAAGGATTACATTACGTTTCAGTTCATACAACAGCTTATTAGTGAGTGGACACGTTTTATTTATTCAAAATGCCTTTCCGATCTTCTTCTCAAGAGTATGCGGACATGCATTTTGTGTATGACCACTGTAACGGCAGTGCACGTCAAGCAATTATTGAATACCGACATCGGTTTCCCGATAGGCGCATTCCTCATTACAGAATGTTTCTGGAAGAACACAGACAATTTCGGAAATGCGGACTGCGTGATTATCATTTCGACCGAGGAGTAAATTTGCCAGTAGACTTAGAGGAAGAAGCAGTAGCAATTGTTACAAGGGATCCAATTCTCAGTGTAAGTGGAATCGTTAGACAACTAGGAGTGCCACGAACGACAGTTAGGCAAACTTTAAAACGTGAGGGCTTATATCTATATCACTATCGCAGGGGACACGGTTTGCTTGAGGCAGACCACTATGGTCGTCTACTTTATTCTACCTGGATATTAAGACAGTCACGACTTCATTTGAATTTCTGCAGAACAGTCCTCTGGACAGATGAATCTACGTACACGAGAAGTGGTGTTACAAATCTGAGAAACTTGCACAGGTGGTCATCAGAAAATTCCAAAGCTAAACGCCCATCTAAATTTCAACATGAATTTTCTATTAACGTTTGGGCGGCTCTAATCGATGACTTGGTGATTGGTCCTGTCGTTCTTCCTGGGAGGTTAAATACGGACAATTACCTTCAATTTCTTATTGAGGAACTGCCAGGTCTTTTAGAGGATGTCCCACTGAATGTTCCACGAGACATGTGGTTTCACATGGATGGGGCACCACCACATTTCGGAATTGCTGTCCAAAATTGGGTTAACGTCAATTATCCAAGATGGATTGGTCAAGGTGGTCCTGTTGCATGGCCACCCAGATTACCCGATCTTAATCCCCTTGACTTTTATTTATAGGGGTACATGAAAAATTTAGTCTACGCACAAGTTTCGAACACAAGAGAAGAGTTGTTGGATAGTATTCACCTGGCTGCCGAGCAAATCCGACAAAACAAAATTCGGATAAGTACTTCTTCTGTTGGCTTACGGGCACAAGCCTGCATTCAACAAGGAGGTGGACATTTCGAAAATATTATTAATTGAACTTTTTTAGATAAAATAATTTTTTATTGACTTTAGGATTACATTTTTTTTCATGACCTGACAATCTGACATTAATAGATCTGTAACTTTGAAACAAATAAAAATGGATATACAAGTTTTTCGTTTTTGTTACTTGAAATGAAGTCTACTTTACACTCCTAAAATTTGAACATAACGATACGAGACACCTTGTATAGTTATTTATACACCAAGGGCGTTATGGGTATTATATTACTTTGAGGTCGACGTTACTTCAGAGGGCAATATAATTGCCATAACGCCAGTGGTTCATACAAGATTTTATTTTTCACGAAAAATAAATTTCTTAAGCGGAAAATTCAAATTACATTGGGAAAGTTCTGTCAACTATCATGTCGTTGACAGTCGTTACGCAGTTGGTGATACCTTGATGTTTTCAAGTTGTTAATGTTTAGATACTCTTAATTTTATTCCGAATTTTATTAAAGAATGCAAAAGTTTTGCTTCTTTCTTTAGACTTTGTCAAATAACTAAAATTATTAGGTCTGTAAAATGTATATCCTTTCTTCTCAGACCTTATTTATACTCACACAACATTAAAACTGTAAATAAATTACCGGGCGCTATGGGCCATAATGCCCGGCTATTACGCCCACGGGCGTTATGACCGTATTTATGGTAATCGTATCCAAGGTGAAATGAAAAAATAATACTTAAGTGAAAAATAAAAATATAATTAATATTATTATTATTATTGCATGCGAAACATATTTCCTCAGATATTGTCGAATGTCCGCAGAAATTTTGTCGACAGATTTGGGTACAGCGCTTCTTAGCTACGTGATCGTTTTGAACATCTGTTCTAATAAAATTGTTCGAAATTATTTAGTTTTTTTAAATATTTTATTTAGTTCTCTTTGGTTCCTTGAGACGAGTTATTTAGTTTTTAGAAAGGTTTTGTTTTATATTCGGCTTATAAATAAAATTTTATGATTTTATATCTATACAACTATGTAATTTTTAATTTTATAAAGTTTTTTGGTTATTTATTGTTTCGTTATAGGTAACCATTGAATCCTCTTAACTGCAAAAATAATCGAGTGCTAAACAAAGGTTAATTTACTTCCGGTCAAGCATAAAATACAATTTTTTAAATTTATTCGAATAAATTTTCTAAATTTCCCGCCACTTTTGTCTTGAAGGGAAAATACGTACCTTTCAATCACCAACGATGTTATCCTTTTTTACTTAACATTATTCTACTCATATTTTTTCCCGTAGAACTACTTACTCGATTCGAGGAATGTAAATACCTAAAAGATAATATTGTACTTTTGGAGAAGGAAAGGACACAAGATAGACTGGACCACGGGTGTCAACTCAACCTGTGTTTCGAAGTCAATTCGGTCATTACCTTTTACGTGAGCAGGTAATAATTTGCATATAGAAAATATCTTGACCTTGCCCGTCAGAAATCATAAGATATAACTGTTTTCACAATTGCTGTCGTAATAGATATATAACCTCAATATTACCAGCATAATTGAAACTAATTGCCTTTATTTACCTGCCATAAAAAGGACTGTTAAGACGAATAGGTATTCGTCTTAATTGCCTGCTAATATCTTAATTTTACGATATTACGCACATATTTATAATGAGTAGAGACTGGAAAATATGCACTAAAAAGTTTGCCAAATATGGATGCAATATGCACTTAAAAAATCCCTAAATATGCACTTACAATATGCACTTATGATGTGCATTTATTTATTATGTTTTAGGAAATTAAAATTCATTTGTCGTATTTACAAATTGTATATTTATTTATTACAATAAATAACCATATATTTCTTTAAATTTTCCATAGTTAAATTATGTCTACGATCTGTAAGTATATGTTTATATTGGGAAAATGTTCTTTCAACATCGCAAGATGTGATCGGTGAATTCTTAAAACTAGGTATTAATGAGGGGCTTATATTAATGTCTTCATTAAAATTGCCATTAATTACATTATTTATAGATTTTAATGTAACAAAACCTCCATTTTTGCTTAAAATGCGGCTAATTTTTCTTTAATTCTTTTTCCAGTCAATCCGTTGACTTTTCCAATTTTCTCTTTAATATCATTTACAATGCCAACACCATCATTTAAAGATAAATTTCTATCTTCTAATCTAGTAATTTCCTGCTCAATTATCGCAAAATTAGATTTAATATATGATAGCTGATTTTGTATTGTCGAGTTATTGAAAATTACGTTACACTTTTCTATGGCAAGACTGGTTGCTGAATCAAATTGAGTTACAACAATTTTGATGCCTTCGTAATTATCGACAAGAAACACAGCACATTTAAGCCATGTTCCCCATCTTGTTTAGATAGGTTCTGGTGGCAATGGAATGCCGGGTGGCATTTCGTTATATAATTGCACTCGTAAGGGCGCTTTTAAAAATACTTTTTTGATATTACTAATTAAATTATTTACATCTGGAAACTCTAATCTAACTTTTTCAGCAACCCTATTTAAACCATGAGCCAAACAAGTACAATGGATTAAATTGGGAAAAAAAATTTTCAGACTTTGAGCTGATTTTAACATATACGAAGCGGCGTCAGTTACCATTAACAGAAATTTTTAAAAAGGTACTTTGTCGGGTAAAAAGAAATTCGCTAAGGACTCCTTAATAAACCTGGCTATGGTAACATGATTTGTTTTGTCTAAATTACCTACATTAATTAAATGTCTTTTAGATTGAGTTGAACCATTTAAGGTTCCAATAATCAAATTAGCAACCAGACGGCCCTTCGTGGCGGTAGTTTCATCAACAGAGACCCAAAGATTTTGGTTTTTCAACTCCTTTCTAATACCATCGGTAACATCTTCATAAATTTCGTTGATGTATTTCTTGCGTAGAGTTGAGGAAACATAAATGGGTTTATCATCGACTTTGCAATAAGTTTTCAGGAATTCTTGAAATATCGGATTGTCCAATTTATGTAAAGGAATATTACAACCCACAAAAAGATTACACAAATCTTTGGAAAATGCTTCTTGTGGATTCTTCGAATTATTGAGAAAACTTTCCTCCAAAAGTTGCTGCCGCGGTTTATTCAAATTTTCAGAAACCCAGTTCTGATGAAATATTGTGTTCAAATGTTGCACTACTTGAAATTTCTTCTGGCAGGTAATCTGTGTAACAAATATATATTTTTAACATTCAGTTATAATAATTATTATTAATTACTATATTACTACAAAAACTAGAAAAATAAATTGTCTGGTTTTGTAAAGTTCTCCAGTTGTTTAAATTTTATTGATTTTAGTTATTTTGGTGTTTATGACAAAGAAATATTACAAAGATATATTAAAATTAAACATATCTAATAATAATTTATTATGAAATTGTTTCATTATATTTATGAACACAAAAAAAAATTCTCATAATTGTAGAACTTGTTATTGACAAAATATTTCAAAATTCAACTTACCCTTTTGTCGCAGAGTGTGCACAAAACACTTTCTTCGTCAAAATTTTTAGTGCACTGCAATCACTTATCCAATTCTTTATTAGAAATGACTTCGCTTTAGCTATCTTCGGCATTTTCAAAAATTTCACTTTTGTTTCACCAAATAGCACAGACCTTAACACGTTTACGAATGAACAAACTATGAAGGAAATTATTTCTTTTTCTTATATTGATATTAGTCGTACGGTATAATATACTTGCATTAATACCTACATTTCTGAAAAGGATTTCTTACGTAAGTTCTAATTGCCCTGTAAACCGACTATCAGTACAGGTAAATCCTATTTTTGGGAAAGTCCATCTCAATATTAATGAGATGGACTTTTAATGAGTCATTAATGCAAAGTTGAAGGAATGCTAATCCCTTTAGGTTTACACAAACAAATTAAATATCTTTAAATATCAGATTTTATTATGGTTCTTATGAAAATGGCGAATATATGCATAAATATGCAAAATAATTATGAAATATGTACGTGCATATGTAGTTATGGTAAAGTGTCCAAATATGCATTATATGCACTAAAAAAAATGGTAAAAAACGTATTCTGAGGGTGGAAAATGGATAAGTACACGGTATAGAAGGAATATACCAAAAAACAACAAATATGCATTTTGCATAAAATCCAGTCTCTAATAATGAGTACAAAATTTATTTAACCGTCCGCTATGATTTCTTTATTTTATACTAATAATTTTGGATACACTAATATTGTTGGAAATGTATAATATTAGTTTTATTAAATATACTGCAAAGTTTTCTTTGTGGCACTGGGGTGTCGTTTTTACCTTTCCAGACTAGGCAGCTTTAAATTTTAATGTCCTTTATGCTTCCCACCGGCAATGGTTTCCATGGGTAGCTAAGCTACTAGAAGGAAATTATACGTTTAAATATGTAACCCATTATTCGTAGCCTAATAGTGGATTAAACATTTAAATGTATAATTTTCTTCTAGTAGCTTAGCTACCTATTGGTAACCGTTGCAGGCGTGCCTCTCTTTGTCAGCAGATGTTTTGAGGTGCTGTGATATACAAGATTGTGCTTATATTAGCAGCAACGCAAGCATTTGGTGTGCTTCTTCTCTCCTTATATTGACGAGAACTAAGATGATTTCGAAACACGTGTCTCTCGCCAATGCGAAATAAGTATGCGTTGTGTATATTGATGTGTAGGGGGTGTGTCAAGAAGTACCTGAAAATTAGAAAAGATGGCGTTGCCACTTCAAATCCAATATTATGCTTATCAAGAAGCATCTTTCTAAAGAATGTACCCTAATTTTTAGAGTGATCTGTTAAATAGTTTTGTTGTGACAGCCATGTGAAACAGACGTATACGAGCTATTTTGTAAAAATGGGAAAAAGTTAATTTCATGTGCTCATTAAACACTATTTTTTCGTGAAAAAACCATCACGCAAACCAAAAAGAAGCTTGAAAAGTATTACATTGCAAAGTATCGATTACCATCGATTGGAACCATCCACTACTGATTTACTCAATTTCGATACGGTCGTACCAACATAAGTGACAGCGAACGTTCTGGTCGCCCAATTGAGGTCAACACACCAGAAATGGTCGATAAAATTCACGGTATGATATAGGACGATCAGCGAGTGAACTTGAAGAGGCTACAGGATATCACATGGATAAGTGATTTCAATTTTGCATAAATATTTGGATATGAAAAAGCTATCCATACGATGTGGCCGCGTTTCTCACGATTGACAACAAACACAAAACAACTTCAAAGGAGTGTTTGGCGATGTTCAATCACAATCTGAACAAGTTTTTGCGTCGTTTCGTAACCCTGGACGAAGCACGGATCCATCACAACGCACCAGAGACCAAGGAACAGTCGAGATTGTAGATTTATCGTGGTGAATCGAAGACAAAGAAAGCCAAGGTGGCTCTTTTTTTGGATGTGCGCGGTGTCATTCACATCGTTTACATTGAAAAGGGTAAAACGATCACCGGCGCGCATTATGCAGAGCTGGTGGGTCGATTTGTCACCGATTTGAAGCAAAAAGACCTCATTTGGCGAGGACAAAGTTCTCTTTCACTAAGACAATCCACCGGCGCACAAGTCCGCAGTCGCAATGGCAAAATTACAAGAATTAAGTTACGAATTGCTCCCTCATCTGGCATATTTAGCCCCCCGTGACTATTACCTGTTTCCAAATATGAAGAAATGTCTCGGCGCTAAGAGAATGAAGAGGTCATCAATGAAACAAACGCCTATTTTGAGGGCTCGAGAAATCGTATTATTTAGTGGGCATCGAAAAATTGGAGAAACGTTGGGTGAAGTGTATCGAGCTGAAAAGAGATTATGTTGAAAAGTAAAACTTTTTTTTGCCGATTAGAGTGTTTCTTATCTCAATTTTCATGTACTTATTGACCCACCCTCGTACATATACAGACATGTTTTTTAACATTTTTGTATATTATTATTTTTTTCCATCGACTTGTCATCCCTCCTCAGCATTACGCTGGGCACTTTTCGGCTATTTCGAAAACCTCAGCGTCGGAATTGGACTCTAATTTATTTTTATTAGAGTAAGTTAAGTAAAATACAAAGATTTTTATAATTACACTATAAAACTATGTTCTACTTCCACTACTAGATTACAAACGTACACTGGGAAACCTAATAAACATATTTCAATTTTCAAAAAAGGTATATAACCCCTTACCACAATTACTAATCGTATGCCCACGGACTCTAACTCTGCCTGCTGGGGGGGGGGGGGGGGTGGATTGAGTAGCTCCAAAACCCCAGCAACCGGTCCCAAGCCCGGATAAAAGAGGAGGGTTCTGCGATAGGCCAGTAACCTATCCAAGTAAAAGGAAGAACCACTTACACACCTTTAAGCGACGCCTCGGATTGGACTGATAACAAAGATGACAACCGCAAACGTAGAAAGGAACAAAGATTGGGTATACGAGAACACTTAAAAATTGCTACGTGGAATGTGCGAGGATTAGCACATAAACTGGATGAATTACAGGAAGTACTGAATGAACATGAGATAGAGATAGCAATGATAACAGAAACAAAAAAAAAGCTAAATGGTTCGCTAGACCTAAAGAACTATACTATGATATATGCTGGGGTGGAACAACAACAGAGAGCATCGGCAGGAGTAGCGGTCTTAATGAACAATAAATGGAAAGATAGAATACAATACTATAAGTGGGTGAATGAGAGAATTATAGTTATAAGATACAGAGTAGATAGAGGACATCTGAGCCTAATCTGTACATACGCTCCTGAAGGAGGGAGAAAAGAAGAAACAGAAGTATACTACCAAATACTTCAGTCAGAACTAGACAAAATAAACAAAAATGATTACATAATAATGGGTGGAGACTTGAATGCAAGAATCGGGAACAGACCGGTGGAGAATGTAATGGGGACCAACGGAGAAATAACGCTAAACAACAACGGCAAACAATTGATAGATTTTGCCAGCTACAATAATATGAGGATTATGAACACATACTATAAACACAAAAATATCCATAAGATTACCTGGTCAGCCAGAGGGCAAAGCTCTATAATAGATTGCTTCCTTTCGAACCAAAAAACAGCATCATTATTTGAAGATACAAGAATATTCAGAGGAGCAGACATTAACAGCGATCACTACATGCTAGTAGCAAAAATAAAACTACTAACTAGATGGTACAAACAAAAAATAAATGTAGATAACCAAAAACTGAAGGTCTACCTTTTGAAGGAAGATTCTATAAAAACACTCTACCAACAGAGGTCACAAAAATATAATAAAGAAATAAAACCAAACAAGAAAATCAATGACGAATGGAAAAATATCCAAGAGATAATAATGACAACGGCTACTGAAACCCTTGGATATCGAAAACAAAAAATTAAAAGCAAGAAACTGAAATACTGGAACCAAGAAATCAAAGAAATGATCACTAAAAAGAAACAAGCATATTTGACATGGACACAGAACAAAACAGAAGAAAATAGAATAGCATATAAGAACATAACAGCTGAAGTGAAGAGAATATGTAGAAAAAATAATCAAGATAGTTGGGACCGATTTATTTCAAATGTAGAAGACTTTATACACGGGAGACAGGAGTTCGCTTACAAAATGATGAAACACCTTAATAAAACCGAAAAAGATGATGCGAAGATCAACATAATAAATAAAGACGAATGGCTGGCATATTACACAAAGCCCTGGACAAAGGAAGAGAAAATGGAAAATCCAGGAAATAGAAACGAAAAAGATGATGAAGAGGATAGAAGTGTAGACCAGATAGAAATGAGAGAACTAGAAGAAGCACTACAAAAAACAAAAAACCGAAAAGCCCCAGGACAAGATAATATAAACCCGGAACTTCTCAAATTTGCCCACATAGAGGTTAAATCAAGATTCTTACAACTACTAAATAAATGCTGGAGAACAAAAACAATACCTGATAGCTGGAAGATAACACCAATATTTAAAAAAGGAGACAGATCCAGCTGCGAAAACTATAGAGGCATATCCCTGCTAAACACCGCATATAAAATATATTCAAAAATAGTGACAGCCAGATTAAATAAAATAGCGGAAAATATACTTCTGGAGGAACAGACGGGTTTTAGAAGAGGAAGATCTTGCACCGACAATACTTTTACAATTAAGCAAATAATAGAGAAACATTGAGAACATAACAAACAAACACATATGTTGTTTATAGACTACAAAAAAGCTTTTGACAGAGTAGTAAGAGAAAAACTATGGGACATACTGGAAAGAGGAGGAATACCTTTACATTTGATTAAAGTTATTAAGAGTATGTACAAGAACTCAAAGATTACCATAACCGATAGCGAAACGGAAGTGGCAACCGTCAACTTAGGACTACGACAGGGTTGCAGCCTGTCACCTATACTCTTTAATATATATATTGATGACGTGCTACGGGAATGGCTGACAAATACTAAGCACTGCACACATGACCTAAACAGACAAAAATACCTAATGACCATACTCTTCGCCGACGATCAAGCTCTAATAGCCAGTGACGAGGACACACTTCAAAGAGCTGTCTACGACTTAAATAGAATAACCGAGAAATACAATCTAATGATATCAACAGAAAAAACTAAAGTAATGGCCTTCAGCGGAAACGAAACAGTGCGATCAAAAATAATAATTAATAATAAGCCAATAGAACAAGTAAAAACATTTAACTTCCTCGGATCCACTATATCGTATTTATACGATGACACGGATATACACACGAAACTAACAAAATTCAACAGAATAAATGGCACCATAGCCAGAACACTAAAAAATAAAGTGAGGAAGGACACGCTGATAAAATTCTATAAAACAATGGCAATCCCATGTGGTATATATGGGAGTGAAAGCTGGACCATTACCAAAGCGAATGAAAGAAGAATCCAAACATCGGAGATGAGGCTCCTAAGAAGAGCAGCAGGCTACACAAGAATGGATAGGAAGAGGAACACAGAAATAAGACAAGAACTTTGAGTTGAAGACGTGAACGAGATGATAAAAGAATACAGATGTAAATGGAGAGAACACGTAGAAAGGATGGAAGATGATAGGATACCCAAAAGAATATGGAAATATAAGGCGAAAGGAAGAAGAGCGACGGGACGCCCACGGAAGAGATGGCCAGACCAAAAATAAAGGTCGTAACAGACGCAAAGCCTAATACGTGAAGTAAGAAGAAGACTAATCGTATGCTAAATACGACAACTAAGTTGTCATCATCAGTATGTAAAACCACTAATCAAAGTGTTGCACATGAGGCACTGTAAAGCTAACACATATAGTAACGCAACAACTTTAAACGGGGTCCACGTATACACAGTGTATACAATAGCTGCGTAGTGTACAGGGTGTAAACGAAATATAACACCATATTTTAATATATAATAGCTGTAATAATAGTAAGCATAAATTGCTAATGCACGAAAACCCTACTCGAATGAGATCAAAGAAAAAAAAATTGTAATAAATGCGCGTGGTTTGACTCGGTTCTGGTAAATTTAGTATTGCTTTATAATTGCAGGGCTACCCCTACTGAAGCGTAATGGTGGGAGTAGTAGATGCGAGGATGCATACTGTAAGTCAGAAGTCAGCCTGCTATCAACTTCCGTGAAGCTTGGCTTATTCAAATCACGAATTAACGGATATTGTCTTGCTATACAGTGAAATAAGTGGAAACGTTAAGCTACTAGACGTATTTATCAAGGACGGCTTCCGAACTAAAAATTTCCATGAAATGATTTAATTTTACAAATCGTGTACAGGTTGAGAGATCGCAATACATTGTATCCAAGTTATAGCGGCACTGATATTGTCGACGATGACGATCTTCGGCAACGTATTTTTCAAGCTGCAGCCAATATTCGTGAAGACCGAGCTGTGTTATTGCAGGGCTACCCCTACTGAGCGTAATGGTGGAAGTAGTAGATGCGAGGATGCATACTGTAAGTCAGAAGTCAGCCTGCTATCAATTTACGTGAAGCATGGCTTATTCAAATCACGAATTAACGGATATTGTCTTGCTATACAGTGAAATAAGTGGAAACGCTAAGCTACTAGACGTATTTATCAAGGACAGCTTCCGAACTGAAAATGTCCATCAAATGATTTAATTTTACAAATCGTGTACAGGTTGAGAGATCGCAATACATTGTATCCAAGTTATAGTGGCACTGATATTGTCGACGAAGACGATCTTCGGCAACGTATTTTTCAAGCTGCGGCCAGTATTTGTGAAGACCGAGCTATGTTAAATCGTGTAACTAGAAAGTTTACCGATCGGTTAGAAGCTTGTATTTACACAAATGTCAGTCACATTGAACATCTCCTTTAAGCATTCCACCTGTTTCAACAAACCTGTCCTTTTTAGGGCAAAGAAATTTTCATTAACAAAAGAGGCAAATAGAACACAGAAAAAAATATGAACGTTCAGTTAAAAAATACAAATATAATAATATTAAGACGACAAAATTACAAATTGCATATCACCACAAAGGTCTTAGGTAGACCGTTTAAAATTTCTAAAGAAACTCGATATTGAATTTTTTTCGAGATATTCAGGCCATTGACTTACTTATAAATGACAACAGAACAGCTGATGCATAAGAAAATTTAGAAAGAGGAAATGAATGAATACATACTTTTCACACAAAGACGCACTGATGCATTACTGAAATATGAAGGTGATCTCTTTATGAACTTGAACAAGTAAATGCCTATTTGTTTGTTAAATGGACAACATATAAACATATAATTTCTATTTATTTAGATTCCATCTGAATACAGCACTGTATTTGAAAAGTTTGTGTTCCTAAATTTCCACAAAAATTAATGTTTAGATAAAATAATTTTTTTTTATAGATTCTATATTACAGCTGAGCGCCCTCTTACAGCATATGGAGGTGAGATGAGTGACTTCTTTGAAGCTACTGACTCCGCGTTGGACTAGATCAATGGCCTTGATTTTAAAATTTAACTTTTAGATGTATACATATTTTTAATCCATGTTAGCCATACGTTAAATAAATAAATTTTTAAAGATTTGAATTGCTGTCATACGTATCTATTATATATTAGCGTACGTCGGCATATTTCATTTACAGCCTGTATATGCTACGTAGAATATACAACGAGGCCTTCTTGTTGGTTTGTGATTTACAGAATGTGTTTCTTCAAAACATGCTTACTATTCTTAAAACTTCAGCGGAATAGTTAGTATCATTATCAACGATGAAATTTTGAAATCTTTGTCAACATCTTTCTCAACAGTCATTCACAGAATAATACATTGACCATTGCGAAAACACTTGAGTATTAGTTTTTTTGTTCATGATTCATGAGTAAACATTTTATTGAACAATAATTTAACATAAACTTGACCTAAGTTAACTTATGACATTTACGAAATTATGCATTAGATACCCAGCCGCCAAGGACGTAAAGACTTTTCGAACACCTGTTATTATTTAAGTCATATATGGTTATCTTTATTTGCATTTATATATTTTTTGTAATATATTCTATGATTTATAAAGCAAATTAGACATTATAAAACATCTATCTAGCCATCTACTTACCTATTTTTCCATAAATGTTTTTAATATTAAAACATGCTAATATGTTGCTTCCGATGTCCAAGGTTATTTAAATAATAAATTTTGTTTTCGAACAAATATTTTAGTTTTTATCTGTATAAATATCGTGCGTCTAATGTTTAACTGAAACCCACGCAAGTTTATTCGTACTTACACTTAAAGACTAATGGGAGAAGATAAATTTGTTGTATTGAAAATGAGAAATAAATGTATTTAAAATGTTTTTAATGTTGTATCTAATGTACTATTATGATTACATTTTCATTGATATATGCACTACAATTCGAAAAGTAAAATGAATTCTTTAAATTTTAATAGTAATATCATCAGTAGGTTCTAAATAATAAATAGATACAATCAGGAGACAACTTGGCATTGTGTACACTTGTCATGGGCGGATGTAATCTCGCCACTAAATGACCAGTCTACTTTAATCCTATAGATAAATTCCCCACCGTCCGTAAGGATTCACGTTAATACCATAGGTATTCTCACCACTAGTTTTAATACGAAATTTTTCATTAAAATTTCTAATGAAGGAAGAATGAATTTATTACTGAGTGCCTTTTCAGAATCTATTATAAAAGTTTAACAAATTATAATTTTGCAAACATTCAACACTAATAAATGAAATTTGAGATTTTATTGAGGATAATAATAAAAAGAAGTAGTGATAGTAATATATATATATTTTTTGGCTAAAAATACAAAAATAACGAAAAACATCATATGGAATTCAAAACACAAAAATAAAAAGTAACACGTTACATAGCATGCACCACAGTAAACAGTAAACATTTATATACATATACTATATACATAGGTATACAAATAAATCACTAAAAAGTTATAGAAACTATTAGGTATATACATATTATATATAAAAAAAGCAAAATTAATTGTGTAACGAAGAATGACAAACACATTTTATGAACTCTAGCCTAGACAAATGACCTGATTTTAATCGATTTATACAATTTTCCAAATATTTTAATTTGTTTTTCATTTACCTATCCTTTATTTTATTAGGAATATGTAAACTTTGTATTTTGATGTCAGTGTCAACTTGGAATTCTTTCAATTTTTCGATAAACACATATATAGACGGATGCGTACTATAAAAAGATGCATTAAATCTAGAATGGAACGACTCGCACGCATTTGTAGTGCGAGTATTCGAGGCAACTTCTTCCGCCCATATATTCATAGGAAATGTAGCATTTTCCTCTATATACGTTTCTAACAAATAATCGGCGTATTTATCTAACAGGCTATTGTCTGGTTTATAAGCCATCAAATCGAAAACAAAGCAGTCCGCAACATGTTCTGGTTGTAGATAAGTCATACCACAGGTAAGTTTCAGCCAATTTCCTATTTCTGAATTATTTTTATAATGTTCACTTAATCCAAGGAACTGAATTTTTCTGTACCATGCTTGGTGTAGGTGAAATCTACAGCCACTGATTTTTACACTGCCAAACATGAATTATTGCGGTATGTATTGCTTTTTTAAAATCAACTTAGATATCGCTAGGTTCGAAAAATGAATTAAATGATTCAAAAATGTTAGATTTCAACAACAAAAAAGTGTTTTATATGTGGTCCAACTTTTGTTTGGCAACAAGCAATACAGTAGTGGGACATAGTCTCCATTCTGAAGTCCATGGATGGTAAAAAAATGTAGAAAGTATTTCGTACAATATGAGAATGTGCCGTCCATATACAAAGTATTCATTTTAGACAAGGCACGAATATTGGCTTCACATGTAAATACGATAATGTTATGTTCTGCACTATTTATAAACAAAAAGTTTTCACCTTTCGCGGTTTTAATTTTAGGAGAATATAGATTTACAACTTCATGCACTTCGTTTATATTTGCAGGTAGGCGACTAGGAAATATTTTCCGACAGCAGTTATACATATTTCTTCGTACATAATTGACATCATTGGTTGTAACAGACTCTGGCATATTGGCACTAAGGACTCTTCGAATAATCTTTGAAGGTTTTTCCAATAAATCTTCTTCTGCTTTTCGCTTGCACAAATTTGTAAGCACTTTCCTGTTTGCTTTTTGCTCATCTACTTCATGGTTATGAACTATATCACTCCACGATATTGTAAGCTCAGAACCAACAGTAAATACTTTAGCATTACAGTTTCTTCTTTGGACACATCTCCAGAAAACTTCTCCGCTTTTCAATTCTTTTTCTTTAAAATACGTAAAATTCTCAAAGAGAAGTAAATCTTTACCCCGTATACTTTTTACTAACGTAGCTGACATCTTATAAATCGAATACTTATATTAAATTATTATCACAATAAACAACACCAATTGTAAGTACTAACCTCTTCTGTTGAGCAAAAGAAACTAACTTGTGAAACCGTACTAACTTTGCAAGAACATCAACATTAAATAGACATTAGTTAATATTAGTACTGGAAATTCCAAAATTACGGTATATATTGCTTTTATTACCTGAACTCTGTTAGTGGTGAAAATACCTGCCGGATTATGAGATTATTCTATCGATGCAGGTAGAGGGTAACATTTGGTGGTGAGATTACCTCCGCCGCTTGTCATAGTTCAAATATTAGAAAAGAAAAACACACATAAAAGGATTAAAACCTTACATTACTACATACGGTGCCTATATCATCTGTTTCGTCTTATACGCGAAACCAATTTATATATGATATATTAAACATAAATATTATTAATTTTACTATATTAAATATAAGTATTATTCATTTTAATAAAATCCTAGATTTTAGTATTTAAATATAAGAATCAGAAACAAACTTAAAACCTTAAAACCTTCTGTATATGTAGTTATATTTTCTTATTACGAACGTATATTAAGATGCAAACGTTTCATAAATTTATAATACCGCGTATTACATATTTGTCAACAGACCAACGTCAGGCACTTTTGTATATGTATGCTTCAATAAACTACCGCACGCATATTGTAGACCGTTGTTTATACCGGCGCTTATTTATCGCTTCATTTTTGTAAATAAGTTTCAAGTTATATTTATTGGTTAACGTGCCTCCACATGTATACAGTTAGATTTAAAAACTAGATGCAACGTTTGTAGGCACAATTTACAATCAAGGCGGTTCTTTGTAACTTGCCGACCTTTGTTTGTCATTTAGCCGCATGTGGCCTATTTTGTTAATTGAAGGGAAGGGTAAATTTTGCTTACAATGTTTAAAAGGTTTTTAAATAGGTCTGCGCGCTATGACTACAGCAGCATTACAATAAAGCAATTCGCTAAAGCAAGCCGCGAACTCAAAGTCAATAAGACAATTCGAGTAGCTATTTTTGTCACAGAACAACGTTCTTACAATACTCGTAAGAACAATGTTCAAGATAACAACCTTACTTTACCAACAATTTCATGTATGAATTAATGTATATATGTAAATAAAGGTTTTAAATTGGATGTGCCGCATTTCATTAATAACTGTCACCGAAGATTAAATAAATTAGTGCGTATACGGCCTTACAACCCGTGCGTGGTGAGTCAACATAGGAGCGACGACCAAATACACTAGTTGCCCCAACATATGGTCCTTCGAGCCGGATAACAGCGACACATAGCATCGAGTTATCATCATTGAAGACAAAGAGGTAGGTCTCCAATCAATTCCTTTATTTCATAAACATATAACCATCCTTATTCAAAATGTCAGATGCCGATACATTAAAGGCGTTAAAATGCAAAAGAGGTGTCATTAAAGCAGCTCTCACCAAATTTGAAGCTTACTTAGACAGTTTCAATGATAACAAAAGTACTAATATATTTGAACTGAAAAAGCGTTATCAAAAAATAGAAAATTATTTTGATCAGTTCCACGAATTACAAATTCAAATTAGCTGTTTAGAAAATGTTAAAACGCAAGAAACAGATTTAGATGACTTTGAAAATACATATTTCAAGCTGGTAGGTCGCGTCGACCAATTATTAGAAAATCATGCAAATATTAATCCGAATGCTACAATTAACTCAATTAACACAGACAACAATCAAACGAATAGCGTACGGTTACCGCAAATTACGTTGCCTGAGTTCACCGGTTTGTATGAAGAATGGACATCATTTCATGACACATTTTCATCATTAATACATTTTAATGATTCAATACCCAATGTGCAAAAGTTTCATTATCTAAAATCAGCCTTAAAAGGAGATGCTAGTAAAATACTACAGTCACTTTCAATTTCTAATGAAAATTACACTATTGCTTGGGACATGTTAAAATGTAGATATAATAATAAGAAAATCATTGTTCAAAAACACATTAAAGCCATCTTTGATCTGCCCATAATGTCAAGGGAAAACCTAGGACAATTGCGACAAATACAAGACGGTATTTTAAAAAATACACGTGCCTTAGAGTCACTTGGTCTTCCCACAAACAACTGTGATCATTTCCTAATTTATATTATCACAACTAAATTAGATTCGGTTACAAATAGAGAATGGGAAAATCAGTTACCAATATCAGACATTCTTCCCACACTTGCACAATTGACTGATTTTCTAAACAAAAAATGCTTAACGTTAGAGTCGATATCAAGATAGTACACACAACAAGTGAATAGTTCATCATCAAAAGATAATAAAGTCAATAAACATACTTCATATATTACAACTAATATAGTTTGTAAAGTCTGTTCTGGAAATCACTTAATATATCAATGCGATAAATTTCTCAAAATGAAACCAGAACAAAGATTCAAAGAAATAAAAGGCAAACGAATTTGTATTAATTGTTTGCGAGAAAATCATTCAGTTCAACAATGCAGATGTAGGTCTTGTAAAAAATGCAACAAAAGACACCACACTTTATTACATTATACACAAGAAAATGCTCCACCTCAACCATCCACATCATCAGAAGATACAAATGCAACTATCAATAATCATTGCTCTAATGAACAGGTAGCTTCAGAGGTATTTTTATCCACGGCCATAGTTCACATATATGGCAAAAATCGTACTCTGCAGTCATGCAGAGCCTTGCTAGATTCTGGTTCGCAGTCGAACTTTATATCTAAATCATGCGTTGATCGATTAGGATTACAACCCGATCCATATCAAATACCAGTTGTTGGTATAAATCAGTCACCTACACAAATAAATAGTGCCGTGCATGTTAAAATCAAATCAAGATACAATGCATTTCAATCCCACATTAAATGCTTGGTAATTAATAAAATTACTGAAAACCTTCCAATCAGAACGACTGATTGTAACAAATTTAATATTCCAAAAAATATTAGATTAGCAGATCCCGATTTTAACATTTCAAGGCCTATTGATATGCTGTTAGGAGCAGATTTGTTCTGGAAAATCTTGTGTATAGGCCAAATCAAGTCTAACGACAAACATCCATGTTTGCAAAAAACGCACTTTGGTTGGATAGTATCAGGTTCTCTCACTGGTAACATGTCACTGTCAACCGGGTCACTTTGTAATCTTTCACTGGAAACGTCATTAGATGAAAGGCTTAAGTTATTCTGGAAGTTAGAAGAATGTTCAAAAAAAATCAATTTTACACCAGAGGAACAAAGCTGCGAAAACAATTTCCTAGAAAATACCACTCGCGATAATAACGGGCGCTTTATAGTAAGCCTGCCGTTTACAAACCATAGCAATCCACTAGGTGAATCTTATAGCCTTGCACTAAAACGGTTTTATAACTTAGAAAAGCGATTAAACAAAAATCCCGGTCTTAAAAAACAATATTCGAACTTTTTAAAGGAATGCCTAGAATTAGATCATATGAGACTCGTTGACAATTCAACTCCTTCATTCAATCTGTCTCACGGTTATTATCTACCGCATCACGGCGTTAAAAAACCATTTAGTTTAACAACTAAATTGCGTGTTGTTTTCGATGGCTCCGCCAAAACATCCACGGGAGTATCATTGAATGATAAATTAATGGTAGGCCCCACCATTCAACAAGATTTATTTAGACACATAGCATCGAGTTATCATCATTGAAGACAAAGAGGTAGGTCTCCAATCAATTCCTTTATTTCATAAACATATAACCATCCTTATTCAAAATGTCAGATGCCGATACATTAAAGGCGTTAAAATGCAAAAGAGGTGTCATTAAAGCAGCTCTCACCAAATTTGAAGCTTACTTAGACAGTTTCAATGATAACAAAAGTACTAATATATTTGAACTGAAAAAGCGTTATCAAAAAATAGAAAATTATTTTGATCAGTTCCACGAATTACAAATTCAAATTAGCTGTTTAGAAAATGTTAAAACGCAAGAAACAGATTTAGATGACTTTGAAAATACATATTTCAAGCTGGTAGGTCGCGTCGACCAATTATTAGAAAATCATGCAAATATTAATCCGAATGCTACAATTAACTCAATTAACACAGACAACAATCAAACGAATAGCGTACGGTTACCGCAAATTACGTTGCCTGAGTTCACCGGTTTGTATGAAGAATGGACATCATTTCATGACACATTTTCATCATTAATACATTTTAATGATTCAATACCCAATGTGCAAAAGTTTCATTATCTAAAATCAGCCTTAAAAGGAGATGCTAGTAAAATACTACAGTCACTTTCAATTTCTAATGAAAATTACACTATTGCTTGGGACATGTTAAAATGTAGATATAATAATAAGAAAATCATTGTTCAAAAACACATTAAAGCCATCTTTGATCTGCCCATAATGTCAAGGGAAAACCTAGGACAATTGCGACAAATACAAGACGGTATTTTAAAAAATACACGTGCCTTAGAGTCACTTGGTCTTCCCACAAACAACTGTGATCATTTCCTAATTTATATTATCACAACTAAATTAGATTCGGTTACAAATAGAGAATGGGAAAATCAGTTACCAATATCAGACATTCTTCCCACACTTGCACAATTGACTGATTTTCTAAACAAAAAATGCTTAACGTTAGAGTCGATATCAAGATAGTACACACAACAAGTGAATAGTTCATCATCAAAAGATAATAAAGTCAATAAACATACTTCATATATTACAACTAATATAGTTTGTAAAGTCTGTTCTGGAAATCACTTAATATATCAATGCGATAAATTTCTCAAAATGAAACCAGAACAAAGATTCAAAGAAATAAAAGGCAAACGAATTTGTATTAATTGTTTGCGAGAAAATCATTCAGTTCAACAATGCAGATGTAGGTCTTGTAAAAAATGCAACAAAAGACACCACACTTTATTACATTATACACAAGAAAATGCTCCACCTCAACCATCCACATCATCAGAAGATACAAATGCAACTATCAATAATCATTGCTCTAATGAACAGGTAGCTTCAGAGGTATTTTTATCCACGGCCATAGTTCACATATATGGCAAAAATCGTACTCTGCAGTCATGCAGAGCCTTGCTAGATTCTGGTTCGCAGTCGAACTTTATATCTAAATCATGCGTTGATCGATTAGGATTACAACCCGATCCATATCAAATACCAGTTGTTGGTATAAATCAGTCACCTACACAAATAAATAGTGCCGTGCATGTTAAAATCAAATCAAGATACAATGCATTTCAATCCCACATTAAATGCTTGGTAATTAATAAAATTACTGAAAACCTTCCAATCAGAACGACTGATTGTAACAAATTTAATATTCCAAAAAATATTAGATTAGCAGATCCCGATTTTAACATTTCAAGGCCTATTGATATGCTGTTAGGAGCAGATTTGTTCTGGAAAATCTTGTGTATAGGCCAAATCAAGTCTAACGACAAACATCCATGTTTGCAAAAAACGCACTTTGGTTGGATAGTATCAGGTTCTCTCACTGGTAACATGTCACTGTCAACCGGGTCACTTTGTAATCTTTCACTGGAAACGTCATTAGATGAAAGGCTTAAGTTATTCTGGAAGTTAGAAGAATGTTCAAAAAAAATCAATTTTACACCAGAGGAACAAAGCTGCGAAAACAATTTCCTAGAAAATACCACTCGCGATAATAACGGGCGCTTTATAGTAAGCCTGCCGTTTACAAACCATAGCAATCCACTAGGTGAATCTTATAGCCTTGCACTAAAACGGTTTTATAACTTAGAAAAGCGATTAAACAAAAATCCCGGTCTTAAAAAACAATATTCGAACTTTTTAAAGGAATACCTAGAATTAGATCATATGAGACTCGTTGACAATTCAACTCCTTCATTCAATCTGTCTCACGGTTATTATCTACCGCATCACGGCGTTAAAAAACCATTTAGTTTAACAACTAAATTGCGTGTTGTTTTCGATGGCTCCGCCAAAACATCCACGGGAGTATCATTGAATGATAAATTAATGGTAGGCCCCACCATTCAACAAGATTTATTTAGTATCATAATTCGTTTTCGAACACATCAAATTGTTATAACTGCCGACATAACAAAAATGTATAGGCAGGTATTGGTTCGCGAACAGGACAGGCCATTTCAAAGAATTTTGTTTCGAGAAACCAGTAATCAACCGATACAAATCTATGAGCTTTCCACTGTCACGTACGGAACCGCTTCTGCATCATTTTTAGCAATCAGGTGCCTTCATAAATTAGCTGAAGATGAAAAACATAATTATCCCATTGGCGCGTCCACAGTGTTAAGAGATTTTTATGTAGACGATCTGATATCAGGCGCGGATTCTATAGAAGAAGCAAAAAACACAATCACGCAAACAGCAGCTCTTCTTCAAACAGGTGGCTTTGAATTGCGTAAATGGCGTTCAAATTATCCTGAAATCTTCAACGATTTATCAATAAATTCCACTGACAATCCCCTTCAGTCATTAGAAAAGGAAAACAGTAAAACACTAGGCCTTTCATGGGACTCAGAGCAAGATAATTTCATGTATAATTTGCCAAATACGATTTCAAACACAAAAATAACAAAACGCTCGATACTTTCCTTTATCGCCAGTTTATTTGATCCATTGGGAATAATCGGCCCTGTTATTGTCATAGGTAAAATATTAATCCAAAAACTGTGGCAATTGAAAATTGCATGGGATGAATCCGTTCCTCATGACATACACGTGCAATTCGAACAATACAAGAAAGACATATACCACATATCCTCTAGAACAATTTCTAGAAAGGTAATACACACAAAAAACATATCTATTTTAGAAATGCATGGCTTCAGTGACGCTAGTGAAGTGGCTTACGGGGCGTGCATTTACATCAAGGGTATTGATTACGAAGGAAACATTTCTTGTAATCTATTATGCGGCAAATCAAAGGTGGCTCCTATAAAAAGTACCTCATTACCAAGACTTGAATTATGCGCAGCCTTATTACTAGCTCAATTAATTGATAAGGTTACTGAAACAATCAATCGAGAATTTCAATCAATTCATTATTGGACTGATTCAGCAATCGTTTTAGCATGGCTCAAGGCAACTAACAAAAAATGGAAAACCTTTGTAGCTAATCGCGTTAGTGAAATAAGGGAATTAACCACTGTTGCTGCTTGGAATCATGTAAAATCAAGCGACAACCCTGCCGATATCATATCACGGGGCATGTTACCAGATGCTTTGTTTGATAATAACTTATGGTGGCATGGTCCTAACTGGCTACAAACAGATTGTGTCATTCCTTCTGAAATTCCAGAAATTGTAAACGTTCCAGAAGAAAAGTCAGCAACTCTTATTTGCGCTCAAAATTCAGTAGCATCATTCAAGTCTATATTAGTCAAGTATTCAAGTTTATCAAAACTTTTAAGAGTAGTAGCGTATTGTCTGCGCTTTAAATGTAATATTATGTCCCGACAAAAAACCGGCACATATGCCTTTACAGGCTCGCTTCTCTCGTCAGAAATTACCGCCGCTCAGAAATGCATAGTTAAGTTAGTTCAAACTGAGTGCTTCAGCAATGAATTAAAACAACTACAAAAAAATAACGCGGTGAACTCAAAGGCTCACATTATTTGCTTAAATCCTTTTATCGACGACGAAGGCATTATCAGAGTTGGAGGTCGACTCAAGAACGCAAAACTAGCATACTCACATCAACATCCGATATTACTTCCGGGAAAACACATTTTGACAAAGTTGGTAATTGAATATTTCCACAAAAAACAGCTACACGCAGGGATACAAGGAACCATGGCAGCGATCAGAACAGAATATTGGCCGCTATCGTTAAAATCTAACGTACGGCAAATTGTGAGGCGATGCATTAGTTGCTTTAAGGCAAAACCATATGGAAATCAATATTTGATGGGAAATTTGCCAGCTCACCGTATACAGCCTGCACGTCCATTTGCAAACTGTGGCGTTGACTATTGCGGACCGTTCCAAGTTCGCGAAAGCAAGCGAAGAAACAGTAAAAATATTAAAATGTATGTAGCTATATTTGTATGCCTATCTACAAAGGCAGTACATATAGAACCCGTCTGCGATTTATCTACAGAAGCATTTCTAAATACATTGAAACGTTTTGTAGCACGCACAGGCAAAATTCAGAATTTATATTCCGATAATGCGACAAACTTTGTAGGCGCTAATAAGGAACTGGAAGGCATGAGCAAATTATTATCGCAAAATAACAAGCGATTATATGAATTACTGATCGAAGAACGTATAAGTTGGCATTTCATTCCTCCAAGAGCTCCTCATTTTGGAGGTCTTTGGGAGGCTGCAGTAAAGTCAATGAACAGCACCTACAAAACAGCAGGTAAGGCATGCCTAACGTATGAAATGTTTTATACCTTGCTAACCGAAATCGAATCAGTCCTTAACTCACGTCCTCTCACTCCTCTAACCAACGATCCTAATGATTTATCTGTCTTAACTCCCAGTCATTTCCTGATTGGAGACTCTCTTGTGGCGATACCAGAACCTGATTTAACTCATACAAAATTAAATCGTTTGTCATGTTGGCAGCATATTCAAAAAATCAAACAGCATTTCTGGAAGAGATGGGTCAATGAATATTTAAGTCAGCTTCAGCCGAGAGGGAAATGGAAGCAGAACCTCGAAAACGCTTTCTCCATAGGACAACTCGTGCTTGTCAAGGAAGACAATGTTCCCCCGCTGCATTGGGTTACCGGACGCATCGTGGAACTGCATCCCGGGCAGGATGGTGTTATCCGTACGGCAAGTGTTCGCCTCCACAAAAACATTTTGAAGAGACCCACAGCCAAATTATATATACTTCCGCTAGAGACAAGTGACAATTAAAACAAGTGCAGTGTCGCCCGTTTCATATCAGATCATTGTTTTATTGAAAGTGCATACTTTCAAGGCGGGCAGTATGTTTCGTCTTATACGCGAAACCAATTTATATATGATATATTAAACATAAATATTATTAATTTTACTATATTAAATATAAGTATTATTCATTTTAATAAAATCCTAGATTTTAGTATTTAAATATAAGAATCAGAAACAAACTTAAAACCTTAAAACCTTCTGTATATGTAGTTATATTTTCTTATTACGAACGTATATTAAGATGCAAACGTTTCATAAATTTATAATACCGCGTATTACATATTTGTCAACAGACCAACGTCAGGCACTTTTGTATATGTATGCTTCAATAAACTACCGCACGCATATTGTAGACCGTTGTTTATACCGGCGCTTATTTATCGCTTCATTTTTGTAAATAAGTTTCAAGTTATATTTATTGGTTAACGTGCCTCCACATGTATACAGTTAGATTTAAAAACTAGATGCAACGTTTGTAGGCACAATTTACAATCAAGGCGGTTCTTTGTAACTTGCCGACCTTTGTTTGTCATTTAGCCGCATGTGGCCTATTTTGTTAATTGAAGGGAAGGGTAAATTTTGCTTACAATGTTTAAAAGGTTTTTAAATAGGTCTGCGCGCTATGACTACAGCAGCATTACAATAAAGCAATTCGCTAAAGCAAGCCGCGAACTCAAAGTCAATAAGACAATTCGAGTAGCTATTTTTGTCACAGAACAACGTTCTTACAATACTCGTAAGAACAATGTTCAAGATAACAACCTTACTTTACCAACAATTTCATGTATGAATTAATGTATATATGTAAATAAAGGTTTTAAATTGGATGTGCCGCATTTCATTAATAACTGTCACCGAAGATTAAATAAATTAGTGCGTATACGGCCTTACAACCCGTGCGTGGTGAGTCAACATAGGAGCGACGACCAAATACACTAGTTGCCCCAACATCATCCTAACATATTAAAATTTACAAATTACTGGAGATTGTTGAACACCTCCCCTTTCAAGAAAATCCAACGCACTAATAAAATTAAAAGAGCCCAAATCTCTTAGATCACGGGGGTTTATTATAAATTTCGTATGGCGAGCGGATACACCCAACTCAAACATAAACACATAATTAAGGCAAACATGTAAAAATGAAACAAAACAAAACGAGGTATTTTTAATAATATAAAATATTATTAAAAATGGGGTGTGAAGAACACAATACCAGTTATATATTTGTGAATGTATCTCCTCTCCAGAGACGCAGATACGTATTTCACCTTTCTACAGGATCGTCGGTACGCCCCTGCTGGAGAAGAGATACATTCAACCAAACCTTGCTATCAAACAGAAATTATTAAGACAGAGCGTGAAAGAATATTCAGCGCTGTCTACATAATAACTGCCGAACTAAGGAACGTGTTTCTATAGACGGTAACAACCATATCTATAAAAACTGTATTATTACTGTATTAACGATCCTGTAGAAAGGTGAAATACGTATCTGCGTCTCTGGAGAGGAGATACATTCACAAATATATAACTGGTATTGTGTTTTTCACACCCCATTTTTAATAATATTTTATATTATTAAAAATACTTTTGTATTATACAAATTGGTGTGGTTTTACCCACTCATGTATGTTTCAAATTATTTTGTTATATACGCATTCGGTTCGCCCGACAAGTAGTGAAGACACGATAATACAGTTTTTATAGATATGGTTGTTACCGTCTATAGAAACACGTTGCTTAGTTCGGCAGTTATTATGTAGACAGCGCTGAATATTCTTTCACGCTCTGTCTTAATAATTTCTGTTTGATAGCAAGGTAGTGATGTTTGGTTGAATGTATCTCTTCTCCAGCAGGGGCGTACCGACGATCCAGTAGAAAGGTGAAATACGTATCTGCGTCTCTGGAGAGGAGATATATTCTCAAATATATAACTGGTATTGTGTTCTTCACACCCCATTTTTAATAATATTTTATATTATTAAAAATACTTTTGTATTATACAAATTGGTGTGGTTTTACCCACTCATGTATGTTTCAAATTATTTTGTTATATACGCATTCGGTTCGCCCGACAAGTAGTGAAGACACGATAATACAGTTTTCATAGATATGGTTGTTACCGTCTATAGAAACACGTTGCTTAGTTCGGCAGTTATTATGTAGACAGCGCTGAATATTCTTTCACGCTCTGTCTTAATAATTTCTGTTTGATAGCAAGGTAGTTATGTTTGGTTGAATGTATCTCTTCTCCAGCAGGGGCGTACCGACGATCCTGTAGAAAGGTGAAATACGTATCTGCGTCTCTGGAGAGGAGATACATTCACAAATATATAACTGGTATTGTGTTCTTCACACCCCACTTTTAATAATATTTTATATTATTAAAAATACTTTTGTATTATACAAATTGGTGTGGTTTTACCCACTCATGTATGTTTCAAATTATTTTGTTATATACGAGGTGCTATTTAGAAATTCCCCCGGAACGTGAAGAAAAAACAATGAATTGTTCTTACAACTTCCTCTTCAAAGTACTCCCTTTCCACATGAATACGCCGATCCCACCGACTTATCTATGACTGGAAGCAGTGCTGAAAGTCTTCGCCTGTTAATGTGTTCAACACAGCCTGTGATCTGGTCTAGATCTCCTCGATCGTTTCAAAACGCCGCCCCTTAAGCTTCAGTTTCAACTTCGGAAACAAGAAGAAGGCGCAAGGGGCAAGATCTGGAGGCGTAGTACCTGCCATCTTCGTTGAGATTATAAATTGACGCACGACAAGTCACGTGTGGGCAAGCCGTTTGCGCCATACGACAAGCCAACAATGTTACAAATGTCATGGATTGTTTTCCTTCGGCCTTGCAGGATACCACATTTGTCATATTATGTAGCGTCTTTTCCGTCGATAAATGACCGGAACGCTCACCATTATCAACCGGCATACGTTCATTTTTAAAACGGTTGCACCACTCATAAGTTTGCATCTGGCTTAAAGCATCTTCACCAAACGCTTGTTTAAGCATTTTCAGAGTTTCCGCTCCCGTTTTCCAAGTTTGAGGCAGAATTTGATGCACGTTCTTTGCTCTTTTACATCAGACATTGTAGTGTCGCAGAATAACTCAAACACAACCCAACAAATATAAGGCCAGAAACTGCTTGTCGCCAACTAGCAAAGTACCGTTCAAATTACGGGAATTTCTGGATAGCACCAAGTATATATGTATATGAAATGCAATAGCAAATTTTTGTCTTAATAAAAAACTTAATTTCTTACAATTTAAACAGAACTTTTAACAGAACTTCAGTAATATACCGTAATTCAGTGGCGGCTCTTTAATGAGAGCAAGTGAGCAATTGCACCTCCTGGAATTATGAAACAAAACAAACCAAGCGGCGACTAACTGTGAAAGTATTTATTTATTATGTATATTATATATTCATACTTTCATAGTTATTGACGAGGAACGTGTCACGCTAACAGCGTACATACACCAATCATCGTCACAGATATACTGAGCAAAGCCCAACTCTTGCTCTGTTAAGGCATTAACATTAAATTGATGGTGCGGAGAGCTGTATTTTGCCGTACTTCAATGTCGTATAATACATAGCGTTGGAGCAACTGAACCAGACTGCTCTCGGGCGTTGTATCAATAATTCCGTGTCTTTTTTAGAGAACAACGCGTTTTCGCGTTAACGTATAATGAAAAAATCTTAAACGGCCGATGCCTCAATTATGTTTAGAAAATAAACAATCTGTTAAAGGTAAAGACGTTATAAGAATGACTGGATTTGTGGGTGTGAAATTAAAAATACTTTGTTTTGTTTTCCGTGTCTTTTGTTTGGCGGTGAACCGTCTTGGTCAAAGAACGGAATTAGAGACTTAATTCATCTTAGTGCTAAAATTATTAAACATGAAAATTTCGAAGGGCATTTGAAAAATATATCTAGTCTAAGAATGTTAGGAAAAAATAACATTCAGAATGTTTTAGATTCATCATATAGAAAAGCAATTCAACAACACAATGAAAAGGTAACAAAAAATAGGCATGTGTTAAATTTAATAATAAATTGCATTAGATTTTGTGGCGCGTTTGAACTGGCACTTCGGGGTCATGATGAACAGCAAACGTCGAATAACAAGGGCATTTTTCGGGAATTGATAAATTTTTTACGGCAGAATTGGATAAATCGCTCAGAGATCACATCGAAGCAGCACCGGTTTTTAAGGGATTATCAAAAACGATACAGAATGAGCTGCTTGATGCAATGTTGAAAGTGTATCATGAACAAGTTGTCAGTGAAATTGAAGCAACCGACTTCATATCTGTGGTAGCTGATGAAATCACAGATGTGTCCAATAAGTTTCAGTTGGTGGTTGTTTTAAGATATATTGTGAACGCGAGACCGGTCGAAAGATTTTGTAAATTTCTTCTGCCTAGTGGACATGATGCTAATTCTTTATTTGCCTCCATCCTTAACGAAATTAGTTTGCTTGTTGATGACCCAGAAAAACTGATTGCCCAGAGCTATGATGGGGCAGCAGTCATGAGTGGTGCTATTAACGGCGTGCAAAGACATGTCCAAGACCAGTATCCAAGGGCTAATTTTGTACATTGTTATGCACATCAGACAAATCTAATTATGTCACATGCTACGTCGAGCAGTAGTAATTGCAGAATTTTTTTGCCAATCTGACGGGATTATGTACATTTTTCTCCACTTCACCACAACGAGCTGTAAGATTGGAAGAATTCCTTCAGAGAAAAAGCTTACCTCGTTCTTCAAAAATAAGATGGAACTTAAATTCTAGGACAGTGAATACAATATATGAGCACCGAGAAGAAATAATTGAAGCTCTAGAACAAATCAAAGGAGAAGCTAGTTTACAAACTACCATTCATCAAGCTAGTGCCAATTTGCGAATTTTAGAGGAGGAACATTTTATCTATTGGTTAACTTTCTTTCATAAAATTATGCCACATGTGGACATATTGTTTAATCAATTACAAATTGTCAATATAGATGCATTAAAAATCAAGAATAATTTAGACAATTTTAAACGCGCTATTGGAAAAATTCGAACCGAAATCGCTGACACACATAATCAGTTGGTTAAACAAAATGACCCAAAACTGACTCCTCGACCATCAAAGCGGCGAGGAGTAACTGATGGTAGCCAAAGAAGGAGGGAAACTATTGAAGTGTGCGATATTATTTTGCTAGAAATAAAAACTAGATTTCGGTATACAGGGCACTTAATATTAGCAAACTTAATTTCTCTTAAACAGTTCTCCTCTATCTTGGAGTTACTTTTGATGAAAAGCTGACCTTCGGTGATCATGTTTCGCAAGTCACTACGTCAGCATATCGATCACTGGGTTCCATTATCCGTACGTGTAAGGACTTCGACAACATAGCTGCACTCAAGTCACTTTTCTATGCGCTAGTTGTTAGCAAGTTAGAATATGCCGTTGTCGGATGGTATCCAATATATGATTGCTATATTAATGCAATTGAATCCATACAGCGCAAGTGTCTAAAGTATTTAAAGTTGATGGAGCGTATCCTCCTCGTGGTTTGGACTACAAGTTGCTCTTGGATCGTCCTGGAGCTGATTTGCTGGAAACAAGACGACACATAATTAGTTCGAACTTCATAAAAACTGTAATTCATAAGATCGACACAGCTGATTTATTTGCAGAAGTGAATTTTCGAGTATCTCGTCAAAATTCAAGAGTGAATGAAGCGCCCCTACTTCCAACGGCTAGAACAAATAGTTTGCTGAGGGCTCCAATGGTGAATTCCATGCAGAATTCAGCTCCAATTTAAACAGACATAATTGACTCAAATGAGTCGTTGGTTATGCGCATAACCAATTATATATCGACAATTTACAAGTAGCGTTGCCAAATCGAATATTTATTTATAATGAAGATTGGTGATAGAGTGTGATTTGTAGGTTAATCAAACAACATATAGAATTAAATTCATTTATTCTGTGAACACAATTCCGAAACCCTGTTTTCATTAATATGCAATAACGACAACCATCAACAAAAATAACTAAGAAAACATCGATACATGGGATTATGTGCAAATATGAATAAATATATAAAAGCCACAGAAGGGAACTACCAAAATTTGGCAACGTTGGGGCTAATTTGGTATGTTTATAGCGGGAAATTCGAATGGGAATTGAATTCTGCAGGTTTACCTTATTTACTAATAGTTACTAAATATTAGTAATTAAATATTCTTGAATAGCATTTATAATGTCAGGAAATATGTGACCTTAAAGTCATTGAAACGTATAATACACAAAATTGTCGTGATTTCTTGACGACAATAAATTCACGAACTAGAACCAGCTCTAATTTTTCGTCAATTTTTGGAGGAATTATGGTTAGATTTCGGTTTGAAAGTTATTGCCAACTTTGGATATAATGTAATAGTTGTGTTATTAGAAGTTATCGTAAGAATTAGAGATTATATAGGTAATAGTGGTTATCGTTTTATAATAAAAAAAATAGATCAAGTGGCTTATAATAATTGCTCATCATTTTCACTGTATACGTTTAACATAACCTACTCAACTTATGAGTACAAACACAAACAAGTTGGTAGTAAGAAAAAAGTCCCTATTTTATGGTTGGTGGTAACTGGATAACTTCAATAGAATATTTGATCGTGTAATACAAGGATGCATTTTCAATAAATTCATGAACTTCTTCATGAATAAATTAATGAATTTCTTTGACCGTGTTAAGCCGCCTTAAGGATATTTTAAGTTTTTGAAACATATTGTTAATAGTATTACGTAATGTAACAGATCTTAAATGTATATCTTTCTATATTAGAGTATATTTGTCAATATTTTGTGCATATTTTGCTATTTTTACATGAATATAATCCGAGCTTTAGTGAAGAATGATTACCTATAGATAAAGTAGTATGTTTCTACATTAAACAGAAGAAATTTACTCGGATAATCTAATTTGCTTTTGTGTGATACTTAATGATAATGATAGTAAGAAGCATAATTTCGAACTATTTTATTAAATTATTGAACATGAATCCAAATATTGAATTTACGGAAAGCGTAAACATTCTATTTCAAAAGAAATTTGCAGATCGACTTACATATATTTAAAGACGTAATGTATTTTTGTTTTGTGTAGTATATTACCCACTCCCAAAAAGAAACATTATATAATGACAGTAATGACGAATTCTCAAAAATTTACATTTTTATACAACATCTATTAGATAAGAAGACACATTTATAACGTTTTGTACCCCTACCTGTACCTGTAAGAAATAAACTTTGATTGTGGAACAAGAAACCCATTGATATTCTTCATGCGCGATGAGACAAAATTGTCTTCCGTTAGTTTTAAAAAGCCTGAAACTAAATATTTACCTGACAGTTCCATGAATGAATAACAAGTGTTTTAACCTTTAGTTCGAAATGAAATTGTTAATTTTGGTATGTCTATTTGTTTAAATTATTATTCGTATTATTATCATTATTATTCATATTATATTTGGTAGTTTATTTAAAAATTAACACATGTACGAATAGTATATGTGTTAATCTTTATTTATATAAATTTTCGAATGTTTATGCACTTTCTGAATATGTTATTAACTGCATGCAAATCTTAATTAATTTATCAAATTTGTCGTGAATTCAATAACAGTAAATGTTCAAAATGAAATTTTAGGTGATTAATTTTGCAATATTCATGTAATCATATTAATTCTTAACAATTTTTTTAAAATTTATTTCTAAAAATTGCGTTTTCGTGCGTACGTTCGTAATTTATAACGAACATAAAAATATATAAATAAACAATTTATGAGTATTTAAATAAGAGTGCGTGATCACTGGTGATCAGTGCAAATAATTATTACAAAAAAAAAGTAGTGTGTTGGAGGTCATTGGCTTGGATTCAGATCTTTTTTAAACCTGCTTCCAACCCATTTTTAGTAAAGATCTATAACGGAATAATACATCAATTTTCTAAAACAAACTGCGAGTGATAATTAACTAAATGGTTAACAGCTGGCCAAATGTAAATATAGTTTTGATTTAACTACATTCTAATTGTAATTTATTGTAATTATTAATATTTTACGTGACATTAAAATTTTTCTTGCCAATAAATATTCTTCATTCATTTGCTTAATTATGAAAAAAGGTGAATATTATATGTTTAGTGCTTATTTCTATGAAAATTACTTATTTATTTCTAAATTAATAAATTGCACTTGCATGCAACGTATATTAAACCATTAATTACTGTATGTATGAATTTTATTGTCTTGAATTAGTGTACAATACATAAATAATGGTTTCGATAAATATATTTGTGAAATTGTGTAGACATTGTGAGCAAGTTGTCATTATTGAGATTTTATACTAGTAAATAGCTATTTGAACATTTACCTACTATTGACAGGTTAATTTTTTTTTTATTTCAAATTTAGTCGATATATTCAAGGATAATGAAGAACTTGCACACACAAACATGTTTAGATAAATTAAAATTACAAATTAAATTACAATGATTATAATTACGAGTGATGTTCTAAAAATTTTAAGTAGTAGGCCATCGAGCCGAACAGAAACATAAATGTTTGCGTCCTGACACCCTGTTTATTTTGACGTTTCCAGTTCCAATTTTGTTAAGTTAAAGCATATAGATATTCAAATAAAATTATTGTTATACGGGGGCGGGTTGATTAATCTGCGCAATCGTGAATAATTTAAATAAACAAACTTTAATTTTCTACATAATCTCCTCTTAATTCTATACATTTGGTCTATCTGTGTTCAACTTTCTTCATTCCGTCTCAAAACTGATTTTCTTCTAACCCTGCAAAATAATCGTGCACTGGTGAAGTTAACTCTTCATTTGTGCAGAATTCTTTTTCTCTGAGAAAATTTTTTAATTTAGGGAATAGATGAAAGTCAGATGGTGCTATGTCTGGCGAATATGGGGGGTGCGGTACTAAATCGAACCTTAATTTTTCAATTTTTTTGGCAGTAAAGGTACTGGAATGCACAGGTATATTATCATGGTGAAAGAGCACTTTTTTCTTGAGTCGTTCCTGGACGCTTTTCAGCGATAGCTATCTTCGAACGATCTAGAAGATTTGCGCAATATTCGCCGTTGAGGGTCTTGCCCTTTCGAAAATAGGCTATCAACGATATTCCTTTTGTATCCTAAAATACCTTTCCCGTTGATAAATCTGTCTTGGCTTTCTTTGGAGTTGGTTCTCCACGTTTGTATAATAATGAACCCATGTTTCGTCACAAGTAACAAATCGGCTAAACAAATCTGTTGCGTTTAAAATTTTTTTAATTATTCATCGATATTTGACAGCGAACACGGTTTTGTTCCGTCGTCACTAAACTCGGCACCCATCTTGCCGAAAGCTTTCTCATATAAACGCATTCGTGCAAAGTATAAAACACCCGCTCTTGAAATCTGCTATTTCTAACGCTTTAAATTGTAGGTCAGTTAGCAACAAATCATGGACTTTATCCACAATATCTGGACTTGTAGCCGTTCTCGACCTTTCACTGCCGGGATCACTTTCTAAGCTTCTCCTGACACGCTTAAATTCATTTCCACATTTTCTGACGGTTGTATATGAAGAACAATGTATCTCGCATATCATTATGGATTTCGGTAAAGGACATGCCTTTCTTTAAAAGATACTTAATCAGTACACGATGTTTAATATTATCCATTTACACTTAATTAGTAGCAAGCTAAAATTAAAAAAATTGCCTACGAAAACATGCTTTGTCACAAATTTATTAAACGCTAACAGTAACCTGACAAGGCATCGGCTGTCAAAATGTGATGTGTATTTTTTATTTCACGGTCTCCTCTAGGTGATCGCGCGATAAACCCGCCCCTATAAGTCGTATGTTTTTTCATGCGGAATGCGTTTCAGGATTTGACTTTTTACGATTTTTAAACGAGATGTATCATACAACGGAAATCAGCAAAATTTATTAACGGTTTTGATGACTATTGTCACCAAATTATAGTCGTTCATTAACTACAATGAATTACTGGTTTTGTGAACTTATACGTGAAAGATGGGCATTAGAAGATGAATAGAAGCCTAGACGACCTGCAGTTACCGTTTTCCGGAGAAAAGCTAATTAAGGGAAATCGGAATATTACTCATAGAGTGATTCTAGAAGAATTAGGCAATGAATCATCTACCACAGATATTACTTTACACAAATATCCACATCTTTGTTACTCCATGACAACGTAACCCCGTATACAGCCGTGTTTTACACGAACCCTGAGTTTTTTAATTCATCACTCATCCACCAATACAGTCCTGATTTTTTCTTGACCCCCAAAATTTGGCGTTAAGCTGTTGGGGAATGCTAAAGAATTAATTATTATGGCGTTGCTTTTTCTTGGACTTCCTCAACCTGTAGCCAGAAAACATCTTATTCAACCCACATATTCATGGGTTGAGTACATTTCGAAGCACGTTCTTTACTGCAAGTTCTACGACTATTTATTGTTATTGTTTTTATGATTCTTCAATTATGTTGGGATTAAAAAATATCTATAGCCGGGTATTTAATTAGCAATTCGGATTTACTCTATTTGTAAAAATTTACAGACTGTACTGCATGTATTGAGCATTATTGATCTCTGCAATAGTTTGTGGACTTTGGATGGTGATTCTAATGATTTGAGAACTGATAGAATGTGATTGTATTAACTAATATAATAGGGGGTATTACATATTATTATTATTATTAATTGGCCTTTTCAATTCACAAAAAAAAATCTAAAGAAAAATTTAAAGCAATTAAAAAAAAAGTTATAGCTTCATAATAAGCAATAAAATCATGTTAGATATGATAAGCAAGTGTGTAAAAGGTATTTCAAAGTGCAAAATTAGAAATTAATAATAACACTGGTCTGCAGAAAAAAAAAATTTTTTCTCCTCATTGTTTTCATGCATGATTACATCATATTTGGTGCTCTTACCTCGGAATTTAACATGCAAAAAAATACAGCACATAGATTTTAAATATAGTGTCCATTTAATTAAAAAACGATATTATTTTAGTAACAATTGCAAAAAAGTGAAAAAAGACTACGGTCTAAGTTTTAGAACGAAAAATGCTAATTTTACAGTTACAAGTTATAGAAATATCAGTATATTTATCCCATTATGGTAATATAATTCAAGTTATTTTGTTTTTTTTTTTCTTTTCATCGTTTCCATCGAAGTTTCTCGGCGAATCGACCAACAAAAATCAGCAAGCATTGCTGCTGACCATTTTCCATTGCAGCGTCTTTCAATATGCATAATATCCTGATGAAACCTTTCACCATGCTCATCTGATACGGCACCGAGATTTTCCGGAAAGAAATCTAAATGCGAGTCCAAAAAATGAATTTTGAGTGACATATTGCATCCTAAAGCTTTATAAGCAGAAAGAAGCTCTCGAATGATTTGTCGGTAGTTGTCAGCTTTTGTATTACATAGAAAATTATGACACACTTTTACAAAAGCCACCCAAGCTTTTTTTTCAGCTTTGCTCAACTTCGAATTGAAAACTTCATCCCTCATAAGCTCTCGTATTTGCGGACCTACAAAAATCCCTTCTTTCAATTTCGCGTCACTGATTCGAGGAAATTTTGTTTTGAGATATTGAAAGCCTGCACCATCCTTGTTCATAGCTTTCACTAAGTTTTTCATGAGCCCCAGCTTTATATGAAGTGGTGGCAAAAAAATTTTGTCACTTGGCACTAGAAGTTCTTGAGATACATTTTTAAGTCCAGGTGTCAAGCTTTTTCTTTGTGGCCAAGTTTTAACTTTGTAATGTTTGTCTCTTGCGCGACTGTCCCACTCACATAAAAAACAGCAAAACTTGGTGTATCCTCCTTGCAATCCAGTAAGTATAGCGACAACTTTTAAGTCAGCACAAATATTCCATAGATATTGAGAATATTTTATTTTTTCAAGTAATACCTCCAGATTTGCATAATTTTCTTTCATGTTTGTTGCATGTGCTAGAGGCACTGATGGGTATTTATTTCCATTGTGAAGTAAAACGGCTTTCAAACTAATCTTCGACACATCAATAAAAAGTCTCCATTCGTCAGAATTTTCTGGGAAACTCAGTTCTTTAAGAAGCCCTGCAGCATCATTACAATATACTAAATCATTTTCTTTGGAAAAGTAACTCGTAAAATCTTCTTGTCTTGTGCGAAAATATGAGACTCTTGTACTTTTATCCAACAAATTCCACTGTTTCAATCTTGATCCGAGTAATTGAGCCTTAGATTTTGATAGCCCAAGTCTCTAACGAGATCATTTAAATCAGGTTGTTTAAGAAAATAAGGTTCTTTTGATGGGCTTGAAGATCCTGATGAAGCGTATGATGATGAAGATGTACAGGAAGAAATAGAATTCGATTGAGGCTGTAGACCAGAAGTATTTCTATTTTTCATATTCTCGCTATTTTTTGTAGGTACTGGAGGTAAACTGCCTTCACCACGAGGAAGTGGTCTCTTTGCAGATGCGATGTTTGGATATACAATCTTGTTTTTATTTTTTTTCGAGAATCCTCGTGTTGATGTCATGCAGAAAAAGTAGTCATTTTCATGATTCTGAGGTTCACTCCAAAGCATTGGCATCGTAAACGGCATAGATTTGTGACATCCTTCAAGCCAACCTCTCAACGTTCTTGAACAACTGTTACAGCAAATTTTTGGGAACCAACTTTTATCCCTCTCATCGATAGAGAATCCAAAATAAAGCTGATAAGCTTTTTTAACAAGATCTGTTATCGCATTTCGCTGTGTTTTTAGAGTAAACTCACCACAAATGTAGCAAAAACAATCGGTAGAATTCTTACAAGCGCGCGGCATTTTATAACCTAAAATTGAATGGAATTTTTTTAAAAAATAATTTTAAATTTCTATTATATATTTATTATCTATGTTCATAAAAAAATGGATAACCTACACATAAAATACTTAAAATATATGTATAACATGAATTTTGTGCAAAACTTACCAAAGTATTTGATATAGAACGTAAACAATTAAAAGACAAGTTTTCAACTAACTGTTGTAAAGACACAGTGTATACTGCGCAGGCGCATATGTACTACCATAGAAATCACTTTAGGGACTTTCCTTCTTTCTCTTATAACTAGTAAAAACCTATTTCGTATGTATATACATTGTTTATAATGTTAACGCATATAACGAATTAAAAAAAACGGAGTATATGATATTTTGGAAAAAAAATCATATCGAAAAAACTAGACGTGATAGAAAAAATTGGCCATAGGGAACAGATTCAGAGCATCGAAATCTTCATATTTATGACATAATTTTATGAAGGAGGATTTTGTTGCAGACCAGTGTAATTTCTTTAAATTCAAAAATTTTTTATTTTATGTTCCTTTTTATTGATATTGCATAATGTTTAAATTTTTAGCTCATTCTGAAAGTTTGTGTCTTCTATTAGAAGATTATACAGGGTTTTATGGAAAGTTTTACCTATTTATTTGTCGAATACTTCGCAAAGTAGTCGCGGTAACAGTCCTTGCACATGTTATAAATGACAGTCACGGCTTGGAAAATTAGCTACCACGGAGCGGTTCCCCAGTGAACAACGTGCTATATGTATCAAAGCGTATTACGAGAACAATAATTCTTTCGTGACAGTTCGACGTCTATGTCGTGCCAATTATCACCTTTATGACATAAATCAAGCACCTTCGTCCAGATTAATTAGATTTTGTGCTCAGAAATTTGAAAGCAACACCACCAAGAGAAAGCCTACAGCGAGAAATCCGGAATACATCGAGCATGTTCGTGTTGTAGTTACGCGCAATTCTCGGCCTTCGATCCGAAAACATGCAGCCGCATTGAATTGAACGGTTGTTCACAACATACTGACTAAAGAGTTAAAATACCACCCATACGAAATTAAAATGATACAGGCTTTGAAAGTTTAGGCTTATCCAGTTCGATCTGCTTTCACGGATACATTACTTAACAATTTTGCAACCTTCGACGATATCTTATTCACCTATGAGGCTCACTTTCATTTAGATGGGTTTGTAAATAAACAAAACTGCCGCTACTGGTCGTCTGAGAACCCTAAGGAGAAGCATCAAGGACCACTTCACTCTCCCAAAATTACGGTAAGGGCTGCAATGAGCGCAAATGGAATTATTGGCCCTTATTTTTATGAAAATGCACTCACGGTTACTGCTCAGCAATACAGAGACAGCTTAGACAATTTCCTCAGAACAGAACTAGAAAATTTTGCTGGATTCAGTGAGGACACTTGGTTTCATCAAGATGGCCCCAATTCATATTCACATACTGCAAACCTTCGATGGAAATCGTCAGGCCATGTTCTCGGGAAGAGTGATCTATAAGCAGGGGGATATTAACTGGCCACCCAGGAGTCCCGATTTAACCCCAATGAATTTCTTTCTGTGGGGTTTTCTTAAGAAAAAGGTATACAATACGGTACCAAGAAATTTGAATCAGTTAAAACAACGAATCCGAAATGAAATTTGAGTAATCAATCTAGACTTATGTAGACGAGTCATTGCGCATTTTCGGGTCGCCTTGAGGAGCTGCTGCAGCGCGAAGGACGACATATTGATAATGTTATTTCCAAGAAATAATTTTACATTTTCTAAATTTTAAGATAAAATTAATTTCAAATGACTACGTTTTTTATTAGCAGAGTTATACCGTTTTCAAAAGTGGAAAACATTCCAGGACCCTGTACATTTTTATAAATAGATTCTTTTTTACGTCGACTATTAACTAAAAATTATATGAGTAAAAATCATTTGCATTTGAGGTTTTTGCATAATTTTATTATCAGATTTACTTTGTACAACAACTTTATGTATAAATTCAGTTTCTTTTTATCACAATTTACTTTCTTTATTTTTACTACATTCACACCCGTTTTTGATCTCATTTTCTTCCCAAATTTTACATAATTATTCTTCAGAGTTAAACATTAACGGTTTGTGTTGAAGACAGGTTACTAAAATCAATGTAAAATATATTGCATTAAGTGCAAGTTTTTTACGTTTCAATCGCAAGCCGCTGGAAGCATAAACCAGGTCAAGCTAGGAATTAAGTAACGGTAAAAATAAAAATTTAAATCACTTCAAATGTAGGAAAAGAATTTTAATAGAAAGTGTTTATTTAAGTAGCCGTAGATTGATTATCGATTATATGTTATCAATTCACACTATCACAGATAAAAAAACTTATATTAATCGATTAAATAATATAATTAAGGTTAGGGTATATACTTTATATAAAATACACATTAACGTTATATATGAAAGTAATTTTTATCATAGCATTATATCAGGATAAATAACACACAATACTTTTTAATTTTTTATAAAAGAAATAATTGTCTATAAAGCTATTCAGTCAAAGATAGTTAAAAGATTATTGATCACAAATATCTCAGCTAATATCATCGAACAGGTTTAATACATTTTATATTCAACTACCAAACAACTAATAACAATAAAAAATTAATTACATACGCATTACAAGCTACACGAAGGAATGCAATAATCAACAGACAATTAGTTTAATGAGTCATAATAATAATAATAATGATAATAATATGAGAACAGGACTTAAATGAAACTCAATTCGGTTTCAAGAATTCAATGGGTGCAAAAGTGTATGAATAATAAAAATAATATTGTTTATTGACCAACAGGAACAAACCCAATTACAGGATAACAATAAACAGATTCAAGTATAGCAAACGCTAATTAAGTTGGCGCGAGGAGGGGGTGCGCAGAAGCAGTTTTTAAAAACGTCCACCCCCACTACTCAAGTAATTGTCAGAATACATTTGTCATTGACGTTTGACGGAACATAATGTCTTTGCTAGGGGATCATAAAGTGATACACGCTCAGAGGTTAGAATTATCTGACATTTGATGTAAAACCAAATAAAAATCTCCCCACTACTTCTAATCCTGCGCAAACTTACCCTTCCTCGCGCCAACTTAATTGGCGTTTGCTATACATACATATTAAAAAATAATAATAATAATAATAACAGAGTAATAACAAAGATAATATAAATTCTAAAACAAAAAGAAGATATAAATTCAAGACAAAAGGAAAAAGAAAAACGCAGGTCCTCTTCCTCAACGCGCCCCTAACGCCGTCTTCTAGTAAATATGTCGAAGTATATTGCCTCGGCATTCTGCACCATGTGCGTCAATTCCAGATGTTCGTATTTGATGTCCGAAGTGCAAATGTGGAATATTGCCGGAAAGCAATCCGTAGAACACGAAGGCTAACGCCAGAAAGCAAATCCGAACAGTCAATCCGACCACATTTTTTATTAAGGAATTTATGTAAAAATCTGCGCTATGCAATTTCCTGCGATCAGACAGTGACTGAATGCCGTGCTGCTCCAGTAAAAAAGAATAGTCTATTCCATTCCCTTCTGGATGACCCTAAATCTTTTCTCCCATTCCTGGTAAACTCTATAACGGCGATTCTGAATTCGACGACCCCCAGCGGATTGTTGATGCTTTTGCATCAGCTTTCTCTGGTATATTCTTGCCAGCTGTTAGCAGTGGTGAGATTGAAGACCTGCATACAAATTTGTCATCACGGAGTATTCGGAGAATTGTATATGATGATGTACTGAAACAATTAAGAAAATCAAAGAATATTTTCACCTTCGGGCATGATAACATTCCCAGCTTCCTTCTTCGTGATTGTGCAATAATATTTGCTGAGCCTCTTTGTAAGATTTATTACTACATAAATGTTTTTCCTATTACCTGGAAAGTCGCCAGTATATGTCCTGTACACAAGAAAAGTGATACCTCGGATGTTAATAATTACAGGCCCATATCAATCCTACCCAACTTTGCAAAGGCGTATGAGGCTAAAATATATGAACATATTTACTCTAATATCAAATCATTCCTGTCGCCAAATCAACATGGTTTTATATCTAAAAGGTCTGCCACTTCAAACCTCGCCATTTTATCTTAGGCTGTAGGTGAAATACTTGACAGGGAAGAGCAGACTGACTTTCTCATGCCTTGGGTACCATTGACCATGCTGCTCTCCTTTGTAAATGAGTTTATTTGGTTTCAGCAACTCACTAATAATTCTCTTTACCTCTTACCTTACTGATAGAAGGAATTTTGTATACTATAATGCCTACAAATCTAGGACGTATCTTTCTACTTCCAGAGTGCCTCAGGGTTCCAATCTTGGACCCTTATTATTTAACATCTTTGTTAATTATTTAATAAGCTCTATTAATTGTAATGTTTTGGCTTAAGCGGATGATTTAAAAAATTTTCATCGAATTGGTAGTGCTCAAGATGCTGCCCTTCTTCAGAGAACCTGGATGGTGTCACAAATTGGTGCTCTTTAAAGAATTAAATTTAAACGTCGACAAATGCTGTTTCATATCTTTCGCCAGAAAACCCAATAGATATCTTTATAATTATTCTGTTGACAACATCGCAATCAAACGAAAAACGCATGTCAATGATCTTGTAGTTACTTCGCTGATAATGTTTCCCAAGTCACTACGTCAGCATATCGATCATTGGGTTTCATTATCCGTACGTGTAAGGACTTCGTCAACATAGCGTCACTCAAGTTACTTTTTTATCCGCTAATTGTTAGCAAATTAGAATATGCCGTTGTCGTGTGGTATCCAATATATGATTGCTTTATTAATGCAATTGAATCAATACAGCGCAAGCTTCTAAAGTATTTAAGTTTTAAAGTTGATGGAGCGTACCCTTCTTGTGGTTTGGACTACAAGTAGCTCTTGGGTCGTCGTGTAGTTGATTCGCTGGCAGCAAGACTACACCTAATTAGTTCAAACTTTATCCAAAATATAATTCTTTATAAGATCGACTCAGTTGTTTTACTTTCAGAAGGGAAATTTCGAGTACCTCGTCAAAACTCAAGAGTGAATGAAGCCTTTCTACTTAGGTTAGAACAACGGTTAGAACAAATTACTCATAAACATTAACCGTTAGTTTGTTGAAAGTCCAAAATTGTCCAATGTATTTAACTCTAACTTTTGAATTACTTCGGCAGTACGTTGTTGTACTCCTCTGGAAGTTGTAAAATCGAAGATGTCCATTGATGTGGCTCCATTGCTCCATTAAGAACATATTTTTTTACGATATGTTATTTTGTCCATACATAATCCCAGTTTATTATTTTTCAATTCGGATTTAATCATATGTCCGACACATTCACGGATGGATGGTAGAACATTTTGTACAACGGATATTTCGCGTATTTATTCTGGAATGAAGAAAATGATTCATTGGATAATAGAGTAAACGGTAGATTACACAAAATCATTGTTACATATAAATTAAATCAAAATTCCTTTCTCGATTTTACCACAGTTTTTTAAATATGTGCTTTGCACTTTTCACGCGTCGTTCGCAGTGGGTTTCGTCTAGTACATTCAAAACGTACATTAAATTTTTGCGCCATTGTAAATTAAATCAGGATATCCACTTATTAACTTATTTGCTTGGTAGGACAATGGTTGTTTTCTCGATACACCTAACTGTGACATTATTATTATATATAACAGTCTATTGCACAACAAATACGCATCGCCCTCAATATACATACTAACATCTAACATCACAGACGGAATGCGGCACGCATCTCGAAATTGGCATCTCTAATTATTATACATTGTTAGATTGCTAATTCTAATAGTTTGTATACTGCATTTGTTAAGCATTTAACATGTCTTAAGTATTTATACAATGCAAAAAATGCGACGTTTAAAGATAAAAATTAAGTAATATTTATTTTCAATTTAGAACTAAAATTAATTCATGCAATTTATTAAATTACAGATTACTTCATTTTTTGCCGTTTACTGCAGAGCTCAAAATCAAGATGCAAATTCACCCCAGCCAGTAAAGTGAGTAACATACAATTCCTTTCTTTTTGTGTAACAGTAACTAATTCTACTTACCATAATTAATTAATCGTAATTTGTAAATAATATATGTTTGTGTTGGCATGCATTTTTAAGTATAAAATATGATTTAATGTTTTCTTTTATTTTTTTTTTTCGTTGCTAGACGATAAAATTGCATTTCAATTATTAGCTGTGGTGTAAATTATCGTTACTTTGTAGACCTGTGTATCGTGCTTAAAGTGATTACTTTAGAAGAATAGTGTAGAAGATTGATTTATTGGTAAGTGGGAAAAAAACTAATTTTGTTAAATAATTATTACTAACACTACGCACACCATCAATATTTGATTGAAATTAAATAATTTAACTGCATGAATAGCGTTAGAAATTTAGATATTTTGTTTAATAAACTTTCTGCCGACATTGTTCTTAACGCATCATATTCATATACAATCCCCTGTAGTATATTTGTTAAAATATCTTTTTTATGTATAAAAAAAGTAGCAACAATAATTTAAAATATTCTGACTTACTTTACTTACAAAGGCAATCTTAAATACGTGAGAGCGATCTGATGGGAGAGTGATTTTTCAATGAGATATAAAAATAAGATGTTTCAAATTGTTTTTGTTATGTATGCTGTCGATGTAGTTCGTCTGATAGGGGAGACATGTTAATATAGTTTCGGTAGCCTTCTATATTGGGAATGTGAATATTATTAATGCAATGTTCTGCAAATTCTATCTTTTTATTACCTTGAATTGTCTTTCTACGTTCTTTTAACCTGAAATTTATATTTCTACCATTTTGTCCGATTGTGATGTCGCCTATATGACGTTATCTATATCAAACAACTAATAGTGGAGGCCTTCACTATCATCTGATAGCGGAGGCACATTAATACAGTTTCCGTCGGTTACAACTGTGACTGTCCTATGGTAACCACTTGCTCTGTCCCAGACTGGTCATATATATGGCAATTGATTTGGTGTTCGCGATGTTAACATTAGTCAATGAGAGGTGTTGAATGTTATTCCATGCTACCTTTATGACTTTTTTGTATATAGCACCCTTGCATAATATAATAAAAATTCTGTTCAAAAAGTAAAAGTACTCACCCTGTATATGTGTCACACTATATGTATATAAAAATAGGATATCTTGAACATACCCAAAAAGTAAAAAAGGGTGATTTTATAATTAAACTAATCTTACAAAAAATATGAGTACGCACCAAGTAAAAATAAAATAAAATTTTAATATGAATTATGAATTATTACGAAAAAAATGACATCACAGTATAGAATACAGAAATTAATTAAATTAGCCTTTTCTATGGATCCAAGATAAAACTTCACGGAGTAATAGTAATTAATGCAATTATACACAGATTGCATGGTAGAATTTCAGGTTGAGTTTCCACATTTTGTAATAGATTATATAGAATTTAAGAATACTTTGGATAGAACTTTAAAACTTTTTTCAAAGTGGTAGTCTCTTAAGAAAATCAGGCAGCGGAGCAGTTAAGAAACGTACACCTCAAGTTGTCAATCGTGTTGAAGAAATAATGGAAAATGAACCACAAACATCTGTTCGACATTTGAGTCAACAAATAAACCTCTCTGTTGGTACAACTCACAAGTTATTAAAAAAAGATATGCAACTTTATCCATACCGTGTCACAGCAGTACAAGAATTGTTAGAAATTTATTACCCACGTAGACTACAGTTTTGTAATTGGTTTGTAAATATGAACAATAATGGAGAACTTTCGCAAAGAGTCATCTTTACTGATGAAGCATGGTTTTATAAAACGGGATACCTAAATTCACAAAATACAAGAATTTGGAGTAGTGAAAATCCACATGTAATTAATGAATAATCGCTACATCCAGAGAAAATTGGTGTTTGGGCAGCGATAAGCCAAATGCTAATCATTGGACCAATATTTTTTCAGGGAACGTTAAATGCTCAAAGGTACCGTACGGAAATTCTACAACCATTTGTCAATCAGTTGCATGATGATGAACTTCAAAATGCATATTTCCAACAAGACGGAGCACCTTGTCACTGTACTGCAGAATCTTTGGATTATTTAAGAGAATTTGCGACTTCTTTCTGTGGCCTTATCTAATAAATAACATATTTCGAACACCTATATTGAATTTGAATGATATGCTACAGAGAATCGAACAGAAATGCATGGAAATTAATAACAATCCAGTATTGTTGCAGAATATCATCAGAAATTTTGAACGGAGGATTTTAAAGTGCATTGATCTTGAAGGACAACATTTTCAACATTTGTTATAGTTTTCAATAAATACCTATTATTTGTTATTTATTTGTATGTATGAAACTGTCAAAATATACGACTTCGTAGGTTAAGTAGTAAATTTTAATTTACGACATACTTCAAAATGTTCTCAGTAAATCACATGCTACTAGATTAACTTTTCAAATGAACACTTGTTACAATGTGATGTAACAAATTTTCAAAAATAAATTTGCGTCTATTGTCGGCTAGAATATTTACAAATTAGAAAATTGTTTTGCAGAACTAACACACATACAAATGTTGTTACAAGTCGGAGATGCATGCAAATAAGTTCAGGATAATTTGGGAAAAGTTGGACCGTAGACGCTTCTATTATTATGTCTTCACCACTGATCAATCAAATGAAGATTACGTAACAGTTCCCTGCAATCCTTCAATTACGAAACTCTAGAAAAGATTTTAAGATCATCCGTGTAAGCTAGCACTTTACAATCTAAAGCATAATGACCCATTATTAATGAGACTCACTCATAAAAATATTAAATATTTAGTATTAGATATTTCTTATTTCATCCTCGCAATCGTAATTCTTTTCTGTTTCATTTGGACCAAAAAAAACTTGTCTTTACTTTCTACAGATAAATTAATGGATAAATATTTGCATACGTGTATATTGTACAAATTGACAACTGTTATATCTTACAAATATAGGCCTTTGCCTCTTTAGGAAACCAACAAACATCTTCAGAATCTTCGTTTTATTCTTAGTGCATTTCATATTCGTATAATTTATATTTACAGTATGTTACTTACAGTGTACAGTTATGTCTATGTCTACATACACGTTAATGTATTATCATTCATATATTATTTAAAAGATACTGCATTCTTAATTAACATAAACCACAATAAACTATGTATTGTATGAATTCCATTGGGCGCGATGTTTGTAATTGTTCTTCAATTATTCGACTATAAGTAGGTATTGTATTACTTTTATATAGGTGTTCCAAAAATGAGTGCAAAATTTCATTTTTCAATAAAACATATCATTTACTTGAAAATTACAAACATTTTTATTTTAATATGGAGTTTACATATGGCGATTATGTGTGGATTTTTCACATTCAAACACTTGCTGGACAACAGGAGACATTCATTTAAAATAGAAAATTTAGAAAAGCATCTAATTGTCAATTTTTTTTTAAGTACCAAATTGTAACAATTGACTAGATCATACATCATAAGTAAATAGAAGTACTTATTGTTAGATATAATTAATTATTAATAGTTTCTAATTATTAATAATTATATATTATTGAATAGCATTTATATTGTCTAAGGACATTTTAAGTAATTGTAAACATATTGTTAATAGCGTTACACAAATATTATTAAATGTAACAGACCTTAAATGTAAAATAAAGATTGGTTTCAAGAATCGGATATGATTTTTGTTAGAATGTTAGAAAAAATTAGCATATTGATGCATATTTTTCTATATTAGAACATATTTGTCAATATTTTGTGCATATTTTTTAAAAAATTAGTATATATACTGAGTGTCCCTGATTTTAGTTTACATTCTGCAACTCCCCACCTCGTATACAGGGTCCGGCAACGAAGCGGGGACGGAAGATTACACGCGTATTTGAAAGTTAGTCAAATATTTAGTCGTCGGATATCCTTCCGTACCATCACGCGCACGTTTTAAAAATATTTTGCTTTATACAGGGTGTTCCAGATGGAAATGCCAGACTAAAGTTGCATTATTTTAAATGGAACACCCTATATATTAATAGATAAGATGATCCGCGCTTGAAAGCAGGTTACACAGATATAATGTTGTACAGGTCTAAAGTTGATAGTTTCTGTGTAAATAATTATTTTACTTGATAAATTGATACATTTCAGTTGGCTATTCTGCATAAAGAAAATCAAAAGATCCGAAACCAATAGAATATAATATTTTCTACTAGTATGCACTTTCGTTGCTACGTGAAATAAATTCTGCAACTGCTCGCGTTATACAGGGTGTTCACAAATCGAAGAAATCTCGTAATTTTTAATTGGAACACTCTGTATATTTTTAGCTCATTGAAAAGCCCTTTTACTACGCTTTCTATTGATACCTCATTTGGTGCACCTAGGATGGATCATTTGCTAATTATTTCTTTTTAGAGTTGAATTAATGAAAAATGCTTGTATTTTTAGTAGCTAATTTGCGCTTTTAAACCTTCTGTAAGATCGGATATTCAACAAATTATCCATAAATGGTCTATAACAAGAAGAAGCCCCATTAAGTACGAGAAACAGTTGATTTTCACTCAGCGGTGAAAGCAAACATTAAATGAATATAAAGTAATATATCATTTTCAATAGATTCACTGCTGATCAAGTTATCTGGTGTCAGTTTTAAGCTTGTATACTTAATAACCAAGTTGTCAAAAATTTCGTTCCATCTTTCACAGTATTTCGTTCAATCTTTAAAAGAAATTGCTATAATGAATAATTTTAGTATACAAGAAATGGTGAATATGATATTTATTCTTGGGGAGTGTACAAGAAATTGTCTCCTAGCAAGTAGAGTATATGCAGAGAGATTTCCAAACCTTGAAAGAAAGCCAAGACCGGAAGCATTTAAAAGGTTATTAGAGAGATTTACAGAAACTGGTAGTATAACCTACAAGAAGAGAGAAATAAATAAGCCGGTAATCAATGAAAAAAGCGAATTGGCCGTATTATTAACAATACAGGAAAATCCACATATAAGTATAGACGGTATTTCAAAGGTAACAGCTATTGAAGATAGGAGCGTACGAAGAATTTTAAGAAGTCAGGAATTGCATGGTGATGATTTCATTAAAAGATCAGACTTTTGTGGTTGGTTGTTAAATAAAATGCGAGAAATGCCAAATATTTTAACAAAGATTTTGTTTAGCGATGAGGCTACTTTCAAAAGTAATGGGGCGGTAAATAAACATAACATGCATTATTATGCAACAGAAAACCCGCATTGGATACGTCATGTAGACAATCAGAATAGATGGTCTCTTAAAGTCTGGGGAGGTATACTTGGTCCATATATCATTGGGCCGTACTTTTTCGATGGAACCGTTACAGGCGATACGTATTTGGCATTTTTGCAGAACGAACTGCCTAATTTACTTGAGCATGTGGATGCTGACACCCGACAAATTTTCTGGTTGCAACACGATGGTGCACCTGCTCATTACAGCCTTAATGTTAGGGAGTTTCTAGGGCGATGGAAGGAAGACAAATGAATAGGACGAGGTGGTCCAATCGCTTGGCCTCCACGAAGTCCAGATCTTACTGTCTTGGACTTCTACTTTTGGGGATATGTCAAGGCTCTAGTTTATGTGGAAGTTCCTGCAACAAGGGAAAATATGATGGAACGCATAAGAGAGGCATTTAGAAATGTTCGCTAAGAAACATTACAGCATGTTCAACAGAATTTCACCAGGCGGCTTCATTTATGTATTGAGAGACATGGAAGGACATTTGAAAGTTTTCTTTGATTTATTTGCATTTACTATTTACATTTACTTTATTTTTATTTACTGTGCTACTACTTTTGTTAATTAAATTTGATATTGTGGTTAATAATTAGTATTTATTTAAAATAGTGCAAACTTTTAATGCTACTCGTACTTGATTCTTTCCTACATGATTTCGATTTATGTTAAGCTAATTAGGTATTAGGGTTTCATATTAGGTATTCGTAAAATAGTTGGTTTTACAAAATTCTTTAAAATACAAATTAATTAGTGCAAAATGTTTTATTAAACCAACACCAGATAACTTAATCGGCAGTGAATCTATTGAAAATGCTATATTACTTTATATTCATTTAATGTTTGCTTTCACCGCTGAGTGAAAATCAACTGTTTCTCGTACTTAATGGGGTTTCTTCTTGTTATAGACCATTTATGGATAATTTGTTGAATATCCGATCTTACAGAAGGTTTAAAAGCGCAAATTAGCTACTAAAAATACAAGCATTTTTCATTAATTCAACTCTAAAAATAAATAATTAGCAAATGATCCATCCTAGGTGCATCAAATGAGGTATCAATAGAAAGCGTAGTAAAAGGGCTTTTCAATGAGCTAAAAATATACACGGTGTTCCATTTAAAAATTACGAGATTTCTTCGATTTTGCGAAATTGTGAACACCCTGTATAACGCGAGCAGTTGCAGAATTTATTTCACGTAGCAACGAAAGTGCACACTAGTAGAAAATATTATATTCTATTGGTTTCGGATCTTTTGATTTTCCTTATGCAGAATAGCCAACTGAAATGTATCAATTTATCAAGTAAAATAATTATTTACACAGAAACTATCAACTTTAGACCTATACAACATTATATAGATGTAACCAACTTTCAAGCGTGGATCATTTTATCTATTAATATACAGAGTGCTCCATTTAAAAAAATGCAACTTTAGTCTGGCATTTCCATCTGGAACACCCTGTATAAAAGAAAATATTTTTAAAACGTGCGCTTCATGGTACGGAAGGGTATCCGATGACTAACTTTCAAATACGCGTGTAATCTTCCGTCCTCGCTTCGTTGCCGGACCCTGTATTTACGAATAAATGTTTCAAATGAAAGTTGCTTTACCTCTTAAAGTCTATAAAATGACGTAATTAGTTTTGCGTTTAATTATCACCTTGTAGGTCATGGAAATTGTGTATCCATATACAACCCAAACAAATCTCTGATGAGTCCCGACACTACAAATAACCACCACGAAATCCAAAAAAACTTCAAAACTCTAACTCACAATCAAAATCCAAGCATAACAATAATTTTTATTGGGACAAGGTGACGACAAGGTTATCAAAATACAAGATATACGCAAAGTATAGCTACAAAAAATCCAAAATACAACCCTGAGGTTCACATTGACCCAAAACGACAGTTATTAGGGGACTTGTACCCCACGGGCATTCCCCGGTGGAACGATTCCTATAGCCGTGTCCACAGGCTAAAGTATAACACTCTAAGATACAATATAACGAATCAACCTTCTAATGTGATATCACACTTCTTCAATCAAAAAAATCTCAAATTCAAAAATATCTAACAAGAAAATGTAAATGACACTACAGTAACATTTAATACACGAACGATATGTAAAATACAAACCAAAACAAAATCTATCGAAAAGATAACCAAGAGAATCATCATCTGTCTCATTCTAATCCAACATATTAAACTTTATCTGAAAAACTAACCAAACAACACGATAAAGAATAACTTCCGAAAAATGACTAACCATCAGCAGAACAAAATCCAACCTTACCATAAAAATCGGTACTAAACGAAGCCAAGGAAACACTAATGCTCCCGAAGAAGGATAATTAAAAAAAAACGAAATGTCGGCAAACAGAATAACACACATATGATTCAACCAAAATCACAAACTACAAATAACAAATAATAGATAATTTAAAGATAATTTCCGTTCTATCAAAATATAAAGAAAACTATAGAAAAGTTCTAGCGTATGAGTGAGCGATATAAAAAAATTAGTACATGGTTGATGAAAATAAACCAGTAATTTCTTTACTCCTAATAGAAGAATTCACAGAACAGCAATCTCAATTCCAACGATTCGATAAATGCCTTTAAATCCGACAACGCCAGTGAAGAGCTCAACCAAAACCAAAACCAACTGTTGACACAACTCTCCGTTACAACCAGAAGCCGTTGATAAGCCGAAACCAATGATGTCCACACACAGGTGACATTTAAACAAGCCCCCTTCTGTTCGGAACGCAAAAGGAGGGACTGAAACAAATGAAACGCCTATAAGAAAGCAAATAGAAAGCCACCTTACGCGTCCGCAAGTGCTGTAAATTAACCAACAAAATGAAAATAAAAAACTGCAATGAAAAGCATAATCAAATAAATTATAACCAAACTGAAATATGCAAGAAGTGTTCTATATCAAAACTGCTTCAAAAAATCTGCTAAGATGTCAACAATTATTCAAAAATCTATTTCAAATGAACTTGAACGAAAATCATAAAAAAAAATATTCCCAAAACTACCTAAAAAAAAAAACGGGAAAACTAACCACGACTCCTTTTAGTCGCCTCTTACGACCTGGCGGATTATACCAGACTGAGTATGTGTCCAGCCCTCAGACAGGCCCCGAACAATGTTCAAGATGGAATGAACCAATTGTCTATGATTCCTTTTAGTCGTCTTTTACGACATTATGGATTATGCCAGACTGGGTATTCGTCAAGCCCCCAGACAGGCCTAACATCTCGTTACCTAATATAGTGACCTGTAAATAAGGTCTTTCATCACCTTGGACTTGAGCTAAGATAAAATCCAAAAAGTGTTGTTGTTTGTGGTCTAATACTAATCTGTTATTAACAGAAGGTAAATAGATCGACTGATGACCAATCAACGTCTCCTCCGGAAGTTTTCCGAACTTGAATTACGACATCTGGAACAATTTTCCAATATCGTCCCTTGTTTTCCACACTTATAACAGTACACTGTAGTTTTAGGTGCACTACAATTTCTCGCTACATGTCCTAATGTGTGACGATTCCAACATTGTATTTGGGAAGAAGAAGATGAGGAAGGTCCAGCCCTTGTCTGAACAGTGTTAACAGTAGGTGAATATATGTACGCTAGATCACGTTCCGTTAAAGAATTCCTATTCCTAGGTGGAGGCATAAAAGAATCAATAGAGGTTTTCTTGGCTTCATTTCATTAAAAATAAAGTTGACGTTCAACTTTATTTTTAATGGAATCCTATATTTTTTAATGCAGCGTAATATTAGTAAAGAAGACGCAAATAACATTCGCCAGAATAATTTTTTCATTACTTTTGAACTTTTTAAAATAATTGCTAAGGAAGAGCATTGAGAGCACTTGCCTAGTAGTAGAAGGCTGTGAAAAATTAACAACTTTTATGGCTGACAAATAGGATTTATATGACAGTTTATTATAGTACGTGTTAACTCCTAGTATTGTTGTTAGTTTTCTGAATTTTTTCGTTGTTCAGTATTGTGTTTTGGCTACGTTCGATTTCGTTAATACTCAATATGCTTACTACATACACCCTTAATGAATATGTAGATATGCTGTTAATTTATGGACAATGTAATATGAATTCCCGAGAAGCAGCACGCGTGTATCGAGAACGATTTATAGAACGTGCGCATATGACTTTCATTAAAGTGAAGTCACAGATGAAAACTGGATCCTTTCCTAATAATGTACAACAGAGGAATCTTCCAGAAATTGTTAGAAATTAAGAAAACATTATCAACGTTTTTGCCTACGTAGCGATAAACCCTCACAAAATATGCTATGAATTGTGTTTTTAAAATTTACTGCACCACCATCCACAACTAATCTACCCAACTAGGATACGCAGACGGTTTATTTCCAAAAAATGGGACTGCTTTCTTCTCAAGGCTCCAATCGGAAACGTGGAACAAAAACGTATTTTAGGCGCCACTCAAAATTTTTTTGAGAAATGTTAAAATAATATTTCTTTAAGTTACTTGTTATATTCGTGGTGAAAGATTAATTAAATAAAGATCACAATAAAATTTAAATGAAAATTTGATATAAAATCAAAAAAAGAACAAAAAAATTCTTTATTAAGTATAAAGACTGTGTAATAATTAGAGAACGGATGCAATTTCCATAAAACGCAATCGGCAATTGGAATTGTGTATAACGTCGCTCAGTACATCCCGGCGTAATTCAATGAAGTATTTGTTTGACTTACTCGGACAGCTGGTCTCGCCGCGATAACAATGGACAAGCCAGCTATTGTATTCGGAGAATATAGTGTTTTTAAAGTGTTTTCATGAGCATAGATAGAAGCGGGGTTTTTATAATGTATTTTATTTATTAGTTTATATTTCGTAAGATAAATAAAGTGCTGTGAGTAAGTTTCTTGTTTTCATAGTTTTAACTGTTAATTACATCGTAATTTTTGTGATAGATCCTGTTTAATATCGTTTGATTGAATCTATTTCTACCAATTATTTCTACGTAAGAGTGTGCATTGAATTTCGTTCAGTTTCAATAACTTACGCACACATTTTTAGTTTTCATTTATTTAGATCTAGAGCATTGTTTAAGTTACTTTTTCAGACATGATATGGAAGAATGTCGAGAACGGCATTGTAAAACAATGGCGAGTTGGATTGACGGTCATACTGATTGTTATGTCCATTGTCAGTGATTCCGAAATTTATTACAAAACCCGTAAAATATCGTCAAAAATTCGTCACCTAGGATCGCAAACACATCTGAACTCTGTAAAACTTTTATGGCGGCTAATATTCCATTAAATAAACTTAGCAATCCCACTTTAAAAATATTTCTGAAAAAATATACTGGTCGAAATGTTCCTGATGAATCAACTTTACGCAAATATTATGTTTCTAGGTGCTATACGAGAACAGTAGAACGCATTAGAAGCCATCTTTTAAATCAATACATATGGATAAGCGCCGACGAAACGGTGGATATGTTAGGACGCCGTGTGGTAAATGTTGTAGCTGGTGTACTACATCCAACTATTCCATATAACGCATATGTAATAGCAACAAAAGTTATAAATACAGTTGATGCGGAAACAGTTGCTAAAACGATTAATGAGAATATTCAAAATATACTTCATTCCGACGACAGGTACAAAGAAAAAGTACTTTTATTTGTAAGTGACAGAGCTGCATATATATTAAAGGACACATATCCTAATTTGCTGCATATTACTTGTGTAGCACATGTTCTCCGCAGAATCTGTGAATATATCAGAGCACCTTTCCAGAAGTTGATAAACTTGTATCAGCTTTTAAAAAATTTTCAGAAAATCACCATTGAGAGTAGCTCTTTTCAGGGAAAAATTTCCATCTCTGTCACTGCCTCCCACTCCAGTAATAACTAGATTGGGAACATGGCTGGAAGCTACTACTTATTATGCTGAGAATTTCGATAGTCTAAAACATTTCGTAACACTGCTAAAGGAGGATGCTGGAAGTATTGGTGAGTGCTAGGAGCTCACACAAATACCAAATTTAAAAAATCAGTTGTACTTTCTTCACGAACACTTTGGAAAATTGCCAAAACTAATCACTTATTTTGAAAATCGAAATCTCAAATTAAATGTCGGATTAACCACATTAGATGTGGCTCTTAATAATTTGAAAAGTATTCCAAGTGACTTCGGATGTGGCCTTCGGCAAAAGTTTGAAGCAATTCTTAATAGAAATCCAGATTTAATTACATTGCAGCAATTATGTATGGAGCCAATTCCACACTAATTCCACACGGCTAAATATGAAGAAATAAAAGAATATTTCCAGTATGCACCTATAACCAGTTGCGATGTAGAAAGGACGTTTTCTATTTATAAGGATGTACTTAATTCAAAGAGAATAAAATTGACAGAACAAAACCTTGAGAAACTATTGCTAGTCAATATTAATACTCCTTTACTCAACTTGAACGACAAAATGAACAAATAAAAATGTTCCAATTATAGAAATAAAATTAAAAACTTTAAAAATACAACTTTTCAACAAATACATATGTATTTCGTAATTTTATAGATCACCACCCGTTTGTTTTCCAATTATATAAATTAAATTAAATATTTTAGAAATACAGCCTTTCGCCAGTACTGCACTGGGTGGTAACCGTGTCCGTTCTCTAGTAATAATATACTTATTACAACGAGGTAAAAATAACACACGAAATAAGACCGCTACGTGCGTTAAAAAACTTCCTCAATGACTACCGAACAAATTAACTAAATCACAAAGACTATTTTTAATTTCTCCCCAGAGAACAATATAAAAATATCAACAAACTTGATCGTTCGATCAAAAATCTACTACATGCGCGATCACATGTTACAAAAAATTCCCTTGAATACCAAACGATTGATATACGATTATATAAAATTTTACAATTATATTTTTTTTACGTAGAAATATTAAAAATACTCTTTATCATTTATCTCAACTAATTAAGATTAAATCTCTTAAACAATATTAATACAATTGATATACAATATCTTATAATATTAAACAAAATAATTTTATGATATCATAAATTCAAAAAAACTTACAGTTTTTAAGGAGACACATTGACAAGAAAACGTTGTTTAATCAAATATAATCAAAATTGCGAGACTACAATCTCGCAGAATAAACGGGAATTGAATAACAAACACCATCAACTAATAAACTCAAATTCAAACCGAAGTTACTTTCAATATAAAATTATACACTTTTTAAATAAAATCAACGCTCTTGTCTTACTGTTAAACTGTGTCAGTCCACATCAAGCACGGTGGCTTGCACCTCATCTGACACCATCTCCCACCAAACCATAGCGTCATCCTTCAGATAGTTTTCAATCTTTTCCAACTTTTTTTCGTCCCCTGGCACATCTTCCAAGCTAGCTTTGATTTTCTTTAAGAAACACATGGGATTTGTGTTTGACATCCCATAAAATTTAGGTAACACTTCACTTTGTACAGGTACTGGAATATACGTGGGTACATTTACTTAATTTTTTTCTTTTCTTACTTCTTCTATTTCCTTTCTTAATTGTTTTTCCATATGCTTCATTTGTAGTTTTGCAAATTCCCTTTCTTCCACTTCTTCTGATAATTTTCTATTCGTACTCTGGCAATTGAAATTGGAATTAGTAAAACCATCGTACATCGAATTTTAAAAACATGCAGGTACCATCCATTTAAAATTAATTTAATTCAAGGATTGACGCCGAACGATTTACAAACCTCATTGCACGTTTACATGTTTCAGCAGAAGAAAATCTAAATATCTTTAACTTCATATTCTGGAGCGATGAATGTCGTTTCCACAATAATGGCATCGTTAACAAGCATAATGCTCGTTACTGGTCAAACCAAAATCCACATTTGATGCAAGAAGCGCGCTTCCTGACAGTGTGGAGAACCAACATTTGGTGTGGCCTTTTCAATGGTTATTTAATTGGTCCTTATTTTTATGAGGAAACCCTAACCAGACTACCAGACGACCAGGCAACTAGCAAATGTACACTAAAAAAGCATGCTAGTTAAGTAGCGTGCTACTAGATATGAAGGATAGCATACTCATAAGTAGAGCAGACCAATTTCCGTGCGCGCCATGAGCGCCGATATGGGAGTGTAATTCGTAATATATTAGAATATGCGATAGAATACGGACGCAATATGAGCTTGTTACCGATATAAGTATAGAAGTAGAGACATTTATTCTATCAGAAATAATTAAATATACATTTGGTTTTCTGCTATTAAAGTAATATGCATAAACACACGAAAAATAAGAATAGAACATATTATAGCAGCATTGTATGTACCTATAAATAAAATGGAAAATGTATGAAATCAGTGATTGTGTGCACGACAGAGGATTTAAAACACTTACCGTTTTAAGCGTCTTCCAAGGATTGACAAACTGGAGAAACTCGATTGTATATTTTCAACATCAGGTGCGTTTCTAAGGTTATTTCTGAAAAACATGTCCGCCGTGAGGAAAAAATATGTTTATATTCGGAAAACGAGCGTTCTACATCTAGTGATGTTATATTCGCATAATCAAAATACTTTTTTAAGCAACTTAACGCATCTGTAGACGTGCCCTCACAAATACGTGTTAAGGTGTTAAAATCTGCATTTCTGTGTAAAACACTTTCAAATTTAATTAGAACACTTTCACTTTTTGCGTCTTCTACAGCACACAGTTGTGCGTGAACATCTTTAACGATTTGCAGTGATTCCTCTAACGACAGCGACGAATTTTCTAATTTTGTTAATGCTTCTTCTAGTCCCAAGTAATTCTCACGAATACTTTGTAAATCCATTTTAATCTGGGCATCTTGAAATTTTTTCGGGCTTGTATTGATAGCTGCACTTTCTTTCGGATCGAATGATAAAACCACGTCCTTAATTTTTTCAAAATGTTCATGATAGTAAAACCCCGCCCGTAACCATGTTCCCCAACGTGTCAGAATCGGCTGTGGTGGCTCAGGGGTATGGAGACACAATTCGTGAAATTTCCGAATACGTTTTGGAGATTTCAGGAATACTGCCTTTGTACTCGATATTAAAGCATCTACTTCTGGATAACATCTACGAACCTGTTCTGCCACAAAGTGTAGAGCATGGAGTTTACAAGTAATATGTAACAAGTTAGGACAATATTTTCTAAGAGACCGGCCTACAGAACACATGGTTGCGGCACCATCGGTCATAAACATTAATACTTGGTCTTTCGAAAGTTCAAATTTTTCCAAAGTATCTAATAGCACCTCTGAAATTTTTTCGGCATTACATTGTTCTAGTCGTCTGGATGCTAATAAAATTGAAGACGTTGGTTGATGTGGTTCGATATTACGCGCCATCACATTAACTACAGATTGTTTTTTGCTGTCAGTTGTTTCGCCCACACATAACCACAGTTTTTTATTTTTCAGTTCGGCTTTGATTTTATTTTCAAATTGTTTACGCACCGATGGCAAATTCCTTCGTAACGTTGTCGTGCTCGGTAATGTTTGATTCGCGTATTTATTCCAAAATGAAATAAATGAATCATTACTTAACAAAGTAAACGGCAGTGTACACACAATTATATTTACACATTATTCATGTATAAACTGTTGTCGATTAATTTTGTTATTATTGTGCTTCGAACTGCTTACGTGCAATGTGTTTTTGACCAACACATTAGACATGTACACACTAAATATTTAATTTTTGAGCCATCGTATATTAAGTCCGGGAAATCCATAATAAACTTATTCACTTCGTCTGACAACGGTCGTTTTCTCGATTTATGTATCGACGACATTTGATTGCGTATGCTTACACTTACATGCAGTCTAAGCAAGTACCAAACACATACAGAATGCTTTTTATTAGTTCTGATGCAATACAATCATCCTCACATCGGCGCACATGGCGCGCACGGAAATTGGTCTGCTCTACTCATAAGCAAGTGTGAACGTGTTTACCGAAAACAAGCTTGCTACTGTTAGTTTTATGTCTGTGCCGCGATTGGGACGTAATAAATATTAGTATCAGATTTCTGTATTTTTTATTCTACTTTACGTAGAAGTTCATCGAATTTTTCAGGTTGCATTCGTAAATGATTTTTGTAACCGTCTACATCTTCTAGACGCATTTCAAAAAGTAGACCATTACTTGCTCCAAGAAGTTTTCGAGAAAGCCAATGTTTTACGTTTTCACTTCTCATTTTTTTAAAACTCTTTTTACCAAATGCATTGAAAGAAGTAATATAATATTATTTATTTCATTTCGAAAACGCACTGCACGAAAGCGACCCATCATGTTTTGAAATGTAAGCATGCTCATCCAAGTGGACCTCAAACTATGCTAGTACTAGCTAATACAAACGTACGGAAAGCATGCTGTTAACTAGTACACTGTAAATGCTAGCTCAAACAACCATGCTTTTTCTGTAGCACGTGTATCCCTAGCCTAATGTAATATATTCCTCTCGAAGAAAGAAGCACGGTGCTTTGGCAACAAGATGGTGCTCCACCTCATAATGCACGTATTATCAACGATTATTTAAATATGATTTACCCTAATGGCTGGATTGGCGACAGAGGTCCTATTCCTTGGTCTGCGCGTTCTCCGGACTCGTCGCCTCTTGATTTCTTCCTTTGGGGCTATTTAACGGAAATTGTATATTCTGGGTGTTCTGTCAACTTGGATGATTTAAAGAACAAAATTGTACCTGTTGTAAAATTTTTCTTCTTTAGAAAAAATATTGTTAGTTGTTTTCTATTATATGTATCATCTATCAGCAAATAATGATTAAAACACCTTCCGTTCAAATAACGTTTCTCTATAGTGTTTATAAAACTTTCTCAATAATTATTTCAAAAACTGCAAAAGTAATGAAAAAATTATTCAATTGAAAGTTATTTGCGTCTTCTTGATTAATATTATGCTGTATTAAAAAATATAGAATTCCATTACAAAAAAAGTTGACGTTCAAATGACCTACAAGGCGATAACTAAATGCAAAACTAACTACGTAATTCTATAGACCAGCGATGCACATACCGCATGTGGCCCATTGTCGATATTAATGCGGCCCGCCAACGAATTTTAAAAATTGTTCGAAAAACTACAAAAGTAGGTAAAAATCCATTCAAATCAATATTTCTTAACTTTCTATTTTATTCTAACTTTTGTAATTGTTAGTAAGATATGTATCTTTAAGTACCTACTACTTTCTTGTTCAGGTTTACTACGTAGGACCGCTATGCTCCTCGACGTTCCAAGCATATTGTTACGAGACTAGAAATCTGTCGAACCAACTAGATTACTCGAAGATTCGCAAAACACGTCGGTATTATCCCCGAACAGTGGGGTAGGTTCTCGATGTTAGGTAACTCGTATAAATACAACGCATCGCCCGCTATCGGGGCAGTTAAGTTTTAACTACGGACAAGCGAACGTTATATTGTTTGAATTGTAATCTGTGAAGAATAAATATTTCGTCGTTCGAACTTGGCATCTACCTACGTAACAATATAATACCAATTTTGATATGGATAAACCAGGCCCCAGTAAAAAACGTAGTCCTAAGGTTGAAGATGAAAATTGACAGTTTCAAGATATTTGGACCGAAAAATACTTTTTTTATTTCATCGCATAATAAAAGTGTCTGTTTAATATGCAAGAGTAGTGTTTCTATTCCGAAGGAATATAATGTGAGCAGGCATTATGAAACCCAGCATCATACTTTTACCAAATTAACCGGCGAAAATCGAACGCAAAGAATTCCACTTTACAAAGGGAACTAATAGGCCAGCAAGCTATGTTTACAAAACCAATTCAAGATGCTGAAACAGCTACTGAAGTTAGCTTTGAAATATCTGAAATAATAACGAAAACTTGTCGGCCTTTTAAAGATGGTGAGTTTGTTAAGCAGTGTTTAGATATCGCCGCAAAAAAATGTGTCCGAAAGATGCAAAGAGGTTTGAGAAAATTCAACTAAATCGGATGACTGTTCAAAGAAGACTTACCACATTAGCAGCTAATATAGAAGAGCAATTAGCTACGAAATCGAAAAGTTTTGAGTATTTTTATATAGCACTCGACGAATCTACAGATATAAGTTCAACTGCTCAACTCTTAATATTTTTACGAGGTGTAACGCAAAATTTTGAAGTGAGTGAAGAACTGATTGGTATGAGTTCTTTGACAAATCAAACCAAGGGGAGTGACATGCTCAAAGCTCTTCTGGAAAAATGTTCTATAATGGATTTGGATTTAACGAAATTATCTGGAATTACGACTGACGGAGCACCTTCAATGGTTGGAAGTAAATCTGGGATAATAAGTATGTTAAGAGTATTTACAAACTAAAAACATAGATACCAAGGAATTAATGCAGTTTCATTGCATTATACATCAAGAGGCCCTCTGTTCAAAATTATTGGGATTTGAAAATATGATTACCTACTGTAAACTTTATAAAATCACGACGTCTCATTCACACAATTTCTCGAGGATGTTGAAAGGGAATATGGTGATCTTCTGTTTTACACTGAAGTAAGGTGGCTAAGTGGTGGGTTGTCACTAGAGCGGTTTCTTAACTTGATTGAAGAAATCAAAATATTTCTGGCGGAAAAGAAAGAGGACGTCTCCAAACTCGACAACCCTGATTGGCTGTGTGACTTAGCGTTTCTTGTAGACATCACAAATCACTTGAATGTCTTAAATACGCGACTCCAAGGCAAAGATCAATTGATTTCGCAGTTGTACTCTCATATTTCGTCCTTTCAATGCAAATTGAATCTTTTCAGGACACAAATCAATTCAGCCAATTACAGCCATTTTCTGAACTACAAAAAAATTATGGAGAAATTCAATAAAGCTGATGTCAATTTCGCTTATGTTGAAAAAATTGATATTTTAATACAAGCTTTTCATGATCGTTTTCTAGACTTCAAAAAAGTTAAACCTCTATTAGACATTTTCAACAATCCTTTCAACATTTCACCCGAAAATGCACCGAAATCAATACAGCTGGAATTGATAGACATGCAAAATGATGATAATTTACGAAACAAGTTTAATGAAGGTAATTTACTCAACTTTTACCGTTGCGTTGACAAAACCGCGTATAAAGAGTTGCGAATAAATGCATTGAAAGGCGCAAGCTTATTTGGATCGACGTATATTTGTGAGCAAACGTTTTCAGTGATGAAACTTAACAAAACAAAAAATCGAAACCGTCTGGCAAATGAAAATCTGGAAGCAATTTTACGTGTGGCGACAAGTAATGTGGACCCAAACATAAACAAAATTGTTAGATCAATGCAATGTCATGCATCAAAATAATAAAACATTATTAGATTACATTACGATTACATAATTACAACAAACATTTTTGAATGTTCTTTTATTTCTATTATTTGTAGTAATTCATAGTATTTAAAAATAAAAATATTTGTGTTAATAAGTATACTTTGTAGTGGCCCGTCCTTGGCTTATAATTTTCCCGAGTGGCCCCTGTTCCCTATAAGTCCCTGCTATAGACTTTAAGAGGTAAAGCAAATTTCATTTCAAACATTTATTCGTAAATATACCGGGTGAGGAGTTACAGCCTGTAAACTAAAATCGAGGATACCCGGTATATGTCCATATTTTCCTATTTTTACATACATATAATATGAACATTAGTTACAACTAATAACATTATTTACTTTAGAAATCCACTTCTTCATTAGTTCTAGTAAAACACTTTTAACTCTATTTCAAAGTGTCTCCCGAATTTTACTTTCATTTTACAAATATTTAAGTGGATAATTTAGTAACAAACAAATAAGAATCTAATTCCATCTAGTATACTTTTAGTATTAAACAAATAAGGATGTAATTGCAAACACGGTAGATTTTTTAAATATTTTCAAATCATGTTGAAAATTGCTCTTTAAACCCATACTAATAAATTTGTCTTGTCATTTTTAGACAAAAATAACTAATGCTGCTATGTCATTAAAATTTTCAAGTTGATAGATCTTCTTTAATAAATTGAAAGTTTACTCAGGGGATTGTTATTAAAATGCACTCAAAAGATATTTCATGATCAAATAATTTAATTTTTTTATATTCTATGAAGCTTGTAAAAATGTTTAATACGTATATAAATTATTTTAGGTTGGAAGCCCTAGAGTTAAATTCTGAAGCCCAAAATATGTACAGGGTTCCTGAAACCCCTGAAGTTAAAGATGTCACAAGCGAAATATTGCGAAAAATCCAACAAATTAACCAAAAACACGGTTATACTACAAGAAGACCCATCAAAAAAGACCATAATCTATTTTCTCATTTTTACACATATTCCAATCAGCATCCGAAACCTTTATGGAGAGTAACTAACTCTGATAATAACGCCTATTATACACGACCTGCAGGTGAGAATATTGAGAAAGATAAAATGCAAGTTGAGGATTCCAATAGTCAACGTATCAAAAGAAAAATAACACATCAACAAAATTATTTTTTACCACAAAAACCACCTCCAGTTCAATACGTAATGATGGTTCCAGTAATCCAAGAGATTCCCATGCAACCGTATAACAGATATAATTACATTAAACAAATCTATAATCAGAATTATAATAAAAATGAAGACTATTCCCTAAATTATTTGGAACAACAGATGCTAGATAATTTAAAGAGTATCATATTGAAATCACAATTACCTCCAAATATTGAAGGTATTACATTCAACCCGCTCGTTCAAGAGTTGCCTCATGAAAATTCGTTCGTTCAATATCGGAAACCCGATTTTATTTATGGTAGTTCAGGTTATATAAATAACATTCCAAATATGCCCTGGAACGTGTACCAATACGATGGATATGCTCCGGATAAGCATATTGAACCGTCACCTTTAAAATCCAATACTCCTATGTCTCTTTACAATAGTCTTACAACAATAACTGAATACGATAATGACGGTGAGAAATGTAAAACTATTGATCCTAATGACAATTCAAGAAATGGAAAATCTCAGTTATTTAACGCCGACGTATTAGGACAAAAGTACATTGTAGATGTGGACAAAAGTATCGAAGTTGCAGCTTTTACCGAAGGAAATTCACCCGATAGCGCTCTAATACTCGTTGATCAAGGAAATAAAAAAATGGTCGATAACTTAGAGAATAAAGAACCCGATGTAGATAACGAGTTTAACGATAGAATCGAAAAATTTCGGAAAATTACTAAACCAGTGAAAACAGTAAACCAAAATATTAAAGAAGACGAAAAAACACTAAGTCTTTTGCAACTGTTATTACAACATCAACAAAATAAAAATAAACCATTAACAACACCATCTGATATTAAGAAAGATATTATTAATGAAGATGGTAAAAAAGTTCTGAGTAAAGATAACACTGGAAGCGGTATCTTTATACATAGATTAAAAGTAAGGAAAGGAGGGGTAGCTATAGCTGGACCTGGGGGGATAGCCACTGCTGGAAGTGGAGGAACAGCTATAGTTGGGCCAAATGGTTACGCATATACTCATCCGGATAGCTTAGCTATAGCTGGTTCAGGGTCTAAAGTAATTGCTGTAGATCCTAGCGTAAATCTTGGTGATATTGTAAAAGGGAAAGAAGACGGCAATAGAGTAGGAAAACTTGTAGCTGTCGGACCTGTAATATATTATAACAAAGGATGATGTCAGTCAGGAAAAATGAATATGAGCCCTGTTATCGCGTATTTTTAACAAGTAGCAAAATGTGATGATGTACAAATAAATAAGAACATGTTAATGTGTATAATAGATGTTTATGTACCTGCATGGTTTTTAAATCCTAGGTTTAAATGATGTTGTTAATGAGTTATTGTTAATCCATCTTTTAAATGTAATTTTTAGTATTTATTATTTTAGTACTTTCAACTAGTTTTATTTTTGTATCGGATCTTTGCCTTCAGTATATGAATTTACATAGCTATTAAATGTTACTTATTAAACAAAGCAAGTCTTAGTTAGGTATGAAAGTGATATATTTTCTTAAATTATATGTTGCTCAAAGTGAATAGTTTGCTTACTTTAAGTATTATTCCGTATTACTTGGAAAATTTGTTGTAAATAAAAGATTACTTAGGTAAAATTTGTACTGTTTTTTTCTTAAATTTGCGCTTGTTCATACTTTTTCTTTAATTTCTAACAAAACTAACCTATTTGCTATGCTTAGATCATCTTAGAATAAAGGGGATTCAAATATCTTAAAACTAATATCTTGTGATCCATAAAGTTGTGCTAAATAAACTGAGTTGCAAAATTAACTGGACACTTGATTTTTTCAAAATATTTTAGACCCACCAAAATAAAAATCATATGTTTGGTGATTAAATGCTTTATTAGCATATTACAAATAAAATCCATTATAAAAGAGCGGAATCTAAGCCAAAAGAAGAAATAAATAGACAACTTTGGAAGCTGAATAAAACTGCTATAAATTGATATATAAGAAAAAATACTCAGTAGCTTGTATCCCCACCACGAGTCCTAATTATGGCTTCCAATCGATCAGGCATGCTACTGATCGAAGTGGCAAAGTCCTCTTGAAGAATTTGGTTCCATTCCGCAGTTAGGGCTTCTTCTAACCTGTCCAACTCCACATGGTTGCGGTGAACACAGTGTCCCAACATGCCCTATGCATGTTCCATGGGATTCAAGTCAGGGCTTCGTGGTGGCCATGGCAACAATGCAATGCCAACTTCTTCAAAGTCAGCCTGCGTGACCCTTGCAACGTGTAGACGGCTATTTCTTCGTACATGCAGACACCAGCACAATTCCAATTTGATACTATATTGCACAACTAGTAATTTTTTTAGTATAATCGTGTCTTTGTAATTTGCTCCTGCGAATTAGACATCAGACTATATATAACATTTATTAAATATAAGGTAGGTACTATTTTTTGAAAGCAAACATTATTCATGTAACTTTCTCTCTTTGATTTGCTTTAAGACTATGAATAATCACAGATTAGAGGCCTCTATCCATCTTCGCTTTTCTTGATTTTTTTCATTTTTTCTCAATGAATTACTTGTAACTTTTCTTGTTCTGTATATAAGATAATTACAACCGAATTAAACATGATAAAATGGTCTGCAAGATGGGTACCACGAATATTAACAGATGCACACAAGCAAACTCGAAGACATTTTGCAGTCGTCTTTTAACGCAAAATAGGCACGCCAAAGAAAACTTGCTTGTAAGATTAGTGTCAATGGATGAGTCCTGGATTCATCATTATGATGTAGAGACCAAAATACAGAGTAAGAAGTGGACACATATAACTCAATTTCAAATGTCGAACACGGGAAGCGCCACTTTCAATATTTCAATAGTGTTCAAAGCAAGTTACAAATACGATGGCTGATCTCTTTGCTCGTCCCCTAATCCATTTATAAATCAAAACAATTATTTATCTTCATGTCGTATTGTAACCTGCTATGTATAGACTAACGCTAGAAACTTTCAAGTCTGAACCTGTTAAAGCGTGCCAAAAGAGTCACGTATCAATATCGAAATGGATCGAGTCGAGCAACGAGCGGTGATTAAATACTTACGTTTAAAAGATATGACCCTAACTCAAATTCATCAAGATTTAGTGGATATATTAAGGAAATCTTGAGTACCATATGACAGGTGGAGCGTCCACAACAATCGCTACCCAAGAAACTGTTAAAACGGTCCATAATCTCGTGCTGCAAGACTATTAGACAAATAGTTGAAGATATTGGTTTCTCATACCATGTGGTATATAAGATAATTACAACCGAATTAAACATGCTAAAATTGTCTGCAAGATGGGTACCACGAATATTAACAGATGCACACAAGCAAACTCGAAGAAATTTGCAGTCGTCTTTTAACGCGAAAAAGGCACGACAAGGAAAACTTGCTTGTAAGATTAGTGACAATGGATGAGTCCTGGATTCATCATTATGATGTAGAGACCAAAATACAGAGTAAGAAGTGGACACATCGAGGTTCACCACTAAATAACAATAGATTATGTCTATTATCTCCAAATGGTGTAGTTAAGAGACAGCATGTAATATACCTATGGCTAACGAAACCAAATATTTGAAATATTTATATTATACTAAAAAGCTACTTATGCGTTATTTACTTTATAAATAGAGATTATATTTATATAATAAATACGGAACAATGAAAACATATATGTATAAACAAACGCTGTAGATTTATGCACATTCACATAGCTCTGGAAGCATTCTACGCTGTTGTACGGACAAGAACGCAACTCTAGTCATATTAATATATTTGGAAATAACTATTACGGTTAAGGCAAATGAAAGTGATGTTTATCTTACATTAGTATATATTCAAAAAGATTATTAAATTAAAAAGTTATTAATTACGAAAATTTGGTTAATAATATGTGTTAGACATTAATTTACATTTAATTTAAAATTTGTTTCTTTTAAGGTCTTTTCGTGGTCACAATAATTATTGTGGAAAATATTCTTCAGTTTGTTTGTAAAATTCGATATTGTATTTTCCTTAATCAAATGAGAACAAAATTAATATTTATTGTAAAAGAAATAATCTTGTTTTACATCCATTACTTTGCCAAATCTAGTTAATAAAACATCGCATACCTTACAATAGTACTTCTGGTTTAGTTCACGTAGCAGGCTTATCGTAAGTAATCCATACTTCCAATTTCTTTTTAAAATGTACCTATGTATTTCTTTCAACACTTTTCGAATCACTTAAAGACGATTAACAATATTTCAATATTTAGTCAAAGATGTAATTTGCTGTATAGGCAACACAAATTACAGACTTGAGCAAGTTAAGCCCTGTATCTTTCTACGTCTTTCATATTTATTATTTCCCAAGATTTGATAGTTTTTACTACTTTATAAAAAGCAAATATATGCTATATTACAAATTACCACATTTTATTAAATGCGAGACTATAAATCCCTTGAACAAATATAATTTATAGGCAGAATTCAGTGTTCTCGTATATTGTTAAATTTTTACTCGGAAATTCGAACTACATGTATATTAAAGCTATTAAAAATTCTAAATGAAATTCCAACCTTTCCACTGCGTCAAATAAGTTGCCTATATATCAAGTACATGACAGATTTTCTGACAATTTTAATATATTTTTCTATTTTGCGTTCGTAATAAATTCATTATGAAACTAAAACAGTATCAAAATGAGCTTAATTTCGTTACCTGTTTTTTTCATTTTTCAGTGTTGACATTATTCGAACACAGAAATTGTTGTTATTTAATTTTAAGACCTTAAATACAATTTAACACGTAATTGGGGTGACGCACAAGATGTATTAGTTTCTATATCATTCATGTTTATATTTTTAAGTAAAATATCAAGTAATGTTAACAGAAATTAATACATAATATTTCGTGGTTAGCAACATTTTAATTTGAAAATGTCAAGTATCAATGTTGTAGCCAAACGCATACTTTTTATATAAAAACAAATCTAAACTTTCGAATTAAATAATTTCAATTTATTAATGTAAAAAATGAAAAATAGAAAAAATAGTAGGTATAAAAAGACTCGTTTCATAAGGCCTTTATCACACTCATTCTTTAAAAAACTCGCTGCTATCGCGGCTCATTTTCTAAACATGAACGCGACAAAATGGTGCCTTATGAAACTTGTGTTTTAATATAACGAGCCATCGAAAAAATTCATAATTGGAGTAGACTGTGAAATTGGGTTGGTACTTTAACTTCCACATAATAACACATTACTTGATGCTTGACAGTTTCATTGTAAAAAAAGGTTTATGGCATTGAAATGATACTACAACAAAAAAGAAAACAAATAATTTATTTAATATCGAAATCATAATCAAAATTTACATATAGCTACAGAAGTTGTTGAAAATGTAATAAGAGTTTTGAAAAATTTGACACAAACTTATAGTTTCAATGTCAAATAATAAATGTCATTATGTGGAAGTGGTTAAAGTATCAACCCAATTTCACAGTTTACTCCAATTATGAATTTTTTCGATGGCTTGTTATAGCAAGCGCCAATTAAGTTGGCGCGAGGAGGGGTAAGTTAGCGCAGGATTAGAAGTAGTGGGGAGATTTGTATTTGGTATTACGTTCTGTCAATCGTCAATGACAAATGTATTCTGACAATTACTTGAATAGTGGGAGCGGACGCTTTTAAAAACGGCTTCTGCGCACCCGCCCGCGCCAACTTAATTGGTTTGACGGAACATAATGTCTTTGCTAGGGGATCATAAAGTGATACACGCTCAGAGGTTAGAATTATCTGACATTTGATGTAAAACCAAATACAAATCTCCCCACTACTTCTAATCCTGCGCGAACATACCCCTCCTCGCGCCAACTTAATTGGCGTTTGCTATACGTGTTTAACAAAAGTGATAGATCGAAAAAATAGCATTTTAGAGCAGACTAATCATTGAGCATGTTGTAACTATAGCCCTTGATCATTGAAGCACTAGTACATAAACTACTGCGTGCCTGCCTAAAATCCTCTAGTTATGCTACATCATAAATCATACGATCTGCTTCTTATTCCCATGCGTTAAAATTGTAGGGAATATATTTTGCTTAGATCAATAAAGCTGTAGATGCTTTAAAAGACAGATAAATGAAATACTTCCAGAAACGTGAGAAAACAGGTTTCCTCGTTTATACTTAGAAACTTAAAACTGATCAAAATGCATGAATAGATTATTCTGTATTATATTATTAAATTTGTACCAATTTTGCCTGAAATATTTAATTAGAAATCTTTGCTAAAAACATGGATTTACGGAAAACTAAATAAATTTTGTATGGAGGTAAATTAGATTAGTTGAGTAGCCAACTCAACTTATCTAATTTATAGAAATAGGCTTTATAGCCAATAAAGCCTATTTCCACTGCAACCTTTACAGATCTGTTGTGGTTTTCGTGTCTTGTGAGAGTAATATATTATCTAGCCTTATTCCTTTAATTCTACCTAAGAGGTCTGAGGAAGAAAACCCTTTTTGTAGCTTGGTTTCTTTTTCTGGAGTTGCATAGTTCCTTTGCATATGACTGGTAAAATTGACCTCGATCATGGCCCTCTCTAAGTCTACATGTAGTACCGACCCTATTTTACCAGTCTCTGCACTTTAACCTTGGACATTTCTGATACCTTAGCTGATCGGATCTCACCGTATCAGACTTCAAATATACTTCCTGAACGATGTTGACCCTCGCAACTTTATGTAAATGATCCTGGTTCACCTTTGTCTTCCTCGCTTGATACATTCATGGGGCCGTCCTGTAGCTTTAGAAGTTCTGGCTTTGTTCTTTATTCATACCGTTCTCATGAATGGCAAAGCCGTTCGATCAGAGCCCCGCTTGATCAGATAACCCTAAATGCAAGAAAATGTTCCGGGCCGCATCTCCCTATGCATCACCAAACTTTCGGCACTTTACCTTCGTCCTTAGTTTGGGTTTAGTTCAGGTTCCTCACGAGCTCTATTTTTCTATACTCACATACTGTGAGCCCCCTAAGAGATGTATGTAGGTAACTTAAAAACAATTTTCAAAATATTATTGTTTGTTTATACAATCGTACAGTTTAAATTAATCTAAATCTCGGATTAAATATACGAATACTTTTATTAGCTGAAATAAAAAACAAGTGATTTTCAAAAATATAATTTTGCATGAAATTGGTGCATTTCTGGATCTGTTCTTGAAGATTTAATTTTCGAAATGCATGTTTCGATATCTAACAATCAATACGTGGCTAACACTAATCTGCATATGTTTGCTAGTTTGAAGTTTATAAATCAGTCAATCTGTAGTACTAATAATAATTTCATTTTCTCTTTAGATTGTTAAATCGAATCAGGCGACAATACGAATGGTATCCGCAGCCGTTAACACACTTTGCTTACGGACTATTTTCCGAACCCCTTTTTCAACTGCATCCGTTAGATCCATATATTAACAAACCTATAGCACCATATATTCAGAAACTTTCGAACGTAAATAATGATAAGACATATTTAACTAACAGCATTCAAAGCAATCAAAAATTAACGATGCAACAAATTGAAGAAGTCGATGAAATAAAAAGTTCTACAGAAAGATATCAGAATAAGACGCCAAACGTTGTGATATCGTCACCGGTAGAAGAAATAAATTTATCTGATGTTAAAAAATCAAATAACTCTGAAGTCGAGAGATTAACTAGCGGCAACGACATTCTTAAGGAAATGAGTGCAAAAACCGCACCCTATCGCGCCCATCCTCTTCTTCATTATTTGAAAAATAAGAACACGATAGATTTTAATAGAGTAATAAGTTTTCGTAACGAAAACAGTAATGAAAATGATACTATTACGTTGATTTTGAAACCATCTGCTAAAGCTATTGCTGGTCAAGACGGAAAGGCTATAGCTAATCCATTGGCCAGAGCTATTCTAAGGCAGGGAACAAACGTCGACGTACTTTTTGAACCTGATGCTGTTGCGATAGCTGGACCAGGTGGAACAGCTCATGCAGAAAGTGATTTGGAAATACATTACGAGGATATATAGTTTTTATTAATTGTTCTTGTTCAGTTATTGTCAGTATTATTCATAAATGATAAAAATATTTTTCTTAAAATAAACATTTTCACATTTGGTTTATTTAAATAAAAAATGAATTATCAAAATACTGTACCATAATCCTCCATTTTAAGAAATAATTATACATATTCCGTTTTGTACAAATGCATTGTAAATATTATTGTACATTTGTAAATAATATATTTTGTTTTTATAGCAAAGCATGTGGTTTTAATTATTATTTATTTAGCGTATGGCTAACATGTATTATACATCTAAAAGTTACATTTTAAAATCAACGCCATTTATCCAGTCTAACGCTGAGTCAGTTGCTTCAAAGAAGTCACTCATCTCACCTCCATATGTTGTAAGAGGGCGCTCAACTGTAATATGGTGAATAGTCTGGCGAGGTTCTCCGCATTCGTAAGTTGGTGTATCAGTCCGTCCCCATTTATAGAATGACTCACGACAAATTCCATGGGACGTTCTTATTCTATTGAGTGTCTTCCACTCATGGCGAGGCAGCTCCATTCCTGGTAAGGGTAAGGCAGGATCAATGATATAGGCCGCTTGAGCGGGTTTCAACGCTGCCCAATACTCTCTCCATCTATCATTTGGGTTGAAATCTTCTGCTATAAGTCGTTCTGCTAGCAGTAGTTGAGGAGATCTCGACTTCAGTCTCGACAGGCCAGCATCAGGCAAATCATTGTGTACTGGAAGATGGGGACTCGATATTATGTTATTATATTCTCTTACCAAGCTTTCCTGTTTCCGAATGGTGGGAGGTCTAATATGGCTTAGAACCGGGAGCTAGGGTAGAGGTGTACTTTTTAAACAACCGCTAATTATTCTCATGGTTTCGTTGAGTTTGATATCGATCTTCTTTGCGTGACAGCCGCTTAACCAGACTGGGGCGCAGTCTTCAGCTACCGAGTAAACAAGGCTAAGAGCTGACGTTCCAAGGGTGGATGTGTTCGCCCCCCCCCCTCCCCCGTAGTACCGCAGAGCTTGTGGATAATGTTATTTATGGTCTTTATTTTAGCTGCGGTGTTTTCTAGAGTGTACGATCCACTGTTACTCCCAGATATTTTGGGTAAGGATTATAACGTAGTAAGTTGTTATTGAAATACACTTGCGACTCTACACGTGCTTGTTTATTATTGAGGTGAAAACACGACACTTCTGTTTTATTCATATTCGGGATTAGTCTCCAGTCGGCGAAGTATTTTCCCAACACGGATAGGTTCTCTGAAAGTATACTATTAGATCCGTCTATGGTTTTAATCTTGCATGCAAGAGCCATGTCATCGGCATATCCAAACTTTTTTAACTTTGTGTGTGGCATGTCAGAAATATACAGATTAAACAGGACAGGTGCATGTACCGATCCTTGAGGCAATCCATTATTAAGATGTCTCATTATACTCTTGCTCTCTCCTGTTATTATTTAGAAGGGCCTGTCGCAAAGCATGTTGTTTAATAAAGATGCTACCCGGCTGCATGGTACTACGTTGAGAAATTTATAGAAAAGGCTTTCTCTCCAGACTGTATCATATGCCGCAGTCAGGTCAACATACACCACAGTTGTCTTCAGCCGTTTCTGAAACCCTGCCTCAATGTGTGTTGTTAAGCTGAGCACCTGGTCAGCACAACTGCGGTTAGGTCTGAAACCAGCCCTTCAATATCAATGTGCTAAGTCGGCTTAATAGCAATCTTTCCAGAAGCTTATAAAATGAGCTTAATAAAGCTATCGGACGAAAGCTTTCAGGAAGGTTCTTGAGTTTGTTCGGCTTCAATCCTTGCGTGTTTCCCACAGTTCTTGAGGAATTCTGGATGGATTCCGTCAAATCCAGATGCTTTGCCAGATTTAGTATCACTCAGTGCTTTATATACCTCCTCTAGCGCAAATGGCCTGGAGTATTCAGGATGGGCTGTTGTTGTTTGGCGGCGGAGTGTCAGTTACTTCTTAATCTCTGCATTCTGTTGTCTTGTACTTGGGACCTTAGACAGTGCTACAATTCGTTCAGCGATTTGATCAGCTGATACTTCCAGTGGACCACGATTGGGTGGGTTAGAGCTGCCTAGATTCGTCAGGAGGCTATAAGCTTTCCTACTAGAAGTTCATACTACCTGTCGATTCTTCTCATTTTTTGTCGACTTTCTATGTCCAGACGATTAAGGAAAATCCGCTATCTCAGAGTCTCCGCTGTTCTGAAATTCCTGGTAAAGCTGTTGCGTCTCAGTACTCCATCCCGGGATATATTCTTTACGGAAGCCCCGAAGTACGTACCTTTTTACTGTTGCTAATATGGCTTTGATGAATCTATTATAATTGCTGCTTTTTGGAGGGATCCATCTGACAACTTTGCCTAAGTGCGCAGCGAATTTATCCCATTGGGCCTTCCCAAGATTCCACCTAGGCCTAGGTGTAGAGTGGATTATCGGAATTTTAATTCCAATTTCGAGAACGACCGGGCGATGTGGTTTTAGTTTTTTGTGTGTGTATGATTTTATACGTTTTCTTTACTCTGTCATTCCTATAACGAAGAATATTCGTTCGTTAAAGTTGTTATTAATATAATTTATTTTACCCACAATTATAAAAACATTTCACTCTATACCTATACATATGCACCCTAAATTCTATAAAAAGGCAAATATATATCTAGATAATAATTTCTCGACCTTTGTATATTATAGTAGATTTAGATAGTCGGCGATTTAAGGTCTGTTTCACTTTAATATGTATATATTTAAAATAATCTCTTACATGTTTCGGAAATTACTGCTTTTTTCAAAGAATTTTAAATTATAAATGACAGTATATTCATGTCATATTTATACAGGGCAATCCAAATTAAGTGTTCACCATTGGTAACTTTGTTATTATTAAAGATACAAGATTATTTAAATTAGCAAACTAGTAGTACTTTTAACGCTCTTTAAGATGGAAGAATTAAAAAAAAAATAGCAGCGCGTTTTCGAGTTTTCCCGAAAAATATGTTTTTTTCAAATGGAAATCCCTGTATATTATATCATTTTCTGTTAGAAATTCAATTTTTAAACAAAAAATCTTATAAGAAATTTTTTACTGGGATTAAAAATACTTGAGTTATAGTGAATAAACAAAAACAGCTAAGTCAAGTGCATTTCTATGTTTCTATGATAACGACGTTAATTCTTTCTAGTAAACGTCAAATATTAGTACAGTTTTATTAGTCTTTCACTCATAAATTTCATTTTGCTAGTTATTAATTTGACAAAAAAATTATTTTTACCCATGCAGAAAAGTGTGATATGTTAGAATCTTATTTAGCGTGCAGAAAATTCTCTAGGGGGGCAAAAGAACACTACGCTGAATTATATCCACTCCGAACACAACCAAATGAGCAATTTTTTCTGAGACTGTACCGAAAATTTAGAGGCAATGAGAGTGTTTTTGCCAAAACAAGAACAAGAAAGAAGGACTTTTATAATAAGCGAGGCCACGAAAATTCTAGTTCTTGCATATTTTGAGGCCAACCGTGAGAATTCCATACTAGATATTATCAAGGAATCTGATTTGAGTCACCATAGGATTCTGAGGAAACACAAATTCATTCCTTATAAGTACAAACCAGTTCAAGTTTTCTTGCCAGGGGATCCAGAGAGAAGAATGTTTTTTTGCCACTGGTATCTTAACTTTTGTCGCCAAAATGTAAACAACTTTCGTTATATTTTATGGACCGATGAATCAAATTTCTCAAATTCTGAAATGTACAATACAAAAAATCATCATTACTGGTCAAAGGAAAATCTTCTTTTAGTACATCCAAGACGCCCGCAAGTCCGTTACAGTTTTAATGTTTGGTGCGGTTTAATTGGTTCAAGGATTGTTGGTCCTTTCTTTTATGAGGGCACTCTAACTGGTGAAAGGTACATAGAATTTTTGACTGAAATTTTGAATAATTTCTTAGACGATATTGATCTCATAAGTAGACAGAATCTGCATTTTCAGCAGGATGGCGCACCTGCGCACAACTACAGAGGTACTCAACAACTTTTAAATACTATTTTTAACAATTCATGGATAGGAACAAATGGTCCTATTCAGTGGCCTCCCCGATCGCCAGATTTAACACCGCTTGATTTTTTTTATGGGGTTATTTAAAGACAGAGATTTATAAGCAAAGGTACGAAAACGTAAACGCCCTAATAATTGCAGTTAGTGAAAAGATAAACCAAATAGATGGTAGGACCATACTAAAAGCAGTTCGACAAGTTCAGAAACGTGTTCAAAAATGTATTGAACAAAAAGGTGGTATTTTTGAACATCTTCTATGAAAAAATCAGTGATTTTTATTTTCTTTTAATGATATGTTTATGTATAAAATAAAGTTTATAAAAATTATTTAGCTGTTTTTGTTTATACATTATAACTCAAGTGTTTTTAATCCCAGTAAAAAAGTTCTTATAAGATTTTTTGTTTAAAAATTGAATTTCTAACAGAAAATGATATAATATACAGGGGTTTCCATTTGAAAAAAACATATTTTTCGGGAAAACTCGAAAACGCGCTGCTCATTTGTTTTTTTTTAATTCTTCCATCTTAAAGAGCGTTAAAATTACTACTAGTTTGCTAATTTAAACAATCTTGTATCTTTAATAATAACAAAGTTACCAATGGTGAACACTTAATTTGGATTGCCCTGTATATATGAAGTTGTCATCGATAAAATTAGTTAAGTTTAATAATAATAATTCATGCCTTCCCATTCCCCAACAGCTTAACACCAATTGCAAGGGGCATTATTGGCAAGTCATGAGTTATTATTGTGTTTGCGCCTGTCGAGCGACTTAAGATGTTTAGCTGTCGACATTCGCCTAGAATGAGAAGGAAAACCACAAAAAACTACTCGAACAGCCTAGTCCCGGATCTAAATTCGGTACTGCCAACATGATAAGCCAGTGTGCTGATATTTAAATAACATACGATAGATATTTATATAATAATTGTATATATTCATGATAGTAAATCTTTACATTATTAAGTTATAGTATATACTGCTTAGATTTTTTTTATGTCACTTCTGTGGTTAATTGAATTTTTTTCTTGTTTAATATTAATCATTTCTTTAATTTCCCTTTTCATTGTGTTGTTCTTTATCGATTATTGTGTGTTTTGTCTGTTTTTAAAGTTTTGTCTGTTTTTGAGTATTTCTTTTGTATAAATATTGTTTAGTTTGGCCTATGTAGTAACTATCGGAATCCCGACATGGTATTTTATAGATGACATGTGTTTCTCGATTTTTGTTCTATTTTAGGTTTTAGTTTCCAAAATAGATGTTTCTTAGTATTGCTAAGTTTATATATTATAGCTATATCATATTTTAATTTTTTCTGATAATTGTGGAACATATGGAATCATGATATATGTTGTTTCATTGTTTAAATTGTTATTGGTGTCTGCAGTGTTGTATATTTGGTGGATTCTTTTTTTAATTGTTTGTTCTATAAGTTGTGGTGGATAGTTATCTGTTAAGATCGTTTTAATTTATTGTTGTTATCTTTTCTGTATTGAGTATGTGATAGTTTTACTGGTTTATCAATCAGATTATTTATAATCATTTTATTGAATACTGTAGGTGCATTTGAGTGGTAATTCATATATCGAAACAAACTGTGGGTTTGTTGTACCAATTTGTGTAATAGTACCCCGTCTATCATAGGTTAAAGAAATATCAAGAAAATTAATACTGTTATTAATTTCTTCTTCGATTGTAAATTTTAATTTGTTGTGAAAGTTGTTGAATTTATTTAAAAGGTAGTCTATTTTATTTATCGGCATACATGTTATAATGTCGTCTATGTACATATCTTTTAAAGAAAATGGAGTTGAAGTCTAATGAATTCATGTTTTGTTCCACATGTTCCTTTACCAGATTTACAATAGGAGTAGCTAAAATAGAGTCTATGGCATAGTACCAAACATGTAACCTACTTATAATATAGCTAAATTCTTAGGTAATAGCACGTCCTAGATGTTAGGAAAAACGAAATATCATACCAAAAACTATTAAACAAGAAAAAAAATCATTTAGCAGAAGTAACATAAAAAATCTAAGCAGTATATACTATAAATTAATTATGTAAAGTAACCATCTGCAATTTACCATCATGAATATACAGTTATTATACCGGGTGGGGCAAATAAAGTGTTACAGAGCAATAGCACTCAAACGATTAATCATATCGAAAAATGTTTCAGACAAAAGTTTCAGTGTTCGGGAAGGCGGTCATACTGGGCCACGCAGTTTTTTGATCGGTGTAGGCGTAGAAGCTACGTCAATGTCAACTACAATTTTTTAAATGGAACCATGTATTTCCTTTTCAATAACATTATTACAGATTTTAAGACGAATTCAGCGACCTACAACACAAGGTCATTCTAGTCACGCAAAGTATGAAAATAGTCGAAAAATCGAAAAATATCGGAATAATCAGCATCAACTGTCAACGCATACGGCTGTCAGTTAGTCACGCATTACCTTCTATTGTGAGTACATCGGATCGCGAAAATGAACGATTATCAAGAATATTTTGATATGTTAATGGTGCTAGGTGAATGCCGCAAACATTACAGAAACGCTGAGCAGTTTTACGCGGCTCGTTATCCGGACAGACAACAAAAATCGCACATGGCATTTAAGCGATTGGCTGACCGTTTCTGTCGCTTCAGTACAAAGAAACAAACACGAGCCAAACGTCGACCGATTGTTGATGAAAATGCGGCTGCTATCTTAGCTTCTACTGCACAAAATCCCCATGCGGGCACCAGGCAAATGGAAAGAGAGAGTGGAATTAGTCGGCGATCTGTATTAAGAATATTACATCAACACAAATTACATCCGTATTGTATGTCACTGCATCAGGATTTGCACGGCAATTTCTGTAACTGGATTCGTCGAAAAATGGACACGGATGTTTCATTTTTGAGTCATGTGCTTTTTTCTGACGAAGCTAACTTCACAAATACGGGAAATGTGAATAGACATAACATGCATTACTGGGCAAATGCGAATCCTCGATGGACGAGAACTGTACGATATCAACATCCGTGGTCCGTTAATTGTTGGGCCGGCATTGTCGGCGATCACGTCATTGGTCCACATTTTTTTGAAGGTCACTTAAGTGGGCAAGTTTACGCAAACTTTCTGCTAAACGTACTGCCCGAATTACTGGAAGACGTGCCCTTGCTAGTTCGCATAAACATGTGGATGCAACACGACGGTGCACCATCCCATTATGCTCTATGTGACAAGTGAGACAAGTGATGAACGAGATTTATGGTGAAGAATGGATAGGACGAGGCGCTACTGTTGCTTGACCACCTCGTTCGCCAGATCTAACACTAATGGATTACTTTTTCTGGGGTTTTGTCAAAGGACACGTAATGGCGGAAGCACCTACCACGTCTGACGACATGAGAGAAGTAATACGCCGAGCATGTACCGAAATTACACCACAAATGTTGGCTAACGTTAGACGGTCGTTTCCTCGGAGAATTAACCACTGCTTACAAGCGGAGGGTGGTCACTTCGAGCATCCTCTGTAGGTAGACCCAAACCAAGTTAGTGGATCCTTTGATGCTGATTATTCCAATATTTTTCGATTTTTCGACTATTTTCATACTTTGCGTGACTAGAGTGACCTTGTGTTGTAGGTCGCTGAATTCGTCTTAAAATCTGTAATAATGTTATTGAAAAGAAAATACATGGTTCCATTTAAAAAATTGGAGTTAACATTGATGTAGCTTCTACGCCTACACCGATCAAAGAACTGGGTGGCCCAGTATGACCGCCTTCCCGAACACTGAAACTTTTGTCTGAAACATTTTTCGATATGATTAATCGTTTGAGTGCTATTGCTCTGTAACACTTTATGTGCCCCACCCTGTATAAATATCTATCGTATGTTATTTAAATATCTGCACACTGGCTTATCATGCTGGCAGTCCCGAATTTAGATCCGAGACTAGGCTGTAGGTGTATGTTTTCGTGGTTTTCCTTCTCGTTCTAGGCGAATGCCGACAACTGAACATCTTAAGTCGCTCCACGGGCGCAAACATAATAATAACTCATGACTTGCCAATGCCTTCTGTAATTGGCGTCAAGCTGTTGGGGAATGCTAAGGCATGTATTACAACTTCCCAGAAACAGAGTGTTTAAGAAAAAAAAATGTAATGGTACACCACTGCTTTTTTATTAAAATAAAAATTATTTTAGAAATGCCCATTTATTTTGGAGCAAATTTTATTCCTTGACTTGTTTTTGTACAACGCAAGGCTTTCGCGTGCGTGGTACGAAAACAAGTCAAACCATAAAAACCATTAGAAAAGTAATAACCAATTCTGATCTAATTAGTGAACAATTTTAGTTAACTGTTTACAAATTAATAACAATATTCTAAAACGAAACAAAAATTAGATGAATTGTTGAAAACGCCCTCTACCTCCCAGAATACATGCTTCAGCTCTTCTTCTCATATTCGTGCGCACTTTTTGAAAAATGCCTTCAATATTCTTTACTACATCACAGGAAGAGCTCTTATGCGATTCTTCAATTATTTTATGCAGTGTTAACTGGAATGCTATAAACCAGAGTTTTAAAATGCCCCTATAAGAAAACGTCCAAATTGACTATTATTGTAGGCATATAGTATAGAAATTGAAAACAACAGACACTTGTTAAGGCACTCAGTAATTGTTCAATAAATTAAAAAGTCGGCATGACGTCTAATGGAAATTTTAATATTTTTATTTCAGAAGAAACCGAATTAATATTTCCTTGAAATTCATTTTTTATTATGCAACCAATGAAAAAAATTGAAGTGTTTTACATTATCTAAAAACAGTACGTTCGTATGCATATACCGATCGTTTTGAGTTGTAAGATATTAAAAGCGGAGAGGAGGTCAAGGGAAGTACGTCCCCACCAATATTGTAGAGCACACCGCTTATTCAGATAACGACGAATGCTGTGTGCATATCATGCGCGTATGGTAGCAGTTTAGCGAAGGTTTGAGAAGGTGCATTATGCGTCGTGTTGTGCTTGAAGACATTTCACAAACTATGATAATATGCAATGTAAAAACGTTTAATTTTAACAGTAGATTAACATAAGGCAACTTATTTTTTAAAACATCAAATTAAGTGGAAAAACTTCTCTAAATTAAAATGAAATAAAACTACGTACCATTTAAAACATAAAATTTATTTCGAGCTGAATATTATTATACGAAAAACTTAAATAAGACTTCTAAAAATTAAATAACAGGGCGTACTCTTTAAAATATAAATTAAACTCATTCTGAAAATATCTAAACAAATTAAAACTATAATAATAATTAATTTTATAAATTATAATTTATTAAATTAAGTGTTCGAATGCTTTCCCTTCTTGTATTAAACAGTAACCCATTCTATCGTAAAATTCTCTTCGAACGTTAGACAACAAACCGGGAGTAATATTTTGGCAAACCTCAATAATTTTTTGTCGTAATTCTGGCAAAGTTGTAGCTCGGTTATGACTATAAATTTTATTTTTAATATAACCCCAAAGGAAAAAGTCAAGAGGAGCCAAATCAGGGGATCTTGCAGGCCATCGAATGGTGCCCACTTTCGAAATTAATTTATTTGGGAATACATTTTGGAGATATTGCCGAACATCCCTATGCTCATGTGCAGGACACCCGTCATGTTGGAACCATACATTATTGATATTGTCTGAGACTTCTTCAAGACCTGGTATAACATGTTCTTGTAGCAGATTCAAATACCGTTGTCCATTCAAATTGCCGTTAATAAAAAATGGTCCTATAATGTCATTATTGTAAATACCCACCCAGATGTTTAATTTCTGTGGATATTGCGTACGAGTTTGAAGTACTCTGTGCTCATTGTCTCGAGACCAATATTGGCAAATACTTGGATTTTGTGCGCCATGAATAGTAAACGAGGACTCGTCCGTAAAACATATGTTTTCAATAAAATTATTTATCTCAATATTTTTATCGATTATAGTTTGACAGAACTCCATTCTACGAAAATAATCATCCTCAAAAATCTCTTGGTGGTTTTGATATTTATATGACCGATATTTGTTTTTTTTCAAAACCGCGTACGCAGTTGATTTACTAATATCTAATTCTTCGGCAATATCACGAAGAGATTTATTTTTATTTTCTTCCACAGAAGCACAAATTGCTACCTCCGTATCCTCATCACGTGGCGGGTTATTACGTCTGCATCGATAGCAGTTAACGACACATCCGTAGGTTTTAAATTTGTTAATAACGCGGGATATAGTTGATATCGATGGCACAGGTCTGTTAGGAAAGGACAAAGGGAATAAGTTTCTAATCTCTTCATACGTGTTCCCTTGAAAATTCCAACTTATAATTTCAATTTTCTCATTTACTAAAAATAAATCCATTATGGACGTAGCGGCCTGTCCTTGTTATACACACTTCGATCCGATTGCTGTGAACTACTGACTGCAACTAACTGCGTTTTGTGTCGCCTACTTGCGCTACTAGACCGTGGTATCTAGACTCATAGGTACGCGTCCCCACTTCTTTGCGAATTTTCATACCCCTTACCTCTTCCCGGCTTTATTTATCCTATTTGTCAAAACGATCGGTATATATAAATACATTCTCCTAAACCTCTTTGTACGTAAATTTGTTTGTAAATTCCCTTTATTAAATTGAAGTTATTATATTTGTATTATGTCATAAAAGTAACTTAATTAACTAGGTAATTTATTTTAATTCAAGGAAAGAAAGTAATGTCCGTTAATATTCTAAGCGAGCACTTAAACAATCACTTTTACTTTGCATTTTTATTCGATTTTTAGGAACAGTGAAATAGTAACGTTTGTGAATGTATTTAATACGAGTTTTCATGATAATATTAATTAGAATTAACCATAGAATATTGTATTAATTATAGTTATTTGACAGTTATTAAATTATCCAACAATAATGTTTATAACGCTTAAATAACATTGCTAAATTTTTAATGTTACTACATAACCAAACTGTCTTAAAATGAACAAACAGTATTATACTTGATTGGAAAATTTCTCATAATATTTTTAGATATAAACAAATATACGAGGGAAGTCCAGAAAATAGTACCCGTTTACATATAATTAAAAGAAAAATGAAGGAGGAAAGTAAATAATGATTTTATTAAACATTTACTCATTTTTCTTGAGACATTTGTCGTATCTTGAAACCAATTTGTTTGTGCCTTCCTCGTAAACCTCTACCGCCAAATTATCCACCAGTGTTCGACCGATCTATATCGGTAACAGTGTTATGAAAATGCGTCTATACGCATTTTCATAACACTGTTTGTGTAACCACGAAAGATGCGGCTAAATCTCAAAGAGCAGTAATTTTCTTTTTGTCGAAAGAGCGTGTGAAAACTTCAGAAATGATTAAGCGTCTGCAAGAAATGTTTGGTGAGTCTGCAGAATCTAAAAGTACTGTATATCGGTAGATCGATCGTTTGAAAAGTGGTAGAACATTAGAAGACGATCCGCGCAGTGGTCGCCCGAGCACGTCGGTAAATGAAAGAAACATTACTGCCGTGGAGAACCTACTGATTATTTATTATTTATAGGCACATGACAAGTTTATGAGGTTTATGATTGTTTGGGCGTAAGTCAGGTTTCCGCTTGTTGGGTGCCAAGGCTATTGGGACCGGAACAGAAACAGGTCTGACACTTTTTTGTCAACTTCAAGAGCTGTTAGCTCGTTAGGTGATGAATTTTGGCAACGGATAATTACTACTGACGTAATGTGGATTCCTTATTTCAGTCCTGAGATCCAAAGTCAATCCAAAGAATGGCGTAAACCCGAAGAAGGGCCTCCATTTAATGCGCGTGCAGTTCCGTCTGTTGGAAAGGTAATGATTATGTTATGGATTAGCTGGCGAAAGGTATTACAATTAACGCAGAATATTATTCTAATTTATTATTCGGGCGACTGCGGCAGGTACTTATCAGAAAACGGCCTGGGAGTTGCATAAGCGCTCGTTATTGCAACAGAATTTACGATGGGAATTACTTCCGCATCCACTTTATTCACTGGATCTCGCACCGAGTGATTTTCATCCGTTCCCATATTTGAAAAAAGCTTTACGGGATGTTCGTTTTGAGAGTTTAACTGACATAGAACGTGCCATAAGTAGGTGGATTAAGGAGATACCAAAAAGGCTCTTTGAGGACGGCTTATAAAAATTAATTTATCGTCGGAAGAAATGTATTCAAGTAAATGGCGATTATGTTGAAAAATTACATTGTAATATTGATGAAAATTGACAAAATACAAAAATTATAGCTAAATTCCCAGAACTTTGGAAACATCACTCGTACATTAAAAAGCAGAAAATGTCTTGGATTCGCCGAAAATTTTAAGTATTTTCGAATACGCTATAATGAATCTAAACGTAAAGATCGAAATCTTGAAGATTTTAATATTGGATTTCTTCGTAGTTACGAGGGTGATTCGATAACACAGGTCTGCAAAAAAATATTTATTTTCAGCTGTATAAGATGTTTTTGGCAAATATTATGTTTTGTAGCCTGCTCAATCCAAAAATGATCTCCATTTCCCGCCATTACGTTTAGTTTTAGTTTTATTTTCTGTTTCTCGCTTGGACATTAACAGTAGTCAACTAGCATATTGACGCCTCAACTTCCTTGATAGCATCTCTCGATATAACGGACATCCTCGTGAAATCTTTCACCCTGCTCTACATCCAAGGCTCCCAAGTTTACTGACCAAGTCGGGGCCAGTAAAAACTCCCTTTTTCAAATTGGCTTCAGACAGTTTCGGCAACTTGAAACACATATATCTGAAACATTCCCTATTTGTTAGCAGTGATTTAAACACATTGCTTCATAAGCCGCAATTTAATATGAAGAGGTGGTAATAAAATATTTTCAGGAGAAACTAAAGTCATATTAATTATTTAAAAAGGTATATAACCCCTTACCACAATTATTAGTCGTATCCTAAATACGTATTTCGACAACTAAGTTGTCATCATCAGTAGGTAAAAACTACTAATTAAAGTCACACGGGGCACAATAAAGTAAGATGAACGCTTCCGCACAACTACTATACACTGCAACCCTGTAAAGACTAAATTTACCATGCACATTTCAAACTACGAGACAAAACACTTATCTCTTAGAAAACGTTCTTAAACATGTGTTCAAATATCGAACAAAGGGACGGCAAAAATTCTTCTCTAAAGAAGGCGCCAACTAAAAAAACGATTTTAAAGCTACGGTGACCTACTAATAAACTAAATGAAACACATCATATTTCCACAAAACACTAGTATAATTAACTGTATGAGCATTTCATGTGCAATGTACAAATTAATAGTTATTATTTAACGTGTTAATTCCGTACGCAGGTAGTGACAAAATCTGTATAGGGTCCGAGTGTAAAAACATTTCCATTAACAAAAGGTTAAAAAGTCGTGTATATATATATAGTAAAGGCCGAACTCTCATAGCAATTCTGAGAAAGACAAAATAAAGGAGAAGGCGTTATATGTGAAAAACCAGACATCCGGCTTGTTGTATTATATTAAATGGGAATACAATACTCGTGAAAAGGGTCAATAAATAATTCGATATTGTAGGTGTATAATTTAGAAGTTAATTATAAATAGGTGACTATTTTCAAAGAGTAAAAAATTTAATTACCGAAGGTCCGTATGTAGAAATGAAGAAAAATCCGTTACCTAAAATGATTAATGACACAAAAGACGCGATTAAGAAATGTCCAATTTTAATAACTTCTACCCAAAAGTATAAATTGAATGTTAGTAATCCTGTAGTACCAAGAATGTATTGTTTACCGAAGATACATAAACCAGGTAACTCGATGAGACCTATAGTTTCAGGTATTAACTCACCGACTTACTTGATTTCCAAATGGCTAGTGAATGAATTTAAAAATCTACCCGTTAAACCAGAAAATTTGTCAGTCAGCAATTCTTTAGAATTCGTTAAATTAATTAAAGACTGTGAACTGGAAACCGGTGAAATTTTAGTTTCATTCGACGTGACGTCGTTATTTCCCTCGGTACCTATTCCAGAGACTATGAAATATTTAGAAAGCTTGCTCCACAAGAACAACATTGAACCTTCAAAAATAAGAGAATACATGAGACTGACAACTCTGTGCATGGCGCAGAATTGTTTCCAAGTAGGAGAAAAATTTTATGAACAGAAACAAGGCACAACTATGGGTAACTGCTTATCTCCTTTCATAGCCAATTTATTCATGAGTCAATTTGAAGTAGAATTCAAAAACAACGCTAAATATTTCCCGAGAGTCTGGATTAGGTATGTAGATGACATTCTTGCGATTTTTGACACACGGAAATGCGAATTAGACATGTTTGTTAATCAATTAAATTTGAAATATCCGACTATTAAATTTACGGTGGAAAAGGAACAATACGGCAAGATATCATTTTTAGACACTTTACTGATTAGAAATAAACATAAAATAGAAATCGATATTTTCCGGAAAGAAACCAACGTTAATAGATTCATCACCGCGGATTCAAATCATAGTTATCAACATAAGACTGCTTCCTTTAACTTTTTAGTCAATCGGTTACTAAATTTTCCGTTAACAAAGGAGAGATATGAAACAGAGCTAGATTTCATTAAAAATATTGCGACATACAATGGCTTTGACATAGAAATAATCAATAAATTAATTAGAAAAACTAAAATAAAAAATACGATCCGCGAATCCACGAGTTTGATACCCCAAAATAACCAAGAGAAAAAGTACATATGTCTACCATACCACCCTGTCACGAAAAACATTAATAGAATTGTGAAAGAAAGAGGTCTCCAGGTAGCATTTCGGTCTGAAAACACCATCAAAAGTCTGCTAGGGAATACTAAAGATAAAATCAATTCCATTTCGAAATCAGGGATCTATGAAATTAGTTGCGCGGATTGTAATTTGAAATATATAGGCCAAACTAAACGACCTATAATAACACGTTTTAAAGAACACATAGCACATATCAAATACAATAGACCGGATAAATCAAATGTCGCAAATCACGCTTTGAGCACACTACACAATGTACCGATTACAGGTTTGAAATTGATAAAAGGAATTAATAAACCCCATGAACTTGATGCTTACGAAAGTATATTTATCGCGAAAAATAAACATACCTCCTTGAATAGCGATAAATCTCCAATACCGTTCAGCTGTTTATTCACATTTTTATAAGTGAGTGGGGGATGTAACATCAGAAATATAGACATGTGGGAATCCATACACGTGAAATAATGCAATTACCTCCTAAACAATGGTTGTTGAATGAAGCATTCGGTGTGTTTGTTTCACGAAATGTTAAAACTTTTCGCGCTTTAGGGAACAGATGTACCGGGTGTTTTGTTTATTAAATTATTTACCATGTTTCACCCAGAGCCTACCGTGAATTCTATACATTATTTTATTTTGCTTAACTCCTTAACTAGGACATGCCACCTATTTACAACTAACTTTTAAATTAAATACCCACAATATCCAATTATGCATAGACCCCCCCCCCCCTTTTCGCGTGAAGTGAGTCTCATTTAATATGCAAATTTACCTCCTTATCACACCCTAGAGACTACCGTGAATTCTATACATTATATTAAATAGCGCAACCCCTTACCTAGGACATGTCACCTTTTTATAATTAACTTTTAAATTATACCTACAATATCCAATTATTCAAGACCCTTTTCACGTGAATAGAATTCTCATTTAATATGCAAAATTACCTCCTACATACCCAGAGCCTACCGTGAATTCTATACATTATATTAAATTGCTTAATTCCTTAACCAGGACATCGTCACCTATTTATAATTAACTTTTAAATTGATATACCTACAATATCTATTTATTCACGTGAATGGTTTCTTCTTTTTTTAATTATAACACATTGTCACCTATTTATAATTAACTTCTAAATTATACACCTACAATATCGAATTATTTATTGACCCTTTTCACGAGTATTGTATTCCCATTTAATATAATACAACAAGCCGGATGTCTGGTTTTTCACATATAACGCCTTCTCCTTTATTTTGTCTTTCTCAGAATTGCTATGAGAGTTCGGCCTTTACTATATATATATACACGACTTTTTAACCTTTTGTTAATGGAAATGTTTTTACACTCGGACCCTATACAGATTTTGTCACTACCTGCGTACGGAATTAACACGTTAAATAATAACTATTAATTTGTACATTGCACATGAAATGCTCATACAGTTAATTATACTAGTGTTTTGTGGAAATATGATGTGTTTCATTTAGTTTATTAGTAGGTCACCGTAGCTTTAAAATCGTTTTTTTAGTTGGCGCCTTCTTTAGAGAAGAATTTTTGCCGTCCCTTTGTTCGATATTTGAACACATGTTTAAGAACGTTTTCTAAGAGATAAGTGTTTTGTCTCGTAGTTTGAAATGTGCATGGTAAATTTAGTCTTTACAGGGTTGCAGTGTATGTATAGTAGTTGTGCGGAAGCGTTCATCTTACTTTATTGTGCCCCGTGTGACTTTAATTAGTAGTTTTTACCTACTGATGATGACAACTTAGTTGTCGAAATACGTATTTAGGATACGACTAATAATTGTGGTAAGGGGTTATATACCTTTTTAAATTATTATTTAACCACAGTCTCCATTGAAAGAATTTTCATATTAATTATGTTATTTTCGCCGGGCCTTAAGGCGTCTCAAATTGGCCAGTCAGTTTTTATCCAATGGAAATCCCTAGTTCGATTGTCCCACAAGACAAGCAAAGGAAGTAGGGATATTTTGTATAACCTGCCTGCTGGCCTAATATCATAGTTAGTATTCTGAAGTCTCCACAAACCATATAGCGATGTTTGTGATTAATTTTCTCAAGAATCATTGCCAAATCGTTATAGTTTTCCTCCAAATGCACCGAGTGTTCTACACAAGACGTGACAAATTTATTGTTATGATCCAGCAAGACTGTTTTGAGGCTCGTTTTTTGACGAATCAAGGAATAGGTGCGACTCAGATGAACATCACTACAAAAAACGAAATTTCCCTCTTTGGAGAAAAATTTAGTGAATTATCTCTTTATCGTTACCTATACCACGAAAATGAGGTTCCGGGTGACACTAGGTTTTTATTTTTTAGTCATGATCCCAGCAACTCCACAGCATCTTTTTAAAAGCCTAAATCTCTAACCAGGTCATTGAGCTCGCTCTGAAGATAAAGTTAGTGTGCTTTGTCAACATCAAAATCTGAGCTAGATTTTTCCTGGGGAGGTAATGTGTTTCTAACCTCAGAATCACTCATGATATCATCCAAACTGAATGGTGGGTGTGCAACTGGTATTTCAAAGCTATGAGGTACTGGACGAATAGTATACTGGACGAATATTTGAGCAAGATATTTTCTTTTTATTTTTGTATGGAATAGCGAACAAAAATAGCAGTCAGTACTGTGGTTTTGCTGCTCACGTCACATCGTAGAAATGCCAAAACGAAACGAGTAATTTTTTACCCTTAAATCATCTTTAAACCCCCAGGCTTTGTTTCGATCCCCAAGTTTCAACATGAAATAAGCAAAATACACTTTCTTCACGAAATCACTTACGTTTTTTTGTTGATTTTAAACAGTGTATTCATTACAAATAAAATAAAAGTTGTCAGGAGAAATAACACAACCTCTTGGAGCCATAATATATAACTGGAAGCACGAGTACATTCATGTTTGACTGTCCTTGCAAAATGTAAACCGAATGTAGGTGTTTCTTCCTCCTGGTTTGAAGGAAGTTCGGTATGTATCGACCGAAGTATAAGTTGAAATAATACAATATATTTTGTATAACACTGATATATTTACAAGTTTAATCTTGGAGTTCCGTTAACTTAATGTAAATGCAGTATCTGGTCTTAATACTAAAGACCGAGAAAACTGGCTAATAAATAATATTTGCTCCTATTTAGATCACTGAGATCTTAGTAGGAACTGTTATTTAGATCACTGAGACCTAAGCTTTAATTCGAAGAGATCGTACTTGGAACTGTAGTGAGCTCTAAGAGATCTTGTTTGGAACTGTTTCTTCATTCCCTTACTTTTCGGCAAGAAAGTTTTGTCCGCGCCAGTCAAAGAGAGGGAGAAAACAATGAAATAGAGTATACGGAAATTTCCATACCATTATTTTTCCCTTTCCAAGAAAAGTAAATGCTGTAGTTTCCAACGTCATAAATGTATTAAAATAAACAATATATGCCGGAAACCATTAATTATAGAAAATAAAATACCTCTTAAAGTAATAAATATACAATGCACAGAGATAACCTAATACTTCGCAGAATCGCATCGAACCAAATTATTTAACCTATTATAATAATATATAACAGGAAATATGTACAATAAAACTTATTCTATTATATTTATGCTTATTCAAATACATTTACATAATGGATGGATTAACCAGAGGGTTGCGCCTGTAATAAAATAAATAGTTTTTATGACTGTAGAAAATAAGACAATAAATAAATGTAATACCTGACCAGGCCTAAGGTAATTAACAATATTAAATATATCTGAACTCCAAAACCTTTTCTATATACAATATATAATATTTACAATTTAAAACTAGGATTAAATATACCTACATCTATTTGCTTATATCTAAATGAAACAAAAATACAAAATTAAATCTATTTTGTCCGAACAGTAGGTTATACAACAATCAAGATCTTGAACTTACTTATCATACAAATCTGACAATACGGTTGTTTATACTAATTCCTAATACCCTGGCAAACATGTATAAACATGCACAACCCAGCCAGTAAGATTTCTCATACCGCCCCACTACCCAACACTGCCTCCCGCCTATTCTGCTCATTCTCTTTGTGTATTTACTCTTGAGTCTCACTCTAATACATGTCAAATGAAAGTAAGAAATTACATTTGAATAGGATTTTTAGAATCAAGAATAGGTTACCAGATTTCAGGTTCGGGCATTTCACTCGAAATGAAACATGGTTTGATATGAAAGATTATGATCTTAAAAATGGTATAAAACCCATTACTACCTCAAAATTCGAATCCTAAATACGTATGTCGACAACTTAATTGTCATCCTCAGTAGGTAAAAATAACAGTGTCAAACATGGGGTACAGTAAAGCTAACACAAAAATCGCAAAACATTTTACAAGACGTCTTGTATCGTTTCGCGATTTTTGTGTTAACTTTACTGTGCACAAAGCTTGAGAACCACTGTCATAATCCATAAATGCGGTACTCGATGGAATGATGTTTCCTTTCTCACCAGAGCTAAAACAAACATCTTCGCCAGTGCACCCCTTATTATATGGCAACAAACACTAATAAATGTAGCGATCTTTCTTATTTATTTTTAACATAGTTTTTTTATTGTATAAAAGTGAACTATGCTGAACTATATTTACACATATTACTGCATTGCTTTGTTATTGGAGAAATATATTTGTCCTGCAAAAACAAAACACCTTTTGCTAACATGCTACATCTTGTTTCCTTAATTTTCTCTCTCATGGTGGTTAGTAATTTATAATTAAGAATCTCCAGTGATGGTCATTCTCTTTTTTAGATAATCGATCATAATTATTACACGGATATTCCAAAAAATTAAAGCAAGAGCTTTTTCGGCGGATTTGTAGATTCAAAACTTCTTAGGCTTTGGAGAACCATAATGCTTCCACTCCATCAATTGCTGTTTTGTTTCTGGGTCGTAGAAATGAACCCATATTTCATCCATAGTCACAAGACCGTTCAAAAAATGTGGATCTCCTTCAAAACGGGCACAAATTGACCGTGATGCTTTCACTCTTGCTCGTTTGTGTTCGGCGTTCAAGTATTTAGGAATCCATTTTGCAGAAATTGTTTTCATATCTAAATCGACGTGAACTATATGATGGACGCGTTCATATGAAATCTTAAGTTCCTCAGCTATATGTTTCAGCCCAATTTGACGGTCTGATAATATAATGTCATGAACTGCATCAATATTTTCGGGGGTGGACACCGAAATCGGTCTTCCTGGTCGCTTCTCATCTTCAACGGAAAATTTTCCACTTTTGAATGACGCAATCCAATTTTTGACAGTCGCATATGCTGCGCAGTAATCGCCAAGTGTGTTAAGCATATTTACGTAAATTTCCTTACCACTTACCCTCTTCAAATACAAATATTTGATGATGCCTCGATACTCCGATTTATCGATTTTCACATTTGCATTCGACATGCTTCCTTTCAAAATTTACTGCACAACAATACTTCAACATCTTAACGTAAGATTGTACAGTCACTCTTCTAAAATGACATTATTTCTTGCCTTTATAACAAGATTTTGTTCAAGGAAAATAGCCTAGGCTAAGTAAATATCAATATCCCCTTGTACACGTTGTACACTATACTGTATTTTCAGAGTTTATATTTGAAATTCAATTTCAAAGTAACAAACCAGCTGGAACTGAACCGAATTCTCTTGTAGAAATATATTTTATACTCAAATCGAATTAGAAAACTTCAATGCAAGCTTTGATACGATAAAACGGTAATCGCATGAATCATCTTACAGAAGACGTATAAATAGACATGAATGTAAATTTATTTTTCATAATCATTAAAAGATGAAAACAACTATTGGCCTTTGTCATCGACATCGATCTCGAATATAAAACAACGTAACTATCAATGCTTATTTAAGAGGAGATTTTACAATTCATCGAACGCATTAATACTTACCTACTTTATGTATCAACGTGGAATGCTTTATTAGATTGCGTTAGTTTACGCACATGTAGAGAATATTTTACAACCGTAAAAGATACTCAAGACAAAAGCAATCAACAAACATTTATACAGAAAAAGAAGAATAATTCATTAATTTTGTTGATTAGATCTTCAACATTCTCCACATTTTGCTTAATAATGCGCTATAAATCTTTTACGACTGCAATTTTGATTTTTTTCTAATCATTTTTGGTAGTGCTGCGTCTATTTAACAATTTTGAATACTACAATGAATTAATGTTGAACTATGTGTGAATAATTCAAGATTGTTTACTGAGAAAAATGTAGTTGTACAGAGAACAAAATATTTATATTAAATGTATTGTGAAAATATACACTACAAGTTCAGTAAACAAAAACGAATATTAAATCCAACTATAGTAAAAGTATTAGAAGCTATTTTTTGTAATTTGGCATTGTGGTAGATTTTAGACACGTTTAACATACGAATGTGAATCAAATATGAACGACCTTTATTAATAACTTTTTATTAAATTATAATTACAATAAATGAACAATATATTATTTTTCTATATACATTCTTTCCTTCTGAATTCATTTTTCTCAGCGGCTAGGTAGAGTTTTTAACCCATTTTCATACAAAAACCGAGGGCGTGTATTTAACAAGTTCCATATAAACTACTTTGCTTGATTATCGTCGTCAAAACGTGCTCCTCCCAGTGCATCTTTTAGTGGACCAAACATATGGTAATCACATGGCGAAAGGTCTGGGCTGTATGGAAGGTGTCAACGTCCACAGTTCAATGAATTTCCGCCAGTGGCGGCTCGTGAGTTCAATAACAGGTGAAACAATGTCGGGAAAATCCATCTCCCCTCTTTTCTTAAAAAATTAATGTGTAGAAGGTATGTAGTCAAGATTAAAAAAGAAATAAATAGTGACTAACGGTTAAATTACAATAACATTTAAATCTGACACAGGTTTTTCACTTTTTAAAAAGTCTTTTTTATCTTCTTCGCGCCACAACGAAAAATATTTTTCCAATAAAACACGAGGTCATACAGTGGTAATGACATTTTGTACGACAATGCAAAATACGCCTAGAGATACATAACAGACATAGGCCGAACGAGTGTCAGACGCAGACTGAACGAGTGAAGCAACGTACTGTATTGCTTCAATGGGATGACGTAATGCGATCTCCTCTCGCTTATGGTGTACGTGTCGTTGTCATGGCAACCGCATAAACAGGGGAATAAAGTTGCAGCGAATTGTGAATTGATTCACTTTGTCGAATTTGTCGTTTTGCTTAAGGGAGGAGCATTCCACTCTCGTTTAAAATATGAAAATATTACAATATGAAAATATGCACATAATAATATTTTTTTATTGTAATATTATCTACAAACCGTACTATTTTTCTTATACGAAAGAAATTAGTTTTAACTTATTTTCCCAACGAAAAATTTAAGAAACGTGGAATAAAATATTCACTAATTGAACATAAATTTAAGGTGAATCAGTACTTCATTTGATGCATCAAGAAAGCCGCCACTGATTTCCACTAATTTTTCTTGCGATAGGCGACTCGAACAAGCTCCAAAAGATTGCAATAATAATCTACATTAACGGTTCGCCTTTCGTGAAGAAAATTCAACAACAAAACACTTCTATAATCCTAAAACATTGTCGCCAAAACTTTACCCGCAGACAAACGAGTTTTCGCCTTTACCGGGCAAGCTTCACCTTCTTGTCTCCATTCCTTACTTCTTTGTTTATACTCTCGTGAATACTGGTGTACCCAAGTCTCATCACAGGTCACTATAGGATGTAAAAATGCTTCTCCTTCCACTTCGTAACGTGTCAGCAGGCCTTGAGAAATTGAAAAACGAACAGTTCGTTGATCTTTATTCAAGAGCTTTGGAACCCATCTTGCCGACATTTTTTAAAACTGAAGTGTTGTTGTAATAATGGATGGGCACTACCATAGCTTATTCTCACTGTTTGTTGAATTTCTGCTGTGATCAGTCGATCTGTCGCAATAAGGTCACGAATGGCATCAATGTTTTTATAAGTGGAGCTTGTTTCTTGACGGCATTGGTAAGTTTCGTTTTGCACGGCATCTCGTGCTCCACGAAAGTGTTTATGCTAAAATTTCACTTGCGTCTTAAACAATGTTGATTTCCTATATTGATTGTGCAATCTTCGGTGGGACCAACATTTTCTTTCGTAAGAAATTTGATGATGATGCCGTGCGCAACCGAACATGGTACTACACTCTCACTCATTGCAAGAATAACTCACTGTATGCAGCTGCACGATAAGCGGTGACGTGGCGTAGCACATCAGATTATCCCCTCACACCACATAACTACTTACCTCTCTCACAAGTGTATGCTAACTTACAGGACGAAAAGGTCGGTCCATATTTGATCCACCCCCGTATGTTAAACATGTCTGGAACTACCACAATGACAAACTACAAAAGGTAGCAATAAAATTACCACATATTGTGGCAATACAACGACGCAATTAGTAGTCGAATACAGAAATGAGAATATCAAATTCGACCATCGTAAAATAAGATATATCATTATTTGATATATGAAGAACAATAGGTGTTCGATATTTGCCAAAGAAGATTTTCTTAAAATCGATAGAATTATTTGGTGTAAGTACCTAGGCAATAAAATTACTTAATTTTTATTATTATACATTGTACTATTTTTGCTGCATCACCAACAATTCCTACGCCGACGAGAAAATCAGGGGTGATGTAACTTTAATAATATTGCGGTTGCGTAATTTTTAGCAATCAATGCTTATCAGGTCACAGGAATCTTTTAGCATCCTACAAGTGGAGGCGAGACCTATCTAAATCCCTACTGATTCTGCAAGTCAGTACCCGAGCAGATACACTGCGCGCTCGGAGAGGGAAGGACACTAACCCGCTCGGGCTTTCAAGCACAGTCCTGGCGGGTCTATCTCAAACGGTCGAGCTCGGAGTACCAGTACCGCGGTACCAGTCTTAAACCAGTCACTGGTTGGATGGGGCAATATGTAAGCATATCTACCAATTTCGCTGCCTGCCAGTTGTGACCAGACGGCCCAAGTTCGGATTCGTGAGAACGTCAAGACTCGAAAACAATACTAGAGCGTATAATATAAACAATACTAGAACCTAGCGCTTGTACCAATGTCTTAGATACACTCAATCACTGTGTCCGTTCTCAACCAGTACGCTTTTACGGAGTAGGGACCTATATCCCTACTGATTCTGTAGGTCAGTACCCGAGCAGTTACGCTGCTCACCCGGCGACGGAAAAACATCTCTAGCCGACTCAGGCTTTCAACAACTGCCCCCGTGAGTTCGCCTCAAACTCGAACTCAGAGATGAGGTCTCCAAGGGACTCTCGACTTCCGCGGTAGCAATCTTAACCGTCACTGGTTGGCCGGTGCGATATGCAAGCATACCTACCAATTTCGTTGCCTGCCAGCTGTGGCTTAGTGGGCAAAGCTCGGGTGCGTGGCATCGCCAAGACCCAAAAGCAATACTAGGACGCATAAAAGCACCTAGCGTAAACTCCCCTGCGAATTCTACTTTTTGTATTATGGCATATTACAATTGCAGTAACCTATATTATATATTTTTCTTAGTGTAAGTATAGTTTGTCAAAAAAGTAATATCTTCCTCTCGCCAAAGGAATACTGGCTTCTAGGCCGGATCGCTACATGTCCTTTTTTTATATGTCAAGCTGATGCACAAGTACATAGCGTTTTTGGTTTCCGGGATGAGACTGCCTTGAAGAAAATATATTAGTTATATGTCAAAGTTATTTTAATGACGTATAATTCTTTAATTGAACAGCTTTTGAATTGTGTATTAATTATTGACAAAAGAAAAAAAAGCGTCAAGTACAGGAAAACGATGATTTCCGACATATCATTTTGTTCTAGTTACACACAGGAATTAATTGATCGGAAGCCGCTGAAACCATTTGTGTCGTTTACTGAGAAAACGTAATTGGAGGAGAGTAGAGCAAATAGTTCTCTCGATTGAAATAGGATCGTTTTAACATAAACGATTCTCGAGCTTTGATGAAGATCGTTTAAATGTTTTAATTCATAGTGATCCATGCCAAGCAAGTTGGAAATTGGCTATTACAATAGATTTGCCGATAGCCTAGCAATAACACACTGGCTTAACAGTGAGAGAAGGTTTTCCTTCTCGTTTAAGGTGAATGCCGACAGCTAAACATCTTAAGTCGCTCCACAGGTACGGGTGTAATAATAACTCATGATCTCCCAACCCTCAATATAATTGGCGTTAAGTTGTTAGGGGATGTTAAGGCGTGAACTATTGTAACCAATAGACTATAATACATTTGCATATCATGGGTAAAATTCAAAAACTGAGTGTGTGATTGCCACAGTTAACCTTTGCTTTCTTTGATAGCTCGTCATCGTTTAGTTCGTCAACAACATGAACCGTTTTTGTTCCACATTGTAGCTGACGACGAAAAATGGTGCTTTCACTTTACCATCAAGAATAGAAAAGAATAGTTTAGTCCTAGCAAAAAGCCAAATTCCCCGAGCAAAAGCTAATACTCATTCGAATAAGCTGATGTCGTACATCTGGGACCTATTACTGCTAAGATTTACTTTCAACAACTTCGTCGGTTTGAGACTACAAGTCAAAATAAAGAACCGGGAAAAAAACATCTAGTCTGCAAAATGACTAGATGTTTTTTTCCCTGTATGTGTACATTACTAACGTAACTAGGATTACCTTTGTGTGACAAAAAAGAAACTAACATTAAAGTGACGAAAGGGACACATTACTTTTTCGACAAACTGTACATCTGCTTTGCAATTTTAATTCGACCTTACTAAAAAGCTAAGCTAAATTACACAATTACCAGAGAAAAAATCGCGAATATTAGAATGAAGTTTACATCATGTTATTGCAAATACAACTTGTACAACAGACAGCAGAATAACATGAAAATTAAATGGTTTTATAAACTAACTACATTTTTTATTTATTTTATCTATTATGAACAAACGTAGTTGTTGTTAATAAAATTTTAAAACAACATAACAATTTATGTCACGGAAACCAAAATGATTTTCTTTCTAACCACTTCAGCAATCTCGGTACTCCTGTTAAAGTAACAACTCTACCATTTTACGGAGGAGCTCACGGCCAGTACTTGGAAATTTACGAAACCGCAAATGGAGAAGTTTCCACTCATATAATCATGAAACCCTCTTCTGCAAACACGCCACAATCCGAGGATGAAATTAGAAATTATACTGCTCTAGAATATCCAGAATTACCTTCAAAGTATGACAATGAATATGGTTATAATATTAAAAACATTCATCAGTCAGCTATAAATATTATTAAGCTGCAAGAAAATGCAAAGAAACGTGGATATCTTACAGATGAAGAGCAAACGGTTTACGATAGAAATACGAGAGTTTTAAACAAATCCGCAAAAGATTTGGCAGAATTACAGCTGTCTGAAGACGACAATAGAGCAAACGATGAAGGTTTGAAGCAATGGTTTGAAAAGAAAAGAAATGACAGTAGAAGGCATCAAAAACCGAGGGATGAAAACAGAGGAACGTCACAGAATAAGTTTTGGGGTTCAAACAAGAAACAAGAAGAAAAAGAAAAGGAGAAACCTGAAAAGGAAGAATTGGATATTGACGATGATGAAGAAGACGAAGATACTATAGTTATTAATTTACCTCCCGACGAAGCTTCTGTAGCTGAAGCGAAACCAGTGGGCCTTGCAGTTGCAGGTGAGTAGAAGTTTTTGTGTAGTTCATTAATATTTGTTTTCCAAAATAAAGTTTGCAAATATAAATTTCTATCATTTGATTGGTATTAATTCCATATAAAGGCTGATTCATTTTCGACCCTCATCGTGGGGATCTGGCTTATTATTAGACGTTTGTTACGAACCTGAAATGCGCGAAACGTAGCCCGAACAGATTAATTATCTTTGTAATAAATTTTAGCAATTTTTAAACACTGTGCAACTGTGTATCTTTTCATGTTGATTTGACAATCAATACTGAACACAAATGTCAATTTTAAAAGTAATTTAAAAAAAGAAGGCCCCTATAATGTCTATAAAATATATAATACTTATTTGATAACCCTTTACACGTCATTCATGCATATTCATACCAGCCGCTAGAAACGCAGCGACATAAAATAATGGGAATAGTCGAATTACATTTTTATACTGCGGGTATTTTCTTAATGTATAAAATTAGTGCAATATGATTATTAAAGACCGGATTATATGCAAAAAAAAAAAACTGAAAATATGCGCATAAATATGTAGATGTTTTAGCCTAAATATACACTTCCTTATGAAAAATATGCAGGTAAAAAATACGAGGAATGTTAGAAAATGGAATACTGTAGAAAAAAATCTTCTATTATGTTTACTACCAGTTTATTTAGAACATTTTACAACATAATTAACTATGAAAACAATTTACAATCACACATTTCTCAAGGTTTTCAACAGAAAAATTGTGACGCTTGTCTGAAAACATGTATTTATATATTGAAAAGATTCGTTCAACGTCGACGCTTGTTATAGGAGCATATTTCAAATTAGAAATATCATCTATTCTCAATTCAATATTTTCTACTGAATCACCACACAAGATTTTAGTTAGCAATGTCCTTTAGCTTTTTAAAACCCTCATTTCTTCCTATTACACTTAAAAAATTTTCATACATGGACTGTCCCACTCCTCCTTTAACATCAAAACATGACTTTCAAATTTGTTTATTATTTCAACGCTCTCGATTGGCGACATAAATTGTTTTTCCAACTGCAATATAGAAGTGGAAATAAAACTGTAATTGGCTTTAATAAACGCCAACTGTTGAAGTATTTCTTTACTCGAATACACCTATTGGGCGTCTATCACAAATTGTGCACCCCTATCAAGATCCATAATAATTGTGTTTATTCCTTCATAATGATTTGCATGAAAAATAGCAGCCTCCAACCACGTTCCTCATCGTGTGATTACTGGTTGAGGAGGAAGTGGACCACCGGGTAGATGTTGTTTGTAAAACTGAACTTGTAATGGGGCCTTTAAAAATACTTTTTTAACACTACTAATTAAGGTGTTTACTAAGGGAAAAATGTTTCCGACTTCTTCTGCAACACGATTTAATCCGTGCGTCAAGCAAGTTTTGTGAATTAAATTTGGGTAAAAGATTTTCAAGTTGAAAGCTGCCTTCACCATGTATGGTGAAGCATCCGTCAAAAACAATAGAATTTTCTCTGTTGAAATCGATTTCGGTAAGAAGAAAGTTGCCAGTTCTTCCTGTATAAACCTTATTATTGTCAAATTATTTGCCTTTTCCAACTGTTTAGATGAAATTAAATAAGATTTTGCTGGAACCGATATGTTAAGGATACCAATCATTAAAGAACTATGTATCGGCCCACACTATCAGTAGTTTCATACGCATATATAAAGATAATTGTTTGCAACAACTTTCTTAATGCTATTCAATGTTTCTGGATACAGCGAATATATTTTTTTCTAAACGTGCTCTCGTCGGGAATGTCAAATTTGCTGATGTACTTTTGCAAAAGTAATTTGAAATTTAAATTGTTTAATTTTGTAGTGGAATATCTGCCGACACAAACATTTGACACAAAACTTCATTAAATTGTTCTTGTTTCGATTTTTTGGAAGTTGATGGTAAACATTGTGGTAATGTTTGCTGATGACTCTTCTTCGTCAATTTCATCTTTGTTAGTTTTGCAGTATGAGATGGAGTTTTCTTATGTTGTTCGACTTGGAACTTTCACTCACTTGTAATCTGCAAAAAAAAAAATTACATCATCGGTTGTTTTCTTATAAAATAAATGTTTGTAAAAGATAAAGGAATAATTAAAAACTTAATTAATAAGAGGAAATAAACTTAAAATTTTACTCACAATCTGGCAGCATGCTACGTAAAACACTTTTTCTTCATTCATACGCAATTCTGAATAATGTGCAATCCATCAAGGCACAGTCGCTAATTTCAGCATTTTTGCTATTATACAATGTGTCCAAAAAAAAAGTGCTCAGAGTTATACCTCGTGTAGATAAAACAATTTCATCGAAAAAAAAACCCAAAATGTGCTAGTCAAAAATGATTAGTTTTTTTTGTAATTGAAATTGAAGTATTTTCCCCTACGCTCAGACTTCATTACGAAAATAATAGATATTTTCTCAACCAGTGTGTCAATTAAAAAAATAAAAACAGATTTAGAAAGGATAATGACCAGATTTATTGTATTGTATTGTGTTGTAGGAATATCACGTGATGAGGATCGCTGCCTTGTTCTCGTGTCCCCACACCGCATCCTTCCTTCAATCGATATGTAGGTTTGTCCAAGTGATGTTCGGTGTACCTTGTTTCGTTTTACATTCTGTTATGTTAACTATTGCCGTGTGTACTGCACTTTTAGATTTGTTTCTCGCTTTGGACTATTGTTATTAAGGACTGAAATGGCGCGTCTTTCAATGTTTGAAAATAATCATATTGCTGATATGCATTATTATTATGGCATGCACCATGGAGTGGCTCGAGTTGCTTGTCGAGCGTACATAGCAGCCTTCCCGAATAGGCAGCCAGTTCCAACATACCGCACATTTATTACAATTCACCGATTGTTCAGCGAGAACGGACTAGGAAGGAGAAATATGGGAGGACAAGGCAGAGCTGCAGCACTGCAGCTAGGGAATACAGAAGAAGATATCTTGGACGAGGTTTTCCGCAATCCATCCATTAGCCTCAGACTGTTAGCGCTTATGTTTAATGTATCGAAATCTACAGTGGGTGTGATTTTAAAAGCGAATGGACTTAGGCCATATCATTATCGAAGAGTACAGAATATTAATGAAGGAGACTATGTACAGCGTTGTATTTTTTCAACATGGATTTTGAGACAGACGAGAAGAAATCCAGAATTTTTCAACAAAATTCTTTGGACGGACGAAGCAAAATTTACACGAAATGGAATAACAAATTTTCGAAATTTACACGCATGGTCCGATGAAAACCCACACTTAGCAAGGCCTGCCTCATTCCAGGAACAGTTTTCTGTCAATGTATGGACCGCATTGATAGGAAAGTTATTAATTGGACCTATTTTTCTTCCTCGAATTTTAAATGGTGAAAGATTTTTGGAATTATTGCAAAATGAACTACCAGAGTTGCTGGATGACGTGCCATTGGATATTCGTCTAAACATGTGGCTGCAGTTGGACGACGCTCCGGCACATTTCGCTAGGGCAGTAAGATTATTTCTAAATGAAAATTATCACCGATGGGTCGGACGAGGTGGCACAGTTGCGTGGCCGCCAAGGTCGCCAGACATGACTCCCCTGGATTATTTTTTGTGGGGCACAATGAAGCAAGAGGTGTACAGTAGCCCGGTGAACACACTAGAAGAATTAGAAAATAGGATAAGGAATTGTGCAGAGCGATTAAAACAAAACCCTGATATGATTCAACGTGCTACGAGACAAATAACGTTCAGGGCTATTGCGTGTCTCGAATGTGAAGGAGGCCATTTTGAAAACATAATTAATTAATATAGTATTGATTAAAAACTATTTTTGGTTGTTTTATTCATAATCTTAATTAATCATAATCTTATGTAGTAAGTTATACTAATTTTTTTACCATACCTAATTATACGTAAATTACAATAAAAAATAAACATTTTTGACTAGCACATTTTGGGTTTTTTTTGGATGAAATTGTTTTATCTACACGAGGTGTAACTTTTTTTTGGACACATTGTATATCACAACTCACAAGTTTACACTTCGAAAAGCCAACGTAAAATGACGTTTAAAATAAAATTACTTTCAAATATGGGAGTAAATTTCTCCGAATAGCAAAGAAACACATCTACTCCTAATTTTCTGGTAAAATGTATTTTTGTATTTATTTAGAAGTTTTAAGGTATTAGCTTTTCTTGGAATTTTGTTTCGGCCTAGATGTATGGGAAGAGCATTAATAAATTCTTGGAGATTCTTATCGGAAAAGTAACGAGAAGAGGCTTAATAAAATGCTATTTTTAATTTAAAGAGAGCTGTTTAATTTTTGTTTGTTTGTTACATCCACGACATATTTTTAATAATGTCTATCATAAATTTGATTTAGTAAATAAATAAAACTCGGATACTTAAAATAGGCAAAAATGCTGAATTACTACCAAAATATGCAAATAATATACAAAATGCATATTATGCAAATATGCAAATTTAGTGATTATATAATATTAAATCATTTTTTATTTATATTTACTATTTGGGAGGTCGCGGAGCTAAGAAGGTTGAGAATCGCTGCTATAATTATTGCTACTGCCTACAAGTTAATAGAAGAAAAAGCGAAAGTTAACTAAATACATTTCACTATCTTTCTCAAATACTGTTAATCAAAATTTGTCGTAGCCTATCCTACACAGTACAGCATGCTACAGAATAACAACTAAGAATTTATTTAATAAATATTGACTGTACATCAAGTTATTACGAAACTTCTATATATGTTCTTTTTCTATTATTTCTACAATGACCAAATTGCAAGGCTTGAAGAAAGCCATTCATGTTTAAAAAGTAATATGTAGGTACGTCTATCTAACATAAGAAATCATAATGTAATATGCGGAAATAGTTGTTATACTTCCTTACTTATTAAATAAGTGTAAACTATCTTGATATTGCTATCGAATAATTTAATTTACTGTCACTAAATACGGTAACGAAATAAATTCGTTCTTCTTAATTTACTATACAAACAATTATTGTGTCTGCATTTGCAATAAACTTTTACCTTATAGATTATATAACAGTAAACATATTTATGTATACATATCTTACGTTTTAGGAGCAGGTGGCATAGCTGAAAGTAAACCTATTGCGACTGCGGTAGTGGGTCCCGCTGGATTAGCAATAGCGAGACCTGTAGGAACCGCTATAGCTGGAGTATCTCCGGATCAAGCTCTGGTGCCTATTTACGTAGAAGGTTTTGTGAAACCGTCGAAAAAGAAGGATCCACCAAAAGGAAATAAGAAAAGCGAGAGCGTGGATTTTCTCAGTAGAATAATATCAAAATATCATCAAGTCTAATTTATGTAATATTGCGTGATACACATGTATAGTGATACAAAAGTTAAGTCTCATTGTAATTTTTATGAATGTTAGCGATTGAGTATTTATTTAACTATATTTTATATTTTAATTAATAAATATAATTGTTTTTTTCTTTTTTGCATTATTTGCTTTATTTACTTAAAGAAGGTATCTTGTTAGATCTGTTTCGATGAACTAAATACAACACTATTACTTTGTTATATCACTATAATATAATTAACTGTGTGACTGCAGTTTCGACCAACTTGGCCATTAACAAACACTGTATTGCAAAAGACACAAAATATACAATATACAGTGTGTTTAAAAAAGATGCGGCAATATTAAAGGGGGTGATTGCCCAGGTCATTTTATACAAAAAGTTCCTATAAACATAGGTCCGCATACGCTTCGTTACCGATCTACAGGGTGTTGAAGTTTAATTTTAAAAATCAGTAAAAACTTGATTTTTCCAAAGCGGCTTGAGATATCATAATGAAATTTTAGGCGTGTTAATAGCTGTGGAAGACACATACTTTGCAATAGAACACGATGTTTCAGTCGTACCTGTGGCGCGCGTATTGGTACGTCACAGGCTATTTTTCAAGAAAAAATAGGACGCCTCTGATTTCTCTAAAAATACAAATATGCTTTTATTTATTGTTCAATTATGACGAAAAAAGCTCTCTTAACTTTTTATCGTACGACTTACCGTTTTTTAGTAAAAAAAAACATTTTAGTGCATGTCCATTTATTACAGAAAAAAAAAATAAAAAAACAAGGTTTTATTCAAGGGCAAAAACAAATATTTTACCAAACCACAGTCCTGTTTTATTCACTGACATATTGAATGACATATTGAATGACATATTGAATGACATATTGAATGAGACTCGTGATTAATAATTTTGTATGTGTCGAATTTGTTGAAGTTCCTTATCATGAATCGCTATACGAATGCCGAGATGACCGACATGCACTACATTTATGGGCATGCTGATGGCAATGCATTAGAAGCTAGGCGGTTGTATACTGAAAGATTTCCTGGCCGTATTGTTCCTGATAGAAAAACTTTCGAAAGTATTCATCGGCGTCTTTATGAAACAGGCACATTAAGACGAAATGGAGGAGCAGGAAGGCTGAGGACAGCAAGAACGGTAGAGCTGGAAGAGGATGTGCTAGACATGATTGAAGAAGATCGAGGTACTTCTACTCGAAAAATTGCTGACGCTTTGGATGTAAGTAATGGGACTATTTGTTACATTCTGAAGGAAAATTTGTTGTATCCATTCCATATACAACGCGTTCAAGCACTTCTTCCTGCTGATTTTCCTCCTCGCATTGCATTCTGTCAATGGCTTTTGCACAAAATGGTTCAAATCCCTCAACTCCTGATGTTGATTCTGTTCACCGACGAAGCGAATTTTTCAAGAAATACAATACGGAATTTCCATAATAACCATGTATGGTGTGACGAAAATCCACATGAAATTGTTGAAGATCGTTTTCAACATCAGTTTTCTTTGAACGTTTGGCTTGGGATTGTGGGTGACTGCATAATTGGACCGGTATTTTTACCAAGGAGACTTACCGGAGAGGTGTATCGCAACTTTTTGGAAAACACGCTCCCTGGATTTCTTGAGGACGTACCATTAGCAATTAGAGATGCAATGTGGTATATGCACGATGGCGCACCAGCCCACTTTAGTCAAGTAGCTCGTGATTTCTTAACACAAGCATACGGAAATCGCTGGTTAGGCCGAGGTGGACCTCACTTATGGCCTGCATTATCCCCGGACTTAAATCCCCTGGATTTTTTCATGTGGGGCCATTTGAAGTCCTTGGTGTACTCTACTCCATTGGAAGTAGAAGACTTAAAAAACCGAATCATTGCTGGGTGCAACTCAATTAAAACCGATCCTGGTGTTTTTCAGAGAGATAGCCAGTCAATGAGGAGAAGACTGGATTCTTGCATCCGAGCTAGAGGTGGTCACTTTACACAGTTTTTGTAATTTTTGGTTGATAAAATTGTTGGTTTGGTAAAATATTTGCATGCACTAAAATATTTTTTTTTTACTAAAAAACGGTAAGTCGAACGATAAAATGTTAAGAGAGCTTTTTTCTTCATAATTGAACAATAAATAAAAGCATATTTGTATTTTTAGAGAAATCAGAGGCGTTCTATTTTTTCTTGAAAAATAGCCTGTGACGTGCCAATACGCGCGCCACAGGTACGACTGAAACATTGTGTTGTATTGCAAAGTATGTGTCTCCCACAGCTATTAACACGCCTAAAATTTCATTATGATATCTCAAGCCGCTTTGGAAAAATCAAGTTTTTACTGTTTTTTTAAAATTAAACTTCAACACGCTGTAGATCGGTAACGAAGCGTATGCGGACCTATGTTTATAGGAACTTTTTGTTTAAAATGACCTGGGCAATCACCCCCTTTAATATTGCCGCATCTTTTTTAAACACACTGTATACACAGTATGTCCTTGGATTGAGTTTACAAGAGGAAAAAAGAATTATCTTTGATTTTGCGCCAAAAGTTCGAAGGAATAACATTTTTTGTTTGGCCTGAAACCACAAAATCTGTAATTGGAACTTTATTGTTCTGACTCGGTAGAGGAAAAACTTCATTTTTCTCTTGATTTTGGATTTTTCTCTGCTTTTTAAATCCCATCACATTGGCGGTTTTATTTTTTTGACAACAATGTCACTTTGACAAATGAATTTACGCAAGTTAAACAACAAAAATGTTTGTGAAAAACATAATTTTAATAAATGGCAACTCAAAGTAACAGCTTTAAGATAAAAAAGACGAAGTCATTTTTAACAAAAACAATCATTATTCAAATAACCCCCCCCCCCCATACATTTCTGCGCACAATTCTACTCTAAAACGAAGCTCCTTGATACGTTTTCGAATTTCTTCAATGGACAATGATGCCACGGCGTCTCTTATTCGATTTGTTATTTCTTCAACATTATTAAGTAGGTTATCCCTAAACACAATTTTCTTTAATCGTCCCCACAAATAAAAATCCAAAATTGTTGAATCGGGACTTGTGTCAGGCCACAATATTGGATCATTTCTTCCAATCCACTGATCTTCAAATTTAACGTTTAACCAGTTTGTAACAATGGGAGGACAACTGTCCCGCTGAAAAAAATTGTTCGCCTGTACTTAATATCTGAAGCATTAAGTCCATCGTTAAGAAAACATATCTACGAGGGGTCGCTTTTATATTCCTGGACTAAACATTTTTCAATTTTAATATAATTTTTCATTATAGTATTTTACTATCATACATGTCTTGGTAACGACTTTGACAATTTACAAAACAATTCCAGCAGTATTAGTTTTAATATCCGGCAGTTTGTGTTGACACGTATCAAAATGCACAAACTTGAATATCAAGCAGTTATAAAATTAGAATAATTGAAACATACATGAGTAGGTAAACCCCACCAGTTTTGTATAATACAAAGGTATTTTTAATAATATAAAATATTATTAAAAATATGGTGTGAAGAACACAAATACAGGTTCACTATTAATATTTTTGTGAACGTGTGCCACCTTTGGAAAGGCGTCGTTACTTCATATTGGTTATGTGGACGGGGCGAGGTACTTCGGTTGTCTGACAACAGGCAGCGCTGAATTTACTTCTACGCCCCGTCTGGATAATTACGGTGATGTGGTTCTTTTTTGTGAATGTGTCTGGAAATATTCTTTCTCCAGCAGGGGCGTACCGATGAGCCTGTAGAAAGGTGAAATACGTATCTACGTCTCTGAGGAAAGATATTTTCGGACACGTTCACAAAAATATTAATAGTGAACCTGTATTTGTGTTCTTCACACCAGGTTTTTAATAATATTTTATATTATTAAAAATACCATTGAGTTATAAAATTCTTGAAAAAACAAGGAAAATCTCCAAAAATTATTCGTGAAGAAATGTTAGCTGTATGCGGCGGGGATGATTGTCCTTCAAAGTCGACTATTTGCGAATGGTCAAAATTGTCTAAACATGGCCGAGAATCACAGGTCGGCCTGTTGACGTAATTACCTCCGATGTTGTTGAAAAAACTAAGTGTTTGGTACTGGAGGATGCAAGATTAAAGAAGCGACAATTAGCATCTTAATTAGGAGTTTCAGAAAGCACTGTTTTCAGAATTCTACACGAATACCTTGGAATGACAAACGTTAGCGCTAGATAGGTTCCGCGAATGCTTTCGTCATTCCAAATGCGTGTACGGATGGAGATATGTGAACAAATTTTAGCGCTTTGTGGAGACAAACCAGGTTTAATTATCAATCGACTTGTCACCGCAGCTGAGACATGGATCCATCATTTTGACCATAAGTCAAAACAAGAATCAATGCAGTGGCATATTAAGGGTTCTAGCCCCCCCCCCCAAGAAGTTTAAAGTCACCCCTTCCACAGGAAAAATAATGGCAACGATTTTTTGGATTGTGTCAGGGAATACTAATGATTGCTTATCGACGCAAGGGTAGTACGGTAACAGGAGAGTATTACGCAAGATTAATACATCGCCCAAGAGATTCTATTAAAGCGAAAAGGCAGGGAAAACTGACGCCTGTTGCTTCACGATAATGCACCAGTTCACAAATCAAGACTTGCAAAAGCTGCCGTTGTCGAAAGTGGCTTCACAGAAATAGACAATCCACCTTATGCACCAAGTTTCCTAATTTCAAAACAACTCTAAGGGGAACAAAATTTATGGACGATGACGAATTTATAGCGGCCGTTGAAATGTATTTTGCAGACAAACCAAAGGAATTTTTTTGTAATGAATTAGATATCTTATTAAAACGATGTAATACTTGTATACAAAAGTTGAAAAATAAGTTTTTTTTTTCATGCCTAGTCCGGGAATATAAAAATGACCCCTCGTAAATATGTGTGCTGATTAACGTTGTTATCAAAAAAGCATGAACCTATTATCCCGTGATAACCAACGGCACACCACACATTTGGTTTCGCAAAATACTGTCAACCTTTTAAAATTTAAAAAAAATTAAAATATATTAATATAATGGTGAGTGTAACATTTTGAATAACATCTGCCTTAACCTAACATGTTGATGTTGACAATTTGGCAGGCATGTCATTCTGACAGTGTGATAACAACGGGTGTTCAGAAACATTCGAAGTCAAGTGGGCTCTGAACAAAAAATCGTATATCTTTACTTAAGTATCTGATTTGTAATAATTATTAAATATCAACTGTTGTCTGTCAAAAATTGTCAGAATCTAATATCGAAGATACTAATTTATATTTTTTAATTTTGAAAATGGTATTTACTAACGTACACAAAGCATTCATGGTTGAAGCATATTTTCGAAATGGTCAAAAGATCGATGGCCAGTGGAAGTATTCAATTCAAGCTTGTTTGGAAGAATTTCGAGATGAATTTCCCAACCTTGCTTTTGATTATAATACTTTTCAGGGTACACTAATCAGAATTGTTCCAGTTTTTCGACAAACTGGTAGTGTGGGACGCCAAGAGGGTGGTGGGCGACCAAAAGTTCGGACAGAAGAAGTGATTGGGAATGTTAGAGAAATAATGACTGATGCCCCTAAAACTTCAGTAAGAACTCTTGCTCAACAAACCGGGTTGTCAGTTGGTTCTTGCCATAAAGTTTTAAAAGAAGATTTACAGGTATTCCCATATCGTATAACTTGTTTGCAAGAAATCCTCGATATTGATTATCCGCGACGAGCAGTATTTTGCGAGTGGTTTACAAATGATTTTAATGATGATGTCCTAGACAAAACTTTCTTTTCAGACGAAGCATGGTTTCATGTTAGTGGATATGTTAACTCGCAAAACATGAGAATGTGGAGTGATACAAAGCCCAATAATTTTTATGTTGAAGCTCCTTTACATCCTCAGAAAGTTGGTGTTTGGTGCGCTATAAGTAGAAGAAGGATTATTGGTCCAATTTTTTTAATGGTACCTTGACTGCAGAAAGATATCGACAGGAAGTACTATTGCCTTTCTTTAATCAACTTCGCGATGATGAACTAGCTTTGGGATACTTTCAACAAGATGGTGCTAGAGCTCACACTGCGGGGGAAACAATGAATATGTTACAAGAAGTGTTTGGAAATCGTTTAATTAGTTTGAACAGCGATCATGAATTTCCTACAAGATCTTATGTTCTTACACCGTGTGATTTCTATTTATGGCCTTTTTTAAAAAATTCAATTTGTCAAGTACCAGTGCAAGATTATATAGATCTCCAAGACAGAATTATAAATAAAATTAGTGAAATTAGAAATAGTTCCATACTGCAAAATGTATTTAGTAGCATTCGGAGGAGGTGCGTAAAATGCTTGGAAGAAGGTGGTGGACATTTTCAACATCTTTTATAATTATGGTCATTATTGTTGGTAATTTATACAACTACAATTTATGATATTTATTATAAGGTTGTAATCTAAGGACTCTACAAACAATTTATTTGTTTCAAATTTATTTTAAGCCATTTCTTACAATAATTTATTGAATATTAATATATTAAACTAGTACGATAACTAGATACTATTGTCACTATAAGATGAATAAAACCTTTACTTGTAAAGTTATTTCCTCTTAATTCTACATTGTCTTTTTACATGTTACTACAGATTAGATGAGCTTTATTACACAAGAATGAACAGCATATTAATTGGATTATGTAATTTTTTCCAGTTATCGCATGAAGAGGTGCTATTGTTCAGCAAGAATTCTCTAAAATATCAAAATACTTAATTTGAAATTTGCAAATTAATTACTGTTACCTTCTAAAATCATTATTTGACTAGTTTATATTAATTAATATGGCATATTAAAGTAATATATTTCGACATAAACTGACATTTGCGTGTATGATAAATGATAACCTATAAAATTGTATTAAGTAAATGTATCAATCAGACATGACTTCATATTTTCAAGGACTACTTTGACTTCGAATGTTTCTGAACACCCGTTATAAGCTTAGCAACCCATTTTATTCACATTAACACCTAGAATTGGTGGATCTTAAACATCTTACAATTCTGTTATGCAAACAATTAATTTTCCTTCGTTTGCATTCTTGGGAACTAGATTGTCGTCCACATTTGTCAGTTTTCTCTAGGGTACCTATCACATGTCCTACAATTAGTTTAATCTGTTACCTATAAAGCATGTCTTAACTTCAGATTCACAAATTTTCTGTTGTTTTTATCATAACTGCCTTTTGGTTATGCGTATGTGTATATGAACTTATTTTTAGGGTTTGTAGGAAATCTAAAAAAATGTTTTTTTGTTAATACATGTTACAGACATCACGATCGATACTATTGATAATGTTTCCTGATTCCATATAATGTAGCTTCTTTTTTCTTCCTTGTTCATAAAAGTAATGCCTGGCAGTGGCGGCTCGTGCTAAAAATTTTAAGGTGTTCTGCAAGCTTTACAAAAAAATTTACCTTGCACGGGCAGTAAGAGGTTGTCTTATTTCTTATAAATTAAATCTATTCTACGTTCTTTTCGATTTGCAAATTTTGTTATCACTTTGTCATTAAAATTGTCTATTTCGAGATAAACTTTTTTTTCGATAGATAGCATGGAAAGAGATGTTAAACGATCTTCGGTCATTGAATTTCTGAGAAACGTCTTAATTCGATTTAGTGTTGAAAAGTATCGTTCGGCCTCTGATGTTGTCATGGGAGTTGTTATTACAATTTCTAATAATTTTCTAGTCTCCTTCAACGTATCTCCCAGATTGTTTTTTATAAAAAATTTTAGAAGAGGTAGTGCGCCTTTTAAAGATCAGTTCTTGAGTAAATAACAGACAATTCAGTTCGTAATCTTTCTTTATCAAGGGTGGGATAATAGGAGCATGCGGAAGTGAGTTTGCCCTCAGGAAATTTACTGCAATACTCTCCAAAGCATTCCGAAAAAAAAAGTGATGCCACTACTAGATGCTCTTTAAAATGAAATCGATCTTTTGCACAATTTAGAATAACATCACACACCTCTAAAGCCGAAATTCGATGATTAAATCTGCTGCTATTTGGACGTTTGCGTTTTTCTGGTGGTGGCTCATCGCTTATTAAATCTGTTTAGTCCATTTACTAATTTAACATAACTTATAAACAATGTAACCCGCTATTTTAATAATGTTCCTGTCACTTGGCTTTTGACACATTGTCGAAATTACTTCAAAAACGTCATCTTTCAAATATCTCAATGTTATTTAAATTCTTTTAATAAAATTTGTATCGTATATGTTGTCTTTTCTTCGATCCTACCTTGAATAAATACAATAGTGAGTGTATTCTCTTAAATATTTAATCTTCCTTTCTTGTGATCCTTAATTTTTGGATTTTATATCACTTTATGTTTAACTTCTTTCTATAACAGCTTCTCTGTGCCTGTTTCCTATTACTTTTCATTCTCATTGAACTTGTTATTAAATTCCTTCTGCCAATACAATTCTTATTCCAGTTATAATTTTTCGATTGTCAATTTATTACAAACAAAATGAATATGGCCATTGCTATACTACTACATTATATTATAACATTATTTTCTTTAGATTGACATTTTTAAATTCGTTATATCTTTTGAATGGAATGTCCAATTTTAATAATTTAAAAAGTATTTTACTGGTATTGAAATGGTCTTTAATAAAATATCATTTAATAGGATAAGAAATAATACAGAGGTATGGATAATATGGTTTGATTATTGTCGGCACTTTTATTAACTTTTAAAATGTAAAAAAGTAGTTATAGTGGCATAACTACAGTAGTTAAACATATGGTTTCGCGGACTTTTTTGTAGATATTAATACGTTCTATAATACTGTAGAACATTTTTTTGTTCTATCAACAATAGTTTCCGCAGCGTACGCGATGGCAGATTTTTTGTAACTAATTTTTTCACACCTTGGGTTACATTAATGCATTTTTATTGGGGATATCTTTTTTTTTGAAAATCTAATATAGCCTATGTCACTCAGTGAAAATGCAGCTTTCTAATGGTGAAAGAATTTTTGAAATCGGTCCAGTAGTTTTTGTGTGAAAGCATTACAAACATGCATACAAAAACACAAATGTTTCCTCTTTATAATATTAGTTTACATACCAAATCATATCGCCCTTCGCGCTGGTTTAAATGCAGCGACGATGCCTGGTAAAATCACGCATTGGTTTAAGACAGCCACGGGGGTAGCGAGGTGCGCGCGGGTGTTTGAAAGAGCTCTGAGCGCACGTACGTGTGGACCAGATAAGGAACAAGTGAGCGATCGCGCGAATTAGGTTGGTTATTCCACTGGTCGCCTATTGTATATTATTTGATAAAATACTATATACAGGTTCGGAAAGACAACACTTATAATCGGCACGTAAACCTATGTATAAAAACTCGGCGCAGTTGCCACTATCGCTAGTCCCCACCACGCATCAGTCTTTCGATATCAAACCACAAGTATAACTAGTCGTGCGGCAGTACCAATCCAGCACTTATTGAGAGTGTACCTTCGCTGGTATCAATTATATCGTCTTCATCCTTCCCGCGTTCATCCTTTAAATTATATCTTTCCATTTAAAATTTATTATAATTTTACCAGTTTCTTCATTATTGTTTTCATTTATTAATTCTTATGCTAGTTTATTCGAACACATACTTTAATTTCAATTTTTCCTTATGAATTTTTTTTATTCGGTTTTCCTAGAAGAATCTTTTTGTTTTATTTTACTTTTAGAAACATCTTTTGATTTGCATTATAAGAATGCTTTTTGTTTGCGTTTTAGTATTCTATTTGAGAACATTGTTTTTTACGTATTGTATTGATTGTTGTAAGAAGTTTATTTAGTTGGAAAAGAAGTTTTAATTTAATTTTATTTATTTGATGTAATTTATTCAATTTTTATATTAAAAATTCCAAATATGTTAGTACATTGTTATGTTTTATTTTAAATGATGTTTCTTCCGCGAGAACGTACTGTTAAATGACGAGCGGAGGAGGAGCGTTGTGAACGCAAATGACGCAGGCGCACAATTCTTGTAGCATGAGCTGTACGATATGGCAACGTGCTCCTAGAATTCTCCTGTTATACATGGAAAGCCGCATTTAAGATGAACCCTTACCATACCTGTATAACCGGCGTTAGTGTTTGAATTACGGAAGCGAATATCTCGGCTTCTACTGATCGGATTTTGATGATTGCGGTGTCAAATTGTAGGGTTTGATGTCCTCTACAGGATGATGTAGAAAAATATGCAAATTTTTTGATATACAGGGGGAGAATTTTCACAACAATATGTTACGCTTTTATAAACATCAGAAATGTCGGAAAAATTATGTAAAAGAAAACTAGTTATAACTAATACAGGTTCGCCCGCCCAATTTTTTGGGAGCTCTGCAGCACTGCAGCGCTTATGCGCCAGCCGCCACTGATGCCTGGTCTCTTATTTATATTTTATTCGCGTTCTATTATTGCTCCAAACACGGAGTATTACTATACCAACGTTTACGTAAATTTGTACGTAAGTGTTGATATTGAAGTTATCCAATGTAACAGAATTAAATATATTTGCCTAAGTAAGTAGAAGGCAATAGCAAAGTAGCCCCCCCCCCCCCCCCCTTGCGATATGGCTTTTGTAAGGAGTTTTTATTTAAAATGTTATCTATTATATTACTTTTATATCCATTGTTGATAGCTATTTGTTTAATTAAATTTAACTCTTTCTCGAAATTTCTTTGGTTCAACGGAGCATTGATTAATCTATGTATAAAACTGTGATAAATCGCTAATTTAGAAGTGTTATGAATAGTTATATCTGTATTTGACGGTTTGTGGTAAATTGCAAAGTTATATTTGTTGTTAATTCTAGTAATCGTTAAATCGAGAAAGTTAATACTATTATTTGTTTCCTGTTTCATTGTAAACTTAATATTGTGATGCAGTTTTGTACATAGACATTTTAGTAATAAAAAGTACTCATTCCTTCAACAATTCAAAACAAAACATGTGTTTGTTACGGTACATTTGTGTAAAAAAATTTGTCCATAAGTTAGATATATGTCTGATGAAGCTCAGGTTGGAGCGAAACGATCGTTACGGTGTAAAGTAAAAAGTGAAATTCATTAAAATTTGTTTTATTTTATCCCGATAATAGTTATACATAATAAGTTTGATTTGTTAAATGTATTGCTAGGCCAATGAGAATAAATAAATTATTATTTCTATTATTAGTATTCATCCACCTGATGAAGCCATTGTATGGCGAAACAATATTGTAGTGTATTTACAATAAAAGAATTTTTGAAACTAGAAGTTTAATTACTTATTTTTAGCGTTCTATTATTACTATAATTATTCTCTCTTATGTATTATCTTGCCCCAATACATCTTATAATCATTGTTTTCAAGTATGATTTGCGAAAAGTATTTATAATATGCTAGTTCAGTGATTAAGAATTGGTCTTTGTGTGCAAGCTAGTGTACATTTTCCTTATGCCTATCTCCATGCTGCTATAAATATTATTCTCTTGTGCTTCCTTAACATGTTCGTTTACTTCTTCAAAAGGTTAAAGAGGTAATGTAACCTTCGAAGCTACCTACTACGAAGAACTATAGCTAATAGTGAGAGACGTTATCGATGTACGAGGTGCATCCAAGTTCTAAGGCCTCCGATTTTTTTTCTAACTAACTACTCACCCGAAAACTATGAAACTGGTGTTACTTCTCGACGTAATCTCCCTGCAGACGTACACATTTTTCACAACGTCGACGCCATGATTCCATGGCCGTGGCGAAGGCTTCTTTAGGAGTCTGTTTCGACCACTGGAAAATCGCTGAAGCAATAGCAGCACGGCTGGTGAATGTGCGGCCACGGACAGTGTCTTTCATTGTTGAAAACAGCCAAAAGTCACTAGGAGCCAGGTCAGGTGAGTAGGGAGCATGAGAAATCACTTCAAAGTTGTTTTCACGAAGAAACTGTTGCGTAACGTTAGCCCGATGTGCGGGTGCGTTGTCTTGGTGAAACAGCACACGCGCAGTCTTTCCCGGACGTTTTTGTTGCAGTGCAGGAAGGAACTTGTTCTTCAAAATATTTTCGTAGGATGCACCTGTCACCGTAGTGCCCTTTGGAACACAATGGGTAAGGATTACGCCCTCACTGTCCCAGAACATGGACACCATCATTTTTTCAGCACTGGCGGTTACCCGAAATTTTTTTGGTGACGGTGAATCTGTGTGCTTCCATTGAGCTGACTGGCGCTTTGTTTCTGGATTGAAAAATGGCATCCACGTCTCATCCATTGTCACAATCGACGAAAAAAAAGCCTTGGTTGCGCGTCAACATTGCTTGGCAACATGCCACACGAGCAGCAGTGGTCGTCCGTCAGCATTCGTGGCACCCACCTGGAGGACACTTTTCGCATTTTCAGGTCGTCATGAAGGATTGTGTGCACAGAACCCACGGAAATGCTAACACTGAAGGCGATCTGTTCAACTGTCATTCGGCGATCCCCCAAAACAAGTCTCTCCACTTTCTCGATCATGTCGTCAGACCGGCTTGTGCGAGCCCGAGGTTGTTTCGGTTTGTTGTCACACGATGTTCTGCCTTCATTAAACTGTCGCACCCACGAACGCACTTTCGACACATCCATAACTCCATCACCACATGTCTCCTTCAACTGTCGATGAATTTCAATTGGTGTCACACCACTCAAATTCAGAAAACGAATGATTGCACGCTGTTCAAGTAAGGAAACCGTAGCCATTTTAAGTATCTAAAACAGTTCTCATTCTCGACGCTGCCGCTACAATTCCATCTGCCGTACAGTGCTGCCATCTCTGTGACGTATTGACAACGAACGCACGCTCATTTTAAAACAATACACATGCTTCTATCTCTGGCCTTAGTAAAACATGAGGTTACGAATTACGCTTTAAGCTTTAACATATATAAAGAAAAACGACAATAAAGAGCATTTGTCTAACACAAAATCCTGACTATTTTGACAATATGTAAATAGAGGGATTTTGTTGCGACTCAAACGTTATGGCCTTACGCACGTATTTGAAACATTTGTGAAATAGCTGGCCGATTGTAATTACGGATCATAACCGCTAGGTAAAAAATTTACAAGAAATTTAAAATTACATTTATTTACAATCGTCTATTTACTTTGCTCTTTATATTGAGAAATGATGCCTATTATAATTCTGAAGTACGTTTCGTAAACAGAAGTTCCATTATATTTTCTTAAAAAATAAATTCAATAAAATAACTAACAATATTATTAGACGTAATATATAATTTCTGTTTATTAGCGAAAATTGCTTTATTTCCCATTAACAACATGCATATACAATGTAAATTAACAAAATGATTCTTTTAATTATCTTAACACAATTTTATAATTATGTATATGAAACCTGATAAAGCAAAATGCTTGTTGGCAAACGGTCAAATCATTTTAGAAAATAAACAAAATTATTCAAAATAAAGAAAAAAGCGTTCTAAAAAAAAATGCACATAAAATCCAATAAGTAGTTTTACATTACTAAATTACATTGAATTTTCTTCAAGAAGTATTAAGGGTTGTAAGAAATAAGTATAATCCCCTTTTATTTCTTACCTGCTAATGTAAATAAATGCAGCACGTTAAAAATTCGATTTATTTAAATTCTATTAAATAGTATCCTGCGGCTATATTGCTTCATGCAATTGCCCAGTTATATTTTCCTAAAGAACGAATCAAATAAGGAAGGCCTACTCTCGTTACATTTTATTGCAGTTTGAGTCACTACAAAATCCCTCAATTGTACAACAACAATGCGACAGACAGAGATTATTTTATGTATTATTACAAATTTAAATCAATAATTTTTGTCCAAGTAAAATTAAATAGTTAACGAATCACACTCTTTCGTTGCTATGCTGCAATAAATAGCTTCATTTATCCTTTTAAAAGTATTATTTCTTCATTAAAACTATAAGAACAAATTTTCCTTTCTTTAGAAGTATGATCATAACTGCCTGCATATAGTATCTATTCAATTGCAGATTCCGTAATAATCTCAAAATATTAAAGAAATAGAATGCAAACTTACATAATAATAAAATACTTTCATACATATAAGATACAAACATTAAACATGTTATTAATATATAATTAGACGAATAATTTGAAAAAGTAAAATATAAGAATAAATGACGAATGACATAAATATAATTCATTATTATCTATCTGGTTTTACAGGCATGAATATAATACATTCTAATAGGGAAGATTATACTTTATAGGAAGAATGATGTAGTAATTGTAACAAACATGTTGTTTTTGCTCAGATTGTCGGGATAATTAGGTAACTGTAAAAATTGGTTGATCGAAAATTATATACATCAGATAAAACAACCTGATGCCGATGGGAGAAATATATTTGCAGTGCGATGACATTAAGGATGAATACATGAGAATACACGATTTGTAACGAGCATTGCATGTAATTGGTAAAATATCTACAGAGTGAATTTTCAAAACGACAACACAACTTTCTTTATTAGATTCATATTCAATGTAATTAAGTATTTGATATCTTTTTGAATCTAAAGTTCACAAATTCGACATACGTCGTTCCATTATTTGCTATAGATTTCTTTAATCTGGAAATAATTATCTAATATCGCGTTGTAACCTGGCGGGCAAAAAAACTGCCCTACTCATTTTGACGTTTGACAAAATTTTAACAAAATAAACACGTTGTGAATTAGTTTTTAAATTTTGAAGGTTATCGAGATGCAAAATGTCAATGTAGGTATAGTATCTGCCATATGAATCTATTTAAATATGTTATTTATAACCTATAACAATTCATATACTATGTAGAGGTCCATAACCCATTTTACAATGCAAAAAATGAGTTGGACAGTTTTTTTGTTGACCAGTTTACACTGCCCGACATATAAAACCCGTACACTAACATCTTATCAATGTAAATCAGGCTTATCAAATATAACATGTCTTATTTGACTTGTCATATTTGACTTAAGTTAAACGTAGGTATTAGCAATGAATATATAAACCTATTAAGTTTATAAGTGACAGTATGAATATATTTATCCCGCTTATTCTATGCTCGTAAGAGTTGTACGGGTTTTATATGTCGCGCAGTCTACGGTTGCGGCCTTTGAAAACTCAGACACTCGATTTTAATGTAAAAGTCAAAAATTTAAAATTTCGTATTTGTAAATCAAATTTTCATCAGTCATTTTGACGACAATGTCACACATGACAAATCCATAATCAGTTCAATGAAATATTAACCTCAGTTAACAGCTAGTTTTTTTAGTTTTTTGTAATACTAATTTTGAAGTAAAATTTTGTATTCTGATATTCGAAATAATATTTTTGACATTTAAATGGAGCAGGACACTATCTGCAGTTTTATTAATCTTTTTTTTTAATTGACTATTTTTGCAATTTTATTGGTTTGAGTAACGTTTAAAAAAGTTTACACTGCTTAAAATGTTTCTGTATTTAAGCATCTGAGTTTTCAGGGGCCGCAACTGTACAAGTATTGGTCTCACCTTAGTGCTTATGCCTATGACTAATTGTCATTACACATTAATCAAGATCAAGATCATGCACTAATGATAAACTTGAAAACGCTCCCAAAAGATATTCTCGGCTTGCTATTTCACGAAGAATGCCAGAATTAAGTACTTCACAGAATTATTATTAATAATAATCTTTATCGTCCTGCAATTTGCAATAAACAAAATTACAAAATTAAACTTACGTAAAGAGGAATTAATACTTTATATAAACAAAAACCTAATTAAATAAAATAAATCAGTAAAAAAATATATACAGAGTTACCGCTGAATATCGCCCAAGCTATGGGAATCTGAAGAATTCGTATAAATACTAACTGGAAATCAAAAATGAAATTTGTAATTCATCAAAAATTTCCAAATTTTTAGCGCCAAAATGTAGTTAGTCTGTCCGTATCTTTGTTTATTCTATATTTATCGAAATACAGCTGTAATTTAAATTCATTGACCTGCCAAATATAGATAAAATTGCGGACAATACTTTTAACAGTAAGGTCATAGAAAGTAAATGTTGTTATTTTCTACCAAAACATAGGCGACCGCACATATGGTAATGTTTTCTTTTTGTGGATATCAATAATAGCCTTTACGTGGAACATGTCGACAAACCTATGCCCTATTAATTAAAATGTGATTAAAACTAAATAATTTGAACGTTAGACTTCTTTTAAAAGCAAAAGCATGTTTATAATAAAACAAAAATCGTCATAAAACAAAAAGCTTTATGTAGCGTGTTGAATGGAATAGATAGCTGGTTTTTAATTATTTATTATTATTACATATAGTTTTTTCTCTTTAAATTTGTGGTGATACTGTCAAATACAATATAATTAATCAGTTAAGAAAATTACTGATGAATTAGAGGTGGAAGCCCGTATTGTCGCCCGTATATTTACCTGCGGCAGGGAAATACTCGAATAAAGAAAGTGCTAATCCACTTGGTGTTACAGAGGGAGGATGCGCCAGAGGTGCTAGTCACTCAACTATGACTAATTATTTGGGAAAACGAGCAGTCCTTATATTCCAGTACCTTCGTGGATGGATGGAGTAGGTAATACGCGTTGGCTCCTAATGCGTACGTAGGAGCTGCTGTTTTTCCTTCTTCTAAGACGTTCATAAAATAGTATATTAAAAAACAAGTTTCATAAGGCATCATTTTATCGCACAAAATCAGTTTAGAAAACTCGGCTCGCTTTCTAAAGAGCGAGTACGGCAAAAGGCATTTTTATTTAATTAGAAAGCAAACGGGTGGTGATCTATAAAATACGAAATACATTTTTATTTGTTCATTTTGTACTTCAAGTTGAGTGAAGGAGTATTAATATTAACTAGTAATACTTTCTCAAGGTTCTCTTCTGTAAAATTTCTTCTCTTTGAATGAAATACATCCTTGTAGATAGAAAACGTCCCTACTAAATCGCAACTGGTTATAGGTGCATACTGGAAATATTCTTTTATTTCAGCGTATTTAGCAGTTAGATTTTGAGGCACTGTCCCCCATACACAATTGCCGCAATGTTATTAAATCTGGATTTCTATTAAAAATTGCGTCTAACTCTTGCCGAAAGTCGCATCCGAAGTCACTTGGAATATCTTTCAAATTATTAATAGCCACATCTAATATTTAATTTGAGACTTTGATTTTCAAAATAAATGATTAGTTAATATAGATAATTTCCAGTGTTCCTGAAGAAAGTACAACTGATTTTTTAAATTTGTAATTTGTATTAGTTCCACTCAGAAATACTTCGAGCATCGTCATTTAAACAAATAACGAAATTTTGTAAACTATCGAAATTCTCTGCATAAAAACTAGTAGCTTCCAACCGTGTTCCCCATCTAGTTATTACTGGAGAGGGAGGCAGTGGCAAAGATGGAAGTTTTTCTCTGTAAAGAGCTACTCTCAATTGTGCTTTTCTGAAAACTTTTTTAAAAGCGGATACAAGTCTATCAACTGCCGGAAAGGTGTCTCTGATATATTCACAGATTCTGTGAAGAGCATGTGCTACACAAGTAATATACAGCATATTAGGATATGTTTTCTTTAATAGTCTGCCTGTTTTTAACATATATGCAGCAATGTCACTGACAAATAGAAGTATTTTTTCTTTATACCTGTCGTCTGATTCAAGCATTTGGTGCATATTCTCGTAAATGGTATTAGCTACTGTTTCCGCATCAACTGTGTTTATAACTTTAGTTGCTATTACATATGCGTTATATGGAATAGTTGGATGTAATACACCAGCTACAACACTTACTACACAGCGTCGTAATATATCGACGGTTTCGTCGGCACTTATCCATAGGTACTGATTTGAAGGATGGCTACTAATGCGTTGTACTGCTTTCGTGTAGGACTTAGAAACATAATATTTGCGTAAGGTGGATTCATCAGGAACATTTCGACCAGTGTATTTTTGGAGAAATAGGTGGGATTGTTAAATTTATTTAATGGAATATTTGCCGCCATTAAAGTTTTACAGAGTTCTTCATTAAAGTTGTTAGATTCCAACGGGTCTAATTTTTGTGTATGTAAGTGACGTTTACGTGCGATTTCTTAGAATTGTTTAACGATATTTTACAGACTTTGCAATAAATTTCGGAATCACTGGCAATCGAGAAACAATCAGTATGACCCTTAACTTAACTCGCCATTGTTTCACGATGCCATTCTTGAAATAGCATCGTGAATATCTGAAAAAGTATCTTAAACAATCATCTAGATCTAAATAAATGAAAATTAAAAATGTATGCGTAAGTTATTGAAACTTAACGAAATTCACTTGACACTTACGTCAAAATAATTGGGAGAATTAAATTCGATGAAACGATATTAAACAGGATCTATTACAAAAATTACGAAGTATGTAATTAACAGTTAAAACAATGAAAAAAAAAAACTAACTCACTGCACAATTTATCGTACGAAATATAAACTTATAAATAAAATAAATTATAAAAACTCCTCACGCTTCTATCTACGCCCGTGAAGAAAGGAATTTCACTGTAATATTGAAGTAATTGCGTCACAATACCATGACAAAAAACAGATGTGCGGTTAACCGAATGAATAGTGCTATTCAATAACTACGTGTTGTACTTAGTGATGTTATAAACTATTTATATGGTCCATCGTAATTTCAGCCTGATGCATCCGATCTCTAGTAATGACTAATGCCTCACATTGTGAACGCTTGAGAACAAATTTTTATAATTATTCACAAAACCTTGCACAAGAGTCAAATATGCAGCTATCTACAGCTGTTTTTTTTATATGTTTTAGAGAAATGTAGGGTGAAAATAAGTTATTGGGATCTGATGAGAGTTTTAAGTTATCGCATTTTACATTCTCATTAATAAGAACGCGTCCTCAAGAATTTGTTTGAATATTAATATCAATAAATATCTTATTTCATAAGTCAATAAATATTCTTTTATGGAACAAAAATGTAGTTACATTCAGGAGAGCAGTCAATTTTCCAAAATCATAATTGGTTGAAACTTGAGGGAAATATCCTCTTTCGATCGCGACCTTTTTTTTAACATAACTAGTCTACAATGATGCATCTGAGGTTTGGTTTCGAAATGAGCTACGAAGGCAAATGAAAACACCTACGCTTCATTGAATAGGTGAAAAACAATGGTAGGGTACAACTACAATTCTTCTTACCATAAGAAATCACTATATTGAAACTCGATTTTTCGACTTTTGGTCAGGATTTTCCAATTCGACCCCACTATGTGATGTTTGCTTCCGTTCGTACTTAACCAACTTTTATCTATTGGCGTTGCCGCTAAGCCTATAACCAATGAAACGACGGCTAGATCCCATAAGGCAAATTGTAACAAATGTATTTTGACACTAATTTTAAAACTTTACATAAACAAAGACATTTTGAGATTATTTTTATTCATTTGTCAATTTTGACTTTGACGTCAATGTCAACCACAAGTTTATAAATACTGCTTCGTACGACAAACGGCCAACTAGACGGCAACTGTACGTCAACACAACAAAGTTTATACAAACTCAGTTTGTTTTCAATTTAACTGTATTCGTTAAACAAATTTTTCCAATAGTAGCGATTTATATTTTTTCGAATAATTGTTTACGAATACGAATAATATACACAAATTAATGATAAAATAAAATAAAACAATCAATTTGTTATACCACTTTATTCACATATAATCGTGACCGCGGTTTCGACATACAATGTCATTATCAAACTGCAAAAGTTACAGGCCTACATAGAACTTATAAATGACACAAAAATATATGGGGGTGGTTTCTGTTGTTATTTAAAATTACTACTATATACTTAACTATTATATACAACATTGGAAAAGAGGTGTATATATAAGATCCAACTGGTCGTTTAAAACGATATCTATTGTGTTGTTTCGGCTTTTAAAAATTTCTAGGGCCTCTAAAAGATTTAATTCACGACCTTTCTCGGCCAAATGCAATATTTTATGGTGACCAAATGTATGCCTTTCTGTAATAAGATGGTTTGCGAATGTTGAATCTGTTTTCTTTAGTTTATATGACCTCATGTGTTCTTTTACCCGTATAATAAAACTTCGACCAGTCTGACCTATATATACACTTTTACAATCATTACAATATAATTTGTACACTCCTGATTTATTATTGATATCTGTTTTAGGTTTTGCGTTAAAAATGAAATTACTTGTTTTTACATATGGTTTGTAAGCTATACTAACATTACTATTATTTTTTGAAATTATATTTCCAATTTGCTCGCTTATTTTACCGAAGTAAGTTAACGAGACAAATTGTTTCAAATTAGCACTATCTTTAGGATATACTAAACTAAGGGCCACTTGTAACTGTTTTTTCTTTAGTATACTGTCAATTACGCTACTTTTATAACTATTGTTTACCGCTATTTGTTTTATAGTATTGATTTCACGAGCAAAAGATTCATTAGACAAAGGAATATTTAATGCTCTATGTATCATAGAATTAAAAAATGAATGTTTGTGTATCTTAGGGTGTAGTGAATCTTTGGGAATAATGCAATCAGTGAAAGTAGGTTTACGATATATATCAAATTTGAAGCTCTGATCTAATTTGTTTAATTTTAAATCCAGGAAGTTGATAATGTTATTCTCTTCTATTTCTACTGTAAAATTGATATTAGAATGGATTGAATTTATGTAGTTCAGAAATGTTTGTAGTTGTCTATAAGTACCCTTAAAGCAAGCTAGGATGTCGTCTACATACCGATACCAAAACTTAAAATGTTTTTTACCTAGTTGTGATGAAAGAATTTTTTCTGTAATATGCTTTATGAAAATTTCAGCTAATAGAGGACTTAGAGGTGAGCCCATTGACAGACCTTCTGTTTGTTTGTAGAATTTGTTGTTAAAAGTAAAGTAACTTTGGTTGGTGACTAACTCCGTTATGATTTCGTGTTTAACAACCGGGTTTGTATTTTTCTTTACTAATATGTTTTCTATTAACCTTAAGCATTCCTTATGTGGTATTTTTGAAAACATGTTGGAAACATCAAATGATACCAGGATTTCGGTCTTTTGTATATTACAATGTTTTAATTTAGCTGTTAACTGTATTGCGTTTTTTAAGGAAGAGCTATCTGTAAATTCGGTATATTGTCTAATTATTATGTTTAATTTTTCGGCTAATTTTTTATTGGGGCAAGAAATAAACGAAACAACTGGTCTGATGGGTGCTTCCTCTTTGTGAATTTTTACTAAACCGTATAATTTAGGGGGGGAAGGCTTCATATGGAAAAGTTTGTACTTATCTGTGTTTGAGATTATTCTTACAGATGTTATGTTGTTACTTATGTTGTATATAATAGTTAAGTATACAGTAGTAATTTTAAATAACATCATAAACCACCCCCATATATTTTTGTGTCATTTATAAGTTCTATGTAGGCCTGTAACTTTTGCAGTTTGATAATGACATTGTATGTCGAAACCGCGGTCACGATTATATGTGAATAAAGTGGTATAACAAAGTGATTGTTTTATTTTATTTTATTATTTTCAAAATGAATTACCACAAAGTTACGGCTACCAGTATTAATTTTCTTAAACAAATTAATGAAATTATTTTCAGCTTTTATTGTTATAAATTTTGGGATATATGTTCGAAAAATTTAAAAAGATGTATTTATAGCATAAATTTTAAAATCTATGAAAAGATCTTCTAAATCGAATGAACGACATTGACAAATTTTATCATAAAAATGTATTTAAGTTTCTTAAGGAATTTTAATGGTATATGTCAACTACTAAAGGTTAAGGAACTTTTAACTAAATTTACAGCTTCACAATCGTGTTAGGTCTCTTCTGTCAGGTACATAGTGATACGAATTAATTTTATCACCGTAATATATGCAATAATTTATACTCGTAAAACCAGAAATGAAACTAGAAGTGAATGATCCGGATCTGAGATTTGCGGTTCGCATAACATCAAAGGACATTTTTTCTAAATAACATAGTATGCAAATTGCCATTGTGTATAGGATAATAAAAGAAAGGTTCCTACCCATAAGTGCTGTTATATTTAAATGAATTAGAAAAAAAAAAATTGAATTTATTGCATACAGGCCATAAACATTAAAATTGACAAGCATAGTCTGTTTTTATACAAAACTTTATTGATCAACTAGTAGTTTTGTTGTTAGATTCAAATTTCGTCGAAAATTCCTAAAATGCTCTTGGGTTATATACGAGGTATCTTTCAGAAGTAATAAGAATGATCTATTATTGAATATATCTAACGGGTGTTCAGAAACATTCGAAGTCAAGTGGGCTCTGAACAAAAAATCGTATATCTTTACTTAAGTATCCAATTTGTAATAATTATTAAATGTCATCTGTTGTCTGTCAAAAATCAATCTATCTCAGACATGACTTCATATTTTCAAGGACTACTTTGACTTCGAATGTTTCTGAACACCCGTTACAATTTAACGTTATCCCTTCGAAGTATGTCCCTTGGGAATACACACAGCGTGTCCAGCGATTTTGCCATTCCTGGTAACAATTTTGGATGTCTTGTTCCTTTAAGCTGTTTAGAAGTTGCATCGTGACTCTTTGGATGTCGTCTATTACTCCGTAATGGTAACCTTTCAACTTCCGCTTAAACGTTGGAAAAGAAAATAATCATATGGAGCCGTGTCTGGACTGTAGGATGAGTGTAGGAGTACTGGAATGTTTCTTTCTGATAAAAATTCTGAAACGGATAATCACATGACTGGAGGCATTATCACGATGCAGGATCCAAGACAATGTCAGGTCGCACATGCAAAACTCTTTTCCACAAGCGTTCAAGGACGATATTTTAATATTTTCATTAATCCATTGTTCTTTCTTGTCATCGCCTTTGCACCATCACTACATACTGGTATGCAGTGATGGTGGAATTTTTACTCACGATCGGTTAGTAAATTGAACATTTCTAACCTTCAAACCGGCTAGAAAACGCGCTATTACATACCGAGGTAAGTAATAACACTTTTTCTACGACGCTAGCGTAAATAGCAAAAATCGCACCCCTCTAGTAAATGCTTCATTACGCACGTGTGATGTAAATTAACTCCGCACACAAACACATTTAACTGTCAATTGATATTTAAATTGGCATTTGAAATTTGTGTTATGTTCAAAATAAAACAAGTACGAAATGTTTTTAAAAATCATTAGAATACTATTTTATTATTTATAATACATTTATTATGCATGGAAATGTTTTAAGTTTCTTACTGTACTACGTATCCTTAACTAACTGTAATATAGCAAAATATGCGGTTATATATCGATAGATTATTTGTTCGTAATAAATTTGTATACAATATAAACAGGATGTTATTCATTCAATATAAAACGTAGTCACAAAGACGTGTTAAATAAGCAATATTTGTTACTGATAATCTGCATGAGAATAATACATGAAATGTGTATTTGAAATCGATACGGATATTAGACTGTTAACAATGATTCATATGCTTATCAAAATATAGAGATTGCAAACGAATGCAGTAATATACATTAGCAAAATAACACTTTACTTATTAGTGGATATGTATATGTGTATATATGAAACAAATATAAAATATTAATTAATAGATATACATATATGTATGTATATGTAACACTGTTTATAGTATATATAACATTTGTATCTTCACAACCTTGTCTTCATCAAAAGGCAGTGTTTCGTTGAAATTTTGTCGGGATCATGGCGGTCATAAGTATGGTACAGAACCCGAGTTGTAAAGCAATTACGCCCCCGTGGAATTATAAACTCGTGCGTCATATGCTATTTACATCTCTAGTTACATAATATACTTTTACCGGGTAATACAAATCTGCATAATACAAATCTGTATCGGTACACATGGACATACAGCACGTATTTACTAGCGTTAACTTCAACCACAGGCGCATGCATTTCTGTCTAATGACTTTCTCAATGCGGGTTTACGAAGGTGACGACTGAAGTTCGCTTTCTGGTTCAGTAATGAATTTTGTCCTATCAAATGACATCAGATAACATCGTGATATCTGACGGGCAAAACAGGCTACGCCGAATACGCTAGTAAATACGTGCTGTATGTCCATGTGTACAGATACAGATTTGTTTTATGCAGATTTGTATTATTTGTAACAACGCTTGATGCGACCTCTCGCATCGACATGCTAGTTTGTTTATTTTTATTACCGGGTAGTTTATCTCACTTTACCTAGCTAGCTTATGTCACTTTCCTGGCTAGGTAATGTCATTTCGGTATTTATGGAAACGTCAGTGTCATTTAAATAAGTAAAATTATAATAAAACTATTCACAAATCTTTAATAAGTAAATAACAAGACAACGTTTTAATACAAAATTTATTCCCTTTTGGAATGAATATTAATTGCTACATTAGAATATCCATGACTGTTTACTGTTAGAGAAAAACCAAGCTTAAAATTGTAGGATAATAATTTAGAAATTGTTACGTTACCTAGCAACTATACCTATCAAAAGTATTTGTCAAAATGCCATGAAAGTTAATACTATTATATTTTTGAAATTTAGTGATTTAGTAGTTTATATAATAATTAATTACTAACCGATCTTGAGTAAAATAGTATACAAACCTCAGCGGAAATATTGATTACCGCCTCGAGATTAAGTTCACCTCCACGCTTTGTATCTCGGTGAACTTTCTAATCTCTCGACGGTAATAAACCACTTTCCACCTTGGTATCTAATATACTATTTTACAATATATACTGAAAACGCGTTATATCCAATTGTACGTCATATTAGATCCATTATATATGTTGCCGGCAGGATTTCAATTATAAGATTATAAAATGTCAACTATAAAAAGGTCGATAATGAAGCAATTAATTGCCTCGACTGTTTACTGTTTATATCCAAATGACGCAACGAAATAATAAACACAATGTTGTTCTAAAAGGAACTGTTTTTAAACAATCAAAATAAACGGGAAAAATCTACACAAAACTAGGCTTATTTGACAGATATGTTATCTTTTAACATCGCAAGTAAGTATTACCCTGTTAGATATATACAGTGTGGTCATAAAGTTTGGAACCAAGCTTATAACCGCATTATTTTACATTTTTAGGAAAAATGCTCGGACAGGTAAATTTTCTTTTTTAAAACGCCATCTTTTGACATACAATTTTTTTCTATGACGTCATTGGTTTTCGAGTGATGACGTTATCAACACTTTTTTTAAATGGCAACCATATTATTTTTTTCTTGTTTTTGGTAGATCTTTATATCCACCAAATAGTGATATAAAACAATTGGTATGTTGCATCACAATTTTTTTGAAAAAATGATATAAATTTAGAAAAAAATGCGAAAATTTTTATTTTTGTACAAAATTAAAACTAAATTAAAAAAATACATCTGAACTTAAATTTATTGTAACAGTTAAAGTAAATTTTCAAAATGGAGCCCACCAACCAACTGACACTGTCCTAGCCGTGTGTAAATGCTTTGCGATCAATAGTAATCTGCGTTATTCGCTCCAGGTCAAAAGAAATTCGTCTTCCCAATCGGTCTACGGTGACAAAACTAGTTGGAAAGTTTACCGAAACTGGATCCGTAAAAGATCGACCACGGCAAGGTAGACCTCAAGTAGGAGAAGATGTGAAATTAAATGTGCTTCTAGAAGCAGAAGAAAGGCATCATGTTTCCACCAGACAACTTGCGTTAGCCAATCAGGGGGCTCACTCATTTGTCGTCAACTTATTTAAAAAAGAACACTATCTTCCTTACAAAGTTCAACTTGTACAGGAATTACATGAGGATGACGAAGATCGCCGACTGCAGTTCTGTGAAGACGTAATGTTACGTTGTGACGAAAATCCAAATTTCTTGGAAATGATCGTCATCTCAGATGAAGCTACGTTCTGCCTAAATGGATCTGTTCACCGCCATAATTGTAGATATTGGTCGCAGAACAATCCGCATTGGACTCAAGCGTGTCATACTCAGCGCAGAGGAAAAGTTAACGTATGGGTTGGAATGATTGGACGACGCATTTTAGGACCATATTTTTTTGAAGAAAATTTGACTGCTGTGCAATATTTAGAATTTTTAAGATTTGAACTGGTTCCAGCGCTCCCTGTTATTTTCCCAAATCACGAGGATGGTGATGTACCCCATCCAAATATTTTGTTTCAACAAGATGGGGCGCCTCCCCATTATGGTATAGAGGTTCGCCACTATCTTGACGAAATATTTCCCAATAAATGGATTGGACGGAGAGGCGACATAGAATGGCCACTTCGTTCTCCTGACCTGACTCCGTTAGACTTTTTTTTGTGGGGTTATTTGAAATCGAAAGTGTATTTTAACAAACCGAACAATTTAGAAGATTTAAAAGAACGAATTCGCGTAGAACTTACACAAATATCCCCAGACATAATTGAGGCGAGTATACGAAGTGTTTATACTCGGCTGGGACAGTGTCAGTTGGTTGGTGGGGTCCATTTTGAAAATTTACGTTAACTGTTACAATAAATTTAAGTTCAGATGTATTTTTTTTAATTTAAATTTTAAGTTAAATATTATTGTGAAGTTTTCGTTTACAGACATTTAAGTAATAAAGACTACTATCCCTTCAACTATCCAATACGTATGTGTTACGATATATTTATGCAAAGAAATGTTAGGTTCATAAGCTAGTTATATGTCCGACGAAGCACCTGGGTGAGTGAAACGATCGTAACTTTGTAAAGTAAAAATTATGAAATTCATTAAAATTTGTTTTATTTTATCCCGATAATAGTTATTAAAGAATGTCTAAGCTTTCTTAATAATAAATATGTTTATAAACAAACGTAAAAATAAAAGAATAATCTTTTATATAGATATGTAGGTACAGTTAAGCTCACATAAACCTAGTATAAACCATTTTTGAATTTTTGTTTTGTCGTAATTCATTCTTGTAATGTCAAAATGACATTTGTCACTTTTTGATATCCAATGGCAAGAAAACTGACTGAACTTTGTTACATTAAACAAGTCGCAGAAGAATTGCATTTGAACAAATCTACAGTACTACATGTTAAAAAAATATGTGAAAATGAAGGTAGTATATGTCGCAAACAAGGAACTGGTCTTAAAATGTTGTCAACTGATGTTGATCACAATTTGCCTGAATATTTGAGAGAAAATCAAAAAAATGACAAAGCAAATTCATAGATCTCGTATAAGATTTACTAATAGGGAACAACTATGGGAATCTATGGAAATTCCTGGGAAAACATTGTTAAAAAACCAAATTTTCTAAGAAGTCTCATTGATTCTGTACCTAGAAGGTCAAGGGCAGAAATTGATGCGAATATCAGATCAATTAAGTATTAGTTTATTTGTGTTTTCTAACTTATATTAAAAAATTACTTAACATTTGATTTGTCTTTCAAAAAAAATTATTAAACACTAAAATTTTGACAAGTTAAGTTATACTAGATTTATGTGAGCTTACATAACCTCAATATATGAGAGCATGTTCTATTACAAAATTTATCCTGCGTAAATTGCTCGCAGATTGCAGCGCCATCTGTTCTTTTCTAAGAATAAATGGCATATAACGTGTGTTCATTTGAAAAGTCAATCTAGGTTACTTTGAAATTTTGATAGAATAAGACGCATATATAGTTCATAAAGTATAAGTTTTCAGTTCAAGGCCAAATTCAAAGCATGTGATTCAAATCAGTACTACAGAGTCAAATAAAGTCAATATGCAATCGCGGAAATAACCGTTTGTCATCATAAAATATAAACGTCATGTTTTGCAATATTGCCAAAGTTTTAGTATGTCACTTGCAATATAACCAAAGAAAGCATATACATAACCTACATGTCAAAATAATAATAATGAGATTAATGAGTAAAGTAGGAACATGAATAGTTCAAAAGTATTGTTTCTTTTCTAGTATAAATATATTCATTCTATCCAAGAAAACTATGCGCAAATTATTACTTTAATATTCAAACAAATTACCAGGCATCTAAGAAATATTCTGTAAAATAAATAGGTAGGTTAGAAATGTCAAAGTGATAATCAAACAATTTCGTACTTATTGTCACTAATTGATATTACTATTTATTATCAGTATTGTTCTGAAAAGAACGGATTTTGTAATTTTTTATGACAAACTAAATATTCAAATTAGAAGAATGGTTAACCTAGAAGTCAGAATACCGGAAACAAAGTCAATAAACAACAGTATTCAAATAATTTGACAGCAAGCCGAATATCATAAGACTATCTCCTGGACAACTTATCCTTTTTATTTAATATAATATTTCAAAGACGTACGTCTTAACTTAAAATGACAAACGTGAGTAGTATTATAGCGCGTATTAATGTGTGTTAGAAAGAGATAAAGTACAATTTGCGGTTCCCACTTGGGCAGTACTAACTGAAAACTTATACTTTATGAACTGTATATTAGTATGTGTGTGTTGTTCCGTAAACGTAAATCCAAATGACATTTGATAATGTCAATCACATTTGTTATTTATTTGTATGTATGAAACTGTCAAAATATACGACTTCGTTGATTAAGTAGTAAATTTTAATTTACGACATACTTTAAAATGTTCTCAGTAAATCACATGCTACTAGATTGACTTTTCAAATGAACACCCGTTATGCAACGTTTACAATCGGAAAAGACAAACGGACTTAAATTGAAGAATGACTCGATTACAAACAAATTATCTTGATCGCTCGTTATTACTGTTCATAATGTGCCCTATTTTGAATTATATTAAGTCCTCTCCTGGAATCTACCCCTGACTACCGATCCTTAGTGATTTCGATACAATTACGTTACGTATAAATGCTACACGATCATTTTGGGAATTAAATTGTCACACTCTGAAGAAATCCTGTTCATAAATATGTTAAAAGTTTTTTATTTTTCATCAAGACTTTTTGCCAACAATTACAAACTAGTTTACAATTAATTTCGGAAAAAAAAATCAATAATAATAATAATTATATATAAATAAACTGCAGACGAACAACCTTTGGCAAACATTAACGAAACTTTACCATTGCGTTACATCGCCTTTAGCTTTGATAACGGCATGGATTCTCCTGGGCATTGTATTTACATGTTCTTGGCAATCTTGTGCCGTGAATCCATGCCATATTTCTCGAAGCCTGGTTTTCAATTCTCCCACTGATCTTGCAGGAGCTGCGCGCAAGGCCTTTTTCATTTGATGCCATAGAGTCTCTATGGGCGATAGGTCAGGGCTGCTTGAGACCCATTTTAACAAAGGAATATTATTGTCCTTAAACCATTTTAATGCTGTTTTTGACGTATGACACGCAGCCCCGTCCTGCTGGAATATAAAATCATCCCCCGAATTCAAAGTTTCTTCCATCGTGGGTAACAAACATTCCTTAAGAATGGTTAAATATTTATCGGTATTGACAATACCATCTATAAAATATAACCGCCCGACAGCTTTTGCCGACATCGACCCCCACACCATAACGGATGCCGGAAATTTTACTTTTCGTTTCAGACAATCTGGATGAAATGTCTCATGTCTTTCACGGAGGACTCGACTCCGACTGTCACCTATACAGACTTCAAATCGAGACTCTCACTCCATTGTATTTTGTTCCACTGATTCAAGTCCCAATTACTATGGTCTCTGGCCCATTTCAATCTATTTTTCTTTTGTGTTGAGGTCAATAAAGGTTTTTCTTTGACCTAGAGAAAAAGATATTTAACAAAACAAAATTAGTATTTCAAAAGTGTCACCTTGTACGACCCAAATCCAAGTTTCTTAGCTTCTCTGTGACATGCGGATCTTGATACACGTCTTCCTACAGCATCACTCCATAGTACACTCAACTGGCCATAATTAGCACGCCAATTTTGTTTTATTATTCGTTTCAAAGCTCTTCTGTCGTTATCAGTGAGTTTGCTTTTCTTTGTATTACGGGGTTTTGGGGTCACTGAACTGTTTTTCTTGTAAAATTTTATTACATTTCTAACACTGTACCTTGATATATCCAACAATTTTCCAATTTCAGAATATGAATTCCCTTCATTCGATAGTTTTACAACTATTGACCTAATTTCTTCATCAATTGATTTACCTCTTGCCATTGTTTATTTAATTACAATAATTACAGCGTATAATAATAATATTTACTGCCCACAATATAACCTAACGATGAATTAATGGAAGTTTTGACATATCTTTCATTGCTACCTCGATTTTTACCAATTTTTATGTGTTAAGAATACATGAACAAATCAGACACAAATGGTTAACTGGTGAATTTTGTTTTTATCTAATATATTTTATTTGAAGTACATATTTAACATATATTTTCCAACGTTTAAGAGTGTTATCCTTTTATTTTTCAGTTAAAAAATTGATAGTAAACGTTTTTCAAACATGTTTTGAGTAAAATTTAAAATTTTAGTAGGTGTGCCAATTGAAACGGGACGGGGCTCGTATAAATGGTATTCTACTATTTATCATTTATTTAAAAGACATTGTCCATTTTTAACTTCCTTCTCTGGAAATATTTTTAATCTTCATTTGAGAATAGATATGTTTTTATACTTTATTGTATTTTATATTATACGTAAACTTTAATGGATACAATACCTTAAGAAACAAGCGGAAAAAAACTGTATCATAACATTTCCATATTTTAGATTTACGACAACGTCCATACTTAGTATTCTGAGAATGCTCATCCGAAATCGGTGAAAATGAGTAATTGGCGGTCGAATTTTAATAAACCCCGAACAAGTTCAAGGCCGAAACAATATGTCTGCTTTGCAAGCGACCAGACTTCAATTCACTGACTAGTCCATAAATTTATGTATACCTAATCTAGATCGATGAAATCACGCATGGGACCGCAAAATGCAATCCTTGTTTATTTCTGCTGAAGTATGTGTAATGCGGAATTATTGCCTTGTGGTTCACATTGAGTGATGTATGTACATGTGTCAGGTGGTAATGCGTTATGGCTTAAGTCAAATTATTTATAGTTTTTTCCATTCATTTATTGTTGCAGTAGATAAATCATATTATTTTATGGGATTTTCAACGGATATGATTTAATACTGATTGAAATTTTATGTTCTAGAAATATTGATTTCTGTTTTCGTATGTATAAAAATCTAGGAAAATTATAATTTAGAAAATTATATATAATACTTTAACTGAAATTACCAAGATTGTACCTATCTTAGGATAAATATACCATATACCGTCTGCTAAAAAAATATTTAAATTTTTGAATACAGTAATCACTTAATATTCGCGAGGGCTACGTTCCAGAAAAACTTCACGAATGTTGAGTCTATCCTTCTGTGTAAATGGGAGGGTTACGTTCCATAATGGTAGATAAAGGTACAAAACACATCTGATTTGTTTTACGGTTTAATAATAATATGTACGTATACACTGTGTCCAAGATAAGAATGAACTGCATGGGGATCTCGGGAACAGTAAAAGATACAAAGTTGTTTAAATGAGAAAAAAGTTGCGGATTTTAGTGACCTTTTACATGGCATTTATGCAATTCAATTATGTTTTTTGTTTTTTGAGATATTTAGGAAAATGTGGTTTTTTAAATTTTTATTTTTATTTTTTTCTGGATTTATTTTACAAGTTATCGAAAAATAAATCAGACTTCTTCATTGGCACTTTCAAAACCCTACAAGATGGTGTTGTTTTATTTTTTTCCGACGTTTCAGTTTTGAGAAACCATCATCAAATTTATTTCTTTATATGGACGGAGAAAAAAGTGCATGCCGTATCTGATGGAATTTTTCGTTACGCATTTTGCTGAAAAAGTGAATTAATTTTTTTTTTGTGGTAGTTCTTCCCTAGCGGTAATAACGCGGTATGACAGGTAGCCTAAGTAAGTTAATTGGACCAAATAAAATGTTTTAATGATAATGGTGGAACACAATCTAAAATAGTGTTTTGCGAAATACATATTTATTATTTTATGAATTGCATGTGTATTTTACAATTCTCACGACAAATGTTCAAACACATTACCATTGTTTTCCAAACATAAGTACGATCTTCTAACTGTAGAATGCAAAACATCATGTAACATTTCTGGTGTAATAGTATTAAACGCTGCCGTAACAATTGTTGCTCATTTTCAGAAGAATGCCCTTAAACTTGATTTTTAATGTAACCCCAAAGGAAGAAGTCCTGTGGGGTTAAGTCCGGAGATCGAGCTGGCCAGGACACTTTGCTGGGAGATCCAATCCACCTTCTGGAAAACCGCTGAGAAAGATACTCACGAATCTGTCTAGAATTATGTGCTGGAACACCGTCTTGTTTCAACTAACAGTTATTAACCAATGCCAAAGCTAAATCGTCTAAACTGTCTTGTAAATCATTTTGCAATAAATAAAGATATCGTGCCGCATTTAAAGAGTTATAATAAATAATAGGATCCAGTATTTTTGTACCTAGAATTCCACACCACATATTGAACCCAAAACGATTTTGATATCTAGATATTTTTTTAACACGAGGGTTTTCTTGAGACCAGTAGTATGTGTTGCGGCGACTGAAGATTCCATTGTTAGTAACCATACTTTCATCGGACCATACAATTTTAAAAGGGAATTTGAAGTCTTCTTCACACATTCGAGTGTACCACTCACAAAAATGTCTACGACTCTTGTCGCCCCTGGTATAAGACCTTGGCAAATTCGAAATTTATAGGGGCGAAATTTGTTTTTGCGTAACATAAAGTGAGCTGTGGATTTAGCTTCTCCCGTATAATCTTCGATTTGTCGCGTTGATATTTCAGGGTTTGCAAAAACTGCTTGTAAAATATTATATTGAGTTTCTTCCTTTGAATGCTTATGTCGTGACTTCACAGGTTTCTTAAATGAACCATATTCTTTTAAATTATAACACAAACGTCTAAAAATGGATTCATTCACATTCACAGAATTTCGATGGCACAGAATATAGATGTTAGCATATCCTATTTTTCTTCACTGCTAAATCGTTCCCTCTCCATGTTCAAATGTAGATTAAACCATAGAGGTATTTAGTTGTTATTTGTTGTTTGTTAACATGCCACAAACCACAAATAACAACGAATAACAAAAAATAATAAATAGATAGAAGAAGTAACATGCAAGTCACAAGTATTAACATCAAAATTGTAAAATAATAAATAGTTGCTTTGTAGCGCCTACCCAGATACAATTGAATATCTGTTGTAAGTTCAGAATTGAAAAGTACACATACAATTTATAAAATAACTAGCTAATCCCGACCACGCTTCGCTGTGACTCAATCTGAAATGAAATGAATGAGAAAAGAGATAAATGCATTATAGTAAATATAAATTCACTTGGAAAACAAATCATCCAATTGCGTTGCTGTGGCTATGTGAAGTTAAAGGAAAAAAAATGTTTAAAATTATTTTTTTAATTGTAAAGCTGATGAATTGATTACATTTTTTGTTTAGTCCATTTAGTTATTTAACATAACTTATAAACAATGTAACCCGCTATTTTAATAATGTTCCTGTCACTTGGCTTTTGACACATTGTTGATATTACTTCAAAAACGTCACCTTTCAAATATCTCAGTGTTATTTAAATTCTTTTAATAAAATTTGTATCGTATATGTTGTCTTTTCTTCGATCCTACCTTGAATAAATACAATAGTGAGTGTATTCTCTTAAATATTTAATCTTCCTTTCTTGTGATCCTTAATTTTTGGATTTTATATCACTTTATGTTTAACTTCTTTCTATAACAGCTTCTCTGAGCCTGTTTCCTATTACTTTTCATTCTCATTGAACTTGTTATTAAATTCCTTCTGCCAATACTATTCTTATTCCAGTTATAATTTTTCGCTTGTCAATTTATTACAAACAAAATGAATATGGCCATCGCTGTACTACTACATTATATTATAACATTATTTTCTTTAGATTGACATTTTTAAATTCGTTATATCTTTTGAATGGCATGTCCGATTTTAATAATTTAAAAAGTATTTTACTGGTATTGAAATGGTCTTTAATAAAATATCATTTAATAGGATAAGGAATAATACAGAGGTATGGATAATATGGTTTGATTATTGTCGGCACTTTTATTAACTTTTAAAATGTAAAAAAGTAGTTATAGTGTCATAACTACAGTAGTTGGACATATGGTTTCGCGGAGTTTTTTGTAGATATTAATAGGTTCTATAATACTGTAGAACATTTTTTTGTTCTATCAACAATAGTTTCCGCAGCGTACGCGATGACAGATTTTTTGTGACTAATTTTTTCACACCTTGGGTTACATTAATGCATTTTTATTGGGGATCCCTTTTTTTTTGAAAATGTAATATAGCCTATGTCACTCAGTGAAAATGCAGCTTTCTAATGGTGAAAGAATTTTTGAAATCGGTCCAGTAGTTTTTGTGTGAAAACATTACAAACATACATACAAAAACACAAATGTTTCCTCTTTATAATATTAGTTTAGATAAATACGCATTTCTCAAATAGTATATTAAAAAACGAGTTTCATAAGGCACCATTTTGCCGCACGAGATCAGTTTAGAAAACGAGCCGCTTGCGGCGAGTTTTCTAAAGAGCGAGTGCGGCAAAAGGCCTTATGAAACGAGTTTTTTATACTATTTTTCCTATTTTGCGTTTTTTACATTAATAAATTGCTTAAATTGGAATTATTTAATTTGAAAGTTCAGAGTTTAATTTTTATATAAAGCATGCAGTTGGTCGCATTGATACTTGACATTTTCAAATTTAAATCTTGCTATCCGCGAAGTATATTATATTACATATTATTTATTAATTTTCGTTAACATTACTTGATATTTCATTTAAAAATATAAACATGAGTGACATAGAAACATATATATGTTGTTGTCAATTGTATACAACATACGTTGTTTGTGTAAAATACGAACATATATCATATCTGTCAAATGTACATAAATTCTTAAAATCATGACAGCAATGATATTTATTTCTGTATTCGAACAACGCCAACATTGAAAAATGAAAAAAAGCGTATCGAAATAGAGCTCATTTCGATACTGTTTTGGGTTTCATAATGAGTTCATTTCGAACGCAAAATAGAAAAACACTATTTTAGATTGTGTTCCATCATTTTCATTAAAACATTGTACTCGGTCCAATTGACCGCGCGTTGTTATGCTAGAGAACGGACGCAATTTCCATAAAACGCAATCGGCAATTGGAATTGTGTATAACGTCGCTCAGTACATCCCGGCGTAATTCAATGAACTATTTGTTTGACTTACTCGGACACCTGGTCTCGCCGCGATAACAATGGACAAGCCAGCTATTGTATTCGGAGAATAAAGTGTTTTTAAAGTGTTTTCATGAGCGTAGATAGAAGCGGGGTTTTTATAATGTATTTTATTTATTAGTTTATATTTCGTAAGATAAATAAATTGCTGTGAGTAAGTTTCTTGTTTTCATAGTTTTAACTGTTAATTACATCGTAATTTTTGTGATAGATCCTGTTTAATATCGTTTGATTGAATCTATTTCTACCAATTATTTCGACGTAAGTGTGCATTGAATTTCGTTCAGTTTCAATAACTTACGCACACATTTTTAGTTTTCATTTATTTAGATCTAGAACATTGTTTAAGTTACTTTTTCAGACATGATATGAAAGAATGTCGAGAACGGCATTGTAAAACAATGGCGAGTTGGATTGACGGTCATACTGATTGTATGTCCATTGTCAGCGATTCCGAAATTTATTACAAAATCCGTAAAATATCGTCAAAAATTCGTCACTTAGGATCGCAAACACATCTGAACTCTGTAAAACTTTTATGGCGGCTAATATTCCATTAAATAAACTTAGCAATCCCACTTTAAAAATATTTCTGAAAAAATATACTGGTCGAAATGTTCCTGATGAATCAACTTTACGCAAATATTATGTTTCTAGGTGCAGAACAGCAAGGATTATATAAGAACATAGGATTGCTCGATCCCGCAATATTTTCGCCGCGTAGTGGGGAGCCATGACGTCACAAACGGACCAGGTTGAACGCGTTCACTACTGTAAAGCACCTTATAAAATGTGTTTAGCTACTACAACAATTAATTATCGAGTTATATTAGTGCTATTATTATGGTATATAATATTTCATTTGATAATAACATATCCGTCAGTGTACTGTTATAAATATAATACACGTTTTTATTGCCATAAGGTTATACTTTGGTTTATAATTTAAAAAAAAACTTTTCCAACTTCAAATAAACACATTTATTAGGTACATAAACATAAATAAAGAAAGCCGATGAGCATGTATTCTCTATACAAAGCAAAAAATATATATTTTTTAAAATTAAAAGAGTCAGTATATAGCAATGTTTTATTACGCAGTAATTAAATAAAAACGAATGAAATAGTGGTGTTTTGTGTATTGTTTGGAATATTTATGTTTACTTTTGTTATGCTGGTTTGTTTTGAATAATAAACACAATGATTTTAATAGTAATTTTAATATGAATACTAACATGAACATTTAGACATTATGCTGTTTGTGTCACAACTTCTCTCGCAATCCGTTCCACCTCTCGCGTCACCCGCACTTCGCCGATCCCTCACGAGTGCATCCGACGCAAACAGCGCGCATTTGAATCTAATCAAATAGTCGCAACATGCCCCCCGCCTTGAAAGGGATGCCTTTTAAAAGTCTATACAGAAATTTGTTATAACCTAGTTTCCACTGAAGTGGAGGTAAGTTGTCATCCTTTATCAATACCAATGTATTCCTTTTCAGGTGCTCCTGTGATGTCGTCCATTTCTGTCGAATTTGCAGCTCTGCAACATACTCTTTGGTCCATCTGTTCCAGAAATGCTGGCGTAATTGTTGTATATGTTCCCATTTTGACATCTTACACGGTATTATTCTTGAAATGGTTGGATTGGAAACGGTGAGTAAACGTTTACCAATTAAAAAATGTGATGGTGTAAGTGCGTGAAGGTCATTAGGATCTGAGGATAGTGGAGTGAGAGGACGTGAATTTAAAATGGCTTCAATTAATGTGAGTACTGTGTATAATTGTTCGAAAGTTAATTTCTCATTGCCTACAATTCTTTTTAAGTGGTACTTTGTGGACTTAACACCAGCCTCCCATAATCCACCAAAATGTGGGGCATAAGTTGGAATAAAATGCCATGTAATTCCCTGTGAAGCTAAACTATCGACTAAGGAATCCTCATGTAATTCTAGGTAAGTTGATAATTCTTTTAATTCTTTGTGTGCTGCTACGAAATTCCTTCCATTGTCCGAAAAAATATCTGAAGGGATACCTCGTCTAGATGTAAAACGTGAAAATGTTGCCAAAAATGCATCCTTTGATAAATCAGTCACAAGTTCAAGATGGATAGCTCGTGTTGTGAAGCATACAAAAAGGCATATATAGCATTTCGACATTCTTGCTCCTCTTCCATTTCGATCCTTTATCAGAAAAGGTCCAGCGTAATCGATTCCTGTACTGGTAAATGGAAGTGATGGTATTACTCTTTGCTTTGGTAATACTCCCATGATGGGATTGATTTGTACTGGTTTTATTTTACAGCATGTAATGCACTGTCGAACAAATTTCCGTGCGACAGATCTACCTCCAACTGGCCAAAATTGTTCCCTAACCGAAGCAAGTAGCAATTGAGGCCCTGCATGACCCATTTTTCGATGCTCGTTTTCTAACACCAGTGTAGTGAATTTGTGCGATTTGGGCAAAACAATAGGGTGTTTCTTCTCATATTCAAAATTTGAATAATGTAATCGTCCCCCAACTCGTATGATTCCTTCTTTATCTACCATAGGGTTTAGTTTATGAAGTTTGCTTTTGTTGTTAGTCTCTTGTTGACTGGTTAAAAGTTTTAACTCTGTTTCAAAACATTCCCTTTGACACATTTTTATGAGACAATTTGTTGCATTGACAATGTCTGTACTTGTCATTGGTCCCATTGTACGGTTCCTCTGTAATTTTCTGCAATTGTCTGCAAACCGTAAACAATATGCAACAACTCGGTTCAATGTGTTAAGTTTTGAAAATCTGTCAAATAAGTTTAAATGTTGTAGCCGTACAGTCAATACTCTCGGTTGTTTTCTTAATTCAGGTGGTTTGCTACTGAATTTAATTGTTGAATCTGGCCATTCATCAAATGGTTTATTAAGCCATGACGGCCCCTGCCACCACAACTTACTTTGAAGCAATTCATTTGGAGAGATTCCCCTGGTTAGAAGATCTGCAGGATTGTGATGTGTTCGTACATGGTAACATTCGTTTTGTTTTGTTAATGTTTGTATTTGTTCTATTCGATTGCCAACAAAGGGTTGAAGTAAGTTAGCTGGAGTGTTAATCCAATGTAATGTAATGGATGAATCGGACCATAAATATGTCTTGTCAAATTTGATTTGACTTGTTTTTTGAGTCTTCTTCACTAATTGGGCCAGTAGTAATGCACTACACAACTCTAATCTTGGTATTGTTGTAGGCCTTAGTGGTGCAACACGAGTCTTAGCACAAAATAGGTTAGTGATAAATTTTCCTGTTGCAACTTCTGTTCTCATATATATACATGCGCCATATGCACTCTGCGATGCATCTGAGAATCCATGTAATTCAAGTCTAAGGGCATTGTTACCGATAACATATCTTGGTAGCTGCAATTTATTTAACATCGGTAATTCTTTTCGAAAAGTTCTCCACTTTGTGTAAACTTCTGCGGAAACCGTTTCATCCCATGTTAATTTTGATGCCCATAAATTTTGCAAAATAATTTTTGCGACAATAATGCTAGGACTTAACAATCCTAGTGGATCATATATGTGAGCAATATCAGATAATATTGTACGTTTTGTTACTCTCCGATTTGTCATTTCTTGTATGCTGAATTGTAATGTATCCTGTCTACAACCCCAATACAAACCTACTGTTCTTTTTGTATCATTGCTCTCAAAATGTACATGATTGGTTTGCGATTTTGTTTCTAACTGATTCAATATGGTTGAATTATTTGAACCCCATTTGTGAAGTTCAAATCCAGCAGATGTCAGAATTTTGCAAATTGACTTCGCCTTTGTGATTGTTTCGTCTATTGTATTCCCACCAGTGATCAGATCATCGACATAGAAATCTGATAGAATGGTGCGCGATGCTTCTGGTTCCTGCTCTTGATATTCATATGCCAGTTGTTTCAAACACCGAACTGCCAAATATGGTGCTGCCTTGGTTCCATAGGTAACAGTGTTGAGATTAAATGTCTTAATAGGTTCGTCTTCCTTTTTTCTCCATAAGATGGATTGTAATCTTCGTTGATCTTTCGCTACTAATATTTGTCTGTACATCTTCCTTATGTCTCCACATATCACATATCTCCATTGTCTGAATCTAAATATGATCGAGACTAAATCTTCTTGTATGTTTGGACCCCTATACATTATATCATTTAACGATAATCCCGTATCTGTCTTCGCTGAACCATCAAAAACTACTCTTAAACTTGTTGTTGTGCTATTAATATTTTGTACTCCATGGTGAGGCAAAAAATAATTAATCTCTTCTGATTCCATGTTGTATTCTGACATATGTCCTAATTGTTCATATTCTGTCATGAACTGTACATAATCTTTCTTGAGTACCTTGTTGTACTTGAATTTCTTTTCCAAACTAGCAAATCTTGTCATTGCCATGTGTTTTGAATCACTTAGATTACTGATTGCCTCTTTCAATGGTAATCTTACAATAAATCGTCCACTCTCGTTGCGTTCTACTGATTTGTTAAAAATATCTTCGCATTGATAGTCTTCCTGAGACATAGGCGTCTTTTCCTCAAAACTCTCAAGCATCCAAAATTTCTCTAGTTGTTCATGTAAATTTTGATTATGCGCTATATTGCAATGAATTTCAGACTGGGATGATTTTGATCCCATATTGCCTGCTACTATCCAACCTAATTTTGTTTTTTGAAGTATTGGTTTATCTGTGCCCAGATTGTGTTGTCCAATACATAACAATTGCCAGAATAGTTCTGTTCCAATTAAGATGTCTATTTTTCCAGATGTGGAAAATCCTGGATCTGCCAGCCTTAAGTGAGGTGGAATACCCAATGTTGCTCCATTTATCGAGAGTTCTGGTAAATCATCCACGATAGAATCCAATATAAGACATGTGATCTCTTTTTCATAGGAATTATGCAATGACTGTAATGTGAATGTACATTTGTGTGTTATGTTTGATATGCTTCTATTAATTCCTATAATTGATGAATTGATTGGTATTTTGTCCAATCCTAATTCCATGCACATCCTGTTGGTCATAAAATTTGATTGCGACCCGGAATCTAAAATAGCTCGGCACGTGCTTGGGTAACCCTTATTATTTGTTATCTGAACAAGCGCTGTAGCCAATAATATTTGTTGTGGTTTACTATTTTGCACTGATAATGCTATACCTTGATCGTTTTCGTGTGTTGGATTTGTATCACGCGGTATATGCAATAGCGTATTGTGTTTACCCATGCATATTCTACATTTGCCAGATGTGCACTCTTTCACTATGTGTCCAGTTTTCAAACAATTTATGCAAAGTTTTAACCTTCTGACTTTATCAATTCTTGCTGGAATTGGTATTTTGAGAAACTCTGTACAATTGAATATAAAATGCCCACCATTACAAAAGGTACATGCTTGCTTTGCCGTTAAAAATGCATAATTGTTCTTTGACTGTGTTTCACGTTTGAATTTTACTGAATCAGTTTTTCTTGATTCCAGTGTTTCTAACATGTCAGCTCTAGATTTTAAAAATGTCTTTAAATCCTCTAATGTTGGTATTGAACCTTTTGTCTTGCTTTCCTCCCATTCCCTTCCTGTTATTTTGTCTAATTTCTTTGTGACTATAAAAATTATTAAAGTATCCCAATGCTGTGTGGGTTCTCCTAAATTTGTTAATGATCTCAAATGTTTTGTTAAATTGTCAATCAAATCACGTATGTCATTGGCTGATTCTTTTGTAACACCCTGTATGTCAAATAATGCCTTCACATGATTGTGAACAAGTAAGGATATATTATTAAATCTCTCACATAAAACATCCCACGCCACTGCATAATTTTGCGCAGAAAATTCAATAGAATGTATAACCTGCGCTGCCCCATCTTCTAATGCAGCCCTTAAATAATGAAACTTTTGTATTGGATCTAAGGTGTCATTGCAATGAATTAATGACTGAAAAGTGTCTCTAAATTCTAACCAATTTTCGTATTTTCCACTAAACTTAGGTAAATGAATTTGTGGCAACTTTACATTGTTATTCCTTCTATTGGAAGCTACAGTATTTTCATGTTCTACAATGCCTAAATTGTTAGTGCTTTGATTGACAGATTTACTATTCAAGTCATTGTTTTGGATTGTATTTGTATTATTTAATATCGTCTTGGCTCTAGCAATTAAATCATAATACAATGACTCGAATGTATCCCTTTCTTTTAGCTGTTCATCATAATTATTGGTAATTATGTCGATATTCTCTTGTAGTGTATCGAATTCACATATTATATTTTCGATTCTATTAAATCTTGTTTGTAATTCTAAATATTTTGTGTTTTCTATGATACCATTTAATGATTCTAGTTGTTTTAAAAATGTTGTGAATGATGTTAATTTTGATTTTAACACACCACGTTTTCTAATAAATTGATGTTCTGTTTCAGCCATAATTTACAAGTACTCACAAAAAATTGAGGAATAGAAGGAAATATTAAAGGATTACTCACGATTTTTGTTGGCGATGTTTTCGCACTTTGACCGGCTGCAATCTGATGATGCTCCGATGGCGTCGCTGCTATGTATATGGTAACGCTGCTTACCAAATTTTCGTTGAATTGTTCAACCCGTTTCGAAGGACCATGTTTTGTGTATTGTTTGGAATATTTATGTTTACTTTTGTTATGCTGGTTTGTTTTGAATAATAAACACAATGATTTTAATAGTAATTTTAATATGAATACTAACATGAACATTTAGACATTATGCTGTTTGTGTCACAACTTCTCTCGCAATCCGTTCCACCTCTCGCGTCACCCGCACTTCGCCGATCCCTCACGAGTGCATCCGACGCAAACAGCGCGCATTTGAATCTAATCAAATAGTCGCAACAAGTGGTGTTTCGCATTTTTTTTAGCTAGTGTTCGTTGAGTGTCTGACGGTGTACTAGTAGAAAGCTTGCGTTTACTCGATTTTTTAGCATTGTCAAGGGTTCTTTTTGTATTTAAATAATTCATACGGATAACAGTTCTTAATTTACAAAATAATTTTATAATAACAAAGCACAAATTTTCTCGCTTTTTTATTTTTAAAGCTAGTCTTTTAACAACCAGTGTTTCTTTCCGCAGTTTATTATCGCCATGATATATCTCAAAATATTTGTTCCACTGTTTAATGGTACTTAAGAAATCTGTTGAGGGCTTAATAAGACCACCAAAAGAGAGCTGTTGTACCCATGAGGGTAAATTGTAGGCGTGATCGGCTTTAATTTTATAAGTATAATCGCCGAGTTGGGGATGACTGTTTTTAAATTTCTTCGCTATAAAACCAGAAATGTACTCAAATGCATCGTCCGTTGTTTCTGGTGATTTTGCATCAGATATTTCTGAAATCCCTGATGATGAAAACGAGCTTCCATTGCTACTTTGAGTTGCATTGCTGTCAAACTTCTCTTCCGGTAATTCAAGTGAAACTTTCGCTTGTTCCAAAACTGTGGCCACTATATATTCTTCAGGAACAGCTACTTGTGTGTTCACCTTTAAAAAAAGTATAGCTATGTAGATAGGTACCTATATAATACTAGGAATATGTAAAGAATTAATAAACACATTTTATGTACCTGTGCTTCTAAAATACCAGGATTCTTCCCAAGAATAATCATTCTTATTCTTTTGATGGCTTCCAATGGAGATGGATGTTCAGTCGGCCCTCGACATCTAAGCTGGAAGAAAAAATTCTCCAAACAATCCTGATTAAGTTTATGAGTACATATATAATGTACATCTTCAAATTCGGTCTTCATATCTCGTAAAAGTAGTTTCAACGATTCTATAGAAATTATTATTCCTTTCTGAAAAATTTGCAAAGTGTTTTTTTCTTCAGCTCTCATGTCAAATATTAAATCTCTAACTTTATTTAAGTGTTGTTCTTGGTCCTGTAAATAAATTCCAAAAGGGGCTTTCATAGGGTCAGGGCCAGGAGATCTATTCACATGGCTATTAAAAATATCAAACCAAGAATTAATATTGTCTATGAACATTCCGACATCTTCAGCAAGTTTTTTATCAGGGCCTGGTTTGTATCGTAATAATGCCTGGGCGGTCTTATGTGATAACAATTCAGCCGCTAGTCTTACATTTTGTCTTTTACTCTTTTCAACTGTAATATGCTTTTCAGAAATTTTATAACAGGAATTTACTTCTACATTGGTTAATTCTATCAAACTTTCTAAAGGTTCTTTTCTTATCTCTTTGTTTCCAGCACTTATCAATATAAATCCTGAGTCCAAAAACCAATTACGGAGAAGTTTCAGTAAATGGGGAGCATCTGCGAAAACATAAACATTTTTCTTGGTTTGCGGATGCTCGAAATAGGTCTTATTTATGTCAACGGACAACGCTTTCCAGAGACCAACATTACTGCTTCCGCAATCACTTACAATTGCAACACAGTTATATGATATTTTATGCAATTGGGTGATCAGATCCATTAACACATCCTTTGTCATCTTTTTGTCAAAATCTAGATAGATAGGCTGTTTCCAAGTAGAAAATAAGCTTCTAACCATACAGATTTGCATTAAATTGTAAGGACCTAGCACCTGATCTTCACCAACACAATACTCTAAAGTGGTTTTAACTTTGACTTCATCAAAAGAAATGACTACAGTTTTCTCTCTTGCAGACATATTTTCTCCTGCTACCTTTAGAAAAGTTAGTACATCTTCTAAAACTCCCGGCGTTATTCTGATTTTTGATGCCCACTTTCTCAAAGATGACAACGCTGGCAACGGAAAATTAATTTAGTTCGCAAAAATATATAGCATTTCTTGCTGAGGTAACTAATAGTAAAAGCAACTGCAATCTATTCAGTAGTCCAATTAACGCGTTTCTTTTTGTTTAGAAGAATAGAAATTTGATTTTCTGTTAAGAGTTTTCTCAGTATTTTTACCGTTTCCTGTTTTTGTGCAGGTTTATCTTGCTTGTTCTTTCTTCTATAGTATAAAAGTTGTTTTTTCTGCAAATTCAATTTGCGTTTCATAATTTCCATCTCTGTAGATAATTTAGTGTGACTTTCACGAAGCTCCGCATATTGTTTAGATAATATATTTTCTGCTGGGACAGTTAAAGGCTTATCGGTTTTATGCTGAGAATTTCGATAGTCTAAAACATTTCGTAACACTGCTAAAGGAGGATGCTAGAAGTATTGGTGAGTGCAAGGAGCTCACACAAATCCCAAATTTAAAAAATCAGTTGTACTTTCTTCACGAACACTTTGGAAAATTGCCAAAACTAATCACTTATTTTGAAAATCGAAATCTCAAATTAAATGACGAATTAACCACATTAGATGTGGCTGTTAATAATTTGAAAAGTATTCCAAGTGACTTCGGATGTGGCCTTCGGCAAAAGTTTGAAGCAATTCTTAATAGAAATCCAGATTTAATTACATTGCAGCAATTATGTATGGAGACAATTCCACAAAATCAAACGGTTAAATATGAAGAAATAAAAGAATATTTCCAGTATGCACCTATAACCAGTTGCGATGTAGAAAGGACGTTTTCTATTTATAAGGTTGTACTTAATTCAAAGAGAACAAAATTGACAGAAGAAAACCTTGAGAAACTATTGCTAGTCAATATTAATACTCCTTTACTCAACTTGAACGACAAAATGAACAAATAAAAATGTTCCAATTATAGAAATAAAATTAAAAACTTTAAAAATACAACTTTTCAACAAATACATATGTATTTCGTAATTTTATAGATCACCACCCGTTTGTTTTCCAATTATATAAATAAAATTAAAAACTTTATAAATACAACTTTTCAACAATTAAATATGTATTTCGTTATTTTATAGATCACCACCCGTTCGTTTTCCAATTATATAAATAAAATTAAATATTTTAGAAATACAGCCTTTCGCCAATACTGCACTGGGTGGTAAGCGTGTCCGTTCTATGTTATCACTAGGGAAGAACTACTACAAAAAATAATAAATTTACTTTTCAGCAAAATGTAATTTCTAAAATATAATGTGTGATACACCGTTGAATTCGCAATGAAAAATTTCATCAGATACAGCATGTATTTTTTCTCCGTACATATAAAAAAATTAAGTTGATGATGGTTTTAAAAACTTAAACGTCGTACTAAAAATGTAACAACACCATGTTGTAGAGCTTTAAAAGTGCCAATGAAGAAGTTTTATTTATTTTTCGTTAACTTATAAAATAAAGTGATAAAAAAATAAAAACAAATATTTAAAAAAACATTTTCCTAAATATTTTAAAAAACAAAAAACATTATTGAATTATGTAAATGCCATGTTAAAACTAACTAAAGTGTGTAACTTTCTTCCCATTTAAACAACTTTGCATCTCTTACTGTTCCCGAGATCCCCATGCAGTTCATTCTTATCTTGGACGCAGTGTATATGTTTTTTTTTCATTACACAAGCTTATATTTTAATTTACATGTGTATGTAATTATACTTCAGTTAATTGTTGCTTGTTGAGGGTAGAAAATAACGAGTAATCTGGGATTGCTTAGACGATTGCGTCTGTAACTTTTCACAGCCTCGATTTCGTTCTTAAACTTCAAACTTCGAACAAGGAACGGATCAAATTCAAGAGCTTTTTCAACAAGCTGCTCTTGTAAGATTGAAATTTCTCTTAGGTGTGAGATTCTATTAGATCATGAATTTCATCTTGCCTGATATCTTCAAATCCATCGCCCCCGATTTGATGGAAAGTTTCATATATTCTTCTTGATTTGTTATAGGCCAAAGATACTTCCAACATGCATTGATAAAGCTAGTCTTCAACTCTCCCAGTGAGGCGTCGATATCTGCGATGCAATCCACTATGTTAAATTTTAAATAGTTAATTGACGAAGGAGATACTTGTTGAAACTGCATTATAACGCTAAGAAATAACTAATTAAACTTCTAGTTTCAAAAAATTATTTTATTATAAATATCACTACAATATTGTTTCGCCATACAATGGCTTCATCAGTATTCATCCAGCTGATGAAGCCATTGTATGGCGAAACAATATTGTAGTGATATTTATAATAATAGTATATTAAAAAACAAGTTTCATAAGGCACCATTTTGCCGCACGAGATCAGTAAAGAGCGAGTGCGGCAAAAGGCCTTATGAAACGAGTTTTTAATACTATTTTTTCTATTTTGCGTTTTTTACATTACTAAATTGCTTAAATTGGAATTATTTAATTTGAAAGTTCAAAGTTTAATTTTTATATAAAGCATGCAGTTGGTCACATTGATACCTGACATTTTCAAATTTAAATCTTGCTATACGCGAAGTATATTATATTACATACTATTTATTAATTTTCGTTAACATTACTTGATATTTCATTTAAAAATATAAACATGAGTGACATAGAAACATATATATGTTGTTGTCAATTGTATACAACATACGTTGTTTGTGTAAAATACGGACATATATCATATCTGTCAAATGTACATAAATTCTTAAAATCAAATGACAGCAATGATATTTATTTCTGTATTCGAACAACGCCAACATTGAAAAATGAAAAAAAGTGTATCGAAATGAAGCTCATTTCGATACTGTTTTGGGTTTCATAATGAGTTCATTTCGAACGCAAAATAGAAAAAAGAATTTTTTGAAACTTACTTTAATTACTTATTTCTTAGCGTTATGTTAAATTTTTCCAACTGTAAATCACTGTTTCTTCTGAATTAAGCTCAATCGAATCCAAAATTCGCTGGAAACATCGCCTGGTGTAATAGGCTTTAAAAGCTACAATTATTCCCTGATCCAGGGGTTGAAATAAAGTCGTCGTATTTGGCGCAAAAATATCACATTATCATTAGGATGAGCTCCTATCAGAATAGAGGGATATCCATGTGCGTTATCGATTAGTAAAAGGACTTTGAAGTCAAGGTTTTTAGACGCAAGATAGTTCTTTACCTCAGGGATAAAACAATCATAAATCACTCCTGGAATAAAACTCCGGCGACACATGACTCTTTATTAGCTCGCCAAAAACGGGTAACTAATTTTTATTTTTTCCCTTTAATGCTCGCGGATTTAGGGACCGATATATCGTCATCGGCTTTATCTGAATATAACCTGAAGCATTTGCACACTTAAGAGTAGAGAAACTCGATGTTTTGCCATCTGGAGCAAACCGTTCTGTTTCGGAAAGAAAAATCCTACTCGCCATTCTCTTCCAGTACACTCTCGTCTCATCTCATTACACACCTGTTGTGGTAGATATCCTCCTTCTTGAATTATTTTTTAAGTTCTCCGGGAATTTTTTTTGCTGCCTCATGGTCAGCAGATGCCGATTTGCAGGTCGATTTTATATTATGCAAATTATGCCTTTTCTTGAAATTTTTAAACCAACCTTTCCTGGCCTGGAAGTCAAACAATGAATTAGAATCTTTGTTTATACGATCAAATATTCTTTTAGCATTAGCTCTTGTCAGAGCAGAACTGATCGGAACATACTTCTGAGATATTTCCTCCAACCAAACGCTTAAAGCTGTCTCTTCAAGGATTTTATTTCGCACTTGAGAAACAATTTTCGCGCTGACAGGATGAGCACTAGTCGCGACATTCTCTTTGATCGATTTTTCATTTTTTTTATAGAACGCACTGTCGACTATTTATGCTGAAAAGTCGCCCGACTATAAAGTAGCTATTTTTTACAAATTTATTATATTTATCACACACTTCATTTCACATTTTTTACTGTTCGTTAGCGAATAATCAGAAGTCGCGAATGTGGAATTCGTCCGCATTTGAATTATCGCGAATGATAAAAACTCGCGGATGTCAAAACCGCGAATGTTGAGGGATTACCGTATTTAAAATGAAATTTCCACCTGTTTTGAAGTCTAAATACAAAGTGTAATACTACATGGGAAATAGAATTTTCCGTAGAATTCAAATTTTGAGGAAAATATACAAGGTGCTACTTAAAATAAAAAATGTAGGGTCGTTTCTGGTTAAACTGGAAGTGAAAGAACATGAATATTTGACTCAATTTAAAGAACATTAGGTGTATATCAGATGCCCCAAATTTCAAATTTTTAGTTTATTTACGCCATTGGAACAACATAACTGTGACACCCGGTAAAGGATGATTTAACAAAAGGTGAGACTCGCCTATCAGTGTTTGATTGTGGAAAAAAATGGTATTAGTTTCGAGTAGCCATGCGTTTACAAGAGGCTATTAAATTTTCAATATCGTCTCACGTTTAATTTGATAGATACAATTGCTTAAAGAAGACATTCTATGTGAAAGTTTTAAAATAGAACAAATTGTTATTCGCGGTGCAATTCACTACTACATCGTACTGTGTCTTTTAAGAAGATAATCGCAACCAAGATTTTGGCGAATTTGCAGCAAACATTAGACAGCGATGCTCCCTCGAAAACCAAGATTTGCCGCTGGGTTGCTCGCTTTCAACATGGCGACATGAGCCGATATGGTCGAAGAGTGAAAGAAGAGTGCGGACATGGCTACTGTACGTGTGCGCCACATTTTGCGTATTGACTTAGACATGCTTAAACTCTTTGCAAGTGGGTGTCGCATTTACTGAATGTTAATTAAAAATGTGGAAAACCACAAATTTTCAACGACGATTTGAATAGCAGCATGATATGTCCCGTTGATAGTTTGGCCCTTTGCGAGATAGTCGATAAAAATTATCACCTTCGAATTCCAAAATACTGTGGTCATTACCATGGTTGGAATGGTAATGAACACGTATTTTTGATTTCGAAGGGGATAATTCTTATCGACTATCTGGCAAAGGGCCAAGCTATATCACGGTGCCCTTTAGGACAAAGTTAAAGTTGCCATGACCGAAAAGGGATCCACAGACTTTCGAAAGAAAATGCTTTTTCATCGTGAATGCACTGTCGCATTGTACGTGAGAAACTGGATGAATTACGATTCCAGGTTGTCCCCAGACACCCTATTCACCGGATCTAGCTCCTTCAGACTTCCACTTATTCCCAAAACTATTCAAAAAAGCTTATTTGAGAAATAAAACAGTGTTTTGACAACCTTGAAGCTGACAATTATAAAGCTGGCATAATGGCACTTCAGCACCGCTAGTCCAAGTGTATTAATGTTGACGGTGAAAAATTTAAAAAAAGCGTTGCCGTAATTCAATTGTTTCATTTTAAGTCACACCTTTCGTCAAATCATCCTCGTATAACTTAGTTTATATCCCATTTTTAATTTAATATTAGAAATACTGGGTATCGTGATAATAAATCTAAGTAGTACATTCTTTCGTGCATAAAAGATTGCTTCTTTCACATTCTATTTGAAATTGCTTTTGAAAGGAACAATTTGGTCCTACATGCTCCAGATACCATTATATTATAGACTTCTTTTTCGTTAGATTGCACCGGATTGCACATGCATAGATATGTACTTAATGCTAAGACACAGAAAAAGATACGCTTTATATGTAAACATACATATATGAATTCTTATTCTATTTACATAACATGCATCAATTATTGGCACGTTTTCAATTATATGCAGCGTGTGTTTCATTATGTCATTTTGAAAATGAATACAATAAGAAAAAATATTACATCAAAATTTCGTAATTTAAAGAGAAAAGGATCAGAATATTTACGTTCAGGTTTCTTTTGAGTGATTATATAAATTTGTCTATCACATACTCACTACAAATAAATATTAATATAAATTTCACACATTTATGGATATACCTATTAATATACTTTGAATAATTCGAAATTACAATCTTCATTCGAAAACTTTAAGTAGAGGATAATATACGCGTTCCTCAAGGCGGTATATAATGTGTTGTAAATCAAAACCGTGAATAATAAAACCTTATTTAAATAAAATATATATTTTTTATTAAACAAGCACATTTTTAATAATATAAAATATTACTAAAAATCTGGTATGGAGAACACAATAGGAGTTCATATATTTGTGAAAGTATCTCTCGAGAGATGCAAACAAGTGTTTCATCTTACTACAAAATCGTCAGTACGTACCACTGGAGAGATACGTTCACAAAAGCAACACCCTTGCCATATACAGAAGTTATTAAGACACAGCGTAAAAGAACTCGTTGACGAACGCTAAAACAACTATCACTGTCTCTGTCTCCATAACAAGTGTAAAACTAAGTCAGAGGCTTCCGTCTGAAGGATATAGCCGCAGCTTGCAGAAGCTATATTAACGTGCCTCCACTCTTTATCGGACAAATCGAATGCGTATAGGTATAACACAGTAATTTGAAACAAAAAATCTTCTCCGCCTTTCCATTGTTTTTCTTTAAAATAGGTCAAATTCTCAAAAAAAAAGTATTTTTTTACCCCGTATACTTTTTACTACCGTGCAACACTGTTGATGTGTCAGAATATACAACATTAAGTACGGAACTCTAGTGTGGGGGGACAGAAACTAACTTGTGAAACTGTAATAACTTTGCAAGAAAACTATTATTAACATTAAATAAACATTGTGTTTCATTGAAGGAGAAAGAACAAGAAATTTGTAAATTACAGAGGTGTATACAATGTGTCCGGGAAAATGTGGGAAATCTCTCGGATTCAGATAGAACATTAAAAAATAAGATGACAAGTTCCCATAATTTTTTTCCTAGCGGCCCTCCCTACGGAGATACGGCCTCCTAAAGGACGCCACTGGAAATCTATTTTTCTTGAATAACTTTTAAACTACTTATTATAATTTAATGAAAATTTAATATGATAAACAGTAGTAAGGACCTCTTAAAATACTGCCCTTAAATTTAAATTAGCTTGTTTAGTTTACCAGGGGCGGACTAGGTTGTTCATTTTAATGCTTATATTTTTAACACCCTGTGTGATAAGGAGTTAAAAAAAACTAATTTGGATACCTTGAACATTAAGCTAAAGATAAGGTACTCTTGTTCATTGTCGATAAAATGAACCGTTTTCGAGGAAAAAAAAATAAAAGAATTAATGTTTTATTTCTATTAAAAAGAACCATGTTTTTTATTTTTTTTTTGTCTGCAACAAAGTGTGATACAAAAGTCTGAAATAAAACTGTTTTCAGTACTAAAAAACGCATTGTTTTTACAAACGTTACTATGGTACCCACGAATTAATAAATATCTTGCATAACGTGTAAATTTTAAATCTTGTAATCTTTCATATTGTTCAATAAATTAATATCGTAGTAAAGGATCAACGTGTTGATCCTTTACTACGATATTAATTTATTGAATTTTGAATATCTTGGTAAATTTAATTTGATAATGGGATACACATTTAGTGAGTATGCAGATATGCATCTTATGTACGGTCTTGCATCTTGCAATGCTTTGGAAGCAGAAGGTTGTATGAATCGCAATATTCCAAATCAGAAAGCATTTCAGCGACTTGACCAACGTCTAAGAGAGACTGGTGGGCGATTCCAGTTAATAAGGTAACATTATTGACTTTCTTTAATGTTTTAGGAAGTTTTGCGAAAAAAAGTACTGATGCTGGTGTGAGAAGAACAGTACCTACGGTGCAATTGGAGGAAAATATTTTGGATACTGTAGGTGATACTCCTTCAATAAGCACTCGAAGATTAGCCGCGCAGCTTAATACGTCAAAAACGACAATTCATGAAGTACTTAAAGAACAGTTGTTTTACCCTTATCATCTGCAAAAAGTGCATCTACTACTTCCTGAAAATTTTCCTAGTAGAATCCAGTTCGCAAACTGGCTGTTAGATCAGCAACGAACAAACCCAAACTTCATTAGCACTATTCTTTTTACCGATGAAGCAGGGTTTACCAAAAATGGTATTGTAAATTTACATAACTCGCATGTATGGGCTGATGAAAACCCTCATGCCACTGTCGTTCATCATTATCAACATCAGTTCCAATCAATTAATCAACTAATGTTTGGGCAGGAATAATTGGTAATTTTTTGATTGGACCATGCGTATTGCCGCCACAATTGAATGGTGAACTTTATTTACAGTTCCTTCAGAACGCTTTTCTGGATTCAATAGAGCATTTGCCACTTGCAACCCGCCAAAGCATGTATTTTATGCATGATGATCATTTTAGCGTTGCTGTACGCGACCACCTGAATAACGTCTATCCAAACCTTTGGATAGGCAGAGGAGGTCCCATTGCCTGGCCTCCACGGTCTCCCGACCTAACGCCAATGGATTTTCACCTGTGGGGTCATTTCAAAACCTTGGTGTATTCCTCTCCGGTTGATACTAGGGAGGAACTTTTACAGAGAATCACATTTCATTGTGATGTGATAAGAAACAATGCTGGGTTGTTGTGGCGAGTACAGCAGTCCTCTATTCGTCGTGCCCGCGAGTGTATCAGAGTTCACGGAGCCCATGTTGAACCCACTTATGAAGTTTTTAATTGATTATTTCTAATTAGCGTATTTAGGTACAATCGTTGCAAGCTTTAGCGAGTACATTTCTAAACAGAATTTTTGTTAAGGTGCCTTTCTGGGACAAAACTGCATTTCTAAGAATCTTTGTAATTTTGTCGTATTAAATAACCTAAACTTAAACTTTTTGTTCCTGGAATGACTTTTGTATCACACTTTGTTGCAGACAAAAAAAAATAAAAAACATGGTTCTTTTTAATAGAAACAAAACATTAATCCTTTTATTTTTTTTCCTCAAAAACGGTTCATTTTATCGACAATGAACAAGAGTACCTTTTCTTTAGCTTATTGTTCAAGGTATCCAAATTTGTTTTTTTAACACCTTATCATACAGGGTGTTAAAAATGTAAGCAATAAAATGTGCAACCTAGTCCGCCCCTGGTAAACTAAACAAGCTAATTTAAATTTAAGAGCAGTATTTTAAGAGGTCCTTACTACTGTTTATCATATTAAATTTTCATTAAATTATAATAAGTAGTTTAAAAGTTATTCAAGAAAAATTGATTTCCAGTGGCGTCCTTTAGGAGGCCGTATCTCCGTAGGGGGGGGGCGCTAGGAAAAAAATTATGGGAACTTATGTTTTAATGTTCTATCTGAATCCGAGAGATTTCCCACATTTTCCCGTACACATTGTATAATCCTTTTATTACCTGAACTCTGTTAGTAGTGGCAGTGGTAGTACTGGCAGGTTATGAGATTTACGCAGGTAAAGGACAATATTTGGTAGAGAAACCCAATTGATTATGTATGCTTGTATGCTATAAAAGCTGTAAGATAACCATGGAAATAGTTTACTCAAAAGTTTTTGTTCAAAAGTTACAATCTAAAATACAAATCTATTCATTTGTGTTATTTATTATTTATTTTATTTATTCTACCCAACAGAATATTATAATTTCATTTACAGAATATCTTAAGAATATACATAAGAAAAAAAAAGAGAAATAAAATTGTCATTTACATGAAAACAAGTAAAAGTAAAAAAGTACTAATATACTAAATCTTCTCTAGTATTATAAAATAGAGGTTCATTCGAGTAACATCCCATCGGCCTAGCATGCCACTAGCGAAGTGTTGTGCTACGCTCAACGTTGTCCGGCGGTGACTGACAAAATATATATAAAAGTAATAAAAACAAAAAATAAGAACATCCAGCAGTTAATGAACTCAACAGGGCTGCAACGAATATGTATTGCAGCCATCATAAAGAAGTCGTTTGAAGGTCAACAAATTATTGAAGTGTGATACAAAACGTCTAAAGGAGAGGGAAGGTACGCCAAGGCGAGAAAGGAGTAAAGCGTGATTAAAGTCCATAGGGAGTTAAACACCGTCCACTTTCAACCACAAGTACTTCAAGAATCGGCGCTGAACTTGCTCAGATAGAAGTTTTCGTGATTGACAACATGGATATCAAGCTGACATATTCCAAACCTGATCTCACTATGTAATATATATGGGAAATTCAATACGCTCACGTTAGAAAATTCGCCACAGTTACGGATAATGAATCCTAGTGTTTGTGTAACCTGCTTAGATACATTGCTGATATGCTTATTAAATGTGAATTCCATATCAAAGATAACGTTCAGGTCTTTAATTGATTCAACACGTGTTATATTCTTATCTCTAAGTTGTAATATTTACTCTTGTCGTGAAAGATAATATCTTACACTTATCGGGGTTCAAAGGTAAATTGTTATTTCTGCACCAATTCTGTATGTGTACCAGATCACTTTGTATTAGATGACAATCCCTCAAGACGGTGACCCAAGAAAGCAACTTCAAGTTATCGGCAAATAAAAGGTTATTCGACTCGATCTGATCTGAAAGATCATTAATGAAAATAATAAAAAGAGCCTTGCGGAACTTCAGACGTGTAATGTAAGGTGTTGAAAAATATCCGTTTAGAACACGAGCTGAGGTCTATTATGAAGGTACGAACAAATTACATGGCAATATGTTCTGTGTATAACTGTATATGTACAGTCGCGAGCAATAAATTCTGGTCGTCAAAGTCATGCTTTGACGCAATGGCAAATGCTCCATTGTATAACCGTCGTAAATGTCGTAACCTTCAATCATGTTACATGACAATAATTGTCATTTTTTCAAATTTCATTCATTTCGACAATTTATATTGACATAGGCATTATCAGGCGGGGGAAATTTACAATTTTTGACAATCTAATCAAATTTTGAAGTAACATTAACGACCAGAATTTATTGCTCGTGACAGGGTAATAAAAAATTGAAGCTTTATTTTTAATTGAAAATAGTACACACAAAGTAATGACAAATGAAAAAAAAATTGCGACGAAAGTTGTAAAGTAACAGAGATATTCACGTATGCGAGCAATACAGGAACACCTCCTAGAGCAAATATTCCAAGTTACCGCCTCCTGCTTGAATACAAGCTTGTGCTCGGCGTATCCACGAGTTGTACCACGCGGGGATATCTTACTTGCTTATTATGTCTGCAGCATCAAGAAGACGTATGGTCAATAATTGAATGTTTCTAATTTAATTATCGTTATTGTACACCAAATTAGTTGTATAAAAGTCCATCAGGTTCAAGTCGCGTGATCTAGGTGGCTATGCAATAGGCCCACCTCTACCTATCCATCGGTCACCGAACGTATTATGTATATTCTCATACACTTCGTAACTGTTATGAGGTAGAACACCAACATGCGAAAACAACATGTACTGAGGCACGTTGCTCTAGGAGGTGTTCTTGTGTTGATCGCATAAATTGAATATCTCGGTTACTCTAAAACTTTTTCTACAATTTTTTTTCATTTGTTATTATTTTGTGTGTACTGTGTACTATTTTCAATCAAAAATAAAGCCCCAATTTGTTTATCACCTTATATAACGTTAATCAATCTAAATCTAAATCCATGTAACCCACAAATATATAATTAAATTATAAAATTAAAATTATATAATTAAAGTTATTTGAATCTTTAGGATTTATATGAGGGATACCGCTAAAATTCGCGGGATCAAGCACTTCTTGAATTGCCAGCATTCCACAATTATCATATTCGTAAAATTTGACATTTTTAACCTATAATTCAGATGACAATTCGATTTCAAAACGAACAGTCTTGTCTCAACAGAATTTAATTTTTCGCATTTTGACAAGTAATGTGCTACTTTACTACAATCAAAATCGTTTATTGTGGCACTTTACCACATAGATACGTCACTTTACTACATAGTCATGTCAATAAAAATAAAACACAGTTTGACAGAAAATTATTTATTTAAATATTGGAATTGGAACTATTGTGAAATATATTAAAAGTACAATTATTCAAATTTGAAAACCTAACAACACCCATTTTATTCAATTCTATTTGCTCTTCCTGAAAATTATTATAATTTTCCATCTGTATTCTTGAATGATTGTGAAGTGCCACTGGTTCTTGCTGATGAAATATACTTCTTGAAATTTTCAGCTTATTGGCAATGCTCTCCTCGATATACCCTTCCGCCACACTAGTTGACTGCCATCCTCCATACTTTTTAAGTGTTTGAATATCAGCTCCACTGTCAGCGAGGAAGGTAGCAGACGTCCTACTCAAGCATTGGCCAGTATAAGCAGACGCATCTGGGAGTTTTAAGTATTCTGCTACTTTTTGGGAAATTTTTGCAAAAGTGTTGATGCCAATAGCTTGGACTGTGCACTTACCGTGATTGTAGTAAATGAAAAATCTATTGTGTTTTACGGTTTTGGGTCTCACTCGTGAATACTTATGATAAATTTCATATCCGTTGCACTCTGATCCTACGGTAAATATACGTCTCTTTTTGGTTTTGGTATCATGTAAAGTTATAACTAACATTTAAACCAAATATCAGTACCACTTTCATTAATAGAAATTTGTCATCTGAAGCCTCTTTCAAAAATTTCATAACGTCTCCCATAGTCAACACTTTTGACTTCTTTGGTTTGTACCCGTCATTTTGACGTTTCAAGAATGCAGTTAGTTTTCTATATTGTGATATATCTATATTATCGTTAATTTGTATAGTACTTTTCAACATTGAATATGTAGACCACAAACTGGATGCCTTAAGGACTTTTGCCTAAAATAATGTAAAACATTGTATGAATAACACTAAAATATATAGAAACAAATAGCTTACCTTCTCAAAAAAAATACGCTAGCATTACACTTTCAACTTTCATAAATTATTAGTGCTTTTTTTGTTATCTTCCAATTACAAAATATTTCATACGTCTTCTCGTATTTTTCTTTTGATTTCAAAGGAAGTAAACCCGAAGACGCTTCTCGAGCGGCATTTAAAATATCTTCAGAATAATGTTCTAAAGTATGTTTAGTAGCAAGACTCATTTTTAACTAAAACTCAAATCGACTTACAAAAAATGAAGTTTGTTTACTGTTACTGTGTCGTTACTATGTAAATAAACAAAGCCGAATCGTTTTACGGAAAACCTGTACAAATACCTACTATAACATTTAAAATTTTTAAGTTTATAATGCGTATTCTTGCAAAATGCGAAAAAAATAGTGTAAACAAACTCGTAAGAAAAGCAGTTTTACTAAACAGCTTTAAGTTACTCGCTCGCTCCGCTCGCTCGTACTCAAACGCTTCGTTTAGTAAAACATTGCTTTTCTATACTTGTTGTTTAATATAGTATTAAGTAATAGTTGTGTCAAAAATGGAAATTTTGAATGGTGATTTTCGAGTGATGATTTTTTACGATTTTCGATACAGTTTGACACCAAAAGCAATGTGTGGGAAAGCTTAGTTCGGTATTTGGGAATGAAGCACCTTCCAAAACTATGGTTTACAAATGGTTCGCAGAATTCAAGCGTGGAAGACCAACGTCTGGTGACGATTTTCGTGAAGGGCGTCCACGCACCTCTGTTGTTGCGAAAAATATCGATGCTGTGCATGAAATGATTTTATCAGATAGATATGTGACAAATACATACGATTTTGCACGATCATTTATATGTCAGAAAGCTTTCCAGTCGTTGGATCCCTCAAGATTTAAAAGACGAGCAAAAACAGGCACGTGTCAAATGGTGCAAGGAAATGTTAAAAAAATTTGATTGTGGTCGTTCAAATTCTGTATATAACATTGTAACAGGTGATGAATCCTGGATATATTCATATGAGCCTCAAACTAAACAGCAATCGACTGTATGGGTGTTTCAAAATGAACCTAAACCAACAAAAGAGGAGCGGTCACGAAGCGTTTCGAAAAGAATGATTGCTTGTTTCTTCGGAAAAACGGGTCATGTTGCAACTGTTGCATTAGAGGATCGACGAACAGATAATGCTGCCTGGTATACGTCAATTTGTTTGCCGGAAGTTATCGATTAAGTCAGAAAAAACAACGTAAACCGACGAATTATTGTTCATCATGACAATGCAAGCGCTCACACAGCACGACAAACTGTCGAGTTTTTGACCAACAGGAACATCGAATTAATGACTCATTGCCCAAATTCGCCCGTTTAGCGCCCAATGACTTCTTGTTATTCCGAAACATCAAAAGCAAAATGCGTGGAAAGCGGTTTTCATCGCCTGAAGAGACTGTTGAAGACTTTAAATCACTGGTCTTGGAGATACCTCGCTCAGAATGGAAAAGTGTTTTGAAGATTGGTTTTCTAGGATGCAAAAGTGTATACTTCTTAAAGGGGAGTATTTTGAGAAACAGTAAAGCGATTTGTAATTTGTTATATTTCACAATTTTCCGCGAATTTTAGCAGTGACCCTCGTATAAAAGAAGGAATTTAAATTATCAAAAAAAATGTAATTATATTTGTTTTAAAATTTAAATTGTGGGGGAAATGTTATGAAATCTTAATTATAAAAAGAGAATTAGTTTGATTTAATTTAATATGAATTGTCTTAGATGTAAAGAATAGTAATATCAATGTGTTAAACATAAATGTCAAAAAAGGTGTAAAAATTATGACATTGTCAAATGTGAAAAGTAATTTTTAATGAGATTGATGTTTAAAAAAAATAAGTAGCTGAGAATTTGAAAATAGAAAAAGAAGGATGATATTATTTATTGATTTTAGATAGCAACAAAGAAATTTCGATAGAAATGGCAAGATCCATGTAAGCCATAAATATACAGTGTGGTCATAAAGTTTGGAACCAAGCTTATAACCGCATTATTTTACATTTTTTGGAAAAACGCTCGGACAGGTAAATTTTCTTTTTTAAAACGTCATCTTTTGACATACAATTTTTTTCTATGACGTCATTGGTTTTCGAGTGATGACGTTATCAACACTTTCTTTAAATGGCAACCATATTATTTTTTTCTCGTTTTTGGTAGATCTTTATATCCACCAAATAGTGATATAAAACAATTGGTATGTTGCATCACAATTTTTTTGAAAAAATGATATAAATTTAGAAAAAAATACGAAAATTTTATTTTTGTACAAAATTAAAATTAAATTAAAAAAAATACATCTGAACTTAAATTTATTGTAACAGTTAACGTAAATTTTCAAAATGGACCCCACCAACCAACTGACACTGTCCCAGCCGAGTGTAAATGCTTTGCGATCAATAGTAATCTGCGTTATTCGCTCCAGGTCAAAAGAAATTCGTCTTCCCAATTGGCCAATTACTTATTAAAAAAATCTTATTTAACATTAAATAGTTTCACAAAAAAGGGCCAAAGAAGTTTAATTTATTTAAAAAATTGACATGATGTGGCAAACCATTTCTTAATTAAAATTATCGCCAAAAAATTGAAGATTTCAAAAACTAATTAAGCTTACAAAATTTACTGAAATATGTAAGTAAGTTTTTTTCACACTTCTGTCTTGTGTTAGGACTTAAATATTCTTTTTGAACAAACCGGATCGTCAAAAGCACATGTACTCATGTTACTATGCAAAAAATTTACAGAAACAAAAACACGCACTTTTTTGCAAGATATTTCTTTATGACATTCTGGCTTCTTTTTATACAATTTATGTACAAAAATTTTAGTTTGAAGTTGTTTCTATGGCGACAACATTGTTGAATTATTTACTTCTATTTTTGACGTTAAATTTTTGAGATATTGCGTAAAAATTGTTCATTTTCGCTAATATAAAAAATGGCACATTTATCTAAGCGAGAAAGAATCGAAATTTTAATTATGGTTGGGTATGGGGACAGACAAAGAACGCATGCAGAAGCATGCGATTTGTTTAACCATGAACACCCTGATAGACCTCCAATTACCAGGTCTACGGTGACAAAACTAGTTGGAAAGTTTACCGAAACTGGATCCGTAAAAGATCGACCACGACAAGGTAGACCTCAAGTAGGAGAAGATGTGAAATTAAATGTGCTTCTAGAAGCAGAAGAAAGGCATCATGTTTCCACCAGACAACTTGCGTTAGCCAATCAGGCGGCTCTCTCATTTGTCGTCAACTTATTTAAAAAAGAACACTATCGTCCTTACAAAGTTCAACTTGTACAGGAATTACATGAGGATGACGAAGATCGTCGACTGCAGTTCTGTGAAGACGTAATGTTACGTTGTGACCAAGATCCAAATTTCTTGGAAAACATCGTCTTCTCAGATGAAGCTACGTTCTGCCTAAATGGATCTGTTCACCGCCATAATTGCAGATATTGGTCGCAGAACAATCCGCATTGGACTCAAGCGTATCATACTCAGCGCAGAGGAAAAGTTAACGTATGGGTTGGAATGATTGGACGACGCATTTTAGGACCATATTTTTTTTAAGGAAATTTGACTGCTGTGCAATATTTAGAATTTTTAAGATTTGAACTGGTTCCAGCGCTCGCTGTTATTTTCCCAAATCACGAGGATGGTGATGTACCCCATCCAAATATTTGGTTTCAACAAGATGGGGCGCCTCCCCATTATGGTGTAGAGGTTCGCCACTATCTTGACGAAATATTTCCCAATAAATGGATTGGACGGAGAGGCGCCATAGAATGGCCACCTCGTTCTCCGGACCTGACTCCGTTAGACTTTTTTTTGTGGGGTTATTTGAAATCGAAAGTGTATTTTAACAAACCGAACAATTTAGAAGATTTAAAAGAACGAATTCGCGTAGAACTTACACAAATATCCCCAGACATAATTGAGGCGAGTATACGAAGTGTTTACACCCGGCTGGGACAGTGTCAGTTGGTTGGTGGGGTCCATTTTGAAAATTTACGTTAACTGTTACAAAAAATTTAAGTTCAGATGTATTTTTTTTAATTTAATTTTAATTTTGTACAAAAATAAAATTTTCGTATTTTTTTCTAAATTTATATCATTTTTTCCAAAAAATTGTGATGCAACATACCAATTGTTTTATATCACTATTTGGTGGATATAAAGATCTACCAAAAACGAGAAAAAAATAATATGGTTGGCATTTAAAGAAAGTGTTGATAACATCACTCGAAAACCAATGACGTCATAGAAAAAAATTGTATGTCAAAAGATGGCGTTTTAAAAAAGAAAATTTACCTGTCCGAGCGTTTTCCAAAAAATGTAAAATAATGCGGTTATAATCTTGGCTCCAAACTGTATGACCACACTGTATAATAATATTGGAAGAAGTTATTTGAAACTTCAAGATTTAAAACATAGTTCATAATAAAAATATTTCTTCTTCTAATATGGAATATTTATAAACGAATTATACAATAACAGCGTAGAGAAACAAATTCCGTGAATAACTAGAAATAGCAAAGACAATTTAAATTAAAAAAATTACACATTAGTAATAGCATAGCACAAACGTATTAACATGCAGAACAATTAGATGAAATATACGCACTCTATGTACAGTTGGGTTAATGTAATGTAACGTCCTTGCCGGTATATGTTCGGAATATTAAATTACATTATATTAATACATCGAAAATATGTCATACTCATGATCGTGTAGCGGGTAATTTGTAACGCCCTTTTTATTAAAATAAAATAAAACACATCAAACAAGACAAAGACAACCATTATCTATTATATGTAAATTTCTGAAAAGGGTCCACCTGCGCTTTTCATAACAACACACCTTAAAATTTGCAAGAGTAATGATGATTCACGGAATGCCATCGTTCAAAAAATACGATAAAAATTCCAGTTTTAAATATTCATTTGTTACAAATAATTCGCTGTGATCTGAATGTAAATATAATGTAGATTCTTTGTAGATATTATTACATATTATGTTAGACAAACGTGTCTTGAATTAAATAAATTGTATATACGAGGATTGTTTGGAAACATGGCCTAACACAGAGACGGCGCGAATTCGCAGGAATCTTCTTTACCATTCTGTAGAATCATCCTTTATTTAATAGGTTAAATATGACCATGCAGAGCGATCTGTTAATTAGCCTATTTTTGATAGTACGCTAAAGTAAACGTCTCGTGTGACTTTATAATAATGGAAAAAATTGAGTTGAGAACAGTGATAAAGTATTTTCATTTGAAAGGCTTAACACCAACCGAAATCAAAGCAGAACTGGATTCAACACTATTATAATCCTCTCATTCGTTTTCAATGGTTAAAAACTGGGTTGCCGAATTTCAGCGTGCTCGTATGAGCACAAATGATGAACCCCGTAGTGAAAATCCAAAAACTGTTACTGTTCCGGATATGATTGAAAAAGTTCACCGTATCGTCTTGGATGACCGTCGAGTAAAAGTGTGCACAGAATTTTAACTGAAGAATTGGAAATGAAAAAATATTCGCCGTGTTAGATGCCGGTTACTCACACTGGAGCAAAAACTAAATCGTTTGAGTGTTTCTCGTGACCTTTTGGCTCGTTTTCGCCGCAATCAGAAGGACTTTGTACGCCATTTCATTACCGTCGATGAAACCTGGGTCCACCATTACACTTCCGAAACCAAAGAACAATCCGAACGATGGGCAAAAAACAAGGTTCTCCTCCACCAAAGAAGACAAAAACGGTTTTGTCAGCGGGAAAGGTTATTTTGGTCGACTACTTAGAGAAGGCGAAAACGATGAATTATGCCAATTTGTTGTAACAATTAAGCGGCAAAATCAAAGAAAAACGGCCTTATTTGCCAAAGTAGAAAGTGCCTTTTCATCAGGATAACGCACATGCCCACAAGTTTGCGGTTTTAATGGCAAAAATACATGAAATTGGATTTTAATTAGTGCCTCATTCGCCCTATTCCCCAGATTTGGCTCCCAGCGATTATTATCTCTTTCCAAACCTAAAAAAATGGCTCGGTGGTGAGATATTTTCGTCTAATTCCGAGGTAATCGCTGCTGTAAATAGCTATTTCGAGCACTTGCATTCATCAACCTACAATTAAGGCATTACTAATTTGGAATGTCGTTAGAATAAGTGTGTTGAGCGAGCAGGAGACTATATTGAAAAATAAAATGTTTTTGCTAAAAAACTTTTCTTTGTTGTAACACTGATTTTAGGCCCATTGTATCGGAATATCGAGGAATCTTTTACAACAAAACAAAGATTAAAGAATTTAAAAACAAAAGAAATGAATACCTACTCTAAATAACTTAAATACGGATTCTAAAAAAAAGTGCAAATTTTCGTTACCGAAAAAAATGATCTTAATACCGGATAGGACAACAGGAAGGAATTAGCCATCGAGGCAGAAATCACAAATGTATGCGTCTTTTCTGTCTATGTTAGCACAATCACAATGAGCCCACTTAAAACATTTGGAACACTGAATCCATTGTTCACCAGCATGATCATCAGAGGAAAACCCACTACAAAACATGCATTCTGCTTCCTCTTCTCCAATGTCACAATCCAGGTCAGAATCATAGTCTAAAACCAGGTCTTCATCTTTTTCAGATGAGTCACTAGATTCTTGCTTCTTTACATTTTTCTTGCTAACTTTGAGTGTCACGTTCTTTTTAGCAATAGATTTACCCTTCTTTTTATTTGTTACTTTAGAAGAAACTGGTTTGTTTTCCATTTTCAATTTTGGAATTCCCTGTGAAACACTTTTCTTTCTATTTTGTTCTGATAAACTTGCTTCTAAAGCATCTTTATACGGGGTACCTGTAATCAGAGCAGCAGATCCTTTCCTAGACTCCCTTTCTTTAGCGCTAGACTTATAGAAAGAAGTGCTCGGTATTGGGCTAATTTCGTGAGCACTTACTTTTGGATCTAGAGAATGAGACATTCTCCTAACATATGACTGTTCTACACATTTCGTCGTGGTAATATCTCTTGGAGGAGTCACATACCTTAGTTCTTCTGCACTAGTAGTTGGAGCTTCCACCTGATGATGAATGGCAAAGTCGTGGTCTCGGAAAATATGTCTATTACAAGGAAGCTCTTGTCTCTTTCGAAAACCATTTATAGCTATTTCAGCTGTAGCACATCTTACATATGCTTTTCCAAGCAACTCGCAAATTTGGTAGCTGGTGACCACTCTTCCTGGATTATGTTTTAACCAATTTTCAATCTCCTGCGAATAATATGTTTTAAGGGGCCCCATGAACGCAAGGTCCAACGGCTGCATTCTATGCGTTGAATGCGGTGGGAGACATATTATAATAACATGATTTTGTCGCGCCAAGTTTATCGTGTCAATGTTCCGAGTATGGGAGTAGTGGCCATCCAAGACAAGCACAGCTGGGTCAGCTTCAGTTGGTTTTACATGCGTAATAAAGTGTTGTAACCATTTAGTGAAAATGTGGCTTTGAATTCAGCCTGACACGTCGCATGCAGCAACTGTTCCTGGTGGAGCGCCGTTGAGTAATTCTAGCTTCATATTTTTTCTGGTGAATATGATCATTGGAAGCACATAACCGCCAGCCGCATTCATGCATGTCAGCACCGTTACTAGTGCTCCTCTTTCTGCAGAGGTAACGGCCCCCACCTGCTTTTTGCCTTTTAACGTGATTATCCTGGTATGCTTGGATTGTACAGACGTTATACCCGTCTCGTCTACGTTACAGATTCGGCAAGGGTTAAATTTAATTTTTTCCAACGCTGGTTCTAAGATATCAAAAAACCGATTCACGTTTTCTTGTGTGAATCCCTTTATTCGGCCAGTTGACAATCCTTGCGGCTTTCTAAATGTTAGCTCGGGATGTCTCTTCAGAAATGAACGCATCCATTTGTAACCTGCTGTTTTCTCCTTCTGTGAAAAGTTATGTTTCAGATTATTCCGAATTGCTAATTGAATGCGAATTGAAATGCTTATCTTCGAATATCAGAAGCTCTTAACCCGTAAAATCTCTTGTCCATCTCTACACAATAAGCCACCAAATCTACCTCAATGTCTTTCGGTAATACTGGTGGACGACCTAGATTTGTTCGGATCATTTCTTCTGAGGACTTTCTACTTTTATTTTTTACATAATCTTCCAATGTGCTCTTAGGAACATTGAAAGTTTTTGAAGCCAATAGGTATCCCATTTCCTTATTTTTTACCGCACTGATAGCAGCAAGCATGGCTTCGGCAATCCACTTTTTTCGCTGTTGTTTACGTTTTGCTAATGACATCGTATTTCTGAAATTAAGCAAAAATGTAAGATAAAAAAATAAAAGTAGCAAACCTTGGTTACGATTTAAACAAAAATACATAATTTTTGTTGAAAACTTCAAAGTATATTCATTAATGGGACATTCGCTACCTAAAGACGGTGATAATAGATATACCTAAATCGTTCCAAGAGACTTTTTGTCCTAATATCGGATATCCGATATTATGGCATTGTAAACATCCGATATTAGGCAAATATTCATCTTTGAGATTACGTTTGTCAAACAAAAAGCATATATAATTTTCGATATGTATAAATACACCAACTTAAAAAACAAATATTACATACTAATGTAAGTTTTAGAAACAATTTTAATAACTCACCTGGATGTCTGAAAATCACGATAACAATTAGCGCGTCGAAAAACTCGGAAAGTGACAGTTTACATAAATACCCATAGCGCCATCTATGATTAATAACACGATAATAACATGATAAATAACACTAAAATATTATTCCGGGGCATATTCTTAGCTTTAGTTTGAAGTGTAGACAGGTTTCTTTAATTTCAGATTACAGATTTCCTCAAAACAGTACTATCCGATATTAGGCAACTATCCGATATTAGGCCACTTTACTCTACCGCTTTAAAAAAGTGTGCTAATAATTTTATAGTACTATCAGAAATATTATTAAAATTTGAGTGTGGAGAACAGAATATAAATATATTTTTGTTTCAAAATTGCTATTCAAACATCCAGATACGTGTTTTATCCTGCTATAGAGTCGTCAGTGGATGTTAAGACTCCCAACATCATGTGACGAAGATTGTGAAAGCTCTAATTTATTAATATTAGTATTAAATCCGAATTGGTGGAGACTGTGACTCGAAAATTGAAACGGAAACAAGAAAAATCCCTAACTACAGTATAAATCAATAACCCTAAATATGTATTTCGCCAACTAAGTTGCTATCTTCAGTAGAATAATCTGAAAAAGATAAGAAGTACACGTAGTGTCTTTGGTTAAGGTACAACCTTTGAAGATATGGTCTTCACAAAATCACCAATGAAATAACACTTAGACTAACAGTCTTATTATCTAAATAGGATGTCTTTGAAATAAAGAGAATATATGTAGAATATAAATTCAAAGTATTATGAATCAATTACGATGCAAACCCAAGATTAAATAACCCCTGAAAATAAAATTATGTCCCGTCTATGGACGAGAATGTCTATAAAAAAACACGATGGAATTTACACACAAATATACGCTGAAATGTTTATGTTCATAAAAACTCTAAAGGATAACATTGATTAGACGGCCGTTGATGTTATAAAAACTTGACAATGGAGCAGCTTTGTTTATTTAGGGTTCAGTAACCTCAAGACGTACAAATGTAAGAGCTGTGAATAATTTATTAACTTTTTCTTTATGTTTAAATGTAACTATTGGTTCTGAATAGAACCGATTTGTAAATAGGTGAAACGATTTGTAAAACGCTTCATATACATACGGAAAGTTTAGGAGCATTTTCACCAAAAGTAAATGTAAATAATATCGAACAGTTCATGCGTTGTGAAAAGCATAATTGAAATGTACACATGCAACGATCGAAATTGACTGAGTCACAAGCAAAATTATTTCGCTAGTTGTAGCCCAAACAAAAGCGAGGCGACGAATATTGTCTAAATATCTTTGTCATTTTTTATCGCGTTTGCGAAGGAATTTGTGGAAAATATAAAATAATATAGATTCAGAATGTCTATAAAAAAATATTTACACGAATTTGAAGATAACATTGTTTAGACTGCTTTGTATGGTAAAGGTTCGAGAAAAATCAGTTGTTAAAAATTTAAAGCGGGACCGACAATAACAAAACTACTATTTTTGTTGATGTCCGTCAGCGTTAAGATATCGTCTCCAATAGTATTTAAGATATAGTCGGTCGCACACAAATTTTTTTTTTAATATTTTTTCATCTGTTTTCTCGCTTGTGAGAGAGAATTTTGGGAATACATTTTGGATATATATTCTATATAATTACATTTTTCCATTTCTCATACGTTGTCTCTTTATTTCAAGGATACTCGGAATATATTAGCTTTCAAATTTCACACAAATATTAACTTGTATTGTGTTCTTTTAATAATATTTTTGTATGATTTAAAAATGTGCTTGTTTTATACAAAAAATGGCGAAGTTTTACCAACTCAAGTATGTATATATGTTTCACATTGTTTCGTTAGTACATAACGTGTGTTCATTTGAAAAGTCAATCTAGGTTACTTTGAAATTTTGATAGAATAAGACGCATATATACAGGGTGGCCCAAAATGACCGAAGGGGTTTGAGTTCATTATAACTTCTTATTTAAGACATAATTATTAATTTTTTTAAATTTTAAATATAGTATATTAATGGAGAATATTTTTAGTTTATTTATGAAAAATTATATCTCGCAATGACCGAAGGGGTTTGAGTTCATTATAACTTCTTATTTAAGACATAATTATTAAATTTTTTAAATTTTAAATACAGTATATTAATGGAGAATATTTTTAAAGAAATTATATCTCGCAATGGATCGTTGATTTTAGAAATAAAGGTCAACGATTTTGGCACGTTGTTCAATTGTGTACTGTTCCATTTTAAATTCCCCAAGTCTTCTTTACAAAATACTGAAAACAAAAAAAAAATATATTAAAAAAGTTATAAGGAATAAAACCCCTTCGGTCATTTTGGGCCACCTTGTATTAGTATGTGTTTGTTGTTCCGTAAACGTAAATACAAATGACATTTGATAATGTCAATCATATTTGTTATTTATTTGTATGTATGAAACTGTCAAAATATACGACTTCGTAGGTTAAGTAGTAAATTTTAATTTACGACATACTTCAAAATGTTCTCAGTAAATCACATGCTACTAGAATGACTTTTCAACTGAACACCCGTTATTAGTATTTATAGTTGAGGTAAGAATAGCCAACAAACGAAAATTTCGTCCAGGTATGTACCGACCAATGCAGGTCACAAAAACTCTCTTAATATGTTACTGTAATGGTCACCATTCACTGTAACTGCGTTACCGGCTTTGTACAACACACACCAAACAGTCGCTTTTTTTTGGATGCATTATTTTCTCGTGAATTCGCCTAGGATTCTCAGTAGCCCAAACACGACAGTTCTGGGTATTCTACATACCCATCCAAATGAAAGTGCGCTTCATCGCTAAACAGGTTTTTTTTCGAAAAATTAACCTTTATTTCACGATTTACCAAAACTCAGTTGGAAAATGCAAGTATTATCTACTGGCTTAATTTTCTGAGCTAATTACACCTTATATGGATAAAGATGAAGATCTTTCTTTAAAATACTCTTGTAAACTTGCAAACTCTTGTGAACGGTCGCGAGCCGAGGTTGTTGGATTCTCAGTGTTTTATTATCGACAACCGAAGCAGTTTCTTCAAATTTTTCAATCAATTGCTTAACCGTCGAACGACTGGGTGCGTTTTCTCTACCAAAAATTTCACGTAACATGTGAACTGTTTCTGCGAAACTTTCCCTGTATTTAAAATAAGTTTTTTGACAATTGGTGTGCGCTCTTCATTCGTGTAACGCTGCATTTTTGGTAATCGGGTTATGTCAACTTGACATTTACGACATTTTGGTCGCAACATATTTGATTAAAAAAGAATACCATGAAAAGCAAATGTTGCGCTCTTATAGGCCTACCCATTAGAATGTATAACCAAAATATTTTCCCAAAATTTCCTCTTATACGTGAAAAAAAAAACACAAAGATATTTAAAAAAAATTTATCACGCCACTGTGCGATGGACTATATTATAAATAAATAAAAATAGTTTTGTTATACTCCACCTCGCCTTAAGTTTCCTTCAGTTGTCGATCGTTACGTACGTTCGATACAATTTTTTGACTAAAGATAGAATGTTATCAAATAGGACGTTAAATGCCCGTAAAGCACACATCTTACAAGTTCTTTTAATATATCATCTTTAACAATTCACAGTATAAATTTTTAACATCTGACACAATGTTATTTTCTAGTTTTTCTATAAATATACACATTACTGACTTTAAATTCAATAGCGACATTCTATTTCTTACTTCTCCTAACAAAAAAACATTCTCGTGATTCACATGAAATGATGTCGGTTCTAAAAGTCCATAAACTATTGTTAAAAAACTCGCTCTAGTTCGGTTGTGGCGGAGTGCTAACAATAAAGGAAATTATTTAAAATAATTAATGGGTGGTGAAGTTGCATCCAAGGTCCAGGACATGTGTAATAATGCTGAAATAACTATATTACAACTTATTAACTAAATAAAAAACAACGACGTTATCCTTAAAGTTTTATTTAATTTTTACATAAGAAATTGCGAGATTTAAGATATATTAAAGTAATTACATAAAAGTAGCAATATATACGAGAGCGATGAACAAGTAACGAAAAATCGATATGCAAAAATTACTCTGGAAAGAAATTAACTAATTAAATTAATGTGAATTCAAGTAAAATAAAATAATCTCTACAGAACGGTAGTGAATTGCCTTGAAAACATGTCGCGGCCGGACATGTCGTAGAAATAAAGAACGCCGGACAGCGTGTTGTATGATGAATAGCACGTGGATTATAGTGTTTTTCTTACGACGGTTTTGAAAAGAAGAAGGAATTTGTGTAGAACAGAACACTGATTTGGAAACGGGTAGGTTTGTTAGAGTGGGGAGAGGCATGAAGCTGACGATGTTTTGAATTTAAAAGTACTCGAAAGCGCTATCTAAGAGTTGCGATATCGATGAAACATATATCATTAAAATATCCCTTGTGAAAAAAGCTTTAAAATGATATGCGACATGACATAATTATGAAGACGTACCTAATTAAATTAAATAACTAAGTTTTAAAAACGAAATGTAAAATATTTGTAAACGAACGTTGAATGTGAATGTTCAATCAGGTAGATTTCTTGGAAAGATCAACTGACCAGAATGATAACAAAAGAAAGGCTTTCTCTTTGCCAACGGGTATACAGAATACGTCTAAGTTTGAATCCATATTTTAAATTTGAAATATATTTGAAGAAATATAATTTAAAATTAAATTAAAATATTCTTATATATATACACTCCGCGTCAACTGATTAGCTTTGCAAAAAAAGATATAATTTGCACAATTATTTTAGGAATAAAGGCAAATATAGCATTTTTAACGTTATATTGCTCGAAACTATAAATGCGAAATATACACAGAAAATGGCTAAATTTCAATTAATATTTTAAAATTCGAAATATTTGTAGAAATATAATTTAAAATTAAATTAAATCATTCTTATATATACGAAGTGTAACACTATCTTTATTATTTCTAAAGTGGGTTTGTAAATTAATGTAACACAGATCTTAATTTTTAATAATGCACTTTGCATACAGGATGTTCTAGTTTTTATAATATCTACAGCTGTTACGTATGTAAACATACGATGTGTGTGTGTGTGTGTAACTTAAATAGAGATACATATTTATTATTTATGAATTTCGAATATTTTGAATTCATAGGCGGAACTTGATATAATTTTCAGGGGGTTCAGGGTTAATTTTGGGGTTCGCGTCATAATTGACTCACAATATTTTGTATTCATATTCTATATAATTACATATTTCCATACGTTGTCTTTTTATTTCAAGGACAACATATTGTAAATTATTAAAAAAAATAAATGAAATAAAATAAGAAAGAAATCTTTATAGATTTTTTCTCGTCCTATTTTTTAAGCATTTTGATAAAGTAGTGAAAATATAAGAATTTTGTTTATAAAAATATTTAATGAAAATTGGTTATTTAAGTACTTTTTAAACGAGAATGCAGTTTATAACAGAAAATTGTGTACGAGAAGACAACTGCATGTCTTACGCATTTTACTGCTACTTCTTGTTCATTGCCATAAATAATTTATTATTACCAACGTAAAGGACGATGCGACGTAATAATCTTAATTAACTACTCGAAAAGATGTATTTAACAGAAAAATGAATGGGAAAGAGTCGTGAGTAATATCGATTTACTGGAAAAAGAAAAACTATGTACTCCGTACTACAATCACGACATAACCCACGGAATACCAATAGACAGTTATTATACGCAAAATTAAATCAGAACAATGGCAAAGTACAGAAAAAAATATATATAACTAACGTTATCTATATTGTATACATGTGTATAAACAATTAAACTCATATACGAACACACGATCGAAGAAGAAATGAAAATCGTGTGATGCATTAAACATGCGAAATGAAGCGATTTGCATTAACCAAAACAAATAGTTCTGCCTTGCGTTGGTTGTCATCATCGTCGGTGCTTGGCATTGACGTCCTCCCCACCTGGAGACACTATAAGAGAGGTCGTTGAGCCACCGAAGACGCTACTCTAGAAATACTGTTGTGACCGGCTATATTAAAGCTCATGGTGAGTAAGTTTTGCGATTGTATTAAATTGTTGGCGAATTATTACACGCGCTTTTGCTCACAAAAATTGTTGCCGCGAAAATTAATTATTTAAGACTAGTTAGTGTTCTTATCCGTCGTCGATATTTTCTATTTTAAGGTAAATTCCTATAATATACATATATTTCTTGTAAATAAATACTTCAGTGATGGATAACGGAATCAAAATTTAAATTTCCGTTATATTTTTTTATAAATACAAACTTATTTAGTTCTTTCATCATTTAATTGCTAATTTGTTTTTTTATTTGTTTTTCTTTATTATTATTATTATTATTATTAGTATTATTATTATTATTATATAAAAACAGTGTCTTTCTTGAACAAGTGGTAAGGAAAGGACGTGTACTATATATAGATAAACCACAGTTTTAACACAAAAAGAAGACAACAGAAATTTAAACACATAGTTTTAAGTAATTTAAAATTTAATAAATAAAACTGTAAGAAGTTTTGCTTTTTAATTTTTGAAACATTTAAAAAATTCAAAATACTGAAACAAACCCAATAATTAAGAAAAACAAATTAAGAATTAGAAATTATAAATACAACAATTTTTATGATTGGAGTTTAATATTACTTAATTATACATAGTGCCAAAAATATGTACCTGAGTCATTGTGTTATCAATGTTATCATGTAATACTATATGATACAAATTTCTTTTATAAATAGCGGCTGTGGATTACATATATTTCTAAAATGTAACAAGTGTTCATTTGAAAAGTCAATCTAGTAGCGTGTGATTTACTGAGAACATTTTGAAGTATGTCGTAAATTAAAATTTACTACTTAACCTACGAAGTCGTATATTTTGACAGTTTCATATATACAAATAAATAACAAATGTGATTGACATTATCAAATGTCATTTGGATTTACGTTTACGGAACAACAAACACATATTAATATATTTGCGTCTTATTCTATCAAAATGTCAAAGTAGATTGACTTTTCAAATGAAGACTTGTTATGTCTTAACTTAAAATCATTTACTTATCTGTCAAATGTGATTAATTTTACATGTCAGAATTTCCATTTACTAATACAATATTCTGACATTTAAAATTAATCACATTTGACAGATAAGTAAATGATTTTGCCATATTGAATCATATAGTTAAAATATGTGTGAATTTTTATTTTTTATAAATACAAATTTTCTTTTACCATTTAAATACTGATTTATGATTTTTTTTTATTGTTATTCAACATAAAAATGAAACTTTTAACAGTTATCTTCACTTTATTTAATATATAATCGTAATACGATCATTGTTTCGCCTATATCAGGTATAGAAAACGCCAATTAAGTTGGCGCGAGGAGCAGGTGCGCAGAAGCAGTTTTTAAAAACGTCCACCCCCACTGCTCAAGCAATTGTCAGAATACATTTGTCATTGACGTTTGACGGAACATAATGTCTTTGCTAGGGGATCATAAAGTGATACACGCTCATAGGTTAGAATTATCTGACATTTTATGTAAAACCAAATACAAATCTCCCCACTACTTCTAATCCTGCGCGAACTTACCCCTCCTCGCGCCAACTTAATTGGCGTTTGCTACACACTGCGCGACATATAAAACCCGTACAACTCTTATGAGCATAAAATCAGAGTCTTTTAGTTACGTAAACGGGACAAATATATTAATACTGCCACTTATAGACTTCATAGGTCATACATACATTGCTAATTCCTATAACTTAAATGAAATTTGACAACTTAAATAAGACATGTCAAATTTGATAAGCCAGGCTTACATTGATATTGATAATATGTTAGTGTACGGGTTTTATATGTCGGGCAGTGTATGTACTAAAGTAAGTTACAAATTAACAACGGAGTACATAAATGCCAGAAAAGTTAATATTATTTTATGGTGTAGGGCTGACCAATTCGATTGGTCAGTCCTTACTGTTATACCATTGGGAAGACGTAATAATTAATTTTTAAGCTTTCCAGTAAATTAAATTTTATGCCTTTATTCTCTAAATCCAATATTTGAACTACATGATTAAATGCATCGTTTTCTACTATTAAATTATTAGTAAAATAAAAATCTTGTTTTATATTTTATATATATATAACGGGTGTTCAGAAACATTCGAAGTCAAAGTAGTCCTTGAAAATATGAAGTCATGTCTGATATAGATTGATACATTTACTTAATACAACTTTATAGGTTATCATACACGCAAATGTACTTAAGTAAAGATATACGATTTTTTGTTCAGAGCCCACTTGACTTCGAATGTTTCTGAACACCCGTTATATACGAATACGTTTTTTCAAATGATCTGTTTGACCGACATCTATCTTGCAGTAACTTATAGACTCCAGATTTTTTACTTTTATTGTATGAAGATAGAACAGATAAAAATAATAAATATAAAATCCATAAGTTAACGTGAGTATTCTGTAAGATATATGTCGTTGTTCATTTATTTAAGAATAAAAAACACGATTCTACTTTTGCCAGACGTTTAGTACCAGAAAACCATGCATTTATTAATGATTTTCCGATGCTACATTTAGTCAATAAAGGCATAGAATTAAACTTACTAGAAAGCTTATAAATTAATTATTACGTTTTCCCAATTAGATAACAGTAAGGTTTGATCACTGTAAGATTACACAAAATTTATCGAAACAGCAACACATAAAAATGACGCCATCTCATAATTTGGCTACAACCCCTATAATTTAGGCTTTAAAACAATCGCCCAATCTCCTCCACAGTCTATCTTATAATTTCGAAAGAATTCGAATTTACTTTTATTGAACTACACCAATTTTTCCTAGAAGGCTGACATATATTTTTTGTAAACACTAATCATTTCTTCTCGTTGTGTTTATGAATAAAAAACTTTCTAGTGCAATCTTTCTTATGTTAACACTCTTTTTTACTTGATGAAGATCTTTTTTAATAATCTTAATGTTTATTTTCTTCCTCGTCTTAAACTCACAATACTGACTACACATCAGTAGTTGATTTTTTTGCGCACGACATACCTTTCTAGGAATTTATATTTAGAGCTGAGGATCTTTGCGGTACGGCAGGACCGTATGTAGTGCATCCCACATTTAACTATTTATCTAAATATTCTCTGAAATGATTTTCCGGATCTCATAAATTAATAGAGTGATATTTTAGTATGCACTGGATATTGTTATTATACAAAATCATAATAGCCATTTGTATTTATAGATCATAAATAATAATACGCATGTATTTGTATTTGGTTGTGAATTCAATTTAAACTTAAAACGAATCGTAATATTTTAACGACAAGCCGTCCTTACAATACATGCATTCGAGACAAAGTGTGCAACTCTACGAATAACTTCCATAATTGATCGAAAATGGACATTTTGGAGCTGAAGTAAAGCCCCTATTCTTAGAAAATTTTATTACTGTCGTTAAGAACTATTATTATAAACAACAAAGGCCTTTTATTAGTGTTGAAGTTTTAGTTTCATTGAATTTCCATGTTGTAAGTAGTCAATTGTAAAGTGTTCATTCACAATATTCTAAAACAAGGTGTAAATTTAACTAAAATCCAGAAAAACACATTCTGATAATATATTACTAGATTAGAAGCTGTGTTTATTACTATTTATTATATTATTTTTATAACCAAATGCAATAAAAGCTACGAAAACAAAAGAAACCTCGATTTATTAAAATCTTGTCACACAGCCTTTCAAAGCCTGGCAGCACATATTTTGCATATATTTTATATATACTACCTACTTGAACTAGGTGAATGAAGTTAGAAGTTATAACTTATAACTTCTAACTTCATTCACCTAGTTCAAGTAGGTAGTATATATAAAATATATGCAAAATATGTGCTGCCAGGCTTTGAAAGGCTGTGTGACAAGATTTTAATAAATCGAGGTTTCTTTTGTTTTCGTAGCTTTTATTGCATTTGGTTATAAAAATAATATAATAAATAGTAATAAACACAGCTTCTAATCTAGTAATATATTATCAGAATGTGTTTTTCTGGATTTTAGTTAAATTTACACCTTGTTTTAGAATATTGTGAATGAACACTTTACAATTGACTACTTACAACATGGAAATTCAATGAAACTAAAACTTCAACACTAATAAAAGGCCTTTGTTGTTTATAATTAAAGACGGCAGACTATGTGCCCGAACACTAAGTAAACTAACTGCCTCGGTATACGTATTTATATGATCGTCTCTTTGTTCTCTTCTGCGTTTTTTTTTATTTTGCCAACGCCAATAAAAAATTCAAAACATTTTAATAAATACAATTTTATAAATACAATATTTTGAAAATATAAAGCATTTATTAATGCATACATATATATAAGTTATATTATAATTGTTCAGGTTTTTTTAGAAGAACTTTCCTAGTAGCCGCTACTGTTTGATCTAAACTAAATAAGTATGCTGTCTTCCCAATACCAAACTCCAAATCAACATCCGGCGAAACTCGGAAGTAGGTTGCATTATTAGTCAAATCGGTCGTGAATGTATATGGAATTTCTTAACTTTTCAAGTTCTTTTTAGAGGTTACGATAAGAAAACTATTCAATCTATCAGTAAGAAAGACAACAGCAACGATAAGAATAATACAAAAACCGTTAAATTAATTTAAATTTCAATTAAAACGTACAGAAGATAATACTAATGAAACTTTTTTAAACTAAGATAAAAGACATGAAGATTCCGCGGAAGCATCGTTGGTTATAAAACCAAACATCAAAACCGTAAAAAATTACGGTTATCAACTAAATACATACAATAATAAAAAAATTCAGACAGCAACATATTAACAAATTTGTTTTCCAGAAACTGAAATAATTGTTATTGAAAAGTGTAACAAGAAATTTTAAAACCATATTAAAAAATTTAATAGTACATATTTGTAATATTTTTTCGATTAAATGAGCTAGTTATTAGAATATATACATATTATACATGCTTTTTTATGCCGAAAACGACCGTTCTACATCTAGTGATATTATATTTGTATATTTAAAATAATCTTTAATATTTAATATACATCACCGGCAAAAAAAAACTACGTCACCATATTTTATATTTCTCCTTGTTTATTCATTATAACGGTGTGATATCGTAATCATGCTTGTTACTTTTTGTCGTGAATGATCGGAGTTTATGTTTTTCGAAAAAGATCTCTTAATTTATTCCCAGTACATGAAAATATCCGAAGATAACACTCTTTTGCAAAAAATGCTGGTTCGTAGATTTTGTTAAGTTTGCCAATAGTTCTCTACTATTATTTAAAAAATTGAGGTGGCCGTTTTTTTTTTGCCGGCGAGTGTATATATAGTGTTAGTAAAAAGTATGCAACGGTTAATTCTTTTTAAATAAAATTGGGTTTACCTTTGTAAAGGATTCAAGAATTGTAAAAATAATATCAGATTGTGTCACACAATAAAGGTAAAAAAACGTGCCGAACGATCCAATGAAACATTTCAATTTCATTTATGTGTTACCCTTATTGTATGTAATCTACCGTTTACTTTACTTGACAACGAAGCACTTGTCGCCTTGCGAAATAAATCCGGTTACTGCAAATTAACGTTACGGAATTTATTTTCATCTGTTTGTGAGCATATTCAAAAAAGAATTAAATATAAATTGAAAGATTATTTTGAATATTATTATATTATTATTATTATACAGGTATGTTAAATATTAAAGATTATTTTAAATACATTACTAGCTGTAGAACGATCGTTTTCGCCATTAAAAACCATCTACACGTCCTAGTACGAACTAGCTTGGCTGAAACAATTGTGGAAACATCTAATGATTGAAATATTTAACAGATGTTATCTCATTTGTGACTTCACGGAACACTCTTAAAACGGTAACTGTTTAAGCATATTTTATAATTTACTTCTTGCTGTTTATTTTATGTGTCAACTTCAAGCATCCATCTCTGGGGTGTGACGCTATTTCTCTGCTATAGATATAACAATAAATTATGAAATATGTAATAACTCACATATTTTATCTAGTTTTATTAAAAAAGTCGCGTAGTTGTAAGATATTTACCTATATGTAAATTTAAAAACAAATGAATTACGTTAAAAAGTAGAATATTTAGCATAATTTCTCCCAAAATACCTTTTAAGTATTTATAATGTATTCCAATTGAATAAATTGTCTGATTTAAAATATTCAGTTTATTTTTATTAATGAAACGGAAGAAAAAAAGTAGGAAAAAAATAAAAACAGTTTTTTGTTGTCTTCCATTCCGATTTCGAAATAAACACCGTTTCACTAAAATATTCAGTTTATTTTTATTAATGAAACGGAAGAAAAAAAGTAGGAAAAAATAAAAACAGTTTTTTGTTGTCTTCCTTTCCGATTTCGAAATAAACACCGTTTCACTAAAGATTATCACACTTTATTCTTACTAAATAATTGTCGGAAATTAGGAAATGCAATAATGTTGTTAAGAACGCGCATCAATCAAAACTCAAACTTCCTGTGTCATTCACGCTTTAGTCATATATAATTTGTCCAAATTAGAGGTCAGCACCGGCAATTACATAAATTTTGTTCGGGGAATTAACGATTACGTGTAAAATGTGACAGTGAAAAATGTTTCACCATGGAGTTGGCTACTCGAATTAGTGTTTTAATATCAGGAATTTGTTTACAGAAATGATGTACCACGCTTTATTAGGATTAGCAGTATTAACAGTTGTTCGAGCGGACGCAGAAAATGTTCAAGTTCCAAGTTCACAAGCACGGCAGTTTACTTATAATTCACAGTATCCTACTGACCTTCAATATGATTTTTCGTTAGTGGAACCACAGCTTCATTATCCACCGTTTTCAGGAGGATCACCTAGGTAAATACATTCTTTTAGTTTTCTCTTCAACTATTATAATGTATTAATTAGTCAGATTAACACACATGATTCCATTGTTGTTTTATAATCTATAAAGTATTTAGAATATAGAAAATTCATATAGTTTTTGCCAAGAAAAAATAAAAATTAATAAATCTTAGAAGTAGATCTCTACAATTGTACACAATTTCTACGTCGTAATTGCAGCCCATACTTGCTGCGTTGCAAAATAGTATATTAAAAAACAAGTTTCATAAGGCACCATTTTGCCGCACGAGATCAGTTTAGAAAACGAGCCGCGATAGCGGCGAGTTTTCTAAAGAGCGAGTGCGGCAAAAGGCCTTATGAAACGAGTTTTTTATACTATTTTTTCTATTTTGCGTTTTTTACATTAATAAATTGCTTAAACTGGAATTATTTAATTTGAAAGTTCAGAGTTTAATTTTTATATAAAGCATGCAGTTGGTCACATTGATACTTGACATTTTCAAATTTAAATCTTGCTATCCGCGAAGTATATTATATTACATATTATTTACTAATTTTCGTTAACATTACTTGATACTTAATTTAAAAATATAAACATGAGTGACATAGAAACATATATATGTTGTTGTCAATTGTATACAACATACATTGTTTGTATAAAATACGGACATATATCATATCTGTCAAATGTACATAAATTCTTAAAATAAAATGACAGCAATGATATTTATTTCTGTATTCGAACAACGCCAACATTGAAAAATGAAAAAAACGTATCGAAATGAAGCTCATTTCGATACTGTTTTGGGTTTCATAATGAGTTCATTTCGAACGCAAAATAGAAAAAATTTATTTAAATTTTTAGTTCAAATAAGTCTATTTTTGTATTCTATAGGCAAAATCTCTCTGAAAGTGTAAACATAATATAATAAATAGGAAGCAACAGTTCTATTTCTTCGCAAATACCAGGAAAGGTTATGTATATACATGAATAGTACTAAAATTTAACTCAAATTATTTTAATAAATTGTATAGCTTTTGCCTCTTGAAAGTAACATATTTTGTTTAGGTGATGATTCCCTATCCGCTTTTTAATTTTAATTGTCAATATTTAATTAATGTTACTTCCACTAGAAAAGATAATACTAAGAATGTATTTATTTGTCTGACAGATACAAATTCAATAACTACATTATACTGAGTGTCCTTGAAATAAAAAGATAACATATGAAAAATCGAAAGATGTAATTATATAGAATATGCATTCAAAATATTTTCCCAAAATTCCCCCTCATAAGCGAGAAAAAAATAGCGAAGATATTTAAAGAAATTTTGTCACGTCACTCTGCGACTGAATATGTATATTATAAATGCTATAGGAGACAATATCTTAAAGCTGACCTACAATGTAAAAATAATAGTTATGTTATTGGTGGTCTCGCTTTAACTTTCGCGTAGTCGTCAAAGGTTGGATACGATTTACGACAGCTAAATATGTAGCATTAGTTCTTGGCTTTGGTATATAAAATAATTATATTGTCTGAAAGATGAGCGAGGTACCAAAAAAAATAATTTTGCTAATAACAGCATACACTTCACTTAGTTGTAGTCACATAAAAACTATTGGCGTTTAGATAAAGTCGTGTAATACTGAGTTATTATTAAGTTCGAGAAATACTTTGGGTTCTCACACTACTAGTATGATCAAGGAGTATTGGGACTGGTTAAATAGAACCCAAAATATTTATTCTTCTGCCAAATTTATTTAATCTCATTCAAAGTAGTTTCCTTCCGAAACAATACACTTATTAGAACGATTTTTCCTATCTTCAAAGCAGTTCTGAAAATCTATTTCTGGTATAGCCCTCAGAGCGCGCTCAGAATTTTATTTTATTTCTTCTCACTTCTCTATTTTTTCTCTCTATGCTAATTACACATTAATGACATGTTTGTAAAAAGAGGCTGCTGCTTTCTTCTCACACAGGTTACAATCTTTTCACGAAGTTCGTCGATAATTGTCGCTGAGCTCTCTTGAAAGACGAATTCTTTCACCGTTACCCGAAAAGTAAACATCAGGAGGAATGAGATCAGGCAAATTAGAAAAGGATATCAAAACTCTGTACCACTAGAAATTATACAGTTTTTCCAAAATTCTCGTGAAGCACAATAAGGAATTCTCTCGTTGTGTGATATCCTGTTGAAAGAAACCATTGGGTATCAGAATGGAAGGTTTATTGTTTGGCAGAACCTTCTAAGATCTCTCAATAATTAAGTTCAAATTTCTTCTTTATATCACAGCTGATTTACAGTAACGATGTTTCTGGTTTCGTTTTCAACAAAGTAAACGCGCAAGATTGCGTTAACAAACACTGCACGCCAAATCGTTACAGGTTCGTTATAAAGTTTACGTCTGGCCGTTCAAATCTACTAAAACGAGTTATTTGTCGGTTTACAAATCCATTTAGATTAATATTATCGTTCGTCACAAAACCATACACTCGAAATTAACATCGAAGCATCACAATCCATTGCTAACATTGAAGCACATTGCACAACTCTAACAAATGGTATTAAAACGTCTGTTCTGTATTTTATAGGACAAACTCCATATTTTATTGAACATTCTTCACGTACACGTTTGCCTAAAATTAATTTTCAAGAACGTTCGCCGGGGATTTCTATTTGGAGGTTTGTAAAACCCTTCCTTGATTCGCATTAGTTGTCCCGATAACTGAACAACCAGTGCAGCCTTTACATTGTGTTAGAACGTCTAAATTTCTCAACAACTCTTATAAAATCCTTGCTAATTGATGCTCTAGTTACCGAAACTTTTCTCTAAATTTATTGACAACCACTAACACACTACATCCATTCTGCTTCACTATAAAAAATTGTGGTTGCGTCGTTGGCACCATTCTGATTTTTTTTTACATTACATTCGAATAAACATATTGAATTTTTATACACATTTATTGATACACGTATCATTGGCCAGAAGGTAGCCCGTGGTAGCGCTTAATACAAGGACTTATCACGTCAGTGATCTCAGCATTGAATCCAGGGCTTGCTGGCAGAGAGGGTTTCCGTGGTAGCTCCAGAAGCGCAGGTGTAATAATAACTCATGGCCTGCTGATGCCCCCTTGCAATTAGCATTGCACTGTTGTGGAAGAACGTGAAGGCATGAATTACACAGGCCTGCATTTTTCAACACTTTGAAAGTTGATTTAAAAATTTTAACTGTTTTCTAGTAATTGGGTAACGCTGATTTCAAATCTGCTTTTATTTTGTTTTGTATCACGTAAAGTTATTTTTCATACCAGTAAAATCAAAAAATATAGAAAAAACACGATTTATTTCATTTATAAGCTAGTTTTATATTATATTAAAAAAGAATACAAAAATATACACATGGAAACTATTAGAAATAGTTATTTATTGTTTATGCTTCTTAAAAAAAGTTTTCGCTTTTCAGAAAAGCTTCGTTTGGTTGTTTTTCTGTCATATTCAGCTAAAGGAAGATCTCTTCTCAATGTCCAACAGTAATCGGCCATCATTTTTGTGTCCCAGCGCCCTTGGTATCTTTTTTCCGTCTCTTTAATATCCTGGTGAAATCTTTCTCCTTGCTCTTCATTCACGTCCCCAAGGTTTTCTGGGAAATAGTCCAAATGGTAATGTGAAAAGTTAATTTTTATGCTCATATTGCAACCAAGAATCCTGAATTTTTCCAGCATATTTTCAACGATCTCAACATAGTTTGTCTTTATAATTCCTAGAAATTTATGTACAACTTCGTCAAAAGCATGCCATGCATGTTTTTCCTTATCTTCCATCACATTTTCAAATTCTTGATCTTTCGCCCAGCTCCTAATCTGCGGGCCTACAAAGATTCCCTCCTTTAATTTTGCCTCTGACAGAGTCGGAAATGTTTTACACAAATATTTAAAACAATTTCCTTCTTTGTTTAATGCCTTAACAAATTGTTTCATAAGTCCAAGTTTTATGTGAAGCGGTGGAAGTAACACTTTTTGAGGGTCAATAAGACTTTCGCGAATTACATTTTTGGTTCCAGGTGTTAAAGTCACCCTTTGTGGCCAGTCTCTTTTTATCCAATGCTGTTCTCGATTTCTGCTATCCCACTCGCACAGGAAACATGGAAATATAGTATATCCAGACTGCTGACCCAAGAGAAGGCCTAAAATTCTTAAATCTCCACACACTTCCCAGTTGTGGTTTTCATATTGTATTCTTAAAAGTAATTCCCGTAAATTTTCATGGTTTTCCTTTAAATGAACAGAATGGCCGACCGGAACAGAAGAAAAAACATTGCCATTATGTAAAAGAACAGCTTTAAGGCTCCTTTTTGAAGAGTCGATGAAAAGTCTCCAGTCAGAAGGTGTGTACTCAGGAGCTCCGAGGAAAGTAAGTAGATCAGCAATTGCTTGGCAGTACACGAGTGGTCCATTTTGTGCAAAATATTTTACAAATCCAGCCTCACGATTTCTATACCAAGAGAAGATAGTTTCTGGGGCAAGCAAATTTTTTTGTTTCAACCTAGACCCCCAGTACTTCAGAAAGATCTTTTGAAAGCCCCAAATCTCTTACTAAATCATTCAGTTCGGCTTGTGAAAATAGCTGAGGTTGGTTTTGACCTGAGGTTGATAGTTCAAAATCACTATCCATCTGTACAGAGCCGGAAGTGGAAGAGGCTTCAATATCTTCTTGTAGTACTTTGATCACTGTGAGGAACTGGTCTGATAGCTGATTTAATATTGTTTGGGTACAAAATATGTTTCAAAGTTTTTCTATTATGTCCCTTAATATCACAAAGACAAAAGTAGCAATCTTCTTGATGATTTTTCGGTTCTCTCCAAACCATTGGTTAATACCAAAAGGAAGGCTTTTTCTATTCCCTTTGGTCCAATGTCTTAAACCTTCTTCACATACCTTACAAACAACGTGCCCAATCTTTATCTTGATCTCCTAATTTGATTTTGAAATAAGCATAATATGCATTTTTCACAAATTCACCAATTGGTCTCTTAAACTTTTTCAAGACTAAATATCCACAAATATAGCAGAAATCATCTGGTTTGTTTTTTCAACACCGGCTAGACATATTTTTAAGCAATGTTAATTTATCAAATACCACGCACAACACTAAAGACAAATTAATTTTACTTGTTTACTTATCGACACTCAGAGCTATAATGAAGTAAATGACATTAAAATATACATTTTGTTTGGAGTGATAAACATGAAATCCTTCTTCGCAGTACTAATAAAGTGAAGCATAGTAAATAGGATTTAGCAGGTAAAAATTCCCGGAAATCTTGTCCAAAATTAATACATGTAATAAAAGATTTACATCAGGTAATGAGAGCCTATTTAACAAATTTCTTTAAAACCACAACAGAAAATCATTTTTGGGTTAATACCTAGAATTTGAAGTAGTACATTAATTTTAAAATGTATTAAAACGCCTATTATAAGATTTTTTTTATATTTTTTTCTTTTTCTTTTGTACAAAAAAAATCTGTGGGTGGTAGAGACCAACTGTATTTTAATTAGTTATTGCTATATAAAAACTGAGCTTAACAAACAAAAATCACGTCATCACAAATTTTATGCAGGCCTGTGTTATTATTATTTTCACTTGACTCATTATATTTCATAGGCTTCTAGATTTCGGTGTTCTTTGTTTTGCCACTAACTATATAAAGTAATTAGCTAAGAAAAAACTTAAACTTTAAATGTGACGCCTAAATTAAAAATGCGGTGCGTAAAGCGTTCATAGAACTGGGCAAAAGAATAGTATTAGATAGAAACTAATAAAAATGTAATCACAATTATTTTTAAAGTCACGTTGAAGTCAAGTTTTCAGAATCATAACTTCAAAACACTCCTCTACAATTTAATATCAAAGCTGCAAGTTAATAATCAAGTTAAGAACAATTTTATACATTAACTCGATACAAGAAAATTGCACAAATATTCCAAATGTGTTTAAATTGATATTCGAAATGTCTTTTTACTAAAAATCGTATATGTACTTTGGGAATAAGATTGTATCCGTGTTGTAATTGTAATATATCCGAAAAAAGATTTGTTGATTATCAAAATGTAGCATGTAGCAATAAAATAAATTTCCAGTTATTGATTCATTGAAAAATCAGTAAATAGAAAGCAAAAACTAATTTATGAGAATCTATGTAAAAATGCTATCGTAATCGCGAAAAAACCATAAGTGTTAGTTGTTTTCATCTTTCGTAACGTATAATATAATAGGATAAAACAGACAAAAGCAGTAATAAACACATTTACTCAAATTACATAACTTAAAATATAGCAAATTATTAATGATGCTAAGGAAATAAATTCCCATATTTTGCGTCAACACTATTATTTCTCAACATACCTCTTATTATATTTGCAAAACAAACAAGAAGTTTAGAAATAAAAGCAAATCGATGAATACAAATTGTATAGTGGCAGTAATTGCTTATACGAAGGGAATCGCTGATGCATAAACATTAAAATATACCTGTTTATAGATGTATATGTAGATAATTTTATCTAATTGTATGATAGGGTACAACCTCAAGTCTTCGTATATCAAGGTGGAGCACCAGGTCAACCGTTCCTTTTGCAACCAGGAGCACCTCCCGGCAACTTTTTAATACCTCAGCCCCATCCTGGTTTTGTGTTTAGAGATGTTCCATCCGCTGGACCGTCAGTATTTCCCTCGGCATATCCTAAACCGGCATATGTTCCACCAATAAATAAAGATGCCGAAGAAATACCAACTAATCCGGGATCATTACAACCATCACCATCAGTAGGTATGTCATCACAGAATAAATAAAAATAATAATAAATATTTGCGATATGAATCTTTTTAATAATACATTATTATCAAAAATATAATGTGTAATTAAGTAATCAGTAATTTATGATAATTCTTTTAGTTTCTTTTCTTAATTATTTCAGTTACTTGACAATATTGTTTCTATAATTTGTACTATTCTCAAAGATCTTTATTTATGCAATATTCAACAAATCCTGTGTGTTTATTACCTAGAATTATGTCTTTTTTTGTTCTTTTAACCTGGTATTTATAGTTCCACCACTTTGGCTGATATAGATTTTGGTGGATTCATGATATTTAGTGAAGATTTTGTAAAAATTCAAGAGTAATAATTCCATAGATTTGACATTGCACAAAATAGTATTTATCAACAAAGTTATCGGTAATATTATTATTACTAGTGGGGAAGACATCTATGCAATATACCCCAACTTAGTATATTAATTAATAGTTAATATTCTTAAATGTCGTCATATATTTCAATTCATAATGTCTGTTTTGTTTATTTAATTCTTGTTATTTCAAACCAAGCAGTTTACTGTAATTATTTTTACGTTTGAAATATATATTTTATTGCATAACTATGTACCTAAAATTTTGTTGGAGGTTTTTTCCGCGATTGTTGCGGTATTTATTTAGAATTCTTTTTGCGCAATTAAACTATTATCTTATTGATGTTCTAATATTGTAATATTCCATAACTTTTTTTTCGTGAATCATTTGAATTTAAACAAAAGCAATTTTCGGAGAATATTTTTTACATATAATACAATATGCATAATTACTTGCGAGTTGAAAATTCGTTGTTTTAAATATTGAAAATTTATGGTAAAATAGGTATTTGTATTGTAGATACAGAATGACCCATCTCAAGTGAAGAAGGTTGGTATGAGAAAATTAGTTTGGCATCAATTTACAGTTGGCAGTAGCATGTCTCAATCAATTCGCAATCTTGAATGTATGTTTAAAGGTTATGTCGTAACGACAACTACATAACGTATGTTCATTTGAAAAGTCAATCTAGGTTACTTTGAAATTTTGATAGAATAAGACGCATATATATTAGTATGTGTTTGTTGTTCCGTAAACGTAAATCCAAATGACATTTAATAATGTCAATCACATTTGTTATTTATTTGTATGTATGAAACTGTCAAAATATACGACTTCGTAGGTTAAGTAGTAAATTTTAATTTACGACATACTTCAAAATGTTCTCAGTAAAGCACATGCTACTAGATTGACTTTTCAAATGAACACCCGTTACATACAAAGGACAGTACTGCCAAACAAACTGTAAATAGCCATGATCGGTATCTGACAAACGTAACAATGTTCTAATCTAGGGAATTTTATGCTACCACCATACTTTAAATGGATCTCTCTGTATCATATTAATTTCTACAATTGATGGCGCAGGTCACTAAGAGGTCTTAATGTCAATACACGAATTTTCTCCACTATTCTCGGTTTTTCGCTAACACTTTTGCTTTCTTCCACGTTAATCCACCACCTTCCAAAATTTTTCCAATTATATCTATCGTTCCAAGCTTGTCTTGGTCTGCTTCTTCTCCATTTTATTTGATCTCTTGCTTCTCAGACATGTTTAACTGATGTACTATTGTTCATTCTTTGTAAGTGCCCTCACCATCCTAATTGTTCCATCTCTATGAAATCTAGTATGGATTTTACTTTCAATTCTTCTCTACCTTCTTTATTCCGAATTCTATTTTTTCTTATTAGGTATATGTCTTACACTCCTCAAGTATTTCATTTTCATAAACTAGATTTTATTTTTCTGATGTCTATTTGTTATCACTGGTGATTGCAGTATCTTGTTTGCGTTTATCTTTGTTTGTCTTGATATTTCTTTTTATTTTTTTATGTTGCGGGAAGCTGTTATATATAGGGTAGTATAACTTTATGATTTTGTCAGTTCTGTTATCTATTTTACGGTGTTTTCCATTTCGTACTGTAAATGGGTCTAGAGTTGAAGATTATTTTCACGACTTCTGTGATTTCTACCCCTATAGATTTCCTATAAATACTGGATCTTTTCTTGCACTTATGGATGATTTTGTCAACAAAAATCGTGAATAATACTGGACTTAACCCTCGTTTCTGTCGTAAACCTTAATTTGTTTGAAATATTGTTGATCTTCTATTATTACAGATTTCATAGTGTTCGTGGCCCTTGTAAATACTTTACATAGCTTTACATAGTTTATTAGCCGCTCTTACTAATTGTTTATTAACCGCTTTTACCTGCTAAATGTCCAACACTTTTCGTTTGGATATTCAAAGACTTTTTCTACGGCTATATACACCAAGTATAAAAAGTATTTGAACAAATTTTGTAATAGTTAAATCGAGCGTTGAACTCGTTCAAATAATAGGAAATGCTCCGAAAACCAAAAGTATTTTAGCTACCTTTCGTATTTGAATATAACTGATATATTGTAGCGCCCCCTAGAGTAAGCGTCAGTAACGCATGAAGAATTGTATAAGATTTTGTATTTAATACATTTATATTTTACCTAACAAAATAGTTAATGACACGAAGTGTTTCATTGTAAAGATATTGGCGACAGGTAAAACATTTTTGATAACGACCGATTCTTATACAAAGTGGCCTCAACTAGTGATGAACAAAATATGTCAACTTTGACTGTTTGAGACAAATTTTGCAAGATTTGAATTACCCAAGAAAATTATGACAGATAACGAAAAACAATTCGCGTGTGAAAAATTTATAAAATTTAACTCGGAAAATAAAATAAAATTTATAACGTCTCATCCATATCATCCATTTAGCAAGCAATGATGCTGCGGAAAAACAGTTACCTAAACATGAAATATGCAAAGCATTGAACGATCCGAGAAACGAAAACGTATATTAAACACAATCATACAATAGTATAGCAAGCGCCAATTAAGTTGGCGCGAGGAGGGGGTGCGCAGAAGCCGTTTTTAAAAACGTCCACCCCCACTACTCAAGTAATTGTCAAAATACATTTGTCATTGACGTTTGACGGAATATAATGTCTTTGCTAGGGGATCATACTCAGAGGTTAGAATTATCTGACATTTGATGTAAAACCAAACACAAATCTCCCCACTACTTTTAATCCTGCGCGAACTTACCCCTCCTCGCGCCAACTTAATTGGCGTTTGCTATACGTACATTGTGTATCTAGTATTAAAAGCGATACATTCCCGGACGATAATGTAAATTAATTATTTTCCTAATTGCCTATGAAATCGTTTCCGCGACGGTGACGTTTCAGTGACAATTGTGGAAAAGGTCAGAAATTCATTACTTCTTATTTCGCTTTAATACCTACTTATATACCTACTCAAAAATTTTAAATGGACAGTGCTGATAATGTCCTAATGTGCGGGACACCACAGGAGTTAGTAAAAGCTGCTGAAAATGTTGTCTGCATGTATTTATTTACTGTCTAAAATGTATATAAAAAACCACCGGTACGGGAAAGCTACAGACTTTCCCGGCCTAGGACGAAAAAAATTTTCTCGGACTAGATAGGTGGGACGTATTTAGTTAAGGTTGAAACAGAATAAATTATTTCAAAAAGACATGCAGATCAATTATTAACTATAGGTGATTGTCAAATAAGAAATAAAGAGATAAAGTGGCTTTGCGCGATCAAAGAAATTCATGATTTTATTTATGAAGAAATCCATGGATTCGTGTGAATAAATTCAAGATCACGAAATTCATGAATTTCAGACCGTGTCAAGTCGCCTACAGAAAATAAGAAACGAATCTATAGATTACGTAAGACATCCTGTTAAGATTTGACGAATACTAGGTTTGGGTGAGAGTCCAAGAGAAATTTAAAGGGGATGTTGAGTTGATGAAGGAAAAAACAGAAACTTTAAGTCAAGAAAAAGTTCTTAAAGGCAGACTTATGCAGATTATGATACGGATAAGACTAACTAAAAGAATTATTAAAGCATCCGATAAGTTAAATTTACAAGAGATAGAGCTAAGATAAGCAGAGAAAGATGCTATATACCGAGTGATTGAAGCAAATATTTAATTGAGCAACTCTGAGAAATTGACTTACCTGATCATTCACTTTAAATTTATCTTTTTTAGATAGAATACTTTGTATAAATAGGTATGAATGACATATGGTTAGAGTTACATGTTTAACGTTTCCTTTGTCAAATATTTGGTAAATTTGAATTTAAAAATCAGGTCTGTCAACATAAATTTGCAGAATTGTTGCCATCTTAATAACAAAAGTTTCAATTATTTATAATCACCGTTTTTATGTTGAAATATAACCGATATAATGTAGCGCCCCCTAGAGTAAGCGTCAGTTACGAGTGAAACATCGTCTAAGTTTATTGAAATTATTGCTTTTACATTTTATTTAATTAAATAGTTAATGAAACAAGATGTCTCATTGTTAAGATATTACTGACACTAAATCAAATAAGTATTTATTTTGTTTAAGTTGCATCTGGCCAATACAACATATATTTCTCTCTGTATCACTTGTCAATCAATGTTTGACAATATACGTATTTAATATTACAAAGAATTAAATTGAGTGAAAGAAGTCTGGATCTTTACCAACAATTTTTCTAAGGAGTAGAATGAAAGTTTTGCTTCACTGAAATGATTTATGTAAGTACGAGCTAATATTACGTAAACCTTTCTAAACGGAATTATTATAGTTTTTATTTACAAAACGAGTAATGATTAACATGCAAGTACAAGTACACCTGTGTCATTTCTTCAGTTATACTGTAGAGGCAGCGTATATACAATCATGACAACATACGTTTTAAAACAGCAGATACTTTTACCGTACTTACTGAAAGTCTAATAAATATGGGTACCATCATGGTATTATTGCGACAAATACAGGAAAACTCTTAAACTTAGGTAACACGTAAGGCGGATAATAAGATAATAGAACGGAAATGAGCGTGACAAATGGTGTTCTTTGATATATTACGTTTAAACGTGTACATTTTTGTGAGACTATTCCCAAATTACGGTTAAATCGATAATTTTGCAAGCTGTAAAACTATTTCTTCCGGAAAATCATGTTTATTAACACAATTAGAATCGGTGAATTAAATTATTTGAATAAACAAAGCAGCTATAATTTGGGCAAATATTAGCAAAACAAAAAAATAATTACTTAATAATACAAAACGTTTTCTTAGCTTTAAAAGTAAAACTCCTTTCCGTTTGCTTTAATTATATGCAATACTTGACAATTCAATATATTCATGGATAATTGCAATATCTTAATGAAGCACTTACGAGGGTAGATTTTTATATTTTGCATATAGAGTTGGAATAAAACAGTAGATAACTTTTAAAAACTTTATTGCTTTTTGAAGTATTCACCACGAAGATTAATACACTTTTGCATGCGGTCGAAAACTCTGGAAGCAGTTATTCCACTCGTTTGTTGGTACAGTCAAAATTGCGTTTTTGAAGGCATCAACTGCTCCTTCTGACGACTGGAACCTTTGACCACGAAGTCCGTCCTTGATTTTCGGAAATGTAAAGAAATCGTTGGGACTTAGGTCGGGACTGTACTAAGGATAATCTAACAATTCGACGTTTTGTTTGGTTAAAAATTCAATTGTCTTTCGAGCTGTGTGCGAAGTTGCATTGTCTTGTTGGAGGATGATTCGTCGTTGTAGGTTGGTTTCTCGGAGCTCAGCGATGATTTGCTGCAAACAGATGGTTATATACCAATCGGCAGTAACAGTTCTTTGATCTTATAGAGAAAGTGTTGCTATATGACCTGCTTTTGAGACAAATGTCGCGACCACTTTTTTTGGAGACATTTTAAGAACGGATTGCTTTTGTCGGGTTTTCTTCACCTTGGAACACCCAAACAGACGACTGGCGTTTACTTTTTAGTTCGTATGAGTAAATCCAAGATTCATCACCACACATGATGTACCCGTTTCTAGAGTTTCCTGTGTTGAAGCGGTATAAAGTTTTTGTGACACCAATTCACCCTAACTGTTTTCTGTTCTTCGATCAACAGATGCGGTATCCAACAGGAAACTAATTTTTTTACACACAATTGTTTATGCAAAATTTTTTGAATTGAGGCCTTTGAAATCCCCAATAATGCTTCAATTTCGAGATATGTAACATGTCGATCTTCGTTGATGAATTTACGCATAGCATTGTCATTATCCGTTTTTGGCGCACCTGCTGCTGGATCGTCGCTAAGACTAATTTGTCCACGTTTGAATTCTCCATACCAACGAGAAATTGTTGACTGGTCTGTTGCTTCATTACCGAAAACAGAAACTAACTCAGCGAGGCATTCTTGTTGAGATAATTGTCTTCGAAAATTATAAAAAAATATTGTACGAAAATTTTCACAATTTAATTCCATTTTCGACTAACTCCTCAACTTTGACAGTTCGTTCTAGCTACATCGCACTGAAACTTGAAACTGAAATAAGCTAACTAAAGATGGTGATTAATTTTTACTACTAACATATGATTAGTGGCGCCCTCTATGTTCCAGTATGCAAAACATAAAACAGACAGTTCCATTAGCTAACGGGTCTTCCAAAAAATCCGGCGTCAAGTAGGTTTTTGACAAAAAAACGTATTTCCTAATTTAAGTCTATTTATTTAAATGTCAAATGTTATCTGTCAAAAATTGTCAGAATCCGATATTAAACATGGTATTGATCATTTTTCATTTTCAAAATGGTATTTAATAACGTATGCAAAATATTAAGACTTGGAATAGTATTTTAGAAATGGTCAAAAGATCGATGGAAAATGGAAGTATTCAGTATTCAGGATTGTATAGAATTTCAAAATGAAATTCCCAATCTTTTTTCTTGACTGTAACACTTTTCAGAAGACACTCAATAAGAGTTATTCCAGTGTTGATATGAGATATGAGTCAAGTTAGACTATATGTGGACAACAATCCGATTGAAAGAGTCGATAGAATGAAATATTTAGGAATAGTTTTAGATAATAATTTACTGTTTAAAGACAATACTAAGTCATGAACAAAATGTCGAAAAATATTCAATATTATTTAATCTAAACAAGAATGAAACACAACAACTATAAACAATTCAGAACAGAGCAATGAGAATTATTTTAAAATGTAATAGGTGTACTCCAACATCAGTAATGTTGAGTGCCTTGAATTTATTAAATGTACGTCGGAGAATAATATTCAAAAGTTTAATATTTATACCACAATATTTGACAGATAATATATTATTTCATAACTATAGTACCCGCATTGTGGAGAATTTTTACATAGACCCTATAGAAGAACACAGACAACTAGTGAGTGGTCTTAGAATATACAATAATTTACCATATGAAATAAAAAATAGTGAGAATATTAATATATTTAAGCGATTATTAATATTATTAATTAATTAAGCATATAGGAACACAAAATGTGATTTGTTAATAGTAAATTTATGTAAACATATGTTTTTGTAAAAAGCAAATTGCTTAATAAAGATATATGTATTATTATTTTTTCGACAAACTGGGAGCGTAAAACGATAAGAAGGTAGTGAAAGATAGATGTATTATTATTTTTTCGACAAACTGGGAGCGTAAAACGATAAGAAGGTAGTGAGTAACCAAAAGTCCGAACAGAAGAAGTGATTAATAATAATAGACCATAAATTTTTATACAGACTCTCGCTCAGCAAACTGCGTTATCAGTTGATTCTTGTAATACAGTTTTAAACAAGATTTACAGTTATTTACATATCGTGCAAGAAATCATTGATATTGATTATCCGCGACGAATAATTTTTTGCGAATGGTTTATAAATAATTTTAATGATGAACTTCTAGACAAAACTTTCTTTTCGGACGAAGCTTGGTTAGTGGATTCATTAACTCACAAAACATGTGAATGTGAAGTGATGCAAAGACCAATACTTTTTATGTTGAAGCTTCTCTACATTCTCGGAAAGTTGGTGTTTGGTGCGCTATAAGTAGAAGAAGAATTATCGGTCTAATTTTTTTAACGGTATTTTAAAGGCGGAAACATATCGACAAGAACTACTCTTGGCTTTCTTTAATCAGCTTCATGATGATGAACTGAAACTTTGGGGTACTTTCAACAAGATGGAGCTATAGCTCACACAGCAGGTGAAGCGATAGATTTGATACGAGAAGTGTTTGCAATTCGTTTAATTAGTTTGAACAGCGAAAATGAATTTCCTTCAAGATCTTGTGGTCTTACACCAAGTGATTTCTTTTATGGCTTTGTAGATTATCTAGATCTGCCAGATAGAATTATATAGAAAATCAATTAAATTAGATATAGTCCCATACTGCAAAATATATTTGGCAGCATTAGGGGGAGGTGCGCAAGATACTTAGAGGAAGGTGGTGGGCAATTTCAATACATTCTATAATTCATCAGATAATATAATAATTACATCAGATGAAGCAGTGGAATATTATAAAAACTTAGTTTCTGAAGTATCTCAGGAACAGTGGCACCACTTCCAAACCAACCTTTACATTGGATGAAACCAAGGACTGATTTCATCCAATGTAAAAATGTGTTGACGTTAAAAGAGAATATTTTGAAAAACAATAAAATCATTTAATTTTTTTAACTAATCTTTTTATAAAAAGTTTTAGTGTCGCCCTCATAATAAGTAGAATAAACTTAAACAATGCTTCAGCTGCTACTGACACCTACTCTAACACGATATATAGCATCTCTTCCTGTTTAATTTAGCTCCACTCCTTATAAATTTAATCTATAGAGTAGTTTAATAATTATTTTAGATCTGGTCCGTGTGATAGGCTAAGCAAGTTTGCCATTGGGAACAATTAATTGTTCTTCCTTCATCCACTCAACATCCCTTTTAATTTTTTCTTGGGTTTCAACCGAGCCTAGTATTCGTAATGTTTCTTATTTCATCTATAAATACTTATAATTCCTTATAATTCCTACAATTTCCGGTATTTACTTGCCATAATGTAAATTTTATTAACTGTTAAAAAAAATTACATCTAATAATGACCCATTTTAACATGGTTCTAGTCTCCAAATACGACTCATCTAACATATCCTGAAACTCACTTTCTAGGAAATGGAGATAGTGATTAGCAGTTAATGTTTCTTCAAAAATATAGGGCCCGAGAACTCTTGAGTCGATTATACCGCATTAAACGTTAAATCTAAATTTGACCTCATGTCTTCTTTGTTCAAAATTGTGGGGATTTTGTTGAACACATAAATGTTCATTATGCCTGTTGATCATTCCATAGTTTCCACGGGTTTCGTCGGTCCATCACACTTTAAATGGGAATTAAGGATCTGCTTCGCACATATTCGTATACCATGTACAAAAAACCCTCTCGTCGTCTCCGGGATGTAATATTTGACCCACGGATAATTCGTACACCCTTACTGCAGTGCTTTGGGAAACGGCAGCTGGCGTTTCCCAAAGCACTGCAATTTCACGGATTGAAATTGATGGGTTTTGTTTAACAAATCTGATCTGAGTCTGCTTTTGTATGCTGCTTTGTTGTAGTCAGCTATATTTTTAAAGGCAAAATAGTTATTTTCGATACAAGTGTTAAAAGTGCGATTTTATTTCACGAGTAAAAGTTTGCGACACGAGCGTTAGCGAGTGTCGCAATTTACGAGTGAAATAAAATAGCATTTTTAACATGTGTATCGTACAATATTTTTTCTACAAACACAATTTTTATTATAAAATATAATGAAACTTCACTGACCAAATTTGACAGCTGATGAATACGTTTTGACACAACTGGACGCAACCGTTAAATTACGTCAAATTAAGTTGTCACAATTCATACAAAAGATGAGTTCGTGTTTTAAAAAGAAAATGAAGTAATAGCGAGAATAATAATTCTGAAAGTATTGCAACACAGGAAATAAATATCTCGAATTACACAAACTGTACATTTAATATTAATTATCCAAGAGATATGTAATTTTCATTTAGTAATATAAATCACTTTAATATATGATGTCATTTTTGACAAACTGTCATGTCAATTTACTTTTAACACGCTACGCTATAAAATCGCATTTTTAATTAAAGTTAGCCGTGTCAAAATGTCAACTTTTAACGGTGTTTGTAGAAAAAATAATTTAAAATGGCTACTCATTTATTTAACACAATGACATTATGAAATGGTACACTGTTGTAACAGGAAAAATAAGCTCTTTTTAATAGTCATAGCCAACTATGAGTGCCATTCAAGAAAACAAAAGTTTGTATTTTTATAGTTATAAATTTTCTCTAAATTTAATAATAAAGTAATTAAACGAGATTCAAGAAAATGGAGAAGTTTAGTTTTTTGCAAACATCTACTAAGCTGTGAACGTTTGCTGAAATATAACAACAGCACTAAGTCAAGCTCATAAAACTGCACTTCTTTCCCCATTTTACCAAATCTCTATCTATTGTAGTTTCCGAGATCCCCATACAAAAAATTTAAAAAACTGACACGATATATTATTTTCTTATATTGCACGGTTTACCACAGTGCAATGGACCATTAAAATAGTATTCGCCTTTCAAAGTGCATGTATGAAACGAAATCTCACATGGGTACTGTATTTCGCTTATTATAGGTAAATATGTTTAAAAAACGGCAATATTTTAACAATAAATTTAAAAGTTAAAAAGAATTTTTATGTAATTTGTAAATACCTACTTATATCTGAAATAATATTATAATATAACTACAATATTATTCATATTTAATTAATTAATTATCATTAAAGTCTGGCTATTAAAACATGTATTTCAAAACTATTTGTATCAATAACGTAACCAATATTTACATTGCGATTAAAATAGCCCAGTTAAGTGAGTGAAATAATGACACGAAATTATTTCTGTAATAAACCTACATCACCTTTGATGGAAGATAATTAAGTATGCACAAAATGTATTATTGTTTGACAATGACCCATATAAATGGATTAATAATTTGTTAATTATTAGGTATGTGTTACGATCACACAGACACATAATCATCAATTACATACTAAATATGATAGATATATGCAATATGCATTATTATGTAATTTAGAAATCCTATACCACATAAAGCTTTATGCTATGAACTGGGTAAATTCTCTTTTTCAATTGTATACAATTAGAAATAATTAAGTGGCAGAATCAAATTAAATATCTATTATATTCAATGTAACTTTTGCATATTATATTGCGTGTGTATAGATGTAATCGGAAAATTCGAATTTTAATAAAGCTTTATTAATAAAGTAGGCGGAAAGATATGTGAAATGGCATAGGGGAATTCTGTTCAAGATAACATACTTGTTTTTAGGGAGCGGAAATAATAACATAAAATTGTAGTATGAAAGAAAACACATCGTATTTCTACGATTATGTATGTAAATTTTACAAAACAAACGTTATGTTATAACTAGAGCAGACCAATTTCCGTGCGCGCCATGTGCGCCGATGTAAGGCTGTTTGTATTGCATCAGAACTAATAAAAAGCATTCTGTATGTGTTTGGTACTTGCTTAGACAGCATGTACGTAATAAAATGTCGAATTATAGAAATTTTTTCTTATTTTAGTGTTTATAAATGCTTTAATATATTTCATTTAACACTTTTACCCTTTTGAGAAGTTTAATTCCTTTTAAAAAACTTTAGCGTTTAAATAAACAATGTACACAACATTCCAAACATTCTTTGACATAGTTTCAAAATGGGTGATTCGATTCGGCGCACAAAAATCTAAATTAACAAACAAAACTATTTGTCCTTTCTGTTATTCTGTGCTTTTACTTAGTGTAAGTTTCTTAAGACGACATACCTACTTCTTTTTAAGTTGACATAATAGTCATCTGCACACAGTTCACAAGGAAATTGGTCTGTTTTTTGCTGACATCCCAGCACACAGCCTGTGGCATCATCTTGAATAGATGCATGCGGGATCATCGTCATCATCATCATTAGCCAAAGGGTTCATTGGTTCGGATTCTTTATCTTCTTCTTGATATGTTTTCTATCGCTTTTGCGTATTTTCTTTTCTCTATTTAACTGGATTTGAGCTTTAATTTCGCCCATGAACTACTAGTGAGACTTCTGAACCTGAAGTCGTGTGTTTGCAACCATTTACGTTTTAAATTGAAAATAGTGCTTTCGCCTCAATCCATTTCGATTTCATTTGCTAAGCGTTGCAATGGTCACCCTTTTCAACGTCCGTAAGAACATGGTTTGGTATTATGTACTTGAAATGCAAATATTACGGTGTCTATGCAGTGACAGATATTGTACTGACAGTAATGACCGTTATGACAAATTATAAATATTGAGTGAGCCACTGGATAAAGTCATATCAATACGGGAAAAGTGAACCGTACCAAATTTAACGGTCGCGATTGTACATTTTATGTATAACCATCGTCGTATCGTCGTATAACTATCACTATTGAAGCAAAGTGATATAAATAATTCATAAACAAATCACATGGTAAATATTCAAATTAATGCTAATCGACGTCAACAGCTATAAACCATGCAGTTGATATTGCTTCTAGGTCTTTGTTACAAGTTATATTGACATTATCGCATGCATTAAAATTTCAAACTTTTTTACTCTGTCATCTCTCACCGCCAAATCTAACGCTGTCAGGGGTAACAAACGTCGGTACATAAGTCGTAAGTAGCTGTTGCTTCCCTCCAAATAGCGCAATAAGAGCCAGCTTACGAAGTCGGTAGTAGAAAATAATTATTTTCACCACAAAGGAGGCTTATGAAGGTAAGTAGATTTTACCAGTCGAAGACGATTTTGTGCCTGTGCGGAGAGAAGATTGATAAATGAGTCCGAGACTAGTCAAAATACTTACCACTGCGTTGTGTATAACGTTTTACCTGCTCCCACAGCTACGGTTCACGAAATAAAAAGCAGATTTTACATGTCTTGATCAATCTATTTTGACAGTGACATTTATTAATTTTTTTGACGTTAATGTAAATAAAGCACGTTCAACTCATGCATCAATCGCAATAATTTGCTGTCATTCTTACGGTTTGCGACATAAAAAACGGGACACTTTTTTTTACCTATTGTGACAGTACATACTTTGTTGTATCATACTAACTTAATAATGACAGATGCATAACCTTATATTCATGGCTACTAATATTGACAGAAGACTTACTTACAAAATTAAGTTAATGTCAAAATCGTTATAAGAAATGTCCCGTTTTTTTGGACGCGGACAGCCCGTTCAATACGACCGATGCGATTGAAACCAATTGTGACCATTTGCATCTTGGAAATTTAATGATGCAAATCGGTGTCGTGAACGAAAAAGTTTTGACATGTCGCAATTCTCAATTGTCAACATAAATGTCATCTAAATAATCTGTTAAACCCAACATCGATCGATTCAATTGTGTGCTTTGATTTTGTCATTGTTGTTACTAAGGCGTTGTTTATAAACATAAAAGGTGTAGCTTTATTGGCTTTGAATTATTTGTTTTCAAATGAGTTATATTCACATAGAAAATACAGCAAAGGCTGCTTGCGAAAGTTTATTTCCCGAAATAACGAAAGGGCTCTATGAAAGAGCGTATAGAGCATTCAAGGAATAGTGCCAGAGCATAAATTCTAGTGTTTATGAAATGTCACTATTGATATACTTCATGAAAAAATCAGCAACATTAAAGTCACCGGCGTGGTGTGAGTACTCAATGATTAAGTAAAGTCTTTTCATAGAGAACACGGATATATCGAAATATCCTAAACTAAGGCCAGTTCTAAAACGCAAGAATGACGGCTACAAACTTAAAAAATCAATCATTTTCACAAAGGAACAAATCCGCCACGATTGCAGAAAGTTATGTTGCTGACAGTTTATGTAACAAAAATGAAATAGCTAGCCGGATTCTTCACATCGATACTTCATCTGAAGCTTCCAGTAGTACATCGCATCAGGTTTTTACAATAGATCAGTCAGACAATATTGAGCCTCAGGTTATTGAAATGGAGCAGTCAAATCAGTATGAAAAGAATGTGGTCGTCAATAGACAAAGTTGTAGAAGTTATTCAAATTTTGTATAAAAATTGAAATTATTATTTGCATGACTCGAAATCACTTTTTTGCCCAAGATTTACCCGGCGTCAATACCAACTAGAACTTTCGCGGTAAAATTAACTTACCTGCTTGAAAACAATTTAACAATAGTCTACTTATCATAGTGGGAGTAGATAATAGTATATTGTACAACTAGTGCTGAAAATAGGATATTTCACACGAGCATGAAGTTTGAGCCACGAGCCGTAGGCGAGTGGTTTAATTATGCGAGTCTGAAATATTTTCAGCACGTGTTGTACACTATACTTTTCCGACGACCGCTTAGTGACAAGAATTAATTTCAATGAAAATAAAAGAATGATTCACAAAATAATGATATATGATGTATTTCATAACAACAATTTGACATTTGAGAGTCATTCATTTGACAGTTTCCTATTTGTTATTTTATGATTAGTAGGTTGGCACGTCTGTTACTTTGCACACGGTTCTGCGACGATTCTAATTGGCCCTTTTGAACTTTTCAGCACAGTTTCAGTTACAAGATAACTTTTCAACACAGTTTTGGGGATACAATGCAATTTGCAATTTTCAGTGCTAGTGAATCATGCGAATTTGTTCTTTTTACATTGTGGTCGTCGGAAAACAATATTACCTACCTACTGTAAAATATTTGTCTTTCTGGGTTATTTTAAATAAAACTAACGGTAATCTAAAACACTATATTAATAATAAAACTTACTAAATACACGTAATAGCTAATAACTAATCATAACAATATTTATTTCAATATTAATTTCATATTTATTTATATCGCAATATCAACGCGACGACGATTACTCGTTGAATGTCCCATAATCCCTTCGGAGCGGTTCCTATATAGTGTATAGCCCATTCGAGGGCCTTCCAGAAGCTCTTTTCTAGGAGGTCCGGGAGACTTGATGACGTACTCGGCGCGTGATACCGCTCGCCTCACGTATCACAGCACACTACTTTGTTTTTTATCACGTTATTATAACAGATAACATTACCGCAGTTTCAATATGAAAAACATGTCATTCTTAAATGAAATGAACAATTCGTTTAAGAATGACATACTTTTAACGTTTAAACTGTAGTAACGTTATAATAAAGTGATAAAAAACAAAGTAACAGTTTTTTTGTAATAATTAATCAATATGATTAACTATCACGAGTAACGGGTTACACAATAATATATTAATTATTTGTTTATTAGAATTACGAATAGCTGAAATCATTATGAAAAATACAATATATCTACTTGAAAATGTATAAAATAAAAGACATTTGTAAAATATGTATCTAATATATATAAATATTTTTGCATTTTTATAGCACGCAAGCCCGAAAAATTAGAAACGTTTGATGAAAAACCAGAAGTAGGACGACCTTTCGCTGGGGAAGCAGACGTATTAGCTTCGGCAGATCGGACTTTAGGACGAAATCCGTCACTTAAACCCGGTCATAGATTCTTCATACTCAACGGGCAACCGCTCTTTTCCAATTATCCACTGCCACAATTTGCTAATTCACCTTATCAACCGTCCGTAGATAAGTTTGGACCAGAAAATACGGATTTTTATGAATTTCGCCAAAATAGTCCGTCATTTCTTCCTGATGGTTTCAATAAACCGCAAATAGGTGACGTACATCAATACAAAGTACCAGTTGGCAATTTCTTCGTAAGAAATGCTATCACTGGCCAGATAAACAGCGCTAAACAAAACAATTATGAAAATCCACAAAACGAAATTGTCCATCCCGAAAACTTTATTTCTTTAAATCAACATGATGAAGCAATTTCCGATATTCTATCTAAAAACTTACCAATATATCCGTACAGAAAGCAAAATTTAGCAGAAATTATGGAAATAAGAAACAACGCAAAAGAATCTCCACAAGTAAAAAGTCTATATCCAAGTCTTAAATTTAAACCAATAGAAGTTCGAAACTCTGAAGAAGATGGTATACTAAACGATAAATTAGATGATTCGAAAAAAGATAAAGAATCAGTAACTATCACTGCAAAATCAGAACCAAACAAGGAACCTGCAGAGGATGGTAAGTTACATTTCAGTACTTAATAGTTTCCAAATAAAAGTTATGTTCTGTTTTTTTTAGACATTCCTATGCCTGAGAGAAAAGAAGAACCTAGCATATCTCGATCACAACCCACTGCTTTAGCATTAGCTGGACCTGGAGGTGTAGCAGCTGCAGCTCCTCGTGCCACTGCATTAACTGGTGATAGAGGAATATCGGTATCAAGTCCTCAAGCAACAGCAATAGCTGGACCTAGTAAGGATCAAGTCGGAGAAATTCAAAAAAAGAAAAAAGAAAAACAGTGATAATTTTAATGATTAGTGTATAGAATACGTATAATATTATATTAGGTAAATTTATATTTTATAATAAATAAATTTTATATATATTAGTCTTTTATTTAAATTTGGTTATATAATTCATGAAATATTTTTTTAAATTAATCAAGTATTAAATGTTTAATATTCATTCTTTTATTGTATATTGGAGAAATCCTAAACTTACGATTCCATTTTATTACCGAGATTCTGAATCCGAATAAGGAAAACATGTTATTTAGGTGGCCTAAACATAAATGTCAATATAACCTACAATAACCAATGTGTAGTTTTTGATTATCATGACGTATAAAGTAAATATGACTTTTTTGAATGTGATATTGTATGTCAGTAAATGTTATTGTATAATTTTTAGAATTCATGAACTAAACAGTAGCTAAGAAAGTTTACTCTTAAATATCTTTAAGACTACATATTTGCTGGCATATGTATTTTTAAGGGACATTAAATACTATTTTCCAAATCATGTACTTATATTTAGTTTACCTCTTGTTTTTACTTAATTGTTTGCATGTATATATGGATTGTGGTTGTCAATTAGATAGAAACGCCCAATGTAATAAGGATGATATTAATGTTGATGGTAGTATTAAATACCTAAAAAAATCAAACAGCTTCTCATATGACAATAATAGACTTGATCGTGCAGAACAATCAAACTCTAATAAGGATAATATGGTATTAATTGAGGGACGTACTTTTGAAATGGGTACTAATAATCCTGTATTTGAAGCAGATTTTGAAGGGCCAGTTAGGAATATATCAGTAGACACATTTTATTTAGATAAATATGAAGTATCAAATAGCGATTTTAATGATTTCATTGAAAAAACAAATTATATAACAGAAGCTGAAAAATTCGGCGATAGTTTTATATTTGAATTACTTATTCCTGAAAGGAAAAGACAAGAATATAAAAATTTTAGAGCAGTACAAGCACCTTGGTGGATTAAAATGCAGGGTGTTACTTGGAGAACACCTGAAGGTCCTGGATCTGATTTGTCAAGTAAAATATTTATTTACAAAAATTAGAGATTTAGAATCAATGCTAATTTCTAGATAGACTTGATCATCCAGTTATACACATTTCTTGGAATGATGCAAATGTATACTGTGCACACTTGGGCAAACGTCTACCAACAGAGGCTGAATGGGAAATGGCATGTCGTGGTGGACTAAGACAAAAATTATATCCTTGGGGAAATAAATTGCAACCAAAAGGAAAGCATTGGTAGGCAGAAGTATATTTATATTGGTATCAAAAAAGAAATACTTATTCTAGGGCAAATATTTGGCAAGGGGAATTTCCAAAACACAATACAAAAGAGGATGGCTATGTAGGTACTGCTCCTGTAACTGAATTTCCTTCAAATAATTTTGGCCTTTTAAATATGGCTGGAAACGTTTGGGAGTGGACTTCTGACCCATGGCAAAATAATTCAGTAAGTGTGTGTTCATTTTCAACAACTATATATCTACTAGGCACAGACATACATTTTACAAACTTATACAGCAAATTTTAAATATGGAGCTACTACTAAGCTGCCTATAAAATGGCTTGCATCTGGTTCATCAGAAAATATTTAAACGGTGACTGTACTTAATTTAAATATATTTATTTTATGTAACTAAATTCAATTCTTATATTGTACATTTAAATTATTTGTGCTTGGAAGTAGACTGTGAAAAGATATATTGGCTATATTTTTTACTGAAGTTAATTTAATATTGTATTTTACTTACAAGTTAAAATTAAAATGTACAATTTTAAATTCAAAGCTAGGTTGAGATTGAACTTATTAATTTTGAATATAAGAGTAACTTGAAAATTTTCGCTGTAAAATTATGATAATATTTTGTTGTAACATCATACAGTTTGTAGGTATAATAATAAATATACGAATTCTAAAAGTGAAAACGTACTTCTAGTGATTCTTAAAAAAAAAGTTAGTATTCAGTAAGTATGAGATCTAGAGATCTACTATGCAGGAAAAGAAAGATGAAAGTCAAATCTCTAAAGTCGTTTTTCTCAAAAGTTACATTTTGTGACATTCATCTTTCTTCCCCTGTACCCTAGGTACAATGTAATAAAAATTAAAAAAAAATTAAGTGCATCGCTTTACCGGCGCTTTTCAGTTTTCGCCTTCTGCGGTCTTAAACTGCCTTTGTGCTTCCATTGCCTACTTTTAGACTTTAATTCAGGGTCATAATGATGAAACCAACTCTCGTCACATATAACAACATTGTCACTCGATGGGCTTTTTGTTCATCGATCATCACTTTTGGAATTCATTTTGCCGCGACCTTTCGGTACCCTAAATGCCAATCATTTTGGATCACGTCGTTAATTTCTGCAATTTTTGAATCAATCCGTGCAGTTGATGGTCGCCTGCATCGAGGTTCATCTTCTACTGATTCACAACCGTCTTTGAATTTCTTATGCCATTCAAACACTCTACATCGTGATAAACTATCATCTGGATATGCAGTTTTAATCATTTCAAAAGTTTCAGTTGGAGTTTTACCCAACCGAACACAAAATTCTATCGCGAATCTTTTGCTCCACTCTTAAACGTCAAAAGTTAAATCAAAACCTACTTGAGGAAAAGTATATTAGTGATGGGGGTTTCATGTTCTATTCGTTATAAAATTCTAGTTGTGAAAGAAGTTACAGCACGCACCAGTCTCGTTATATTTTGACATACTCTCGTACATATCCTGCCATCTAGAAGTTTATGTAAAAAGTCATTCTTTGGAGACTGTGGTTGAGTATAAACTTAAAAAGGTATAAAACCCCTTACCATAATTAATAATCCTTTCCTAAATACGTATTTCAACAACTAAGTTGTCATCATCAGTAGGTAAAACCACTAATCAGTGTTCAACATGGGGCACAGCAAATCTAACACAAAAAACGTGCATAATTGTACAAGGCGTTCACGTATACACTCAATTTAAGAAAACTAAAATTACATCCACTTCAAAAATGGTCCACGTGTTTGTTCTCACCCCCTCATTCTTTCTACCTCTTTTCTAAGAAGGAACTTCTTGGGATAGGACCGTTGTACGAGTTGAAAGTAATAATTTTGTCTTTAACGATGTGAGAACTTTCGTATATATCGAGCTCTCTCGGGTTGTTTATACCTACCTACTGTAGTGTTATGATCAGCTTCTCATACATGGCGTGCGACGCTAGATTTTTCTGGTCTATTGAATTTAATAAATAACAACCCGTTATAAAGAATATGTATCGCATACTATTTTGGGTCACTTTTTAGACCATTGCTGGCCGTATGTCACAAATAACATGAACAAAGTTGGCCACCAAGGCGTCAATTTTTGCTGATTTATCAGCATAAATCAGTGACTTCACATAGCTCCATAAGTAGCAATCGAGCGCTGTCAAATCTTGGGAGCCAATTGACATGTCTATTTGTCAAAATCAACTTATTATCAAATTTGATTATCAATTACTTGATGGTTGCGGTCGCCGTATGACACGTAGCGACATTTTGTTGAAACCACATCTCGTCCGATCAATGTCAACCATACTTTCAAACAAAAAAAATCATTTACCATGGCACGGTAACGCGAGTTCCAACTTCATTTTAAAGACAAGGTCCGATGATGCCATCAACGTGTAAACCGTACCAAACGGTGCATTTTTCTGAATGTAATGAAGTCTGAAGGATCTCTTGTGGTTTTTGCTTATTAACAAACCTGTTCACCCTTATCGGTGAACATAATTTTGTGATAAAACAACGGATCAGCTCCAAGGGCTAATTCGGCGAAAGAACGGCGCAATTGATGGTCTTGTGACTTTAATTCCTGTACCAGCTGGATCTTTTAAGAGTGTAGGCCAAAATCTTTACGTAATGGATGAAGAGCCCCAATTCGTGCAACTGATGGCGAATGGATAAATTTAAACAATTTTCCAAACTCTCGTGGCATACAAACGGCGATATTCTCTTTAGTACACAAATTCCTTCAACGTATTGGTGTTATTGCATCATTTAGAGAGTATGTGGTATGAAACCTATCCACAGTTCGAAGGACGGCTTGCTCGAATGCGCCATAAAAATCACGAAACCGTTTCTAAATCAAGGACTGATTTTCAAAGTAAATTTGGATAATTTGGTAGCGTTGTTCAAACGTGAGTTCAATCATGATTATTTGCTATAGATCGTTCCAACCTCCGTATTCAGTATACGTCTTATGGAATTTGTTTCATGGTTGCCAAATCATCGAATAAGCTGTACATTACCATTTCCGGTTAATTATTTGACATTTCACGCGATCAAATCATAACCTTTATTTACGTTTTTTGACGTTGAAGGTGCAAAATTATTGAGATTCATATGACATTTTGCTTATTATTTTATTAAAGTAACTAAATTTTAACAGAGTGCATAGCGAATTCGCTGCACGTAAAATTATAGGAAAGAATACCACAAGGAAAATAGCTGTATTTCAATATTTATTAACAATACTACACACATTTCTAAACAAATATACATATGAACGATATCTATGCAACGTACAGTGAATATTTACTTCGATATTGGGGTGTTATGCAATTTATTAAATTAAAAACGATGATGATCCTTTAACAAATAATAGTTTCCACTTTTGTAACAAAAAGAACTGGAATCATACAAATACGTATATTTTTCTTATTATATTTATATCTTTTTATATTATATTTCGTCCTACTTTTTTAAATTCGAAACCCATATCGTGTAACAATCTATGTAAAGTTGTTCGACAGAAGTTAGGAAGTTCATCATCAGCATTGACAGCAGCAAGAATTGTATTTAATGTAGGTGGCATATTCTGTATAAAAAAGCCATGCAATTTATGTCGAATAGCTGCTTGCGTGTTCTCGTCATATGTATGTAGTCGATCATTTAGTTGTATACCTTTCCTTTTTTTAGGTTTTTTTGGACTTGATAATAAACCAGTTCGTTGCTCCTGGTTTACATGATATATTGCACGGTCTGAGATACCCAAAGCTTTACTTGCTTCTTGAACGGCAGCACTCACATTCATTGATTTATTGAAATAATTGAAAACATTTGCAATCATACACTTCTCCTTACGGCTAAATTTGTCTCCTTTACGCCGTTTTCTTCCTACAGGCTTCATTAATGCAGTGAAAACTGTAATTACATTTATATTATGTTATAACGTTTATAAAAATCAATAAAAACACCCATATTACCCTGTGCACGCCTGAAAAAGATCGAAGTGTTCTGAAAAGAACAATTTGTACTATATAAACAAATTAACAATTTAACGAAATATTTTAAAAGTAGGACGATGACGGTTGACAGTTGATATTAAAAGACAGATAGATACTGTTGTCGATGCCGACAGCTTGTCAATAAGTTGCAACATAGCAACCGGAAGTGAAGATAGCGTTAATGACAGCAACTAAGGATAGTAAGAGATAAAAGTTGCTATTATATCCCATACTGAATACGGAGGTTGGAACGATCTATAGAATGTATTGATCATAAACGTCAAAATATGAACGCAGTCTGACAGCTCGTTTGAAATTTAATCTTTTTCCAAGTTCTATTAAAGCAAAAAAAAAAGGTTATTGAGAAATATTGTAATATAAAATACTATTTTTCTGGTCTAATCTTTTATTAAAACCAATAGAACATGTTTTTTTTTTACATACAAATAAATAAGCTTAGTATTTATAAAACTGTAATTTTATTGTTGCACGTTTCCCACCGTGGAAGAACATTATTTATTGTGCCGATATAAAAGTAGTTAAATATATTGTTAGGCCAAAACAATTATTTTCAAATTTCAGGAACTTCGTGTGAAGAAAGGAGGATCGTACTTATGTCATGAGAGTTACTGTTGGAGATACAGATGTGCTGCCAGATCTCATAACACAAAAGATAGTACTGCAGGCAACTTAGGATTTCGATGTGCTCGTGATTTTGATGCAGACTATGACAATGAATAGTAGTATATCATAATTGTAATATCTGTATGTAAAGCGGCACAAAGGATTTTTGTATAGCAGTACACCTTTTTTATTAGATATATTTTTTTATCAGTCTTTTTTATTGTAATACACAAACTTTATTGAAAATTATCAAAATAGAGCCTAAAATGTACTTAATGCCTGCCTTAAAGTCTTCCAAAATTTATTGATATTATTTACTTTTTTTACAAATATATTCAATAATTGTACAAAATATGTTTTATTTAGATCACCTTTTTATCAATGTATATAAAAAAAAAATACTATACACTTATAAAACTAAATAACATAAAAACCAAGACAAGTACCATAACACTTGTGGAATGTTATAAAGATAGGACCATAAAAATGAAAGAAAGTAAATTAAACATAATAGTTTTTAATACGTGTCACAACTTTTTCAAAAGCTTGACTTGAAGTTACTCTAAGAGTTTTAGGCACTGGTACAAGTCTATAAATTAAATAGCATACTAGAGTTGCCATCGATAATTTAAAACCCGCTTTGATAATTTTAGATGTTAAAGATGGCGGAGGAACAAATATAATATCTTTAATGAATCGTTGCTGATCTTTTGGCCATAATTTGGTTATTCCAAGAACGTGACCAATACCGACGACTCCAACTACGCGTACTGGTTCACCTGGTGAAGCTAAATATAAAAAAAATATTGCAAATTAATTGTCTATAACTATGCACCAAAATAAAGGTTATAAAATAATTTAAAATGTATCAGAATAATTGAAACATACATGAGTAGGTAAACCCCACCAGTTTTGTATAATACAAAGGTATTTTAATTATATAAAATATTATTAAAAATCTGGTGTGAAGAACACAAATGCAGGTTCACTATTAATATTTTCTGTGAACGTATCCGAATATATCCTATCCCCAGAGACGTAGATACGTATTTCACCTTTCTACAGGCTCATCGGTACGCCCCTGCTGGAGAAAGGATATTCCCAGACACATTCACAGAAAAGTACCACATCGCCCTATCACCGTAATTATCCAGACCGAGCGCAGAAGTAAATTCGGCGCCGAATTTACTTCTGCGCTCGGTCTGGATAATTACGGTGATAGGGCGATGTGGTTCTTTTCTCTGGGGATAGGATATATTCGGACACGTTCACAGAAAATATTAATAGAGAACCTGCATGTGTTCTTCACACCAGATTTTTAATAATATTTTATATTATTAAAAATACCTTTGTATTGTACAAAACTGGTGGGGTTTACCTACTCATGTATGTTTCAAGTATTCTGATACATTACACATGCGGTTAAGCCGTAGTATGAGTGAAGACACAAACAAAAATGCAGTTTTCTAGAGATTGGCTGTGCCAACCTTTGGAAGGACGTCGTTACTTCACATTAATTATGTGGACGGTATGCGAGGTACTTCGGCTGTCTGACAACAGGCAGCGCCGAATTTACTTCTGCGCTCGGTCTGGATAATTACGGTGATAGGGCGATGTGGTTCTTTTCTGTGAATGTGTCTGGGAATATCCTTTCTCCAGCAGGGGCGTACCGATGAGCCTGTAGAAAGGTGAAATACGTATCTACGTCTCTGGGGATAGGATATATTCGGATACGTTCACAGAAAATATTAATAGTGAACCTGCATTTGTGTTCTTCACACCAGATTTTTAATAATATTTTATATTATTAAAAATAATTTAAAATTATAAATAAAAGGAAATAAGGAATATAAATATATAAATTTTGATTACCAGGCAACATCATCTGCTGTAAATCAGCACAAGCTGCTTGTTGTAGAGAATATGTTAAATATATATCCCTTTCATCTACAAAAACTGTGCCCAACACTGGATATTCATCAGACATATCAGCTAATAATTGTTCTAACATATCTCGTTTTTTACATTTTTCAATTTCTTCTTTACTAAAAATAAAACACTGCATTAATAAACCCACATTTCAATGTCCAATTAAATTATAGTATGTAATTGAAAGACGATATGAATTGAAAACAAAAATAAAATCTAAGATCACCTTTATCTCATCTCGAGAAACTTAGAATCTGATTAAAATTTACAAAATAAACACTAATTCAAGCGGTTTGAAATATTAATTTCAATCGGCTTGAAATTAGGATTGACTAACCCAAGCCGCTTAGAATTTGCGAGATAAACAGCTTGTCCAAAATAATTATATGTTACTAACTTCACTACGCCGTATTTAAATTATAATATAATAAAATTACCACTAAATTGTTTTATGAATACTTGCGTATTTATGTATATAGCGTCTTTCAATAGAGATTTCTAGGTTTGTGATACATTGTTTCTTGCTTCCGGGTGTCAAAATAATCAGTATAGATTACAGTTTTGTCATGCAGCGTTTAACTCTTCCCAACACCCACGGTTGGGTTGGGGAAACTCAACGTTTGTTCACCAGAGAATTGAGTCGCCGTCACCATTACTCTGATTAGGCTATACGCCGCACGGTGGAAAAGTTTGAGCGTGAGTTCACTTTATAGGACAATAAGCCCGAAGTAAGAAGAATATCGCAACTGCAGCGGCCAGTATTGCCAATGAGCGAAATTTATCGATTTCACGACCATTGCAACAATTGGGTCTTTCTCAGGCGTTAATATGAAGAATTTTGCGTAAGGATTTGGCCCTACATCCTTACAGTCGCATTTATTCAAGAGCTGAAGCCAAATGACCAGGGAGTTTACTACTTAGGCCCTTGAGCACTAAAATGATCCTGATTTCGGTTAAAAAAAACATTCTCAGACGAGGCGCATTCTGGCTTTGTTAACAAACAAAATTGCCGATATTGGTGCCAAAACGACCCACAAGAGTTACATGAAATGCATTCCAAAAAACTCATTGTGTGGTGCCATTTATGGCATGGTGGCGTCATCGGACCTTATTTCTTCCGAAATGAGTAGGGAAGAGCCGTAACCGTTAATGGCAACCGCTATAAAGCAATGCTACTCGAATATCTGTGGCCAGAACTTGAGAACATCGATATTGAAAAGATGTGATTCCAACAAGACGGCTGAGGAATAAGTTTGGCGATTAGATCATCTCACGACATGGATTCGTGAATTGGCCGCCGCGCGGTCACGTGATTCGAGACCCCTTGATCATTTTCTTTGGGGCTACGTAAAAGCACTAGTATAAACCGACAATCCACAGACTTTGGATCATTTGGAAGCCAACGTTCGTCCAGCTATCGTCTGTATACAGTCCTAAATGTCGGACAGTGTGATCAAAGATTGGAGCGCCAATGTAGGTGGACATTTGAACGATATCTTGTTCCGAACATAACTGCATTGATAGGATAATAACAAATCTATTTGGTAAAACTTCAAAATAAAAAATATTGGAAATAGTTAGGAGTAATCCTCTCGGCTGTTGTTGCAGATACTTCTTGGTGAAACATTTTAACTTCATACAGTAAATAATAAAAATAAATTAAAACACTTGGCTGTTTCACTATGAGATTTATTTAAATTATCTAACATTTGTTTCGGCTGTTATGCCATTCTCAAAGAGATCTATAAATCTAACTTAAAGACTATCGCACTTGTTCTTATATGTTGTATGTTCTTGTGTGTAGTGGGGGTGGTACTATATTGTGTATTACGGTGTCTATAAAGGGTGTATTGGCATATTCTATCTGTGTGTGTTGGTGATTAATAGATTTTGTTTTTTCGCTATTTTTATTTCTAATATTTCTAGGAGGTCCAATCTCTTGCTTTTTGTGATATTGTGTATTAAGTCGCAGTTATCTATATCGGGGTAGTGGTTGAGTTCTATACAGTGTTCGGCAAAGCCTGTGTTTTTCTCACTATATAAAATTGACTTTTTGTGTTCTTTAACTCTGTTTTTAATGGCTCGTCCACTTTGGCCGATATAGATAGCTTCACAGTCTTTACATTTTAATTTATAAACACCTGATTGGTCCATTTTATCTCTTTTATCTTTGTTGTTGCTAATCATTGTTCCCAAATTTGTTTTATTTACCCAGCTTATTTTGATATCTAATCCTTTTACTATTCTGTTTATTTTATTAGTGAGTTGGGGTATGTATGTAATTTTGTGCCATCTTTGTATATTTTCTGTTATTTTCGGGTATAGGTATTTGTTCTTATTATTTTGTATTTCTTTACGTTTTAACAGTTTATCTACGATTTTAGGGTCATATCCATTATTTCTTGCGATTAATTTAATTGTTTTTATTTCTGTATTAAAATCTGTCTTGTTTAATGGTGTGTTTGTGGCTCTATGTATATAACTATTGAATGTTGACATTTTTATTTTCATCGATTGTTTAGCGTTTGCGTGTAATATGTTGTCTGTAAAAGTGGGTTTTCTGTAGATTTCAAATGTAAGCTTATTATTATGTCTGTTTATTGTAATGTCTAGAAAGTTTATTTTCTTGTCTTTTTCTGTTTCTTTTGTAAATTGTATCTTGTGGTTTATAGAATTTATTACTTTTAGGAACTCCGTTAATTGCCTATCTGTACCCTTCCATATGCAAATTACGTCGTCTACATATCTGGCCCAGAAATGGACTTGTTGAATTAATACCGTGTTTTTCTTGAAACCCGTTAAGCCCGCTATTAGCAGAAATATACATGAATAAATTCGAAGAAGAGCTATTCAAGAAAAACACGGTATTAATTCAACAAGTCCATTTCTGGGCCAGATATGTAGACGACGTAATTTGCATATGGAAGGGTACAGATAGGCAATTAACGGAGTTCCTAAAAGTAATAAATTCTATAAACCACAAGATACAATTTACAAAAGAAACAGAAAAAGACAAGAAAATAAACTTTCTAGACATTACAATAAACAGACATAAGCTTACATTTGAAATCTACAGAAAACCCACTTTTACAGACAACATATTACACGCAAACGCTAAACAATCGATGAAAATAAAAATTTCAACATTCAATAGTTATATACATAGAGCCACAAACACACCATTAAACAAGACAGATTTTAATACAGAAATAAAAACAATTAAATTAATCGCAAGAAATAATGGATATGACCCTAAAATCGTAGATAAACTGTTAAAACGTAAAGAAATACAAAATAATAAGAACAAATACCTATAAACGAAAATAACAGAAAATATACAAAGATGGCACAAAATTACATACATACCCCAACTCACTAATAAAATAAACAGAATAGTAAAAGGATTAGATATCAAAATAAGCTGGGTAAATAAAACAAATTTGGGAACAATGATTAGCAACAACAAAGATAAAAGAGATAAAATGCACCAATCAGGTGTTTATAAATTAAAATGTAAAGACTGTGAAGCTATCTATATCGGCCAAAGTGGACGAGCCATTAAAAACAGAGTTAAAGAATACAAAAAGTCAATTTTATATAGTGAGAAAAACACAGGCTTTGCCGAACACTGTATAGAACTCAACCACTTCCCCGATATAGATAACTGCGACTTAATACACAATATCACAAAAAGCAAGATTGGACCTCCTAGAAATATTAGAAATAAAAATAGCGAAAAAACAAAATCTATTAATCACCAACACACAGATAGAATATGCCAATACACCCTTTATAGACACCGTAATACACAATATAGTAGCACCCCCACTACACACAAGAACAGACAACATATAAGAACAAGTGCGATAGTCTTTAAGTTAGATTTATAGATCTCTTTGAGAATGGCATAACAGCCGAAACAAATGTTAGAGAATTTAAATAAATCTCATAGTGAAACAAGCCAAGTGTTTAATTTATTTTTATTATTTACTGTATGAAGTTAGGAGTAAACCTAAACTCTGACTCTATTACATAGATAAAAATTTTGTGATCTGACTTCTTAAAGTATACTCTGTAGATTTTTGAAATTTTTCGACAACATAGGGAATATTGGGACAGAAACAAAGATAATTAGAATTTCCCAAGCAACTGGTTATCAAAAAACTAGACAAAATACTCTGATATCCATAGAATACCGTAGGCTTACGCAAATTAGCAAAATTAAACGTACATCAACATATTTTAAAACACTGATCAAGAATACAAACACACAGATAAATAGATTTTTTTCTTTCGATAAAGCAGCTCACAAAATTCAGAAGCATCACTCCTAACAACCCTCACGGTCAGATTCTAAAATGAATCAAAACCAAAATAACAAACAAAACCGCAAAGATATCTACATAATATAAGGAGTGTTCTCTTAAAGTTGATCCTATTTGTGAATGATTGATTTATAAATATGATATTTTGATACTTTTGTTATATCTTTTGCGTTTAAAAAACAGAATGCAGGACGGGCGAAAGAACGCAGGATCGAAGTTTCTTCCTGGAACAAATAACACAACTATTTGAAGATAGATTTAAAAAACATCAACCACCTTGTATAAATAACGGATTAGGTAAGTCCTGAAAGATAGAGTAATTTATACAAATTTAATAAAGGCAAATCAAAGCATAATACAGTGCGCGACCAAGAATAGAGTAAGAGGTGATGATGCTTATTAAGAAATATTTGTGACATAATAGACAGTAACACAGGGAAACATATTAAGACCACTATTATTTATAACTGTCAAGAATTATCAATTGAGCAAAGAAGTTTCTTTATGCAGTTGAATTAATACTAACAACATGAAATAAAAATGAACTAAAAAGAACTGTGTGGAATATCACCTAGAGCAATATAAGACAAAAATAAACTAGGAACAGACTAAGAGTAGTGGTGACAAGAACAGAGGAAGATATAAGTATTAACATAGATTAACATGGGATGAGATATACATGATAAGCAGCCTAAAATTAATAAAAGAGAACTAAGTGTATTAAATTAAATATCTATTATATAGTGTTTATTCCATCACCAATCTATGGTAATGAGTCTTGGATACTAACAAAAAAGTTCAAATGGAAATATGAATTCTAAGAATAAAAGGTGTCATGAAACTAAATCAGATAATGAACAAAGATATAAGGAGGTTTGGAGTGAACCACTCATAGAGAAAAAGCGAAAGAATGGCAATTGAGTTGGCTCGGCTATCTTATACAAATAAAAGATTGTCACCCAGCAAAGGAAATGAGGGAAACCAGATAGGATGGAATGAAAAAAAGGAACAGAACGAGTAGGACACCGAATCAAGATAGCAGGTCTTCCTAGGAAAAGCTCGTGAAAAAAAGCTAGGAAAATGACTCAATGATTGAAATAATCAAAGCTCTGTACGATAGGATCGTTAAAAAAAAGGGATCAGTTAAATAAAGTACGTTACAAATGAAATAGACATGCATTACATACATCTGTATCTGTACACATAGACATACACCTCGTATTTTCGAACATTTACTTCAGCCAAAGACACGTGTTTCTGTCTCAAAAAACTTCGTCAGTTTGGCTTGTGAAGTAAACTTTGATGGATCGCCCCATAGGTTACCAAATTTTGTCCTATCAGGTGGCATCAGATAATATCATTTGTAACAAATGCATAATACATGCTTAACGTATTGATGTATTAAAATTTCTTTCAAACAAGTATAGCAAGCGCCAATTAAGTTGGCGCGAGGAGGGAATATAATGTCTTTGCTAGGGGATCATAAGTGATACACGCTCAGAGGTTAGAATTATCAGACATTTGATGTAAAACCAAATACAAATCTCCCCACTACTTCTAATCCTGCGCGAATTTACCTCTCCTTGCGCCAACTTAATTGGCGTCTGCTATACGTGTTTAACAAAAGTGATAGATCGAAAAAATAGCGTTTTAGAGCAGACTAATCATTGAGCATGTTGTAACTATAACCCTTGATCATTGAAGCACGGTCAATTCTAAATAGTACATAAACTACTGCGTGCCTGCCTAAAATCCTCTAGTTATGCTACATCATAAATCATATAAACGATCTGCTTCTTATTCCCACACGTTAAAATTGTAGGGAATATATTTTGCTTAGGTCAATAAAGCTGTAGATACTTTAAAAGACAGATAAATGAAATACTTCCAGAAACGTGAGAAAACAGGTTTCCTCAAATACAAAAATTTATTAACTGTAATAGGGACCATTTTGAGAAACTATAATGAAATTTTCAAAAGAAATATTGTGTTTTGTTGTATTAGAGTTAATAATAAGGGAAAATTCCTGCTGTAAAGCTCCACATAAATTTTGTTGTGTTTTTATGTATTCATGACAGAAACAGCTAAGATTCTCAAATGTGTTATATATAAAGTAGCATTTTAATCAAATAAATTCAGCAGGGATATTCTAAATCTACATTCGACAAAATCAGTATTTTTCAAACTTAGAAATACTGTTTGTCCACTGAACTTAACTAATGTCATTTAGTTTCTATCTCTCATCAAGGTGCAATTTTGGGAAAATTAATAGCAAGAAATGTCAATAAAAAACCATGACTTATGAACTATGAAATTCCGGAAGTCATGACAGAATTTTAGTGTAACTCTACTTTCAAACTTAATCTGTGAAAATGCACCACTCCAAAATAGTAATTGAGTATTTTTTACATATTATTAGATTTTAAATTTGGGTCTAGATTGATAATTGAAAAAGTACCTTTATATACATCTCAATTTTGATTTTCAAAAATTATAACGCTAAGAAATAAGTAATTAAACTTCTAGTTTCAAAAATTCTTTGATTATAAATACCACTACAATATTGTTTCGCCATACAATGGCTTCATCAGTTGGATGAAATACTGGAAACAATATTGTAGTGGTATTTACAATAAAAAAAATTTTGAAACTAGAAGTTTAATTACTTATTTCTTAGCGTTATAATGAAGTTTCAACAAGTATCTCCTTCGTCAATTAACTATTTTTAAACATTATTTAAGACAAGAAAAGTTATTGGAAAATAATTGTTAATGAAAAGACAAAAATAATTATTAAAAGGAAAGATGACTAATTATAAGTAATTTTGCTAAGAATTAGTTGAACAATGCTAATAACTAGGATATTTCCGTTTGTAAATAAAATTTGTTTAAATATTTTAGTAAAGATGGAAAGTACCCATTCACTTTCTTTAATTTTTCATTAGAAGGAACTTAAGGAAAAGTAATTACTTAATGAATATCAAATTGATACATTTTCAAAACTATTATAAGCACATCTGATGTTGAGGCAATAATTGGGATGTCATTAAATTTTCTAAATTTATTTTGAAAGATGGTGTATTAGAAAAGACAAATCAGAAAAACAGCAAAAACATCCTAGTAAGTGTAAATTTTTTTTATTACAGTCTATTAATTTAGTTTCAAATAATAAGTGCTCTACTTATATTATTTACCTTATTGGTTCTCTGTAAAATATTAAGTGCCATCCCAATTTAAGAGTTTGGAACCAAGATAATTTAGCCAAAGCTCTGAGTAATGTGATTCTTATTGGTCTATCACCTAGTTTAATAGCACAACTTAATTTTTGTGCCTAGAAATAATATAAAGTAAAATATACATAAAAACAAATAATTATAGTATACTTCTTTAAAAGCTACTCTAAATTCTCCACCTGGAGCCATTCCAAATTGTCTTGTTAAATGAGCATTTAAATTTAACAATAACAAATATGTTAGACCATAATAAACACCATTTCTTTTGATTGTACCCATTATATTTTCCATATTTATATTCTTTGCTTCCTCTAATACAGTATCTTCATCTAACTGTAATATACTGATTCTAGCATCACACAGCTCAAGTACTATAATGTGAGGTTGCACATATTTTATGATCTAAAATTATTAAAGTTAAGACCTATTTAGTTAAATAACTATCTGACTAACTTCGGCCACTTCGTCTTTAGATTCTTGACTAAAATGAGCAGTACCAACAAGATACACTTTAGCACCAGTGGCAGGGTGTTTCAATAATGTAACAGTTTCAGGTAAATTATTATCAAAATCTTCAATTTTCATGACATTGCTTTCAGTTGGAGGTATTTCTGGATCATCTAAAATTTCTTCAAAACAATCACTTTTTTCTGAACTTGGATCAGAATCAGAACCAACTTTTACTGTACTTGCTGATAATTCTATAATTAAATATATTAATATATGTATATATAGCATTTAGCAATATATTATATATTGCTAAAATATAACAAAATAAATAAATCTTAACATACCGAAATTTGTAGTCGAGTCTTCCATATCTAAATTTACTGCTGCTGTTGAAAACTATAATAAAAGATTATCTTTAAAAAGAAATACACTTCATAAGACACATTACTATCACAAACAGATGATTTAGTTATTTATAACTTATACAAATAATATATTTATTGAAAGATAAGTTGATTAAAATACAACTGTATCTTCACTAATACATGTAATTTAAATTCTAAAATATAGGAATTCTCTTCCATATGCACATACAGTAAATGAAATTTCACCATTTACATAAAATGATAAAAAGAAAAGCTTACGAAATATGTAGTGCTGCCATCTGGTGTCAAAGGCCGTAAACAATTAACGTAGTCATTTAATGAAAAATCACAATCAATTTTGGTCTCTTCAGAATAAACTTTTGTTACAAGATAATAAATTATTAATTGCCATTATCTATCTTATTCATAATGGTTAGGACTTTAGTAAGTCAGAATCTATTACTAAAGCATTCTTGTAATTTCTCTCTTGTAGCTTAGCTTTGCAATTGGTGTATATGCTGGCATATACATTAGCCAAAATTATAATGTAAGTATTGCATGAATAGCAGAATAATTTGGCGGGTTTAATTATAACATACACATTTCAGGTTCCTCGAGTGGATGATCCAGGAGCATTAATAGAAAAAGTAAAAGAATTTGCCAATAAACATAAAAAAGAATGATTTTGTTACGCATATATTACTTTTTATTTTAGCGAAATACATATATAATATTACATTAGAATAGATTTATACCACCTCCTAAGTATTCTTGCCTTATTTGAGGTTCTACAAACGCTAACCAATCACTTGAATGAGTAGGTAGCAAACCCATGCTTTGACATTTGTATAAAGCTAAACAAATATTTATTATGTTTCCTAGTAAATATACACATTTTTGTCCTATTGCATTTGAATTTTCAATCATTTTAAAGGTACTATTTACTGAAAATAATGCTTGAATAGGTCGTAAAAACAGCATTCCCACCATCATTATTGGAAAAATTGAAATTGAATTTCCAGCCATGTACATTATAAATAAATTCATTGGTACTTGTTTTAAAGGTGCTAAAGCTAGCTCCCATGACTTTTTAACAATTAAATGACCAGTATCAGTTTTCTTTGTTACTTCACTATGCATTAGTGAACTTGATAAACTATATGCTGGAGGAGAAGCAAGTGTTGCTAAATCTGTTGTTGAAACTAGACGATAAGATCTGTAAAATTGCTTAATTATATGTATATGTAAACTTTATTGTGTAAAATTACCTTGTTGACTCTAGACTCCATTTTAGTCTTTTACTTGTATTTTTGGCTGTTGAAGACATCCTAATAACTAAAATATGTATATGCTATATTTTATATATTTTTTTTATAAAGTTTAATAAAATGAAGATACTCGAGATGTCAAGTATTTCAATATAATAAATTATAAAACGTGACACAATATTTACGAATAATAATCTAATTATAATTTATGGATTTACATATATTTTTGTTTAATTTGACGGATGCCAAAATAGTCACTTGTTTTAACGTATGTATTTAATCTTAGTAACTTTAAGTTTTGCCAATGTTAAGGAAATTTGACATTAATTTTAGAGCTTTTGTTTTTACATCATAATTGATGTAAGAATTCACATTTTTGATACACATCAGTTCAAAAAATCCTTCAATTGTGTTATACACATGATACAATTTATATCATGCACCACGTTAAATTGCTGACTTCAATTCCATAGATAACTGAGTGACGTATTATAAAACCAAATTTTAAATATGCGTAAGATTGGCATTGCCATAATTCTAAAGATTTATCGCTAACTTCAGTCTATTAAAGTTTTTTCTATTATTAGGATAAAATTAGCGCGGCTAACCTGAAAATTCCAAATTACATTATAATTTGAATGTAAATGTTAATATTATTTGACGATAATGAGTTGCAGTTGATAAATAACATTGAAAATGGATCGTAAAACTATATTAAATAATACATCTCCCAGAAAACGTGTCGATAGTTTTGCTACCATTAATGAAAAGCCTGTAGATGATATCTCTTTGGATTTTTTTTATAAATCACATACTATCACATTATTAGCAATTTCTATTGGTGTTGTAATATACACAGCATTCGTAAGGTAAGAATGTATGAAATCAATTAATGATATGGTAATACTGACAACAATGATTCATATAGGTATAGTAATTAACCATTATATTTATAACAAATAGTGTAAAACATTATTTTTAATTGAATATTCTTTTTATTAGTAACCTTTACTCCAACAGTCTGCACTGATAGCCTACATTATTTCCAGAAGTTTCTTTGTCATAAAATATATATTTTGTCTGTTTATTGATATTTTTGTTACAGAGACACTCATCATGTTGAAAACAATATATGGGCGGGAATGCTATGTTGCATCTTCTTTTTCCTTATTATATCAGTTTTGGCATTTCCTAACGGACCATTTATTAGACCCCATCCAGCACTCTGGAGAATAGTATTTGGATTAAGTGTACTTTATTTATTGAGCATGTTGTTTCTTCTTTTTCAAAATATAAAAACTATAAGAAGTTTGTTAATTTGGCTAGATCCCAGCTTAGAAAATTTCCATATTAATATGGAAAGAGAGTATGGAGTTAATTGTTCAGATATGACATTGGAACGAGTTTGGAGTCATGTTGATATATTTGCTTTAGGTCATTATTTAGGTTGGATGTTTAAAGCAATATTGATAAGACACATGGGAATATTGTGGGCTATAAGCATAATGTGGGAAATTACGGAAATTGCATTTGCTCATTTATTGCCAAATTTTGTAGAGTGTTGGTGGGATGCTTTGGTGCTAGATGTTCTTATTTGTAATGGTTTTGGAATATGGTGTGGTTTAAAAATTTGCCAAATATTAGAAATGAGAGAATATAAATGGGTTAGTATTAGGGATATCCATTCGACGTCAGGAAAAATCAAAAGAGCTGTTTTACAATTTACTCCAGAAAGTTGGACGTCTGTTCGTTGGTTGGATCCTAAATGTTCATATATGAGAGTATTAGCATTATGCCAATTAGTTATATTTTGGCAAATATCCGAATTAAACACATTCTTTTTAAAACATATATTTGAGATGCCTCCATCACATCCGTTTGTAACAGGACGCCTAATATTAATAGGTGTTATAGTTGCACCATCTGTCAGACAGTATTACAGCTACATAACTGACACTACTTGTAAAAGAGTAGGAACACAATGTTGGGTTTATGTATGTATAATGGTAGCTGAAGCATTATTATGTATCAAACATGGAAGAGATTTGTTTGAACAAACGCAAGCAATAAATATTGTTTTTTGGTTATTAGTACAATTATTTATTACAACCTTATTTATTTTTGGATGTGTTATGTGGAACAAGTATTTTCACATGGACAGCGGTGAAGTTTCTAGAGACTCGAGTCCAACCAAATCTAAACGACCACTCAATTTTGCTAGTGCTGATGAATTTTCAACATCAAAAGAAGATTAATTTTTTTTAGTTAATTGAAGGACATTATTTATGCAAAAAAATTTAAAGCAATTTGAATAATTTTAACTTTGAAGTGCCATACATAATGTTTAATGTTAACTCGATATTTTTAGAATTAAAAAGAAGTGACTCAGTGAAAATAAAATATAGCAAATAATGAATTGTTAATTCCCTGTTACTCGAATTGTATTTTAGATGTTAGTTTTCTAAAATTTGTTAAAATAGTTATAGTTTTTTATATGATACTTACCAAAAATTCCTGAACTTAATTTAATTCTAGTCAAATATAATATAACTTGAATAGTTAACTAACTACTCTTTAATTACACTAAATCAATGTTAGTAAATGACAAATATCTAAACAACATGTATAACTTTTGATTTTTTTTAATAAAATATATATTTAATCATTTGTATTTATTATTTCTGCTTGTACTTTTATGCCATGAAATCATAGTTTTATTGAAGAAAACAAACTAACAATAAACTTAATGTTTTTATCAAATAAATATGACGTGAGTGCATCATGCTGTCAACAGATTTTAGTTCATTTTCCCCAGGAACATAGATTAAAATGAAAACAATCTAATTTTAGTTGGGTGGTATTTCACATGATTGCAAAGTAACCTTGACATGAAAATTACCATCATTCTCTGAATAATTTTTTTATTTAAGTCAAGGTCATGAATTAGATTACAGTAGCCTTTGAAACCTAACAATTTTCGTGAAGGTATTCTGTTAAGGCGGTGGGCGTAACCATAGCCACCCCCGCGGAACCCGGTGTCCAGCCCCTGTAGGGACCAAAGATAGGCATGTGAAATCAATTAAATATTTTTTTAAATTTCTATAGAGAAATTCGGAAATATTACTACTTTAATGAATAGTTGTAACAATCAAATGAGCAACAAAAAAATTGTACAAATACCAATATTTGATTTAAAAAAATAGTTGTAGATGTATGTTGTGTGTGTGTATAGATATATACGTGTAATACGTAATGTAACATTCAGAGGACAAGAGCAACTGGGTCAACACAAGCTGAGGGGAATGGAGGGATGGCGTAATTTGAGACGACTGACGCCCCTTAGCCCGCGGGCACATCGTGCGCTGGATCGCGATTATCGTTTATTCTCTATTCGAATTTATATTGTACGACTATTAGTAGAAAGCAAATAATCTTTAGAATACATATGTACAATAGTTTTCACGGCGAAACTACAACATTCTCTAATTATATAGTAAATTATAAAACCTTTACTATTTTTTATGAGTACAAACTCAGCTTTTACCATGCCGCTATATGACATTTGTGATCCCCACCCTTTAAAGCCTGGCCCCGTATTTGAGCGAATGGCGTGGTTTTCCCGTCTGTTGCCCAGCCTGTACACGATGAACTAACAGACTAGGGCAGCGTTGGGAGTTTAAGATTTCTGCATTGCACGCCCAGAGCACGTTAATTATCTATCTTTTTTTAAAATAAATTTCTAATTAATAACTAAAAAGGAATAGTGAAAGAAATAGTGTTCTAAATATTCGTTACATATTGATTTAATATAGAGGTGACGAACATAATTTACAAGCAACGATTTATACAAACAATAGTGAACAATGGTCATAAACTTTTATTTTTGTAACAATAATGACATCTGAAGTGTCTTTGAAAGTAGAATACGTTGAAACTTCTGACCAGGTGAGTAATGCATGTGAGATAAGAAATCTAGATTTAGTAGTTGTTAGTTTAGGGCGGGTATCGTGACGTGTCTGTGGGTGTTGCTTTGTGTCCCGCGAGTAGATAGGAGGTCGAACTTTGGCTCCATCCAGGGGTCGGGAACACTTGGTAGACTGGCTGGATATCTTCTTAAAAATTCTCTTGAACAAATTCTTTCTTACGTTTAATATAATTGTAATTATTTTCACTGTTATAGTGTGCGTAACTAATAAAACTTTCTCGTATTGCCATCTGTGAGTCACGAGCTCCAATTTATAAATAAATTAAAAATATAACGAAGTTTCTATTGAATAACCACTAGAATAGGAGCATTTGTAATGTACAAGTTCTATGTTTATGTTATTTTATAGAGTATATAAATGAAATTGTGGATGCAGGGTAATGCAAGAACAGGGTAGAGTAATTTAATTAATCTGTAGTAATTTGTATTTCGTTAGAAAATGCATACCTACATCAATTACTCCTGTGATATATGGACAATATGTATATTGTAGATATGTGTGTGTGTTATGTGTAACGAGTATGTTTACAAATAAGTTATATAACAACTTACAAGATCCATACAACTGCTAAAAGTTCAGAAATGTATTATGTGACTATATTTTGATGTAAACTTGTTATTTGCAATCTTCTGAGCCTTTTATGAAGTACGGCCAAAAGATAATAAAAATAGGAATAAAAAAAATTTACCTACCTATTAAATCTAAATTTTCATAAAAATTAGGAATACGATATAATCCATTAATAGCTATTCTAACTTTCACCTTTTGCAATCATTTGCCTTTTAAGTAGGTAATTGTCGAATTATAAAATACCAAATTGGATACAAAAGAATGAAATAGTAGGTATGTGAGTGTGACAGATATTTCTTGACGACAGTCTATAGGTACAAGTACCTAGTATAAATCCACGTAATATACCTACTTACTACTATCGAATACCTAGATATTTTTTCTTATTTTTATTCCACTAAATATTGTATTCTCTTAAAATTATATAAAGCTCTTCAGGAATTTTCAAAATACTTATTGCTTGTAGTAGTATAAGTAACTACTTAATTTTGTAAAATCCATTAATACGTACCATTAAATACAACCGAGTTGTTTTTATTCTCTGAAGAAAAAAACCGTTTCTGGTTCATTAATAACCGCACAAATAATCTTTGAATATCAGCATTAATTTTTTGTATACCAGTAGAAATATGAAATTTGTTGCTTTAAATATATTAGGTCACTTAATAAAAATGTACCTAGATATTAACATCATCTCATTGTGTTTTATTTTGTGTCAACAACAGTATTTTAAGAATAAAATGGTAATTAGGTATCTCACATATACAATTAAGTCTAGGTAATTAACTTTAAGTTTTATCAACTTTCCTAAATGCTATTAGTACAATTACTTCATTACCCACCTTCCGCGTAGTATGTATAAGATGTATTGTAGATATACCTATACCTAAGTAAGTGCATAAGTTGGGCTAAATTTACCTGTTGCCAATTATTCTGTAAAACTAAAATTTACCTGTTACCTATGGTTTTGTTAATACTTTATCATATAATATTTAACTAATAATGAAGAATATTATAACTTTAAATAACATTAATGACCTAAATAGTAATTGATAATCATCACACTGCAGGAGATTATCATGTCTGGATAATTGATTTAAGCCAAGAAATTACTAACATTAATTTCTTGCACTGTTCTACATTTTATAATAACTTTTAAGGATCGGCAGTCAGGCGTACATGACATGAGTACCAGGGAAAACTTTATACAAAGACAATAATACGTGTAAAAACGCAAGTTATTAAGTGCGACAGAATAAACTAAAAATTCGGTCTTAAATAAAGCGTCTGGACAGATCGGACACAAGTAGGTAAATGTATTTTAAGTATGACAAAAATCACAAATATAATCTTGGGATAACTCAGGTAAGTTTGCACAAACTTCGTGGATCCACAATTTGCAATTCCCACTTTGGATCGAATCTTCCTCATGAGATTCTAAACAACATGGTTTTTCTTGCCTTGATTTTTCCTCCTGTGTTATACTTTCGGAAGCTTTTTTGGTAGATTTCTTTATAGTTTTGCCAGAAAGAAGTTGCTTACCATGCTTCGCCATATTTCCAGTTTTTTCTTCTTCATTGTTTTTTCTTCTAGAGTTTTTTTGTAGGGCGAAGAAGTTAATAATTCACTGCGTTCTGCCCTCCGTCGCCGTACACTAGTTCTTTTCTCTGAAGCATCCGGAAATGTGGATAATTTTGTTACCGCAGTCGCGAAATATATTGTTTTTGCATATGATATAGGTTGAGTAATTTGATAATAACTTGTTCGAGAGGACTGAGAAGAATTGGCTTCACTTGAAGTCACTATTAAATCCATTGGTGTTATTTCAGATTGAATAGATTCTGATATGTCAATGTGTGTATGTATTAGTATTTGGGACTTCTGTAATTGATGAAGGAAGAAAGTCTAAATCATCGAAGATATTTTTGTTAAGTGGATGAATACCGGTATAATGGAACCCATTATTAGCGAAATCCACCCGTGAAACACGTTTGAAAGCAGAAGCTACAAAACCTGTTACTTTTCACCACTGTCCAATGGCTATAATTTGTGAGTAGTGTGAAGTGGTATGCTTGACATATGGAGGGTACAAGGGAAGAAAAATGAATGTCACAAAATGTAACTTTTGAGAAAAACGACTTTAGAGATTTGAAGACTTCTCACATGTATTGAATTACATTATAGTTGCTTCAATTTTTTAGTAATACGTATATATGTGTATATACACGCTACCTTTTGCATAAACACTACATTCCATCTTCTTTGCACAGGCGTAAATAAAAAATATATAAACGGGCAGTTACAATATGTCGGGAAAGAAGAGGGATAAATGTCACATGGCGTACCATAAAAAAAAATAAAGTATTATAAGAAAATTAAAACACATTTATTTAAGAACTTAAAACACAATACAGAAACGGTAAATTAACAAAACTAAACTCTTAATCATCATCACCATCCCTAGATACACCACGACTGTAAGGTACCAGCATCTTCGCAAAAACGCTTAAGTTGTTGAAGATTTTGATACTGTTTAACGGACATAGGAAGTCTGTCGCTGTATTTTTAAATTAAGCAGTTCAAACAGACCAGGAGGAAGTCCGCAGAAGTTTTCCCGTTTGCATATATTTGGGAGGAACAACGACACAAGAGGTGCAAGGTCCATTGTATGTTTCTCTGTGTTGAATTACTCTAGGTAAATCTACAGATACGGTCACTTCTTTGATCGGTCTGCTTTCAAACGGACACTTTTTAACAAAAAATTCAGCCAAGAAAGTAGTCCATGATCGAAAAAGTCCTTGGTCTTCGCAACTTATTACCTGAAATAGGCTAGGCTTCATTCTTCCTGAGGCAATTTGTTCGTTCCAGCCAGAAGGGAGTTCTACAACAGCTCTTTGATTGATTAGGGCCATATTACGATCGCATTCTATATAGCTGTGACCACGGATTGGAAATATAATTTTAATGTTTTTTAAACGTTTGGTTGTATGTACAACGTAATGTATCAGGCAAAATATAGTTTTTGTTTTGGCCGCAACATGAATCGCAGAAAATTTCTAATTGTTCTACATCATAGTCAAAATGGTTACAAATAAAATCAAATAGCATAGATGCCATTTCATCAGATCCCTTTTTTTCCAGCTGCTTCTGTATAAGTATAAAACAGGGACTCTCCAGTAGACAGACTGTGAATATTGAAAGCGTAAAAGGACAACGGTCTCTTATAATACACATCGTTAGTGCTTATATTAGGTACTGGCAAATTCTTCTGTAAGTACATAGCAAGAGCTTCCTTTTTTTATTATTTTTTTGAGACTCTAGACGAGCGGTTCGTTTGCGCTTATAAAATGCATCTGGCCGTAAGAAATGCAATTTGTGTTCCTTGTCCAAACGAGCAACAGCATCTTTTTGTAAGGTATCTTTTTCCAGGTTGGACGTTTGTGCTTTATGTTCATCGCAGAAGCTGCATGTATCACCTTTGGAGTATCCAAAACTAATATTAAATTTGGTAACAAAAATAGTTCGGTAAGTTTCACATGTTTGTTAGGGTAGTCCTCCATAAACATTCTGTGCAACTTCTTGAAATCGAATTCTTCTGGTAAATAGTCTTTCTGACTCACGAAGACTGTAATGAGCTTTCCTTCTTTTAAAGGATTTAATATGTTTGTACACTGCATTTTTTGTATCCTCTTTACGTTTATGATGGTTAGAATGTCGACCACGTTTATCTGGTTCTACGTGTGCAACAGTGACAATGTCACGCTGAATACATATTCTGAAGACGTTTCACAGACATGCCGTGTAAAGCAAACATTGCTTTGTAGCATATTGGTACCTCAACTGAGCCAGTATTCCGTTCAACTATAACTCTGTAGCTATACGAAAATGATTGATACTGAACGTCTTCGTCATGCGCTTGTCTGCTACGATGTCTTTTTACATAATCATTTTTAATTAAACCCCCTAAACAAAGGTTTTGCTCGTCGTGTGTTTTAAGGTTATTAAAGTATTTTATAATTGCTGCCCTTTCTTCAGCTACGATGTTTTAAAAGCACTTAAACCTACTACCACTCACAACTGTCACCAGTTTCATGAGTTTGTAATTTAGTTTCTTGGAAACATCACTTATTCGTCCACGTCTGCCACGTTTTTTCAAGGCGTACTTCTGATTGTTGCGGTCCGCATTCATTTTAAAATTTAGCATTCACTACACGCGTATCTACAAAAGTACTTATCACAATAACATCAACAAGATGCAACTGTATGAGAATCGATCTTGCAATTAACAAACAATGCATCGCACTATTTACACAGCATGATTTCACACACTTTCGTAGTCTTGCAATACTTTTACCGTGGACATTCATCTTTCTTTCCCTGCATAGTAGATCTCTATTCTGTATGTGGAATTCATTGAAAAGTAACGGCCTTAATAGATATTTATGTATTAAGGGAATAAACGACAGTTTTAATCCCGAGACAGTAAGTAATGCCTGAGCGACCGAAGGGAGCGAGGGCATTTTCTGTTGAGGGATTATAGACGTTTATTCCCGAATTACATACAAAACTTTTCTCCCGGCCTTAAATGTAATAATTTATATCATTATTAGTTTGACAGTTGATTGATAGATTGATCTGATGTCATTCAATTAAGTTGGTTTGTCATGAAAATATGCATAGTTTCTGGTTACTAAGGTAAATAAATGAACCAAAAGTCATTCACTACAGTATTCACTTTATTCCCTAGGGAAAATCGAATATTTTATTCCCTAGAGAATAAAGTAGCCTAATATATGTTAATTGTCAGATGTATAAGATGACACTTTATTCTCGGTCGGGAGAAAAATATATTATTACATAGTTATCTCAAAATGGTGATATTTGGACATTCATCTTTCTTCCCCTGTACCCTTCATATGAATGTGATTTTATCTTGCGAAATTTGCATACAAATCTTGATGGCTAGCAGGACCGTCTAAAATGAAATATGATTTTCATTTTAAAAAAACTCAGCGTCCATCCAATCGTTTGGTTGTGCTTCTGCTATACCTACTTTCATAGGGAGCATTTACCATTAATCTATTGTGCGTGCATTGGTGAGGAAAACCAAAGAAAGGCGGAATAAATTGTCCACCTGCACTCATGCACAACAAAACCGTGACGTTTTTCCCTCTTGCAGCTGGGGTTAGTTTCCCTACTTGTCGATTAGCTCTTGGAGGTAGAACTTTGCATGTTTTTTAACTATACTAACTCCTGTTTCATCGCAGGTCCAAATTTTGTATGAAGACAAGTTATATTTTGTTATTAATTCTTGCAAAATATCGAAAAAACGATGAACCTGAGGTTTGCTGAAACCTACAGCTTTCATCAAGCTTGTTACTTCCGGTGTTCTTAATGAGAGATCTTTGAGATGTCTCTTCATAAACGCGTAATAGAAGTATTTCCTGTCCCTATTAAATTGGTGTGGAATATTTAATGTATCTGCTAGTTGAAAAGCTAAATTTAGAAATTTCTTATTCAGAGGTAATAATCTATTTGCTAAGTCTTTTATAAGATTAACTAAAATATTTTCATATTCAGAAGAAAATGTTCTATTAAAGCGACCTAATTTGGTAGCGAAACATATTTCTTTTTTATTGCGTGCATCACGAACTCTATCGTTTAAAATGCTTCTAGGCATTGCGTATATAGACTGATTCATTTTCGGCCCTCACCATGGGGATCTTTCTTATTATTGGAGATAGAGTATAGGTTTAAATTTGGCAAAGTTGTTAAATTTTGTGTTTGTTATAAATCCGTAAAGAAAATAGACCTGTGACAAATGACCTTCGTTATTAAAAAAAAAAACGTAAAAACCCCATTTTCTTCTTTTACCTGTAGCACCGACATTTGGCCTTGTAGAGAAAATACAAAAACACATCCTTGTGGCCATTTCTAAACCCCTATCCAGTGGTGTACTCTAAAATTTTATACGACGTTTCGTTTCTTTCTGGTCATCATCAACTATCTAATTTCTTATAGGCGCCATATTGGATTTAGACATCTTCAGGAAGAGTTTTTTTTTCTGATTTCAACCATCCTGACTAAAGTTTTTGACATTAGGTTTTATTTGAAAGAATAAATTATAAGATTAAATAAGGTAGCCTTTGGAATTTCAATCTGTCAAACATTTCATTTATTGTTCATTAATAATACAAAAATATCATACACTAACGAAGAGAAACGAGATATGATAAGTATTTTTTATTTTTCGAAACGAAATTCAACAGTAGCGAGTACAAGATAACAAACACATTAATAAAAATACATAGAAAAGTAAACAATAAACAATTACAGTAAATGTTCAATTATCTGGCCATCTTCGGTAATGCACAGTTGGGCACGCCTTCTGGCATTTTGTACTGCCCTTTGTATAGTTCTTCTAGGAACTGCATCGAAGGCATTCTGAAGTCTGTCTCGTAATTCTTCAATGTTTTGTGGCGCATCTACTTTATAAATATTATTTTTAACATATCCCCATAAAAAAAATCTAGCGGACTTAAATCAGGTGATCTCGCAGGCCATTCAACAACTCCCCTATTTCCAATCCAACGGTTTGCAAACTCTTGATTTAAGGAATTTCTAACAACAGCTGCATTGTGTGCTGGTGCGTAATCTTGTTGCCACCATAAATATTGTAATTGATTTAATGGGATATTGTCGTCAAGATAGTCAGATACGTATGTACGTAAAATGTTTAAATATCTTTCTCCATTTAAACGTTCTTCATACATAACTGGTCCTAAGAGACGATTTGCCAAAATACCCATCCAAACGTTTATTCCAAAACGATGTTGTGGTCTTCTAGCCCTGTTTTGTCGGGAATTTTGTACTGCCCAATAGTGCTCCGTATTTCTGTTGAACATTCCAGAATTTGTAAATTTTGTTTCATCTGACCAGATAATTTTGCTTAAAAAATTTTCGTCATTTTCTATCCTTCCCATTAACCAATTACAATATTCTAGCCTTCTCAAATTATCTCCAGGCAGTAAAGAGTGACTAACATGGATCCTGTATGGTTTAAACCTACTTTTATGTAAAGTTCTCCAAACTCTGGACTGGCACAAATTTAATTCTGACGCTACTTCCCGTGTAGAAATTGATGGATTATTATTTATCTATAAAAATACAAGATTAACATGAAATTTGAAAACACGCTTTTAATTTACCATTTGTAAAATATCTTGGCGATTTTAATTTAAATTCCTGTTGTCTTGACCATTACGCGGCTTAGTAAACGATCCATTCTCGACCAAATTTCTGTCGAGATCTAGAAAAATGGTACGATGAGGCTGTTGTCGTTCTGGATATAATTGTAGATATCTTGTACTCGCTACTGTTGAATTTCGGTTCGAAGAATAAAAAATACTTATCATATCTCGTTTCTCTTCGTTAGTGTATGACATTTTTGTATTATTAATGAACAATAAATGAAATGTTTGACAGATTGAAATTCCATGGCTCCCTTATTTAATCTTATAATTTATTCTTTCAAATAAAACCTAATGTCAAAAACTTTAGTCAGCATGGTTGAAATCAGAAAAAGAAACTCTTTCTGAAGATGTCTAAATCCAATATGGCGCCTATAAGAAATTAGATAGTTGATGATGGCCAGAAAGAAACGAAACGTCGTATAAAAATTTAGAGTACACACTGGATAGAGGTTTAGAAATGGCAACAAGGATGTGTTTTAATATTTTCTCTACAAGGCCAAATGTCGGTGCTACAGGTAAAAGAAGAAAATGGGGTTTTCGCGTTTTTTTTAAATCACGAAGGTCATTTGTCACAGGTCTATTTTCTTTACGGATTTATAACAAACACAAAATTTAACAACTTTACCTTTCCAGAACTTGATAGACTTGCATCCGCTTTTAAAGAAGTTTTCAGAAAAGCACCATTGAGAGTAGCTCTTTACAGGGAAAAACTGTCTCCCTCTCCAGTAATAACTAGATGGGGGACATGGTTGGAAGCTACTAGTTTTATGCAGAGAATTTCGATAGTTTACAAAATTTCGTTGCATGTTTAAATGACGACGCTCGGAGTATTTCTGAGTGCAAGGAACTAACACAAATTCCATATTTAAAAAATCAGTTGTACTTTCTTCAAGAACACTTTGGAAATTTGACAAAACTAATGGCTTATTTCGAGAATCAAAATCTCAAATTAAAAGATGGATTAACCACATTAGATGTGGCTATTAATAGTTTGAAAAATATTCCAAGTGACTTCGGATGTGGCCTTCGGCAAACAGTTTTTAATAGAAATCCAGATTTAATAACATTACGGCAATTGTGTATGGTGACAATTCCTCAAAATCTAACTGCTAAATATGCTGAAATAAAAAAATATTTCCAGTATGCACCTATAACCAGTTGCGATATAGAAAGGACGTTTTCTATTTACAAGGATGTATTTCATTCAAAGAGAATAAATTTTACAGAAGAGAACCTTAAGAAAGTAGTGCTAGTACTGTCGTGAGCAAAAAAAACGGGACACTGTTTCTGCGTGGGTTTAAATTGTGACTACCTAAGTGGCTATCTTTACTCGTAATAGTAAGTCAGGAATTGTCAAAAATGTGTGTCTTATTGACATTTAATAAACATTTTTAAAATAAATGTAAATAAAAATTACTAAAAACGATAGAGAAATATTATTTATTCCATTAAAATAATTAGTATTTCGTCATTCCACCGTTATTATTAACTGCATCTAATCTTGTAGACATTGAAGCGACAATATTTTGTACAAAATTTATAGAAATTTGATGCCAAGCACTATGAACAATCTCCCAAAATTCTTCCTGGGTAGAAGCTCTATCTCATTAATCCCCATATATTTTTACTGGGATTTAGATAAGGACTGTAGGGCTGGATATCTCAAGTTTAAATTTAATTCTCTTGTAACCATTGTGTTACAAGATGAGACAGGAAATTGTGTTGTTCTTATAGCTTCCTTTAATGTTTTGAAAGGGTTGTGCCTAATCTCAGTAACTAATGTTTCGTCTTCCTGCGTATTCAAAATTTTGTTACGCGCGGAAATTATTTTCCGATTTAAATTATCCTCTTCCCTCCATTTTTTTTATACATTCTTGCGGCTGAACTTTTACCAATATTAAATTGAACCAATACACATCTTAATGATTTCCCATTTTTCAAACTAGTAACAAGTCTAGCTTTATCAGTTTTCGAAAGATGCGGCATTTTCAATTTTGAATTATCAACTATGATATATAATTTGACGTAGAGTTTGAAAGTTAATCAAATGTTAAATTACAACGCTAAAAAATAAAGGAAGTTGACATAACGATTTTGACACTGTCCCGTTTTTTTTGCTCACGACAGTAAATATTTATACTCCTTTACTCAACTTGAACTACAAAATGAACAAATAAAAATGTATTTCGTATTTTGTAGCCGTATATATACCCGTTTTATTATTAAAAGTATAATTATATAAATAAAATTAAAAACTTTAAAAATACAAATGTTCAATAGTAGGTACGCTCGTGGGCGATGAGTCATCAACCTTTCGTGTCCGGTCTTTACTCATAACTTACTATACAATAACTCTTATTGCTACCAATACACGTAAAACATCATTGCACTTACTTTCAAGGAAGGTATCACACTTCAAAGTTTATATCCGTGCACTCAAAACGACGCGAAAGCAGAAAACATAGTGTCACTACTGAACACGGTGCCGTAGCGATCCTAAATAATGTGAGCTAGTCTGTTGCTTTCTCCTCAACATTGCAACGGCGGTACAGGTGCTACCACAAGCAATAGTTGTCCAAAACACAGTTTGTCCGATACTAGACGACCTTAGACCCTAAATATTAAATGTCAACTGAATTGTCAGAATCTAATATCAAATAGTAATTTATATTTTTGAATTTTTGAAAATGGTATTTACTAACGTACACAAAGCATTCATGATTAAATCTTATTTTCGAAGTGGTCAAAAGAGCGATGTACAGTGGAAGTACTCAATTCAAGCTTGTTTACAAGAATTTCCCAACCTCGCTTTTGATTATAATGCTTTCTAGTGTACACTGATAAAAATTGTTCCAATTTTTCGACAAACCGATAGTGTGGGAAGTGTATAGACTAAGAGGCCAGTGGGCGACCAAAAGTCCAGACAAAAGAAGCGAATTGGTAATGTTAGACGAATAACGAATAATTCCCCAAATACTTGGGCATGAACTCTTGCTCAAAAACTGGGTTGTCAGTTGGTTCTTGTCATATAGTTTTAAAACAAGATTTACAATTAACGTGTGTTCATTTGAAAAGTCAATCTAGGTTACTTTGAAATTTTGATAGAATAAGACGCATATATACTGTATGACATGGAAACTGCAACACCAAGAAGGGGTGCAAATTTTTTGACCAAACTTGGTAGAAACGTATAACTATTCAAAGGCAATAATTGATTAAAATTTCAAAGAAAAAAAACAAAAGACTAACACAATTTAACATAATTTTTATTAATAATGTGTCGAGCCGCCCCTATCAGTTACACACTCCCTCACTCTTCGTGGCATTGATTCGACTAGGTGGTCGATATCCTCTTGGGGTATGGAGTCCCAAGCAACCTGTAATTCATGCCGGAGAGCTATTAGTGTCTGCGGGGGATTGGCTAAATTCATAAGTTTTCGTCCCATAATGTCCCACACATGTTCTATTGGCGAGAGGTCGGGGGATTTGGGTGGCCATGGCAAGATATTGACATGAGCCTCTTCGAAGCGATTTATAGAAATTCTCGCTACGTGGGGAGGGGCATTATCCTGCTGGAAAAGTGGGTCTTCGAGCATTTGAAGATATGGAAGAATATGGGGTTCTACCACCTCATCAATGTAACGCTGGGCGTTCATGGTGGCTTGGATGAACACCAACTGAGACCTACTCCCATATGCTATAGCACCCCATACCATAACACCCACTGCTCGATGCACATGCCTTTCAACGGAAAACTGAATATCACTACGTTCCCCACGTCTTCGTCTGACCCTCATACGGCCATCATGCATCCCTAGACAAAATCGAGATTCATAACTAAACACCACCTTATGCCACTCCACGATCCAATGCATTCGCAATCTACACCACTCCAAACGTTGCTGTCGGTGTTAAGCCGTAAGTGGTAACACAAGATGTGGACGATAAGATTGTAAGCCGAAACCCCTAATTCGGCGATAAACGGTTCGAAGGGTTACTGGACGACCTTGATTACCTAACCACACGTCAGCAATTGATCTGGTACTGGAGAACCTGTCTCTTAGTGCCATTAGGCGAAGGCGGCGTCCTGTATCCCATTAGTTCTTTTTCGGCCTCCGGTTCCTCTTCGGCGTCTTTCCTGACCCTCCGTAGTCCATGATTGATAACAGCGCATAATGGTGGATTGGTTCCGGTTAAGGCGATTTGCAATTTCCCTGTATGAAAAACCACCTTCTCGCAAACCAACAATTCGACCTCTGTCGAATTCGCTTAATTGGCGATAATTTCCACGTTGCCGCACTCTAGGCATAATAAAACTCTCTAAACACGTTAAACAAAGGTATAATAAGACAAAACCGTTGAAATAAATTTGAAACAAACAATAAATACACCACACATTAATGTCAGCGAAAACTGAATGAAGTGTCAGAAGTGCCATGACCACTTGATATATCGCAACAAAATTTTAATCAATTATTACGTTTGACTAGTTATACGTTTCTACCAAGTTTGGTCAAAAAATTCGCACCACTTCTTGGTGTTGCAGTTTCCATGTCATCGAGCATATATTAGTATGTGTTTGTTGTTCCGTAAACGTAAATCCAAATGACATTTGATAATGTCAATCACATTTGTTATTTATTTGTATGTATGAAACTGTCAAAATATACGACTTCGTAGGTTAAGTAGTAAATTTTAATTTACGACATACTTCAAAATGTTCTCAGTAAATCACATGTTACTAGATTGACTTTTCAAATGAACACCCGTTATTTCCATATCGTATAACGTGTTTGCAAGAAATCTTCGATGTTGATTATCCGCAACCAGTAGTTTTTTGCGAATGGTTTATAAATAATTTTAATGATGAACTCCTAGACAAAACTTTCTTTTCGGACGAAGCATGGTTTCATCTTAGTGAATTCGTTATCTCACAAAATATGAGAATGTGGAGTGATACAAAGCCCAATAATTTTTATGTTGAAGCTCCTCTGCAACCTCAGAAAGTTGGTGTTTAGTGCTCTATTAGTAGAAGAAGGATTATTGGTGCAATTTTTTTTAATGGTATCATGACTACAGAAAGGTATCGACAGCAAATACTCTTGCCTTTTCTGAATCAACTGCGTGATGAAGAACTAGTTTTGGGTTATTTTCAACAAGGTGGTGCTAGAGCTCACACAGTAGGTGAAACAATGAATATATTACAAGAAGTGTTTGGAAATCCTTTGATTAGTTTGAATAGTGAACATGAATTTCCATAGTTTTCAACTTTTGTTTAAGAGGAAGTTTGTTACCGCAATTTTAAAGGATTGCTTCTCTTTCTTTTAGGGTATTGTTGAAACTGGAATCTTTTTGAGTTCCCTGATTTGGCACTCCAAATATTTCCTCTTTTATTTTAAATGTGAAAACCTTCGCATTTGTTTATTGCCTTTACGAAGTGTTTCGTCAATCCCAATTTGATGTGAGGAGGTGGTAGCGAAATTTTTTCTGAATTAACGCATACTTTTTCTTGGCTATTGGTTGTTTATATAATGATTTTTTCTGTCACTACACTACCACTCATACAGAAAATAGCAAAACTTTCTGTACCGTAGCTGCAAATCCAGTATTAGGGCCACAACTTTTAAATCCACATAAATTTGCCATTAACGTCTCTGATACTCTGTTTTATACATTACCGGAAAACTCCAAGTCGTTTGATTAGTCCCCGAAACCAGATTTATCCAGACTAATATGCTATTGATGGGAAAAAAACGCATGGTTTAAGGAACACTGTAAAAGTTAGTCTCCATCAATATGTCTTCTCAATTCAGAAAAACGCGAAGTTTAAGAGTTTCTTTTCCTAAAACATTTCTTCTGTCGATCTTCCCTTCTGTACTATTTACATTTGATTTTCAAAGACTACACTAGAATATAAACTAAAAAACTTTTTAGATTAGACTTGTACGGGTTTGATTCAGATTAGCTAAACAAATTTAACTTGGTATATCACAAGAATATTTGCCAATAAAACATTTGCAGAATTGAACATTTTTTCTCCAATGAAATAATCAGGACAACTTTAGATAATATACAGGCTGTCCTTGAAATAAAAAGACAACGTATGAAAAATGGAAAGACGTAATTATATAGAATATAAATCCAAAATATTTTCCCAACATTTCCCTTTCATAGGCGAAAAGAAATGACAAAGATGTTTAAAAAATGTTTGTCATGCCTCTGTGCGATTATAAAAAGTATCAGAGACGATATCTTGAAGTTGACCGACAATAACAAAAATAATAGTTTTGTTATCGTCCATCTTGTCCAGCTGTTAGGTATGTATATATACCCTATAGCGTATGTGTGTGTGAGGTATTTATTATTTATACACATTCTGAATATTTTGAATTCATAGGCGTCACGTAATACAATTTTCAGGCTGTTTTTAATTTCGGGGTTCGCGTCGCAATTGAGTCACAATATTTAAAATTTATATTCTATATAATTACATCTTTCTATTTATCATATGTTGTCTCTTTATTTCAACCATCCTGTATATTATGTACCTTGTATATTATACGAAGATAATTTGATGAAAGGTCAGATTTAAAATGAAACACTTGAATTACGCCAACAATTTTTATTTTATTTTTCAACATATTTCCCTTCAACATTAATACACTTGGACCAGCGGTGCTGGAGTGCAATTATACCATTTTTATAATCATTAAAATCAAGGCCGTTAAAATACTGCTCTACTTGTGCAATAATCCTCGTGTATTTTGAGGTTTCTTCACGCGAGAACGGCTTGCATTTTGAAGTCTAATCTAATAAGTGGAAGTCTGAATGGGCTAGATCCTTTGAACAGTGTGGTTGGGGCACAATCTGGAATCGTAATTCATCCAGTTTTTCCTAAACAGCGCGACTGCTGTGTAACTGCATTGTCATGGTTGAATAGTACTTTATTTAGATCTATTATGGATCTTTTCTCGGTAATGGCAACTTTCACTTATCCAGAAGAAAAACATAGTATGTTGATAGTTGGGGCCTTTGCGAAATAGTCGATGAGAAGAATCTCAAAATATGGTGGTCATTAGCTTTCCAGCCGAACAAAACGTCTTGGCCTTCTTTGGCGGTGGACTGCCACGATGTCTTTACTGCTGAGATTGTCGTTTAGATTCTGGCACATACTAGTGGAGTCAAGTTTCAACGACTGTAATAAAGCGATGTACAAAATCTACTGGTTTGATGTTAAAGAAATTCAAATTGTCGGTGGGAATTCGCACTCTTTCACGTTTTTGCCTTTTTTGGCGGCGGACTGCCACGATGTCTCTACTGCACAGTTTGCAGTTTAGATTCTGGCGCACACGAGGGTAGGCTGAAAAGTAATGCACACAGGCTTGTACAGCGTGAACAAGAACAAATAGCAAGAACGGGCAAAAAGTACATTAAAGTACAATTCTTAAGCTTCATAATGATCTATTTATTTTTCTACATAGTCACCGTTAAGGCCAACACATTTATCCCAACGTGTAACAAGTTTTTCATTCCGTCACTGAAAAATTCTTTCCGACTTTTTTCGATTCCAAGACTTGACAACTACCTTCACCTCATCGTCCGAGATGCAATGATTACCCTTGAGGTCTCTCTTGAATAGAGTTGTTTGTTCTCGTCTGTGAGACGGCGTGGTACCCATCGTGCACAGATTTGACTGTATCCCAATTGTTCAATAATGAAGCCGACGATCCTTGGATATTCCAATATGGTTTTCGATACGCTTTTGAGTAATTCGCCGGTCATTTGGAATCAAACGGTCGACGAGTTTGCGATGTTTATCGTCTGTGGCAGTGATCGGACGTCCGCTGCGTGTTTTATCAACAATTTCGGCTTTTTCGGGCTCGCAGTCACGAAATTTTATTACCCATCGATTTACAGTAGACACAAACATAATTTAAACGACGATGAATCTCACTAGGAGTCACTTTTTCAGCAGTCAAAAATTCGATAACAGCACGCTGCTTAACTCGCGTTGACATAACACTAGAATACGTCTCCATACTTCCGCTTATCAAAATACACTCGATGAATTCAACGACTTCAAACCTGTGCATGCGTATAGAGGGGAGATGTCACTTCCACATTCCACCTGGCGTCGTCATTTCGCTCGCGCTGTACAAGCATATGTGCATTACTTTTCAGCCTACCATCGTGGTAATGAAGCCAAGTTTCAACGACCGTAGTAAAGCGATGTACAAAATCTACTGGGTTAATGATAAAGAAATTTAAATTGTCTGTGGGAATTCGCAGTCTTTCACGTTTTCGATATCCATGCAGTAATAAACGCTTAGACATGCCTAATTCGACATGCAAAATGTGATGCACATGTTCCGTAGACGTGCTCACAGGCTTAGCAATTTCCTACACTTTTACTCTTCGGTCGCGAAACAACATTATGAGCTTTTTCAAACATTTCTGGAATAGTAACACGTTTAGATGAACGTTTTTCATCTTCGAGACTCATGTTCTCACGTTTAAAGCGAGTGCATATGTATACAAGGGTGATTGGACGGAAAACTGACAGGAAATATTGGCAATATTTTCGCCATAATTTTGCTGACTTCATGTTTTTATAATAATAATTCACGTCTTAGCATCCCCCAACAACTTGACGCCAATTACAGGAGGCACTGGCAGGCCGTGTTTTATTATTACATCCGCGCCTGTGGAGCGACTTAAAATGTTTAGTTGCCGGCGTTCACCTTAAACGAGAAAGAAAACCATGAAAACCTTCTCGGACAGCCCAGCCCCGGATCCGATGCCGGGACCGTCGCCATAATAAGTCACTAGGCTATCAGCCGGTTTTAGAAGCCTCTTGTCAAAATTTCGCCTAGATCTGTTAGATAGATAAGTTTTTACAATAGTGTTTGTGTTAGTATAGAGAAAAAGAAATTCCCTGTGTTAATTAAACATTATTTTTTACATGCAAAAAAACGTAAAAGAATCTGAAGAAATGTTGTACCCTTATTACAAGAGTGTAAAAGTTTGAAATTATTAGCATTAAACAGATGAGAATTTTGAATACAGTGTTCCGCGAATCCCGTGACCATATTGCCATGTAGAATAGAACTTCTATGTTCTTTGATACGTTCTTTTATAGAGCGTCTATAAAAGAACGTATCAAAGAACATATAAGTTCTATTCTACATGGCAATATGGTCACGGGATTCGCGGAACACTGTATTCAAAATTCTCATCTGTTTAATGCTAATAATTTCAAACTTTTACACTCTTGTAATAAGGGTAAAAGGCTTGACTTCTTAGAAATTTTAGAAATTAAAAAAGCCATAAATCTCAACAGACAGGTCACAAACACGCAGTTGGATTTTTCAAACACCCCCACAATCGATGCTGTAATAAACCTTTTAAAAAATAACTCATAAATATTGGTAGGAGTACACTTTTCACTTAGTTTACATGACTCTTCGAGAATGACTGTATAAGTCGAAACATATGTCAGAGATATTTTAAATACATTTTGTGAAACAAATATACCAAGTGTTTTATTTAGTAAATTATGAGATATATGTATTTATAAACACAGCATTGGTGTGTACATAAAGTTAAAATGTTGCAAATTAATGAAAATACACAAATTAATCAATAAATATGTTTACTAATTTTATATGTAAGTAAAATCGTTGCCTATTATGTTCTATGCTAAGATAATTTTTTATAAGTAGAGATGGCAAATTCGACACACATGTCAGCGGCGTACGCATGCAATTTTGCGTTCATACTAATTTGCAATTCAAGGTTCCTTTCATTCGCACGGCTAGCTGCCGATATCAAACCCAATAACGCTAGAAGTATCTCCGGCTATGTATATGGCACCAATATGCCATCTCTAGTTATAAGGGATATGAACCTTGTTCAACAAGTTAATTTCATTTCGAATGGCATTTTCTAATCCTTCTGAAGTATAATTGCGGTATATTTTATTCTTTAAATAACCAAACAAAAAATCTTCGCACCTGGTAATGTCAAGAGATTTTAATGGCGATAGACCCAATTATTCTCCCTGACAAGAATTGCCCTAAGTATTTCAATGTTCCAATGTGATCGATGTATGTACTGCTCCATCATGCTGAAAATGGCGAAAGCATTCAAGGACCGCCCCTCCGTGCACTAAATTTTGTCATTCCAAGGTACTCGTGTAGAATTCTAAAGACCATGATTGTTTTCTTAAACATCTAGTACTAGTAGCTAATTGCCGCTTCATTAATCTTGGGTCTTCCTGAACTGATCAGATCATTAGGGCAACCTGTCATTCAATCATTCTCGATTCTGTTTAAACAATTTTGACCACTCGCAAATAGACTCGTGGACAAAAAATTTCGGACACCGAAATAAATGTTTGTTAGTACAAGAAATATTAATTTTTTTCTTTTCTTTTTAGCAAGACATGAAACATTATCTACAAAGTAAGAATAAGAAATAAAAAAAGGTACTTAACTTTTTATTCAATAAGAAAAAGTCACGAAACAGTAAATTGTGCAAAATTAACAAATTCATTGGTTTTCTTATCGCCTAGGTTTCACATAATTTAAGCGATTAATAGTGCGTACTACCTCCACGAACTCTAATGACTTCTGCCATACGGCGTGGTAAGCTTTAAATGCAGTTGGCGACCTCTTGTGTAATGTTTTCCCATTCCTCACGAAGAGCTATTCGAAGACCCGAATGGTTACCGGTATGGGTTGTCGGTTCCGAAAAGTTGTCCTAATGAACCCCAGAGATTTTCGATAGGATTCAAGTCCGGGTTTCGAGCTGGCCATTGCAAACGGCCAAAGTTAAACATTCAAATATCGCTCAACTACTCGTGCGGTGTGAGGTCGCGCGTTATCGTGCATTGGAGTAAAGTTCTCACCTACGAATGGAGGAAATGGTACGACGTGGTCAGCTAAACACTCGTTGATATACCTAAGAGCCGTCATGGTATTTTCAATGAGAACAAGCTCAGTTTTTGCGTACAGTGAAATGCCAGCCCAAACCATTATACCTCCCCCAAATTTCATTCTTGGAGATATACAACACGTTGAAAATCGTTCACCAGGCATTCTCCACACACGTTCTCATCCATCTGGTGAACGTAGACAAAAAACGAGACTCATCCGTAAACAATAAGGAGCTCCATTGAACCATTGTCGAATGTTTATGTCCACGGGCAAATCGTAGTCGCTGAACAGGATGAGCTGGGAGCAAAAGTGGACAAGCAGCAGATTTCCTTGACATCAATCCGCATTCCTTCGATCTTCGGCGAACAGTTCGCGCAGAAACTGTAGTACCGTAAACGTCTTCGATTTGGCGAGACAATAAATTGTTGATGGTAAACCACGATCGCGTAATGTAGATAACACCATAAAACGGTCTTCTCGCCGGTTTGTGGCGCGAGGTCTGTTTGATGCTGGTCTTCTTGTGTATTCCCCAGTCTGACGATGTCGCTGTATTGCGTCTTGAACGGTACTCCTGGGGATATTCAAGACTGCAGCGATGTATCGAATACTGCGTCCATCTTCGTTCAAAGTTACTGCTCGGGCAATATTTTTTGCTTGCGTTTTGTCAATCAGTAAGTGTTAGTACTGACAGTTCAAATGACCTTTCAACACAGCAGATAAAAGCTGAATAAAGAGCACACCAAGATTTTTTAGGTTGGGCTGGATTTTTTTAATATTTTGTATCTTGTTTAATTTCCAATTCTTATTTCATAGATAATATTTCATGTCTTGTGAAAAAAAAACAAAAAAAAAGGAATTTTAGTTATAATAAGCAGACATTTATTTCAGTGTCTGGAATTTTTTGTCCACGAGTGTAGTTGATTTGGAAGGACAATCATTTCTGTAGACAGCCAATATTTATTCAGGATTACATTGTTTTGTTTTGCAAATAACTTTATAATGACTCTATATTCGATTCTATTCATTTTGATATAAAATAAATGCACCAAAACACAAAGTAACATAATAAAATTAATAATGTTAATAATCGTCGTAGAAGCTACATGTCGAAACTTCATTATATCAAATAGAAAACGCAATTTAGTTTCAAAAAATATATTGTATTGTATACACATTAAATATATGTTTCACCACACTGTGGCTTCATCAGGTGGATGAATATACACTGTAAACTTATATTTGGTACCTATTTATATAAATACACAAACAGTGGTAACATGATTCTTGCACATACTCGCTACTTGCACGCCTCGATTCTTCCGACACGAAAATTTTTCTCATTACGTACTTGCAACATTCGAAAATTTTGACCTCAATACTAACATTTTTTTCACATGCATTTCTCAGTGTAGATTTTTTTGTTTGTTTGTTTGCCACTTACACAATGCATGTATGTATTTCGAGTTTTGAATTGAATAAAGTTCAGGGAAGTCCTGCCATAATATGAAACAGATGGCGATTTTAATTTTATATCAGTCTAGAATTGAATTGTGCGTGATTTGGTTGCAAAATGGCAAAGAAGAATTTTACAGTGCTTACAATAAAAGAAAAACTGATGTTTTAAAGAAATTAAATGCGGGGTATTCTATCAAAGCAAACAGCTAATATTTTTCACGTGCATAGAACAACAATAACACGTATCAAGAAAAATGAACCATTCATAAAGAAGTTTATCACACAATCTGAATCCGGCCCAGGTAAAAGAAAGACGCTCAAGGTCTCCGAGTTTCCGAAAATGGAAAAATCCTTGTTCAATTGGTTTGCAAATCAAAGAGCAAAAAACTTACGAATAACAAGTGACATGCTGAAGAAGAAATCTAAGTTACTCAATTAAATAATCCGGGAAAAGCCAGGTGGTTTCAACGCCAGCAATGGTTCGTCTGCGAACTTAAAAAAAAAACATGGAATCCGAAGGCTCAAAATATGTGGAGAAAAATTGTCGAACAGGAGTGATTCTATCAATCCGTTTTTTGATAAATACAACAAGAAAATTGTTGATGTTGGTTTATCAAAGGAGCAGATATACAATGCTGATGAGTCTGGATTATTTTGGAAACTTTTACCTGATAAAACTCTTGTGCGTTCAAAAGAAACCTCGGCACCAGGTCATAAAATAAGCACAGAAAGGTTAACTTTTCTCGCATGTACTAATGCTGCCGGAAATCATAGAGTTAAATTAATGGTTATTGGGAAATCGGCGAATCCATGTTCATTTAAAAATTTTGCTGATATTCCTGCTGTCTACAAAGGAAACAAAAGTGCTTGGATGACATTGGCTTTGTTTGAAGAATGGTTCCACAAAATATTTGTACCAGAAGTACGTAAATTTTTCGTAAAAAAAATTTTTTTCAATGTAAAATTTCTTTTAAAACAAGTGAAAGAGTTTCTTCGTAGCAGAAACCTACCGCAGAAAGCACTTCTGCTCATGGATAATGCTCCATGCCACCCAAAAGATGGCGAGTTGACGAGCTATGATGGCCAAATATCGGTGACGTGCTTTCCTCAAAATTACACCGCTCTAATACAACCCATGGATCAGAATGTTATAAGGCTTACCAAGCTCAGCTACAAGAAAAGCCTTTTAAGTCATATTGTCGGTCGTGGACAAACTATTGATGAGTCTCTGCGAAACATTAATCTTAAAGACGCAATATGCTTTTTAGCTAGTGCATGGAATGCTCTTAAGGAAACTTCTATTCGGACTTCGTTTCAAAAATTGTTCGAAAAACCATCTGAGTGCGATAATGAAGATATCATTCCTCTTTCAAAGCTACGTTTACAGCTAGTTGATGATGCATCTAATTTTCAGAATATTGCAACTTTGATTCAGAAAATAGAACCAATGCAGCAAATGACTCATTTTGAAACCGAGCAATGGATTACTGAGAACACTACAGATACTACAGCTTTAAATGAAGAATACTGTATCGACGATGACGAAGTTGTCGGTGAAGAAGTTGGTGACATGGTGCTTAATTTGAAAAAAAAATACATCGGAGGATGCTATATCAGCATTTAATATTTGCTTGGTGTTGGGGCAACTAGTGGATTTGGTCGTCGCTCCTATGTTGACTCACCGCGCACGGGTTGCAAGGCCGTATACGCACTAATTTTTTAATCTTAGGTGACAGTTATTAATGAAATGCGGCACATCCAATTTAACACCTTTATTTACATATTTACATTACTTCATACATAAAATTTGTTGTATAATGAAAGACGGTTGTCTTTTGATAAAATATGAGACTGGTGTCTCTTGATATTAAAAGTCGATTGCTGTCTTGAACATTGTTCTTACGACTGTTTCTCTAGAACTTTATTATGTTAAGACTCGCGACTGTTATTAATTAATGTAGACTGTTGTCTAGAACATTGTTCTTACCAGTATTGTAAGAACGTTGTTCTGTGGCAAATAGCTACTCGACTTGTCTTAGTGACTTGAGTTCGCGAATTGCTATAGCGAAATGCTACTGTAGTCATCGCGCGCAGAACTATTTAAAAACTTTTTAAACATTGTAAGCAAAATTTACCCTTCCCTTCAATTAACAAAATAGGCCACATGCGGCTAAATGACGAACAAAGGTCGGCAAGTTACAAAGAAACGCCTTGCTTGTATAAATTGTGCCTACAAACCAGCAAACGTTGCATCTAGTTTTTGAATCTAACTGTATACATGTGGAGGCACGTTAACTAATAAATATAACTTGAAACTTATCTAGAAAAATGCAGCGATAAATAAGTGCCGGTATAATAACATTGATGACATATATGTATGCCACAAATAAATAAGTACCGGGCATGCATATCTGATGACAAATATGTAATACGCGGTATCATAAATTTTATAGTGAAACGTTTGCATCTTAATACAATAAGAAGAATATAATAATTACATATACAGAAGGTTTTAATTTTGTTTCTGACTCTTATATGTATTTAAATACTATAATCTATTATTTCTTTATATTTCATGTGTAATATTAAAATGAATAATACCTACTTATATTGAATATATAATACAAAATTAATAATACTTATGCTTACTATCGATATATAAATTCGTTTCGTTTATAAGACGAAACACTTGGAATGGGCAGAGCAAAACAATGCTTCCTTAGAGGATGTTACACTCCAGAGGCTTAGAGGCAGCGCAGTAGTCTGCACAAAACAAACACGAATCGAAATTTTTTTTAATATTACATAAAAAATGTAAATACTTAAAACTTTACAAGTGTACTGAACGAAATTATAAAAATAAATAAATGCTGTGCTGAAAAGATCTATATAAACGCTTTTTTTATTTAATTGTATGAAAAAGTTCGGTACTTGCAACAACCTCAAAATTTGCACCGAGCCCGGTTTTCATTGCGAGCAAAAATCGAGTTTCTACTGTATAAATAGATACCAAATGTAAATTTACAGTGTATATTCATCCACCTGATGAAGCCACAGTGTGATGAAACATATATGTAGTGTGTGTACAATACAATATATTTTTTGAAACTAAATTGCGTTTTCTATTTGTTTAATAATGGTCCAAATGTTTTGTAAATTGGCGCATAAGTTATCAAGGATATCTGATTTTAAAAATGCGCGGTGGGAAATTGTATTAAAATTTAAAGGTGCCTAATCTGGGAAGATAAAAAACATAAAAACGTATATTGCAATGAAATAGGTACACAAAGTTATGTTATAATAACACAGATTTATCATGTATTTTCTATGTTTATTCTTCATATATCTATTTACAAATTATTTTCTATGTTACAAGTAATACACGCTCTCTTTAATTATAAATTTTTGCATTAATTAATAAATACCGATTCGCTTATTTATTGCATGAATGAGAAACAAGTGATGCGTACTGAGGGAAAGCTCATTTTCTGAATGAGAGGGTAACGCTCCGACTGAAGTATCAGGCCGTAATAGTATAGTAGTAGTAGTAGTAGTAGTAGGTTGTAGACCAAAATTCGCACTTTGATGATTCATAGGGGAGTAACCTGTTATTATAAACATCGATTCCCATGAGCACAAGCTAGGCTTAAAGCTCCGCCTTTATGATTGCAGGAGAGTAAGCCCACCCCGTCACCGCTCGCGCTTTTAGCCGCGACCTGCAGTAAGATCGGGCCCACCTCAAACGAGCTGACAGCCCCCACCATGACCAGTACACCAACCCCCGTCAAGAATATCCCGGTCGGAAGTCCACAAGTGGTCAGCGTGCCCGTAGGTCTACCCCAGCAGATTTCCCAACAGCTACTGCAGCAGCAAGGGGCGCAGATTGTCACCGCCGCTGGGCAAAATTTGTACAATGTCATGCAACCCATGCAAACAGTTACGGTGGATGGTCAAGAAGCCATTCTTATTCCGGCTATGTCCCTTGCAGGTTATTATTTTTTTTTATAATGAAAATATAACTTCGAAGAATATAGTTAATAAAGTAATACGAATCAAATTTAAGAAAGGGGTTTATTGTTTGCAACAACATAAAGAAAAGTAAGATTATTTAATAAGACAATCTTACTTAAAGTATATACAAGTACAAGTCAGTAAATATATAAATAATATAATTTAAAAAAATGTATGCAACTTTTAGAATTGAATGCCGTTTTTATTGAAAACGTACATATTTATTTTCTAGCGTATAAATTTGCCTGCATACACACCTCCACTCATGAAAATTCGAACGCTGCATAAAATATTCTCGCAGAAATACGAGGTGTGGTTATAAAATAACGAGACCAATCTTGTACAACTTTTTATTTTAAATTTATACATATTTAATTATTATGCTCGGTGTTCCTCAAAAATTTCCAAAGGATATTACGTCTTTATTTATTATTTGATTTTAATAATCTATACATCAAATTAAACGGTTTCGAAAAGATTACATACAGTAATGCGAATTATCTTTTTGTCGCATACAATTTGCCAGAAACGTGGGGTAAATTTTTCTCTTTGAAATTAACCTTTTTTTTTCTTGCATTTTACAAAAGAACATATTCTACAGATTCCAGTAACGTAATAAAAACACATATAGTAAGATTCAAAATATTTTAAAATGACAACAATTAACACTAAGCGGAATATAAGGGGTACCTGCTGTGAGTTTGCCTATAGGGCATGAAATATTTAGAAATAGTATTTGTCTATCAGTATATTCCGGAAAATTGTAAAGCAGCAACAGGTGCTGTTTTAAATAATCAATATTGAAAATATTTTAATCATCGAAGTTTATGATATACCGTATGGAAATGTGGTGGAAGAACGGCGGAGAGGTAAACGATACCCCTCCAGTACACCAGGCGTGTCTGTCTTGAAATACGAGTATATACGCAATACCACATATATAATATATACCACAATATATACCACACCTACTTGTGACCTATCAATAGGCGTGTCTGTGTTGAAATACGAGTACATGGGCAATACTTATGTGTATACCACACCTACTTATCCAATTAAATCCTACACTATACATTGAATTAACATATCGGAGAAGTTAAGTTGACGGGGACGCGTCTTGCGCAGCAGTGTCGTTCGGTCACCACATTTCTACACAATATATGAATATTCTATTGGGAGAGTTATGATACAAGTATATCTTCTGTAAAAGTTTCAAAATCTACTTCACTCTTGCTTCACAAGCTCATGGCCGCCACATTATTATTGGCACTATGTACTATATAAACACGAATAATTGATATGTCTTACATCAGCTACCTATAATAAGTAGTGTATAGGTACTACTGTTGACAAAATAATATTAAAACATTTAATACTAAGAGAATTTCTAAGTATATACATGGTGAGTAGTGAGGAATCGACCAAACTGTAGGAGTGTATTCTACAGGTGAAAGTAATGTAAAAAAACTCAAATGTTGCTATCCGATTTTTATTTGCTTTCGAGTTATAGCGTAATTAAAAATAAACAAAATTTCATACATTGAAGTTTTTGTATTTTATTGGTATTATCGTTCTTTATAATATATTTTCAAAAATGCCGCCATTCATTTCAAAACATTTTTTACATCGTCTACCAAGGGCGCTGGTTGCGTTCCTGATTGCGTCAGGTTGATGTTTGATATTGTCAGAGCATTCATAATCCGTTGAATTAGTACATCACGAGTGTCTACTTTTACTTGATACACTTCATTTTTTAACCAGCCCCATAAACAATAATCGAGTGGCGTGAGGTCTGGAGACCTAGGAGGCCAACCAATGTGGAACTCCCTGGAAACCTTTCAGCCAAATGTTGCCTGACTGCACGAGCGTAATGTGCAGGCGCTGGTAGAAGATTTGGATTCTGATGTTTATGGGAACATCCTCTAGCAGTCCGTGCAGTTCATTTTCTAAAAAATGTAAATAGGTGTCTCCCGTGAGGCGATTCTCAAAAATGTAAGGACCAGTTAAAAAACCATCGATCATACCACACCACACGTTTACCGAAAATTTATGTTGAAAGTTACTTTCGACTGTTGCGTGTGGATTTTCGTCTGACCATATATGCTGGTTATGACAATTATTAATACCGTCACGGGTGAATGTCGCTTCATCCGTAAACAGTTTATCCATCGACAAAATTCCATACGTCTACGATTATCATCTCGTTGTAGGTGCTGTACTCTTTGTACATGGGACGGACGTAAGCCATGCTCGTGGAGTGTTTTTATCACCCTTGTTTGTGGAATGCCGAATTGAATACTAATTCTCCGTGAGCTGGTAGTTGCGTCTTCTTGTACTACATCCAGAATATCTTCTACTTCTTGTAATTGTTGTCGACTGCCTCGTTCAGATATTATGTTTACACTGGGAAGCTTTCCGGTCGCGCACAATGTGTTGAATACACTAATAAATACAGTTTTATTAGGATGTCTATGATGTGGAAACCGTTCACGATATTCATTAGCAGCAGCTGTAGCATTCCCATCACAAAATCCATAAACAAACACCATATTAGCATATTCTAAATTAGAATAAGTGTGTGGCATTTTAGTTTGTTACACTATAGTCGTACTAACGTCAAGTCAATGTCGCAATACCCGAACACAATGTTATAATTTACTCCAAGGTATAGGGAACATTTTTTATGATGGCAGCGCCCTCACTTTATCAACGATGAACTAGAGGTAGTGACATTAGACGCATTAGGCATACAAACCACTCTACACTATTTCTCGACTGCTTTCAATGTCACTACCGCTAGTTCGGAAAACCACGAACAGGTAGCGCTTCAGCTAGGAAGACTTCCCTATAATGAATTGCTACCGGGGTTTCACTGTTTTTACGAATACATACATAAACATGGTATACTAAATCTACATTTTTAATTACGCTATAACTCGAAAACAAATAAAAATCGGATAACAACATTTGAGTTTTTTTACATTACTTTCACCAGTAGAATACACTCCTTGAGTTTGGTCGATTCCTCACGACTCACCAGTATAAACAGGTAATCAAATTTCATCCACAAACAACTACAAAAGTTTTTCAATTAACTATTTAGAAAATTAAACGCCAAATTTATAATAAAGATAGACAATACCTTTGGAACAACATATTTAACAAATAATTAATTTCATAATAAAAAATCAATTTTATTTCATCAATCACATTTCTATACATTTTCCGGCCGTTTTAATCTGCCCGGAAACTAATAAACTAATTAGTTTATTAAATGTACAGGACAATATTGTAAAATCGGGCTAAAGAATATTCCACCTTTTCGACCCTGTTGTATTTACTACTGCTATTTACAGATTTCATTGGGGTAATGTATAAAATCTCATTACCTTTATACAAGTCATTTAAAATTATCTTGACGAGAACTATACTTGAAAAAAAAATGCAAAAAAAATCATAGTTTTTTGCAAATTTTTGTCATTCACAGTGGGCCATGAATTTATGTAGGCAGTTGCACACTGACGACGTTTAGGTACATATTTATTTGTTGTAATTCTCAGCAATAAAAACACAAACTTTAATGAGGAAGAAAGAAAGAAAAAATATTTATTAAATATGAAAAATAAATATTGTGTTATTTAAAAAAAGCAAATAAAAAAAATAGGAAACACTGTCCTATAAATATTGCTCGAACACAGCACCATTTCGACCAATGCATAGTCTGCACCTCTTCTCTACAGAAACAATTGCATTTGGGCAGTATTTGTCGGCAACCATAAATAATTCTATTTCGTAGATCATCTACGTTTTCAGGTTGTGTTACATAAACAATTTCTCTAATTTGGTTCCATAGAAAGAAGTCTAAATGGGAAAGATCTGGTGAACGGGCGCGCTATCTAATAGGTCCGTTAGTGCCTATCCATCTTCGATCAAAGTGTCTATTTAAGAATTCCGTGTTTATTACAGCATTATGTGGAGCAACTCCATTTTGCGGGAAATGTATTTGTGCATATTGATTAACAGGTAATTCTTCTAAATTCTTCACTATATCTCCAAGCAACGTATGATATTTTTGTTGATTTAGGTTACCATCAATAAAGTATGGTTCAATTACTCTACTATCTAATATTCCACACCAAACATTTAAAGTAAATCTTCTCGGAATATTATTTTCAACAACAAATCAGGATTTTCGTCCCTCCAATACCTATAGTTAGTTGGTCTATTAAACACGGCGTTATTGGTAAAGGTGCATTCGTCCAACCACAGAATTTTAGAATAAAATAGTGGATCTTCCGGTAATTTATTTAAATAAAAATTGCATTCTCCGCGAATAATCGTCTCCCAGCAAATGATGGATCGTTTGAGGTATGTACAGTCTCAGTTTGTGTTTTTTCAAAATTGAATGTACGATTGTACTGGATCTAAGATCCAACGTTGCTAGCAATCTCTCTAAAGGATGTTCTGGGATTTTCTTGTACGCTCAACTAAACGGTTAAACTTAAATTTTCATCTAGGGTCCGTATTCTTTTCTTTGACATTTTAAAAGATCCAAACATCCTCAAATTAGCTGATGCTGTGATTCTTCATTAGGGAAACATTCCTGGTAAATTATAATAGCGTGACATGGTCTTTTATCACATTCAAAATAAATTTGAAACATGTCCTCTATCCCTCCTCTGTCCCACCGCTTTATTCGAATTTTTCACTGTGCGAAACAGTACTGGAAATCTTCTTCTGTGAGCTCGTTCATGACAGGTGTCGCTTTTTCTTTCACAGCTTCAAAGGTCTGAAATCTTGTTCCTTTTAATGCAGATTTGACCTTGGGGAACAGATAAAAGTAACATGGTGCCAAGTCAGGCGAATAAGGCTGATGGTCTCTAACACTGGGACGTTATAGGTCTTGACAGAGACTTTTCCACAATTCTTTGTTCTGATTTTCTCACGGAGTTCAGTAAGAACCTCGAGGTAGTAATGCTGGTTAACAGTTTGACGTACAGGAACCCAGTTAAGGTACACAATTTCATCGAAAAAAGCAATCTTCATAGCTTTGAAATTTGATTTGCTCATTCGCGTTGTTTTGGCTCTCGGTGAACTTCGGTTCTTCCAAGGCATTGGTTGACGCTTAGTTTTTGGGCTGTAGGTGAAAAACCAAGATTCATCACATATTAGCACTCTTTTCAAGAAGTTTGGGTTATTTTCAATGGAACTTAAGGTGTCAGTACAAATATTTTTACGAGCTTCTTTTTGTTCTATTGTAAAAATTTTCGGCACCACTATGGTACACGCTATTTGCATGTTTAAATTTTTATGTAACATTTGCCTTAGGCATTATTTGTCAATTCCTACAATTTTAGCAACCGCAATAATACTTAACCGACGGTCAGATCGGATCAAATTACCAATTTCTTCAATATTTTCATCCGTTTTTAAACCGGGCGTGCATCTTCAACATCTTCTCAGCAATTTTAGAAACGCTTAAACCACCCAAATATCCACACATATGATAAACATTTGTTGCCATAAGGTTTGTTTGGGTTCCATTAGGGACGGTGATACAACCGTACTCGACAGGCGCACTAAATAAATTTTGGTTTTTTTTTCTTTTAGTTCTTTGTCTTGGGTTTTCTTGGAACTGTCTTAGAACCGTTGGATGAATGAAATAACAGTCCTAGAAAATTTATACCGATTATTTCACAACTACTTCAGAATTAATGTAGTTCCATGTTGGTTGAAAAAGGAGCGCCGTAACACTGCAATTTTGAAAGCTGGAGCTTTATATGTTAACGTCTTTCCTTTTATTTGTGTAAATAAAACGTGATAATAAAATCAGAAAATCTTCCTGTTTTGTTATTATTATCGATTACTCTCTCATAATTTCTTTCCAATACTTTCCATCGATTTTCTACTTTCGATGATGATATGTATATCATAATTTTGCTGTTTTAAGGTTTCAGCTTTTACCACCCACTATCGTTTGAGAGTTTTTGTTCGAACTGTACCTACTTCAGGCCTATTAATATTTTATATTGTTTTATTATAAACACATTATATTTATAAGCTCTTTATCCTGAATCAAAACATCGTCTAAAAAAGCAAATTATAAGTATTTAATATACCGTTCGTCGCCATATTTTTTATTTAATTTACTTATTAAAGCTTATTACAGCATGCGCAGGCGCAGCGATGTCGTCTGATGATGGTTAAAATCTAAACAAAACCCGTAGTCATATCGCACAATAGCCTGGGAGCTTCTATTTATTGTATGTGCCCTTAGTCAGTGGAGACGGGTGTGTGTGACTAGAATAAAAGATAGTAGGTAGCGCCACTCAGTTTTGCTTACAGAAGCTCAGTCTGAAAACTGAGAAAAGGGATTGCGCGATCTTAAGCGCATGCGCTTAAGATTACAACTTATATAAAAATTACAACTTATCTCTCTTACGAAAAACGGCAATTTTATATATTTATGTATTTATTCTCTATTCGCACGCCCTCATCCTTTTTACCTCTTTTCTAAGAATAAAAAAAGACAACTGTTGTATCGGATGGGATAGGATTATGTTTGTTTTTGGCGATATGAATGCTTTCATATGCGTCAAGATCTCGGAGATTATTGATGGCTTTGACAAGTTTAAACCCTTTAATCGACATATTGTGCTCTGTGTTTAATGAATGATTGGCTAAGTTAAATTTTTCTGGTCTATTGAATTTAATATGTGACGTGTGTTCTTTAAAACGGGTTATTATTGATCGTTTCGTTCGAAACCGATAACCGCTAAAAACAAACATAATACGATTAACTCATTTCTCTCTTTTCATTTAACTCTTTTTCATTCTTAGAAAAGAGGTAGAAAGTTTGAGGGCGTGGGAATAGAGAATAAACACATGTGGTTGCCGGTTTTCTTAAGAGAGGTAAGTTGTCGTCATTTTTAGTCGGTATATTTTTATTTTAAAGTCAGTGTATACGTGGCTGCCGTGTAAAGTTGTTGCGTTATTATATGTATTAGCTTTACTGTGCCCCATCTGCGAAACTTTGATTAGTGTTTTTACCTACTGATGATGACAACTTAGTTGTCGACAGACGTATTTAGGATATGGTTATTAATTGTGGTAAGGAGTTTTATACCTTTTTTGAGTTTTTACTTAACCACAGTCTCCAAAGAAAGACTTTTTACAAACGCTTAATACAAATGAAATGCTTCAAAGCTTCTCCGGGTACCTGCAACCTGAAAAGAACTTTCTAAAGGGAAACCAAAGGTAAAGAAAAAGCTAGGAAAAACAATTAATTCGTGTATTAACACATATCCAAATCAACAAGACAAAAATTATGTTCGTTAGAATAAAAAAAAACTATATAACATACACCCTGTATAACTGCAAAAATATGAAATTCGGAGATGCAGAACAACAATAAAAAAAATTAAGGGTGATTATATTGAACGTAAAATTACTTCAATAATAATAATAATAATATATATATGCGTACGTAATAAAGATTAAATTTAATTTCAAAAATTATAATGATTATTACGATTATACAAAAAAAGACATCAAAAGTCTTGACAACAGATTAATAACAAAAATTAAGTAGAAATCTCTTACGATATACCAAAGAAATCCTTTACAAGTAGAAATAATTACTAAATAATAAGAAAAGATAGATGGCAAATTTAGAATAATTTTAAAATTTAAAACAGTAAGGTTTTTAACTCAAGCAAAATGCAGACGGTTTTTTTTGTCTATATGTGCCGGCCAACTACGCCAGATGTTCATACAAAAAAACTACAGTGAGAAATAAACTCTCACGTTACAATATAACTGTAAGTTATCTTTATGAAAAACAAATTTTATAAAACGATAAAGAATAGACAAATTATTACATTGAAATTCGATGTTTAAATTACCAAGCAATAAATTGCAATCAAATTGAATTTAGTTAACGTGATATTTTAAAAGACCATACAAGTAATATATAAAGTTAATGAAACTATAATACTCTAACTTGAACAGAAAGGAAAATAATATAAATCTCAAAAGTTAATAATTATATGAATATATAAAACGTCAAATGGGTGTAAATTATAAGTAAGGTATAGATACTACAAGAATATACGAGAGTTGTCCGAAATGGGGTCGCAAGTTCAGTGGTTGCCGGTATTTAGCGATGTCCGTCGGTATGTGATTCGCTGCGGATGATGGAGTTACTCGGGGTCCCAACGCCACTCCTGGAAGGTTTCTATCTTTCGTAAAATCACTCTTCAGAGTTGCCAATCAAAAGACTTGGGCACGAAGAAGTTTTATTCATTCTTTTGCCGTAAATACGCCATAAAATAAAACGATATTTGACAATCTCCACACTAAGGACGTGCTGCGTTTTAATCCGTCGAAGCGACTTGGCAAACCACGCAGACTGACGTCACTTTAATTTACCCTGAAGGGTACAATCGTAAACACCCAATAACTCATCCACCCTGACTTATCGTATCAGAACGAATGAATCTCTATCGCGAAACGCTAGTCGAGGCGATAGCGGAGAGGGATGGCAATACCGCGAGAAAAAAAAAACACACAGATGGTCAACAACGTACTCGAGAGAATATTAAAAATAGAATAGAAGTAACTCGTGAAAATATAAAAATAATGAAATTTAACGCGAATCAAGTATACCGGACGATAAATATTAATGGAAATTTTTAAAACATAACAAGAGATAGAACAAAACTGTATAAAAGTACGAAATAATATGTACATGTCAAATTGTCAGGTTAAATGGTCAGAATTAGAGGCGAGAATCCCAGCAACACAAGCGAAAGCAATTTTGTTTTGGTTTTCGTCATACTGTTGTAAGATAGCTTTATAACTATCCAGTTTTTTTGTTAGAGTGCGCTAAGTACTGTGCAATCCTAGAATTGTACGAGAACCGTTTGGTTTGTCGGAACCCGAACAAACCTATATACTTCTTTTAATAAATGATAAGTCTCAGTAGCGGTTTTTTCCAAATTTCATGTGAAATTTCCGGAAAAACGAAAAATAGATCTTGTACAAGCGAAGGCTACGGCCATGCTATTATGTCTACAAACACGGGAGAGACGAGAATCGAAACAGAAGGGTTCACGCTACACAACTGTTGGTCGTACGATTTTGGCGCATGCTAAGTTGGTCTGTGGTAGCATCTACCTCCTTTTATACCCACACCTTCTACTATGATAGCCAAAAAGAATGAAAAAGTTGGCAGCATTAATTTTAGTGATAAAGTTGCTGGTGATATGACAACTACTTCATCGAGACATATGTATTTATAAACAAAACATTGGTGTGTACTATCGCGTTCATGGAATACTAAGACAGTCATATTTTTATTGCACTGAATTGGGCTGCATGAATGTAGTTACAAACATAGGTGCCAAATATGCATGTGTCATTTTGTATTATTACGTTGACGTTTCTACGAATACGTTCATGAATGTTACAATGCCAAAATTTTTAAAAACTGTCTAAAACTAAAACAATTTATTGTCCTACTTTTCCATGAACGCGATAGTACATAAAATTAAAATGTTGCAAATTAATGAACACACACATTAATCAATAAATGTATTTATTAATTTTACAAACAAATTACATGAAAGCTTAAATTTGCTGGTCATTATGTACAGTTGTGTGCAGAAAAAACTCGGACAAGCTATTTTTTCTATGTAAATCTGGTTCACCCATACTTAAATTTGAATTGTCACTTAAGTGTCAAATTGAGTTGTCAAAGTGCGAGTTTTATTATAATGCCAAGACAATTGTGTAATCAACAAAAAATTCAAATCATTTCCGAGCTTCAAAAAGGACGAACAATTAGAGAAGTAGCGTTTACTTTCGGAGTTAATAAAAACACCGTACAAAATGTCAAAAACCGTTGGGAGCAAGAACAAACAATTAACAGAAAACAAGGAAGCGGTAGAAGAAGGATTTCTTTAGAACATCATGATACCACTTTAGTGAATTTCTTAACCCTGCAGAACTCGCGCCTATAAGCATTTCGCTCACGCTTAAGCCAGAATTGCTGTATTTTTAAAGAAGGTTGAGATATAAGAACGAGGCGCCCTCTAGCTGAGTTTACGTATCACTTCTGTTTATAAATGCAACCTAAACACCAATTAGTAGTCTGTAGCAATTTCTACGAAGAACTTGTCAATCACTTGCAGACTGCGTGAGTATTTCGCTCACGGCGCTAGTTCCGGCAATGGTGTTTTGTTTTGCGTATTGACGCTTCTCTCACTACGCGAGTTATAGCATTGACGTGTTTTTCTAACCTTATTTATGTAAGTATTGCATTTATTAGTATTTAGTCGTGTACTAAATGTTTTATATTAGTGAAAATGACATATTTATATGACGATGTTATTTTTTTAGTATACTGGCAACGAGTAGAACTCAGAAAATTGTCGAATTAGCAAGACAACAATATGCAGAATTAAATCCACAACCAACATGGATGGCTACTCAACCAGCCCTTGACCAACAATCAGAAAATTTATTTGATGATGTAGATCATTATGAAGTGGAGAGTGACAATGTCAGTGAAAACAGTGACCATAATACAGACACAGAAGAATCATATCGTGATAACGAAAATGATGATATGATAGTTGACACAGAGCCTCAATTTGATGGAGAACATCATTATATTGGTAAAGATGGCACAACTCGCTGGTTGGCCCACTCGCCTTATCCTAACACTCGCACTCCGAGACATAATGTTGTTAGTCATTTACCCGGTGTCACCACCATTGCAAAAAATGCAAAATCTGTAAGAGAATGCTGGGAGTTATTTTTTCCGCCTGATATGATTCGACATATTGTGAACTGTACAAATAGTTTTCTAGACAAGTTACGCCCAAATTATACGGGAGATAGGGATTGTCGTGCAACAAATGAGACAGAAATATATGCGCTCATTGGACTATTATATAAGGCTGGGATAAAAAAAGCTCAATATTTGAACACTCGGGAACTCTGGTCGGACGATAGCACGGCTCCAGAATGCTTCAAGCTTACAATGTCTAGAGAGAGATTTCACCTTTTATTACGCTCTCTTAGATTTGATAACGTAACTGACAGAGTGGAAAGAAAGAAATATGACAATTTAGCTCCAATTCGGCAAGTATTCGAGCAATTTGTAGAGAAATGCCTAAACAACTATCAAGTTGGTGAATACTGCACAGTCGATGAAATGCTGGAAAATTTTCGTGGCCGGTTCAAATTCAGGCAGTACATCGCGAATTAGCCAGCAAAATATGGTTTGACGATATGGGCCTTAGTAGATTCTAGAATATTTTATACATGCAACTTAGAAGTTTATGCAGGTAAACAGCCTGAAGGCCCATTTAAATTGGAAAACTCGGCAAGCTCTGTAGTAAAACGAATAACGCAACCAATTTTGAACACAGGCCGAAACGTTACGATGGATAACTATTTCACATCTACACTACTAGCCAAAGACATGATTCAAATGAAAACAACTACTGTCGGAACGTTAAGAAAAAATAAAAAATAAATACCGCCTTTGATGTTGAATACTAAAATTAGACCACTAAATAGCAGCATATTTGCATTTTCAAACCTATGGTTTTAGTTTCATACAAACCGAAACCAAACAAAATTGTTTCTATGTTATCTACATTTAATAGTGATGACAAAATCGATGAAGAATCTGGAGATGCTTCAAAACCGGAGTTAATCACGTTTTATAATTTGCCCAAAGGCGGAGTCGATGTTGTAGATGAGCTGAAGTCAACTTATTCTGTCCCTAGGTTCTGTTGTAGATGGCCTCTAAGTTTATTTTTCTCAATTTTGGATATAGGCGGTATCAACTCTCAAATAATATATAAAAATAATACCGAAATTATTCAAGACCGCAGATTATATTTGAAAGAGTTGACTCAAGAATTAATCAAACCACATTTGATAAATCGATCTTCAAAACAGAATTTGCCGGTGAGTTTACGTACCCGAATTCGAAAAATTTGTAACATGAAGGAATCAACATTTGTGCGAGAGGTTGCCTCAGGTTTTTGTGCGTTTTGTCTTAGGCGAAAAAATCGAAAAAGCAAGAAATATTGCGAGAGGTGCAATAAAGTGATTTGTACAGAACATGCTAAATATGTCTGTCCCTCATGTTCCAACGTCAATAGTTCCTCAGATCAGAGTGATTAGCATTTTAGAGAATACAGGATTTTTTGCAATTTATTTTCGATTACAATTTTATTATTTTTATTTTATTAGCAAATGCTAGAGATTTTAAACTTTTATAAGCAAATAAAATGTTTAAAAAAACAATAAATATTGATTTTGACTTAAAAAATACTAGGTTTATTTGCATCCTGACGTTATATAAAAAAAAATATGAAGCGTGAGAAAAATGCTCACGCGTGAGGGCTCACGTTCCACAGAATGGCGCGAGTTTTGCAGGGTTAAGAGAACGTCCGTTTTCTTGTGCATTAGATGCTGTTGCAGCAACAAATTTCCCGGGTTCTCGGTCAACAGCCTGCAGAAGAATTCAAATGTCAGACATTAAAAATTGTATTGCAGCCAAAAAAAGTATTTTGTCGGAACGCCATAAACAGGGCAGAATAATCTTTGCACTAAATTATTTGTACAAAGATATTGAATTCTGGAATAAAGTAATTTTTACTGACGAAAAGACGTTTCAATCGACTTACAATGGACACATTAAAGTGTATAGACCGAGAAATACTAGATATGAAGAATCATACGTATCTAATGCAGGTCAGTCGCAACGTTTCTCTGTTAATGTATGGGCTGCTATAACTGCTAATGGACTAGCTATCTGTTGGAGAATTGATGGTAGATTCCAATGCTTTGGCATATCTAAATATTTTGGAGAATATAATACCATTATTTCGTGAACATCACCCAAATAATAATTTTATTCTCCAGCAAGATAATTGTTCAGTACACACGGCAGGAATAATAACTCAGTGGCGTCATTTTAGACCAAATAACAGAGAAGAGCTGTGGAATGCAATAATTGAAGCATGGCAAGAAATAACAGAAAACGAAAATCTTATAACAAACTTGTATTCGTCTATTCCCTTGCGATTGACCAATATATTAAATGCAGATGGTGCCATGACGAAATATTAGTTTATATATATTATATGGTTTATTTGTAGATTCTTTATAAAGTTGTGACTGTTAATTTTATTAAAGTTAATTCATTTTATTGAAATTCGTCTCTTTACTTCAACATATAAAAGCAGTTTTACTCATATATTGGCATATAATGCTATAATTCAGGCGACATATGAGTGTACGACTTTTTTTTGGAAATGTGTCAATAGTGGTATAGGTTGACACAACTAAACACTTGTCCTACTTTTTCTGCACACAACTGTACTATGCAAAGATTAATTTTTCGTTTCATATTGTCACTCACATTGTGAAGGATATGCGCCTTGATCAAGAACTTAATTTCGAATGACGTTATATAATTCTAATTCTAGCTGAATTCAGCAATATACTTATGGCGAAATTACTATCAACACTTTCCCATCATATCACTCTCGTGTTTATAAAATATGACCACTTTAATTAACCAAGCGTTATGACCAGGGATCAGCACTCAGGGGTACATGATGTAAATAGAGAAACAACTACTTACAAACTAAGAATAAATACATCTTCTCCAGAAGGAATATTGCAGGGTTTATAAAACATATTACATGACCTAACTGTTCACCGTTTATATCCAGAGTTCAAATAATAATAAATCACCAATAATTTTTCCATATGCTCATGTGATAATAATTGTCTGTCACCGTAAATCCATTTACACATTAAAAACGACCGTTCAATATCTACCGATGAAATAGGGGCATATTTAAAGGTTTTTAGTGACGGCACATATATCCCCGGTTCAGAAAACAACCCTACTATCAAACAAGTCAACAATTCTGTGTACAGTACGAAACCCTGGATTGTTATTTAGAACTGCTTCAAATTTTCTTTTTACATTATCAGCAGTAGCTGCAGGTAATTGGGAATTGACGAAGATCATATACAATATTCATGGCGTTAGTTATAGAATATCGTGGGCTGGTCTGAGTAATCTCTAGATAGCGGATGGTTACAATAATGTCAATGAATATTGACTAAATCTACCTGAACAGTTCGGTCCATAAATACTTGTTGAGCGTGTAAAATAGGAACAGCATCATTCGGATCCAGTAGCTGTATTATACTTTTAACCTCGTCAAAATCCATGTGATAATAGGATGCTGCTTCTATCAATGTGCCCTAGCGCGTTGTAACAGGTTCTCGTGGTAGTTTTTCACGAAAAAAATTCTTGCGTGCAGGTGCCTTCACAAAAACTTTCTTAACAGAAGATATGAATCTACATTCGGGTAGCATTTTCTGACTTCTTCTAATACTCCGTGAAGATCATGTGCGAAACATGTAATGTGCGTCATACTACTGTATGTTTGTTGTAAGAGCCGACCAGCTGCCTTTATATATGCAGCTCCATCTGTTGCAAACAATAACAGTTTTTCTTTATTAAAATGCAACAAATTTGCACAACGGCCTACTACGGGCAAGATATATATCATCTGTTTCCTTGATGTAACTCAAGGCATCCCCACAAAGATTCGAAATCACTACCTCTGATAGCTTAGTGGTTAGAGCGATGGTCCGGCAACCCATGCACGTGGGTTCTAATCCTACTTAAAGGCGATTTTTTTTTTCTTTAAAAAAATCGAATAAATTAGAGTCGTAATATATAGAAAGCATTTTTATATTTACATTACTTCGCGAAAAATGCAACAAATTTGCGTTAGTTGTTTCGATTCTCTTAGGTGCAAGTAGATGTGTAGACATTACCGTGTCTTTGTCATCACCTCAAGCAAAACAATTGCAATATTGCGTCCTTCAATGTCAGTGGTTTCATCTACTGACACCCAAATATGTTTATTATTTATGTTATTGACAATTGAAGTTAAAAGTACATCGGAGACATATAATATTTTCTCTGGATTCCGTGGCCATATGCAAGTCCCACTAACACAATTTTGTAAAAAGCGAGTAAATTCAGGATGATTTACCGTATTCCATGGAATGTTACACGCTGTTAGTCTTTTTAAGTACATCCGAATTAAATGCTTTCTGCTGTTGATAAGCAGTTGAAATGCTAGCAATACGTGCTTTAGTGTATGTTTTACTACGCGGGTTTTCATTCGCCACGACAGTACCACATTGCAAGTTTTGCATCGAAGTTGAATATCGTCGAATTCTAGCGCAAGCAAATCTCTTATCCATCTTTCAACAGTATCTCGCTACGGATGTGGACGGGACATATTTATGCACTAGAACTCAAGTAACTAATAAAACTAAACAATAGATCAGTCTACTACAAATGGCGCTTACGATGTAACTAAATACTTGCGGCGCAATAGATGCAACTATTTTTATACATACATATCGAAACTTGTAAACATAGTTGTTGACGGCGAGCAAGAGGAAGCCAGCTGCGTCGCTTCGACAAACCCAAATTGGACATTTTCGTTTTAATATGTACATTACAACATTACATATGCAATGTACCCGTATTATTGTGTTACCGTATTATTCTGTCCTCAATTTCGAATTATATTATTTATTCAAGTCTGCTCCTGGAATATGCCCTTGAGTGCCGATCTCTGGTTATGACTACAATGACCGTATTAAAATATAAATAAAAGGAAAACTCATTTATTCTTTTTTAATAGTTTTCTAAGCATAATATGTTTGTGATATTTCAGATAGATTTTTTCTTAAACGTGTAAAGATCGACATCAAGGTTGGGGTCGACATCGGGTAATCTAAACGTAGATGTAAATGTTTATGAAAACGAAAATTCCTTGTTTTCATGTGGAAGAAGATACAAAATTCTCCAATAATAATCGCTCAAATTCAAATGATTTGAACGTGATCTCGCCTACACATGAGTTGATATTTAATCAACTATTGTACCATCCCTACTTATAACGTATACCAATAATAACTGAGTGGAAAGATAATTTTTTATTTAAATAAAAAATCAATAATGTGTTTTATGCGCAGTGCTTGTTTTCATCGACCTATAGAGTAATATTTCAAAATTCTGTTTTACAATGGAGAATGTGAGTTTTGTTTGTTTATTCGATTATGAAATTTTAATGATGGATTTTATTTTATTCACATTTTTAACTGTTAAGTTTTACATATTATAAATGCTACTCTAATGTCATAGTTCCTCAAACATATTAATTGACTTCTTAGAATAAGATTTTTATCTAACAAAAGAATTCGCAAGTTTTTATGTAGAAACGGAGATAAAACAGCTATCAAAACTGAGTTTCTGTTTTTGGTAAATAAAGCGGTGGTGATAAACAGAGATAGAATATTAATATTGCAAAGTATTTCCTCGACCATGTAGTTGTCCGCTTAATAAATCAGCATGTCTAGTCTATTCCATCGTCTTATTTCCCCTTGTAATCTATTATAATCGCGCTCGGACATGCAGTTCTTGTCATACGTTAAAAGCCAGATTAACATTTAATTTTATCTCCTACTATGATTACAACTATGTACTACAAAAGCATTCTAACACATTCAATGTAAAAAGAATTTTCTTGTTAAAGACAAACGAGAGGAGAATGAAATGTTCCCATCCACATTAGCTGGTCGTCAAGGTATCAAACACAGTCTATTTTGTGAAGCTACAGTTTAATACTACATGATCGGCTATCTGTAATTCATCAATGTACATTCAAGAAGATTTCATTTAAGTTTCAAGTAAACCATTTTTGCGTATTGTTAAAATGAAAAAAATTGAGTATTAGGTAGTAATTAGATACTACATTTTGAAAGTTTTTAACACCAAATGAAATGGAATTAACTCTTGCCAACAACAAAAAAGTGTATAACGAATTTAAACGTATACGAGGAATGTCTGAGAAGTAATAAGAATTGATTTTTTACGTTCATTGTAGCAACACTGCATCAGGTTGGAGACGACTACATGTGAATGGAAGGGATAGGTACGCAACCAGAAAAGGTACAGTCCATTCAGTTCAGTGTTAGCGGTGTGATCGCTTGTTGTTTACCGTTGTGTTCCAATACGGCAGCACGCGAAAAATACAGGCAAATATCGAGCAGCGATATTCAATTAGATTTTGCTTTAAACTGGAAAGAACTGCTTCAGACACATTTCAAATCTTAAGAACAGCATATAGAGATGCTACTTTGTCTTCAGCCCAAGTTTTTAGATGGCACAAGGCTTTTAAAGGGGGTCATGAAAACATTGAAGATGAACATCGTTCCGGACGGGCGTCCACGTCGAAAATCGATGAAAGCGTGTCGATGATGTGTTCTGTGTTAGCATGAGACATACGGTTAACAGTCAAGATGGTTGCACATAAAATAAGCATGAGTAAGGGTATTGTTCATCGAATTTTAACAGAGAAACTACGCATGAGAAAAATTTGTGCAAAGTTGGTGCACAAGAACTTGTTTGATGAACAAAAAGAAAATCACTTATCCATTAGCCAAGAGCTGTTGGATCGCTTAACAACCGAACCCAACTTCATGCATAGAGTGATAACAGGTGACGATCATGGGTATTTGAATAAGATTTTGAAAAAAGGTAAAGCGCAAAGTGACATACACCATCATCACCGCGGCTAAAAAAAGCTCGCATAAGCAAATCCCGAATTAAGTTCATGCTTATCATCTTTTTTGATTGTCGTAGAATTGTCCACAAAGAATTCGTACCGCAGGGCCAGACAGTGAATCAAACCTTCTTGAACGTTTGCGGAAAAAGGTTTTGCGTGTGCTACCTGACATTGCCAGCTCTTGGATCTTGCATCACGATAATGCCCCCAGTAACATCTCATTGTCGATTAGAGAATTTTTGACAGAAAAACATTTGAGTACTCCACACACATCCCATAGTCCAGACATGACTCCATGTCATTATTTTCTTTTTCGAACACTGAAGCGGCAGTTGAAAGGTTAGCATTACAGAGCAATAGATAACGTCCAAAGAGTCACGGCGCAGGTTCTACACAGCCTAAAGAAACAAGACCTCCAGAATTGTTACCGGGAATGGCAAAATCACTGGAGACTCTGTGTACATTCGCAAGAAGCATACTTTGATGGGAACCATGTTAAATTGTAGATACATTCAATAAAGAACTTTAAAATAGATCATTCTCATTACTTCTGAGGCATACTTTGTATATCGGTCGTACATTGATTCAAGATGATAAACTTCCTGGAAAGTCAAAATCAGCAACAACTGATGACATCTTTTATTTTAAACTCTATTTATTTCAGCATCTGTCTACAAGGCAATGAGCCTATGGTATGATTTTATAATGGACATGTACAGAATGCTCCAACAAGCATATTACATCAAGAATGTTGCCTAATTTTGATACGAAATAATTACATACTATTAAGAAAATCTATTTATCAGTTCAATTTTATACCCAGCTGTTTATGCTTGGTAAATACGAGGGCGGATTGATATAACTCTATAAAATAGAATAAGAAAAGACAAAATAATGAAATCAGTCTCAAAATGAAGTAAATTTATTGTACCAATCTAGGTACATAATTATTTTTCCACATAATCAACATTTAGTCCAACGCATTTCTCCAGACTCTGAATCCATTTCTTCGTTCCGTCCATAAAAAAACTTTCGTGTTTACTGTTGTCGAACTTCAGTATCTGATGAAAAAATGTTGACCTTTCAATACCTCCTTCAACAAGAAATCAGAAGGTGCCAAATCAGGTCTGGAATTTGGCAAACCAACTGCAAACACAACTTTTAGATAGTGCTTCATCCCCAAAAGCTACATATAGTCGATCGTTGCATTGATTAATTTTAAATTATAAAAAATCATCCCTGAAAAATTTTCACACGGTATTTCCACTTTTACACAAACTAGTTTCTTTTAAATGCTATGTAAACAAAACTAGTGCACTTAAGTACGAACTGTCAACTGAATTATTGGTTAGAAATATCACATTTTACGAATATGACAGTTGAAAACCGCATGCATAATTTAAACTACTATATTCCAGAAATTTTTCTCATATGTAATATTTACAATTCAATAAATTGTTGACTGCATCCATGAAATAAACGTGTTTTCTAAAATTATCAGTTACATGCACTAATTCTTTTGAGTGAGTCTCCTAAATGTTCATCTATTTTTTTTAATCTATTACTAATTCAATGATCACACAATAACAATTACATAACAAGTGTTCATTTGAAAAGTCAATCTAGGTTACTTTGAAATTTTGATTGAATAAGACGCAAATATATTAATATGTGTTTGTACAAAGGTATTTTTAATAATATAAAATATTACTAAAAATCTGGTGTGAAGAACACAAAAGCAGGTTCACTATTAATATTTTCTGTGAACGTGTCCGAATATATCCTATCCCCAGAGACGTAGATACGTATTTCGCTTTTCTACAAGCTCATCGGTACGCCCCTGCTGGAGAAAGGATATTTCCAGACACATTCACAGAAAAGAACCACCTCGCCCTATCACCGTAATTATCCAGACCGAGCGCAGAAGTAGATTCGGCGCTACCTGTTGTCAGACAGCCGAAGTACCTCGCATACCGTCCACATAATTAATGTGAAGTAACGACGCTCTTCCAAAGGTTAGCACAGCCAACTCTCTAGAAAACTGCATTTTGTTTGTGCCTTCACTCATACTACGGCTTAACCGCATGTGTAATGTATCAGAATAATTGAAACATACATGAGTAGGTAAACCCCACCAGTTTTGTATAATACAAAGGTATTTTTAATAATATAAAATATTACTAAAAATCTGGTGTGAAGAACACAAATGCAGGTTCACTATTAATATTTTCTGTGAACGTGTCCGAATATATCCTATCCCCAGAGACGTAGATACGTATTTCGCTTTTCTACAAGCTCATCGGTACGCCCCTGCTGGAGAAAGGATATTTCCAGACACATTCACAGAAAAGAACCACCTCGCCCTATCACCGTAATTATCCAGACCGAGCGCAGAAGTAGATTCGGCGCTACCTGTTGTCAGACAGCCGAAGTACCTCGCATACCGTCCACATAATTAATGTGAAGTAACGACGCTCTTCCGTATCTACGTCTCTGGGGATAGGATATATTCGGACACGTTCACAGAAAATATTAATAGTGAACCTGCATTTGTGTTCTTCACACCAGATTTTTAGTAATATTTTATATTATTAAAAATACCTTTGTATTATACAAAACTGGTGGGGTTTACCTACTCATGTATGTTTCAATTATTCTGATACATTACACATGCGGTTAAGCCGTAGTATGAGTGAAGGCACAAACAAAATGCAGTTTTCTAGAGAGTTGGCTGTGCTAACCTTTGGAAGAGCGTCGTTACTTCACATTAATTATGTGGACGGTATGCGAGGTACTTCGGCTGTCTGACAACAGGTAGCGCCGAATCTACTTCTGCGCTCGGTCTGGATAATTACGGTGATAGGGCGAGGTGGTTCTTTTCTGTGAATGTGTCTGGAAATATCCTTTCTCCAGCAGGGGCGTACCGATGAGCTTGTAGAAAAGCGAAATACGTATCTACGTCTCTGGGGATAGGATATATTCGGACACGTTCACAGAAAATATTAATAGTGAACCTGCATTTGTGTTCTTCACACCAGATTTTTAGTAATATTTTATATTATTAAAAATACCTTTGTATTATACAAAACTGGTGGGGTTTACCTACTCATGTATGTTTCAATTATTCTGATATATGTGTTTGTTGTTCCGTAAACGTAAATCCAAATGACATTTGATAATGTCAATCACAAATATCAGTTAGTGCATAAAATAATCGTGCGTCGAGTCTGGCTTAAATAAATTGCTTCTCAGTTTTAAAATGACTTTCACTTTAGAACATAAATTTTTTTTAGTCCAGGCTTATTTTCGAAGTGGTAATAAAATTGATGGTTTATGGGTTTAGGTTTATTCAGTTCAAGATTGCATGGTAGAATTTCAAGTTGAGTTTCCACATTTTGTAATAGATTATATACAATTTAAGAATACTTTGGATAGAACTTTAAAACTTTTTTCTGAAACTGGTAGTCGCTTAAGAAAATCAGACAGCGGAGCAGTTAAGAAACGTACACCTCAAGTTGTCAATCGTGTTGAAGAAATAATGGAAAATGAACCACAAACATCTGTTCGACATTTGAGTCAACAAATAAACCTTTCTGTTGGTACAACTCACAAGTTATTAAAAAAAGATATGCAACTTTATCCATACCGTGTCACAGCAGTACAAGAATTGTTAGAAATTGATTACCCACGTAGACTACAGTTTTATAATTGGTTTGTAAATATGAACAATAATGGAGAACTTTCGCAAAGAGTCATCTTTACTGATGAAGCATGGTTTTATAAAACGGGATACCTAAATTCACAAAATACAAGAATTTGGAGTAGTGAAAATCCACATGTAATTAATGAAGAATCGCTACATCCAGAGAAAATTGGTGTTTGGGCAGCGATAAGCCAAAGGCGAATCATTGGACCAATATTTTTTCAGGGAACGTTAAATGCTCAAAGGTACCGTACGGAAATTTTACAATCATTTGTCAATCAGTTGCATGATGATGAACTTTAAAATGCATATTTCCAACAAGACTGAGCACCTTGTCACTGTACTGCAGAATCTTTGGATTATTTAAGAGAATTTTTTGATGAGCGTATAATTAGTCGAAATACTGAAATTGCCTGGCCTGCACGTTCATGCGATTTAACACTTTGCGACTTCTTTTTGTGGCCTTATATAAAAAATAATATATTTCGAACACATATATTGAATTTGAATGATATGCTACAGAGAATCGAACAGAAATGTGTGGAAGTTAATAACAATCCAGTAATGTTGCAGAATATTATCAGAAATTTTGAACGGAGGATTTTAAAGTGCATTGATCTTGAAGGACAACATTTTCAACATTTGTTATAGTTTTCAATAAATACCTATTATTTGTTATTTATTTGTATGTATGAAACTGTCAAAATATACGACTTCGTAGGTTAAGTAGTAAATTTTAATTTACGACATACTTCAAAATGTTCTCAGTAAATCACATGCTACTAGATTGACTTTTCAAATGAACACTTGTTATAACGCCTTAATCTAACCTATAAATGAAACTATTTTAAATTATATAAAGCTCATACGACTTCGAATAATCTTGTATAAATTTCTAGCAAAAGTATGTTCGTATATATAGAATAGTTGTGTTAACTAGCATTTTAAGATATTTATATTGGAAAATCCTTTATAGGTTATTACATCCTTTGAAGTCCAATGCCATCTTGCGGAAGCTTTGGATTTCACCTTTGTACATTGCACATCAAAATTTTATTAGATACATCTGTTCGTATTTAAATTTTAATGTTCACAAAGGATTCGACGTCATTCCTCAAATGCTTTTTATTATCAAATACACAAAATCAGTTTTACAAAGAAATCGTAATGCAATGTAATTTTGAATAGGGTTTTTATTATATTTTCTTATTAATATGTATTTAAATTATGTAAATGAATTTAAAAAATAAATAATAAATAGGGAAATACCTGTTATTTGCCTCTTTAAATTAAGTAATGTTTTTTTTTAAATTTTTTTTTATTCGAATAGAATTACAGTTTAATTTCGTCTCTGTAAAAATAACTTCCTTGCTGAAATAAAACTAGCAACTTTAACACAGTACTTACAAAATTAATTGTATTGACAAAAATAAGCGTCAAAATCAAAATAAACTTTTTTACATTAATTTATTTAAAAAATATCACGCCCCCTATCCGGATTTTTCTCTAGTCCGGATCACTCCCGCCCACATTAGTACGGAGTTTGAGCTCGATAGAGTAATTTGGTTATCCGCAGCGTTGTTCTAGTGGATTCTAAAAATGAGTGACATTAATTTCCAGCAACGGTATGCTATCAGATTTTGCTGAAAACGGTTCTTTTAATCCTCATATCATTGCTGAAACTCGCAGACCGGAATAGCTAGCCTTCAGTTAGTCGGTTACAACCGTTTAAATGTTTTCGGGTGTATCAAAATGACGTCCTTTTAGGTGATTTTTCCATCTCAATAAGAGGAAAATGACACTTAAGGATTCAAGTCAGGCGAATAAGAGGCCGAGAAGCCACAGGAATATTTTTACTGGCCAAAAACTCGTTTGTTGAAATTGCTAAGTGACAAGGCCAGGCGCGGCTCGTGATGACGTATTTGGGAGTGCAAGTACAATGATGCGAGTGCCTATTGTGTTTGCGGTGTTTACTAAGAAAACGTTACAGTTAGTACACGAGAATATACGAAGCACTCGCATCATTGTACTTGCACTCCCAAATACGTCATCACGAGCCGCGCCTGGACAAGGCGCATTGTGATGCAACACCCAGTTGTTCCTGATGTTTGATCTCTTTTCGAAGTTTGTGAAAGACCTCTTGGTAAAAGTGTTGATTGACCGACACAAACTCTTTGTGGACGATTCCCTGGCTATCGAAAAAGCAAACCAGCATGCATTTAATCTTAGACTTGCTCATTCTTGTTTTTTCAGCTTTGGAGAGGTGCGCCATTCCATATTCTGGCGCTTGGTTTCTGGGTTGTACTCAGTTACCAAAGACATGTCACCAGTAACGACACCTTCAGGAAAATGGAGATCATTTTCAATCGATTCGAAAAAGTAAAGGCACCTTTGCCTTCTGATGTTTTTTTGGTCCAGCGAAAGATTTTTTCAACCATTTTCGCGCAGATTTTTCTCGTCCACAATTCATTGGTCAAAATTTAATTAACGGTGGTGTGGCGCAAGTTCAACTCTTCCCTGATCATTCTTACTGTCAACCGACGATCAGAACGCACAAGATCCCGGATTCGTTCAACATTTTTATCGGTTCTTGAAAATGAGGGCCCTTACATGGTTCATGGTTCAACTTCAGTCGACTCTCTTCCTTTTGAAAATGTTGTAAACCATTGAAAAACCTAGACCCTTGACAAAACACTGTTTCTGTAGGCCTGCTGAAGTTTTGCAAAAGTTTCCGTTACACTGTGCCCAAGTCTGAAGCAAAACCTGATAGCAACCGTTGCTCGAAATTAATGGCACTCAGCTTGAAGCTTGGTAGCTTGAAGAATGCTATGACAGAGACCGGTACAACTTATATAGGGGGGACCGGGTCAGAACATGAACGGTGTACTAGACTGTTACATATAGCCGGTTCAGCGGTGGCAGAACACAAACTCAACTCTGGTCATCAAATTCTATTCAAAGATGTCAAGCTTCTGTCCCGTGAATCGCATTATTTCCCTAGGAAAATCCGTGAATCTATTGAAATTTACAAACATCCCCGCAATCTCAATAGAGACGATGGTTATACGTTACATCCGACGTGGCAAACTCTACTGAACTCTACTAAGAATTACCACGCCCATACGATGCATGCCATTGGCTCATTGTCCCCAGCCAATAGCAGGCCACTATCTGACCCGGTCCCCCCCTATATAAATTATACCGGTCTCTGTCATAGCATTCTTCAAGCTACTGCGAAACGACGAACATCTACGTTCAGCCCTGAAGATGTCCCTTGAAACAGTGGACGAAACGTTGGCAATTACGCCTAACTCGACGCGGTTCCAACCCGGAAACCGAGATCTACATCTCTTGTATAATATTTGTCAAATCTATATCTGGGTCTTTTTCTGTGTTTAATCACAGATTAAACAACATTATTTCAATCTATTTAATCTAGTTTAGCTTCATATTTTATCATACTGTATATTTTACGTTTTATATTTAAGTAATCAATTTTTCCGTAAATAGTTCGCTTATCTAAGTCAATTACTTAGTTTAAATAATAGTTCATTTACGTATTCTGCTTATTCGTATTAATAGTTAGTAAGTCAAACAGAGTATTTCACAGACATCAGTATAAATATTATGAAATCCTAGACCTACTATAACGTAAAAATGCTTTATAAGCTTCCGTTTGAACTCTTTAATAAAACGAGGTGATATACCACCCGCAACAAATATTATATGGCCTAGATTTTAACTGCATTTACTTGAGGTACATTAAAAATAACATTATGAAAATCACTAGAATTAAGTTGTAAATAGAATTTGTATATATACTGTAATTTTTCTTGAATAAATCATTAAGGAATGTTCTGTTCTTTAAGCAATATTCATGGTCCTTCGAGTCGGATTTAAATCAGCGACCTGTGGATCTTCAAGAATTTCATTTAAAAGTTTATTTAAACATTTTTTCAGAGTAGAGCTTTTGACTGTTTCCCATGCTTTAGACCAGAATATTGCATGCTTTATGTTTATCGATTTAAGTTTATCCAAAATTGACTGAAGCATAAACTTGCGATAATATCTCTTGAATGTTTCAATTGCATATTGATGTAATGGTTGCAGTAAACTGGTATCCTTCGGAGGCAAAACAATGTCTTCATTCTCTAATGTTTCTACATCTGGTTGTGATGGTGCGTTATCCAAATAAGAATTGCTTTCGCAGGCAATCATTTTGATTCTAATAATTTTGTAACTTTTTGGGTAAATTATGTGAAACCATTCATTAAATAATTCGGAAGACATCCAAACATTCTTTTGGTTTCTATAAAACACTGATAAAGCATTGTTATTGATATTTTTTAATGATCGTGGCTTTTTGACTTGCCAATAATCATTAGCGGAAGACGAACACTTTCCAGAAGCATTGCTACAAAACAACATATAGTGATTCATTCTTTGTTTCTTTTATAACCGGCAGGACTTCTCTCTGATTTAGAAACAAGGCTCGTTGTCGGGAGCATTTTAAAAGTAAGGCCGGTTTCATCCGCCTTAAGGATCTGATCTCGAGAATACTTTTCCGTAATTTCTTTAAAATCATTTTTAAAATTGGAGGCACTATTTTGATCGGCCGATAATTTTTCACCGGTAATTGTTAACTGGCTTATCCTATAACGATTGTTCTATTTGCTTAGCCAGGCTTTATTTGCTGTAAAATCTTTGCGTTGTTCGCCTAAGTTCATGACAAATGCAATTGCCTTTCCTTTCAGAATAGGTCCAGAAAATGGAATTCCTTATTCCCATTATTGAATAAACCAAAGATGTAACCTCTAGTTTACAGTCTCATAGATGCCAATTTTAATAATCTTCGGCCCGTAGCTACTGCAGCCTCCTTGTTTTGTCGCACGTTCGACAAGCTTTTTTGATTTAACCCAGTGACTCGTTGTCGAAGTTCCGACGTTAAGTTTGTCCGCTATCTGCTTCATTAATTCACTCTTTTCTACTCTAGAAATCGCCTTAATTTTCTCTTCAGTGGTGATTACCACGCGCTTTCTTTTCGCCGATATTTTAACGCGAGCAAAACACATCCATTCCGAACAAGGAAGTTAAGTATGTATTGATAATCTAGAAATGTGCGCATGTCGCAGTTCGTTCGGATATAAGAGGACCGGATGTGGGAGGGTCTGTACTTAATTTACACACCTCGTATAATACTTTCTCTCAATATTGACCATATTAATTTTAATATAATGTATAGAATTCACGGTTGGCTCTTGGTGAAACATGATTAATAATTTACTAAATAAAACACTTGGTATATTTGTTTCACAAAATGTATTTAAAATATCTCTGACATATGTTTCGACTTATTCAGTCATTCTCGAAGAGTCATATAAAACTCAGTTTTACATGACTCTTCGAGAATGTAATGTAAGAGTGTAAGAGAATGTAAGAGTCATGTAAAACTCAGTTTTACATGACTCTTCGAGAATGACTGAATAAGTCGAAACATATGTCAGAGATATTTGAAATACATTTTGTGAAACAAATATACCAAGTGTTTTATTTAGTAAATTAAAAAAAAAAAAAAAAAAAAAAAAAAAATCATTAATTTTGATTTACGATTAACTAGTTAAAAAAATATTGTAAAATTCTTGTCTTTCGACTGAAATATTTGTCTTTCTGGATTCCTTTAAATAAAACTAACGGTAATTTAAAACAGTATATTAATAATAAAACATACTAAAAACACTTAAGAACTAATAACTAATAATAACAGTATTTATTACTAGAGTGGATCAATCCGGAGCGATAATGGTAAATATTTCATATAAAAGCCGAAAAACTCCAATAATTTATCAATTTATATATATACAGGGTTTTTCGGTTGCCTTTCACGATTTGTCATTTGTAATTTACTAATTCTCAAATGACTTTACCAACTGTCAAATTTGTGTCAATTATAATTCCCTTTTATCAAAACTGTTTCACTATTTGTCAATGATTTTCTCTATTCTTATGCAAATAAAATAATAGAAAGCAATCGAACTCATGTATATTTAATTGAATTGATTCGGCATTTACTTGATGAAGATCCATAATTAAGAATAGAAATAAAACTACGGTTTTAATCTTCACTTTTAATCATTACTCGTAAAACGACAATTGTTTCGCCAACACCTGTAAACACCTGAGGAAGCCACTGTGTTGGCGAAACAATTGTCGTTTTACGAGTAATGATTAAAAGTGAAGATTAAAACCGTAGTTTTATTTCTATTCATGTATATTTATTAGGAACCAACGAAACTTATTATGTAAAATAGACAATACATAAGTAATGAAATTCTTAAACATTCAAGTACAATTTACGAAAGAATTTCGATACTTCGTAAACAATCGCCTAAGTAGGACTCCATATGTTGTATGTAGTGAAGGCAGTGTTCGTGAGTGATATTTTCTGATACTCTGTGGATGGATTGATATAGCTCATCCACATTTCTTGGTTGTGATCTCTTGATGTAATTTTTCCATTGACTAAACAATTCCTCAATTGGATTCAAGAATGGGCTATACGCCGGAATAAATACAGCATGGTGGCCATGAACTTGAATAAGATTTAGTACTTCAGCATTTTTGTGAAAGCGAACATTATCCATTATAAGATAAGCTCCTACGATATTATCAACACGAAAATGATTAATCAAATTTAACAGATACTCTGAAAAATGTTCCACGTTGTATGGTCTATCCTGTATTTGAAATAAATATAATTGAAATTGAAATAAATTAACGAAAATTCATTCCAGCTACAATTGAATAATTTCGTCCTCTAACTTGGGCTCTACGTAAACATGCTGGAGTATTTTTGGCAGATCTACCAGAGGACACTCTTGAGTAAACATTTATACCAAATTCATCAATGAAAAAAATTTTGTCTCTCTCATGCATAATTCTGTTGTATTCAATTGCATAATCAAAACGATTTTGTATTATAAGCTGGTGTATTTCTTCTTTCTGGTATGCACGTCACTCGTTTCATAGAATAATGGAATTCTTTTAAAGCCCTATTAATTGTTGATGTAGATATTTGCATGTCGGGCCATTGGCAAAGACTCTGCTTGTAAATCACGAAGTGTAAGAGTACAATCCTCGTCAATCCAATCACATATTCGTTCCTTTTGAGCTTCATTAAGCTTTTGCTTTCTGTGACCCGGAGGTTGTTTATGTATCTGTCCCGTTTGCACATGTTTTGCATAAATTTTATGCACTGTATTCGGTTTTACATTAAACTGTATTCCCACATCAATAGAAGATTTTCCCGGATTCATGGAGTTAATAATTAATGCGCGCACTTCGTTACTAATTTTCGCATTTCGCCTTCTCACACGCTCCATGTTACAGTAATGACAGTTCATGAAATTATTTTGACAAAAGATGAAATTCATTTGACAAATGTGAATATCATTTGAATAATGGTGAAATACAAATGACAAATGGTGAAAGACAAATAAAAGAGTGAATGTCATTTGATAAATAATGAATCACAAATGACAAATCGAAAGGCAACCGAAAAACCCTGTATATATATATATATATATATATATGTATATATATATATTAATTGATAAATTATTGGAGTTTTTCGGCTTTTATATGAAATATTTACCTATATCGCTCCGGATTGGTCCACTCTATTTATTACACAGGATTTATATAACAATAGACGTTGCCGGTTGCTGCCTGTCTAATCTGTATCTGATGTTTGAGCCCTATATATCCTCAAGGGGAAAGTCTCGAATAATCTAGATTTTTCGCTTCGCTTCTCGGCGTCTAATGGTGTGTTTGGGGGATAACATCACCGTCTGACGCGAGCGGCCGATGACTCACATTACAATATCAAAGTTTATATCAAATTTTTGCTCTGAGATGATACTATAGAAATGTTGAAAATAATCTTCGGAAAGTTTAATTACTAACGATCGTAGAATTAAATATGTAGAATTATAAATAAGTTTACATTCATCGACGAGATTTTGAGAAGATTGTCATACATGGCTAAATGGCTTACTTCATTCAGTTTCTTGTAAATATATGTTCAATATGAAAAGATAATTAACACAGACATCATACCGATAATGTGTAAGCACCGAAACCATGGTCTGTGGAGGGACATTAATTAGCTTATCTTTTGTCTTATTAATTAATTAGACTATATAGTCAATTAATTATTTCACTTGTTCATTAATACATTATGTATACACTTTAAAATAATTTTCAGGTGGCCAGCAACCTCAACAAATCTTCAGTCCTGGACAAATCATCCGAGCACCAGGAGTTTTACCCGCGAATATACAGAATATACAAAATCTGCAAACAGTTCAATTACCAAACGGTCAAAGTGTAGCCGTACGACCTTCTATTCCTCAAGTTGTCCAATTTCCTATGCAACAAACCATACCAGTCCAGGTTCCAATATCTTCCGGTAATGGTCAAACAATTTACCAAACTATACATTTTCCAATCCAACTGGCTACGGCGGTACCAAATATTATACAAACTCAACAAATCGTCCCACAAATGGCAAATATAATAACACCTAATGGTCCAATACAACAAGTTCAGATCGCCAGTTCTGTAGCGCCCCAACAACAAAATCCAGCTTCGCAAAGCGTGACTGTTCAAGCTGAATCGCAACAACCGCTTACCTTTACTGGAGCCAACGGGCAACAGTTTACAATAATTCCTGCTAGTAACCTGCAGCAAGTTAGAACTACGAACTTAGGAAATATAATTCAAGTTCCTAATATACAAGCTATACCAATGCAAAATATACCAGGTAAGAAGAGTAGTATACTTTTTAAAAGATTGTAAAACATTAGTATAGTATAACATACGATACACAGTGTTTGTAATTTTTTTTTTGTATGATCAATTACAAATAGTAAATATATTGCATTATCGTTACATTACAAGGTGAGAGAGCGATTGCATTAGGTTTGCTTTGATTTGGTCTAATAGAACAGTTTCAGAACTGCGTTAAAAATATGTAACTTGTAAAAGGAACACTTTCGCAGCATTTTATTGTTCTCGTCTTGGAAGTATAGAAACGTATTTGAGATCATTTCTTAAATTGCCCTTCAGGGAATAAAACCAATAATCACTTGCTTAAAACACATATATTTAACTGACACTGCGTCCGGATAAACCGACACAGCTTCCGACGCGCCAGAAGCATATCGGGTTAATCCATTTATTCTGATTAGAGACACATGTATCGACATGTATCTGATTAGAGACACATGTATCGACATGTATCTGATTAGAGACACATGTATCGACATGTATCTGATTAGAGACACATGATTAGAGACACATGTATCGTGTCGTGATGCGTTGTGTCGTCTCGCTGACTACCAGTGTTGTCAGAAATGTTCAGAGGAAATTCCCTATATTCGCGTAAAAAAATCTCTATTTTTCCCACACCATAAGAATGTGCGGGAAATTCAAATCTTTCGTTATATATTTGTATATCCCCCAAAAAAATCCGCAATATGTAATATAGAATCTGAAAAGGCTGAAGTAATACTAATATTGATAATTATTAGAGACCGGACACATCGGGCTGAAATGACGTCATTACGACGGACGATATAAATAGTCTACAACATCTGTAAGTACATCACACAGTTATTGAATAGCACTATTCATTCGGTTAACCGCACACAAAAAATAGATGTGCAGTTAACCGAATGAATAGTGGCTATTCAACAACTGCGTGATGTACTTACAGATGTTGTAGACTATTTATATTGTCCGTCGTAATGACGTCCATTTCAGCTCGATGTGTCCGGTCTCTAATAATTATATTAACAGCGTATAAGCGTGTAAGAATTATTTTGAATCATTGAGTATGATTTGTGCATTGGGATTTTTATTTTCTATTACCGCATAAATAAATGTTTGTTGTAGAATAGATCATTGTTGTAAAATTCGGTTGACAGAATTGTGTAAAGCTAGCCATCTTGTTCTGCTTGGATTTATTAATTTATGCTTTTCTGTTTGCATAATATTTTGGATATCCTCAAGTAGAGATTGCCTCTTTGGGCTTCTAGAAAAATATGAATATAACGCGTGCATTAATGCCTCCACATTTTTTGGCAATTCATCTGCAGCATGACTTTCTATTAAATGCATTGAATGGCAAATACAGACCATAACAAATATTTCTGAATTGTCATGTAATAGATGGGTCAGAAATGATTCCTTCTTCCCCATCATTACATTAGCATTATCTCTGCAGTAACCAATGACGTTATTAAACTTATTAATATCCAAATTATGTTTTTGCAAACATTCTAAAAACATTTTATACATGTGCTCACCTGTAGCACTTTCTCTTAATTTAATTATGTCCAACAAATGTAATATAGATTTATTATTTGAATAATACTTAATTAAAATGCATAAGTTTTTATCGTTGCTTATATCTGTACTTTCATCTACTAATATCGAAAAACAATTATTTTTTAACTGCTCATTATACATTTTTGTCAACGCTTTTCCAATTACATTATTTGTTATATTTGTCAATTTTGTTCTTTTCAATTTAACTTTACTGGCCAAGGAACTTCATTAAATTTGCGAATTTTCAACAACTGGTAATATGAAGTCTAATATATTCTTAGTATCATGGGTAGCTCTGATATTTTTCGTATGAATTTGGCTTTGGGCCCTTTGCTGATGCTTTTTTAACTCACTTTTATCCGCTGTTAATATTTTATTGCATACTACGCATTTTACTTTGTTATTTTGATTATCTATTTGCGCTATCCAATTTTTAAATTGAGGATCAACAAGCCAATTTTCAACAAATGCTTTTTGTCGCCAAGACTGAACTTAATTTAATTTTTTTTATGTCGACGGTCCTGGATTTACTTCTAGTTTTGATGTACACGCTTCCGATTCTGAATTTAATTCTAATGGCTGTATTACACTTATCAATTTCTTGACCAAGTTATTGATCAAGAAATTGTCGTCAAGTTCTTGCTCAAGTTATTGTTGACCTTGACTGTTTTACACTTATCAATTTCTTCACCAAGTTTTTTGGTGAATTAGTAGTACCAATAGTGCAAAAGTAGTATTGACAAAATAACTAAAGAATGGTTGGTAAGCCTTAAGGTTCGGTGGCGGAAGTTCGCCATGCTTTCTCAGTTTAACAATGATAATATTATTATTGCAGCTTTCAATTTCTTTATTCGTGAATTGCGCTTGAATATTTTCAAAGATGGCATTTTGTAAATCTGAATACTTCACACAAAATAATAAAACGTTAATTTGGTGGATTTGATTTATTTTCTGTTAATACTTAATATGTGATTTTAACAGAAATGTTAAGTGCAATTGTATTTACATTGTACGCAGTTGGCAAAAAACTTTGTAACACACATTTTACTAGAAATCACTAAAAACTTCGTCAAGTTGAAGAAAAAAATAGAACATGTTCTAAGCCAACAAGATCTTGGTCAAGAAATTGATCAAGTCGACTTGACAAGTGTAATACAGGACTTGTCGTCAATTTTCACTTGATCAAGTTCTTGGTCAATAACTTGGTCAAGAAATTGATAAGTGTAATACAGTCTTAATGAAGGTTTATCTAACACTGACAATTTCGATGACTCGCAACTGCTATCGATATTCATATTAACACTGTATAATTATTATAATAGTCAATATACGGCTGTATAAAGACTGGAATTCTTACAAGATATTAATAATTACATACTAAAATCACAAATAATAAAATAAGCTTTATATTTTTCAATATAGGTTGTATACGTTTATAGAAAATATTCAATGCAATTACTAATACGGGAAAGTCCCGATTATGTAGCGATAGGCTAGGTAACGTGATAGATAAGAGATATAGTGTAGCAATAGCACGCTGATAAAATTCTATAAAACAATGGCAATCCCATGTGGTATATATGGGAGTGAAAGCTGGACCATTACCAAAGCGAATGAAAGAAGAATCCAAACATCGGAGATGAGGTTCCTAAGAAGAGCAGCAGGCTACACAAGAATGGATAGGAAGAAGAACACAGAAATAAGACAAGAACTTGGAGTTGAAGATGCGAACGAGATGATAAGAGAATACAGACGTAAATGGAGAGAACACGTAGAAAGGATGGAAGATGATAGGATACCCAAACGAATATGGAAATATAAGGCGAAAGGAAGAAGAGCGACGGGACGCCCACGAAAGAGATGGGCAGACCAAAAATAAAGGTCGTAACAGGCTCAAAGCCTAATACGTGAAGTAAGAAGAAGAAGAAGTGTAACAATTTACAGATAGATGTCGGCAAACATATATTACATTGATTACCTATATGCTAATGGAAGGCATTAAAATAGCAATATTTTATTATATTTGCACATTAAATAATATGCAATAATTTTTCAGTAGAGTTTCAGTTTTACTGCTTTAGAGAAAATTTCTCCTTTTTTCGCTTTGGCGATTGAAAATCCCTAAATGTGGGAATAATCCCACAGTCTGGCAACACTGCCGACTGCTCGCCTTCGATCGCGTTACAGGTGGTGGGGCGTTACGAAGCGTCACGACACAACACACAAATGTGTTTCTGAAATCGCGTGGCTCGCACTACGCGAAGACAACGTTACCAGGTCGGATAAATTTATTTCATGAGAAAACGGTCAGAAATTCATGAGAATTCGCGACAAAGTCTTGAGATGTCGCCAAAGTCGCATAGTTTATCAAATTTTGATTAGTTTTACTTTAATAAAATAAGCATATATTTAAAAATTGATTATGGCAACAATATATAATTGTTTTTACTACTCTAGTAACTTTTTTTATATACTAAATGAATTTTTGGTGGTTCACATTGCATTATTCTATTTAAATCATTAAAAAGTGGTAAAGCATGATATTAAAATTCTAAATACAACCTATTTCCCTCTTTGTTTAATTTTTCTAAAATAATATTTGCTTTTGGTATATTTTGAGACGCCTGATCGACAAAATATAATTTCAAAGCGTTATATGGATTTAAAAGTCTTTTTATTACGCTTTCCAATGAGTGCCAGCGAGAAGGGTGTCGGATTTTAGCTGGTTTGACGCTGACAAACTCTTGAAACTCTTTCAGTGATTAGATCCTTTTGGGGTTATTTGAAAAATAGTTGTACACCTGGAAAGACAGATTGTTCATTTAAAATACATTCCAATAATAATTATAAAGTAAATTATCTTTCTGGCAAGCTCTTCTATCTCTTCAGGTAGTTTTTTACACGTGTAGAACGCACATAAATAAAAACTGTGGCATATGCATTTCATTATAAATATTCCAGGGACATCTTCCAGTTGAGTAACCAAAGAATTGTGAATTCCCATCATATTACTACTAACCCCGTCAGGTGCACAGCTAATGAGATTTTCTTTGTGTGAAATATTATTTTCCATAAAAAAATTAATTAAGACATGGTAGAATGCAGTCCCTGTTCTTTCGACTGAGTCAGTGGGACTTGCGGTCGTGGGACTTGCGGTCAAGTAGATTTTTAATTACATGCAGTGGGACTTGCGGTCAATTTTATTTTCGCAGTGGGACTTGCGGTCACATTGTATATGCACGTATAAATAATGATATACATTTGCATAATTATTATATAGTAGCAAAAAGTGAAAAATACAACTTTCCTTCACACTTTAATCCAGGCTTGGGACTGGCAGTTGAATACTGGCGTGTTTAAAAGTTGGCGTTTTTGGGCGTTGTCATATGAAAACTATACTATTTACTACTATATACATAGATAATATATATAAATTTTTGTTTATTCGAATTTTGCGATGTATGCCAATGTTGACAGACATTTTTTTTTATATCTCTTGTCTGTTTAAAACCTTCCAAACACTTTCCAATTCTTTCATCCACTTTTACGTACACCTTGCGCCGTTTCGTTGCTTGTAAATGTAAGTCACATCGTTTCATTAAAAACGAGCCATGGCTGGCTTCTGTTTTTAATATTTTTATCAATGCGTATAAGTTTGGAAATTCGAAAACGTTTTTAGTTGTAAACGGTTAATCCCTATACCTAACTTGTCCTAACATTGAAATTGAGTGTTATAAGTTATAAGTATAATTTCTGGGCGATTACAATTTCATCAGATTTGCAGATTTCTTTTTTCTTTTCTTTTCTCATTTGTTATTTTGTGTTTACCATAATTTACCTATTAACTTTTTGTTATTACATTACAAAGAATTAAGGAAAGTTGTACTTTTCACTTTTTGCTACTATATAATAATTGTGCAAATGTATATCATTATTTAAACGTGCATATACAATGAGGTGACCGCAAGTCCCACTGCGAAAATAAAATTGACCGCAAGTCCCACTGCTTGTAATTAAAAATCTACTTGACCGCAAGTCCCACGACCGCAAGTCCCACGATACCGTTTCGACTACCGGTATTAAAGCCAAATAGTTGTCTTCAATCTTATAGTTGATGCAGAGCCTTACAATTAAACGTAAGTGCCTGACATTTGAAACATCTGTAGAATCATCTGGCATTATACTAAATTTATTAATCCTCATCAGTTATATCAGTTTGGTCTCTTTTGTTTAAGGTTTAAAACCCCTCTTATTTAGGTCCTCCTACATTTTATTTTTCTAGCAATTTAGAGTCGGGATATACGACCTGAATAAAACTAGTAAAATAGTCCATTAGATTCATTGCCAGATTATGTTCGAACAGAAAACCTGGTATTCTTATAACATCTTCATTGCTTTTTTGTTCTATGCTCATTGCCTTAAAACTTTCACTAAACATTTGATTAATGTGTTGCTGAGTACACCCAATTTCTAATGATTTTTGTTTCCAGACTTTCAAATGCTTTTCACTTTCTAAGCCCATTTTTGCCAGGGCTTGCTTATGTTGGTATCGCGATTGCATGTATTACACCTGAAATGATATAATACAAGAAGACGTAAACATTAATTTGTTTTTTCTTTATTTAAAAAAAAATATATCTTACCCGGTCGTAATGCTCTCCTTCTTTGCTTCTTTGAAACTATTGAAAAGAGGGTAATTTTTCCCATTACTAAACCCCTCGGAGCGGGTTTTACAGTTATTTAAATAATTCCCTTGAGTAAATCCCAGAGATATAATTTGCAATTTATCAGAAGATGAACTTTGCTAAAATTTAAACTTCTTACTACTAGATGCCAGTACCAGTTGATCTTTACGTCTGTATATGTAGAATTCTATAAAAAATTAGTTACGTAACCCGTATTTTGGGGGATTTTTTTCCCAAACATAAATTTTATATTTACCGTGCTGAAATTAAAAAAATCATAAGATATCATGAGACTACAAAGATCAATCAATGAGAATGACTGCTTGGAAATAGCAGAAATATTAAATGAACCAGGTGAGTCAATAGTATTTTGCTTTATTATTTACTAGCTGACCCGGCGTACTTCGTACCGCCTAATAGTCAATAAAATGTCGTAATTCTCATGTTTTGTCACGAAACAATGAGTGCAATGGCTCAGGTGGCGGAGTCAATAATGGCAATTTCACTTTGCCATTAAGGCAGCACAATCCAGGCGTTTCTCCAGAAAACTTCAATGCGCCACAATGCTCGCAAACAACGTCCATTGAACTAATGCGAACGAAAGGATGCGAGCGGTAATCAATTATGTAATCGTATAGAAACGCTGCTCGATTCAAATCAACATTTGAAGCAGTTCTTCCTGCCCGTCGAAGATTATCTCGTTGTTGATCTGTGCGATAAGCTCGACGATTTCGCAACCGAGCCGTTTCACTGGCTGCCTCTCTTTGCTCTTGTGTTCGCAGCGCTCTTCTCGTTCTTATTGAGTGGATTGATTCGTAATGTTCCGAAGCCTAATTGCATTACAGCTTTGTTGGGAAAGATTAGATTTTCTGGGGCGCGGCATCGTTAATAATAATACTCTCACAATAAGATTTATTAATAACACTCGCACAAAACAAACAAATCGACCGGTAACCTTTATATACTTTTTTCAAAACAAATCACAGACAACATGTGAAACAAACAAATTTACACTTTTATGTCACTGATTTGCAATGGTCATCAATTATTACAAATAAGCTACAAGCGTGCGTGACGTAAGCTATCAATTGGGAACATGGCGGAGTTTTATTCTGCTATTCGGGGCGGATACGAATCCAACAAATCAGAGATCATTAAAATGGGTCCAGCCGTTCTCGAGTTATAAATGGTCTAATTAACCCGACTTTGTTTTATGTATTAAAGGATACTATCTACATCATTACAATGACAAAAATTACAAATATTGTTTAATAATGAGTACCCCGGCGAATATTTTTTATTCGCCATGGTACTTGCCCTTGGCTCGCGTAATACTCTGTACATTTCTCTCTGACATAAACAACGTTTTGAGTTGGGTTTCTTGATAAAGATTCTAGTGGCAGCAGGCAGTGAATGTTGCTGTTATACGCTGTTGACTCCGTTAAATTTTCCTCAGGTTCATGTGTGCGTCCGTAAGAAATTATGAAGGCAGCAAGCAGCTAACACGATCTTATCCACCATGTCCGGCTGTACTTGCAAAAGCCCTTGAAATATTCGAAACGGAGCCTTTAAGATGTCAAAAGAATTTTCTACACATCGGCGGGCACGTGATAGGCGATAATTGAATATTTTGTTCGCATCATTGTTAACTAGTTTGGCTTTACTGTAACGCTTTAACAAATATGTTTTCGATGGGAATGCTGCATCAGCGACAATAGTATATGGCATAGGTTGTGCATTTTGACTCATCAGTTTATCCTGTTGAACATTCAATGCATTCTGCTCGAATAATCTCCCCATCAGAGATTTTTCGTATATGCCACCGTCACTGTTTCGATACGTACCCACGTCAATTGTGATAAATTTGTATCGAGCGTCAACGAGTGCGAGTAATATAATAAAATGTTCTTGTTTATAATTACAGAATGTAGAACCGGCGTTTATCGGGCAAATGATATTGACGTGTTTTCCATCTAATGCTCCTATGCAATTTGGGAACTGTCAAAATTTTCAGTCTTTGGGAATATCCTTCCACAACTGTTCTGAAGATGGATGCATTACTATAGCTGTCATATTTTTCCAAATTGCGCCACACACTTCTTGTACGATAATTCTCACGTCCGAAAAGGGTTCCCAGTAACTAAGAAGCTGAAAAGAAAGATATTTTTTTTATAAATTTTTGTTACAGTTCATAAATGCAAAGATGACTGGCTAAAGCTGAGAATTGCTTTAGCCAGCGCTTTAAAACGACGAAGAAATAACAAAAGTGACAAACCGCTGCAGGCAGCCTTCTCGCTTTAAAAACATGAAGAGAGCATGGGCTTTCTTATTCCCTATATGGGATCTAGGAACACAATAACAAATATCATGCCCCCCCACTCGAATCACCACCTATTGTGACAGGTGACTCTAGCGAAGGTCCTCCAGCAAGCCCATGTTCTACTCGCAGTAATCAGTCTTTGAAAACTCGATCCAGTTCGTCACGTGGAGCGATTAACAAACCCAAATTATAAGTACGACTTAATGAAATCATCAAACGATTTAAGAAGCCAAAAACAAAGGAAAGATCTGGATGAAACCGATTTATTCTTTCTCAGCATGAGCAAAGCAGTAAAACCACTGCCAAAAGTGGAACAAATAAAACTAAAATTAGATTTACACAGAGTTACTTCTGAAGCAGAAATACGCCAATTGGAAGAAGAAAATGTTCGAAGAATTCCTATGAACATAATACCTCAAGAGTACTCAAGAGTGGTCAACAGTATAAATAATATCTTAAAAATTAAATTTAAAACTCTTCCGCTAACCGAAAAGTTGAAAATTAAAAATCTTGGAAGACCTACTCCGCTGTTAAACCTGCAAACAATCTAAGTGAATCAAAACGGAAAAGTGATTAAAAATTATTGTGATTATTTTTTAGACAGTTCTGTCAGCCAATCGTAATGAGAAAAAATTTCAAATCGACTAATAGCAGCAAATAATCGTTGTAATTTTGATGCTATTCGTCGATTTGAAATTTTTCGCATTATGGTTGGCTAATAAAGATACATACTTGTTTAACATTTTGCAACATAGTTAAAATAATAATCACGCCGAATTACATTTGTGGTTATTTTTTTTTTAATAATTTTGACAAGATTAGCAGAAATTTCAATAGCACAAAGATTCGTGAATCTAGTTAAGATTATGTCCGGTTACTAAAGTACATTTGTTAATTACAGACTATTTATAGAAATCAAACTTTTCAACATAATCGCCGCCAATGTTAAGGCACTTATCCCAGTAATGTATACCCTCTTCGTAAAAGGTGCGATCCAAATTTCTAAAATACTGCTGTACTTTTCTTGAAGTCGTCGTCGTTCTCAAACTCAACAAATGAGCTTTCAACGGACCAAACAAATTAAAATCAGAAGGAGCCAGGTCTGGACTATGAGGCGGATGGACAATAACTTCCCAATTGTGTTTCTGAAGTCAGGCTTTCGTCTGATTTGACGTGTGCGGTCTTGCATTGTCATGCAACAACCTAATTCCTTTCATCAACCTTCTTCTTCGTTTCTGTCGAATGGCTTGGTGTAGTTTTTCGCGAGTTTGACAATAAATATCGCTGCTGATTGTCGTTTTCGGTGGTAAAAACTCTATGAGCAAAATGCCTTGCATATCCCAGACCGCAGTTGCTATTGCCTTTTTTGCAGACTGCTTAACTTTGAATTATTTCGGTGTTGGTGAACTCGGATGCTTCCACGTCATTTCCGAGTCTTTTTTTGATTCGAGGGTATGGTGGTATACCCACGTTTCATTTTCTGTAACTATAGACTCTAGAAATCCGTTTTCCTGGCGATAGCGCGCTAAAAGTTCCATTATCGCCACCATTCGTTGCATTTTGTGTTGGTCAGTCAACAGTTTTGGTATCCATCTCGCGGACACTTTTCGATAGCGTAAGTCAGATACGATTTCATGAACAGAGCTTTTAGGAATGCCGGTCAGTAGAGCAATTTCCCGTATTTTCAACCAACGATCTTCTCGAATCAGTGTATCGACTTTTAATTGATTCTCATCCGTTTTCATTGTTGTTTCGTCCACTTTTGAACTGTTTACACCAAACACTAACTTGTTTTCGACTGATAACACCTTCTCCGTAAGTCTTCAGTACTGTTTGTGCGGCTGTCAGTGCACACATTGTACTGAACCTATGGCAATGACAATAGTCACCTATGCAGTACATATGTGCATCTAAAATGCGTGCAAGTTTCAACCTGATCGGAGCGACGTAGACGGTGTGCCGTGTAAACGTACCATTGGAACCGGACATCCCTCGTAATTACTGTTGACGACTCCAATGAGTACGGCGGAGTCAGAACGATGTTTCTCAAATTTTAAGAGGATAAAATCACTTAAGGAATTCAATGAATGAAGATCGACTTAATGCCCTAGCTATGGTATCCGTCAATAGAGACCGGATGCATAATATTTCCGATTTTGATGAAAAAGTTGGCTGTAGAACATTTTATTTCGCAAAAAGATGAAGACTCGACTTTGTTTACAAAAAAAGTTTTATTTGACTTTTTGCATTTATTGACAGTTACGTTTTCAATTTATGTGTGAGTGTTGTATTGTTTCGGAGTTTTTTGTTTGTTAATCTCGCGTAGATCGAGTAGTAGAACTGACAAAATACGTCGTTCCTCTTGGATTTAAATATCAAGCAACGTAAGCGAGTCTTGTATTTGTTTGGTCATTTATTTTTTTATTTATATTTGCAATTATTTACATCTCTTATGTTAAAAACTGAGACCCCCACGTGCAATTATCACGAGCCATCACTGACCGAAAGCAATCAAATACGAGAGTAACGATATGTGCCGAAAGTAATCAAATACGAGTGTAACAATATGTACCAAAAGTAATAAAATACGATTATAACGATATGTACCGAAAGTAATCAAATACGAGTATAAAATATGTACCGAAAGTAATCAAAACGAGTGTAATGATATGTACCGAAAGTAATCAAATACCAATGTAACGATATGTACCGAAAGTAATCAAACACGAATGTAACGATATGCACCAAAAGAATCAAATATGAAAGTAACGATTACATTTTCAAATAGGTAATCGTTACTTCGGATCCGCTCGTGTAACGCATGCTAATGCACCGAATAGATACTTTCGACATCACTAATCTGGACTCGTGTATATGTTGACAGACTATCAAATGCCATAATAAACGTGATTCCATGGTATGACGTCAGACCATGGAATCGCTAAATGCTAGAGTTCTACCCCTGATGGGTTTTCAAGACTTATTTGTTTCAGGAACGATTATTAATTATGTACGTACACAACTGAAACTGTTAGGTTACCGTTCAATTACGAATCAAAACAAATTTATTGTATTTCAACAGTGTACAAGTACAACAACATGCAACGCCTCTCACTTTGTCAAATGCAACCATAATTTATTTGGTGTGCCAAATCAAGTTTACAATGCAAACATTGTGTTCAGAATAACGCCTGCAAGCAATGTATATGTTTATAATAAGCAAAGCTCGGCAATACAAGTGGGATGAGGCATCGTAGCTCTTATACTATTACTAGTAAACGTAAATTCCACAATTTCAGACACGTATTTGTTATACTATACTCAATGACAAAACCTCGAAGTTGTATTAATGATATGTGCCGACCTTCTACCGTACGTTCCTATTAGACGTGACGTCATCCCATGCGTCCTGTCGAGTTATAGTAGTAAGGAAAAAGACTTTCGTATCATCTCTAATCAAAATATTCTTAGTAAAAAACGAATTATTGTTTTATCACTTAAACACAATAAAATTTTAAAAAGTAATACAAGCACTTTTACTATGTTCTTTAACCGCACGATGCAGAATCCGGGCCTCTGAGGCCCGATGTGGTATGTATCTTACATGTATATTATATAGATTATGCATCCTTAATGCAATCATGAAAGAGAACAGAAACATTTGATCAGATCGATTAATATTCTTCATTTGTTCTAAAGATTCTATATCTAAATGTATTATTGCTTAACTGTAATATGGGCCTTCTCTTTAATGCAAAAATACATAAAATGTTAACCGGAATAATGTTCAAAAGAATAAGTTCTTTGACTTACAACAAATCTTAATGTTTTTAAATCTAATTTTGTAATTGATTTATCTTCAATTAAAAATATCCGTGTAATATCATTAGTTAATATAGTGTTATTATTTTAGAATTAGTTTCTAAAGTATTTGATCTTTAATAAATATTGTTTTATCAGGTTTAGGAAATGTACAAGTGATTACGCAACCGACAGCAGCTCCCCAAGTAACCGTAGGGCAACACATTCAACAAGACCCTACGGATCCCAGCAAATGGCAAATACTACAAAATGTTACCACGTCCCAACCGCAGGCGAACACCATTACCCCTGGTGTTGTAGTTAATACGACAACGGAAACGAGTCTTTCGCCATCTACCGGTGAGACGAGTCAAGATGGTTCCCAAAAACAAAGAGTACGGAGAGTAGCCTGTACCTGTCCCAATTGCGCCGAAGGAGAGAGACACACTGATAGGAAAAAGCAACACATATGCCACATAGCAGGCTGCAATAAGGTATATGGCAAAACATCACATCTAAGAGCACATTTAAGGTGGCATACAGGCGAAAGACCATTCGTCTGCACGTGGTTGTTTTGTGGAAAACGGTTTACTAGATCAGATGAATTGCAGAGACATAAGAGGACCCATACTGGGGAAAAGAGGTTTCAATGTCCCGAATGTAGTAAGAAGTTCATGAGATCCGACCACCTATCAAAACATATCAAAACTCATCAAAAGCAAAGAATTACGGTAAGTTTTTAGGGTTAATTTTATAGTAGCGTATTTGGTATGAACAGAGATGGATTGCTCTTTATATGCTTAATATTTTAAATTATTATTAATATGTTACATATACCTATCGCATTATGTGGCTGGTAACTGCACAATTGAGATTAGAGACACCCAGTATTTTAGTTATTAGGTTTTTTGTTTGAGAAGCAAATTACGTAATTCCAATTAAACCTGCTATTAAATTAGTAATATTAATAGTCAATTATGTAAAACAAATATTTCATAGCTTTCCTGAGTTCAGTTAATTTGCTAATACAAATAATCACTCTTTATGTATACAAGCAGACTTAATTAATTCAACCCAGCAAAACTATAAGATATTAAAAACTTTAAAAAAAGTATAAAACTCCTCACCACATTGATATTCGTATCCTAAATACGTATTTTGACCACTAAGTTGCATTACTCAGTAGGAAAACTAAGCGTTGAAGATAGAGCACAGTAAAGCTAATACAAAAATCGCATACCACTTCACAATATGTCCACGTATACCAACAAAACGCCAAAATATTGTAACAATAAACAACAATAAAAAGGTCCACGAAAACTGGCTTTGTAAAGGCAAAAAGAATGTAGCGCAGACCAAACACCCTCCTCGGACTTAACTTGCGCCGGTGAGATGATCTTAAATTGACAAAACAGCCAGCCAGTGCTAACGGTATAAAACTCAGTGAAGATGGTCGTGTGATTCTTGTCGGAACGTCTATAAACTGACTGAAATTGAAAAGGGCCCCACCGCGATTTAAGAACTGTTTGTCGTAGAAGTATACGTCACGCGGAGAATGTACTTGCACTAACGACCCCACTACGGAAAGAATAGAGTAATTCCGAAAACAGGAGGTGTTAAGAAGTAAAAGAAAACGTTCCACATTAAAGAAAATAAACTAAGTTTATTATAAACGCTTTCGTTGACAATAAAATTTACAAGATAAAAATAGAAAAGAAAACGGTAGTGTATTTCAACAATATCTAAATTTGGGCGAAGCCCTGTATATAACTAAATTAGAGTATATAATAATTGAAATAAAGATGTAATTGTTAATCATCAACATAATTTAATTATAAATTTAAGATGCAAAATCAAGGGTCTAAAACTCTTATACGACACGGTATAAGACAAGACTGCATATATTAGAGTACAAAAAAAAAGGAAAAAAATAATACAGGCAAATGTTATACGTATATGCAAGGCCTTGGGTACGCATTCACTAACGAATTTAAATCCTAAGTACGTAATTTTAGGGCTACATATTCTATGACGCTATTAAAATATAAAAATTAATTAAAATGAATCAACAAATTTTTTTTAAATTTTAATTGCATCGACGCAAATATTAATACACTAATAAATTAATTACAATACAGTTTAAACAATACTAAAGTGTTAAATGATTAAAAAAACTCTTCTGTGCCAAGACAATAGAAACGAAAAATAAATTAATGTAATCTATGTTACTATAACCTTCGAACAAATAAGTTAATAAATATCTAAGACAAAGAGAGCATAATATAAAGTGCGCTATCTTAATATAACTTACGTACAAAGAGATTACTGAATCTCTAAGACAAAAAAAGAGTAAATTAATTAATCTTTTCATTTTATGTCACCAATTTTTTTACAGCACAATGTGATATTTGATCAGATGAAACGGTGTAATTAGATCTATCTTACAGCTTGCTGATATTGCTCAAGGATAACCTGCTGCAATGACGTCGTTTCCGTTTCACACGTGGTTCTTGGATAAAGTTTCCGGAACACGTGATCTGGTTCACTTCTTCAATAAATTCTCCAATTTCGTCGGTTTTTAACTGGAACGGCAAATCCTAATAGCCAATTAACCATTAACGAAAACCCCACAAATATTCGAGGGGGGGCGATAAATCTTCGGCCTAGTCAATAACGTCACCCCAAACATATAATTGCGGTACATCAAAGTCTGTCTGCCGTCATATATGCCACCTGTTTCAGTATAAATTTTTTCGATAGAAAATCACACAGCGACAACAAAAAATACATCTAGATTCGTCGAGATTTACAACGGAAGTGCCCGTAGTCTCCCACGCGTATCCCCTTCTCTGAAAGCGCTTCCCCCAAAGCCGGCGACGTTATATTACAGCCGGAACATACGGAAACTTTCCAACAAAACGTCAAAATATTGTAACAGTGAATTTTAAGAAACTTAAGTTTAAGTCACTTACCCCTTTTCAAAAAATTGAAACAAGTGTCCTCTTACGCTCTCTCCTTGTTTCTATTTTAGAAAATCGTACAAGCAAGTATATGGAATTGAACCCTTACCTGCATTATAAACGTTTTCTGTCTTTAACGATACAGTTACTTTCGTAGATGTCCCTTAGATTGTTTATATATGAAGGGAGTTTTGTATGTTATCTACTAGCTATAAAAGAAACGAGTAAGGAAACAAAAAATCAACGCACTAATTACAACGTTTCTTTAATAACGCTATGCCTTCGAGAAAAGATTCTTTTGGTAATTCCGCAAAATACGACTCCACACCGTCTTCCACGGTGGCATTTAAAAAAAAAATCGACACGCTCTTATGTGTTTTTGGAGTTTTGGAAAGAGATAATGGACTGTAGGGTAGATGTTGTAATTTCTCAAAGCCGCATTCATTAATTACTGCTTGGACAATTCGTGGCTTATGCACCCTGCAATTGTCGGGTCAGGGTATGTTTCAAATTACTTTGGAAACAGGTAGGTTGTTACCAAATTACGAAGGTTACAGACCAACACGATTTCAATATTTTATATCCGTTACTTCTCATAATAAAAAAAACATTCATGTAATAAACATGAAATAGGTGATTTAAGCCAGTTCTAATAGAGTAACTTCAACAGAGGCGTTTATTATTTATACACATTCTGAATATTTTGAATTCATAGGCGATGCAATACAATTTTCAGAGGGCTTTTAATTTCGGGGTTTCGCGTCGAAATTGACTTACAATATTTTGGATTTATATTCTATATAATTACTAGAGTGAACCAATTCGGAGCGAAAGTAGAGGCGTGACTAACGAATTGGTTCCCGCATGCGAAACATTATTAATATCTAGAGATATACTATCACGAACGGTGTTGTTATTATGTTATTAAGTAATATAATAAGTTATTATATTACTTAATACTACATATTTGTATTATATTTTGTTTATTTTAGTTCCAATTTACAGTCGTGTATTGTGTATTGTGCATTCTATAGAACAGGAAAGTGTTTTATATTTATATGAATATGAATATCACCTATATTTCTCTCAACACTGCTTTATAGAAATTATGTGTCAACAAATTTTTGCTGTTCCCTAGTTTTGATTTATTATAATTCCTACCTTTATCCGTCGTCTAAAGTTTAATATAAGCACTTATATAATATAAGTGCTTATATTAAACTTTAGACGACGGATATAATATAATATATATATATATATATATATATATATATATATATATATATATACAGGCTGATTCATTTTCGGCCCTCGCCATGGGGATCTCTCTTATTATTGGAGATAGAGTATAGGTTTAAATTTGGCAAAGTTGTTAAATCTTGTGTTTGTTATAAATCCGTAAAGAAAATTACCTTCGTTATTTAAAAAAAAAACGCGAAAACCCAATTTTCTTCTTTTACCTGTAGCACCGACATTTGGCCTTGTAGAGAAAAAATAAAACACATCCTTGTGGCCATTTCTAAACCTCTATCCAGTGTTTTACTCTAAATTTTTATACGACGTTTCGTTTCTTTCTGGCCATCATCAACTATCTAATTTCTTATAGGCGCCATATTGGATTTAGACATCTTCAGAAAGAGTTTTTTTTCTGATTTCAACCATGTACCACATGCTGACTAAAGTTTTTGACATTAGGTTTTATTTGAAAGAATAAATTATAAGATTAAATAAGGTAGCCTTTGGAATTTCAATCTGTCAAACATTTCATTTATTGTTCATTAATAATACAAAAATGTCATACACTAACGAAGAGAAACGAGATATGATAAGTATTTTTTATTCTTCGAAACGAAATTGAACAGTAGCGAGTACAAGATAACAAAAACATTAATAAAAATACATAGAAAAGTAAGCAATAAACAATTACAGTAGATGTTAAATTATCTGGCCATCTTCGGTAATGCACAATTGGGCACGCCTTCTGGCATTTTGTACTGCCCTTTGTATAGTTCTTCTAGGAACTGCATCGAAGGCATTCTGAAGTCTGTCTCGTAATTCTTCAATGTTTTGTGGCGCATCTACTTTATAAATATTATTTTTAACATATCCCCATAAAAAAAAATCTAGCGGACTTAAATCAGGTGATCTCGCAGGCCATTCAACAATTCCCCTATATTTCCAATCCAACGGTTTACAAACTCTTGATTTAAGAAATTTCTAACAACAGCTGCATTGTGTGCTGGTGCGCCATCTTGTTGCCACCATAAATATTGTAATTGATTTAATGGGATATTGTCGTCAATATAGTCAGATACGTATGTACGTAAAATGTTTAGATATCTTTCTCCATTTAAATGTTCTTCATACATAACTGGTCCTAAGAGACGATTTGCCAAAATACCCATCCAAACGTTTATTCCAAAACGATGTTGTGGTCTTCTAGCCCTGTTTTGTCGGGGATTTTGTACTGCCCAATAGTGCTCCGTATTTCTGTTGAACATTCCAGAATTTATAAATTTTGTTTCATCTGACCAGATGATTTTGCTTAAAAAATTTTCGTCATTTTCTATCCTTCCCATTAACCAATATTCTAGCCTTCTCAAATTATCTCCAGGCAGTAAAAAGTGACTAACATGGATCCTGTATGGTTTAAACCTACTTTTATGTAAAGTTCTCCAAACTCTGGACTGGCACAAATTTAATTCTGACGCTACTTCGCGTGTAGAAATTGATGGATTATTATTTATCTATAAAAATACAAGATTAACATGAAATTTGAAAACACGCTTTTAATTTACCATTTGTAAAATATCTTGTCGATTTTCATTTAAATTCCTGTTGTCTTGATCATTAGTAAACGATCCATTCCCGACCAAATTTCTGTCGAGATCTAGAAAAATGGTACGATGAGGCTGTTGTCGTTCTGGATATAATTGTAGATATCTTGTACTCGCTACTGTTGAATTTCGTTTCGAAGAATAAAAACTACTTATCATATCTCGTTTCTCTTCGTTAGTGTATGACATTTTGCATTATTAATGAACAATAAATGAAATGTTTGACAGATTGAAATTCCATGGCTACCTTATTTAATCTTATAATTTATTCTTTCAAATAAAACCTAATGTCAAAAACTTTAGTCAGCATGTGGTACATGGTTGAAATCAGAAAAAAAAACTCTTTCTGAAGATGTCTAAATCCAATATGGCGCCTATAAGAAATTAGATAGTTGATGATGGCCAGAAAGAAACGAAACGACGTATAAAAATTTAGAGTACACCACTGGATAGAGGTTTAGAAATCGCCACAAGGATGTGTTTTTATATTTTCTCTACAAGGCCAAATGTCGGTGCTACAGGCAAAAGAAGAAAATGGGGTTTTCGCGTTTTTTTTTTAAATAACGAAGGTCATTTGTCACAGGTCTATTTTCTTTACGGATTTATAACAAACACAAAATTTAACAACTTTGCCAAATTTAAACCTATACTCAATCTCCAATAATAAGCGAGATCCCCATGGTGAGGGCCGAAAATGAATCAGCCTGTATATAATATAAGTGCTTATATTAAACTTTAGACGACGGATGAAGGTAGGAATTATAATAAATCAAGACTAGGGAACAGCCAAAAATTTGTTGACACATAATTTCTATAAAGCAGTGTTGAGAGAAATATAGGTGATATTCATATTCATATGAATATAAAACACTTTCCTGTTCTATAGAATGCACAATACACAATACACGACTGTAAATTGGAACTAAAATAAACAAAATATAATACAAATATGTAGTATTAAGTAATATAATAACTTATTATATTACTTAATAACATAATAACAGCACCGTTCGTGATAGTATATCTCGATATTAATAATGTTTCGCATGCGGGAACCAATTCGTTAGTCACGCCTCTGCTTTCGCTCCGAATTGGTCCACTCTAATAATTACATCCTTCCATTTATCATATGTTGTCCTCTTTATTTCAAGAACACTTGTATATAAAAATATCTCACTTTTATTACAGCGGTACATCAAAACCGATACATTTGTCCAGGCAAGTTAATAAAACAAAACAACTGGCGGGTGAGCAAAATAACACCAAAATTTAATGATCGAAAAAGTGTGCTATAGGCACAGTTGATTCGAAGAGATCTTTGACTTTCGTGCAACGGTAAACGCTAACGTGATGACCGCTTTCAAAAAGTTTGGATAGTATCGGTGATGAAACATGATAGAGATAACGTCATGGATTGCGGTTGTTGATTGAACTGTTTTGCGATAAACTACATTGTCGTGTCCGTCTTCAACCACAAAATCCTTAGCGGTTGCGCAAGAGGAATTTGTAAAGTTTACATTAATATCGAAAATGCCAGGTATATATGAAAGCTAAAGGTGGATATTATAATGAATCATTTAAACTAAATATATTCTTTATATGAATGTATGTATTTTTATTGTTGCTTTTGTATGTTTCATAGTAATACACATTAGTTTTTTTTTGCATTTGCTGATGTTTCTCTTGTATTACAAACTTTTAAATATATTTATACTTTTGCATGATTGGATATATGTTGAGCATAGTGAAATGTAAAATTTAAATACGTGTAGAGTATGTTCCAAGTTTTAAATGACACTTAAGTCCGTGTCTTTAAAACAATGAACATGAAAAAATCCATCTCTGTTTAAATGCTTGACGAATAAATGTATTTTGCATGTAGTGTTGTATGATGTTCACAGCGTATTGACACTGAACATGACAATGATTCAAAGCAGGAGGAAGAACAATGGATTATAGGGAACCCAGACAATAAAAACAACATAGATATATGGACCAAACAAAATGTAAAATATACCATTGATGCCAGAAATTTTCGACAGGTAGTTTACGATCTCAAAAATATATTGAGATAGATATAAGTAAATTTAAATATGTCAATTTCAAATAAAATAAAATGTTAGATGTTTTAAAAAAATTTGGATTTAACAGTTATACCGTTTTGCAATTGCGATATTCTTACTGCATGATATTTTATGAAATTTTTTGCTTAATATCAAATTTACTTTCAATTAAATTAAACAGCCAAATTACTTTTGTAATTACTTATATCAATAGTGTTTTCCTGATTCTCTTTCAAAAATAGAGAATTGTATTTAAAGAGTTTAAATTTCGAGCTAATATTACTTAAAAGGTCCCGCAAGAATTTGTTTAAGAAAATCACAACCATTTTTTCAGACTGTTAGACTGTCTTTTTGAAACAATAATTTTCGTCGAGGGTCATACATTTGTAGATCTCGGTTTCCGGGTTGGAACCGCGTCGAGTTAGGCGTAATTGCCAACGTTTCGTCCACTGTTTCAAGGGACATCTTCAGGGCTGTACGTAGATGTTCGTCGTTTCAAAGATTTCAAAGATGTCAAGCTTCTGTCCCGTGAATCGCATTATTTCTCTAGGAAAATCCGTGAATCTATTGAAATTTACAAACATCCCCGCAATCTCAATAGAGACGATGGCTATACGTTACATCCGACGTGGCAAACTCTACTGAACTTTACTAAGAATCACCACGCCCATACGACGCATGCCATTAGCTCATTGTCCCCAGCCAATAGCAGGCCACCATCTGACCCAGTGCCCCCTATATAAGTTGTACCGCTCTCTGTCATAGCAGACTCCGCCCACGCTCATCTGCACCGCAGAGAGTACAGCGAGTTCTTAACCGATTTATTGATAACATAAACCGTTAAGCGAATCCAGAAGAAATGGCTGCCAATAACGACACCCCGAAAAATATAACATTTGATATGAAGAACATAAATACTCAAGAAGAACTTCAAGAAACAATCAACAACTTTATCAAATTCATGCAGAACGCCTTCGAGACCAAGATGAAAGAAAGGAATCCACCACGTAAATCAAATAAAAGACAGAAGACTGAAACACCGCAGATAGAACTCAGCAACAGTTACGAAGCACTAGACACAACAGAAGAAGAAAACAGAAGAAAATACACCAATGGAAAGCGACGAACAATCAATATCCTCCACTTCCGCAGCGAATCCCGGGGTGAGTAAGATAAAACACAAATACACAACAACATAAAACAATCACCAAAACAATCAACACTAACCGACCTCCCAAAACACCCACTATCTCCCCAATTACCATAACCGAATCAACACAATGGAATCTAGTCCGTGAATTAATGAAAGCTAACAAAATCCAATACACCCACAGCAGATTTACCCAGGCCGGAGTCCAGATCACTCCAAGTACAGAACACGATTACAGAAACCTTAACCGAATCGTAAACGAAAACAAAATACAATCATTCACTTACCAACTCCGCAGCGAGAAGAAATTGAAAATCGTCATTAGAGGCGTACCACAATTCCTGACCAACGACGAAATCCAAGACGATCTAGAGCACCGCAACTATCCGATCGCAAAAATTACAAGAATGAACGGTAAAGACTGTCTTCCCGCCCCCCTTATCTTAATTGAACTCGACAAGGAGTTGAGTCCCTCAGACTGAGAAAAGACATCATTCAATGTCACAGATGTCAGAAATTTGGACACCATCAACGGATATGTAACGTGAACTACGCGTGCATGAAGTGCGGAGAGTCGCACTCGACGCATGAATGCACGAAACCGACCACTACCGCCCCTAAATGCGCAAACTGCGGTGGAGAACACCTCTCGAACAATCTTAACTGTAGGAAAAACCCCAATAATCCAGTAAACGAACCTATACAGACACAAAAACTCATAGACGCACCACTACCAAAACACAACGCGTGGACTCAAAGACAACAGACAAGTAACATCACCGCAACCACACCCACAACCCGGGAAAATACACCAAAACCAACACTTAACTCACACGAAAAAGCAGACAACAACATTGCTCTCATGATTGGGAGACTGTTTATAACACTCTGTCCGACAAATGCTACACCTCAACAAAAAGAAAGCTTTTTCGAAGATACACTTGAACTGACAAAACTTTTTAACGCACGCAAACAATGAATCACAAACACAACATTAAAATAGCATTGGAATGCACAAAGCATAACACACAAAAAACATGAATTACGCGTATTTTTAGACGAACACCAAATAGACGTAATGCTGTTAAATGAAACGCATCTAAAACCAAGTCACTCGTTAAAAATACAAAACATACAGACACGATAGACCGGTACAAAAAGGCGGCGGAACCGCTATACTCGTACACGAAACAATAAAACACAGCGAACTTGAATACAAAACACTCGATATCATAGAAAACACAGGCGTACAAGTAAACACAAAAAGGGGACCGATAAACCTTTACGCAAGTTATCTTCCCTCCGGATTAGAGATAGTAGAATCAGACATACAAACGATCTTCAACCAAAACACACCTACAATATTTGCGGGAGATTTTAACACCAAAACTGGAACTCGAAAGTAGCCAATAAAAACGGTAAAAACTTAAGAAAATAGCACAAGACAACAACCTCAACGTAATCGGGCCCGTAGAACCAACACACATACACATACGAACGGGTACTACTGACGTTTTAGACATTGCAATATTTAAAAACATAACCACAACACATACAATAGAAACTATAAACGACCTCTCCTCAGATCATTTTCCAGTGATTTTAACGCTTGACATGGACACAACTAAAACGAAAGTCACATTTAATAAGACAGATTGGGGAAAATTCAAAGAAACCCTATCACTTAGAACAGTAAAAATTCAAAACGCGGAAGACATTGATCAAGCAGTGATCACACTGGAAGATGACATAAAAAACGCAATCGCGAAATCTACAAAAACCAAAACCATCGACACGAAACTTAATATCTCGACAGAACTAAAAATAAAGAGTATAAAAGAACGCTAAATCCGGAAATAAAAACAAAATTAAACGCGGTAACTAACGAAATAAAATCAGACATGATCGAACACTTTAATAAAAATTGGAATAACAAAATTGAATCCCTTAACACGCGAGATCAAACACTGTGGCAGATGACAAAAGCCCTAACAAACGCTAAAAACAACATTCCACCGCTAAAAACCGCAAACGGACCGGCAATAACTGATAAAGAAAAAGCGGACGAATTCGCGAACGCGTTAAAGAAATAATTCGAAACGAACCCGACAATACCAGAGCATAACACATTTTCAAACCAAATTGAACGGCAACGAAATAGACAAATCGACATAACAGATGGAGAAATCGACGCCGCAAATACCGACGAAGTGGAAAAAATAATTAAGAAACTTAAAAACCGGAAAGCCCCCGGAGCGGACGGTATAACTAACATTGCAATAAAAAACCTACCTAAAACCGGTATACAAATTATAACCGACATAATAAACGGAATAATAAAACACGGACATTATCCCGCGAACTGGAAACACACTCAGATAATAATGATCCACAAACCCGGAAAAACAACAAAAACCACAGACTATCGGCCAATAAGCCTACTCCCTTCGATAAGTAAGCTGGTGAAACGCGTGATACAGACAAGACTCGAAGAAGAAGTCGACGACAAAAACATTATCCCGGACTTTCAATACGGTTTTCGGAAAAACCACTCTACCACGCAACAGGCAATAAGACTAACAGAACATATAACCGAAAAAATGAACGTATCAACATCAACGGGCGCAATTTTTCTCGACGTTGAAAAAGCCTTCGACCGCGTTTGGCACGCCGGCCTAATACACAAAATGAAACAACACAAAATATCGAACACACTAATAAAAATAACCGACAGTTACCTAAAAAACCGCACATTTAATGTCATAATTGGAAAAGACAAATCAACAAACGAACACATAACGGCAGGAGTCCCACAAGGATCCGTCCTCGGGCCACTCCTTTATAACATCTACACGTCAGACATACCCAGAATAGAAAACTGTAATATCGCGCAATACGCAGACGACACCGCCATATACATAAGCCACAGACAAACATTTTACATACACAAACAGCTACAAAAGAATCTAGTCCTCCTAAAGGACCGGTACGACAAATGAAAAATTAAAATTAATCAAAAAAAAAACCGCGGCAATTTACTTCCAACACAGAAAACGACACAAAAGGCCGGACGAAATCAAACTCGAAGGTCACACAATACACTAACAAAATCAAAGACCTCGGGGTCACAATGGACTCACAACTTACGTACACGGAGCACATTAAAGAAATAAAGAGAAAAATCGGATACACGACACAAAAATTATACCCAATACTAAACGGCAAAAGTAAACTAACATTAGAAAATAAAATGTTAATAATAAAAACGATAATACTCGCGGGCGCGACATACGCCGGAGAAGTATGGCATCAAGCCAGCGAGAAACAAAGACAATCAGTACAAGGGAAAATTAATAAGATTATTAGACTCGCAATAAATGCACCACGATAAATGACAAACGCGCAAATATATAAAGAAACTAAACTAGAAACACTAGATTCAATAATATGTAACCGAACACTCAAAACAATAGAAACAATAAAATCACATAAAAACCCCACAATAAGGAAAATAATAAAGCCAAATCAGAAATTAATCAAAAAAGACGGGCTTAATCAAATAAAAACACGCGCGGAGGATAATGATATCCAAGTAAACGCGAAAAAACGTAAATCAAACAGTTAACAAAAGACAACAAACGCATACAAAAATGTAAACACAAACACCGCATTCCTAATAGGCTAAAAAAATGTAACACACAAACACACACAGACACATAAGCACACAAAACATCCAAAACCCTGGGAAAAGAAAGTGGAGTGGAAATGGAGGAAACTTCGACCACCGGAAGAAAATTAATTGACTCATGAAAACTGTCATAGCATTCTTCAAGCTACTGCGAAATGACGAACATCTACGTACAGCCCTGAAGATGTCCCTTGAAACAGTGGACGAAACGTTGGCAATTACGCCTAACTCGACGCGGTTCCAACCCGGAAACCGAGATCTACATCTAGAGAACGACCGCGGAAACCTACACCTACGGTCATACATTTGGTTCAGAGAGTTTCCAGTTTTTTCACTCACTCTGAAAAGAAGTTTCCCTTAAAATTTGCAAAATATGCAAGGTATTATTATTGGACGATAATTTCTTAACGTGGAGCTAAATATTTTAATTTTCCAAAGAAATTAAGCGAAGCCAATTCAGGATAATAGGATGGATGGAGAAAAGTTTATACAATTTTACCCAAAAATAATGGGTTTATGGAACGGGTGCGTTATCGTGGTGAAGTAGCACTTCTTCGCCATTTAATCTGTCTTGTTTCTCAAGACTTTTTCAAATAGTTTAATAAAAATAGTATACATAGTGAGATCCTGTTATGTTTTTTCCGGCTGTAAATAGTTGACCAGAAAACAATTCCTTGGGAATTAAAAAAAAAACAGTATAAACTATAACTTTTATAAATACGAGGTGCTTCCCAGAAATTCCCGAAAAAACACAATAAATTGTTCTTACAACTTATTCACTACCATCTCCTTTAAAGTACTTCCTTCTGTAAGAATACATCGATCCCAGCGACTTGCCCATGACTGGAAGCAGTCTTTGCGTGTTAACGTGTCCAACACTGCCGGCGATTCGGTCTGGATGCCCTCAATCGTCTCAAAACGGCGCCACTTGAACTCCACTTTCAACTTCTGAAACAGGAAAAGTCATAAGGGACCAGATCTGGGAAGTAGGGAGCGTGGGGTAGTACTGCCGACTCCGTTGAGGCTAAAAACTGACGCACAACAAGTGATGTGTGGATTGATGCATTGTCGTGAATTGTTGAGCAACTTGGCAGACCCTTTGCGTCGAATCTCTTAGTCGCCGAAGATCATAGCAATAAAATCGTCCATTAAATGTTTCACCTGGTAGAAGAAATTATTTGTGCACGATGCCATCAGCAAGAGAAACAAATCAACATCGACTAGACGTTGTTTCAAACTTGCCGTGCTTTCTTCGGTCGTGGTGACGACGACATTTTTCACTGCGTAATGCAGTAATGGTACTGGTACTGAAATTCGCATACCTTTCGACAGTTTCTTTCAGTTCTGTGCAGACATGACAAGCCGACAATATTACAAATGTCATAGATTGTTCTCCTTCGTTCTTGCAGAATAGCATCACGCACATTTGCCGCGTTTTGTGGATGTGTTTTTCGTCGATAGACATCTGGAACGCTCATCATCATCAATTGACACACTTCCATTTTTAAAACGGTTGTACCAAGCATGAGTTTGCGTCCGGTCTAAAGCATCCGCACCAAACATTTGTTTAAGCATTTTCAGAGTTTTCACTGCCGTTCTACCAATTCCTACCAGCATTTGATGCACATTCTTTGCTTTTTCACATCAGACACTGTCGCAGAATAACTCAAACACAACTCAACAAATATAAACACGAAAACTGTTTGTCACCACCTAGAAAAGTACCGTTTGACAGATTAACTTAGAATAGGCGTAGCTCACACCATCTAGCGCTATAAAGCTGTACTACCATCCCTTCGCGCGGCATATTTAAATTCCTGTAATTTCTGAGTAGCACCCCGTTTCGACAACTAAGTTGTCATCTTCAATACATGGACGCCTAGAAAAGTGTTCACAACCTTTCTGTATTAGCTGTGCCACCAACACTCTTATTACTTCCTATTGGAGATAAATACGAGGGAAGATCAGTGTTTGAAGACAGGTGGCGCTGCTGGGGGAAGTTGGCATTACCGTCGTGTACTACCATCTGTCAGACAACACCATAATAAATTTCAGACTGGAAAATGGAAAAAGAGCAATATCGATCCGTAATTCGCTTTTTATTTTTGGATGGAAAAACATGCGAAGAAATAAAAGCGGAGTTGGATGCTGTCTATGGGGACCCTTCACCATCTATGACAACCGTAAGATATTGGTTCAACGAATTTAAACGTGGTCGTACATCTGTTTTTGATGAGGAGCGCCCAGGCCGCCCGGCAGACGTGGTTACCGAGGAAATCGTTGAAAAGGTCCACGACATGATTCTCGCTGATCGCCGAACGAAAGTGCGCGAAGTAGCAGAGGCCGGAGGCGTGTCGTACGGAACGGCAATTAATATTTTACATGATAAGTTATCGGTGAGAAAGGTGTCGGCCCGATGGGTGCCGCGATTGCTTACGGTGGACAACAAGCGGATACGGCTGTCAATGTCGAAGCAGTGTTTGGACCTCTTTAAGAGAAATTCGCAGGAGTTTTTGCGTCGAGTCGTCACCGTTGATGAAACCTGGATCCATTATTATACGCCAGAGTCCAAGCGACAGTCAAAACAATGGATTTTTCGGGGTGAATCTGCTCCGAAGAAGGCAAAGACGGTCCCATCGGCCGGAAAGGTCATGGCCACGATTTTTTGGGATTCCAACGGAATAATCCTCATGGACTTTTTGCAGAAAGGAAGAACGGTCACGGGGCAGTACTGCAGTGAATTATTGGACCGATTCGATATAAAATTGAAGGACACACGGCCCCATTTGGCTAAGAAAAAAGTGCTGTTTCACCACGATAATGCACCAGCACATTCATCCAGAATTGTCGCGGCAAAGTTGCATGAACTGCACTACGAATTGCTGCCGCACTCACCGTACTCGCCTGACTTGGCTCCCTGCGACTTCTTTCTGTTCCCCAACATGAAAACGTGTCTCGGGGGAAAAAGATTCAGCTCAAACGAGGAGGTTATCGTCGAGACAGAAGCGTATTTTGCAGAGTTTGAGAAATCGTATTTTTTGGAGGGGTTAAAGAAATGGCAGAAACGTTGGGAAAAGTGTATTGTACTAAAAGGTGATTACGTTGAAAAATAAACAAAAAATTGTGAAAAGCTTGCGTCTTCTTTCCTAACTCGGGTATTTATTGATCCACCCTCGTACAATAAATATGTATATAGGAGATAAATATTGGTGTGGTAGGGTTTGTCTTATCTTTCATAAGCTTTTACTTAGCCATAGTCTCCAACGAAGGGCTTTTTATAACCTTTTTAGACGATAAAGAGATCTCCATTTTTGGCGCATTTTCACACTGCTTTGACTATTGTTTGAAGTCAGGGGTATCCACGTTCCGTCCACGATAATGAATAGACACAAAAACTCCTTAGGATTAATATTAAACAAAGCCAATACTCTTTAAATTTCCTTTCCCGTGCGTTTTCTTATGCAAAATATCATGTATTCTTTCAATCGAAATATCAATAGTCCCGGAAATCTCACACACTTTCACTTGGTGATTTTTCATAACAATACCATGCGCATTATTTATCAACGATGTCCGATGCGGTAACTTCAACTGAGCGTCCAGAACGCGTTTCATCTTTAATTATCTTTAATATACGAGGGCTGGTTGATTAATACGCGCGATCGTACAGAACCAAATGAATAATTTAAATAAACAAATTTTATTTTTCTGTATAATCTCCTCTTAATTCGATACATTTGGTCCATCTGTGTTCAAGCTTATTTACTCCGTCTCGAAAGTCATTTTCTTTTAACCCTGAAAAATAATCGCCCACTGTTGAAGTTAGCTCTTCATTTATGCAGAATTTTTGCCTCCGAGAAAATTTTTTAGTTTAGGAAATCGATTAAAGTCAGATGATGCTAAGGCTGGCGAATATTGGGAGTGCGGTACTAATTCGAACCCTAATTCTTCAATTTCTTCTGCAGCAACCGGACTGGAATGCACAGGTGCATTTTCATGGAGCACTTTCTTCTTCACTTTATTCTTGGTCGCTTTTCAGCGATAGCTGTCTTCAAACGATCTAGAAGATTTGCGTAATATTTGCCGTTTACGGTCTTGCTCTTTTAAATAATATTCCTTTTGCATCTCAAAATACCGACGCCTTTTACGCAGATTAAACTGTCTTAGCCTTCTTTGGAGTTGATTCAACATATTCGACAGTTGTTTAGATTAGGGTGTATAATAATGAACCTATGTTTCGTCACAAGTAACAAATTGGTGCAAAAATCTATTGCGTTGCGTTTAAAAGTTTCTAAATTATTCATCGATATTTGACAGCGAACATATTCTTGTGTTCGTCAGTAAACGCGGCACCCATCTCGCCAAAAGCTTTCACATATCAAGTTCTTCATGCAAAATATAAAGCACCCCTTTCTTTGAAATGGCCTCTGCTATTTTTAACGCTTTCAATCGTCGATTACTTAACAACAATCATGGACTTTTTTCACCATTTCTGGACTTGTAGCCGTTTTTGGCCGCCCACTACGGGGATTATCTTCTAAAGTACTCCTGCCACGCTTCACACGATGTTTAAAATTATCCATTTACACTTAATTAGTAGCAGCATAAAATTTGAAAAATTGCCTACAAAACACGCTTTGTCACAAATTTTCAAGCTTTAACAGTAAACTGACAAGACGTCGGTTGTCAAAATGTGATGTGTATTTTTTTATTTCACGGCCTACTCTAGGCGATCGCGCCAATAAGTCAACCAACCCTCGAATTTTTTGGCCACCTTAAACTTGATCCAAAAATAAACGGTATTTAGCAATAATGTGGAGCTTTGGTAAAGTTCATCCTAAGTCTACTTTTAAATAAAATCTTTTATCAGTGCTTGTAATTCATGTTTATCAACTCTTAAGACAACTACTACAATGCTTGCCTTAAATATTTGCAAAAACTGTACAAACAGCCTATTGCTTTTGTATGACATTTGAATTGAGTTAATTTGTAGTGACGTGGATTTTTAACGAATTGTGGTGCCATCTCGTAGAAGCCTTACATTATAATAAAAGAGAAAAATTATTGCTAATTCAGTTTTATCATCAAATATGCAGTTACAATACCTAACTGAAAACTTTTTCATATCCTATTTGTATGAAGTATGATGTAAAATGTCCGCGAAAAAACTCTCGAAAATGCTAAATTATTCGTGATTTTATAGTTTGATAGCAATAAGCAAAAGACAAAAAATCTTTACGAATTGGGAAATTTCGGGTAATAACGTTAACGTAAACGCTTTTGTTTTACGTAAATTCTTTTTTAAAAATATTAACATAGATGAATAATTCTAAGAAAAACATAGCAATTAATACAGATGTACGTCATGGTTTAATACATTAAGAGTGAACACTTTTATTATTCATTAATAAAAGAATTATAATAGCTTAATTTATAGACTTGTTACCTTTTTTGGTCGTTTAATTGATAATTGCTAATTCTTGGCTTTGTTTCTTCGAGCGTTTCGATCTTTATAATTATTCATTAACTCATAATATACAACACATTTCGAAATTTATTCACTACATTTTAAAGTGCTATTTTTTTTTAATTTTCAGAAACTGCGATTGTTATTATTAAATGTTTGTAACTTTACCTTAAAATTGTTTCTTTTTTTGTGTATTCACTATAGTGTCATGTGTGTCTAGTATATGCTTCACTGTTTGTACTTGTTATGTGAGTGACACGTCACACCTACCAATGACATTTAAAGAGTATTTTGCAACACCAAAAAAGTAGGGTTATCATTGAGAATTTCTGTACAGCAGACCGATTTTCATGTGGCCGGTGGGAGAATTTGTACGTGCGTCAAGTAAAGGTCAGTGTTGGATAGAGACAGTATTCGGAAAAATGAAATGCAAACACTTTGTGCGAGACGTGCATTGCCAGAGGCCAGAGCATTGGCAGAGGATGCCAGAGGTTCCCCTACCTATGAATTTCGTGCGCATCTCGAGGGCGGTACTTCTAACCGGCCACATGAAAATCGGTCTGCTGTACTTTAATGTAATGGTTGGCATTTGACTGGCATGTTTATGCGATATTGGCAGACGGTGTTCGTTATTGTTCGTTAAAGACACAATGACACATAACCAAACCGAAGTTACAAAATTGTCAAAATGTAGCATTGAGTTATAATTAGAGACCGGACACATCGGGTTGAAATGACGTCGTCATTATAAATAGTCTACAACATCTGTAAGTACATCACGCTGTTTTTGAATGCACTATTGATCTGGCTAGCGCGCACATCGGTTTTCAACGAGAATTGCGACGTTTTTTTGTTGGATATTTACAGTTAAATTTCTGTTTTTATGCGCGTAGATAGAAGCGTGTGGAGTTTTAATAATTTAGTCTATTCTCCTATACTGAACTTGAACTACAAAATGAACAAATAAAAATGTATTTCGTATTTTGTAGCCGTATGCAAGTGTCCCGTATTGTTATGTTTAAATTTTAGGAGTGTAAAGTAGACTTCATTTCATGTAACAAAAACGCAAAACTTGTATATCCATTTTTATTTGTTTCAAAGTTACAGATCTATGAATGTGATTGTCAGATCATGAAAAAAACTGCAATCCTAAAGTCAATAAAAAATGATTTTATTTAAAAAAGTTCAATTAATAATATTTTCGAAATGTCTACCTCCTTGTTGAATGCAGGCTTGTGCCCGTAAGCCAACAGAAGAAGTACTTGTTTTGTCGGATTTGCTCGGCAGCCAGGTGAATACGATCCAACAACTCTTCTCTTGCGTTCGAAACTTGCGCGTAGACTAAATTTTTCATGTACCCCCATAAATAAAAGTCAAGGGGATTAAGATCGGGCGATCTGGGTGGCCATGCAACAGGACCACCTTGACCAATCTATCTTGGATAATTGACGTTAACCCAATTTCGGACAGCAATTCCGAAATGTGGTGGTGCCCCATCCATGTGAAACCACATGTCTCGCCGAACATTCAGTGAGACATCCTCTAAAAGACCTGGCAGTTCCTCAATAAGAAATTGAAGGTAATTGTCCGTATTTAACCTCCCAGGAAGAACGACAGGGCCAATCAACAAGTCATCGATTAGGGCCGCCCAAACGTTAATAGAAAATTCATGTTGAAATTTAGATGGGCGTATAGCTTTGGGATTTTCTGATGACCACCTATGCAGGTTTCTCAGATTTGTAACACCACTTCTCGTGAACGTAGATTCATCTGTCCAGAGGACTGTTCTGCAGAAATTAAAATGAAGCCGTGACTGTCTTAATATGCTGGTAGAATAAACTAGACGAGCATAGTGATCTGCCTCAAGCAAACCGTGTCCCCTGCGATAGTAATATGGATATAAGCCCTCACGTTTTAAAATTCGCCAAACTGTCGTTCGTGGCACTACTAGTTGTCTAGCGATTCGACGTACACTGAGAGTTGGATCCCTTGTAACAATAGCTACTACTTCTTCCTCTAAGTCTGCCGGCAAATTTACTCTTCGCTCGAAAAGATAATCACGCAGTCAGCATTCCCGAAATTGTCTGTGTACTTCCAGAAACGTTCTGTAATGAGGAATGCGCCTATCGGGAAACCGATGTCGGTATTCAATAACTGCTTGACGTGCACTGCCGTTACAGTAGCCGTACACAAAATGCATGTCCGCATACTCTTGAGAAGAAAATCGGTAAGGCATTTTGAATAAAGAAAACGTGTCCACTCACTAATAAGCTGTATGAACTGAAACGTAATCTAATCCTTTATTAAAAAATGCAACGTTAACAGTCATCTGAACATTTGTTTATTGTATGATATTCATGGTTCAGCACTTACGAAATAAGTAAAGAACCTTCTTTATCATAAATCAATTTCCAGTACTCTTTTTTGTAGATCTCCAAGAAATCGACACGTGTTTATTTATTTAAAGATAACATTTTATTATGCGACGTTAACAATCACAGGCCTGTTATTGAATCGTATAACTTTTTTTAAATGAAATCAGTTTGTATTGACTTTAGGATTACATTTTTTTCATGATCTGACAATCACATTCATAGTTCTGTAACTTTGAAACAAATAAAAATGGAATACAAGTTTTGCGTTTTGTTACTTGAAATGAAGTATACTTTGCACTCCTAAAATTTGAACATAACGATACGGGACACCGTGTATAATTGCATCTTTCCATTTTTCATATGTTGCTATTTCCTTTCAAGGACACCCGATTTTTATATATACAAATATATAATATGCTCGCCTTAGAATATTATAATTTTACCTGGTCGGAATTTTAAATTTCTTTTGAGTTTCGCCGGAATTTTGAAGTCGTGCACTCTACCGACCGCTTTTCAAAATTCTCCATTGTTCTTCCCAACATTTCGACCTCTAAATTAGTGATTTTTAAGTGAATAGACTCTTTCAGTTACTTGATGGCGTTGGGTTTGCAAGTGTACACCTTAGATATAAGGTATTTCCTCAAAAGTAGTCGAATACGGACAAGTCAGGTAAGCGAGGCTGCCAATGGAATTAATTTGAAGAGATTGGTAGAGTGTACACATAATGAAGAGCGTAACTTGACGGACGTTAGTTTTCTAAGTTAATTTATTGATCTCATAAACTGCATTGTACTAGCTTAATTTCTACTTAATTAAATTTTGTCTTTTAACTCTACTAACTTATTTCTACTTAAAAAACATGCATTTTCCCTGCCGTACCCTGTATTAAAAAAGTTGTGGTTGTTTTTACACTACATAATTATGTACAGTACTCGTTAGTTAGTTTACGTTATAACTAGAGTTGCGCACTTTGTCTGGAATGCAGGGATGTATAGTAGAGACAGGCGCCCGATGCGAATAGCAGCAGTGAAAATAGTTAGGCCCGAGCTATAAGTGTAATGTAGGTGTACATTGTATTACGGAACGTCGTTTGCGGCTGCTATTGAGTTTAGCTGGCTTTCCCACAATACAATACATCCCTGCATTCCGGATAAAGTGTGCAACTCTGGTTATAACCGAGAGATCACATCGCTTTTTATATTAATCAATATCCTTTAATGGAAATATATTTATTATATTATATCGTGGGTTAAAAAAAAAACTGTCTCTAGTTAACCTTAACTTCTCTATGAAGTTAAAAGATATGTCTGAACTTGATTCAATAAATCGCCCGTCTTTCATTTCATTTGTCAATTCTATTATTCTGTTTAACTTCGTTTATTTGCCTCAAACATTAATTAAAAGTTGAGAAAATCTTATTCTTAAAACTTATTGTTAATATTGGTTGCTAACAATGCCATTTTCTCAAGAATACAAAGCTTTATTATCAAATCGTATTTTCGAAATGGCCAGAGTTGATAGTCTTATTCAATTCATGAATATTTAGCCGAATTTCGAGTTAAATACCCAGAAGTTGCTGCCGAATACGATCATTTCCGTAAAACCCTAAATCTTCGTGTGACTTCGTTTCGTGAGACAAAGTATTAGCAGAAAAGTGGATGACCTAAAAAAGGCACAGACGAAGCAATTGATATGATTTAAATTCAAATATCCACAAAAAATAGTAACTCAAGCGCCACTACGGTATCAACGCAATGAGTTAACGCAATTGCGCCATTGAGGGATGTGATACATTTAATTAAAACAGCGGTGATATTTAAACAGCATGCATGGGCGACGACTGACTTTTTTTAAAAATAATAATAACATAAATAGAATATTGTAGACTCTGCAAAGAAAGCTCACATTATAGGCAAGCATACATATTACTGCCGAAGCAGTAGAATGTGTGCGAGGCAATTAATAAACTTTCGCTGCCGTGTATTATACAGATTGAACGAACAGAACCTTAGGGTCCTACCAGTACTAACGTTGCCAAATCAATAACTGGTGGGGATGCGAGGATTAATATAACTATAGTGCACAGTCGAATGTATCAGTATATCAGTTCTCTCAGAGATTCGGAAGAGGTAGCGTCGATTGATCTGTTAGAATTTCGTTTATTTTTGTTATTATTGTTAGTGTTTTTTTCTGTGTTTCTTATTTTCAATTTCTAATTCCTAATGAAGATATTATCTTTATGAAAATATTGAAAATGTCGAGTTATACAAAAGAGGAGCGTATTAACATGATTAAATGGTATTATTCATTTAGTAGTACCGATGAGGTTGTTGGGCGTTTTATCTTTTCTTTCCCTAATCGACCAGTCCCTACTAATCAAACAATATTAAATACTGTACATAAGTTTGAAAATACAGGTTGTATTGCAGGTTGTTCACAATGTAATAAAGGCAATCGACGAGAACTACCACATTCTGAGGAAAGAATTGATAGAGAACTCAAAGTATGTGCTTTTGTTGAAGCTAATGAACCATGTTCGAGCCGTCAAATTTCTGAAGTTGTACACATTCCAAAGACTACAGTTAGGGATATTTTAAGAAGAAATAAATATAAATGTTTTAGATTAAATAAAAGTCAAGAACTTCTCATAGGGGATTATGCAAGACGTCTGGAATTTTGTGAAACTATGAGAGAAAAATTTGACAGAAACGAAATTCTTTTGCAGAATATTTTGTTTACGGACGAATCATCGTTTGCACTTCACAGTCACCATAATCCTTCTGTCGTCCGATATTGGTCCCAAGAAAACAAACACCTAACTGTAGCCACCAAAACACAGTATCCTAGAAAACTGAACGTCTGGGCAGGTATTCTGGGTGATCAGATTGTAGGACCATTTTTTCTAAACGGCAACCTAAATGGCGAAAGGTACCTACAACTTCTTGAAAATGACGTTATCCCTGCTGTACGTAACATAACTGATCATCTGGAGGATATTTGGTTTCAGCAAGATGGGTGTCCGGCTCACAACTCAAGGGTAGTTAAACAATGTCTAATTGATAATTACCCTGAACATGTCATTAGTACGTGGGGTAACATACTTTGGCCACCTCGATCCCCCGATTTAGCGCCGACAGACTTCTTCTTGTGGGGTTATTTAAAAGAGACAATCTTTAGACATCCGCACGAAAGGCCCCAAACTTTAGACGAGCTGCGCAATAAAATAGAACAGGCATGCAATAGCATTCCAGTTGAAATGCTGGCTAATGTGCGGACATCATTTTATAACCGGTTAGGTTATTGCGAATTGCAGCATGGAGGACTCTTTGAATCGTTGATTAAATAATTTCATTTTTTGTATTTATACAACAAAGTTTCATTTATATTTAATTTGAAAAAATAAAAAAATCAATTTGAAAAAATAGAAAAACAATATTTTTTTTTTTTCCCTTTTCTTGAAAATTTTTTAGAATTTATTTTCACTTAAAAATTATGTAGAATCGAAAAATTTTATTTTATTTTTACAATTTTAATTTGATTCTTTATCAGAATTAGTTTTGTTTTGTAAAAAAATTAATAGCTATAGGTATATCAATATTTCTTGAACATAATTTATTATTTTCTAATAATTTTACTTCCTTTACGCATTATTTAGTTCAAAAGCGACAACAACGAACAGTCTGTACAAGCCGACGTATGCTTCTAGAGTGACTGTTAGACGGATATCTTTGAACAGCGAGCGCGCTATTGGCATCAACGCTGGTGATCGTTCTTTCCCGTCCTCGTCTGTTTAATATCCACACATATGTACGCTCTATTCACTCGCACTCTTTGGGTCACTACTTATCCCTAAGCATTCGCCCGGCCAATCTGTATACTATTTTTTTCAAGCGTTTAATTAATTTTATAACATCGTTTTTAGGTTAGGTTCAATTGACAGACTACACATTTCATTCTCTTTATTAATGACAAAATATTTTGAATCTATGAATCTAATTGTCATGATTCAGAATGATTCGCCGTTGTGACTTGGTTTCTCGGACCAGGGCGATTATTTTTGATGGTAAACAAACTGTTGTGTATCAATCCGCATTAACCGTTCTTCGATCTTGCAAAGGAATTGTAAGGTAAATGATCTGATTTTGAAACAAACGTTGCGACCATCTTTTTCGATACACCACGAACTGGTAATTTTTGTCGATTTCTCTTCATCTTGATATACCCAAACAGCAAACTGACGTTTGTTTTAGTGTTCATAGGAATGAATCCATGATTCATTGCCACTCACGATGGTATAGATGTTTTTTGAGTTTCCGTTATTAAGCCGACTCAAAGTTTTCCAACACCAATTAACACGACCCGACTTTTGCTCTTCGGTTAAAAGATGCGGAATCCAACTGGAAACTAATTTTCTCACCGCCAATTCATCATGTATTATCGTTTGTATTGAGGTCTTTGATTATCTTTCTTAATCAGACGGCGCGAAAAATCAATGTCTTTCTGAGTGACAGCTGTTCTTGGTGTATCTGTACTGGGATCGTCGCTGATACAGGTGCGTCCACATTGGAATTCACAGTACCTTGAAATTGTCGATTAATGCAGTGCTTCATCTTTAAAAATAGAAACCAGCTCAGTAAGATATTGTTGTTAAGTGAATCCTCTCCGAAAGCCTCAATTTCATTTTTCGGCTTTTGTAAACTATGACTAAATTGCTTGCAGTATCTTGATGAAACTTTAGATTTAGGTTAACAAAAGATTGCGATTAATTTTGACACCTGACGTTTTATTACTGGTGCCCTTTATGAGGCTATATGTAAGACTGAAACGACATCCCTCGCATTGTAGGCTACCTCTGACGCGTGGAAAAGGAGAAGTATACAATTTTTCAAGAGGCTGCGACATTTTACTACGTTCCCTACACACAAATTGACAATGCCTGTTGACGTTCTAAGTTAATTGCGCAAATATCTGTCTCAATGAATTTACGATACATATCAGGGAGATACATAAAGGGAGACATTCTTCCCATGTTATTTCTGTTTTTTTCCACCGTTCCGTAATAACGATAAAACTTCTGTCGGATAAAAATGAACTCTTTCAATATAAGGTTGTGAATAGTATAATATCGAAATTATTATACACTCGAAACAAAAAATATATTGCTTATTACTATTTATTCGTAATGTAATACGGTTTTTATTGTACACCTTTCGTATGTCTCACGATGTATGCGTTTTTGACATCGCAACGCCTGATGTACGTCGGTGACGAAGTAAAGATCCGTACCAGCTGCGCTCGCCACTCACGCAAGCTCTCCAAATATCGCCACTTTATTTACTACACATATAAATACATAAAAACGACAGTTACTTGACAACAGTAAAATTTTGTAATCAAGTTAAGACATGGCCATCTTCGAGGCATTTTTTTAACGCACGATAATTATTCTACAGGCATAAAGCCTGGTTCATATTTTAATTCTTATACTTTATCCATATTAAATTTTTGTTACTAATATGATTTAAGAAGTAAATCTAAAATGTTTTGAGTTTATATATGTATCGCATAGATTTTCTAACATTTTATTTTAAACATGATTTTCGATTAATAATAAAAACCATTTAGTACTAATTAAGTAAAAAATCCAGTAAAATGAATCTAATCATCTCAGAATTCTCTACTAATTTCAAATTTCATGTCTTCTTGTTTTTCGTCACGTCCTATTACATAATGATGGCAATTTTTAAGGTGTGAACTTAGTTGTTCTTCCTTCTGTATGCGATTAATACCTTTTTATAAAACAATGATATAAGAAAATTTTCTTTGCAGGAAGCGGCAACATCGACACAATCTGTATCATCAGATAGTTCCAGTAATGAAGAGAAAATGATAATCACAATAAACGGCTCTGAAGCGGATGAGTTGATTATTTCGGATCCTCTGGATAACTAGTATTTTGTGCGGATAATAAATTAAAAGAAAATGTAAATATACAAAATGTAATTATGTATATAATTACCTGTAAATATCCATTTCACACTATGTACATTTTTTTAAATTTTCAAAAATATATTTTTTTATTCATTCACTCTTTATAATTTGTTTTCAGACTTATTACACAAACTTTTGAAGATATCGCTATACAGTGTGATTAAAAATGGTCGATAGTATTGATTCACCTAGAAAATTATTTGTATTAACGTGCAGAAACTCCCCTCAACTTACTGTAAATGAGAACTAATGAGTATTAAATCTCACATTACATGTAAATGTCGCCTAATTAATTTCTACATTTCGACAAACTAGGTTTGTACCAGTATGCAGAAACGTTACACGTCGCGACGCCACCTTCCTGGTTGTTACGATAATGAAAAATTCGTGAAAAGTCATATCTATCCCGGAATGTGTGTATGCATTTCACTCTTATTGGAGCTTATTAACACACAATATCCTGGACAGACATGACTATTCACTTCTAAACTACGCGCATATATAGCTAGTGTAATGAATTTACTGTAAATGAGAAGTAATGAGAATTAACTCACACATATCTCACATTACATGTAAATTACATTTATATGTAATGTAAGATTTAATACTCATTAGTTCTTATTTACAGTAAGTTCATTATACTAACGATATATACGCGAAGTATAGAAGTGAAGAGTCATGTCTGTCCAGAATAGTGTGTGTTGACAAGCTCCAATAAGAGCTAAATGCATCCACACATTCCGGGATAGATGTGACTTTTCACGAATTTTTCATTATCCTCTCAACATGCTCAATGATTTGACAGTACGGAAATTTAACAAGATGAAAGTGTCTGCTTCCTTATTGTTAACCTAATCAGCGTTTTTTGATCGCACTGTATACATAATGTGTTATGGAATACACACCTTACGGGGGTTTGAACATGTCTGATGTATTCTTTTTAGACAAGTACCAAATAGAAAGACGTTAACGGTACTTTTTTCATTGGGTTTAATGCGTAAATATAGTAATAATTTATGCTTTAGCATCTGCCAACAGCTTAACGCCAGTTGCAGGGGACATTAGTCCCCTGCCGAAATATAATTACGCTCGCACTCATGGAGTGACCTAAAGTATTTGGCGGTCGGCAGTCACCTTAAACGAAAACCTTCTTGGACAGTAAGCTACGGATTCGATTCCTGGATCTCCGGCACAATAAACCAGTGACTTGCCACTTCACTATCGACCGACTATAATATGTATAACCATTGCGTTAGAAACTTTGGTTTCAAACGTAAAATTCATACAAAACATACAAAAACGTACATATCAACGTTTGAAACTAGAAGTTACTATTAAGTTTGGGGGCACATTATAAATTTCATCAATGGCTGAACGGCGCTAGCGGTAAGAACGTCGGACAACGAGAGTGAAACCCTCGCCTCGTTGATCGAGGGTTCAAAATTCGGGACCAGCGTGTGAGAAATTTTTTTTTGCAGGATCGGTATCCTCTTCCGTTACTCTTAAATGTTAAGAAAGTCAAATCAACATTTCTACTCTCTACGGCGAGGAGGTGTAGTAACAAAGCCATGGAACACTTTACACACACCATATATCCTCTAAGCGGTCCCTGGGTCTGGACAAGACATTAGGACCCTGTACATACACCACAAAGAAAAACAGAATTGAGTAGTAACAATACTTAAAAAACTAAGAATTTTTCTCAAAAATGTACAACATACTATACGCCGTTCACGATTGGAAGACGTGCACGTCATCAATAATGTCAAAACAATGTTGCGAAATCATTTGTAAAATCCATTGGCAAAATCGATTTGTTTACAATTTAGGTTAGGGTAGTAAACGCTTATGTCAAACTTGGAATATTTAGGTTATAAGTGCAATATGTAATATGAAATTATAACAAAATACAAATACGATTTTACTTCTCCTGCGTTCTGCTTCACAGTTTGGAATCGCGGATACAAGTCGCTTACATGGGCTGCAAAACACTTTCGGCATTTCAAACCAAGAGTAAACAAACACACATAAAATATGACAGAACGATATGTGTCAACACTGGACATTTGCACAAACATAAATATGGATTCGCAATGATGTTGATATATAAATATTATGCAGTGTGAGCAAAAATGATTGATATGTGCCGTTCTATTCGCAAAGGGTCATTGCCGCATAATAAATATTGTGGACCGTTACTGCATTCATTTGCGTAAAATAAAAAAGTTCACAATAATCACAATTGACATTTGAGAAAGGACTGAAATTAATGAAAATTAAACGCTGTTCAATTAGGTTATTTTGTATTAACAACAAATTAGTTAATTATGAAACTACTCAAAGAAGATTAGATAAATACTGGAGTAGAATAATAAACAAGATACAAATTTATTAAATATAAAACATACAAGATTATAAACAATATTTACAACATATTGCTATGAATAGTGGTTTGTTGAATTATAGCGCCACCATCCACAACTAGTTTACCCAACTAGGTTACTCAGCCGGTTGATTTCCAAAAAAAATGAGGCTTCATACTTCTCGGGTTCCAATCGGAAAAACGTGGAACTGCAATGTTATTTGGACGCCAGTGAAATATTCACACAAGTTTTTTTTTATATTATATAAATTACTTATTTTAATAAATGAGCAACAAAGTTATAGCAAGAATAAAACACAAGATAAAATTTAAATGAATATTTAATACAAAAAAAATAAAAAAAGAAAAAAAAAACTATCTTTATAAAGTATAAAGATTGTGTATTTACAATAATACGAGGTAAAAATATCCACTGTATATTTGACCGCTAAGTGGATTAAAAAACTTCCTCTTAATTCCGAACAAACTTATCTAAAATAATAAAGTTTATTTTTACTTTCTCCCCAGAGAACCACACTGTATAATCAAATATTGATACACGATCAAAATTTTTACACATGCGCAAAACTAACATGTACAAAAAACAACCTTGAATCCCGTCGAATAAATTTTCAGTTATATTTTTTTAACATAGAAATTAAAAAATACTCTTTATCATTTATTTCTACTAATTAAGACTCTTAACTAATTATATTAATACATTTGAAATACACTTTTAAAAGCTTTTCTAATTAAGACGTCTTATGAATATAATTCTACTTACATAAAAAAAAAATTATTGGAGACACGTTTATGACAAAACGTTGTTTAATCAAATACTATATCAAAATTACGAGAATAACAATCTCGTAGAATTATCGGGAATTAAATATGAAATACCATCAACTATGGTCACACTCAAAAAACAACCCGAACTAATTTAATTTATATAATCAACACAACGTTCTCGTATAATTGCAGATGTTGGTCTCCTAGACTTTTACTCAAGGCCCCTCGAACATGAGATCGATACCAAAAAAAACAAGTTTTTATCTCACACATGAAATAACATTTTCAATATACATACAGTGAAAGTCAAAAAATATGTACATTTATTTTAAATAATTACTTAAATATTATTTTAGGAAAAATCCATAGCAATATGTTCAAAGTGTTCTTCATTGGTTTGAACACATAAATAAATACGAGATTTCATATTATTGAAAACTTTTCTAAGAATTTCTGGTGTTATGGCATTTACTTCATTCGTCACAACTTCTATTGTATGAATGCGATTTTTAAATTCCTTATTTTTTAAAGACCAAACATAAAATAGTCAAGTGGTGTTAGATCGGTGGACATTCTAACCTGAAAGTAACACGTATTTATCATTTATTTTTACGCGCATTAATTTTAAATTATTTCACATACCAATTTTTTCCAAGCAGGCACGACAATATGTCTTTAGAAAGAAAGGTTTTAATATGTAGAATACTAAACAGCAAATTACACAGGCCTGCATTTTTCAACTCTTTGAATGTTGATTTAAAAATTTTAACTGTTTTCTAGTAATTGGGTAGCGCTGATTTCAAATCTGCTTTTATTTTTTTTGTATCACGTAAGGTTATTTTTCAAACCAGTAAAATAAAAAAATATAGAAAAAACACGATTTATTTCATTTATAAGCTAGTTTTATATTATATTAAAAAAAATACAAAAATATACACATAGAAACTATTAGAAATAGTCATTTATTCTTTAAGCTTCTTAAGAAAACGTTTTCGTTTTTCAGAAAAGCTTTGTTTGGTTGTTTTTCTGTCATATTTAGCTAAAGGAAGATCTGAAGGTAGTTTCTGGGGCAGCAAATTTTTTTGTTTCAACCTTCAGAAAGATCTTTTGAAAGTCCCAAATCTCTTACTAAATCATTCAGTTCGGCTTGTGAAAATAGCTGAGGTTGGTTTTGACCTGAGGTTGATGGTTCAAAATCACTATCCATCTGTACGGAGCCGGAAGTTGAAGAGGTTTCAATATCTTCTTGTAGTACTTTGGGGGGTATAGGTATAGGTACATGATCACTGTGAGGAACCGGTCTGATAGCTGATTTAATATTGTTTGGGTACAAAATATGTTTCAAAGTTTTTCTATTATGCCCCTTAATATCACAAAGACAAAAGTAGCAATCTTCATGATGATTTTGCGGTTCTCTCCAAACCATCGGTATTCCAAAAGGAAGGCTTTTTCTATTCCCTTTGGTCCAATGTCTTAAACCTTCTTCACATACCTTACAAACAACGTGCGGTGCCCAATCTTTATCTTGATCTCCTAATTTGATTTTGAAATAAACATAATATGCATTTTTCACAAATTCACCAATTGGTCTCTTAAACTTTTTCAAGACGAAATATCCACAAATATAACAGAAATCATCTGGTTTGTTTTTGCAACACCGGCTAGACATATTTTTATGTAATGTTTATTTATCAAATACCACGCACAACACTAAAGACAAATTAATTTTACTTGTTTACTGATCGACACTCAGAGTTATAATGAAGTAAATGACATTAAAATATACATTTTGTTTGGAGTGATAAATTCTTTCAATGGAGACTGTGGTTAAATAATAATTTAAAAAAGGTATATAACCCCTTACCACAATTATTAGTCGTATCCTAAATACGTATTTCGACAACTAAGTTGTCATCATCAGTAGGTAAAAACTACTAATTAAAGTCACACGGGGCACAATAAAGTAAGATGAACGCTTCCGCACAACTACTATACACTGCAACCCTGTAAAGACTGAAAGAGTCTTTACAGGGTTGCAGTGTATAGTAGTTGTGCGGAAGCGTTCATCTTACTTTATTGTGCCCCGTGTGACTTTAATTAGTAGTTTTTACCTACTGATGATGACAACTTAGTTGTCGAAATACGTATTTAGGATACGACTAATAATTGTGGTAAGGGGTTATATACCTTTTTTAAATTGGAGTGATAAACTTGAAATCCTTCTTCGCAGTACTAATAAAATGAAAGCATAATAAATAGGATTTAGCAGGTAAAAATTCCCGGAAATCTTGTCCAAAATTAATACATGTCATAAAAGATTTACATCAAGTAATGAGAGCCTATTTAACAAGTTTCTTTAAAACCACAACAGAAAATCATTTATGGGTTAATACCTAGAATTTGAAGTAGTACATTCATTTTAAAATCTATTAAAAGGCCTATTATAAGATTTTTTTAATATTTTTTTCTTTTTCATTTGTGCAAAAAAAAATCTGTGGGTGGTAGAGACCAACTGTATTTTAATTAGTTATTGCTATATAAAAACTGAGCTTAACAAACAAAAATCACGTCATCACAAATTTTATGCGGGCCTGTGTTATTAATAAGAGAAACAGCAAATAGAGAAATACGTACGCATCTGGAAAAAACATATGTATTGAAAATTGATAATTTTATCGCTTCTGACATATGCAGGAAATAAGTATTGATTTATGAAATATATTTTTGATATCGCGTTAATGAAGCTGCAACTTCAGACGTGTCAATCATTGTTGCTCACAGTGTACTTAATTTATTGTTTTTGTGATGGCGATTTCGAAAATACTGTTGATGACGTGCACGTCTTCGAATAGTGAACGGCGTATATAGTCTACTTACGATGCCAGACGAAGCACGTCATAGTCAGTAATATCAGGCGCAGTAACCTAGGTCACAAGTTACTAACGTACAAGCCTTGTTATTGCTGCATTTAGGATATACAGGCAGCGCTCACTTAGCGTGCACAATTGTTCATTAAGTGGACGGTGAATTTGCATATAAATACAGGCGTTACGTTTCTATGGTTACGTACGCCTCTTTCTTCATACGAACGTACACGTTGCCGGCGTGAAACTATACAATAAATGTCTTATCTATTATTCGAATTCACGAGACTGGGATTTCCCCTACTTTGTACTATCCGTTTAATTAAACACATGTAGAAATTCCGACTTAGGGGATTGGAGATATTTTCTTGTTACATACTAGTTCATAAGCTCATTTGCTTAAGTGTATTGGTACCGGGTGGTCGCTGAAAGTATATAAATCATGTAGTTTTGCGTAGTGTTGGTAAAAATCATAAAAAATATGGATGAAAGTCAAAGAAATCGAAAAAAAAGAAAGACTATCAGTTTTGAGAAAAAATAGAAATAATTTAAAAAAAGCAGAAAGAGGAGAAAAGTTGGCGGAAAGGTTTGAGTCGTTCGACAGTAAACACCATAGCAAAAAACAAAGAAAACGGGGAAAAATCTGCCCTTTCTAATTCTGTAATAAAAAGTGGGTGTTTATATTTAAGAAAAAAAATGACGTCATATCGGTTTTTGAAGACATCTGTATATTTCAGTTTTATGTAAGAAAACGACGGGTCCGAGGATTTTTTTTTTTGAAAAACTTGCCTTTTCATTTTTATACGCTACTTTACGAATACACTATACAATAAGGGGGAAAGTTCAAACGCTAAAAGTTTCAACGTAAGTTGGGGATAGTACCGAAAAGATTTAAAATTCGAGCTGCTAGATAAAAAACATCAAAGTGACCGGCGAAGCAGCTAGTGCTGATGTTAATGTGGCAAATGCTTTTCCTGGATACCTTAAAACAAGTGTTCAATGTCGATGAGATGGGCTTGTTTTGGAAAAAAAAATGCTGTCTATAATAGGGGAACAATACACATTTATTTGAATTGGACAGGATTTGCTTTAAGTATATTTCAATTTAGCACCGTGTTGGTCTAGTGGCTGGGTCACTATGGGTAGACTATGAATCTGATGGACCGGGTTCAACCGATAATATCGATACCGTTTTTTCGGTCCTAGCTCGATTCAAGCTGACAGAAAAAGTTGATAATAATAGGCGGTCGATGGGTAGCGTTAATTAACCACGTTACCCATCCTAGTGCGGATCTAAATGAAAAATTTCAGTTGAAGACTTAAATACTTTTGGAACAGGTATGTTAAGTTGGGGAACTTCTTGAATTGCTCGCGTATCTACGTCGTGATTATTTATATTAAATTCGATTGTGGACATGATGCTTGTTACTAATACAATTAGAAAGTGACGATGCCGTGTATGAAACATCTTTTGTATCCCCAAATAGCGCCGTTGCCGTTCTGTTATTGAATACTAATTAAGAGAACGGAAAATTCCGAAACGAAGAAAAGGTAAGTATTGTAAAACCTTTGGTTTTTGTAGCGACCGTGGGGAGGGGGGCGGCGACAATCGATCGAAACCACGTCGTCATAATTCATGATCATTATTATAACGGCTCAAGTTGTAACAAGCCTACCATGTTGCTACAAAGGCTTGAAAGGCTAATACAGGAACTACTATTATATTTCTGTTTAAATATGTCACTAATATGTAACGCACAAATGTTTCACATCTTATTTTGAATCTCAAATTATTTTGTTTTATGTGAAAGTATATTTAAACTTTTAATATATGTATATATATATATATATATATATATATATATATATATATATATATATATATTAATCTTTTAATATATATATATATATATATTTGGCTTTTTCCAAATTTTCAAAAATATCTTTTTATTTTAATTGGATATAATTAGAGTAAGTAATTTCTTCTTTCTAGTATTCAACACAAAATTTATGAGCTTCAAGTAAAACTTTCATAAAAAATAACATTTATTATAAAATTTATAAATATATAAAACAATACAAAATTATACCTAATTTCTTATACTATGCGCTTCCACCATGTGTTTTTTGTATCCTTCTCGATAATCAAAGACTTCTGGACATAAATGACAACAATATAAGTTCAGTAAATCTGAATGCACTAACCGTACATGATATTTCAATGCTGATTGGTTCGAATAAATTTTGCCACAATGTGGACAATTACCACACTGTGAACTATGGTGCGGTTGAACATCTTGAAAAGGGCGGACGTTAACTACACCTATATCACTAGCCACACTTGGAAGATCAATAGTAACTTCGATATTTTCTTCCTCCGTTTTTATTAAAGTTGGATTATCGGATGAATGTTCATTGCTTGTTAAGGAAGACGATTGCTCCACGGGTAATCTCAGCTTTGGGATACGTTTTTCTGTTTCTAAAGGTTCAACTGTTTTCTGCACAACAGCTAAGTGTTTCATCAATTCAGAAGTTGATTGGTGTTGTTGATCTACATAGTTTACTGGAATATTTCCTGCTGAAAATAAAATACTGTACAAAATCACATCGTTTTTATTATTATAGTGTGACGGAAAGTTTCATTACATATACACTTTTAAATAAAAAGGAAGTTATGGGTGAATATCCTCAATAGTCCATAACAAGAGCAAGTTAGACAAACAGCAAAAACAATGACGAAAGGTTAATCAATTTAATGGTAGTGAGATATTAAACGATGATGCAGAGGTAAGTAAGGGGGAAGGTTACCGATAGTGTAAAGAGTAAGTTGTAAGTACAATAAAAAGTTTATTGAAAAAAGCTTATTGTACATGGTACCTCTCGTATATACTCCCAGTTCGTGTAAATATTCATACCTATGTATCTATTATTAAATTAAGCATACTAATTAATAAAGTCAAGAATATGTGTACAAAACTTTTTTTATGATTGGAATCTCTAAAAGACATCGAAAGAAATAACCTTTTGTAGTAAAGTTATTGGCGGAAACGTACTAGAATGCTAGAATTACATCAAATACGTTACTTAACTTCCTATAGGTTATCTATGTGACTAACACACATTATTAACTCAATGTTGGTAAGATAACATATCGATGTTTAACTAACATCAAGTGTAAAATACAGCAATACAAAAATGTTAAAAAACATATGGATATACATACTTATTTCACTTATTTCATTTTCCGATAGGTAGATATACATTTAATAATAATACACTTAAATTGGGTGATAATGAATATTTTTTAAACTTACCTATATTTGAGTTACTCATAAGCGATCTTTCCAATATACTGGAATTATCTTTTGTTTCAAGAACAGTTTCCAAAATAGAAACCGGTTTTTCTCCTAAATTAGGAAAACATCCTAAATTCTCATTTACATCAGATTGTAAATGAACATCATCCATTTCCATTTTTATTTTATCAACACATACGACATCCATACTCTCTTTTAAAGAACTCATTTGTGCACATTTTCTATCCTTTATACTACTAGCTTGTGTAACATCTATATTTCGGGATGTATAATCTGATTTTTTTGGTAGTTTTGGTATAAATTTTGCTTTTTTTGGAATAGGTTGTGGTGGATCAGAGTCTTTCGATTTATTAGGTTTAGTAGTCTTTGGTGCTGTGGTTCGTATTGAAAAATCTGTACAACCAATTAATCCTGATACTTGCAAAACTTCTCCAGTTTGCAGAAATGAATGTAATCGATCTTTTGCCACTAAAACTTCACCATGGTACATAAATTTTAAAATTGCTAATAGATCATCATAGAATACATCTTTTAAGATCACTATTGGATGTGAGCAGGGATTTTCCTAAAAAATTATAATTGAAAATATAACATATACGTGTAAAACAATATACCTTAAATATACTCCTAAAATATGGGCTACAAGCAGATAATATAATTTTATGAGCTTTAATATTTATTCCTTCTGTAGTTAGTGTCACATCTGCCAAGTCTTCTGTTGTCTGAAGGCTTTCAAATGCTGAAATAAGGCTTGACTGGAAGTTGTTCCATTTCAAACAAAACTGATCAACAGACATTATTTATATAGAAAGTCTCACAGATTTATACACTTTATTCCATAATTTATTTTAACAGGCGTATTATAAATTAAATTTATAAACTTTGAATAATACAATTAAATATAAAAGAATAAATAAAATTATGTAAAATAAAAACAAATCTGTAAGCTTTAAAATAAGACACTAAACATCTGATATGTCAACGTATGTTACGTCAAAATAAATTGTAAAAGTTGGCAGATTAATTGAAGAACATAGAAGAAGTGACACTAGTAAACGTGGGGACATTCTCTATTTAATAATTTCTTTTATGGTTGTTTACTAAAAATAAAAATACATTCAATATTCAAAACACTTTTATCACAGTTTAATTTATATTTATCTGTCAGTATTTTGACCTTCAGTGCAAATACATGAGCCTACATTATACCTAGTTTAACTGGTGAAAGTACATAATGGATAAGAGAAATTCAGGGTGTAGTTTAGGTAACTATAAAATTATGTAACGATAATTAAAGAGAACATTTCGACAGACAATTGCACAGGTGAAAAATACATGTATTTTAGATTTGCACTGGTTAAAAAAAGTTGCAGTCAACATAACAGCTGTTAATAATCAAGCTAAAAAGTTAATTGAATCTAGAACATTAAAAAATGAATATGAAGCGGCTTGGCTCTTGAAAGCAATTACTTGTATTGATCTAACTACTTTAGCAGGAGATGACACACATAGTAACGTTTCTCGATTGTGTCGAAAGGTATATATTATCTCTTTGATTAAAAACATTAGAAAAATATGTGTATACATAATTTCTGGCACAAATAGTAATGAACAATTTTATATTCATTCAAAATTAATTGAATAAAATCATAATTAAGATTCGTTTTATAACATGAAAATGGGAATCTTTACGTAAAATATTTGTTTACATATTCGCCATAATCATGATAATCATCATTCATCAATTTCATCATAAACACGTTCGATAACATAGAAATATAAATACAATAGAGGACAGTTGCTATAACATTTTCCGATACTTAAAACCGCCATCAGTTGAATTCTATACTAATTATTTTTATAAAAGTGTCAGAATTGTGTATTAAAATATTCATTGTATTCGTCAGCGTAACGGATTATAGATGTTATTTCAGTATTGCTAGGCGAGATGAGATGGCACCGCGTCGACTAGCATTAAAGTGAATTCGAAATCGTCACTTTGTCTACACTACAAATTGATCGGTTACAACCAGGGGGTATAATGTTTAATAATAGTGAATAAAAAAATTAAAAACTCTTACCACAATAGAATTTAACAATTCTATATACGTATTTCGACAACCACGTTGTCATCCTCAGTAGAAAATCGTGCTTTTTTTTCTACTGAGGATGACAACGTGGTTGTCGAAATACGTATATAGAATTGTTAAATTCTATTATGGTAAGGGTTTTTAATTTTTTTATTCACTTAAAAGCCACAGTCTCCGATTTTTCTGTTTAATAATAGTGTTCTAATGTTAGGATATGACTCAAAGATGGCACTAGATACAGAAAGCTGCCGGTAAATTACCTGTCTTGACCACAAGTAGGCGTTTCTTTTAGTTTTATTTTATACGCCAAGCGGTTAAGAGCGAAGCACCAATAAATTGCAGTTTTTAGATATAGTGAACACGTGGTGGAACTTGATAAAAGTTATAAGATTTTAGCCTTGGGGATTTGTCTATGGTTACAACAGAGGTCGTAAATAAACACACGTTGTTCAATCGTCCGCTACTACATGTCCATGGCAATAGAAAAACAATACCACAAAAGGGTACCTCCTTGAAGAGAGACGTGAGATAGACAACAGTATTGTTTTGTGATTCTGCTAGCGTAACAAAAAGAAATCAATAGTTGCATTCTTTCTAGGTTTGTAGATTTACTGTTACCGGGAAATTTGAAATATTAGTTGCAGCGAATTATGCACTAAATTTGAAGTAAACATGAAATGTGTTATAAAATAGCAAATTAACATAAATAGCAAGTTAACTTCTTTTTTATTTTCTATTTTTAAAGTAGAGAGACGAATTTCTGAACAGACCACTTTGACAGTGAAATCTCATTGGTTGAAAGCAATTTGGCCTTGCTTTCAACCAATGAGATTTCACTATCAAAGTGGTCTGTTCAGAAATTCGTCTCTCTACTTTAAAAATAGAGTATAATAATTAATAGGATAATACAAAGGTATTTTTAATAATATAAAATATTATTAAAAATCTGGTGTGAAGAACACAAATACAGGTTCACTATTAATATTTTGTGAACGTGTCCGAACATATCCCTCCCCAGAGACGTAGATACGTATTTCGCCTTTCTACAGGCTCATCGGTACGCCCCTGCTGGAGAAAGAATATTTCCAGACACATTCACAAAAAGGAACCACATCGCCACATCACAGAAATTATCCAGACCGGGCGTAGAAGTAAATTCAGCGCTGCCTGTTTTCAGACAGCCGAAGTACCTCGCCCCGTCCACATAACCAAGTAACGACGCCTTTCCAAAGGTGGCACAGTCATCCCTCTAGAAACTGCATTTTGTTTGTGTCTTCACTCATCTACGGACTAACCGCATGTGTAATGTATCAGAATAATTGAAACATACATGAGTAGGTAAACCCCACCAGTTTTGTATAATACAAAGGTATTTTTAATAATATAAAATATTATTAAAAATCTGGTGTGAAGAACACAAATACAGGTTCACTATTAATATTTTTGTGAACGTGTCCGAACATATCCCTCCCCAGAGACGTAGATACGTATTTCGCCTTTCTACAGGCTCATCGGTACGCCCCTGCTGGAGAAAGAATATTGTGAATGTGTATGGAAATAATCATTCTTCAGCAGGGGCGTACCGATGAGCCTGTAGAAAGGCGAAATACGTATCTACGTCTCTGGGGAGGGATATGTTCGGACACGTTCACAAAAATATTAATAGTGAACCTGTATTTGTGTTCTTCACACCAGATTTTTAATAATATTTTATATTATTAAAAATACCTTTGTATTATACAAAACTGGTGGGGTTTGCCTATTCATGTATGTTTCTGATAAATTAATAGGATATCTTTCAAATAATTTGCAATTTATAATACATTCCGGGTTTACTTAGAATTTAATACATAATTCACCAACATATTTTATAATAAAAAAGCGCCAACCAAATAATAACTTTCTATTGAAGAAATTCATTTATATCAGAATATAATATGCTTAATAATGTCTTTGGACTCAAATGTATGGGTAAACAATAATAAAATACCATGATATTTTATAAACACATTTATTAAATGCACCTGTATAAAATATTTGTATTATGCCAATTGCCTTCGTTTAAATGCATCGACAAAATAGTTTTTGGTATGAATCGGTGTCAAATACAAGAGAATATTACACATATATGCTATGTGAAAAGAAATACTTATATCTTATAATTTGGTACAAACTATACAAGTGCCCCATATCGTTATGTTCAAATTTTAGGAGTGTAAAGTAGACTTCATTTCAAGTAACAAAAAAGCAAAACTTGTATATCCATTTTTTTTGTTTCAAAGTTACAGATCTATGATTGTGATTGTCAGGTCATGAAAAAAAATGTAATCCTAAAGTCAATACAAACTGATTTTATTTAAAAAAAGTTATACGATTGAATTGCCATATGTTCGGCCAGTGATTGTTAACGTCGCATAATAAAATGTTATCCTAAAATAAATAAACACGTGTCGTAGTGCATACAGAAATTTCTTGGAGATCTACAAAAAAGAGTACTGGAAATTGATTTATGATAAAGAAGGTTCTTACTTATTTCGTAAGTGCTGAACCATGAATATCATACAATAAACAAATGTTCAGATGACTGTTAACGTTGCATTTTTTAATAAAGGATTACTAATGCCTTACTGATTTTCTTCTCAAGAATATGCGGACATGCATTTTGTGTATGGCTACTGTAACGGCAATACACGTCAAGCAGTTATTGAATAGCGACATCGGTTTCCTGATAGGCGCATTCCTCATTACAGAACGTTTCTGAAAGTACACAGAAAATTTCGGGAATGCGGACTGCGTGATTATCTTTTCGACCGAGGAGTAAATTTGCCAGCAGATTTAGGGGAAGAAGCAGTAGCTATTGTTACAAGGGATCCAACTCTCACTGTACGTCGAAACGCTAGACAACTACGAGTGCCACGAACGACAGTTTGGCGAATTATAAAACGTGAGATATCACTATCGCAGGGGACACGGTTTGCTTGAGGCAGACCACTATGCTCGTCTAGTTTATTCTACCTGGATATTAAGACAGTCACGGCTTCATTTTAATTTCTGCAGAACAGTCCTCTGGACAGATGAATCTATGTTCACAAGAAGTGGTGTTACAAATCTGAGAAACCTGCACAGGTGGTCATCAGAAAATCCCAAAGCTATACGCCCATCTAAATTTCAACATGAATTTTCTATTAACGTTTGGGCGGCCCTAATCGATGACTTGTTGATTGGTCCTGTCGTTCATCCTGGGAGGTTACATGCGGACAATTACCTTCAATTTCTTATTGACGAACTGCCAGGTCTTTTAGAGGATGACCCACTGAATATTCGACGAGACATGTGGTTTTACATGGATGGGGCACCACCACATTTCGACATTGCTGTCCGAAATTGGATTAACGTCAATTATACAAGATGGATTGGCCGAGGTGGTCTTGTTGCATGGCCACCCAGATCACCCGATCTTAATCCTCTTGACTTTTATTTATGGGGGTATAGCAAACGCCAATTAAGTTGGCGCGAGGAGGGGTAAGTTCGCGCAGGATTAGAAGTAGTGGGGAGATTTGTATTTGGTTTTACATCAAATGTCAGATAATTCGAACCTCTGAGCGTGTATCACTTTATGATCCCCTAGCAAAGACATTATGTTCCGTCAAACGTCAATGACTAATGTATTCTGACAGTTACTTGAGTAGTGGGGGTGGACGTTTTTAAGAACGGCTTCTGCGCACCCCCTCCTCGCGCCAACTTAATTGGCGCTTGCTATACATGAAAAATTTAGTCTACGCGCAAGTTTCGAACACAAGAGAACAGTTGTTAGATCGTATTCACCTGGCTGCCAAGCAAATCCTACAAAACAAGTATGAAATTCGGATAAGTACTTCTTCTGTTGGTTTAGGGGCATAAGCCTGCATTCAACAAGGAGGTGGACATTTCGAAAATATTATTAATTGAACTTTTTTAAATAAAATCAGTTTTTATTGACTTTGGGATTACATTTTTTTTCATGATCTGACAATCACATTCATAGATCTGTAACTTTGAAACAAATAAAAATGGATATACAAGTTTTGCGTTTTTGTTACTTGAAATGAAGTCTACTTTACACTCCTAAAATTTGAACATAACGATACGGGACACTTTTATAACAATATGTATATAAATGTGCAACACAAAAAAGAAAAAATATAGGTACATAGATTTCCAAATAAATGAATAAATATTATAACAAAAGAAAGGAAAATAATACATCAATTTTATATGGATGAACATCGCACATTGCAACGCCTGTAAGATAGGCCCAAAAAGTTTTCAAAATGAGAACTTAAAGTCGGTATTGTGAAATTTATAAAATATTATTTGCAAGAGCTTGTGAAACGTCTTAAAGTAAAGTGTATTAATAATATTTAGATCTCGGTTTCCGGGTTGAAACCTCGTCGAGTTAGGCGTAATTGCAATTACGCCTAACTCGACGCGGTTCCAACCCGGAAACCGAGATCTACATCTAGAGAACGACCGCGGAAACCTACACCTACATGTATTAATAATATGTTTCGCTATAACACACTTTACAAAACTACTATAATACAACTCACAAAATTTACAAAACTATATACAAAATTACATATACAACGATTGAACGATATAATACAAGAGACCACAACACAATACGAATATCGAATATGGCGAAATACGACTACCGACAACGAGCCGCAACAAACAAGTGCTGTCACCTATCGCGTTCAAAACAAACCCCGAATCACGCTAGCAGAATCGTCAGATGGCGCTGAAATCAGCGATTTTTACCTTACATTTAACCACCCCACCCACTGGTCCATGGCTTCTAAAATGCCATTTTATGAGTGTATATTAACCAATACAAATGCGCTAGCATAATTCAATAGTGTTTCTTTATTCATAGGAAAAAGAACACCTTTTAAGAAAATGAGTATGGTATTTACCATTTTGGAATTAAAGGGGCATGTGGAAGAAGGGATTATGTAAGAAAAAACAATATTTAGGAGATAATTATATTTTAATAAACTTAGGTGACATTTTTTAATTAAAGGTAATTTTAAGATTTGATTTGTTCAGTTAGAATGGGTGTGTGTGTTTTCAAGGATTGACTGATGTTAGCTTACTCTTTTTTATTTAAATGTACATAACCCCTTTTCTTTCATGAATTGTCATGATGGTAATAAGTTGACTAAACATAAAGTACAGGTTCAAGTATTTTAATAACAGTGTATTACATGGAAATACAAGAATGTAAAATATTAAAAAAAAACATTAAGGCATCATTTGGTACGTCGTCTTTGTTGCCTGAGATTCTCGATTTCTACGTTAAAAATCTGTTCATAAAATCCCCTATATTCTTCCGGGATAAAAGGTAGCTGTTCCCGAATATTTTTAGGGTTTGGTTGCGACACGGTCCCTGTTTTGTGATGAATTCTACTGAATTCAAAGTTTGAAGTTTTTAAATAGTGAATAAAAAAAAATTTTGAATAATTTTGAATGGGGTGTACTCTTCTTAACAATTCGTTGTATAAATAGCTACCAAACTTTTCAACATGTAGTTATCCACTTTATAGCATCCCTAAATGGAACTTTTCGCTAATCCCATCTTATTGTCTACATCTCGAAAGTAGTGTTTCATATTTTTAACAGTCGACTGTTTTGTGGATGCTATTTTAATGATTTGTGTGTATTTTTCTGGGGTAAATATTCAGGGAGTCGTGTCCTCTGTCCTTATTGTGTGTTCGAAATCGTTATTGGAGTCTAAATAAGTGTGTCCCACTAGCGGGGAATTTGTGATCAGTCACTTCAAAAATATCGTTCATTATCACCAACTGGTGTAAACAAATCATCTGGAAGTTCTTGTTCTGCCCAGCGCATGAGTTAGAACACTCTGAAAGATTTCTTTTTATTTTCGCATTTTCAAGTTTGCACGAAATTCCATAAGCAGCTTTATAACCTCTGCATTTCCTCTGCCGTCCACATCTTCTGTGCGGGTTTGCATTATGGATTGGTAGGCTTCAGTAGTGATCACGTAGATCCTCAAGTTATAAAACTAAATTTTTCTTAGGTAGCATTAATTTTTGTCTTTCATATCTTTTTCACAGTCCTTAGCCAACTCAAAGCCATTTCACATTCTCCTCGTGTTCCGTATTTGATTCCCAGAATCGAATTTGCTGCATGTGTCACTTTTAATATGACTGAAGAATAAATTGAACTTAGTGGAAAGCACTTTCGCATATGAAGCTTTTTTTATCAAAAAATTGTCTGGTTTATTCTGTCCTCTACAGTCTTTCAGATATAGTCTATAGATGAGTGACATATTCAGAATTGAGGCCAGATACATGTTATGTGGATTGCTTGTTCATCAATGGAATTGTTCAATAAGAAATCTATTGATGTGCTGCATATGAAATTCAGCAAATATATATTTTGGAGCGAATGAAAGGGTTATGAGCACATAGCTTGTTCTTACACAGCATCTTTGATAACACAGGCCTGCGATGGTCAAATTGTCTGGATTTTATACAGTGATTTCAATAGATTTTTTGGTGCTGAAAATGAGAAAATTATTTAAAAAATTCCATCACGCAAGGTTTTTTTACAATCTGGGGTTTTTTGACCTATCTGCATGTATTAGTCTTTTTGTAAAGGACAATTTTGTTAAACCGTTGTTTAAATAAACTATTATAATTTTTTTACTTATGATGATGCAAGAAGTTGATATTCTGAATAAACATACACTAGATTTATGATAAAGAAGTTATAAATAGAAATAATTGAGCATGTCGCAAGACATGACTCATCATCTTCCTGTTACTGCATGTCTACCTCCCCACCACCACTACAAACATATTGCTATTCTAGACAAAACAGTTAGTTCATTCAATATCTTCTTTACAACTGTGGTGTGAATTTGTGTAATTAGTTGACATTTGTGATTAGTTGCTGAGTTAATTTAATTTTTATTTTAAGAGTTTTTTTAAAATTAAATTCCAATGGCATCAAGAGGCTGTGTCAATGTACCCAACTCCTTCTGCTATATTTGTGGAAAGTTTACAGTAAAAAAAAAACAAAGAAACATTACAGATTTTGTAAAAAAAGTATATTTTGCATATTTTGGTGTGAAATTAGGAGACCAAGACAAACCTTGGGCTCCTCATAAGGTTTGTTCAGTGTGTGTTGAAGAGCTTCGCCAGTGGTCACAAGGAAAAAAACAGTCTTTTCGCTTTGGAGTGCCTATGGTTTGGAGAGAACCGATCAATCATAGCGATGATTGTTATTTTTGTTCGTGTGTAGTAGACGGATTCAATTTAAAAAACAAAAAGGACATCGTTTACCCAAACCTTCGATCCGCAACACGTCCTATACCTCATGGACCAGAAGTACCTGTTCCTTCACTACCAGATACATTAGATGATTTATTCCGAAGAAGAATGATATTATTCCGAAGAAGATGCACTAGTTTTCTGTAATGATGTACCCGGGCTCATGGAACAATTCCACGTAGAATATAATGTTTCTGAATGGAGACTCTTTATTGACTCTTCAAAAAGGAGCCTTAAGGCTGTTCTTCTACACAATGGAAGTAAATATGCTTCTGTACCAGTGGGACATTCAGTTCATTTAAAAGAGTGTTATGAAAATCTTGAGCTACTTTTAATTAAAATTCGTTACAAGGATCAAGGCTGGACAATTTGTGGTGATTTGAAAGTTCTTTGTTTGTTACTTGGACAACAAAGCGGTTATACTAAATATCCTTGTTTTTTGTGTGAGTGGGATAGTCGTGATAGAAAGCAGCACTATTGTAAAAAGATGTGGCCACCAAGACAAACCTTACAACCTGGAATGAAAAACATTGAAAGAAAAAGTTTAGTAGACCCGAGCAAAGTTTTGCTTCCTCCATTACATATAAAACTAGGGTTAATGAAACAATTTGTGAAGACATTAAAAAAAGATGGAGAGTGCTTCAAGTATCTTTGCAGCCAGTTTCCCCGCTTGTCAGAAGCAAAGATAAAGGAGGGTGTTTTTTTTGGGGCGGATATAAGAAAGCTTATGAAAGATGAAAATTTTGAATCTAAAATGGAGGAAGCAGAAAAACAAGCATGGATAGCCTTCAAAAATGTGGTTACAAATTTTCTTGGCAACAAAAAACATGAAGATTATAAAAATATTGTGCAAAATATGTTAGAAAAATTTAAAACCTTAGGCTGTAACATGAGTTTGAAGGTGCATTTTCTAGATTCGCATCTCGACTACTTCCCTGAAAATATTGGTGCAGTAAGTGAGGAGCAGGGGGAAAGGTTCCACCAAGACCTAAAAAAGATGGAGAGAAGATACCAAGGAAGATTGAATATAAGCATGATAGCTGATTATTGTTGGATGTTAAAAAGGGATGGTCCACTACGAGATTACAGAAGAAAAAGCACAAAAAGGAGTATGGAAAGACAAAGAAAAAGATATTATAAGGACTTGTAAAGACATAAATAGTATTTTTCTGTTTCTTTTCATTAGATTTAATGATATTTGTAAGTAATTTTGTTTTTTATATCCTGTGTAAATAAATTCAAAATGTAACTAAAAATTATTTTTAATTTTAAGAAAATATAATTTGAAGCCTTTTTGTGAAAAATCCTTACGTGATGGAGAAAAATAGAGTTCATATTTGTATTTAGCGCCCAAAAACACATAAGAATCAGCTATCAAGTTTAAAACAATTTTTAGAAAGTTAAAAAACGCAGGCCTGTGTAATTAGTACAACATAACCCCTTCTACCACTCTGTATCTGCTTAAATTTAGGTAATAGAGCCAAGTCTCTATAGAATAAGACACATATGCACATAATTCCTTCATCCATAATAAAACCGGTCTTTTAAAAAAAAGTTCCATAACCCTTTCTTCCACTTGCCCCTTCAATTAAAATTATGAGAAACAACTAAAATGAACGAAAAAAATCTCATGGGTCAAAGAATATTAAATATATAAAGGAAAATATTACTGTTGACAATATTATTAGCACATAAACTACAGCTATGCTAACGTTCAAAGTAAGAGAAAGCATTGGAGACGAAATAGTTGGAGAACCTATGATTTGTTAACAAATTAAATAAAGTTCCACAACCATATTGTCCAAAATTTTCCCATTTTATTAAAATGAAAAATCCCATCCCTACAAAGCAACGAAGAACTGTTAGAAGGTACATTGATGAATAAGAGGAGATCGTATCTGTTTCCAAAGGAATAAAGAATAAAATGATTTGACCGGAGAACCAAACAGTAGCTCTTTTCTGGAAGATTCCATTGTGGAATAAAACTCTTGACATAAATATCTCTTTTTACGAAAATGGAAACTTCTTTTCATAGTTTAAACATAGTTTAAACGAGGGTTGCAGTACTACCCCATCCTCCCTACTATCCAGATCTTGTCCCTTGTGACTTCTTCTTCCTGTTTTCTCTAAGTTGAAGCTGAAGCTCAAGCTGCGTCGTTTTGAGACGATTAAGAAGATCCAGACCGAATCGCGGGCAGTGCTGAACACGTTAGCACACGAAGACTTTCAGCACTGCTTCCAGTATTGGACAAGTCGCTGGAATCGGTGGATTTATGCGAAAGGAGAGTGCTTTGAAGGGAATAGTAGTGAATAAGTTGTAAGGTCATTTTACAGTGTTCTTTTCACATTCCGGAAATTTTTGGGTAGCACCTCGTATTTCCTTTACAGTCTTCACTCCCAATTCTTTTTTAATTTCTTCATTTCTTTTCAATGCCTCTGACTCCTAGTACTTTGAAGACAAACGCATGTGTACAGATACAGATGTTTTTAATATTTGTATTATACCAAAGAAATTTGAGCACATCAATACGTTAAGCACGTATTACGCAATTGTTGCAAATGAAACAGACATGCAAATTTCTTTGGGATATTTGCTGCCCATGGAACAACTAAAATAGAAAGGTAACTTCTGTAGGAAGCACGAAACCAAGATTTCAATAACGGATGTGCAGTCAACTAAAGTTTTTATAGAAATCTATACCTAATGCTAACTTATTTTGCATTTTTTTTCGTAATATAAATTGGATTTACACATGTATAGTTTAGTGGTGCCACTAATTACTGACGCCTCAAAAAAATACAAACCTTTACTGGTGTGTTAATTACAATGTAGTAAATTTGCACAACAAAAAGGGTTTATGTTTGAATTTTATGTTTTCTAAGACGGCAGTGAGTAGTGGACCACTTAATCTATGCATGTGTAAACCCACTTTTATACATATTGCTATGCTTTCCTCTCCGGGTTTCCAATGGGAAAGCGTGGTATTTATACTCCGACAACATTTATACGGCGCCAGTAGAAAGTATAGACAAAGTGTTAATTATAAATAAAAATCACAATTCTCAAATAAATTTTAATATAAAAAAAAATAAAAAAAATTGATTCTTTATAAAGTATAAAGAGCTGTGTAAAACAATTATACACAAAGAGGTAAAATAATTTGCTGCTATTGACCGCAAAGCAAATTCAAACGTCCTCTAATTAATCGCGAACTAAATTATATCTAATAAATTGCAAAGATACTTTTTTCTTTCACCCCTGATAAACAAATTCAAAAGTAAACAGATAAACCTGTCAGACCGAAATCTCTAACATATATGCGATACCACATGTACAAAAACACCAACCTTGAAATCTAAAACGTTCTAGAATTTAACGTTACAAAAAATTTACTTGAAACGAAAAACTATCTTTATCATTTATATTTTAATTAATATTAAAATATATAGAAATTCATACAATCAAAAATACAATAATAAATGCATACAGTAAAGAAATAATATGATATAATATAAAATAAACTTACGTAGTTTTATTTTTTCTTAATATAAGAGACACCTCGAGTAAGAGTTTAATTAAATCAAAACTACGAGATATTCAAACTCGTATAAATTCGGTAATGACTTCAGCAATCATAAACACTATTAATTCAAAAACAAAAAACGAAATTACTTGAAATAAAGATAAAGAGTTTTATCTTCTAATATGCGATTCTCTTACTCGGGTAACAAAACGTGTCTCCAGGAAATAGCATGGCAAAACGGCGTACTAACAACGCTAGTCAAAATAAATCAAAATACAATCTGTATTCATACATAATAAATTATACAGCCATCGAAAATTATAGTTCAATATAAAATAATGTTTTTCTTCAAAATGTTGCGGGGAAAAAACCATAGCAATATTTATAAAAATAAAAATACAATATTTTTTAAATCAATATTGTAACTTCAATGAAAAAAGTTGCAAATTTATTCGCTGGCTTTACAATATTGATATAAAAATTAAAAATAATTTTTAATACAAAGAATACACCAAAAAGAATTGTTAGAAACAATACTTTTGTAATTGTCAGCTTATGAAACTGGATTGGGTTTATGAACAGAAGAAATATTTACATATGGCAATTAAATTATGGTTATTAAAATGTCGTTCATAAATTACATAAGTGTTATAAATTTAGTCTCTTGTTAAATTAGGAAAGTGTGGATGGTTGACACGTTTTACCCAAGCTTTAAAAAGTTCAATATTATTTTTAGGAAAACAGTGTCTACGGCTATCCATATTACTACAGTCTGTCACACAACATCATAACTCGACATTATAAAACACTATAAGCATAAACAAACAATAAACGGCAGAACTACTTCAACTATAAAACCTAAAACTTCCTAAATTGACGAACACACGAAGTCGTTCCTTCGATTACTATCACCCTGCACCTGCGCAGTCAATTTTAGATGCTTAGACAAAGCAGCCATATGACATCTGTCTACCATTAACTTATTTTCCAATAGTAATTTAAGTTTCCACCCTGTGTTTCTGCCATCGGGCATCATGTTTATCGCTATTTTCAGCGTAGTCACTTTTGTCCGCCAGACGTCACTAGATTATCTGGTGCCACTTGATACAACAAACTTTACTAACAGAAACACGTGTCTTTGGCTGAAGTAAACATTGGAAAATACGAGGTGTATGTCCATGTGTACAGATACAGATGTTGTAATACATGTTTTTTGCATTTATAATATTTGTATTAATTTGTATTCGCAAATACTTGATGTGTTTACACATCGATATGCTATTTTTGGGTATATTGAGGCATCTGGCTACGAGTTAGTAGACAGAGACACTTTTTTACCTGTACCTGTACATCGTACTTTATATTCATGGCTGCTAATATTGACAAAAGACTTACTTACAAAACTAAATTAATGTCAAAATCGTTATAAGACATGTCCCGTTTTTTTTTTTGACGCGGACAGTATTTCTTTCTCTCCTTAATAACGGCCTAGCTGTGTGTGAGAAAACTCTATTAACGGCGGGCCTCCCTTGGTTGTCAGATGTCACATCAGCTGACGGCACAAGATTGCGCTTATTGTGCGGGAGCGAATCTTAGGATGTCACTTCGAAACTGCACTGAAGAGATCGTGAGATCGAAACAAATGTGTCTGTAGTTGAAGTGACCCTCTGGTTAAATACATTGTGTATGTCATGTGTACAGATACATATATGTTGTTAACATGTATTAATTTGTATTCAGTGATTTATATCTTTAGCGTATGGTTTTTGACATTTAAATGTCAAATATTGTTTAAATTATTTTTAGGCCGCGCGACCTCTTCCTGAAGATCTTTTAAATTCTCTTGGATTTGAATATAATGATGATTGTCCGGTTAGAACAGCTGCGGTTTGTGTTTACCCTTCTAAAGTAAAGTCAGCAGTTGAGACATTAACAAAATTTGGGTTAAAGGATAAAATACAAATAGCTTCTGGTAATTATTTTACTTTAAAAGTCGCATATAGAGTATCTATTATAAAATTTAAATTTTTACAGTGGCGACGGGCTTTCCATGTGGCCAGACTCCACTTAGCACTAGATTACAAGAAATTAAATTTGCAGTTAGTCAAGGCGCTACAGAAATAGATGTTGTTATAGATCGCAGTTTAGTGCTAACTGGACAGTGGGAAACACTATACAATGAAATTGTTCAAATGAAACAGGCTTGTGATAGTTCTCATTTGAAGGTTATATTGGCTGCCGGTGAATTGGTAAATTTAGACAATGTAAGTTTATTAAAGAAAAATAGTCTCCATTGTATTAACGTATAATATTAACAAATAGGTTTACAAAGCGTCTCTAGTTGCAATGATGGCTGGGGCAGATTTTATTAAGACGTCTACTGGAAAAGAAACCATTAATGCTACTTTGACGTTTGGGATTATTATGGCGAGAGCTATAATAGATTACTATAATAAAACTGGTTTTAAGGTAGGTGTATCCATTCTGTGTAATTTAGAACATATACTAACGAGCTATCAAGATAATTTGTAATCGAGTCATTCATGAATTTGAGTCCGTATGTCTTTTCCGATTGTAATCGTTACATAGTTATAATGAGTGATCATTAAAATTTTCACACTCAAGTAAGCCATGTATATAAAAAACATGTCGTAGCTTAAGTTACTAGCGATCAGTCAATATGTGTTCAAACGTCATGATTGTCATAAAATAAATTAAAATGTTGGATTTTATATTAAATATATTTTTGTACTCGCTTATCAAAACCTGTCATTTCACGATTCGATTTGTGTGCGTAAAAAGTCACTTTAAACACGAGTGCGTAAAAGTAAAGTTGGTACTTCCTGGAACTTGATTAATTTAGTGACATTTTAAAATCATAAATCCCTAACCTTAATAATATGCTACCCAGTTCGTTGTTTTTCTATGAAAATAAAAGGAAATGAAATAGAAATTGTTATATTTGAAAGATATGTAATTCAATGTCAGAACAGCAACAAATATTATTTTTTAAATTTATAGAAAACTAAAAAAAAAATTGTCAGAAGTGGGATTCGAACCCACACCCTCAGAGAGGACCAGAAACCTTGAATCTGGTACCTTAGACCATTCGGCCATCCTGGCAGATACTAGTAATATCGTTAAAAATACTTATAAATATAAAAATTTTCAAATTATATTTATATTTTATATAAATATTATTATTGTTTATAGTTCTCGTACAGAAAATATTGTACAAACTTCGTGCGTGAAACATTTCGCGAATTCGTGTCCATAAAGCGCTCGCCTGCGGCTCGCACTTTAAACTAGTCACTCATTCGCGAAATATGATTTCACGCACTTGGTTCGTAAATAACTATTATCATTTTTATAAAAGATGTGAGGAAGTATCATTCTACCATATGAGCAAAAATTATTTAGATAAGGGATGGCCATGGTTGGGAAGATCACTGTTTTTGATAGGTTCAGCTTGTTGTTGCCAATTAAATGTCAGTTTTGATTTGAAGTAGTTGTAATTATATTGGTTATGTTAGCTAATCACTGATTAGCGATAGTGATTAGCGAAATTGGAAGTACGTGGAAGTGAGGCACACATTTACGAGTTCGAATATATCATTCGGTTTGCCGTGGGCGGCTATAATGTCGGAGATGATAGACACTGTGTCCGGGATCGGGACCTTCGTGAAAAGAGATTCAACGTCAAAACTAACTAGTAAATCACTAGTGTCTAAGGAAAAATCCTGTACACGAGTTACAAAATGTTGAGAATTTTTAATCGCAGAGTTACTGTCACCTGTGTATTGTTTGAGCGTGTTAGATAAATATTTGGCTAATTTGTAGGTGGGGCTGTCGATAGCGCTGACAATGGGGCGAAGAGGCACGTTGAGTTTGTGAATTTTAGGTAATCCATATAATATCGGCGGCTTGGGATAAGAGATTTTTGTATGTCTCCGGGGATAGATGATCGTTTGATGAGATCTGTTACAGAACGTTCTATCCGGGCCGGGGTTCGTGTGGCAGTGTGTACATTGGCGAAACTAAGCGGCCAGTCAGCGTGCGTGTGTCCGAACATGAACGTTGTACTATACTGTTACATATAGCCGGTTCAGCGCTGGCAGAACACAAACTAAACTCCGGTCATTAAATTCTATTCAAAGATGTCAAGGTTCTGTCCCGTGAATCGCATTATTTCCCTAGGAAAATCCGTGAATCTATTGAAATCTACAAACATCCCCGCAATCTCAATAGAGACGATGGCTATACGTTACATCCGACGTGGCAAACTCTACTGCACTCAACTAAGAATCACCACGCCCATACGACGCATGCCATTGGCTCATTGTCCCCAGCCAATAGCAGGCCACCATCTGACCCGGCCGGTCCCCCCTATATAAGTAGTACCGGTCTCTGTCATAGCATCAAAAAAACATTCTCACTGCGTCGTCTGTTCGAGCAGTACACCAGCTGATAGAACATACGACTTTATACCGTCATACGAAGCCGGAAGCAATGGCCGGCCGAATTGTTACTTTAACAAAATTAATACTAAATCCAAACACCACGATCCACTGGTCACAGGAATTAAAAGAAGAGACATTCGAGATAATTGACCGAACGTTCAACGAACGAGATATCCAGCACATTCTACGGACATCGCCAAACATATTTATGGTAGATCCAAACCAGCGAAAAATACAAGTCAGGATACCAGAAAAAAACACCGAACCGCTCAAAGAAGAAAAAAAACACCACCGAACACAGAACAAGATGCAAACTGAAATCAAAACCGCAGAAGACTTTATATACCCGAAATTCACGAAGAAGCCAAAAATAGACGAAACAACCTCACCGATCGAAAATAAAAATTCTTACGACGCCCTCGAAAACAAAACTGAAGAAAAAATGGAAGAAGAAACTTCCGAATTCACTCCACAGCCTTCAACATCAGCTAGCTCGCCCAGGGTAAGTGACAAAACCAACACCACACATAACACAACAACTAAAACACAAAAACCACACAAAATTGCACCAATAATAGTAATCGAAAAAGACAAATGGACACACATACGACACTTACTTAAATCAAACAACATTAACACTGTAGAAAACAAACTGGTGAAACCAGGAAATACACATCGAACCGACAACTGACGAAGACTACCGAAAACTAAAACACATACTCGACCAAGAACAAATACAATTTTACACTTTCCAACTGAAAAGCGAAAAGACACTAAAGGTAGTCATGCGTGGCATTCCTACCTTTATCACAGACACTGACATCACCGACGACTTAACTGACCAAGGATACCCGACTTTAAAAATTAAACGCATGAACGGCAAACACGGAATACCAACACCACTTGTATTAATCGAACTGACGAGACAATACAAGTCAATCTACAACATACGCGACTGCTGCGGACTCGCAATAAAAATCGAACAATTAAACAAACGGACAGACATTATACAATGCCACAAATGCCAGACTTTCGGACATCACCAAAGAAACTGCAACGTTAACTACAGATGCATGAAATGCGGAGACCAACATTCGACACATCTATGTACAAAGACAAAAACAACCCCACCAAAGTGTGCAAACTGCGGTGGCCCTCACCTATCCACTTTCATAAACTGTCCCAATAACCCAAACAATCCCACAAACAAAACCACACCTCAACCTAAATACATACCAGCACCACCTCCAACAACAAATCAATGGACACAAAGACAAAAAAACACGACACTTAACACAGTTGACGAACTAGCACTTGCCTTAGGCAATATGCTAATAACACTACACTCGACAAACGCAACAAACGAACAAATACAAAACTTCGTAAAACAAATACAGACAATAATAACACTTTACAATAAAACACATTAAACACACACACAACTGAAACGCAAAAAAAAAAAAAATGTGATGATGACCAACAAACAAACACACATGACTTAAACGCAAAACGCGACTGACGCACAGACTTTACACGCACAATACAAACAGGACCGCACAAAAAACACAACAACGCACGATTAAATCAGACTCAAACACATCACAACCCTGGGAGATACGAAACAATGGAGTGGAAATGAAGGCAACTTCGACCACAGAACAAAATTCAACGACCCATACACTGTCATAGCATTCTTCAAGCTACTGCGAAACGACGAACATCTACGTACAGCCCTGAAGATGTCCCTTGAAACAGTGGACGAAACGTTGGCAATTACACCTAACTCGGCGCGGTTCCAACTCGGAAACCGAGATCTACACCCGGTATTTATTTCACGCGTTTAACATCACGCTTTTGGATCGTTATTGACAAATATCAATTTCACTTGGTCATACTTGCGCCATCTCTGTGTCAGACCGATAACATTCTGAACCCTGCTTTAATACAATATTTGGTGTAGGACCGAATTAAATAATATTTTAAATGTGAATTAAAAAAATAATTCTAGTAAATCGTTACAAGAACAATAAAAATTTTGTTTTTAGGTTACTAACTTTTCTATCATTGTCTCCCTATTTTAAAATTATTTATGAGAAAATATTATTTTGCGTTAACAAATTTGAATGTAAGTTCGTAATTATTTAAACAGAAAATAAATTCGGATGTTGAATATTCATACTCTGAATTTGAAAGGATTTGATTTATGTGAAAACAAATCATGTTCTTTTGAATCATGTCCTTGGAAATCAAAGGTCTACATTTTAATTATTGATTTTACCTATAAAAATTCTCCACCATTCTCGCATACTTGATTTATAACAAAGACTATATTTTAAAAATAACGTATTTTTTTATAGATAGGATTGAAACCTGCTGGTGGAATTAGGACTAGCCAAGATGCTATCAATTGGCTCATTATGGTGAAGGAACTTTTAGGAAACGATTGGCTAACGCCTGAACTATTTCGATTTGGGGCTTCTGGTCTTTTAGGAGAAATAGAATACAAGTTATATCAATATGTAACAGGAAAAAAGGCAACTGCTTATGAATTTTCTATGGGCTGAAAATAATGGTTGACAATTCTAGATATAACTCATTTAATTACTTAATTTTATTAATTTGGTAACACATAATGTAAAGATAACTTTTTTCTTGTGATGAAAATGGTTAAATATAAATTAGCGTTACACTCGAAAAAGCGTTTTATTTTGATGATTCATGATTCCCCAAATTCATACAATTTATTTATTTGCAAAATAAAATATGTATTTTCTATCCGTACTGTATTTCTGTATATGTCACGTCACCTTTAAGTGTATTGGCTAGAAGTTAACGTTACATTGTTGACCAATGAGGCATCAGCATTAAAGCGAAAGAACTCGAGTATATTTTAATTAATTACAATTTAATATATATATATTTTTGAATAATTCTAAGTAATAATTACTATCAGAACGTCTAATTAATTGAAATTTTCTCAGTCAACTTGCTGCGCACATATTCACTGGCCAATGCTATTGGGGGAAACCCGTAGCGTGATCTCGAAGCCTAGAGACGAAGGCGTTTAGAACTATTATTAGTGTGCTATAGTTACCCAAAGAAGCACGCTAATCTGCGTAGCTTGTTAAGTTCGTTGCGTATACGCTGAATTTGAATAAGATTTAATTTAACCACTGCAGTGTAGCAGATTCTGTTTGTGATAGTATAATATACAGTTTGGTATGATTCCTTTTGCTGCAACTCTGAAGAGGATATAGAGGTCAAGACGCGAGCTATCAAACGCTCAGCTTTCGTCCAACAGATACACTGCCCAAAACAAATCACTTTAATCCACAAGTTGAAACGTTTCTTTGTGATCATTATTATTTTTATTTACCTTTTTTGAATTCATATTTTGTAAATATTATGTCGCATTAATTAAGACCTCATTAATTTTTTTATATTTAACTTGTAAACGAATTCATGAATTTGGTACCATTCAAATTGTCTCATATACCGGTACGGAAAGACAACACTTATAATCGGGACGTAAACCTATGTATAAAAACACGGCGCAGTTGCCAGTATCGCCTCGTATGTAGCAACGATTAGAAACCAAGCCCCCACCACGCATACAGTCTTTCGATATACAAACTACAAGTATGACTAGTGCGCAGTGTTCCCATATGGAAGGGATATTCCCTTTTTGGAGGGAAATTGGAATGTTTGGGGGAAAAAGGGACTTTTTTAGGAAAATAGTTATTTTAGAGGGAATTTTCATACTATATAAAATATGTATTTTTTTACTAGTAGCAGCAGATGAAACAATGAAAGATTATTTTTTTTATTATAGATATACCTAATCAGCAATATTTTCATTCACTATAATACGCATACTACGCATTATAGGTACATTTTTCCTCTAAGAAATTTATTATGCCTTGAAAAAACGCAAACAAAATGCGCTTTCAGCACTGTCTTTGAAGCCACCTGCATGTTAGAGCGCGGTATATTCGATACGTGATCGTTGACGATATACATATCTGCAGTTTTTTCTTATAATCAAAAGACCGACAAAGTAATCGCAATCCTATAAATTCATTTAAAAACTCTATACCGCAAATTGTGTTCACACAGTGTTCTTTAGTTACTCGAACAGTGAAGACTATAAAATATATTATCTTCCATAAGTTTTATTAATTAATGTGTAATACTAAAGCTAAAAATTAATAGATTTGATATCAATTATGAATCCATCGGTATCACAATCTGAACCTAAGAAGAAAGTATTTTGCTTCAATTGGTTAAAGAACGAAGATTTTAAGCATTGGGTTGTTCCCATTCCAAATTCAAAAAATTTATGTAAATGTTCAGCTTGCGGTAAAACTTTATCGTGTGGAAAAAGTGAACTGCAAAAACACGCATCAAGTTTGAAACACCAGAAAAATATTAAGTTAAGAGCATCGAATAAAACATTAATGAAAGATTATTTTTTTTATTATAGATATACCTACATCTATTTTTATATCACTTCTATCCCTAAAAATTATGGTAATCAGCAATATTTTGATGACAAAAGCAAATAATGAAAAAGCGGAGCAATTAAAACATGAAAAAGCTGTTAAAAGAACGGAAATTGTAATTGCGAGTTATATAGCCGAACATAACATAGCTTTTTCCAATGTTGAACATTTACTACCAATGTTGCAACATATTATACCAGATTCAAGAATTTTAAATGATATACAACTCAAAAGTACAAAATGTACATCCGTAATTAAAAATGTTATGCCTTTGTCAAGGATATAAAAAATATAATATTTTTTATATCCTTGACAAAGGCATCATTGCCAAAACATGTAGGGTTGCTTTAAATATATATACTGTGAAGTAATAGACCAGACCTTTAATCGCCGACTTATTAAGTTTACCTTATGTTCAGAGTATAGGTATAAAAGTTGAAGAGAGGGTAGGGCAATAAAAAATGTATATATAATTTAAGCGAAATTATCGACCGTAATATATTGAATCAAATAAATTAAAAGCGGGCAAGCGGTCTGTCAATTAAAAAACTCATTTATTAAGTATCCCTATATTTCGCAACAACTTTGTTGCTTCTTCCGGAGATAAAAATGTAGAGTTGAAAAAATAATAAAATTGACGTACAAGGACAATAAAATTGATTGTCAATTTTATTGTGTAAAGTTATTTGCTAACTGCTATGAAAAATAAACACGTTTTCGTGTGTCAGGCTAAAAAAGATGGTACAGAGAAAAACTGTAGTTTACAGGAATTGTCGCATTAAAAGTATTTCATGAAAGATTTGTATTTTAAAATAAATTGCATTAATTAAAACTTTAGGTTCAGCACTAATAAGTATGATGATTCAAGTTAATTTAAGCTTACATTACAAAAGAAATGACGTAGTATTTCTAAAACTGAATTAATTACACTTTAAGACTAACAATAGTAGTTAATAGTTCCAAATTAACTATGAGAAAGAAAATAAAAGAGCGCCTAGGGTGGTTGACCGGGTTTCTTATTCCTAATTAGCGGTGTCGTCGGGGTATGAATTTTGGCAGGTCGTAAAAGAAAACTGATGGACCTTCAGCGTACCATATAATAAAACCAGTTATTCAAAGGTACAAACAAACGAAGGATAAGTTAAAGAAATAATTTAATTGCGGAATACATACCAGTATGGAACTTAGTGGTTTTATAAGACACAAAAACTTAAACTTCGGCAATTGAATGGAAAAAAAACCTTAAAAAATGTAGGAAAAAGTGTCAATTAACAAATTCGTTAAACTTTTGAGCAAATCCCAAGTATTGAAGGGCACTATAGCGGTATAGACACTTCATAATAACGATAATTAAGTCCTTACAACTACAAAAGCCATGTGGTGACAAGAGGTAAGAATCCAATCAACGTAGTAGTGTGTCTATTCTATCTGATCCCCGCCTACGATCTCATATCAAGATATCCCCGCTCGACCGAAACCGAGGTAGGGCGTTAAAGGCAGCGCATGTACACAAAGATATCTACCGGGGTAATCAAAATTAATAAACAAAATTGTAAAGAAAGAACCGTAATTTGCGAAAAATTAATTCAGGCTCTGCGAACACGTAACAATTTTTATAATTTATTTCTTATCATTTATTTAATGCGGCTGCTACTGGCTGTTGGAGCAAATTCGCCAGTCCTAATCATAACTAGAGTCGTCAGATTTTCCCCACATTCCAGAATCCTACTCAGTATAAGTTAATATATACGTGCAAACGTTTTCAAAACACATCGAGTCTTATAAAGAACACGTGTTTGTATGAAATTACAAGTATTTTTGTTAATATATACAGTCCAATAAGATTTAAGTATTAACAAAGAAATTATTTATTGTAAGAGATGTTTACGAAAAGTTTTTTTTAGGAGACGCACTCGGTTACAAAAGAAAGATTACGAATTTGAAGATAAACATGTTCATTGTATGTATTGTGTTAGGTCGTGTATGCCTGCCAGATGTTTATATTTTAGTTAAGCATAGATCTCGACGCGGGGTGGTTGAATTTGTGATATTATAAACACTTATATCAGTATGTCGATATATATCAGTACGTATATTGAAAACATTTGTACATATTAACTTGTCCTAAGTAGGACTCTGGAATGTGGGGAAAAATAAGAATTCTACATAACTATATAAACCATTTTATTTTATTGAAACGTTTTTATTAAACATAATTTATATTAATATAATATATAAATATGCAACATATATGTATAACAACAATGGAAGAGCAACATTGTTAACATTAATATTAACATGGTAACATAAATACACTTAATTAAATATATTAAAATAATAAAACAACAACGATATTGTATAATACAACATTTAACTATATTATAGTTTAATTCAAATAACTAAATTATTGTTTGTCGGTGCTGCTCTTCGAATTGAAACCACCTCGCGGATGTGCATCGTAATGGAACATGTGAAGTTTTCCGGATTTGTCATAATAACCGTACTGACCTTTCACATAGCCATTCTCGTCACGCTCTTCAAATCTAAACTGTCTGTTCCGTCTAAAAAAAGAAAATTAATAGGTCTTACATCAATGTAGGATAAAGTATAAAGTCATTCGTGAAACTTAGATTATTAAAGTTTTTCATGCATTAGCAAGTGAATGGTTCACATACTTTCAATTTCTATTTAACAATAATGATTATAATGATACGCCGACAAATGTGGAGCATTTGTATATGTTTTTATATTCTTTATCAATTTTTTATAAACGTAGTTATTATATTCTTTGCATGTTTTTTTAGGTTTTCATTGTTGTTAATTTTAAAATATTGTAGTTGTTGTGGCAGGTATTTTAAACACTTTTTTGTTCGCAACTCGAATTATGAAAGTGAATCTTTAGTAGAATAGTATCGTAATTATATCCAATTATAGAAGAAACTAGTGTAATGTGTAATCTATTGTTACAGCTCTCATATACCAAGAATTTCTTTAATCTCGTTTTAAATTGTATTAAGTATTCACAAAAAATTAAATTAAAAAATGTTAAAAAATTTATAAGGCGCTTTGTGGGATTTAATTCATATTTCATATTTCAAGAGAAAGCCTTTCTTTTGAATCGCACTGATCGTAAACGACACCTATTCGGAGAACTACTGAACGGTCAACTCCAAGTAAACATAATTCTGAAAGTTTCTTTTCGAATTTATATCGTAATTACAACTTCTATTAATAAGTAATATAATTTATTGCCGAGCTATTTTTTCTACATGTCAAAATTACACTGGTCGCGTATAAATTGACATTTTCTAGAGCCGCGTTTAATTCGCTAGTGCAAAAACTATCTAAACCATATCGTGTGGACGTAATGGTGTGGTAATGTGGACTAATGTATTTGTCGCAAGCATTATTTTAATACTATTATTTTCATTAACATTACAACCCTTCCGCGTCTGGCGTAACTCGCGTTTAATTAATGTTTAATTCTTTAGACATTGCTTTTTGCAATATGATTATCCCTAAACTAGATCATAAAAACGACCCTTCCTATAGCGAGTTTTTTTTAGACAAGCTCTCTACGTATTCCTGGGCTTCAAGGAGCAAACACCTCTCACCATGCTTAGTCAAGCATACACGGTGAAGCGCTGATTATTGTTTCTTTGAGTTTTTTACCACTTGCGGCGATATACATACTGTGCATCGACGGATACCCTACTAAAGTATGTGCACATGTAGCTTTAATTATTTTAACCTATTTCAAAGCTTTATTTCTTTTATATATCTTTTATATAATATTAAATAAACTGCAACCGGCAAAACACGTTGTTTGTGTTTTCTTTTATTTAATACATTTCTTTCAGCATACTATATGCGTTATGGACATTTGATGCATCATCATTATATTTAAATCATTTTTATTATTGTTAGGACGCTACAGTTAGACTATAACAAAATCAACACAACTTACAAGCGTTCAACTTTTAACAATTTGGCGCCCCCCACGTGATAAAATACAAATCAGTAACAAAGGTGTCGCAATACACCAAACGGCGTTTTTTTATAAATAATTTGGCGCTCAAACGTGCGGCAATACACAACCCAACCAATTTTTCCTTTCTTAATTTCAGTCCTTTTTAGAACTTGCTTCTTATCAATACAGGGAATATTTCTAGAAACGATTTAAAATATACAGGGTTATGATAAAGTAATGCACAAAATTCATAAAACGTACAATGTTAATTTTTGAAAAAAATGCAAAAACACGTCAAACAGTTTATTTTATTCCGCGTCTTCTAACATAAGTCAAAAAAATAAAACGTCAAATTTGTCAAAGTTATGACGTCATAAATATTTTTTTTAAATATGAAGCTTGGTATTTTTTTACTTTATTTGATAAAGCTTGTTTTTATGCATTATAAAGAAATATTTGAAGTAGGGGTCACATAAGAAAAAACTGAGAGAATTAATGTAATACTTTTAACTGTCGCCCTGAGCCTACGCGACATATAGATGGAATGAAGCGGTTCTCGGGTAAGACTCGCTTGAGCTGCGATAGGTGACTATCGGTGTTATTGTGCGTTGAAGCGGTACTCTTACCTTGGTCGTTTAATTTAAGTTGACAAATATTAAATAATAGTAACTATTTTGTGCGCTGTCGTTGGATTCCAAGGCAAACTTGAAAATGTTAGAAAAAAACAAAATTATTTATCAAAAACATTTTATAACATCAAGTTAAAACATACTATTTGTATTCAGAAAAAAAATCTACCAAACGAATAAAAAAATATGTGTTGCTATTTAAAAAAAAGACTATCACTTGACAAAAATGACACATTAAAAAAAATCAAAGATTATACTCTTCTGTAATATTTATACACCTGTCTCGTGTGGTTTTTGAATTTCTGAAATCGGATTATAAATGGCAAACTTATAGCGTGGTGCGTTTTTCGTTTTAAATTCATTTAACTTTATTACGACTCTGGTGAAATATATTTCACAACTCCGTCTGTTTGCATTAAAAGACGCACAAACAGACAACTTTTATCAATACCATCGCACTATAACATTCATATATACATGTTAAGTTGATTGATTGTACATTGTCGACACCGATGAATCACACCCGACACGGGATAGCGCCGTTTCCGCAGTCTAGTAATCAATCAATTTAATCAACGTTCTCTAATTTGTTCAGGTCAATCCTAGCCTTCATTGTTATCACAAAATGATGTGGAAAAATCTGCAGTAGAGCCTCTATTGGTACTCTTAATTACCCCCATAATGTTGGACCAAACAAGTCTGTAGGCTGTAGTGTTTTTTTCCAATTTAAGCTATCATTTTTATGAATTTTCATTTGCACCACAATAACTTCATCATCTACTTTGTTTTAAATATATAATTTCTTTTACAAATTGTCTAGGCTATTTCAAAAATACTAAAAAAACTCAAAAAGGATGTGGACTAAATTTAGTCTAAAGCATCGATATTGGTGATCATTATTCGCGTAATTCTGAAAGTAGATATCGTCTGAGTCTTTTAAAACAAGCCAAACCTTACGAAAGTTGTTTCTTCGAGCAGTACTGCGAAGCAAATGATCGTTTGCTTTTTCGATTTTTCTGGTCGCAAACCGTAACTTTAAAGAATCGAAGAATCGCAAACGGTGAATGGTATACCACGATTTATTTGCCGGAAGTTATGTATGAAATTCGAGGAAATAATCGAAATTGGCAAATTATTCATCGTCATAATAAGTCCAGGTCTCAATCAGCACGTCAAACAGTTGTTTGTTTAGACAGTAGAAATGTTGAATGAATCCCTCAGTACCCGTATTTACCTTATTTATCACTTTGTAGTTTCTATTTGTTCCTAAATATCAAAAATAAACTGCGCGGTGAAGGATGTTTGTCGCCTAAAGCAGCTGTTCAAAGATTACGAACGCTGGTTTCCTAAGTATCAGTGTCAGAGAGGACACAAACACTTCGCGAGTTAGTTCGAGCGTATACAAGAATATTGATGTCAAAGCAAATACTTGAAAAAACAATCAAGTCGTTTATTAAAGTTTATATTTGTTTTTTTTTAAATCGTTTCCAAAAATATTCGCAGTACACCTCGTATCAATTAAGTTATTAACTTTTTGTATTATCTCTATTATTAAGACGAAGGAAAACTTTACTAAAATAGTGATCTTTAATCACACATAAAGTTATAAATATTAAATTTGCAGTGTGGTATAAATCACAAAATGATTTAAGAAATAAATAAAAATGAATCATGTATTCTGTTTATTTCTTAACTTTAATGAATAATAAAAAACACAATAGTATATTAAAAAACAAGTTTCATAAGGCACCATTTTGCCGCACGAGATCAGTTTAGAAAACGAGCCGCGATAGCGGCGAGTTTTCTAAAGAGCGAGTGCGGCAAAAGGCCTTATGAAATGAGTTTTTTATACTATTTTTTCTATTTTGCGTTTTTTACATTAATAAATTGCTTAAATTGGAATTATTTAATTTGAAAGTTCAGAGTTTAATTTTTATATAAAGCATTGCAGTTGGTCACATTGATACTTGACATTTTCAAATTTAAATCTTGCTATCCGCGAAGTATATTATATTACATATTATTTATTAATTTTCGTTAACATTACTTGATATTTTATTTAAAAATATAAACATGAGTGACATAGAAACATATATATGTTGTTGTCAATTGTATACAACATATGTTGTTTATGTAAAATACGGACATATATCATATCTGTCAAATGTACATAAATTCTTAAAATCAAATGACAGCAATGATATTTTTTTCTGTATTCGAACAACGCCAACATTAAAAAATTTAAAAGTGTATCGAAATGAAGCTCATTTCGATACTGTTTTGGGTTTCATAATGAGTTCATTTCGAACGCAAAATAGAAAAAAGTATATACGTATATATGAATATTGTTAGAGTGATAAACTGATTAAGTTATTAACTTTTAGTTATTATCTTTGGAGGAAAACTTTACCAAAATAGTGATCTTTAATCACACGGAAAGTTATACATATTAAGTTATACAGTATTGTGTAAATCACAACATGATTTAAGAAAGAATTAATACTGAATCATGTTTTCTGTTTATTTCTAGTGAACAATGAAAACCACGCATAAGTACATTAGAATAAGTGTAAAATAATGCGCACCTGTGAGAAAGAGCTAATTTGAAGAAAGCGTGAACATCGAACAAGGCAGAATAAGAATTAATATATACAGTGATGGGCAAATGTGGGTAATTATGTAAATATCCGATAAATTAAAAAAAATATTGTAATCGAATTTTAGACATGGCAATTAGGTATGAAGAGCCATCATTTAAGTATTTTCGAAATATACAGTGTTCAAAAAATATAACTTACTAAAGTTATTCTTTCTTAAATTGAAGATAGGATTCTCCTCGATAATAGGATTTCAACAAACTATAATACAAAGTTTTAGCTTGAGATTTACATGCAAACGAAAACCAGAATTTTTAGAATATTTATTCTCGGTATTTTCAAAATCATAAGTATTGTTTGATACTATTTATTTTATTTCTTCTTTTGCTGTGGCAAGTAAAACAATTGTTTTTTTTGTCGAACAAAAAGTTAACGTGAATATTACAATTTTTAAATTTTATCACAAGGTCTAGTGGTTTGTGGCATTTAAAAGTTTATAATTGTTGTTTGTTAATAATGGTAAAATTAAATGAAAAAGGAAGAATACTAATATTAATGACGATCGATTTTGGTGATAGCGCAAGAACTCACCGGAAGTATGTAACTTTTTTAATACTATACACCTTTATCGGTAGCCAATTTCGCATTCTTTACCAAAACTTTCAGAAGGTACAACATAAATAGTAGTTAATTAAAAATTAATTAAAACTATAGAAAAATCAGGTTCTCTTTTTAATAACACTCAAAATAGTATATTAAAAAACAAGTTTCATAAGGTACCATTTTGCCGCACGAGATCAGTTTAGAAAACGAGCCGCGATAGCGGCGAGTTTTCTAAAGGGCGAGTGCGGCAAAAGGCCTTATGAAACGAGTTTTTTATACTATTTTTTCTATTTTGCGTTTTTTACATTAATAAATTGCTTAAATTGGAATTATTTAATTTGAAAGTTCAGAGTTTAATTTTTATATGAAGCATGCAGTTGGTCACATTGATACTTGACATTTTCAAATTTAAATCTTGCTCTCCGCGAAGTATATTATATTATATATTATTTATTAATTTTCGTTAACATTACTTGATATTTCATTTAAAAATCTAAACATGAGTGACATAGAAACATATATATGTTGTTGTCAATTGTATACAACATACGTTGTTTGTGTAAAATACGGACATATATCATATCTGTCAAATGTACATAAATTCTTAAAATCAAATGACAGCAATGATATTTATTTCTGTATTCGAACAACGCCAACATTGAAAAATGAAAAAAAGTGTATCGAAATGAAGCTCATTTCCATACTGTTTTGGGTTTCATAATGAGTTCATTTCGAACGCAAAATAGAAAAACGTATATTAACAACTATGAATCCCCTACTTCCCAAATTATACGGTTTAATTAAACTACATAAAGAAAATACACCTATACGACCAGTAGTATCGTACGTAAAAGCACCTTGTAGAAATGTGTCCAAACACCTAATAGATTTAATTCTTACACACACTAAATCCAAATCTAAGTTCTCCATTAAAAATTCCCAGGAGTTAATTAACAACATCTCAAACTTGCAATTACCAAACAAATGTAAACTCATTTCTTTTGATGTCTCAAATTTGTTCACTAGTATCCCACCCCAGGAGGTAATAGATTTAATTACTTTACAACTAGAACGTAGAAACACGAACATAGTCACAAAGACCGAAATTTTACAGCTCTTAGAAACGTGCCTGGAACAAAATTATTTTCAATTTAAAAAGAAATTTTATAAACAAACAGAGGGTCTAGCAATGGGAAATCCACTAAGCCCATTATTAGCGGAAATTTTCATGAATAATTTAGAAACTATAATTAGTACACATCCCTTGTTTGGTAATTGTGTATATTGGTTTAGGTATGTTGATGACATATTAATTTGCTTTAACGGTTCAGATAGACAATTAAAAACTTTACATAATTATATCAACACTATTCACCCCAAAATAAATTTTACTATAGAAACAGAAATAAATAAAAGCATTAATTTTCTAGATTTAACCATATCACACAAAACTAATAAACACGAGTTCGCTATATACCATAAACCAACACATACAGATACCACAATACATGCTAATTCTTTTCATCCTATAACACACACATTATCAGCATACCAATCAATGGTATATAGATTAATTCATGTACCTATGAGTAAAAGTAATTTCGACCTTGAACTAAATAGAATATACAATGCATTAAACAATGGTTACTCTATAAATATTGTCAATAACATCCTAAATAGCCAACAAAAATCTAAAACCCTTTCCTTAGTTTATCCAAAATTAAAATAGGTACAAGATAATTAATTCCTATAACTCAATCACTTAGGAAAAATTTCGGAAAAAATTGGTACTTTGATTAAAAAACTTAATAACGAACATATATCATTTAAAACAGACAATACTATACAGAACATTATTAAAAACAACAAAGATAAAATAGACAAAGAATCAAACTCTGGTGTATATAAGTTAACATGCGAAGATTGTAATAAGGTATACATAGGACAAACGGGGAGGACATTCATAATTAGGATGAAAGAACACGAGAGAAGCCGTAAAGAAAAGTAAACAGATTCAACTTTCGCAAGTCATTGTATAGATATCAATCATAGATTTAATATAGATTTCAAAATTTTCCACATTCAAGAAAAAAGTAAAAAACTTAACCTGTTAGAAAACTTAGAAATTAATAGATACAATAGTTTAGGATTAGCTTTAAATGACCAACTAGATATAAACAACTCCCCTCTACTAAATTTAAGATTGTAAAAATTTTTCCACCACCATTTCCCCAATAATTTTCACATAAATATTCAAACTTGTATTGTATATATTCAGTATTTCATCCACCTAATGAAGCCATTGTATGGCGAAACAATATTGTAGTGGTACGTACAATAAAAGAATTTTTTAAACTAGAAGTTTAATTACTTATTTGTTAGTGTTATAAATAGTAGTGTTCGCAATTTGCAAAAAATTTGTTGTACAAATTTTGCTTTAAATGATATTAAAACGCAAAATATTGCCATATCTGAAGAGAAAAATCCCTATTTATCTACAAACAAGCTGGCGCAGAGACATGATATTAGTCGTCGTTCAGCGGAACGAATTCTTAAAAATGAAAAATATCCGTACAAAATTTGCCTCGTTTAAGAACCCTCTGATGATGATTTCGACAGAAGGCAAGAATTTTGTGAATGAATCATGAACATTTGTAATCGTGATAACAATTTTGTAAATAATATAGTATTTTCGGATGAGACAACCTTTTATTTATTTTATTCATAAAGATAACTGTCAGTATTAGACACAGAATAATCCTCACTGGATACAGGCACAGGCGCATACGCAACATTCTAGAAAGGCTTAACGTTTGGGATGGTATTTTAGAACCAGAAAAATATGGCCTTTTTTATAGAAGAAACTGTAAATGGTCAAAGATATTTGGAACTTTGAAATAACCAGATAATCGTTTCATTGGAGGAAAATGGCCAACTCCCACAAAATATCAGGTTTCAGCAGATGGAGCACCCCTCACAATTGTTGGAGATCAATTAGATCGAACTTTTTCCCACAGATGTATTGGAAGAAAAATTGAATGGCCGCACGTTCTCTCGATCTCAATCTACTAGATTACTTCTTGTGGGGCTATCTAAAATATAAAGTGTACCTTACCCGACCTCGAAATTTGCAAGATTTGGCCTTAAGGAATTAATAAAGAGATACGAAGTATTTCACCATACATCATAAGAGAATTTACAGACAGATTGGCTTACTGTCAGAAAGTTCATGGCGCTCATTTTGAAAATCTCATGAATTAAGTTTAACTTTGTTTGTACGACCAGTTCATTTTCTTTTCCTTACCAATTAATAAATAAAAAATACTTTAGACCACAAATGTTACAGTTTTTTGTAATCGTGGTATCGAAGAAAAGGCCAAAATGTAAGAAAAATACAAGGCGTTCAATTTAAAAAAGTTAAAAAGTTTTTTTGAACACTCTGTATATTTTAAAATAGTTTAATTGATGACTCTTTATCCCTAATTTTCGTGGCTAAAATTTTATTACAATATCTTTTTTAATTTAACAGATATTTGCGTGGTTCCACACATTTGCCTATCGCTGTATATAATCTACATGTACAGTAAGCAAGGCCTTATATAAGAACATAGCAATTGTCCGACCTAAGAAGGGATTGATAACAAAGAGAAGCTATTTGGCATTCGATTCGCAGTTAAACTGCGGTTGTGTAACGAGATTCTTGTTATCCTTATATTATAATGGCAACACTTACGGCTTGAGGAAATGAGGAAGGACATTCTCTGCATGGTATTTTCAATGTGTTCGAAAATAACTTTGCAAAGCGACCATCTCTATGTACATTACGCCGCGTTATTAAAAATTTTGAAAAAATATTTCATCCCAATAGCATAAAAAACCTACAAGTAATAATTTTAATGAACAACGTAATTTTTTCATTTGTGCGTCTATACAAGAAAATCCAATCCAACAACAAGTATCAGGTATCGTTCATACAAAATTTAAAATCGTGGAAATATTTTCCGAAGACTATTATAAAGATACGAAATTTTGTCACATAATAAGAGAAAAATTAAATCGAAATCCAAGTTTTGTTAAAAATATTCTATTTACTGACGAGTCGACATTTTATTTGAATAGGCATGACACAAATACTGTTTCCTGATAGATACTGATGTGAATGAAACCACATTCGCGCTTATATCTTAGCGAAAAATCCGCGTTCGATCAACTTCGCATCAAGCGTATGTTCTGATTTAAGGCCTCGCTTACTGTATGTATATATGGAAATGAATTCTTTATATCAGATAGTGAACAATGAATCAAATACAATTTGATTTATTTAGAATTTAGTTTTATATGTATTTAAAACGGAAGTATCATAACGGAATAAATATTTGCAACTTTCAACTCCCTGTTTTAGTGGAAGTATAGAAACTCCTTTATTTCAAATTGAATATTATTACAATTTTTATGAGATAGTGAGATTTCGAAAAAAATTTTCTGGCAAATCGGTATTAAAAATTCATATATTAAACTTTAAAAACTATTTCTCTTAGTTTTTAAATATTTTGTAACATTAAAACAAAACTTTTTAATCATTGATGTGTCAAATAATTGTAAACCTGGAATATATTTATTGAAGGCAATAGTCACCAAAAGAGTTTTGTCGATTATTTTGTACGATAATCTTCCATTTTTCAAGCAGTTGATCAATATCGTCTTTAAAAATTGTTTCTTATTTGGAATTTAATAATTGCCTCAAGGCCACTTTCAAAAACTTTTTGTAATTTTCAAAAAAGTAAAAATCTGATGAAATTGGTGGGTGCTGAAAAATCTCATAGCCTAGCTGTCGACTTTCTTTGAGATGCCAAAGAAGCGAGTGACCTAATCCTCATTTTCATCATTTGTTTTGACCAGTTCATCAACATTAAGCCACAGTTTTTTTCATGACAGTTGAATAAGTCGCGATGATATATCACACCAAGCGTCTTTAACACGTTGAGCGCCGAGCTTCGATCTGAAATTTAGCCACCGGGACCAAATTTTAAAAACTTTTTTTTTACTTCACGTGGTTTCGTTTTGTTTACTTTAGGTTAATTTTTCTTCCCTTGTTTTTTTTTTGTTTTTTTGCTTAATTTTTTTCGTGCGTCACGTGGTCACGTGGTCCCTGGGTATAATTTTTCACTGTGGGACCAAATGACCACCCGTGGACATGCGTTGCATTATTTTTGTTGTTACAGATTTTTAACTAAAATTGTCTAGAAGGGGTCTCCCAGACGAAGAACTGGCTCAAGAGTTGGCCAATTTGTCTGACGATGACGTTACAGGATTTTCCGATGATTCCATAGCAGACCGGGATTTCTCGCTGAATGAAGCAAGTTCTAATTTGAGTTCCGAGGATGAAGATGTACAGGATGAAGAATCAGCTGAAGCTGATTCCGATGATGACATTGTTCCTCTTGCAAATCTTGTAAACCAGAGAAAATGGAAACCTGTAGCAGGGGACAGACTTTCTTTCAATTTCTCCGCTCTATACACCGGCGTTCATCCGAATGTAATTCAGAAGCTTCGCGGGCTATCTCCTATCACTTATTTTGAGCACTTTATAGACTATGATATTGTAGCCCTATTAGTTGAAGAAACCAACAGATTCGCTGCGCAAAAAATTGCTGGTTCGTCTAACACTACAACCAGAAATCAAACTCCAAGACTCCAAAAATGGGTTGACACTGATGCTGGCGAGATGCGCAAATTTTTAGGAATCATCCTCTGGATGGGACTTGTGCAGCTTCCGAAACTGAGAAATTACTGGTCCACAAAAAAAAATTATGAAAATAAGATCTCAAAAATAATTAGTAACAGATTTGAAATATTGCTTGGAACGTTTCATTTATCAGATAATGACCAGCCAAGGGATCCAGAAGACAGGCTTTTCAAAATCTCAACATTTTTGGACATTATAGGAAATAAATTCAAGGAATCGTATAATCCAGAAGAACTAGTCTGTATTGACGAAAGTAACGTGCCATTCCGTGGACGTATTTATTTTCGACAATACATCCCAAACAAAAGGCACAAATACGGCATTAGGGTGTTCAAACTTTGTGTGAGTGGAGGTTATACCTGGTCTTTCAAAGTTTATACAGGAAAATAAAGAGCAGACGATATATCTGTTGCTGAGAAGGTTGTAACACAATTGATGAATGGACTTTTAGATAGCGGAAGAACTCTGTACACCGACAACTGGTATACCAGTGTTTCACTTTGTAAAAGGCTAATACAGCGCCAAACACATATAGTGGGCACGTTACGTACAAATCGGAAGAATAATCCTCCCGATGTGGTCAAAGCAAAACTGAAGAAAGGGCAAGTTACAGCTCAACAGAATGAAGGTAAAACCGTCGTCCTTAAGTGGAAGGATAAAAGGGATGTCCTCATGCTAAGCACCAAACACGATGATTCAATGATTCAAATAACTCAAAGAGGAAAGGAAATAAGTAAACCTGCTATGGTGGTCGATTATAATAAAGGGAAGACCTTTATCGACCACTCCGATCAGATGGCCTCATATGCACCATTCGTAAGAAGAACAGTTAAATGGTATAAAAGACTTGTTTTCCCTATCATTACTTCAACTGCTATGGTAAATTCTTTACATTTGTATAATAAAATTAACAACAAGAAAATGGGCATCATAGAATTCAAAGAAGCTATTGTAGACTCTCTTGTGTATCCAACTTTAGATCCACAACATTCAAGGCCTTCCAGTTCTAAGACAAAACACTTATTGAAAGAATATGAGGGACAGAAAAGGGTTACTAGGACAAGGTGCAGCCCATGCTATAAAAGCATGACCCAGGTCCGTACGGTACCTTTGAGCATTTAACGTTCCCTGAAAAAATATTGGTCCAATGATTAGCATTTGGCTTATCGCTGCCCAAACAGCAATTTTTTCTGGATGTAGCGATTCTTCATTAATTACATGTGGATTTTCACTACTCCAAATTCTTGTATTTTGTGAATTTAGGTATCCCGTTTTATAAAACCATGCTTCATCAGTAAATATTACAAACCAATTACAAAACTGTAGTCTACGTGGGTAATCAATTTCTAACAATTCTTGTACTGCTGTGACACGCTATGGATAAAGTTGCATATCTTTTTTTTAATAACTTGTGAGTTGTACCAACAGAAAGGTTTATTTGTTGACTCAAATGTCGAACAGATGTTTGTGGTTCATTTTCCATTATTTCTTCAACACGATTGACAACTTGAGGTGTACGTTTCTTAACTGCTCCGCTGCCTGATTTTCTTAAGAGACTACCAGTTTCAGAAAAAATTTTAAAGTTCTATCCAAAGTATTCTTAAATTGTATATAATCTATTACAAAATGTGGAAACTCAACTTGAAATTCTACCATGCACTATTGAACTGAATAAACCCATAAACCACCAATTTTATTACCACTTCGGAAATAAGCTTTGACTAAAAAAATTTTATGTTCTAGAGTGAAAGCCATTTTAAAACTGAGAAGCAATTTATTTAAACCAGAATCGACGCACGATTATTTTATGCACTAACTGATATTTGTGATTGACATTATCAAATGTCATTTGGATTTACGTTTACGGAACAACAAACACATATTAATATATTTGCGTCTTATTCTATCAAAATTTCAAAGTAACTTAGATTGACTTTTCAAATGAACACTTGTTATTATAAGCCCCTTGCCTTTAATTTATAACTAACTATTTATCTAATGTCATTGTGACATTTGTCATTTTGTAACTAGCAATATATTTTTTCTTACAAGTATTTTTTTTACTTAATAAGCAATACTACTAAATAATGTACACATTGCAAGAAAATATTTTTATTGTTGGGTTGGGTTGGTTGGTTGTTGCTGCGAGATAGCAAGGTAGTTATGTTTTGTTGAATGTGTCTCTTCTCCAACAGGGGCGTATTGACGAACATGTAGAAATGGGAAATACGTATCTACGTCTTTGGAGAAGATACATTCAAAAATACATATGAACTTGTATTGTGTTCTTCACACCCCATTTTTAATAATATTATATATTATTAAAAATACTTTTGTATTAATAAAGTTAATATTCAATGAATTAGTTGTAAGTTGCTGTTGTGCAATATTAAATTAAGAATTACTTGTAAATTGTCTTTATAAACGAACGAAACCAAACACAGGAATGTCGTTAAAATAAACAACCAAGCCAGGTAATAATCTGAACGCACAAATATGGCAACGTTGTGAAACGCTGTCACAGATCAGCTGGTACATGACTCTTTTAACTTTCAAAAAGTTTTATTTAAAAGCTGCAGATACATTCAATTGCTCGATGAAACAGTTCAAACAATCTTAGTGCATTTAATGAGAACAATGCTACCTATTTATAATTGCATATGTGAAATGTGTTAAAAAATTCATTTCCATGCTTCAGTAAAGGAAGAGTTAGAAGTAAATAAATATATGAAATGAAACATGAAATGATGTTTTACCCTTTTCCAGTGTCAAAACCCCACATATAGCTATCAGGGCCTGTATGACCATGCATGTGAAATTGAAACCTTTCACCAGGTAGTGTCTTAACACCTAATGACTGAATCATAGATGCACTTAAATTATCGACTATATTGTCGTTAAAATTACTGTAAGCGTTTTCAGGCCCGCTTGCGGCAGTGCGTATAGATTTTTTAGTTTTTTTCGATACCTTTTCGTTCCTAATCTGCTTCTGATTTTCTAATTTCGCTAGTTTATTAACGGTTTTCTGTAATCGCACGAGCTCATCAGAAGTTATAGGCTTTAGAATAACTTCTTTCTGGGCCTCTTCCGAATATTTCTTCTCGTGAGAGTCTTTATTAAATTTTTTAGGATGCAAATCGGTAGGGGTGTCTAAGTCTATGAGTATAGGTACATTATCGAAATAGAGATTGGGATCATTGTTTGGATTCCAATTCCCTTCAGTAGGTGCTTGTAGATCCACTGACGGCTCTGGATATTCATAATACGTAGGCGTGTTTTGTTCGTTACTAGGAGGTTGTAAATCTACTGCTTCTTCTGAATTATAGAATCGAACGTTTGGTGCATCTGTCCGCGGTAGCTGCAATGTATAAGCTAGTGCCGGATTCTGAATACGTGCTATGTATTCTGGTACGTGTAAGTTTCTTGGTCTTAAAGGAAGCGCTTGCAAATTGACAGGCCGAAATTCCAGATACTGGGCTGCTGCTCTTGAAATAATAGCAAATGTTATCTGAAAAAATAAAAGATAATGTAGCAATTATATTCGAATGATTTGTTTCTGCAAGCTAAATGTAAACTTCTTTAAGCATTTTTTAAATGAAAATTATATTGAGTGTATTTCTTTTCTAGTTCATTTTCGGAATTTATATAGATATTACGCAACAACTTCTTCTGCTGATATTTTGGATACATATTAGAATATTTTAATACATTTTTACTCTTAATAAAATGAAGATTTTAACTATAAGTTTAATTTCTATTTTAAATTAAGAATCTTCATCAAGTAAAAGGCAATTCAATTACACAGGCCTGCATTTTTCAACTCTTTGAATGTTGATTTAAAAATTTTAACTGTTTTCTAGTAATTGGGTAGCGCTGATTTCAAATCTGCTTTTATTTTTTTTGTATCACGTAAGGTTATTTTTCAAACCAGTAAAATCAAAAAATATAGAAAAACACGATTTATTTCATTTATAAGCTAGTTTTATATTATATTAAAAAAAATACAAAAAATACACATAGAAACAATTAGAAATAGTTATTTATTCTTTATGCTTCTTAAAAAAACGTTTTCGTTTTTCAGTAAAGCTTCGTTTGGTTGTTTTTCTGTCATATTCAGCCAAAGGAAGATCTGAAGGTAGTTATTGGGGCAAACAAATTTTTTTGTTTCAACCTAGACGCCAGTACTTCCGAAAGATCTTTTGAAAGTCCCAAATCTCTTACTAAATCATTCAGTTCAGCTTGTGAAAATAGCTGAGGTTGGTTTTGACCTGAGGTTGATGGTTCAAAATCACTATCCATCTGTACGGAGCCGGAAGTTGAAGAGGTTTCAATATCTTCTTGTAGTACTTTGGGGGGTATAGGTATAGGTACATGATCACTGTGAGGAACTGGTCTGATAGCTGATTTAATATTGTTTGGGTACAAAATATATTTCAAAGTTTTTCTATTGTGCCCCTTAATATCACAAAGACAAAAGTAGCAATCTTCATGATGATTTTGTGGTTCTCTCCAAACTATCGGTATTCCAAAAGGAAGGCTTTTTCTATTCCCTTTGGTCCAATGTCTTAAACCTTCTTCACGTACCTTACAAACAACGTGCGGTGCCCAATCTTTATCTTGATCTCGTAATTTGATTTTGAAATAAGCATAATATGCATTTTTTACAAATTCACCAATTGGTCTCTTAAACTTTTTCAAAACAAATATAACAGAAATCATCTGGTTTGTTTTTGCAAAACCGGCTAGACATATTTTTAAGCAATGTTTATTTATCAAATACCACGCACAACACTAAAGACAAATTAATTTTACTTGTTTACTGATCGACACTCAGAGCTATAATGAAGTAAATGACATTAAAATATACATTTTCTTTGGAGTGATAAACTTGAAATCCTTCTTCGCAGTACTAATAAAGTGAAAGCATAATAAATAGGATTTAGCAGGTAAAAATTCCCGGAAATCTTGTCCAAAATTAATACATGTAATAAAAGATTTACATCAGGTAATGAGAGCCTATTTAACAAATTTCTTTAAAACCACAACAGAAAATCATTTCTGGGTTAATATCTAGAATTTGAAGTAGTACATTCATTTTAAAATGTATTAAAACGCCTATTATAAGATTTTTTTTATATTTTTTTCTTTTTCTTTTGTGCAAAAAAAATCTGTGGGTGGTAGAGACCAACTGTATTTTAATTAGTTATTACTATATAAAAACTGAGCTTAACAAACAAAAATCACGTCATCACAAATTTTATGCAGGCCTGTGTTATTAAAAATATATAAAAGGTGAATAGTATCACTACAATAAAAACTGTTCCGTTAGTTTCAAGTATATGAAATATCAGATTTATGATAATGTTTGAAACTATACTGGCCACCATTAATAAATGAACATTCAATAAACGTGTATAATTAATATCTGACTTTCGAAGGAGCAAAAGTTGGGGTTGTATTCGGCTCGTGAAGGATCATATATATTTTGTTTCTTGACCCGCCACTCACGGGGCGTAACTTTCGTATAAGCTGGTTATTTATTTTAGTTGGTGGCAGTTATATTGAAATTCAGTGTGTTTTCGGAATATTTCATTTATTTAAACAAAAAACACTTAAACCTAATTTATTTAGGTTATCTCACAAATGAAACACATAATGTAAACTTAAAATTTTAATTCTTTACTGTTGTAATGTTATGAAAACACTGTGTATCTTAATGTTCAACTGATGCTGTTCTCTTCTATACTGCCTTACAAGTAGGTAAAAATATACCGCTACCCTTACGAACTATTACATAATTAATTGCGGGTATTCGTTGGACTTTGTATTGTTTTATGTCATAATGGGGAAATTTTCTGTCTTCATTGTATTTACTAGCAACAATACCAAGTTTACGATAAGCTCTAAATATTCTAATCTTCTAATTAATAAATATGTACAATAAAATATCATTGCTAAATAAGTATTGGTTGGTGTCAGCAATTTAAGTATGTATTTCCGGATAAAATCCTTATTCAATATTGTATTTTATTGCACATATTTAGGAAATCAAGTTGACAATGGTCAGATTAATTACCGCAGTCTAATTACCGCATGCGTCTATTGAAATCGTTCACTAATAACTAAAGACGGTAGACTATGTGCCCGAACAGTAGCGTGATGTGGAGGGATCAAGTAGAGGCGTACGACGATCAATTCAGTTGCCGTTGAGACGTTGTAAGCGATACATTGTTAACACAATCGTGTTGAAAATGTCGGGAGTGCGTAGAAACAATGCATCGACTCGGTTGCATGCTAACGTAGTAAAGAAATTTTTACATCGGTTTCCCGATTTAATATATGACGGTACCGTAGTGAAATGTTTAGTTTGTGAAACAACTTTATTAACTTGGAAAGCAAGTCAGTGCCAAAGACACAAAGACATATAAATAGTGACAAACATAAATCGAATAATAGTGGACGCAGATCATATAATAAATTTGTGTGTGATTTAACAATGATGTTAATTGCGACCAATATACCAATGCAGAAAGTGGAACACCCAATGTTTCGTCAGTTTTGGAAGAAATACAATCCTGCGTGGAAATTACCAGCAAGAAGTACGCTACGGAATTACGTACCGTCAGTGCGTGAGAGAATTGTAAATTGTACGAAAAACACGGTAAAAAAAAATTTCTGTGGTTAACAATAGACGAAACTACAGATATTAAAAAACAGTCCATCCTAGCCATTCTAGTACGGACGCTGACTCCGCAAGGACCTTCTCCTCATTATTTACTAACCTGTAAACGAATGCAAGGGTGTACTGCCAGAGCGATATATGATGTATTAATAGAAACACTACACAAATTTGAGATTTTACCGAAGCAAGTGTTAATGTTAGTTACCGATGCTGCCAAGGTTATGTGTTCCACGGCAAACTTACTGAAAACGATTCAACCAAACCTGCTGCATGTCACATGTTTGCTTCACGCTTTACACCTTGTAACAAACACTATACGTACAACTTATCCTGATGTGGATCAACTGATAGGACAAACGAAAGCGGTTTTTCTTAAATCTCTGAAACGGATTCGGCTATTTCATTCGCTGTGTCCTGATATACCCGAGCCGCCGCAACCAATTCTTCTACGATAGGGTACTTGGTTAGAAGCAGCATTTTATTATTATAAACATTTTGAAAAAATTAATTCAGTGATTTTACAACTAGATGCCAAAGAAGCAGCTGCAATACGGCTCAGCCAGGTTCAATTTAACAATCCTCAAGTTGCAGCAAATTTAAAAATTATTTACGACAGTTACGTTCCAATACTGGACGCAATAAAAAATTTACAGAACACTGCGCTGTCCTTATCGGACTCATTAGCAATTATTGACCACGTAAAACTAGTGCTGCATATCCTTGAAGATGAAAAAAGTGATTGTGTCCGTGAAAAATTTAACAGTGTATTAGATAAAAATGTAGATTTTACAAAATTAGGGCAACTTTTTACCAATACTGAAGATCCGTTGTACAGATACAAAGAGCGCTTTAACTATGCAAATATAACATCTCTCAACGTCGAACAATCCTTCTCTGTATATAAACATATATATATATATATATATATATATATATACGTCGCTACGTACGAACCTTTCCGAGACTAATACAGAAACATATATTATGGTGCAGTTTTTTCATCGCGCACATCCGCATTTTTTTGCAACAATGTAAACATGTTGGGTAAGTTATTTATGTTTTTCCTTAACGTTTTGTATAGGGATTCGATATATTTATTTTTAAGTAAGCGCACTGTTATTCTGCTGAACTCTCCACGCAACGCCACTGCTGGGGCACATAGTCTGCCGTCTTTACTAATAACCTTAGGTAATAAAATGAGTGGTCTAAATAATAAAGTAGGTAATAAATAAATTTGCAAATGTAAAAGAGTCTTAGAACCTAAAGAACGCTTCATAATTTGAATATGCCAATAAAATCATGTTGTACGGTGCTTTAAACTTAAAAATGAGCGTCGAAGATCTATAAAATTGGAAATGTTATAGTTGAATTCTTATCCTAGGTTTACTTATATCTAACATATACCGGGTGTTTCAGTTATGTTGTTCCAATGGCGTACCTCCGTTATCTAGTAAAATACATATTTGAAATTTGGGGCATCTGATTTACACCAAATGTTCTTTAAATTGAGCCTAATATTAATATTCTTTCACTTCCGGTTTAACCGGAAACGATCCTAACTTTTTTATTTTAAATAGCACCTTTTATATTTTCCTCAAAATTTTAAGCAACTTTAAGACAAATTTTAATAACACTTTATGAACTGTCAAAGTTAAACAAATAATGTCAAATTTTGCTTTATTTTCCACAGATCGCTTTGGTTTCTACGATCCCAATTTTTGACTATTTGAAATGCAATTTCACCTCTGTCCTGAAGTCTAAATATAAAGGGTAATACTTCATGGGAAAGAGAATTTTCCGTAGGATTCAATATATACAGGATGCTATTTAAAATAAAAAAGTTATGGTCGTTTCCGGTTAAATCGGAAGTAAAAGCATATTAATATTAAGCTCAATTTAAAGAAGATTAGGTGTAGATCAGATGACCCAAACTTAAAATTTTTATTTTATTAGATAACGGAGGTACGCCATTGGAACAACATAACTGAGACACCCGGTATACAATATAATCCTTAAAAAAGCTTAAACTTAAGAAGGTATAAAACCCCTTGCCAGAATTAGTAATCGTATCCTAAATACGTATTTCGACAACAAAGTTGTTATCATCAATACCGGCCGTCCTTGAATTAAAAAGACAACTTATTTTCTTAAGTTGTCTTTTGGAACACAAATCCAAAATATTTTCCCAAAATTCCCTATCATAAAAATGACAAAGATATTTAAAAAAATTATGTCACGCCACTGTGCGATTATAAAAAGTATCAGAGACGATATCTTAGTGATGATCGACAATAACAAAAAGAATAGTTTTGTTATTGTACATCTCATCCAGCTGTTACGTATGTAACTTACGCTATAGCGTATGTGTGTGTGAGGTATTTATTATTTATACACGTTCTGAATATTTTGAATTCATAGACGTCACGTAATACAATTTTCAAGATGTTTTTATTTTGGAGTTCTCGTCGTAATTGACTGAATATTTTGAATTTATATTCTACATAATTACATCCTTCCATTTATCATATGTTGGCTTTTGAGTTTAAGGACAGCCAGTAGATGAAACCACTAATCACAGTGTTGAACATGGGTTGCAATAAAACTAATACAAAGAATCCTGCATCACTTTACAAGACGTGCACTAGATACACTGGATTTAAAACAAACAAACTAAAATTACTTCAACTAACCTCTTTTCAGAAATGGCACACATGTGTGCCCTCACGCCCTCAACTTTTTCTACCTCTTTTCTAAGAATGCAAATTTGAAATCTGGTATATACGAAATTAATTGCGGCGGTTGTAATTTGATATATATATAGGTCAAACGAAACGCTCAATAATACCGTTTTACAGAACATATTTCGCCTATTAAATTTAATAGACCAGAAAAATAATAGCGTTGCAAGCCATGTATTAGATACTGACCATAACATCACGTTAGAAGGGTTAAAACTTATCAAAAATATAAACAATCAGAGAGAGGTCGATATACGAAACCATTCACATCGTTAAAAACAAAATTAATAATTTCAACTCGGACAACGGTTTTCCCATACAGTTGGTTATCTCTTTTCATTTTTAGTAAAGAGGTAGAAAAAGAGGGGTTAGTTGACGTAATTTTAATTTCTTTTAAATCCAGTGTATACTGCGTCTCATCTTCAACACTAAGATTAGTTGTTTTACCTACTGACGATGACAACTAAGTTGCCAAAATATGTATTTATATGATATGATTATTAATTGTGATAAGGGATTTTATATGTTTTCTAAGTTTTTACTTAACTACAGTCTCGAAAGAAAGACTATTCAATTTAAAGTAATAAGGGAGAAATTGATTTTGATAAAAACTAGCAAAAATATTTGGATAGTTAACATTCTTCATATAAAAAATATTAATTCTATTGATATGATTACTTGCACTATTTTAAGTACATATTTCTTGGAAACTGAACTAGAGATTATGAAGTTTCTCGTCTATGCGCCCGTTGATATTACACAGGTTTTATTAAAAATAACTTTCGGTAGAAATCTATTTTTAAAAATTCACGTTATTGATATTGTTGCGATGTGTTCTTTCTATATCAAAGTAATTATAGCGTCTAATTAGTATTTCGTTTACAAGTAATTTACTTTGTATTCAATCCGATGGTAGATACGAAGTGGGATCCAGACGTTCTCGGACTGACGCTGTAACACGAGACTCCAAACTTGAACTTTTGCGAAAACAATCGCAACGGTTCAACGGCTCATTCATGAAGACGCTCGTCGGACTATTCTTGACATCTGAGATAAAAATCAGATATGGCTGCGATAAAGATCAGATATGGCACATATCGACGAATTACGAACGAAGAATTGGATTGCCGCCGATACTTCTAACTAACTATCAAAAGCACTAAAAATTACCATTGATACTGAGCTTAAATAACTTTCTGCGGTGGATGAAAACTTTTTCTCAAGAGTGATTACTGGCAACGAAAGTTGGTTATATATTTCTGATCCAGAAACTAAACAACAATCAAGTCTGTGGTAGAGTTTGGACTCGCCAAGATCCGAAAAATTCCGACAAGTGAAAAGCAATGTGAAGAACATGCTCATTGTTTTCTTTGACATGAAAGACAACAGTGCACGGGGAATTCGTTCTAGTTGGTCAGACAGTTAATTTCGAGTTCTATTGCAATGTTTTGAGGCTGCTCAGTAATGACATCAGACGTAAACGACCCGAACTTTGGCGAGCAGGAAATTAGTCGCTGCATCATGACAATGCGCCGTCTCGCTCTTCATTTTTCACACAAGGCTTTTTGATGAAAACATTCTACTATTGTTCTCCTCCCATCCCCTGACCTGGCTCGCTGCAATTTTGATCTCTTCCTGAAAATGAAACTGCAGCTGAAAGTACGACGTTTTGATAACATCGAGGAAATTTAAGAGGAATCGCAAGCAGTACTCTACTAGTCCACATACAACTACTTCCTGAATATCTTTCAAAATTGGAAAAAATGCTGGGACCGATGCATAGCTGCACAAGGAGACTACAGCAACCGTCAAAAATAAAAGTTAAGTTTCGAATGTTTATAGCATCAGTTCGGGAACATCTTGATCCCACCTCGCATGTATACTACTTACAAATTTTTATTTATACTTGTACGTTGTTTACAATTATTTATGGAAATACCATAAATAAATTTGAAGTTTTCCATAAATGTGTTATTCGTGGACAAATTCAAATGAACACGTCGATTGTAATCGACTAGAGGATAAGGCTAATTGTCTTCAGAATTTCGTTTCAAATTTTATTTCTACGCTCCACATAGGAAATTGATGTTGATTTTCAAGCATTGTTAGGCATAGTAAAGGTGTTCCAATGACAACTTCATATTTGATCTAAACAATAAACACTATATTTAGTACATTACTGCAAAAATGTTGATGGATTTTTAAAGTACAAAATCTGCCCTTACATACGAAAGAGAGTATCTAGCAAATGGCCTCCACAACTGCGTCGGCAGGTGTTAGCCCTTTTAAAAATTTTTGAATACATTTTGACGTAAGGCGCAGTTGTTAAATCTTTTAACAAAGTTTTTTAACATGCTTTGATATGTCTGGAATTTAGGTCTGGGATTGTTTAAGGATTGTTCTTGTAGACCTGTAGAGTCTTCAAATACCCCCAAAGAAAAAAAATCCAAGGAAATCAACTCTTATCTGTATCTTATATATATCTTATCTATATCTTATCTATATCTTATCTATATCTTATCTATATCTTATCTATATCTTATCTATATCTTATCTATATCTTATCTATATCTTATCTATATCTTATCTATATCTTATCTATATCTTATCTATATCTTATCTATATCTTATCTATATCTTATCTATATCTTATCTATATCTTATCTATATCTTATCTATATCTTATCTATATCTTATCTATATCTTATCTATATCTTATCTATATCTTATCTATATCTTATCTATATCTTATCTATATCTTATCTATATCTTATCTATATCTTATCTATATCTTATCTATATCTTATCTATATCTTATCTATATCTTATCTGTATCTTATCTGTATCTTATCTATATCTTATCTATATCTTATCTATATCTTATCTATATCTTATCTATATCTTCTCTATATCTTATCTATATCTTATCTATATCTATTTTTAATCTATATTTATAATATTAAATGGGAGATATCGTTCCTACGGAGAAAAATAACAAGAATATTTTGAAAACTGACTGAGTTCATGATTATAATGAGGAATATCTAGAGAACATATAAGGCAATCTTCAGAACCAAATATTGTGCTCTACTTTATTAGATTATGAAACCAACTCTCGTATTTTCACGTGGATAATCAATACTTCAAATCTTGGAAAGAATCAATTACTTTATAGCGAATTATTTCTTTACAGGATATTAGTAATGAAGGTACATCTTTTGTATCGGAAAACTTGCATAATTGTAAAAAAAGTGAGAGTTTGATATTAAAGTTAACATCGATAATATTTTATGATTTTTAAAACTACCAAAAGTTCAGGTCAGGCTATTTATGATAGAAAATGAAATGAAAGTAATTAAAAATGCATAATAAATATCAAATATACCAGCATACAAATTTAATCATTAAGAAATTCGAAGGCTATAAAACAATTTTATTAATCGTTGACGTATTTATGATGGAATTTCTCTCTTTTGAAGTAAAAGATTACGTTGGTAATTTTAGTCTACGATAGACAATTTATATTAGAAGATTCGCTGCATATAATATTTCTTTAAATATTAAATTTTTACTATTTTCATGCCAAAAGCTTTGCGCATGAGCATGAGGACGTAATCTCTGAAATACACATATTTCGGAGAGTTTAACAAAACTCACTTTTCTGAAAGAATGAGAAATACTTGAATATCGATGGACTAAATGTAACGAGTTATAAGGGGAATACGTTGAAAAATAAAATAATATTTTGACAAAAAGTTTGTGTCTTCTTGCCTAAACTCAGTAATTACCGAACCTTTTTAATCGATTTTATAAATTTTCTAAAAATTATTCTTTCAAACTATATTAGTATGTATAAAACTTTTTTTATTAAAGTAACCTTATTTTATGAGTTTATTTTTGAAATGCTTTTATTAAATTAGTTTTACCGATTATTGTGTGAAAATACGCCAACGAGTTACTCCTTTTAGAAATACGTAATTACTATTGAGTATTAATTTCGATAAATAGTGCATATTTATCAGCTATGCAGTAATTACTTTCATTTTCGTGTCCTTTCACTCAACGAGAAATAATAACAAATCGTTTTCCTTAACACTGAACTTGCTAATAGTTGAAATCTTGAAACAGAATCAGCGCACGGTCACTTTCTCCCGATTTCCTCATCAAACTGGTTCCTATATTTGTACATGTTTGCATGTTCATACAATCGATTATTGTACAGCTCGTAATTGTCATAAAAAATGTCATCTTTATGTAATACTTACATTATGAATTAAAAACATGCGGTTGCTTATTATTTCCACTAGAGTTTCATTCAGGAAACGATTTTGTATTTCTTTAAATCGAAGAAAGTTATCAATTCCCTTACATGAAATTGAGTAGGAAATGACAAAAATAAAATGAGAATTTATACCAGTACGTATCTAATGTACAATATGAGAAATGTATAGATACATATATAAATCCAAAAATTTGGATATTACAGTGTTTTTTCTATTTTGTCAAATGTATTTCACTATTTCTCAAAATTCCTTCTAGTTTCTGCAAATAATGTTCCTCTTTTTTAATTTATAATTTTAAAAACAAAAAAACTTCGAGATACAATTTTATTAGAAAAAAGACAATAACGTTAGTTTCAACCACCGATGTTAATATTCAGATGTCAATTTGAAACTTTGAAATTGCTAATTTTTACTCCTTTAGCTATTAATATACAAGTGTCCCGTATCGTTATGTAAAGTGTCCGATCATGAAAAAAATGTAATCCTAAAGCCAATACAAACTGATTTTATTTAAAAAAAGTTATACGATTCAATAACAGGCCTGTGATTGTTAACGTCGCATAATAAAATGTTATCCTAAAATAAATAAACACGTGTCGTAGTGCATACAGTAATTTATTGGAGATCTACAAAAAAGAGTACTGGAAATTGATTTATGATAAAGAAGGTTCTTACTTATTTCGTAAGTGCTGAACCATGAATATCATACAATAAACAAATGTTCAGATGACTGTTAACGTTGCATTTTTTAATAAAGGATTACATTACGTTTCAGTTCATACAACAGCTTATTAGTGAGTGGACAAGTTTGCTTTATTTAAAATGCCTTACCAATTTTCTTCTCAAGAGTATGCGGACATGCATTTTGTGTATGGTTACTGTAACGGCAGTGCACGTCAAGCAGTTATTGAATACCGACATCGGTTTCCCGATAGGCGCATTCCTCATTACAGAACGTTTCTGGAAGTACACTGACATTTTCGAGAATGCGGACTGCGTGATGACAGTTTGGCGAATTTTAAAACGTGAGGGTTTATATCCATATCACTATCGCAGGGGACACGGTTTGCTTGAGGTAGACCACTATGCTCGTCTAGTTTATTCTACCTGGATATTAAGACAGTCATTTTAATTTCTGCAGATTTCTGTCCTCTGGACAGTTGAATCTACGTTCGCGAGAAGTGGTGTTACAAATCTGAGAAACCTGCACAGGTGGTCATCAGAAAATCCCAAAGCTATACGCCCATCTAAATTTCAACATCAATTTTATATTAACGTTTGGGTGGCCCTAATCGATGACTTGTTGATTGGTCCTGTCGTTCTTCCTTGGAGGTTAAATGCGGACAATTACCTTCAATTTCTTACTGACGAACTGCCAGGTATTTTAGAGGATGTCCCACTGAATGTTCGACGAGACATGTGGTTTCACATGGATGGGGCACCACCACATTTCGGAATTGTTGCCCGAAATTGGGTTAACGTCAATTATCCAAGATGGATTGGTCGAGGTGGTCGAGGTTTTATTAATGGTGTATATGAAAAATTTAGTCTACGCGCAAGTTTCGAACACAAGACTTCTTCTGTTGGCTTACGGGCACAAGCCTGCATTCAACAAGGAGGTGGACATTTCGAAAATATTATTAATTGAACTTTTTTAAATAAAATCAGTTTTTATTGACTTTAGGATTACATTTTTTTTCATGATCTAACAATCACATTCAGAGATCTGTAACTTTGAAACAAATAATAATGGATATATAAGTTTGGCATTTTTGTTACTTGAAATGAAGTCTACTTTACACTCCTAAAATTTGAACATAACGATACGGGACATCTTCTATAATGAATTAATACACATTGTAGCAGCAATCGAATAATTACGGCCTCTTAATTGGACCTTAACTTTGTTGGTCTACTATTTTTCTGTGATCTTCCATAAGACCTTCTAGAATTTACTTGAATCCCAAATTCATCAATACAGTAATTTTCTTTTGGTTTTCTTCTTTTGTCAAATGTATTTAATTATTTCTCAAAACTATTTCACATCTTAATTAAAGAGGGTGCTGTGTATGTTAAATTATTTTTCTTTTAGTCAAGACTATATCACATTGTTATTATATATACGTAAGAATGAATGCTGAAATAAGGAAAATAACAAAATCTCGAACGAGATACGTGCTTTAATAATCAGAAGAATGAACGATTGTAGTTTGTCAGTCCAAATAGGACGACAATTTATTGTTTTACTGAACACTGTAAGACAAATTTACAAGACTTACAAAATAACGAACGAGATGAAAAAGAAATTGTTGGGCATCGTCCAAATAAATTTACTCAAGATGAGCAAGAAAGAGTCTGCAATTTAATTGATGAGGATTGCACTTTAACACTAAAAAAAATAAAAACCAAATTGTTAGAGGAAATTTGGACGATTAATGATAACTGTTCAGAAAAATAAAAATCACCCAGTATCGTGACCTGATATTTTCTTGACGGGACAGTAGATTAGTCTTGAATTGTCAATTTTCTTCAATTCATTAAATAAAGAAGACGGTCGTATAGAATTATACTAGGTGCAGTACTATGTTATATTCTTGTCCGCTCTAACTTGTAACTGTACAATTGAAGGTTAAGATCACAAACAGATTTTTGTCTACTATGGAAGAGTAAATATTTGTTCAGTCGAACTTCAATAACAATTGATTTCCAGATTATCATTCATAAAGAGTTTATAATAGGTTATTCGCTGTCGTAGTACTGTCGGTTCATGACAAGCAGAGGTATATCATCTATACAAATCGTCAATGATAATCATAATAACTTTATTTAAATGCAATGTACAAAAACAAAAGAAAAATAAACAAGTAGAAGCATGAAATATGTCAAAATTAAGCAATTTTTATTTTAATAACTTCATCATAATACAAGAAATCATGAACGTCGTAGCAATTATATGTACTTTATAAATATTTTTACGTATTTTTTAAATAGTACAAGATTTGCAACATTTTTAGCTTAAACTAGTAAATTATTATAAAATTTACAACTAGAAAAATAAGGCCCTTTCTGAAAGGCAGCGTTTTTGTAAAGAGAAAATTTATATATATGCAAGTGTTTCATAGCTCCCTATTTCTTTTCCTGCGTCTTTGTCGTTTGAGCTAATTTAATGAAATGTGTCAATATTGCCATATTCCACGTTCAGTCTGCTTTGTCAGCTCAGTCTGCTTAATCTGCTTGGATGATGAACTAGATGTTTTGTTGCTCTTGCAAGAAAATCCTAGTATCAGTGCTCGCCAAATTGTGAACCAACATGAATTCAGGGCGGCTACGGTAAATCAAATTATAAAGAGACACAAATACCACCGCTGTAGTCTATCCTTGTATCAAGGTATGTTATCTTTCATGATCCTATACATAAAAGTTCTCATGTAAAATGTCTTTTTAAGACAAACTCAAATATGCAATCAAATATAGGGAATGCCATTTAAAAAAAATGCAACTTTAGTGTATAACTTTTTTTCTTGACCACTCTGTATAAAGACAAATATTTTTGGAAAATGTAGAAGGTACTTTGTATAATTCTGCGCAAACCGAATTAGCGCAAATGACAAAGATGTAGGAGAAGAATTACGGAGCTATGCAACACCCCATATATATATATATATATATATATATATATATATATATATATATATATATATATACAGGGTTAGTTAAAAGTATGGAGACGGCGATTTATTGTCGTTAATATTCATTTTAGGGATTTATGTTCAATATAAAAGTTTGTTAGGATATTTTGATCTACATTTGAGAATATTTGAATTTTTTTTTTCTTCAATTGTTTTTTAGTTACGCCTGTCCGCGCATTTTTTTTAATGGGAACTAGTAAATTTTACTCTACCATTCGATAGAGATTTTTTTTTCTCTTTACAAAATTTTTTTGGTTTTTTTAAAATTCATTTTAATAACTTTTTTATAAGAAAAAGCCGGCTCATGTGTTTAACAGATGTTCGGTACATCGCAGATAGACAGAAGCGTAGCGATAAACAAACTTGAGCGACATAATTTTATCAGTGGTTATTGTGTACGTCAAATCTTTGACAGAAATAAATAATTTGTGCAATTTGTTGCTGTTAATATTAACAATGGCGAGCTTAAGTGAACATGAACGAATTGAAATACTTATGATGTTGGGTTATGGAGATAGACGCAGAAGTTTACAAGACGTTAGTAATTTATTTAATGATACGCATCCAAATAGAAATCCAATTTCTAAACCCGTTGTTGGTAAAACTTTAAGACGCGGTGAACAAACGGGTAGCGTTAAACATTTGCCAAGGAGTGGTACACCTAGAACAGCACTGGATATTTTATTGGCTGTATCTGACTATCCCCATTTATCAACCAATCAATTAGCGGCCAATTTCAATATTTCAGTCATCGATCGTGTCGTTATTAAAAAGTGAAAAGTATAAACCTTATAAGGTACACCTTGTACACGAGTTAACGGAAGATGATTTGGATAGGAGATTACAATTTTCTGAAGAAATGTTAAAATTTTGTCAACAATATTTTTTTCTTAGACAAAGCTACTTTTTGCCTTACCGGTGAAGTAAACAGACATAACTGCAGATACTGGTCATCGGAAAATCCCTCTTGGTTTTTGGAGCACCATACGCAGTACCCCCAAAAGGTTAATGTTTGGGTTGGCATTCTAGGCGGTCATATTATCAGTCCCTTTTTCATCAATGGCAATGTATTTGCAGTTATTGCAAAATGAAATAATACCTGCTAGCGCTACGCTCTATCCTCATGAAAACAATGAACACCTGCCCAATGACAGTATCTGGTTCCAGCAAGATGGCGCCCCACCACATTACGGTGTAAATGTTCGTCAATATCTGGACAACGTTTTTCCCCACAGATGGATTGGAAGACGAGGAACCATTGAATGGCCAGCCCGTTCGCCAAATTTAAGTCCTTTAGATTTTTTTCTTTGGGGATACGTAAAAAACAAAGTTTACAAAGAAAAGCCCGATAACGTCGAAGATTTACAAATCCGAATTACCAGAACGATACAAGAAATTCCCCAAGATTTTTTACAGAACTCTGTTCGGGGTTTTGTAAATCGATTGGCTCATTGTCAAATTACTAATGGACGACAATTTGAACACTTACTTTAATTTACTTTGTTATTAATTTGTTTAATTTTTCTTGTAAAAAAGTTATTAAAATGAATTTAAAAAAAACAAAAATATTATTGTAAAGAGAAAAAAATCTCTATCGAATGGTACAGTAAAATTTACTAGTTCCCATTTAAAAAAATGCGCGGACAGGCGTAACTAAAAAACAATTGAAGAAAAAAAAAATCAAATATTCTCAAATGTAGATCAAAATATCCTAACAAACTTTTATATTGAACATAAATCCCTAAAATGAATATTAACGACAATAAATCGCCGTCTCCATACTTTTAACTAACCCTGTATGTAAATATATATATATTATTAATAATTTCTTGGGATTGCGGTAGTGTGGTTAATAAAAAAGCAAGGTTTTCAAATCCAATACGTTTCAGTTGAATTGACTCAACTTTAGTCATTTGGTTTATAATATAATTATTCCTTAAAATAATTTAGATATAGGAAGTCAAAAATAAAAACATGTTCAAGGCCTCATCCTCAAGACTTTTATGAAAGAAATTATAGTTGCGTTAAAATTAAAGTTATTCATTAAGAACAAAAACAATTGCAAGTTCTGTACACAATTATTATTACTATTTGTTTTAAGGTTTAATTTTATATCGACATAAATGTATTCGTTACAATAAAAGTTGATTCACCTAATTTTCGTGTTATTTTTATAACACAAAAAGTATGCAAAAATTATTTCTCTCCGGGAATAATGTGTATGGAATATATACAACACCAAGAATATATGGACCACGACGAATTGTTTATCTACCGGAAGGAAATTTAAATTACAAATTCTCGTAATAGCTAAAAATCACTAGTGCATGTTGGTAACAATGATTAAAATAAATAGAAAACTGTTGACAAATTTTTTTCTACTAAATTTTTTATGTTTTCCAGGTTTTTATTTTAATTTGTATTAAATGTCATTAATTGCAAAAGTTGGCAAAAATATAACAAGAATGATACTTTCAAGGATTTGTTTCATTATTTCCAATTTTGTTTATTATTAAAGAATTTAATTATTTGAGCTAATAACGATTTTTAAATTTTAGCAAACGCCAATTAAGTTGGCGCGAGGAGGGGTAAGTTCGCGCAGGATTAAAATTAGTGGGGAGATTTGTATTTGGTTTTACATCAAATGTCAGATAATTCTAACGTCTGAGCGTGTATCACTTTATGATCTCCTAGCAAAGACATTATGTTCCGTCAAACGTCAATGAAATGTATTCTGACAATTACTTGAGTAGTGGGGATGGACGTTTTTGAAAGCGGCTTCTGCGCACCCCCTCCTCGCGCCAACTTAATTGGCGCTTGCTATACCTTAATTTTGAAATAGAAAGAAGAGTTATTTTTAAAAACTATTAGAAAATCATTCTATAACCCCTATGAAAAGACATTTTTCGATAGCAGAATATTTTAGCAAAAACGGAATTTTCCTTACCAGTGAGAAATAATCCCATAATGTCATTGAGACTCAAAACCAGGTATTTCATATAGTTCATACACGAACGATAATATTATGCGAAATTACAAACCGATACAGCTTCTCCAAAATACCGAGAAGCTGTACCAAATCAAAGGCTTTTGAAAAATCAGTGTAAACTATGCCATCTTGATAACTGTTGATCTTCCTTTAATTAATATGTGTTGTACGAGAGATATTTTACTAATAACATTAATAACATGAGCATATATTGACTTAAACAACATTAGTTCAATCACTTTAGAATCTTCTCTTCAACAAAATCGAATTGGAATTGAAAATGACATAAATGATTGGATATTGATAACATAAGACTAAATCCGAACAGATTGTGGAGTTTTATTAGAGGCAGCTCGAATTCTACTCGTTTACTAGGAAGAATGACATGCAGTCCAATGGTTTTTTCTCGCTTACTGTTATAACAATAAATGTTTTTACTGACTATTTTGCATCAATGTATACAAGGATTGATGTCGATATGTTTGCTAATGGTTTTGGCAATGTTTTCACCTCGGAAGAAAATTAAATCCTCTGAACTTTTTAAAAATAGTTCAGATGGGATTCTTGACATTATTTTTAAAGATTGTTAAAGATTGAGTGCAGCATCTCGGTATTTTGGATAAGCTGTATCAGGTTGTAATTTCCCATAATATTATTGAGGTTCCTCGTCCGTGTATTAACTATGTGAAATACCTTGGTTTTGAGTCGCAATGTTATGCGGCGATTTTTAGTGTACCCCAGGGATCTGTTTTAAGGCCACTCTTATTTGTTGTGTTTATTAATGATGTTGTTTTATCCAGATGATTTAAAAATTTATTGACAAACAATTAGTTTGGATGATTGCGTTGCATTAGTTTTACAGTCCTTTGTACACGGAGTCATGAGAATTATATGTCATTGAATAATTTTGCCTTTGTTTATAGTATATGTGAAACAACAATAGTAGATTGTTAGAGCTTTAAAGATCTTGGCATATTAATTGACCTGAAGCTGACATGTAACGGCCCGAGATATGTGTAGTCCATGCTATGTACACTATACGAACTTACTAGAAAGTATAAACTCTTACAGAGACGAGGTACAGAAATCCAAAAGAGACGGACTGGCACGGACATGAAAGTCCCTCAGTGACTCCCTCGAGGGTGGAGGGCCTTCGTTTAGGTAGACAGGGCGTTTAGAACTAGCAATCGAATTGGTAAACGAGGCTATTAAGGCCGCATACTTGGACAGCCGCTCGACAAGAACAAGACACCAAAAGGGTAATACAATTTGGTGGAATAAGAACTTGGAAAGGATTAGAGCCGAAGTTTGAAGGCCGTTTCACTGGGCCAAAGCTATCAAATCTGGCATACTTATAAGGAAATTCGTGGAGGAAATTTTGTGAGGCAGTGAATAAAACACCTTTATGCTCTAGAATCAACAAAGTCCCAGTCGAAAAAGGTAATTCCATAAGACTAATGGTATCCATACTGGAACGAATGAGGAAAGTATTAAGGAACTATAAAAGGTCAATTTTCCAGCTTCATCAATTCTAACAGACTCAGAAAGGCTAGTCGATCTCGAAGAAAGTCCGAGAAGACCAGACAAATGCGATTGGAAACTGACCACCGAGGTCGTAAGACCAAATAGAATTGGATGAGCTATAAGAAGTTTCCAAACATTCAAGTCTACCGGGATTGGCGGAATCTACCCTGTATTACGAAAGAATGGAGCATAGGTACATCTGCGCAAAAACTTCAGAGTTTGTGTGGCTTGGAGATACATACCCATGGCATAGCAAAAGGTCAGGGTTGCCTATATACCCAAAGAGGGTAGGGTGACGGATCTAACTCCAAAATTATATTAACCAATCAGTCTATCGCCTTTCGTGTTTAAAATCCTGAAGAGTCTAGGTGACAGATACATAAGGGAGGAATTTCTAGAGAAACGATCTCTAAATAATATAGAATATTGATATGTGGACTCAAGTAAATATTGGCGAAATAGAGGTCCAATTATGCTGACATGTCATCCGGCGGATGGAGGATAATTTGACTGATTATCTTTCATATTTTTTCGGATTTTTCATATCTTCATATACCATATAACATGATTCAATAAAGACCTCAAAAATTTACCAGCAAACATATTTTAATTTACTCTTAACATCTATCCATCTTATCCACCTTTTACAATATGAATTCAATAGAAACTAATGCTTTACAAAACAAAGTTTGTTACTTACAGATTGAATATTACTTTATTAAAATCAAACCCTAATTTTGTCGTCATAATTCATCTTTTCATGGTCGTGATCTATTGTTACCATAAAGTAATCCATATGCTCAATGACATGGAAACTGCAACACCAAGAAGTGGTGCGATTTTTTTGACCAAACTTGGTAGAAACGTATAACTAGTCAAACGTAATAATCGATTACAATTTTGTTGCGATATATCAAGTGGTCATGGCACTTCTGACACTTCATTCAGTTTTCGTTGACATTAATGTGTGGTGTATTTATTGTTTGTTTCAAATTTATTTCAACGGTTTTGTCTTATTATACCTTTGTTTAACGTGTTTAGAGAGTTTTATTATGCCTAGAGTGCGGCAACGTGGAAATTATCGCCAATTAAGCGAATTCGACAGAGGTCGAATTGTTGGTTTGCGAGAAGGTGGTTTTTCATACAGGGAAATTGCAAATCGCCTTAACCGGAACCAACCCACCATTATGCGCTGTTATCAATCATGGACTAGGGAGGGTCAGGAAAGACGCCGAAGAGGAACCGGAGGCCGAAGTAGAACTAATGGGATACAGGACCGCCGCCTTCGCCTAATGGCACTAAGAGACAGGTTCTCCAGTACCAGATCAATTGCTGACGTGTGGTTAGGTAACCAAGGTCGTCCAGTAACCCTTCGAACCGCCGAATTAGGGGTTTCGGCTTACAATCTTATCGTCCACATCTTGTGTTACCACTTACGGCTCAACACCGACAGCAACGTTTGGAGTGGTGTAGATTGCGAATGCATTGGATCGTGGAGTGGCATAAGGTGGTGTTTAGTGATGAATCTCGATTTTGTCTAGGGATGCATGATGGCCGTATGAGGGTCAGACTAAGACGTGGGGAAAGTAGTGATATTCAGTTTTCCGTTGAAAGGCATGTGCATCGAGCAGTGGGTGTTATGGTATGGGGTGCTATAGCATATGGGAGTAGGTCTCAGTTGGTGTTCATCCAAGCCACCATGAACGCCCAGCGTTACATTGATGAGGTGGTAGAACCCCATATTCTTCCATATCTTCAAATGCTCGAAGACCCACTTTTCCAGCAGGATAATGCCCCTCCCCACGTATCGAGAATTTCTATAAATCGCTTCGAAGAGGCTCATGTCAATATCTTGCCATGGCCACCCAAATCCCCCGACCTCTCGCCAATAGAACATGTGTGGGACATTATGGGACGAAAACTTATGAATTTAGCCAATCCCCCGCAGACACTAATAGCTCTCCGGCATGAATTACAGGTTGCTTGGGACTCCATACCCCAAGAGGATATCGACCACCTAGTCGAATCAATGCCACGAAGAGTGAGGGAGTGTGTAACTAATAGGGGCGGCTCGACACATTATTAATAAAAATTATGTTAAATTGTGTTAGTCTTTTGTTTTTTTTTCTTTGAAATTTTAATCAATTATTGCCTTTGAATAGTTATACGTTTCTGCCAAGTTTGGTCAAAAAATTCGCACCCCTTCTTGGTGTTGCAGTTTCCATGTCATACAGTATATATAAATTAATTCTGCGTGGATCATAATATAAAACGTATTATAAAAATAAATAAAGGACGATGAATATGATTTACATATTTTTACATTAATAATTTATTTTTCAGCGCCAATTATGGTATTGTTATGAGCTATGACAATCTTCAGTAATAACTTATGCATGACCCTGTCGATAATTAACATGTCGTTGTTTTAAATACATGTATGTCTTAAAAGTAAACACAAATATTAAATTTCCGGCTTCAGTAACACTTAATATTCAAATTAAAGAAGTATTTAAAATTAATTTTAATGAACATTCATAATTTAGTGTAAAGAGAAAAATTCTTAATCACAAATTTTATTAATAAATTATAAGATTCTTAAGGTTATGTAGATGCGTCTATAATATACGTTCAACATTGTTGATTTACACATTTCTAGAATGCTGGCGTCTTTAAATTGATTATGCTAACAAGCGTCGGCGGCTCCTAATTAAATTTACAAGGAGGTCATATGGAATTTGAAGTAAAAGTAATTGTTAATTAAAAAACTAGAGTGTTTTAGTGAATATGTTGTAATTACTAAAGCTCGTACTATATACATGTAAAAATAGCAAAATACGCACATATACAAGGTGGGGCGGATGTAAACTGGGCACCAAGTATATGAATTTACCTGCCCTGCAAAAAGCATTGCTTAATCCTACAGGTAATCTAGGCACCAGAACCGTTCGGGTAATGATCGCTTTAAAGCTTAAAGTAAGAAATTAGACGTTAATAAATTAAGGAATTTCCTAATGACCAAATAGATTATTTCAAATGTATTTTTATTTGTACATCTATTGTGGGCGGGCCTCTATTGTATTATGCTATAATATATTCTATATATAAGCTATATATTACGCTTGGTGCAGAAAATTTAGTGAGCAGAAGCCAGCTAGAACATAATCATGAACAGAATCAGAGTAAATTAAACCGAAAAGTGATTTCAAATGCGTGTAAACGTAAAGCCGTTGATGATATTTCCGAAAAACCAGCGAAAATTATTCGTCGTGAACTAGCTAAGGAACTGCCGGAAACAATTACGATAACAGATTTCACTTATATCCGAAGAAATTTGTACAATGCACGGAGAAAATTTCTTCCTGGGCCGTTACCACAAAATAAGACAGAAGTCCATGATATAGTGGAAGCTGCTAATGTTAAAACAAGCAAGGATGAAAGTTTCGTTTTTATAAACTGTCCAGTGAGCAATATCATAGTGTTTTCTTGTGAAACGAATGTTAGAAGTTTATGTGGAATGCGTAAAGGTACATGGACGGTACATTTTCGTATTGTACAAAATATTTTTTACAATTATTTACAATCCACGGACTTAATAATGGACATTATATTCCATTGATGTTTTGCTTGTTGCCTGATAAACGCAGTGAAACGTATGCAACATTATTTGAAATGCTAACAAAAGAAATCTTTCGACGTCACTCTACAATATTACGACCAGCTTAAGTTTTTGTAGATTTTGAGAAAAGCATTCACACAGCGGTTCGCGCTATATGGCCATCAGCACAAATCTATGGTTGTCGTTTACATTTGCACCAATCGTGGTTCAGGAAAATCCAAAGTTTGGGTTTAACAGCAGAATTTAGGAACACAGATTCCGAAGTAGGAAAATGGCTGCGATATACATTTGGATTAACGTATTTGAATCCTGACGAAGTAGGCGATTGTTTCGCCTTAGATTTGTTTGCCGAAAAGCCTGCTCATGCACAGGCTGACGAATACGCCGATTATTTATTGGAGACATACATAGAAGACGATGCTCCTTTTCCTCCACATATGTGGGCTACTGCAACTCCATCGATCACTAACACCACAAACGCATGCGAAGCGTTTCATTCCAAACTAAATGAGTCAAATGACTCATTTATGACTCAAATATAAATAGATGGATGTGTTGAATAAAATTATTCAACACATCCATCTATTTATATTTTTATCGAAAAGCTTATCACGATTACACTTTGTGAAGTGTATATCATTTTATTCATTAGTATGACTTCAAATACACTATTTTTTTATTATAGTTTTATATAATTAAGTATTGGCTTTTATTAGTGTTTTCATATGAGTACATATTTTTTATTTTCTATCTTTTTGCTGTACTTCAACTTGAAATACACTATTTCTATATTATTGTTTTTGTTTGCTTTGTACGGTGCCCAGTTTACATAGACCCTCTGCGAGTACATTTTTAGCTAGTGCCCGAATTACCAACGAGATTAAAATTTCAGGTAGGTTAGTGCCCAATTTACATCCGGCCACAAGGTGACATTGAAAAAACTACAATGCACAGTACCACGCGATGGAAGACCATAAAATACTAAAAAAGTTCTTGTACACTAATATCCGATCGCCTTTTGTTTTCAAGATACAGGATCTTAAAAGTTTGTTAGAAATTTTTGTTTTTTTTTAAATTTCGTCCGATTGTGACGAAATTATTGAACGAAAATTACTGTATTATATTTTCGAGTATTATTAGAATATTATCATAATTGGCTATGTAATTATGGCACCTGTCAAATTAATATTGCATTAATTTATTCAAGTTTGTCGTGCTTCTGATTACGTTTGTGTTTGGTTTTGCTGTTTGTAGTTTTCTAAAATTAATTTTGAAAATGGTTCTCTTTACTTTTGAAGAATATAGGGACATGATTATGTGTTATGGTGAAGCTCGATCAAATTCTTCCCGAAGCTCAACGTATCTATCGAGAGAGATATCCATTAAAACATGTTCCTAATGTTAGAACATTGAATATTGCCATGCATAGACGTTTGGGAGAAGATGACTGTTTCAAAAAATCAAAAGTTAATAGTATGGTTACCAGAACGCATTGTACTGTTGAAAATGAAGAAGCTGTTTTGCAAATAGTAGAAAATAATCCGAGAATAACCACCAGAAAAATAAGTTCAGCTGTACGTGAATCAGTTAAACAAGTCCTCAAAGAACAGCTTCTTTACCCGTTTCATTTCTAAAAAGTTCGTCACCTATTGGATCAGAATTATTTACCCCGTGTACAATATTACGAGTGGTGGTTGCTAAATCAATGGCAACATTTTCTATTATTAATTTTGTTCGTCGATGAAGCAGTCGCAAGGGTTTTTTTGAATCTATATAACATGCACTATTGGAGTGATGAAAATCCTCATCAAACCGTAATACGGAATTACCAGTATGGGGTTTCTATTAATGTGTGGGCGGATATAATCGACAATTACCTAATTGGTCCATTTCGATTGTCCAATCAACAGGTCCAATTGACAGGCGAGCTCTATCGATATTTTTTAGAAAATGAACTGAACAATTTATTAGAAAAGGTCCCATTGAACATTTTTCAAAGAATGTACTACATGCTATTGAAGAGAAATAAACTTTCTAATGAAGTATGTTAAGATTATTTTTTTTAAATCTGCAGTACGTCAAATTTTTATAAATTATTGGAATAATTAGGTTAACAGATTTGTCATGGAAAGAAATTTAAAAAAATAATTTTTCGACAAACTTTTAAGATCCTGTATCTTGAAAACAGGCGATCGGACATTAGTATATAAGAACTTTTTTAGTATTTTATGGTCTTCTATCGCGTGGTATTATGCAATGTAGTTTTTTCAATGTCACCTTGTATATATGCACATATTTTGCACAAAATATTGAGCGTATGTATCAATACGCAAAATTTTTTATAACATTCTAACAAAAACCAAATCCGATTATATGAAACTAAACTTGATTTTACATTTAAGGTCTGTTACATTATGTAATATTTGTGTAACACTATTAACAATACGTTTACAAAAACTTAATATAACTATCCTTAGATATTATAAATGCTATTAAATAATATACGAGTATAATTACTAATATTTAGTAATTATTAATAATTAATCTAATAATATCTATTTACTTATGACTATATATGATTTATCCAGTTATTACAATTAGGTACTATTAAAAAAATCGACAATGCTTTTCTAAATTTTCTATTTTAAATGAATGTCTTCTGTCGTCTAGCAGGTGTTTGAATGTAACAAAACACCGTTCAACATAGACGGAAGTAATTGGAGCATTTTTTAAATCGCTTGCAATGTAAGGCTCTAATTCAATGTCATCTATAATTTCCCTTGCAAAATATTAGAAACTTTTGAAAGAACTTTAAATCCTTGTTTTTTTAATAATGTATATATAAGTAAATGTAATGAAATGATAGTCAAAGTAGTCTATACCAACACCCACTTAAACACATAGATATATGTAAAAAAATTCACCTTTACATTTAATTCAGTAAACTCTGTGATAATGGCATAATATACCGAAATAATATTGTTAGAATAAATCTAATCAAATTTAATAAAACAAATGAAGTATTATGGGCGGTTGACACATTTCGATCTTTAAATTGCATAGGTTTTATTATACGTGACCTTCGGTCTAATTCACTAAATGATCGTATGCTTGTAAAACAGTGGGACCACTTGAGGATACCAGCCTTGCCGATATATGTAGATAGAATTTACTATGTTCAGGCTGCGATCAAAATTATAATCGCGGCTAACTGCATTACATTGAAAATAATTATTTGTAACAAATTATTTTAGTTGTTATACTTTATGTTGTTTCAGAAATTATTGGGAGGTTATTAACCAAATGACTCAATTGAAAAATTGTCACAGATATAAATTCTTTATTTTTTTTTACTAGCAGTATATGTGATGTCTTGAAATTCATGTTATATCCAATTTCAAAGCCATGGCTATTCAAATTTCTCTATAAAATATTACTTGTGTATAGTGACCAAGAAAAAAAGGGGTAAAAGGTATGTATATGTGAGTAATGCCTTCATACAAAAAATCGACCCAATGTTCACGTAATAACGAGAAAATTATTTTCTTTATTCGAGTCCGGCCCTGTCGCAGGTAAAAATACGGTAACCACCGTATCTATACAAAACTGTATAGATACGGTGGTTACCGACTATAGAAAACACGACTGCTTCGGCTTTTATTATGTAGACAGCGCTGAATATTCCTTCACGCTCTGTCTGAATAATTTCAGCTAGATAGTAACGTAGTTATGTTTTTTTGAATGTGTCTTCTCCAACAGAGAATTGATATTGAGAATAATGTAGAAATGTGAAATACGTATCTACGTCTTTGGAGAAGATACATTCAAAAATACATAAATGAACTTGTATTGTGTTCTTCACACCCAATTTTTAATAATATTTTTTATATTATTAAAAATACTTTGGTATTATACAAATGTAGTGAGGTTTTACCCACTCAAGTATGTTTCAAATTATGATGTTATTATTAACTATTATTATCTTTAATAATGAGTTTCGGCAAGCAATAATATACAAGGTTAAAAGTATATATTCATTATTATACTTTTTAATTTTTATTATACGATTTTGAAATAAAAAAGAATATAAATTCTCCTTACATTTTTGCATAATTAGTATTTATTTTTTACCTATATTTATTAAATTTCTTTTTAACAACATAAATAAAAATCAACACAAAAATAAAATTAGTTAAATAACTTAGTAATTTTTGAAAGCTATTGTTCGTAATAACTTAGAGCAGACCAATTTCCGCGCGCGCCATGTGCGCCGATGTGAGGATGATTGTATTGCATCAGAACTAATAAAAAGCATTCAGTATGTGTTTGATACTTGCTTAGACTACATCTAAGTGTAAGCATACGTAACAAAATGTCGTCGACACATAAATCGAGAAAACGACCGTTGTCAGACGAAGTGAATAAGTTTATTATGAATTTCCCGGACTTAATATACGATGGCTCAAAAATTAAATGTTTAGTGTGCAATACATATCTAATGTGTTGGTCAAAAACACATTGTAAAGAACAAGTAAGCAGTTCGAAGCACAATAATAACAAAATTAATCGACAACAGTTTATACATGAACTATGTGTAACTATGATTGTGTTTACACTGCCGTTTACCTTGTTAAGTAATGATTCATTTATTTCATTTTGGAATAAATACACGAATCAAACATTACCGAGCACGACAACGTTACGAAGGAATTTACCGTCGGTGCGTCAACAGGTTGAAAATAAAATCAAAGCCGAACTGAAAAATAAAAAACTGTGGTTATGTGTGGACGAAACAACTGACAGCAAAAAAACAATCACTGATTTCATACATTTTCCATTTTATTTATAGGTACGTACAACGCTGCTATAATATGTGATATTCTTATTTTTCGTGTGTTTATGCATATTACTTTAATAGCAGAAAACCAAATCTATATTTAATTATTTCTGATAGAATAAATGTCTCTACTTCTTTACTTATATCGGTAACAAGCTCATGTTGGGTCCATATTCTATCGCATATTCTAATATATTACGAATTACACTCCCATACCGGCGCTCATGGCGCGCAAGGAAATTGGTTACGGAAATTAGTCACTAATAAGTCTAATAACTATAAATTATATATACTTAATATAAATCATAATAAAAAATACTTGACAAGTTTCACTGTTTTATTTTATTCTGTATTTAATTTATATACACTGTACAAGTGTTATTTGTGTCTGGGTGTAGTGGTTATTTTGATCATTTTATGATTGTGTTTATTATGGGGGTGTTCAAAATCCTTTCTGTGTTTGAGAGATTTTTGTACTTAGAAATTGCATCTTTTTATTTTTAACATATATAACCTTGGTTTTGTATAGCGACAAAGAAAGAAAGGGGTAAACGCTATATATGAGTAATGCCTTTATACAAAAAATTACGGTCCAATGTTAACGTAGTAACGAGAAAATGATGTTTCTTTATTCGAGTTCGGCCCTGACACACTTAAATATACGGACGAAAATATGGGCTTCCACCTCTAATTCATCAGTAATTCTCTTTAGTAACGAATTATTTTGTTCTGTTTCGCCTACATCGATATTTACCAATACCGCCATAAATTTAAAGAAAACAAATATATATTTATAAATAATGGCGTACAAATAATTAAAAACCGGGTTTTCCATGAACGCGATACATAAAGCTAGCGATTAATGCTAAAAAAACATCGCATTAAAAACACCATATATGCGGCTGTATTCCATAAATGTTTTGGTGAGAAAACAACAACATTCACTATTCTTATGAATAGGAATTTATTGTTAGACATTATCGTCTAACAATGTCTAGGAATTTGAATTACAGCTGTATTTTGATAAATATAGAATAAACAAAAATATGAACCGACTTTAACTACATTTTGGCTATAAAAATGTAGAAATTTTTGATGAATTACGAAGAAATTAATTTTTTTATATTCTGTTAGACATTTATACGTATTCTTTAGAAATGCATAGCTTTGGCGCTATTCTGCGGGAACCCTGTATAAACAAAAAAAGCAATTTCTAAGAACGAAAATCTATCAAAGACAGGGAGAGACACGATCATAAAATGGTAAAAATAGCCACTACACCCAGACACACAAACACATACAGTGTTATTCTAAATAAGTGTCAGAGAATTTAATTTTAGATTAAACATGCTAATTAATATTTAATAAAAAATTTATCAAAAAAGTCCGTTGTGTAATTTTATTTTTAATTTTAAATTATTTAATAAAACCGTTTTGGGACCGCACGAAATACTCAGCTGTTGCATCTAGAGTACGATGAACCTTACTAAATCGTAGATAGATATCGCATTCATAACTTACTTATGTATAAATCCATTCATTGTAAACAAACCGTTTGTAAACAGATAAGTCTGCAAATCTGCAAGCGACACGGAATATACAGACGGCATATATCGTGTGAGTTAGGATGGATTGCGGTAGTCAAAATTTATCTGTTTAAATTAATTTTTTTCACATTTTTTAAAATTAAAAATAAGACAATTGGCATATATTTTAGTAGTATAATCTAATTATTAAATTAATGACACTTATTCAGAATAATCCTTTATATAAATTTATACTTTACATAGTAAGTTGTGCCCCTATATTTAGTTGAATAAGGTCTTTGTTTAAGAATGGTAGAAATTACCGAAACAATTTCAGAACAATAAAATATAATAGTGAAACTTATCAAGCGTATCTTCTTATTATAATTTGTATTAAGTATGTAATCTGCCTTCAAAAACTTTCCTTATTAGAGAAGGCCATGTTCATTCAAAATAATACGTTTGTGACAGATTACGTGCACTGTCACCAACCATTATCAAAAAGCATGGCCCTCTCTAATGAGGAAAGTTTTTGAAGGCACGTTATATTTAAATACAATGTTTCACCAAGAATAGACGCTAGATCCATTAAAATAAATTATATTATGAAGAAATAAATATATGGAAATTTTATTCATAATAAATAACATACTGTATAAAATTTTAAATAAAATATATTAACATATATTAATAGTAAAATTATACTTGAATAGGTTTAGATATTTTAATTAAGACGCGTAAATTCGTTTTAAATTAAACTCTCTCCTGTTATAATACTGATTCTACAAGGAACTGATAAAACTTAAATTAAAAATACGTTTTTAGTTATATTATTTTACATAGGTATTGTCTCTTTTTAATTGAAATTTGTCATATACTCGTAATATTCGTCTTTGGGTGCAACTGGTATTGTTTTTGTTACTTAATTCAAAGAATAAATACAATATGTAAATTGTACAAACATATAATTCTTCGTATTCAATAATATAAGTATTCTAATTCGAGTTTTTAAATAAAAATTAACATGTAATGTTCATTTTATTCGTTAGAACATATAAAATCCAATAAATTGGTTTAACATAATTTTCACATTAAGAAAATTTATGTTAAAGAGAACTATTAAACATTTCACTTCAGTGAAAGGAACTTAAAAGGAAGTGCAGTTCATCTTTAAACGCATTTTTATAGAATACCTCTTAGCAGTATTTAACAATTAACTTCACTTACATAATATAGAAAATTCATTTTGTGAATACCACGAACACTAGGAAATTATCACTAATATTTACTGTTCTAATACTAGTAGAAGAAACAAATGCAAGAGTGATTGCTATTACAGTGCTTTTATATAGACTTCCATTTCTCCCATTCCAAATTATATGCACGTCATTTTCAAGATCGATACTATTTTTTTACCATCTTTAACTTACATGTATCAATTTAATTAATACCAAAATAATAGCACTATTATAAAAATATTAGACACATAGTTACCTATTGCGGAATATTTAAAACTATTCATGTATTACATTCAATACTATACATTACTAATTTTGTTATTACTGAAACAATGACTTGGATAAAAAAATTACATTGCCTTTTATGTGTACAAATGTTGACGAATAGACTTAATTGTTTTGGGAAATTAGTTACATATTTGGACAAAGATTTTGAAAACGATGTTGATAATACTATAAAGTTAGTATACAGTACCTATCGTAAATTACAAAAATTGAAGAAATAAATTACATGTACTTGCGAAAACAAATTCTAATTAATAATTCTTTGTTAGGAATATTGTGCGTTCAAAAAAACCGGTCTCTAGTGAGCCATGATTTCTAAGTAACACTTAGAAGCATATCGTTACTTTACTAATATGAATTTCTTAAATGACAGTTATATTTAAATGACAGACGGCTTTAGAAAATTGCAAGGTTAATTGCTAGGTTATAATCGTCATGTCATGTTATCGTTTTTATTAGATGACACTAATGACATTAACATTTGACAATTCAGAACGGTGCACTTGAGTTAGGACATACCTAAAAATTTCATGGCCAACTCTGAGGCTCTCTTTTTGAACGCACGATATATGCGTTAAGAAATTTCGGTTATTCATGATAGATGGCGCTAGGATTGTCAAGGCTTTTGACTTTTGACATTTGAAAAATCTAACAAAGTTACATACCGGGTGTTCTAAAATAATTTGGCGTCAAATTTGAAGTCATGTTTGATATAGAGTACGATAGAACGATACATTTACTTTCATTTACATAACACAATTTTGTAGGTTATCGTATACGCAAATGTCAGTTTATGTCAAATGATATTTCCGTTTGCAAGTACAGTTGCGGCCCCTACAAACTCAGACAGTTTGACAAATAATAAATGTTGGGTTTGTAACATGGTCTTAATATTGAAGTTTATAAAATATCACCTAACTGAAAGAAAGTCAATGGCGTATAAAATAAAAAAATTGAAAAATGGAGAAATTTAAATACAAATAACGCTTTTGTAACAATATATGCGTTTTTAAAATGAAAATGCATTCCAGTTTGTTTTTTTTTTTATGAAATCTGGATTTTTCAAGATGGAAGCTCTCAAAAACCACGGCAAGATGAGAATATTAAATCTGTAACAGTAAACCAAATAAGTGGCAAGAGGTATTAATTATTTAAAAACTATTGGCATGGGCAATATATCATTGACTTTTATCGTGTTTTTATCAACATTTATTTCATTTGCGATGTGCCTAATGCTCATGTCGTCGTCTAGCCTAGTTCTAATTATCGACTTCGTTTAATTGAGACATTTTAAAAATTGTGTATGCTTCTGACTTACAATAAACTGACACTAACCATAACCATACCGGATAAAAATCAAATTTACAAATCACGAATTTTTTTAATTTGACAGAATGTGTCAAAAGTCGATGTCTGAGTTTGCAGCGGCCGCAACTGTAATTGTAACATCGCTAAGTAATGATCTTGGATTGTAAGAATATTTAATTTACAAAATTAAAATTAAGCATAATAAACTATAGAATATGTTGAATATGTCCACTACCTTTCTTCAAGCATTTTGCGCATTCCCTCCTAATCCTATCAAATATATTTTGCTGTATGGGACAATTTCATTAATCTTCTGTAAGTATAATTGCACATAATTCTAGAGCCGTTCGGGAATATCTTTCAATGAGATTTCAAGAGAAAATCAGCACGCATTCGAAAACACCCTGGCCAGCGCGTTCACCCTATATAACTCCGCTTGATTTCTTCGTATGGGGATTCGTTGAGAATCATGCTTATCAGCAAAATTTTGCAACAGATGAAGAACTGAGGGGGTTAGTTCTGGAAGCATTTGCCAATATTACTCCACAAATGCTTATTAGGGTGTTAGAATCGACGGTGAGAAGGTGCTATCTGTGCCTGGAAAATAATGGAAATCTTTTCGAACATATGCTCTAAACTTAGTTGCTTTGTTCATATTCGTTTGTTGTTTGTTGTATTTTACTTTTTATATCTTCTGTTAATTTAATTTGATTTGTTCTTTGTTTTTTTAAATGTAGCCATTGGATTGCTATTAAATATGTAAATGAAATAAACTGTTAATGAACATAACAAATTATTTATTCTTAAAAAAAAAAAATTGGTACAAGTCCGTACTAGGAGATTTCTTGATTAAGGTCGAAAAAATGACGAAATCGCAATTAAATGATAAAGTATGATAAGTTGTTGAATTCGCAATAAAAAAGGTTTTCAGAATCTAATATAACACATCAGGGCCGTATTTAAAAAAAATAAATTTATGATGGTTCCGCAAAGACGAAACGTTGGATTAAAAAACTAATAACGCAACCTTAAACAGCATTTAAAGTTGCCGTGGAGAAATGTCATTGGTTTTGCTCTAGGTCAAATATTAACGCTAGGAAAAAGTAGTTTGTAAAATCGAAAAATTCTATTTTATCAAAATTTCTCAAAAATTAAAAAAATTTTCAGGAAAATCTAAACCCCAATTTCTTAGACTGTTGATTACGCAACTTTTCTCCTATTTAACCAAATCTGTATCTCTTAAGGTTTCCAAGATCCCCATAGTGGCCCTCTTTATCTCGGTCACATGGTATAAAAGTAACTTTGGAATTTTGTAAAATTGAATCTTCTTGATTATTTTACACATACAAATATAAACCAATCACATTCGCGTATTACTGAAGCAACTCGAAATTACAGCGGTAATTTATCGATAATTTTCATTGTAGAATAATTAGGCGTTGTTATGGAAATGCGGTTAATAAGGATAGACATTTCTAAAGTTCTGTCAAAAAACTGGTTTCATTGTCACAAAACAATGCTGAGATTTGGGGAAGAATCAGTTGTAAACATTGATCAAATAGTAAAACAAGCTGAACCGGCTAATACGAAAAAGAGTAAAGCGTCAATTTGGCGACAATTTTGTGAGTTTTGTGATGCGAAAAATTACAGCATCGAACAAAATGTTACAGAAGAGGAACTTGCAGATATTCTGAAAGACTGGGCCTTCAATATGAGGAAGGTGAATGGCGAAGAATATAAAGAAGGTGTTGTTAAAACGATGTGGAATGTCACGGCAAAATTGCTACAAGAGAAGTTTAATAACGAATATAACAGATAAATCCTTTTCAGAGCATCGTATTTAAAGCAGCCCGCGACGCAAGGAACTCCAAAAGGAGAATTCTTCAAGCGTTACCTGGTAAACGGAAAATGAGTTCTGCAGCTTTACAGAAAAACGAATATGAAAAAATGATAAATGTTTGGGATGAAGAAAATCCAGATGGACTACAAAAGAAATTTTACCTGATAGTGTCGATTGAATTGGCATGGCGAGGAGAAGGCGCGGCATGTTTGATTCACTACTTCCGAGAAGAAATGAACATATACAATACACCGACTGGAAGAATAGAGTACAATCCCATAACGAAAACTACCCAAGGTGGAGCACAAAAATGTGCTGACAGTAAATGGTTGATTCCCAACAAAGTAAAACCAAGTAATTGCCCAGTCAGACTTTTTAAAAAACTCATTTCAAAGAGGACAGAAAACGCTCGTATAAAAAGTGATATACTCTTTTTAACAGTCAATCCAGCGTGGAATAAGAAAAAAGGTAGCTGGTATAAAAATATGCCTATTGGAAGAAATGAAATTTTGAAATGGTTTAAGAAAAGTGCTGAACTCGCTGGTTTCAACACAGAAAACCAAAAAATAAGTAACCATTCCAGTCGCGCGACAGCTGTCTCAAATTTAGCAAAAGCTGGTGTAAATGATCTACAATTAATTAAAATTTCTGGCCATAGTAGTTCGCATTCTATTAAGCCGTATCTACAACTAGATAAAGAACACCATGAAACTATTATTAATCAAATGCGAGGAAATAGTTACAACAGTGCAAATATTGATTCAAGCACATCCAATAAAAAACAGAATGTATATAACAATTGTACCTTTCAGTGTACTAATTTATACATGAATTAATAAATAAAGAGTTTAGATAAATTTCATTTTATATTACGTAAAATAATCTAATCAAATACCATACGAGCTTTGAATTAAAATCGATAATTTCACTCATACTTCCTGCATAACGACTTCGACTCGTGTCAATTTGACAATTAAACCACTCCAGCCCTACGGCCTGTCGTGATTTAAATGCTTGTCAAACTGACACTCGTCTTCGACGCTGTGCAACAAGCATTCGTGAAATTATCGATAAATTCAAAGCTCTTATGGTATTACATACTACAGAAAATACTTCTCGCCATAGTTGTCTTCTGTTTGGAAACCGTTCTTGGTATTTTCATGCAGCATTACGAGCATTACCATTTCAAAAATTATATCCGTGTAATCAAGAGAACTAAAAGATGCCATGTTTAGAAGTTTTCTAAATGTTTGCAGAAAAATAGAGTAAATGCAGTAACGCTTTAACAATTTCTATTACATTCATTTGTTACTAGGACACCAAGTTGGTATGGCGTCTACCTTGTATGATTCTGTATTGCGTGCATTCCAACTCGTGGACTACATTTTATGTAGTATTGTGAGTTTGCGCACGGATAATTTAGAATTTGAAAATCGGACACATAATTTGTTTGATTTGAAATGGTTTTTTAAGAGTAGATAGGTATGTACTGTCGCGGTCACATACAAGCGACCGGCACTTTTTCCTATTGTATACATCATGTCACTTAATAATGAAAAAAGTCAAATATTATTTAAATTGTCATTAGTGTCATTACTTACAAAGTCATAATGCCTCACTTAAATATTGCACAAAAAAGTAGTATAGTGAACCTTTTGGAAGAAGGTTGGTCAGAGAGAAGGGTAGCCGAACGATTTCAAGTGGCGAAATGCACTGTTCATTATATAAATGCCCGATGGAATCAGAGACGTTCATTAGAAAGAAAGGTGGGGACTAGTCTATTTGCTTCTGTTTACAGCTCTGTCAGTGTCATATTCAGGTTTGTCAAAATATAAAGCTAATATGCCGCATTTGAATATTCAAACTAAAACTCAAATAATTACGTTACTAGAAGAAGAATGGTCAGTTACAGTTCATAAAGTATAAGTTTTCAGTTCGTACTGCCCAAGTGTGAACCGCAAATTGTACTTTATCTCTTTCTAACACACATGAACACGCGCTGTAGTACTACAGACGTTTGCCATTTTGAGTTAAGACGTACGTCTTTGAAATATTATATTAAATAAAAAGGATAGGTTGTCTAGGAGATAGTCTTATGATATTCGACTTGTCAAATTATGGCCAATATTGTTGTTTATTGACTTTGTTTCCGGTATTCTGACTTCTAGGTTAAGCATTCTTCCAATTTGAATATTTAGTTTATCAAAAATTACAAAATCTGTTTTTAAAATAGTAATATCAATTAGTGGCAATAAGTACGAAATTGTTTGATTATTACTTTGACATTTCTAACCTATTTATTTTACAGAATATTTCTTAGATGCCAAGTAAACCTCTTGGTTCTCAAGCGAAACAGCTTGTATTAAATCTTACAGCTTATTAACAGGTAAAGGAGAATGGTGGACCATTTATGTCCATCGACCGCGTTCATGAGGTAATTCACATAATCAGTTAGATAAGGCGGTATTATGAAATAAGTTTTATTTTAGAGGGTAGCAGAAGCCCTTAATATTTCTAGTAGAACGGTCTACACTATTAAACATCGTAACATTCAGAATCCAGTCTTATCGTCTCCTAGCAAAAAAAGGTCTTGTAAGAAGGCAAAAACTAAGGACTTAGCAGAAGCAACTAAAATGGAAGTTCGAAATACTGTTTATGACATGTATAAAGAAAGTATGTTTTTAATATATTGTAAATATTTATTACATGTTAAAGTTTTTCAGAAAAACATCTTACCTTAAAAAATTTAAGCAATGTTTTGGCTATGAAAGAATTTGTTCATACATGTACAACTACTTTAGCAATATTGCTTAACGATATTGGTTTTAAATATAAGAAAGAGTGTAACAGGAGAGCGCTCACAGAGAAATTAAATATAGTCTGAATGAGAAATGTATTTTTAAGGGAATATATGAATAACTTAAATTCAACTTTATGTCAGGTTATGTTCCTTGATGAAATTTGAATCTTTTCGAAAGAGAATAGAATGAAATCCTGGCAAAATGATAATATAAAAAGTGTTAGGAAACCCAAAGACTATGATGGTAAACGGTTTATTATTATACATATTGGCACAGAAAATGGCTTCATTAAAGGAGTTAGTCTGATTTTTCCACCAAAAACAATCACTGGTGATTACCATGGAGAAATGAATGGTGACTCCTTTAAGCAATGGGTAAATGATCAGCTTATACCAAATCTTGAGGTACCATCACTTATAATAATAGATAATGCTCCTTATCATAGCGCTAGTCAAAATAAACAACCAAATACTTCCTCAAAAAAACAGAAATTATGGAATGGTTGAGAAAAAAAGATAGAAGCTATTCACCTGCAATGACTAAGAATGAATTAATTCAATTAGTAAAATATCATAAAGAAGAGAAGATATTTATTATAGGTGAAATAATGTGAGAGTGGACATGAAGTTTTAAGATTACCTCTGTACTCTGTACCATTGTGACTTGAACGCAATTGAAATGATTTGGACTAAGGTTAAAAACTATTATAATTCAAATATTGGTAGAAATGGTTATTCAGATGAAAGAGTTAAAGAAATGTGGAATGAAGCTTTGCAACAGTGTGATGAAATTACTTGGTATAATTGTGCTAGGCATGCGGAAAATTTAATTAAAAAATGGCATGAGAAGGAGCAATTTCTTGATAGGGCAGAGATTACTCCAATAATAATGTAAATGACTCAAGTTTTGAGTCAGAATCAAAAACTGACTAGACATTCATTTTTGTAATATATACTCCATTCACATTAAAAATAACATACCTATTGCAAATAATACAAGTAATATTTTTGAGGTTTTATTTGGATGAAACAGGAAAGTTTACTTCTATAAAAGTTCACTAAACATTAATAAGCAGGTAACTATCTTATTTTGACAAAATATTTTTGTATTTATATTTTGTAGAAGTTTAATATGGCTACATTAATACTGCCATAAAAACCATCAATGTGTATCATTTGCATGCACATAATATAAAGCAGCGAAGAAATTACTGCCACTGGTTCAACGAAACATTACATGATAAAGATCTCGTGGCAAAGTTTTATATGAATGAAGTTTCTTTTTTCTTATTGGTAGTGTACTAACCTGCAAAATTATCAAAGGTAGTTATCAGAAAATCCTAATGTGTTTGTTAAATATTATCTTCATCTAATAAAGGATAATATGGATTTGGATTGTATTATTATACCATTATTTTCTTAAGAAACAATAAAATATATTTAAATGTAGACTATATAAATGTTTCTTTTATGTATAATTTTATAAATGTCATTTGACAACATATTTTTACAACTTTCAAAAGGTTTTAATTCTTTTTCAAAGAGTTACGAACATAACTTTTACATTCTTTTCCAATATATTTAAATTTATTTAAAATATAAACAATATATAAGTTAAGTAGAAATCTAAATTATTCATCAAATTAATACATTCCCAATCTTCTTAACCCAGATATAGTGCAAGAAAATGATTTTGGTAGGTATGTCGTTCTTAATAATGCAAACATTTTTAACACTAAAGATCTTTTCAATACCTCATTTCACTATTGATATCTGACTTGAAATATTTCTTTTTAAATAAATTTTTGATCGAATATTTTCGTGAGTTTATAATTATAAATAATATTTAAAATAATTTGTTCAAATATTAAAGTAATAATTTCGGCATAGTTTTCTTGGATAGAATATATTTATACAGAACTAGAAAAGAAACAATACTTTTGAACTATTAATGTTCCCACTTTACTCATTATTATTATTTTGATATGTAGGTTATGTATATGCTTTCTTTGGTTATATTGCAAGTAACATACTAAAATTTTGACAATATTGAAACATGACGTTTATATTTTATGATCACAAACGGTTGTTTCCGCGATTGAATACTGACTTCATTTGACTCTGCGTACTGATTTGAATCATATGCTTCGAATTTGACCTTGAACTGAAAACTTATACTTTATGAACTATAGAAGATTAGCGGATAGATTTGGCGTGGGGAAGAGTACAATTTCAGGTATAAAAATTAAATGCAGCGTCGAGGTCTGAAACAATAGTAAATGCAGTGATCGCAACACATTTCCCCGAGTGTGTTCGCACAGCAAGAAAGCGATTGAGATAAATTTCAAATTTGAGAAATCGGGCGTTAGTGAAAAAAAACATTTCATAATGCGCAGAATAAAGCAAGGATTGGTTTTGCGTTGAAAATTATGGAAAACAACATTGAGTTTTTATGCAGATTGGTCTATTCCTCTTGACTAGAGAATACAATCCCGAGCATGTTTTTCAATCCCGGGATTACGCTCCAAAAATCCCAGGATTAGACTATGTGGTTTCTAATTGGGCTCAAATGAAAAAAAAACTTAAGTAATTCCTTAAAAATTATTTATTAATATTGTTGCACAACACAATACACAATATACTAAAATAAGGAACAAAAAAGATAATACAAATAACTATTTAGTACTATTAAACTTAAATAAAACACCTTATATTTCACAAACAATAGTATATTTACTATATGTACATTTCATGTGCACTGCACACATCGTCAGTAGTTACTAATTTAAAAGTATTATTTTTTAGTACATGTCTAGTAAAAAATATCTATTTTTTTGGTTAGGGGTGTACCAGATTAACTCCAAATACAAAGAGTAATACCAAAAAATATTGCAAAATTACTTTTCACAAAAGTTGGCAAAATAACGTAACTAAATTGTTAAAAAAATATAATCTAACTCCTGCTTTTTCCAACACTCATAAGTTACAACAATATCTTCAAACAAAGTTAGTTAACACAGACCCACTGAAAGAATCAGGTATTTACAGAATTAACTGTAATTCCTGCCCAAAATTATATATCGGCCAAACAAGAAGAAATATTCAAACCCGTTTCAAAGAACATTTAGCTCATGTAAAACTTCACAATGTAGATAAATCAGCATTAGCTCTACATCATTTAGATACCGGACATAATTTCAGCGTAGATAATGTTAAATTAATTAAAAAATGTAATAGCAAAAATTTAGACATGAGGGAAGCCATACATATGAAAAAATACAAAAATTACCTCCTAAATAATGACATGTCACCTATTAATAATAAACTTTTAAATTGTATACCTACAGTATCTAATAACTAATAGATCCTCTTCGCGCTACTATATTGTTATTTAATAGAACCCGACATGCTAAACACAGTCAGATGTCTTGTTTTTCATAGGTAACGGTCTTTCCCATAATTTGTCCTTCTTGGAATTTCAATAGATTTTAGCAGACACTGTCACCAAACCTTCAAAAATTTTTTATTTTTATTTTTATTGTTATATTTTTATTTGCATGTTTTTGACCATTTGTTGACCATTTATAATTGTAATTTTTACACCCCTAACCAAAAAATAGATATTTTTTACTAGACATGTACTAAAAAATAATACTTTTAAATTAGTAACTACTGACGATGTGTGCAGTGCACATGAAATGTACATATAGTAAATATACTATTGTTTGTGAAATATAAGGTGTTTTATTTAAGTTTAATAGTGTAATAATTTCACAAGTGCTCAACATATATACTACAACTATTTAGTATTTCGAAAATACAATCGCATAAATATCAAAGCATCCAATGTTTGACTTCCAAGCTTGCTTCGTAGTTTATTGCCAACATAAGCAACAGCTGAAAACGCTCGCTCAGGTTCTACACTGGTTGGAGTAATAGACAATAGATATTCATATGCTAATTCTAAGTGATATTCACGAACTGCTCCATTTTCGAACAAGCTCATTTCGCGTCTAATACTATTTACCAACCCCGATTCATTTTGTACTTCAGGATCTGCGGATTCCATGCTCTTATTAATTTAAAGCTGTAACATTTCCTTTAGTATCAATTGGGGTTGGGAGGTTTGTTGCCTTGACTCATCATCTGTTTGTGATCCTAACCTTTTTTCCTCTTCCGTGTCATCTCGACTATTTAGTCTTTTAAGAATACTCTTTATTTGCGCCCTCACTAAAGTCTGTGTAGGAAATAAGTCAAGTCATTCCGAATCCGATAATAACTGATTTTCATCATCTTTTCGTAGATTTTGTAAATAATTCAACACACCAGTTAAATCAACATTTCGTCGTTGCTTTATACGTTCCACCAAGGATGTGTTCATTTTATTGGCGAGTGCTGAGTTTGTGCTAGACAATTGTTTTATAAGAAATTTCAAAGCGGCATCAGCTGTGCATAAATTAGTATCTCGTCGACAGATTGCTTCTACTGTTAATTTAAGCAAATAAGCTGCCCCACCTTTATCATAACGTTCGGTCCATCGGTTACAGTAGCCACGATATCAGTTTCCAGGTAAATATCAAATTTACTTAGACGCTCATTCAATATACGAAGACAATTTTCAGCCGTCATACTTCCATGAATAGTAGCGAGTTCTAGGCTCCAAATTTTTTTATAAGAATGAACGTTGACAGCCATGTATCGTTTATTGGACGTTGATGTCCACTCGTCGAAAGATAGACTGAATCTTTCACCTGCACTTTTCAAATGTTTTAATTCTGCAGTTACTTGCTTTCTGATTTTTTCACTGTAATTCATAACACGCTTCACGCTTTCGAATTGTGACGGCTGATTTTGGTAAATCCGTGTATTTCGTTAAGAGCAATTTTCTCAAATCGTCTGAAGTTATGAATACACTGAATGGAAATCCATCTAATGCAATCATTCTTGCCAAAACATCATCCAGGCTATCGTCGGCACTTTTAGTAAAATAATCTAACTTTCGTTTAGCTGGCGGCGGTGCTATGTTCAGATTTTCAGAATCTTGACTTGTTGAAGTTGTTAAACGATTAACGTCAGCTAAAATCTTAATGTTAAGTTTTGATGACAAATGTGTATGTAATCCCTTAGTGATCCACCCAAAGTCTTGAGAATGGCAGGGCATCGCTTACATTTAGCACTATTCCCGTCTTTCGCAACTAAAAAATAACTCCACGCTGACGACGTATCACAGTTTTTTTTTATGTTGAACAAAGTCTCCCGCCATTTAAAATATCTTTTTCAGATAATTGACTTTTAAATTTAAATGACGTAACCTATGTAACCTTGTCGCTGGTAGAATAATAAATGAAAAAAGTGAATCCTAATAAGCGTATTTATACTTACGTACAGGAAATCCCCGACAGGGAATCTCTCGCAACAATATTATGATATATCATATGAGGTGATCGGGTGATTCCCGTGTTGGCCCGTTGGAGAATTACTTTAACAGTATTGTATTGAAGTATGCCAGGCGGGGAAGTCCCTTCTAAGTTACATATTATTTGGGCTGTACCTGTGTAGTTCTTTTATCGTACGGCGTACCTAAGGTTGATTTTTTGTCTTTATGTAATAAGTGCCCTTAATATAATCGAGGTAAGGTCATTGTCAAGACGCAACGGATTACGGAATACAAACTGGCAATCCCGAAAATCCCGAGATTAGCCAAGTACAGTCCCGGGATTTACGGGATCAAAACTCAGTCGGGATCCCGAGATCCTGAAATTGTATTCTCTACTCTTGACTCACAGAATATATTATATTTATACGCTAACTGTAGATTCCTCCATTTTAGCCATTACCATAATTATCCAGCAATATGATATATTATAAATAAATTACAGTTTTTATTTTAATAATTTGTTTAAAGTTTAAAGCTCTATTTAAAAAAAATCTAAATTGAATGATATTCGAAATTACTTGGTTACACGATTGTATTCAAACACTTTATACATTGATTTAATTCATTTTGGATAATAGTAATATGGATAACAATGCATCGATTATTTTGTGAATCTAATATATTTATTTATTCCTGATGTATAATCACAATCACGCTGCAGTGTTGGGACAAATACATATAAATAATTTGCGTTTCATTTGAAGATAACAAACATCGCAAAAATATGACCTTACAATGCCACACGCTAAAGATTTATTTATCTAATTTTTAATGCTATTTCTAATGAAGCACGTAGATGCTGTAATTCAGTATTATTAACATTTTTTAATGTACGGCATTGAAAAATAAAATCTTTTATAAATTAAGTGAAAATTATTATTAAGTATATTAACCAAAATTTTACATGTTCTTAACTAATTATATTTCTATTATTATGTTGTAAAGACAAATAGTATTATACATTTTTAGTAAAAGTTGTTTGTCATTTATAATAAACGCTCTGCAAGTAGCTCATGTAAAGTAAGAGCTTGTTAGAAAATACCCAATTATGTTGAAATGTAACTTCTGTTTTTATATATATTTAAGTAAAAGTTTCATGTTGAAGTAAATTATTACTAGTGATATAGACCATATACAACGTGTCCACTTAAGTATGAGACAAATGGGAAATATTTTTATTTTTGATTTCACGGAAAACTTTATAGAAAAGAAAAGTTCGTGCATCCTAAGAAACTTGATATTTTGTATTCAGGGTTGCGTTGTATTACTTGGTTAGAGGAAAAATTAAAAAATATTGAAGTTGCCGTAAGAGTACGCTACACTTATTTTTAAAGATATCAAAAATATTCATTTAAAAATGTTGTTTCAAATTTCAAAATATGTTCAAATACGAATTGTTATTTAAAATTTCGAAAAAATAAAAATTAAATTATCGAGCAATAATAATAGCAAAGACGCAATAGTTTTTAACATCCATCTATGTGACAGTAGTTCTATAGTTGTCATTTGTATTGTCACTTTAGGTAATAAATTTTATGTGATTGTCAGATCCGCTGTCACTTTAATAATTAAGTAATTTTAAGACAATTCATTAAGTTATTACCTACCAACTATGGCTGAACGGTTAACTATGCAAGAGCGAGCTGAATTAATTCTTATTTGCGGAGATAACTACAAAACATGTGGAGACGCAGCTGATATTTTTAATTAAAGACATCCCAACAAATTTATTAGTTTCCAAAGCGTCTCAAGAATTTTAAATCAGTTTAAAGCAACTGGTAGTTTAGAAATGCGTTACAAAAAAAGTAGGGAAAAGCAAGTGAGACATTTCGAAAATTCTTTACGTGTTATGCAAAGTGTAATTGAAAATACCAAAATTTCTGTCAGAAAAATTGCAAGCAATTTGGATTTAAAAAAAAAGCATCAGTAAACAACATTTTGGTTAACAATAGATATCACCCCTATAAGCCAAGATATATTCAAACTTTGCAGGAACGGGACAACAACAATAGATTTGAATTTTCTTTGGATATTCAAGGTACAACATTAGAAACGCAGAAAACGTTTTTCAAAAGCATTTTGTTTACTGATGAAGCAACCTTTACTACTAATGGCGTTTTAGAATTCCCTACAAGAATCAATATTCGCAAAAGGTAAACGTTTGGTGTGGAATTTTAAACAGACAAATTTTTGGTCCGTATTTTTTTCAATCGTCATTAAATTCACAACGATATTTGGAATTTCTACAAACATACCTCGATAACGAATTAGACGAATTGCCACTAAATATTATAAGAACCCGTTGGTTTATGCATGATTGAGCACCTGCACATAGTGCACGAATAGTTGTAGACTATTTAAATGAAAAATTTGGAGAAAGATGGATGGGACGAAATGGACCTTTTCCATGGCCAGCGCGCTCGCCCGACTTAAAACCCCATGGATTACTTTATCTGGGGATGGCTAAAGAATAAAGTATATTCAGAAAGGTCGTTTCAGAATTTAGAAGAATTGAAAAACAAAATAGGAGATGCGGTACTGTTCTTAAGAAATAATCCTATTGTGTTACAACATGCATGCGAGGATTTCAACAGGCGTACAAACATATGCATTCAACGAGAGGGGCATCATTTTGAATAGCTTTTTTTTTTGTTTGTATTTCTGAATTTGTTGTTTTTGTTAATTTCATATTTATTTTGTAATATAAAAATGTATTTTCATAAAGTTATATGCAAATGATTTTTGTTTCATTCTATTGCATTTCAGCGATAAAAAATTGATATCGAATGTAAATGATTTCACGTGCAATTACATAAAATTTGTTATTAAAGTAACAATACAAATGACAACCATAGAACTACTGTCACATAGATGGATGTTAAAAACTATTGCGTATTTGCTATTATTATTGCTCGATAATTTAATTTTTATTTTTTCGAAATTTTAAATAACAATTCGTATTTGAGCATATTTTGAAATTTGAAACAACATTTTTAAATGAATATTTTTGATATCTTTAAAAATAAGTGTAGCGTACTCTTACAGCAACTTCAATGTTTTTTAATTCTTCCTCTAACCAAGTAATACAACGCAACCCTGAATACAAAATATCAAGTTTCTTAGGATGCACGAACTTTTCTTTTCTATAAAGTTTTCTGTGAAATCAAAAATAAAAATATTTCCCATTTGTCTCATACTTAAGTGGACACGTTGTATATAAGTGTAATTGTTTAAAAGGAAAATAGGAAATCAAGATAAAGGTTAAAACCCTTTCTCAGTTAGTTAATTATCATAAAAATTCATCAAATATCACTCAATACTAATATCTAAATTAGATGTTTTAGGTTTCCCTCCTTTGTTGTTGAATCTCATTTCTTCGTACTTAGCTTCTCGCTCATGTTATGTCTACTCTAATGGTTTCCATTCTCGAGGTTTCCATCCAACATCCAGTTGTACCCCAAGGCTCTAATTTGAAACTTTATATGAAAGTTGCGAATATCGAAGATTGTTACGAGCTGGATAACAACTTGAAGTTGGTGCACAATTGGCGTAATGAAACATCTCTTTAAATATTAACAAATGTGTCATTGCAATATATTCCAGGATTGCGATGGATATTGCTTTCCATATAGTATATTTCAAAAGGTGATACCTCGTAGATCTGAAGTTAAAGACTTTAGGATTTTGATTGATGTGTCGCTTCAATTTACCCCTCATATTTTTTCTGTTTGTAACGCCGCCTCAAAATCTTTGGGTTTCCTGATACGAACTTGTCTTGACTCCAACTACCCGTCAACTTTAAAATGTCTGTTCTATGCTTATGTGCGGAGTGTACTGGAGTATGGTGCGGTTAGTGTGGTAGCCATACTGCGTCTACCAACAGATTGCTTTGGAGAGAATTCAGAAGCGTTTTCTTAAGTATTTCACCTTCAAGTGCGATGGAATTTATTCAGTGCGTGGGACGTGTTTAAAAGATATAGTTTTCGGTTTCTCACTAGTAGAAGAGAAGAAGCAAATGCTACCTTTCTTTTGAAGCTGCTGGATGCATCTAGTCTGCTATCTCAGGTTGATTTTCTTGTGTTGGTTTACTGTACGCGTTCGTATGCCACGTTTATGTTACCAACGGCCAGATCAAATATTTGTGTTGCAATTCAGTGTGTTGTAATTAGCACTTTGTATCTGGACCCGTTCTGCAGTTAGCAGTGTTTTCTTTTACTGTTACTTTCTTTGTTGAAACTTTTTTGAAATTTTTTTTTTTATTTTTCATTTATGTATATACCGGGTTGTATTTTGTCATTACACATAGGTATAATGCATAGTAGAAACTAACAATAGAAGAGCAGTAATAGACACAAGAGTAAGACGAGGACCGGAAATTGGTAGCGACCATTACTTAGTTATAACGAAAATTAGGAAGAATTCTGAAAAAGAAAAGCGGAACACTGCACCAAAACAAAAAGCAATGCATTCTGAGAAAATAAGATCCTATAAATTAAGAAATAATGATATAGCAGCAAAGTACAGCAAACTTATAACAGAATCTTTAGAGCAGACAGGAATGATTACAGAAGATAAGAATGTAGAGGAGTTATGGAACCTATTGCAAAATAGGTTGTGATGAAAGCCTCAGCAAAGGAAATATGTGGAGTAAGTACGAAAAACAACAATAAAAAACAAACAGCATGGTGGACAAAAGATATCCGAGTACAAATAAAAACAAAGAAGGAGGCATCGAAAAAATATCTATCACACAGGACAACAGACAATTACGACACATAAAAAAAAAAACGAAAAAAAGTAAAAGAATTAGTAATAACGGCAAAGAAGGACACATGGAAAAAGTTTGGGGAAGAAATAGAAAAAAATAGCAAGGAAAATCAAAAACTATTTTATGGAGCACTGAAGTCGATAAGAGAAGAAAAAGTACAAGAAACAAGGTACATCAAAAGCAAAAACGGAAATATGTTGACAGAACCTAAAGATATAATCAACAGATGGAAAGAATATTTTCAAGAATTTCTGACTGAGCAAACGGAGAAAGATCTTAATTTGGAACATGAAGAAGAAGTGGAAGAAAATCTAGAAGATGAGATAACTATGCAAGAATTGGAAGAGGTAGTACGAAAATTAAAGAACGAAAAAGCACCAGGATATGACAAGATAACAACAGAGTTGATAAATGGGAGAAACAGGAAGGGAGTTGTTCTTGAAAATTCATAATAAAATATGGAAAGAAGGGAACTTCTCAGAAAACTGGCACCGGGCCTTAATAGTACCAATATATAAAAAGGAGACAGGAGAGACTGTAACAACTACAGGTGCATAACACTACTGAGTACAGTCATGAAGATATTCGAGAAAATTCTAGATGGAAGAATTAGAAATATAGTGGAGAGTACATTAAATGAGGCGCAAAGTGGATTCAGAAAAGCGAGAAGTGCGTAAGATCATGTTTTCACGTTGAAACAGATAACCTAGAAAGCCATGTGTGAGAAAAAAACCGTATTTCTAGCGTTCATAATAGACCTGGAGAAAGCGTTCGACAAAACACCGAGGGAAAAATTATTAAATATTTTGAAAGAAAGAGGAGTAAGTGTTAAAATAATAAGATTGATACGAAAAATTTACAGTAACAAAGTTAACACTATTATAAATAATAATATAGAATATGAAACATTTACAACTCAAAACGGTCTGAGTCAAGGAGGCAGTTTAAGCCCAACGCTTTTCGTAATATATATGGATGAAATAATAAAGAAATGTACCACAAAAACTAGCAAGTTAAACGTTTGGACACTTATAACTACAAATAGTAGATATCTCGGAGGGAGTTTTCGCAGATGATATTATAATCGCTAAAAGTGAAAAAGAACTGCAACAGAACCTAGAAATATGGAACACAGAGCTGGAAAACCACAGAATGAGAATAAACAGAAATAAATCAAAAGTGATGACGATAGGAGATGCACCAAAAAACATAAATATAGAAATCGACGGGGTAAAAATAGAGCAAGTGAAGACTTTCCAATATCTTGGAGTGCCAATAGACGAAAAGGAAGACGAAAGTTGAAATAAACCAGAGAATAGAGAAAACATTAAAGCTCCATTATATGACGAACAAGAAATTCATAAACAATAAAGAAATTTCGCGAGACACAAAAATGAAAATATTTAAAGCGACATTTAAACCCATACTAACATTTGGCTGCGAATCTTGGGTTTTAAGCGAGAGGCAAAAAAGCAAGTTACAGGCTGTCGAGATGAAATACGTGAGAAGAGTCCGAGGAGTTACCAAACTAGATAAAATTAGAAACGTGAAAATACGAGAAGACCTGGAAATTGAATCAACACTTAAATTCATAGAAAAGAGACAGCTAGGTTGGTGGGGCCACTTGCAAAGAATGAAAGGAGTAAGACCAGCTGAAAGAGTGTGGGAGGCAAAAATACTGAAAAACAAAAAGAGGGGTAGGCCAAAAACGCAATGGGATGGAGTAATAGCGAAAATACTGGAGACAAAGAAAAGAACATGGACAGAAGCAAAAAAAATGGCGAAAGAAAGAAATGATGGAAAGAATTTGTAGACGCCTAGAATAAAAATACAGTTTCGTCCCGACAGCATGATATGGTAGAAGGGAATTTAGATTAGATTATATATATAATGCATTGACTAATTTTCATTTACCTTTACATATAGGCATAAATGTATGGTGGTGGCATAGTAGGCAACCAGTTATACACCAGTAACATTTTTCAAATTGTCAAATATTTCTGATTTTTCATTCATACTTAAATCTTAAATTAAATACATTTTATTGAAAAATACATAATTTATTTTAAACAGTTAATTATCCCAACCTTGTGCGAAGACAATTTTAAATATTTTTAACAAATTCTAAGAAGATGGTTGTTTTCTAAATTCCCACAAAAAAATAATTAAAACCAATCACGTGTTAACAGAACACATGAAGTTGAATATCCTGTGTTATGTACAAGAACTGTCTGTAGGATCGCTTTTAGATGTAGCCAGGCCATTTTGAAGCCTCGTACAGTTCAGTGTTCAAAACGCTAAAAGAATTAAAATTTAAGATATCGAACTATCAAGAGCTTTTCGAGGATGATAAAAGTAAAACGAACTGGTTGTTGTGATATAATGTTTAATTTGTTAAGTGAAAACGAAATTCTAAATAAAATAATTTTTCCTAATAAAGCAAATAGTTCCATAATAGATTTAAAGAGTTTTATGTACATTCTGTATGGCAATCTAAATAATTTCTCTTTTAATGTTTAAACATGCTTATCTTTAATAGTTATTAAGCATAGTAAGATGAAACCCATCGAGCTATTTCTTTAGCTATTAGGAAAAGGTTGGATGTAATTTTAATAAAATAAATACTTAGGTTACTTATTAATATTTTTATTTAGGAATATTATGATATTAACATTTTTAGGTTTTAGTCTTGCACATCTTTGTTCTATTATTAAATGCGGAATGCAGAAGTATTTCCTAGCACATTGTTTTAAGGGTTTCAGCTCCATTCCTGTTACCTAAAAGAAAATCAAAGTAAATAATGCAATTACCCTTTTTTTTAAACTTACCTTCCAAAATAAAAGAGGATCTACGTCTTGATTTGAATTTAGCCATTCGAGGTATTGCCTTTTAGTTATTATTACATCTGCTGTAATTGATTTTACTTTCTCTTATTCTTTTTTGCAAAAATACAAATGATGAAAGTGACTTTTGATATCGACTAATGTCTGTTTCGATTACAGGTATTTGTTTTTTATTTTCAGGATCTATTTTGTTCATATTAAACATTTCTTGTTTTAGAAAAGAAGTAGCCCCAGTAGCATTTTCAGTATTACGGAAACCTTCTCTTTTAAATCGAGGGTCTCAAACAGTTGCTACTCTAGTAACTGATCCTCCTTCATATGAAAATAGCCTTGCTTTAACAGATTTGAAAAGTTTGTTGCATAGTGTCTTCCTTTCCTCAATCTACACTAATTTTACTATCTTAGATATATTTCAACCTTAAAGAAATATTATCCATTTTCTTGGAATTTGTTCAAAATATTTGAAATTGTCTTCGCACAAGGTATACGCCTGTTGAGATAATTAACTGTTTGAAATAAATTATGTATTTTTCAATAAAATGTATTTAATTTAGGATTTAAGTATGAATGAAAAATCAGAAATATTTGGCAATTTGAAAAATGTTACTGGTGTATAACTGGCTGCCTACTATGCCACCACCATACATTTATGCCTATGTGTAAGGGTAAATGAAAATTAGTCAATGCATTATACAGTATGACTGAAGTTTCATTTTGTTTTTTTTGGGGATATATTCTAAAAAATATAACAAATAAAATAGTAAAAATTTTTTCTAATAAAAGTTGTCTAGAAACGCCAAAAAAATTTTTTTTTATTTTTTATTTTTAATTTTTTTTTAGCGTTTCTAGACAACTTTTAATAGAAAAAATTTGTACTATTTTATTTGTTATATTTTTTAGAATATATATCCCCCCAAAAAAACAAAATGAAACTTCAGTCATACTGTATATATAATCTAATCTAAATTCCCTTCTACCATATAATGGTGTCGGGACGAAACTGTATTTGTATATACGGTAGTCTATTATACGGTATAATTTTTATTTTTCGTTAAAATTATCATAATTATTATCTTGTAAATTACTTACTGTTGGATAGTAAAGGTTATTATTATTATTATAAAAAGAAATATAAAGCACAATAATTAGTTATCTGGTTACCAAAAATTTAAATCATTTAATGTTGTGATCGGTATATAGGATGAGTCAATATTCACTCCTCACCCCTCGGATATATGTTCTACAACTAAGATACTGATGAAGAGGGAGAAACGGAGACTGTTCTCGAGCAAACCTATTATGAAATCGAGGAAGAAGGTGATTAGATCGGAGCCGATATCCCTATCGCTAATAACGTGGAAGAACTTTTTATCTGTGACGTTTTGCTCCGTTCTGAAGATGATGAAGTAGCAAAACCTGGTCCGTCAGGGTTAGCAAAGCGAAGAAGAATGCACTAAATTTAATAGTCAGTACATTACATGTGGATTAGGCCAACTAAGGATACCAAAAAAAAAAAATGCTCCAATTACTCCTACATCATGGTGATGTGGAAATGAGTTTTTGCGCCATTACGCGTGCTAGACTAGACTATGCGGCGGTCGTACGCTGAAACTATTTATTTTATAAAAAAAAAGGCTTAGTACATAAATTATAGGAAATTTTCTCTAGTTTAATTTATCACCTAACTATTTTCGTCGTAAAATGAGATGGAAAGGGGATATCGTCAAAAAACTGTTTCTAGGCGCCATTGTTCCAATATGGCGGCGCTAGCGGCAAAGATACGAGGTGGCAAAGTGAAAATTCGAAAAGAGCACGTCGAAATTCAAAAACAAAGCATTTTTGAAAACTTTCGGAAAATTTTCCAGGTAAAACCACCAAATAACTGGACTAATTGTTATTTTTCAAAATGAAAGTAGCCTATTTGAATAAGCTTAAGTCGCAAAGGACTGTAATAAATTCGCGCCTAATTTTGCTAAAAGGGTCTCGTATATGTAAAACAAACTGTACGAGAGCAAATTATAAAAATATTGATGTCAATGCTTAAATGTAACCTATTAAATATTTTAACTTCCCAAAAGGTTTCTTGACAAACAAACAGAGATACAGATGATAAATGGAAATAATTGTTTTGTAATTCTTATGTAACAATTTATGAATTTTCAAAAGTAAAAGTTATCGGTGAGAGAATACCTAATTGCTGTAAATGGTGGGTAATTGATGATAACAAATAGATGCTTTCAATAATGTAAAAGCAAAGTTATATATCTAACGGCAATGCTGTTTATCCAAATAGACTTTGCAGTATTTAAAATTGAATAACAAATTATGAGTTACTAAATATGGAAAACTCAAATATTATTATTAAAAAATAAATTGATTTCGTCAAAGAAGTAAACTTCATAATAAATGTAACCGCTGATATACATATATGTACTTTCCATACTTCAAATTTTTTGTAACTCTTCGAACCGCAGTTACGACATAAATGACGATAATGATGAGAAAAAATGCAAGTTCAAGTAAGCTAACATAAATAACAATTAAAATAACTATTCTTTTAATTCAGGGGCAAACTTTGGTGGCGTAAAAGGTAACAAACACACTATTAAGGTATTAGAATTAAGTATTGTACAAATTACAACGGTGACCTCATCAAGAACAATGTATGAAGTTTACAATTAAGTAAGAAATTTAATTACTTACCTTTGTAAGAGTTTTAGATAACAATTATCAGTAATTAAATTGTTTCACTTCAGGCTTCTGAAAGCGAACAATTTAATTTGTTAATAAATATTCAGTAAATAGTATATATTTGCACATAGTAAAGATGATTGTGTTTGTTTCATATTATATAATTAAAATATATATTATAGAGAATTAATTGGAATATAAGTGATCTTTCAACATCAAATTAGATTGGAAACAATAAAGTTTTTTTTTTTTTAAATGATTCCTAAAATTATGCAAACCTTGATTATAATTACAATTATTGTTTGGTTATAAAACGAAATTTGTGACATTGTATATATTTATATGATAGAAGATATAAGTAAATTTAGCATAAAATAATTAAAGTATAACAGTTCGAATTTTATAAATATTCGACGTGTATTTTCAAGTGTAAACCATTGCATAACGTACGTTTATTACCATATTCAAAATTGTAATATTTTCTTTGGATTCCAAGAATTTACATTTGCTAATCATTTATTACCTGCTTTATATAGAAGACCGTTTCTTTGTTGCCTAGGGTTATGTTTAGAGAACGGACGCAATTTTCATAAAACGCAATCGGCAATTGGAATTGTGTATAACGTCGCTCAGTACATCCCGGCGTAATTCAATGAAGTATTTGTTTGACTTACTCGGACACCTGGTCTCGCCGCGATAACAATGGACAAGCCAGCTATTGTATTCCGAGAATATAGTGCTTTTTAAAGTGTTTTCATGAGCGTAGATAGAAGCGGGGTTTTTAGAAAGTATTTTATTTATTAGTTTATATTTCGTAAGATAAATAAAGTGCTGTGAGTAAGTTTCTTGTTTTCATAGTTTTAACTGTTAATTACATCGTAATTTTTGTGATAGATCCTGTTAAATATCGTTTGATTGAATCTATTTCTACCAATTATTTCGACGTAAGAGTGTGCATTGAATTTCGTTCAGTTTCAATAACTTACGCACACATTTTTAGTTTTCATTTATTTAGATCTAGAGCATTGTTTAAGTTACTTTTTCAGACATGATATGGAAGAATGTCGAGAACGGCATTGTAAAACAATGGCGAGTTGGATTGATGGTCATACTGATTGTATGTCCATTGTCAGTGATTCCGAAATTTATTACAAAATCCGTAAAATATCGTCAAAAATTCGTCACTTAGGATCGCAAACACATCTGGACTCTGTAAAACTTTTATGGCGGCTAATATTCCATTAAATAAACTTAGCAATCCCACTTTAAAAATATTTCTTCAAAAATATACTGGTCGAAATGTTCCTGATGAATCAACTTTACGCAAATATTATGTTTCTAGGTGCTATTCGAGAACAGTAGAACGCATTAGAAGCCATCTTTTAAATCAATACATATGGATAAGCGCCGACGAAACAGTGGATATGTTAGGACGCTGTGTGGTAAATGTTGTAGCTGGTGTACTACATCCAACTATTCCCTATAACTCATATGTAATAGCAACAAGTGTTATAAATAGAGTTGATGCGGAAACAGTTGCTGAAACCATTAAGGAGAATATGCAAAAAATGCTTCATTCGGACGCCACGTACAAAGAAAAAATACTTTTACTTGTCAGTGATAGTGCTGCGTATATGTTAAAAACAGGCAGACTATTGAAGAAAACATATCCTAATATGCTGCATATTACTTGTGTAGCACATGCTCTCCACAGAATTTGTGAATATATCAGAGACACTTTTCCGGAAGTTGATAGACTTGTATCAGCTTTTAAAAAAGTTTTCAGAAAAGCACCATTGAGAGTAGCTCTTTTCAGGGAAAAATTTCCATCTCTGTCACTGCCTCCCACTCCAGTAATAACTAGATGGGAAACATGGCTGGAAGCTACTAGTTATTATGCTGAGAATTTCGATAGTCTAAAACATTTCGTAACAATGCTAAAGGAGGATGCTAGAAGTATTGGTGAGTGCAAGGAGCTCACACAAATCCCAAATTTAAAAAATCAGTTGTACTTTCTTCACGAACACTTTGGAAAATTGCCAAAACTAATCACTTATTTTGAAAATCGAAATCTCAAATTAAATGACGGATTAACCACATTAGATGTGGCTGTTAATAATTTGAAAAGTATTCCAAGTGACTTCGGATGTGGCCTTCGGCAAAAGTTTGAAGCAATTCTTAATAGAAATCCAGATTTAATTACATTGCAGCAATTATGTATGGAGACAATTCCACAAAATCTAGGATGTACTTAATTCAAAGAGAACAAAATTGACAGAAGAAAACCTTGAGAAACTATTGCTAGTCAATATTAATACTCCTTTACTCAACTTGAACGACAAAATGAACAAATAAAAATGTTCCAATTATAGAAATAAAATTAAAAACTTTAAAAATACAACTTCTCAACAAATACATATGTATTTCGTAATTTTATAGATCACCACCCGTTCGTTTTCCAATTATATAAATAAAATTAAATATTTTAGAAATACAGCCTTTCGCCAGTACTGCACTGGGTGGTAAGCGTGTCCGTTCTCTAGTTATGTTATTAGTGAACGATTTCAATAGACCCTTAATATGTTGACCCATTGTTAATTAATTATGTAAAATAGGCTCACGATTCCTAAATACGTATGTACCATAAAAATCTGTTTTTGAAGCATGAACCAGACGGAAATACATACTTAGATTTATGACACCTAATAATACTAGATTAGGAAGTATATTTTATTATATTTATTTATTAGTAAGATTTTTAAGAGTATCATATTCATAAACATTGGGTATTGTTGCACGGTTCGTGACCCTTTCGGGCGTTCCCTTTTCATGTGTTAATTTTATATTTTACAGAAAATATGGAAAAATAAAAACAAAATTAAGGAGCTTTGCTGATTCAGCAGTGTAATTTCAAATTAAGGATCTATACCAGTGTGAACGCTGAAAATTTGGGTGATTTTCGGGAATTTTTTGGATGAAAAGTACTCAATTAAATGTTTCGGAAAATTAAGCATATAAAGGGCGGGCAAATTTGAGGTTAGGAAGTAAATTGGCTTAAAAACACACTTTTTTTTTGACAAATTCAGTTTTATTGATACCAATGTAAAGTAGAAATATGGGAATTAATAATAGAATATGATGACGGGCAAATGTCCACCTCTAGCACGTCGGCAGACGTCCGCTCTTTTCACAAAATTTTGAACCACATTTTGCAACAAAGCTTCGCTTATCTCGGCAATGCAGAACCGAATTTCATCTTTCAGAGCGTCAGTTGTTTGTGGTTTGTTCACGTAAACCCGGTCTTTCAAATGGCCCCAGAGAAAATAATCAAGCGGCGTTAAATCACAAGAACGAAGCGGCCAATTGACATCGCCAAATTGAGAAATTACGCGACCGGTAAATTTCTCATGCAATAACTGAATTATTTGGCCGACTGTGTGGCTTGTGGCGCCGTCTTGCTGAAACCAAAGGTAATTGATGCCAACATTAGCCAATTGTGGCCACAAAAAATCGGTTATCATGGTTTGGTAGCGCAGAGAATTTACGGTGACGGCGTTTCCTTGCTCATTCTCGAAAAAATACGGGCCGATAATGCCGCCTGACCACAAACTGCACCATACGGTTACTTTCTTTGGATGTAATGGTTTTTCGAGGACTGTTTGTGGATTTTGTGAGCCCTATATGCGACAATTTTGTTTGTTTACATAACCGCCTAATTGAAAATGGGCCTCATCACTAAAGATGATTTTGTTGAAAAATGCGTTGTTTTCGTTCAGTTTTTCAAACAGCCAATTCACAAACGTTCGACGCAAACAATGGTCGGCCGGCTTTAATTCTTGAACGAGTTGAACTTTATAAGCGTGAAGATGAAGATCTTTATGCAAAATGTTGCGCAAAGTGCTTCTGGTGATGCCCAATTGTTGCGAACGTCGACGAGTTGATGTTCCAGGCTCATTCTCAACACTTTGCTGTACAGCGGCTATGTTTACATCACTACGGCCACTACGAGCGTATTGTTTTGGTCTATTATCAGCAACAGTACCGTGAGCCGCGAATTTAACGATTAAATTACGCACAGCGGTCTCAGAAGGAGCCTGATTACGAGGAAAAGCTGCTCGAATTTTACGAAGTGATACAGTAAAATTTTCACCATTTTGATAGTAAATTTTCACAATTAAAATTCTTTTTTCAAGAATGTAGCGTTCCACGGTTAAAATTTCCCAACTTTTTACTAAATAAATGTCAAAGGATGACAGCACAATTCTTGAAATTTCATCATTTGACAGCCAAATTAATTCCTAACCTCAAATTTGCCCACCCATTATTTGGCTATATTTGACCAATATTACATATTTTTTCATAGAAAAATATTGAAATCTAAGCGCTGCCTTAGGAGGCGCCAAAAAGAGTTCCCCCACTGCTGACATGATTCCGGTCGATTGAGTAGCTGCAACCGAAAAAGGAAAAAATGTCGTTAAACTGGAAGGTTTTTCCGTTTTTCTGGCGTAGTTTTTCTGGCGTAGTTATGAAAAAAAGTCTGTTTTCTTGCCTATAAAATGGTCGTTTCTTTCAATCCCAAATCGTCAATTTTCATCCAATCAAAAATGCCCTACGTCATGTAGAGTAAATATATTCAAGAGTACTCAGTTGAAATTTAAAGTCAATTGGATAATTGCTCTTCGAGTTACAATGTCAGAAAAATCTCATTTCGAGAAATACGCGTTTAAAGATTTAACTATCGATTTTTGCAAGATAAAATGATATATACAAGTGTCCCGCATCGTTATGTTCAAATTTTAGGAGTGTAAAGTAGACTTCATTTCAAGTAACAACAACGCAAAACTTGTATATCCATTTTTATTTGTTTCAAAGTTACAGATCTATGAATGTGATTGTCAGATCATGAAAAAAAATGTAATCCTAAAGTCAATAAAAACTGATTTTATTTAAGAAAGTTCAATTAATAATATTTTCGAAATGTCCACCTCCTTGTTGAATGCAGGCCTGTAAGCCAACAGAAGAAGTACTTATCCGAATTTCATATTTGTTTTGTCGGATTTGCTCGGCAGCCAGGTGAACAACTCTTCTCTTGTGTTCGAAACTTGCGCGTAGACTAAATTTTTCATGTACCATAAATAAAAGTCAAGGGAATTAAGATCGGGTGATCTGGGTGGCCATGCAACAGGACCACCTCGACCAATCCATCTTGGATAATTAACGTTAACCCAATTTCGGACAGCAATTCCGAAATGTGGTGGTGCCTCATCCATGTGAAAACACATGTCTCGCCGAACATTCAGTGGGACATCCTCTAAAAGACCTGGCAGTTCGTCAATAAGAAATTGAAGGTAATTGTCCGCATTTAACCTCCCTGGAAGAACGATAGGACCAATCAACAAGTCATCGATTAGGGCCGCCCAAACGTTAATAGAAAATTCATGTTGAAATTTAGATGGGCGTATAGCTTTGAGATTTTCTGATGACCACCTATGCAGGTTTCTCAGATTTGTAACACCACGTCTTGTGAACGTAGATGATGAACGTGCATGATCTGGGCAATCACATTCATAGATCTGCGTTTTTGTTACTTGAAATGAAGTCTACTTTACACTTCTAAAATTTGAACATAACGATACGGGACACTTGTATATATATGCTTTTTAGAAGGCTGCCACTTGGGAAGTATTAGAGATATGGCTTTGAAATTTTCACAGGATATTTTTGAAAGTATAAACTGTCGAATAAATCAATTTTTTAAAAGAGCCCCTTAAAAGAGATGTACGATAACCTGCACAATATTGCATATATTTATCAGAAAGTTGTACATGTATTAAAAAACATAAAATAAAAGTACCTTTAACTCTATGCAGAGTAACGTTTATGTAATCTCTATATTATACAATACTCAATTACAATTAAAAGTAACTCTACCTATAATTTCACAATATACTTCAGCTCGTACAATGTGTCACTAAGATTTTGTGTATTGTGAATTAGGTCACTTACAAGTTTTTTTAACCGCTTATCTAATTCACAGAACCCCTTTAGGGGTACCTACTTATGCACACACAAGTTTCCAGGAAAACACTAATACATTTCTTCCTGAAGAACTTTCATTAATTCAAAAATACTGGGATGTGCTTTTCCGATCCGTCTGTTGGGTCCGTTATGCCATCCTTTTACAGAATTTGTAGTGCGAGGACGTTCTCTATCGCAAGTCCATATTCGGTGAGAATTATGAATCCATTGATCAACAAAATAATCGTTAAATTTAACAATGGCTTCATTGGTAGGGGAATTTTCCAGAGCCAACCATCTGTAACGTTATCTTCTGGCAGATGAGTTAATGCAGCACATTTCCTTATGCTTTCTTACTTCTTCGTTTTCCTTATACAAGTTTGTTAGACCTAATCTTGTACTTTACTATAAAGAGCTTGATTAAAATGAAAGTTACATCCTTTGATAACTGTAGCCGGAAAAACTTCTTCTAAAGCATTAATTGCGGTAACTTCAAAATCAAAAATACATTCTTTTGGTAAAAAATTCTTGATTTTATTTTTTAATAAGAAGAAAAATCGTTTATACGTCCTCTTTTTTGTCGTGTAGCAGGGCATATACGGCAGGAATGATGTTTGTTCTTTCTTCTGTTATATCAATATCCACGTGAATTGTATATAATTGGCAAAATAGCGAACTAAAGCTTTTAAAAGTCACATCGAATATGAAGCAAGAACCTCCTGCTAATAAATTGCCTCCGTCCACTGCAAATACAAGAATCCTGTCTTCCATACCATCGTCAATTATGACATACTCTTTGATAAACTCGGGGACCTCATATCTTCCCGTTGTTTTCGGAAGCAAGGTACTTAGCGATTTGTGTCGCTCATTATACAATGCACGTTTCACTGATGTAAACTGTGGAATATATGTAATGAAATCCAAACCTCTGTCCTTAGCAACCATCATCTCTTGTCAAGATATTTGCGGTACTGGTTGTCTTCTCTTGCTCTCTTTGTGGCTTTATATAAATACTTATCGACTCCTTTTTTTGCAATATCTGGAACACAGTTATGGCTTTTCTCACTTATATTTTTACTTTTGATTTTACTTCATCAGTAACAATCGCTCCTGAAGAGTTCCTGTTTATGCAAATCCAAATCCGAAGAGTTAAGTTTTTGTTTTTTGCTTTTAAGTTGAACTTGTATCCAGAATACAGGATGACTGGTTTTCAACGTATTGATTCTATCACATTCATCACAAACAAAAATCCACGAAAGCTTTTGAATAATCTAACTGCACTTACAAGGTTTCCGAAGAACTAATTTATTTTAGTAATAGTGAAATATTTTAGATCATCCCTATATTGGTGGAAGGGGAAGCAACCAAACAATAGAAACAAATAATCATAAATTCATAGTTAATCCTTTGGCGAGTTTATTGCAAACAACATTAATTCCTTATGCAAGTAACCATAAATTCACAACAAATTGATTCCTAATCCGTAGGCGGTTACTAGGTAAACCACTTTAATCCCTTAGCAATAAATAAATATAAATTCAAACCACTGTACCTTAATTCCTAGTCAAGTTTAATGTAAAGATAATTATAAATTTAAAATAAATTGATTCTTAATCCCTTGACGAGTTCAATAATTATCTCTTAATAGAGGGTTAATGCTTTTGCTTTTGGTTTACTGTTACCTGCAAATTTTACGCACAAAATGGGATTCAAGAAAAAAAAATAGTTTAGACGCCCGAAACGGCAATATTTCAGGTAACATTTTTCGAAGCCCGAAAGAGGAACGTACGAAACAGCATAGATACAATTTCCAAGAAGTAGTAATGTAGGTAAATTCTCCGTTTCGAGGTCAAACATATACGCACATTTTAGTTATGTATTGGTAGGGGGAGTGATATATTTTTCGATCGACTTATAACAGGTTTGTTTTGGTTCGTAATTCAGAACAGTTCCAGAACTACTGCGCATTCGTACTAGCTAAGTATTTGGTGTTTTGGTTATATGTGAACTAGTTCCGAATTTTGAATTATATGTTTTGGTTGTTGCAAGAACTAATTCGGAACGATTCTAGAACCGTTCTAGCAGTTCTTGCTCTTTAGCGAGTACCAGTTCAGAATTAATAGATCGAGGCGTGCGCACTGTTTTACTTTTCTGACATTTTTGAATGTTGGTAAGAAGTTGGCCTACAAGTTGCTCTGACAAGTCTGACAAACATAATCTTCATAAGACAGAATTTAATTTTTTATTTAATTTTATAATAATTTGAGGTCCGTGGCAATTAACTAAAACAATTTTTTCATATTCTTTACTTGATTTGTCTCAACCTTTGCTTTGTAGGTATGTGGTAGAGTTGGGACATTGTTGGAAAACAACGATGTTTAAAAAATATCGAAAAAGAAACATCGATGTATCGATATTATCGAGTCGTGTTATACTAGCACCTACTGCTATTTCCATATACGATATAAATATATTCAGTATTAAGAAACAATAATGATTATAGATTAATGAATAAGAAATTAAGTTAGGTTATGTTAAGCAAAATAAGTAGGGGAAGGACGGGTAAGATGACGATGGTAAGCTTATTAATTTCTTTTTTCTGCGTGATTTCAATATAGCGTCTTGTTTTTTATCTATGAGTCATCATTCTATATTCAGATTCAAAACATATTTTCCTTACTTTAGTATTTCTAAATTTACCTATTTTTTTGTACCTTTCTAATTTAGATATCAAAATCGTCATCTTACCCTCATGTGCGGGTAAGATGACTTTACTAGGTGGGTAAGATGACGAAAGAACAATAGAACTCTTAAAAATATACTTTATTATCTACTTGTCTTGACAAAAGTCACAAACATATGCTTTGCGTTTAGATTCAATTGAGGTCAGACCAGTACAGGCTGCATGCGCCCACTTCTTACACAAGAAACAGGCATACCAGACCTCATCTTTACCGAAATCATTGCAAATTATGCAAACGTCTTCCATATCCACCACATAATCGTTATCATCATCTTCTTCCATATAACTGATTGATAGGGAAGAATCAGAGGATTCTTTGTCATCATCAAACGTTATTTTTCTGACATGCTTCTGTTTTCGTCTCTTTAGGGTCTCGTTATTTTCTTGCTTTTCAGTTTTCTTCTTTTGGTTTTCTTCTCTTCTCTTTCGATTTTTCTCTTTCTTCTCTTCTATGGTTTGTTTCTCAGCTTCTTTATTTTCTAAGGCATTCTTCACAGGAGTGCTAGTTATATGCAATGACGGTAGCTTCTTTCTTTGTATTTTTTTCCCTTTAGAAGCAGTAAGAGGCAAAGGAGGTAGACCAAATGATTTAACATTAGACGGTCCAGCTGCCGCACTATCCAAGGTAGCCGAGAAAGTATTTTGAGGTGTTTCAGCCACCTCGGTGTTCAGATTCGCTGAATAACATCATGATGTGACTCTGATTCTTCAGTGGCTATAGTCGGCAATAATGTGATGTCATAAGACGATTCGGTTGTTTCTCTGTCTACGTTTGCCGAAGCTTCGAATGACTTCTCTGTAGTCATTGACGGCTCAAAGTCAGAATCATCAAATATTTGAGAATTCAGTGGAACTAGGCCACTTGCTTTAAAACCTGGTACAGCATTGTTTATTGTGGCAACCTTGCCATAAGCCACGTTAAATATTTTGGCTACATCTTTAATGGTAATGACTTGTCCTGGATGTTGTGACAAATAGTCATTGCATGCCCGGCTATAAGCGGTTTTAAAAGGTCCGTAAAAAGAAACATCCAGCGGTTGCATGCGATGGCTTGTATGGGGAGGAAAACCCAACACAGTAATATAGTTTTCTCGACATAAATTCACTGCTCGTAGAGTAACGTGCGAAGAATGGTTGTCCATAAACAGCAAAATTGGACTTTCCTTAGAAGGTCTTACATTTTTTATAAAATGTTGTAACCATTGGAGGAAAGACCCAGCGTCCATCCACCCTGACCCATTGCACACGCCCGAAGATCCCGGTGGTGCATCGTTTAAGAAATGCTGATGCCATCTGACTCTTGGAGAGAGGAAGAACGGAGGAACATAATGGCCAACAGCACTAAAACAGCACGCCACACTCACATTTGTACCCTTTTCAGCGGAAGATACTTTTATGACTCTACGGGTTCCTGTTGGACTTAGCACGTTCGGTGTCTTAGTTGGCACCGTAGGACAGCCAGTCTATCTACATTGAAGATTTGATGAGGAGCGTAATTTATTTTGGCTAAAATTTCTTCATATGTAACAAAAAATGATTCTATATTTGTTCTGTTAAAGGCTGCCAACCTCGCCGCCGAAGTAGCTTCTGGCTTTCTCAATGAAAACTTACATCTTGTCATAAAACTTTGAATAAAATCTTTCCCCGCCTTTTTACTTTCATTATTAAAGCGGTGAGGAATCTTCAAAGTTTCGGCGTAATCATAAACAATCTACGAAAACTGTTCTCGGGCTACACCAACCGCCCTTTTATTTAGATCCTCTACATATTGCTTTAAGTTGTTCACTTGCTCATCGGTAAATGTGCACCGGAATCTTCCGCTATTAATTGGCATAGTCTCCTCAGTATATTTCTTGACATAGCGCCGCAAGGTAGCTTCCGGAAGATTCTATTGTTTGGCTGTACTATTCACCGACGCTCCACTCTTCACCTTCTCCACAGCCGCGGTCATTTTTTCCTTTGACCAACTTTGCCGGTTTGTCTTTCGTTGGTAAATTTTAACCATAATTATTCACTGCAAATTAAACATGACACTTTACGCTAAAATATAAAATAATATATACGTAATAAAATTATATACTTGTCGGGTAAGATGACGAGCTCGCCATCTTGTCCGCTTGTCGGGTTCGTCAACTTACCCTACACGACTACTTTTAAATAAATTTGACAACAGACAAAAATGTATACGTATTTTGAGAAGCGTCTATAAGCTATGGTCATACAATAATAATATCTTACATAAAATACTTACTGCGGAAAGAAAGCACTAATAACAAACAATCTACAGCATGTTTTATAACGAACTAATTTTACAAGCGCACAGGGTCAAAACATTAATGGCGTCATCGCGCCACAAAACTATGACAAACTTTACTATCCTCGCACTGCAAAGTAAGAAACAATGTTGACACACGAGATACTTCTAAGACGTGGCGCTATCTATTTACCTTTTCCGAAATGAAACAATTCGTCATCTTAGCCGATTCGTCATCTTACCCGCCCTTCCCCTAGTTTTTTTCCAAATATTTAATTTTAATTTTAATTTCAAGTTTAGCAATAGGCAGTAATTTTAGTTTATTTCATTTATTATTCAATTTTAGGTTAAACCCTGAATCATCTCTTATCTATGCCCTGAATCTCGCCTTGGGGTTGTGGAGGTAGAACATATGTATAATTACTTATTTATACTATACGACTTCCAATCTATCATTTATATTTGTAACTTTTATTGCAACAAAGATATTTATTTTTGTGTCTCGTATCTGGTCCCTAAGCATTTATATATTTTATTTAAAAATTTGTCGTATAAAGAAGTATGAATAATAACAAATAATAAAAATCAATTAATTTAAATTGCTACTAGATGGCACACTTGTAAAACTTAAATGTGTTTTGGTTTTTTGAATTCACCCAAATTCAGAACAGTTCTAGAATTAACAAAGTTGTGCGCATCAATTCTGCGCAGTTCCATTACTGTTCTGAATTGCGAACCAAAACAAACCTAACACAACATTATCATTCTGAATACAACATTCACCTTCTTAACACAAAACAGTACAGAACAAGAACGTAGTCTTAAAACAAACAGTAAAGAATTAAGTCTAAACTTACATTAAGTGCTACATTTCGAGATTTATCTTATGAAATTAAGTTTAAGTGTTTTTTGTAAAATAAATAAAATATTCAGAATATTCACCAACTTTCAATATAACTGCCACCAACCAAAATAAATAACCAGCTTATACGGAAGTTACGCCCCATAAGTTGTGGGTCAAACACAAATTTATACATGGTCGAATACAATGCAACATTGTTTTACGAAAACACATTTACAACAATAAATTATACACTAATTATCTAATTGATTACCACATTTGCGCTTCTAGCCTCGTAGGGATCCAATATATATATTTAAAATACTATGTTTTGCCTAGTTATTAGTTTTATTATTATTTTTTTGGATTCAAGTCAGGAACTGCATCTCCGGAATTTTTTCTTCCTTTGCTGACGTTTCGTCTACGCTTACCAGGTACATCCTCAGGGCTATCACTGGTGACATTCACTGAAACTTAAAGTCTCTTGGTTTGGTAAAGGGTTATATGGGAGCTATTTCGGGTCACTGGAGTGTCATGATTAGGGTTAGATTATTTAGACAGAAAGATTTGCCGGGTACTGTGTAAACTGTAAAGGATATCCGTAATAACGTTGAGATTATTGAAAAGCTTTAGAATTTCTATGGATTCATATATTTTGCGGTTGAAGTAATAGGGTTTGCGAAATAAAATCTGGGCAGAATGAACTTGAATTTGCTAAGCAGTTTCCAACTTATGTTCAGCAAGTGCTGACCTGGTTATGCGCTATGTTTTAGTGTAGCGCTCGTGCTCAGCAACATGAGTGCTCACCGAACGCTTTATTTCACCAATGTACGCACGACCATGAAATCTTGTAAACACCAGAGGTTTTTAGATTATTGTAGTCCTTGACATAAAAGAGGTCAAATAACGATTATGTTATGTTTGAGAAGTATTTTGCTGATACGTTCGTGAGTCCTTCTAATACGAGGTAAATGGGTTTCAGAAGGGAAAAGTTAGTTGCGGAATGGAAGTGCAGACGGTCTTGGGTTAGGATGTTGGTTTATGATGCTCTGGATAGCATGCTTGGAGTAGTTGTTAATTTTTGGAGATGAGGAATTAGGTTTAGATATAAAGAAGAGTCTTTGGACTAAGAAGTTTATGATACTACGATCTTGTGGTCTTAATTGTGAGTGTTAACTTCTCCACCAATTTACCATGGTTGTACGTTTTATTCGGATGCTAACCCACAAATCTCTTCCGAAACAAGGCTGAGCATTTGAAATTAATCTGATATGTTACGTTCTTCTCATTACCTAATTTGCATGTTGACTGGTATACATGAATGCACTGCAGTGGCTTGTTATTATTCCAAATTAATTAATTTAGGTGCAATTTCAATAATTTTTATATTAATGATTTAATCATAAACACATTTGATTTAATTATATCTTTTTTAGGTTTTTATTAAATCAATAATGAAATTCAGACAGTATTTTTTTCTTTTCCATAGTCCCCCTTGTTTTGGTTTCATTACAAGCAAGTTAAAATAATAATTTTTATTTGAAGCATTTCGCCCTCAACAAATTACTAAACTTGGCGCAACCCATTAATCCCAATCCCAATTCCGCTGTTTATCTTGAACATACTTGTGTAATAGATTAAGACTAATTCTTCGTCCAGTAATTTTGAATGTTAAGGCGAAGCCAATTCTTGAGTAATGCTATTGTTAATATTTCTAAGAGCGAACTTGCAATTATTCTAAACATTTCGATATTCCATTAATTCGTTGCAGATATTCATTATTGTCATTATTATATTACAACTTTTTTGTAATATTTTATAATTTATTAATAATCAGTTTCTCCTCTTGCTGTAGCTAATATATTAAATATGAAAAGTTGGGTAGAATTTTTAAAACTAAAACTCAGGTTGTGTGTACAACATCTGCTATGTGCAGAGGTAGACGAAAGTTTGTGGATTTTTAAGAACTTCGATGTTAGCTATCTTTGCTGAAGATATAATATTTCAATTAGCTTAGCGTCCAAGCTAATTGCTTTTCTGATACATTTATAATTATAAATTAACTATTACTTTGCTCTAGAATCAAAAGTACAGACGACAAATTTCCTATATTTGCATTTTTGTTCGACACAATTAGTAAACACTTACATTGAGCCGTCAATTTCATCAAAAATTTTTGAGGCATCGGCAATCTTTGATGAATTGTACCTTAGCGAATTATTTCGGTTGTTGGAAAACTGTACATGAATAAATTCCTTAGTTTATTAAATGTTTATACCCCACCTTTAAATTCAGATATTTTTAATGGAATTTTATTGATTCTAAATTACAATAATGTAGCATTAGAACGAAAGATTACAAGATAATAAATAGCAAATAAATAAAATAATGAATAAACATATCATGTGATTTTTATAATAGAAAAATAATTTGATGTGAACTTCTCTTTTTACGTAATATCCAACAGTAATAGACCCGATGTTTACACCACATAATATAATCATAATGTTCCTCTTTGAATTTTAATGAAGGAATATATAAACTAATGGTTATGAAGACTTAATATGGAAATAAATACTCTTAAATCAGCTGAATACTTGTACATATATGAGTACAGGCAACTAAACGTGTTTGTATACAATAAATGATTGTAAGATTTAGATAATATTAATCAATGCAATTATAAGAGAATTCTTCAAGTTGACCTTGTATATGTATCTATATATATGTCATGAGATCCTATACAATTAATATATGTTTTTCAATCAAGAACGTACATTTGAAGAAAAAATTAAAAGATTAAATATTATTAATCTATTTAAATAGCTATATTTAAACGTAAATATCACGGTGATTAAATGTTTGCTTTTTTACAGTGTATGACTATTAATAATTATGAATTATGTTTTTCCTAAATATATAAAAAAATAATTCATATTAGTAGTGGCTAAAGAAAAATATCAAACCATTAAAAATTATATACTTTTCTACTAATGCTAATCTTACTAATTTACTAATCACTACGTATTTGTGGGATGTTGTGGTATTTTTCATGGATGAGTATTAAGTTCCGGTATTTGGTGTTTTGAGGCTGGTTTTCAAAGTGACCCTTAAAAATAATATTCGATATCAAAAATATATTGATTTTTTTCTTTTTTTGTTAGTTTGTTTTAGATATAAGAAAATGTTCCAAAATTTCAAATATTTTCGAATTTAGTGCCAATACCTGTGTGCATTTGAAGACAATTTAAATGTTAAGAAGTATATACTCGCATTATTTGTGATCAAGGTTATATAGCCATATCGAAAAGAATGATTATTATTTTGTCTTTATACAAGCCATTGTCATTTCAAGGTTCATTGCCATTAGTGTATTAAAATATGTAATCTGCTACGTTGTAGATAATCCTTTTTAGTTAAGTACCAATAAGTAAATGCTAAGAAGATTTCCTATTTTCCCATATTTACAAACAATTTTATTACGACTTTATTAAAACATGAAAACTAATTATTTGTTCAATATAATTAATATATAACATGTTTTATATATACAGTGTGTCCACATATTCTCAACATGGGGATCTCGCTTATTATGAGAGATAGAGATTTGGTTAAATGGGATCAAATACTCCAGAGATAAAGTTGTAGCAAACCCTATACACTAGTTTTGAATATTTAACGTACTTCGGGCGCTATTGCAAAAAAAGTGAATTTTTGTTTTTCGATTTTCTTTAATAACTCATTTATTTTTAAAGTAAAACAAATTTAGTTTGCACTTCCTTAAGGCACTTTTATAATAGGAATCTTGTTGTAGTATTTAGATTTTTGAATACTGCTATAGTAGTTGAGTTACAATGGTCAAGTTTCATTTTTCTTATGGGGGTCATAATTGGCTATGACACCATCGAAAACAATTTTTCTTTCCCTTTTCAAAAATTTATACTGAATACGGAGGTTGGAACGATCTATAGTATTATTTTCAGTTGCGTAGTATTGGAAGTTTTGCAATTTAATATACAGGCTGGCCCAAAATGACCGAAGGGGTTTGAGTTCATTATAACTTCTTATTTAAGACATAATTATTAATTTTTTTAAATTTTAAATACAGTATATTAATGGAGAATATTTTTAATTTAATTATGAAAAATTATATCTCGCAAGTGGTGGCCATTTTCTGCTTCGCATATTCGTGCTCTTTCCAAAACATTTTCCATAACTTTTCGCAAAACTTCAGGTGTTATGTTGTTGATTTCGTCGCGTATATTATTTTTTAATTTCTGTATGGTTCGAGGCTTATTAATATAGACTTTTCCTTTCAAATAATCCCAAAGGAAACAGTCTGAAGCGGTTAAATCCGGTGAACGCGGAGGCCAATTAAAATCGCTTGTACGGGAAATAATTCGTTCACCAAAGATGTCGCGTAAAAGAGCCATTGTGTCCCTCGCAGTGTGCGCTGTGGCTCCATCCTGTTGGAACCATACTTGCGGATGGTTTTCCACGGCTGCCCTTTAAAAATTTTCCAACATTGTCCGATATCTAACACCAGTGATGGAAACGGCGACACCGTGTTCATTTTCAAAAAAATATGGGCCAATTATCCTTTCCGACGAAACACCGCACCAAACGGTACACTTAAGTGAGTGTAATTCTCTCTGTTGAACTACTCTTGGATTTTCCGTAGCCCATATCCTGCAGTTTTGCCTATTAACGAACCCATTTAATTGGAAATGGGCTTCGTCGCTCATAATTAAATTATGAATAAAATCATGATTTTCTTCTGCTTTTTGACGAAAATAAATTGCATGTCGTTGTCATTGCATGTCAAGTCGTTGCTGGTAATCTGTCGGTTTCAATTGTTGGATAATCTGAATTTTGTATGGAAACATTCTTATTGTATGCAAAATTCTCTGCAGCGACCCTCTTGAGAGGCCAAGAACGTCTCCTGGTTGATGTTTCTCCATCTTCCCGAATACTCTCCTGTACCCGTTCAATATTGTCATCCGTGTGCACCGTTCGTCGTCTGCCGGCACCAGGAAGGTTCCTTACTGCCCCTTGTTCTCGAAAATTTGCAACCAGACGGTTTATTGTTGACTCTGAGGGTCCAACCCGCACATTAAAATAACGACGATATGCACGCTGAGTCAAAACAATGGATCGTTGATTTGAGAAATAAAGTTCAACGGTTTTTACACGTTGTTCAATTGTGTACTGTTCCATTTTAAATTCCCCAAGTCTTCTTTACAAAATACCGAAAACAAAAAAAAAATTATAATAAAAAAGTTATAAGGAATTAAAACCCCTTCGGTCATTTTGGGCCACCTGTACATGTCATTCTGACATATGTTGATGAATTCTATGACATGAAATAACTTTATCTTATTAATTAGGTATATATCATTCGGAACTGTTCACAAAAATAAAGGAAATTCAAATTTAATTTCATTACTTTTTATGTATTTGAATGCAACTCTTGAGTACTTATATATTTTAAGGTTAGTTATAAGAATCGGATTTAAAATTATTCTCTCATCCACAAGAATCATATTTGAATTTTTTATACCTTACATACAATAAAGGAACAATAATGACATTAATGACAGATGCATAATCTTATAGACAAACAGACTTACTTACAAAACTAAATTATTGTCAAAATTGTTATAAGACATGTTCCGATTTTTGACGTGAAACTGGAATTAGAATTCTTTTGCTAATCTAATTGTTCTAGCAGCGTGTGCCATACATACTACAGTACATAATGTATTTCTTTGCAGTTCGTACTGATCAAATGTGAACTGCAAATTGTGCTTTCTCCTTCTAACAGACATAAATACGCGCGGTAATACTACACACGTTTGTCATTTTAAGTGGATCGCATGCTTTGTGAATTTGGTCATGTGACTGGAAAGAAACACTATGAACTGAACAATGCAGTATTCCTCATAACATTTACACGAAATATTACTTTTCGTCACACCTACTGCGTAAGTAAACAATTATGACACCTTTTTTTGAAACGTAAGTGACACTTTACATACCGTATTGTCAGTTGCTATGGTAGCGGGCTGTAATATTTATTACGACCCTAGGGAAATAATAGCAATATTAGAAAATTTATGACAAATTTATTTCAAACATGATTAATTAACATAACTAGGAAAAATAGAATCTTGTACAAAAACTTATGATTTTGTAATATTAAATGTAAACGAACAATTAGAACAATTAGCTATCTGAACAATAGAGTCTTCTTTCTTACTAGGCAAGTTTATATTTTCAATAATGCCAACATTATTAATGGTTGGATTCCTAATGGAATCATCAACTTTCTTCTCATTTTTCTGTATCACAGTTGAGCAAACAGCCTCTGTAATAATTTGTTTATATAAAATTCGGTCAGCTATCTGTACTTTATTTATCATTGAATCGGAAACATAGCTTTCTGCCGCGGTAGAAGATTTCCATCCGCCGTGTCTTTTCAGACCAAGAACATCAATTCCTGAATCGGCTAATAATGTTGCCGAGGTCCTTCGAAAGGAATGTCCGGTGTAGGTAGTGGGGTTCTCCAACGACAAGTATTTTGCTATTTGGCTAGGAATTTTTGCGGGAGTGTTTTTTTCCTACAGGCTGATTTCGACATTTACCAAAACTGTACTTTAAGAAAAATCTATCATTGGTAATATTTTCTAATCTCAGACTAATGTATTTTTTAATAATTAGCATAAAATTAATTGGATATTCTTCCTTCGCAATAATTGTAAAAGAACGTTTTAATCCATTTTTAGTATCCGGTATTTTAATTATTATTACATCATTTTTATTTTCCACATCTTGAATTTTCATTTTAACTAGTTCATCTTTCCTACAAGCCCCAGCAATTCCCATAATCATAACAACCTGCAAAAAATTAGTATAGAATGAACACGAATTAAAAAGAATCATTCTGTAAACTTACCTTCATCAACAAATATGTATCGTCGGAAGCTTCAATAAGAAATTTATTCATTTCCTTTAAGACTTTTTAGTCTTAAAACCATCATTTTTACGCTTCAAAAATCCTTTCAATTTAGGATATTTTGAAATATCTTCATTTTCGTTAATAAATATGGTAGTTTTTAACATGGAGTATTCACACCATAAACTGTTTGGTGATTTTAACTTCATAGATCTATCACGAAAATATGCCAGCATTACACTTTCTGAAATACTCTCCATGTACCTCTGGTGACACCAATCTTTGAACATTTTATAGGTTTCATTGTATCTGTTTTTAGATTTCTCCGGCAAAATCTCAGTACAAGCTATAATAGCATCCATCTCTATTTGATTCATGTTTATAAATTTTATTTAGAAAGAAAAACTTTTGAAAATAAATTGCATATACTTTGACATTTATCAAAAATATAAATTTATATCGACACAAACATGGTTGCCATAGATACGACAAATATTCCTGACTTGATGTTACTAATGTGTGTACATATAGTAAAAGTAAAGTGGAAAATCATTCAAATTCGTCTATTTAAAAAAAACGTAGGTATGACGAAAAATCTCATATGCACCACGGTTCGTACAGTACACTTTCATGGTCTCGAATACATGCAAACCTCGACCCTACGGGTCTCGGTTTGCAATCGTATTCTCGACCATAAAACTGTACTTACGAACCTAGGTACATAAATAACTATTAACGTTGCAATTACTTTTTTTGGGTAACATTAAATAGATATTTTTATAAATATCTCTTTGAAATGTTTCTGGGGAAAGACACAGGAGCTACAGATAATATCACTCTTAAAAGGGATGCGACAGCATTTTGCTTAGTGGATATATATTTCTGTTAAAGAAATCAAATTATATTAAACGTAGAAATTAAATTAATTAATAATAAACATAGTTCACAGTAACAAATTTTGCAGGACTATTACAAATTACCAACGTTCCTCCGTTTTGAGCCAAACGGCATCCTAGGGAAACATAACATGCAGTTACTGGAATATTTTATTTATACCAATTAAGTTTCAAATCAAATTAAATTATTACGTTTCTTTTTGCAATTTGTTATTGGAATTCTAATTCAAGGATAGGAGCAATATGGAAATGATTCAAACGTGCTGCACGATTTACGAAAACTCATTAAATAATTCTAATTGAAAAATCCTGATTTATAAAACACGAAAATTGAAATAATGACGGTATATAAAGACGAATATATAATTGCAGTGATTAACAATATTGAATTTAAGATATACAACATGTCAGAAATCGCAACACTGAGTGAGTAGGTCGTATTATATTTTGATAATAATTTGGCCACATATACCATGCCTTCAATTAAATTTTCATTTACAGTAAGCCTATGATTTCAATATAAATTTGGGAAAACTGTGGAGAAGTAGTTTCTGGAAAATCAAATTTTGACAACTGTCATAGTTACATCAAATTATTGAAAAGTTGTTTTATCAATTAGATTATTTATTATTAAAGGCCGGATTATATGCAAAAAAAAATAGAAAATATACGCATAAATATGCAGATTTTTAGCCTAAATATGCACTTCCTTATGAAAAATACGCAGGTAAAAAAATGCGAGGAATATTGTAGAAAAAATATTCTATAATGTTTACTACAAGTTTATTTAGAACATTTTACAACATAATTAACCATGGAAACAATTTATAATCACATATTTCTCAGAGTTTTCAACAGAAAACTTGTGACGCTTGTCTGAAAACATGTATTTATATATTGAAAAGGTTCGTTCTACGTCGACGCTTGTTATAGGAGCATGTTTCAAATTAGAAATATCATTTATTGTCAACTCAATATTTTCTACTGAATCACCACACAAGATTTTAGCAATGTCCTTTAGCTTTTTAAAACCCTAACTTTTTCCTATTATACTTAAAAATTTTTCATACACGTCCCACTCTTCCTTTAACCTTATAAATTTATGTTACGTAATCTGAAATTCACGTTACCATCTGTAAGAAAAATTCAAAGTTTATTAAAAGTGTTGAATATAAGAACAGGCTTAAATAATAATTTAAGAAAGAAAATTTCATTGAAATCAAAGTGCACGACTGAAAGAGAAAATGTGCGTTGTAAAGCCCGCATTACAAATGTATTACCCAGTGGCGGCTCTTTAATGAGAGCAAGTGAGCAATTGCACCCCCTGGAATTATGAAACAAAACAAACCAAGCGGCGACTAACTTTGAAAGTATTTATTTATTATTTATATTATGTATTCATAGTTATTGACGAGGAACGTGGCACGCTAACAACGTACATGCACCGATCGTCGTCACAGATATACTGAGCAAAGCCCATCTGTTGCTCTGTTAAGGCATTAACATTACATTGATGGTGGGGAGAACTGTATTTTGCCGTACTTCAATATCGTATAATACATAACGTTGGAGGAACTGAACCAGACTGCTCTCGGGCGTTGTTACAATGATTACGGTATCTTTTTTACAGAACAACGCGTTTTCGCGGTTAACGTATAATGAAAAAATCGCAGTAAAAAATCTTAAACGGCCAATGCCTCAATTATGTTTAGAAAATAAACAATCTGTTAAAGGTAAAGACGTTATAAGAAAATTCAAAATGAATATTTATCAGAAAAATTACTGGATTTGTGGGTGTGAAATTAAAAATATTTTGTTTTGTTTTCCGTGTCTTTTGTTTGGTGGTGAACCGTCTTGGTCAAAGAACGGAATAAGAGACTTAATTCATCTTAGTGCTAAAATTATTAAACATGAAAATTCCGAAGGGCATTTGAAAAATATATTTAGTCTAAGAATGTTAGGAAAAAATAACATTCAGAATGTTTTAGATTCATCATATAGAAAAGCAATTCAACAAACAACAAAAAATAGGCATGTGTTAAATTTAATAATAAATTGCATTAGATTTTGTGGCGCGTTTGAACTGGCACTTCGGGGTCATGATGAACAGCAAACGTCGAATAACAAGGGCATTTTTCGGGAATTGATAAATTTTACGGCAGAATTGGATAAATCGCTCAGAGATCACATCGAAGCAGCACCGGTTTTTAAGGGATTATCAAAAACGATACAGAATGAGCTGCTTGATGCATATTGAACGTGTATCATGTACAAGTTGCCAGTGAAATTAAAGCAACCGACTTCATATCTGTGATAGCTGATGAAAGCACAGATGTGTCCAATCAGTTTCAGTTGGTGGTTGTTTTAAGATATATTGTGAACGCGAGACCGGTCGAAAGATTTTGGAAATTTCTTCTGCCTAGTGGACATGATGCTAATTCTTTATCTGCCTCCATCCTTAACGAAATTAGTTTGCTTGTTGATGACCCAGAAAAACTGATTGCACAGAGCTATGATGGGGCAGCAGTCATGAGTGGTGCTATTAACGGCGTGCAAAGACATGTCCAAGACCAGTATCCAAGGGCTAATTTTGTACATTGTTATGCACATCAGACAAATCTAATTATGTCACATGCTACATCGAGCAGTAGTAATTGCTGAATTTTTTTTGCCAATCTGACGGGATTATGTACATTTTTCTCCACTTCACCACAACGAGCTGCAAGATTGGAAGAATTCCTTCAGAGAAAAAGCTTACCTCGTTCTTCAAAAATAAGATGGAACTTCAATTCTAGGACAGTGAATACAATATATGAGTACCGAGAAGAAATAATTGAAGCTCTAGAACAAATCGAGGGAGAAGCTAGTTTACAAACTACCATTCATCAAGCTAGTGCCAATTTGCGAATTTTAGAGGAGGAAAATTTTATCTATTGGTTAACTTTCTTTCATAAAATTATGCCACATGTGGACATATTGTTTAATCAATTACAAAATGTCAATACAGATGCATTAAAAATCAAGAATAATTTAGATAATTTTGAACGCGCTATTGGAAAAATTCGAACCGAAATCGCTGACACAGATAATCAGTTGGTTAAACAAAATGACCCAGAACTGACTCCTCGACCATCAAAGCGGCGAAGAGTAACTGATGGTAGCCAAAGAAGGAGGGAAATTATTGAAGTGTGCGATATTATTTTGCTAGAAATAAAAACTAGATTTAGGTATACAGGGCACTTAATATTAGCAAACTTAATTTCTTTTAAACAGTTCTCCTCTTTTCAAAAAAAATTTCCGGAAGATTGCCTTAAAGAAGCAGTAAAATTTTATCCATGCCTCAATGAAAGCAGACTACGAACTGAATTAAGCGTTCTATATTCTAGAGAAGAATATAGGCAAAATATAGAAGTCGGTGCTGTAGGTCTTCTGCTGAATGGATTAAGCGACACCTTTAATGAAGTTCTTACGCTTTTAAAAATTGTCATTACAATCCCAATGACAACGTCCGAAGCGGAACGCCAGTTTTCACCGCCGAAGAGAATAAAAACTTTCCTGAGAAATACAATGAAAGAAGAGAGATTAAATTCCCTTACTATGTTATCTTGTGAAAAAGAATGTATAAATGATTTCCCAAACGTTAATGAAAAAGTGACAGAACTGTTCTGCAAGTCAAAGACACGTAAAATGGACTTCGTCTATCGTCAGATGTAATTAAACTGTGTACTGTAATATTTACTATTCCCTCAAAACAAACTCTACAATGAACAGTACCTGTCTGGAACAGTACGTCGGTGAAATTTATAAGGATTGGGTAAGCGTTTTTGTATTACACTTTTTAATTTTGAAATTATGCACTCCCTATGTGAACCACCCCGAGCCGCCACTGGTATTACCCACATTACAAATGTATTCCAGAAGGCGACACAAATTTCAATAATATTGAAGTTTTTGAGGGTAGTAGCAGACGAAATAATATCTATTGCATACATGGTTTTCAGTCGGCATTACACTCAATTCTTTTATCTTGGGAACATTTAAAGAACATGGGAATAAAATATCTACTAACCGGATTATTAAATGAGGTTCTTCTGCATTATATAGACAACAAATATTAGATAACATAAAAACATCTTTTAAACATACAAAAGTTTATACTAATTCATCATATATAAACTTTGTTAGTCCTAAGTCTGGATGAAAGTGTGAAAGGAAAATTGTTTTTATTATTATTTATAAGTATTTTCGAATACAATTTTATTATTTATTTTGCAAAAAAGTTGGAAGAGCGCGAAGAGGTCGATCGCAGATAAGACCACAGGTTCACCTTTCTTTCGTGTGGAATTGCAATGCCTGTTACAATACAAAGCGATTATTGCTGTTAGAAATATCGTTTCTCTCTCGCATTATCGCTGTTATCCAAATAAACGCAATTGTTGTAAAAACTAGGAAATGTGTAGGAAATTGTGAATAAATAAAACAACTTTTTATTTTCAAAGTTCTGTATTAAGAACTATAAATCCATTATATCGTCATTTTGATTAGTTTGGCAACTAACAATGCACTCTTCGAATGTCCATTTAGGAAATACTCTTTTATACAAATTCAGCACAACAGTGTCCTGAGACTTTACTTGTCCATCAAATATACATTTCATGTGACCATGTGTACCTGAAATTTATTTTAATATAAATACGCAGATATCACATACCAGAATATTTACCTAGAGGTTCTTTAATATGTCCAGTTCTGCCATATTTGGTACGAAGTTTACAAGGTTTAAAGTATATTATATCGTCTCTATTGAAAAACATAAATCTAACAACGGCCGATTTCTTATGTACTTTGAAGAGATGCCCAGATAAAACAACACGTTTTACCATAATTCTATCTGGATTACATGATAGTACACTTCCGGTAGCTACCAAAACTAAAGAGTTATTAATTTCTTTGAAACAAAGAACTGGTGATGGGGGAAACTGAATCGGTGCATAGAATGATGCAACAACTGTTGATTCCGGTTGGAAAAATCTTTCGAACTGAAATTTTTAATAATATAAATTTTATTTTCAAATGTAAATTTTAAAATTTTAATATTAATTTTGGAAAATATTACCATTTTAATAAAACACAAGAAATACAAACCTTATGCTTATTTCCATTTGTGTGTTGACTAAAAATTGGGTTAACAATATATCTTCTATATCCACATTGAAATATTAGCCTTTCCTTGGATTTTAAAGGTTCATCTGACAAGTTAGTTCGTCTTAATACAACATTTACAACTGACATTTTATTTTCATGCGGTAATAAACCAAATGCAATAACTGGATTTTCAGTGGATACAAAAGCATTCCATAACACTTCGGGCACATGTTTTACATAAATAGTTATATACCAACCAGGCTGAAAAAAAATAAAAGAATTAATTAAACTTAAATTAATTATAATTAAACGAAATATATAAAATTGTGCTTTTTATAATACTGGGGCCAGATTAGCACTCATTCTTTGTGTTGGTTTATACAAACTGTAACTAAAAATTACAGGTTCGCTTCTCCATGAGGACAACAAAATGTGTCCTCAAGGAGGAGAACTGTCACTACTACTATGGAGTCTAGTAGTGGATAATCTTATCAGTACATTCAATGATCAGGGAATATGGACGCAGGAGTTTGTCAATGACATAGTCATTGTGTCCCAGTGGAAATTTCCGGGAAGCATAATGCGAAATGCTCTGCAAATTGAGGAAAGATGGTGCCTTGAAGAGGGATAGACTGTCAATCCACAAAAAAAAAACAAGTTGGTAGTTTTTATCAACATGAGAAAACTAAGTGATCAACGTAAGACTGTTCGGACAAGAATTAGAATAAGCCAATAAAATGAAATATCTAGGTATAACACTTGATGCGTGTTAGGCGAGCTAGGTGTCTCTCCAAGAATGGTTTCCAGTAAGATAGAGCCAGAAATTTAGCAGAACTAAGGGAAAAGATAGTAGAAGCACTTCATAGGATTACATCCGAAATGTTATTAAATGCTCAACAGGGTTTCTATGACAGATTAGGTTATTGTTTAGCTGAAAGGGGTGGTCTGTTTGAAAATTTGTTTAAATAAGTAATGATATCTTACATCTTTTTACCTATTTATTGTTGAGGAATTTTTTAATTTTATTTTTGCCGTTGGAAGAAACTATTTTGGTTGTTTTAGAGTTAATTTTCGAATGTTCTCTTTATTTGTCCATTTACCGTTTATAAGACCAACTTGTTGAATAAACACATACAAAAAATACAAGTGTATTTTACTTACTTAAAAAAGTATAGTTTGGTTACTGTTCTGACACATTGCGGTGACATATGTTTCCTGTCGTCTTTACCCTTACGGTATATTTAACCTCAATTTTTCGAATATTTTGGAATTAAATCAAGTTTCGCCTGCTTGCATTTGCATTAATATCTTATTCAAATATCTACACGACAAAACCCGGCAATTCTGTATAAGACATGCGGACTAGGGCTGGGCGAAGTATCGATACATCGATATCCGATACCTCATATAACGAAGGTATCGATTCTAAAGTATCGATTCCAAAGCATCGATACCTATCGATACTTTACCGATTACAGTACTCGCTAAGTATCGATGTATCGGGTAGCGAGGTATCGATTCCAAAGCATCGATACCTATCGATACTTTACCGATTCCAGTACTCGCTAAGTATCGATGTATCGGGTAGCGATGTATCGGGTAGCCATGTATCGGGTAGCTTACCTTTATGCATTTTTTTTAAATGTACATAAAAGATGCAATAACTAAGTAAAGAATTTTTAAGTATATATAGCAGGCGCGGCTCGTGATGACGTATTTTGGTTTGCAGTACAATGATCCGAGTGCTTCGTGTATTCTCGTGTACTAACTGTAACGTTTGCTTAGTAAACACCGAAAACACACGAGGCACTCGTATCATTGTACTGCAAACCAAAATACGTCATCACGAGCCGCGCCTGATATATAGCATTATACACTATGTCTCACTAAGTTGGAACCATATGGAAAACTTTTTTATTATTAATTTTAGGAAAAAAAGTTATTCATGTTCTAAAATCTAAAATGCAATCATCAGATATTAAATTTTTTCAGTCGTATACGCGGTTTGACAAAAAATATGAATTTTACTCAAGAGTAAAGTACCTTTATATTTGACAATATTGAAAATTGTTATAAATAAAAGATGATCAGAACTAAAAACTATTTTCAAATATGCAATTACATCCATTTACATTGAAAAAATTATTTTTTCTTTTTTGTCTACAATATCAATGCAAATTTAACTGTTGTTACATGTAATCTAGGATGCATTGACATCCAAATGATTTGTTGATAGCAATAAATGTTTGACAGTGAGTTTCAAAACGCGTTAGAATTTATGACACATAAAAATGGTAGCGTTAACTTGTGAAGAGAAAATAGAAATTGTTTTGATTGTGGGAGAAAATTATAAAACACATAGAGAAGCAGCTATTATTTTTAATAGTAGACATCCAAATAAAAATATTAATAATTCAACTGTTACCAAAATAGTAAATAAATTTAAGAGTACTGGAAGTATTAAAAATAATTTTAATGGAAGACGCCAAAAGCTGGTTGCCGATGAGAATACGCAGTTTGAAGTCATGCTGTCTGTGGTAGAAAATCCAAAACTGTCATTGCGCAAAAGGAAATCGTTGATGCAACAAAATGTAAGTAAAGATACAGTGGCAAGAATTTTAAAATTAAATAAATACAAACCATTCAAACCAAAAATCATTCACACATTGAAAGAAAGGGATTATGATAGGCGCTTTGATTTTTGCTGTCTCATCCAAGGAGAGTTAGAAGAGGACCCTTTTTTTACGAGGCATATAATTTTTTCCGATGAAGCAACGTTTTCCTCAAATGGAACTGTCTCGTCACAACATTGTCGCTGGTGGTCTGACAATAATCCAAATTTTACAATAAAGGCTCATGACCAATATTCATTTAAGACGAACGTGTGGTGTGGCATTTATAAGAACAGAGTAATAGGACCTTTTCTTTTCGACAATCTATGAATGCCAAACGTTATTTACAGTTTTTACAAACTCACATCAATGACTACATAGATGAACTACCCATACAAGAACGTCAATGTATTTGGTTTCAACAAGACGGTGCCACATGCCATAGTATATTGAATGTTAAGGAATATCTTGAACATATGTTCCATGGAAAAGTTATTCACAGATATTCTGATATTTTTTGGCCTGCTAGGACCCCTGACTTAACCCCCCTTGATTACTTCTTATGGGGTTACTTTAAGCAAAAAGTTTACCAGAAAGGGCCGTTACAAGATGTTAACCATTTGGAGTGGATAATTTTAGAAACATGCCAGGAAATTTCTCCACAAATGATAAGGAATGTATTACGTGAATTTACTAATAGAATGATTAAATGTATTGAACGAGAGGGTGGATATGTCGACGCATTAGTGGAATGTGTGAAAAATAAATTTCTATTTATTTCTAGTATTAAACACTTAGTATTTGTATATATTTTCTTATTTGCAAAATAAATGCACATGCATTAATTACGAGTTTAAATTGCAAAATTGTTAGAAAACATTTAGAAACGAAAAAGTTATCATGTGTTTTATAATCACAAGAGATAAATGTTCGTTGAAAATGAAAAGATAGGTAAAAAAATAACAAAACCAAATTTTTCATTTAAATAGATGTAATTGAATATTTAAACATAGATTTTAGTTCCGATTAACTTTTCTTTATAACAATTTTTGATATTGTCAATCATAAAGGTACTTTACTCTTGAGTAAAATTCATATTTTTTGACAAACCGTGTATACGACTGAAAAAATTTAATATCTGATGATTGCATTTTAGATTTTAGAACATGCAGAACTTTTTATGAAGAATAACTTTTTTTCCTAAAATTAATAATAAAAAAGTTTTCCATATGGTTCCAACTTAGTGAGACATAGTGTATATATTATATAGTATATATTTCAAAGGATGTTGTTGAATTTTATATTATGCGTAGCAAATATCCATATTATAACATAAACATAATAACTATAATTATTACAAAAAAAATATACCAATATTGCAAATTTCATACCGTAGATATGGTAGAATCGATAAATTAATTTTATATCTCTTGAAACCGATATCAAACAAACGATACCTAGAAAACGGGTTATGAATACTGATTCCTAGGTATCGAATCAAGGTATCGATTCCAAGGTATCGATTCCAAGGTATCGATTCCAAAGCATCGATACCTATCGATACCTTACCGATTCCAGTACTCGCTAAGTATCGATGTATCGGGTTAGCGATGTATCGGGTAGCGATGTATCGGGTAGCCATGTATCGTGTAGCTTACCTTCGTGCATTTTTTTTAAATGTACATAAAGGATGCAATAACTTTTTAAGTAAAGAATTTTTAAGTATATATGCATTATATATATTATATAATATATATTTAAAAGGATGTTATTATTGTGTGTAGCAAATATCCTTATTATGACATAACTATAATTATTACAAAAAAAAATCTCACAATATTGCAAATTTCATACCGTAGTTATGGTAGAATCGGTAAATTAATTTTATATCTCTTGAAACCGATATCAAACAATCAACACCTAGAAAACGGGTTATGAATATTGATTTCTAGGTATCGAATTAAGGTATCGATTCCAAAGTATCGATTCCAAGGTATCGATTCCAAGGTATTGGTTCCAAGGTATCGATTCCAAAGCATCGATACCTATCGATACTTTACCGATTCCGGTACTCAGAATCGATACCGTGCACAGACCCGATACATCGGTAAGTATCGATACCTCGATTGGTATCGGTACCCGATACCGAAAACGTCGGTACCCGATACCGAAAACGTCGGTATCGCCCAGCCCTAATGCGGACTATAAGATATTATTTTATTTTTGTGCCAATTCGTATGACGTGTCAATAGTTTTGAATAATAAAATATTTATCTATAAATAATGATGTAACTATTATATTGTATGAATTAATAAAGATAGCCTTATAAAATATTCCCTCCCATTTGAATCCAGAAGTTTTGAAGATCATATGTTATATTTATTCAGTTGCGTCAATTATTATTTATTACAAAAAGAAAATGACGACTATAACATTCTAAAATTATGCATCAATGAAAATGCAGGATTTTCCGTAGTTGTCATGTATTGCAGCGGTTATTGACGTATTATGACGCAAATCGAATATACGAACCTTTGCATAATCGAATATACTAACTCTTGTATATTCGCTGCCAAAAGTACGATTAGATTACTATGATTTCGACTTCAATAATTTTACAGTACTGAATTGTCAGATTTGTTAGTCATCATTAGGGCTGGGCGATACCGACGTTTTCGGTATCGGGTACCGATATCGAAAACGTCGGTATCGATACTTACCGATGTACACGGTCTGTGCACGGTATCGATTCTGAGTACCGGAATCGGTAAAGTATCGATAGGTATCGATGCTTTGGAATCGATACCTTGGAATCGATACCTAGAAATCAATATTCATAACCCGTTTTCTAGGTGTTAATTGTTTGATATCGGTTTCAAGAGATATAAAATTAATTTACCGATTCTACCATAACTACGGTATGAAATTTGCAATATTGTGAGATTTTTTTTGTAATAATTATAGTTATGTCATAATAAGGATATTTGCTACACACAATAATAACATCCTTTTAAATATATATTATATAATATATATAATGCATATATACTTAAAAATTCTTTACTTAAAAAGTTATTGCATCCTTTATGTACATTTAAAAAAATGCACGAAGGTAAGCTATCCGATACATGGCTACCCGATACATCGCTAACTCGATACATCGATACTTAGCGAGTACTGGAATCGGCAAGGTATCGATAGGTATCGATGCTTTGGAATCGATACCTTGATTCGATACCTTGGAATCGATACTTTGGAATCGATACCTTGGAATCGATACCTTGATTCGATACCTAGGAATCAGTATTCATAACCCGTTTTTTAGGTATCGTTTGTTTGATATCGGTTTCAAGAGATATAAAATTAATTTATCGATTCTACCATTTCTACGGTATGAAATTTACAATATTGTGATATTTTTTTTTGTAATAATTATAGTTATTATGTTTATGTTATAATATGTATATTTGCTACGCATAATATAAAATTCAACATCCTTTGAAATATATACTATATAATATATATAATGCTATATATATTTAAAAATTCTTTACTTAGTTATTGCATCTTTTAGGTACATTTAAAAAAATGCATAAAGGTAAGCTACCCGATACATGGCTACCCGATACATCGATACTTAGCGAGTACTGGAATCGGTAAAGTATCGATAGGTATCGATGCTTTGGAATCGATACCTTCGTTATATGAGGTATCTGGTACCCGATACCAGTTATGGTATCGGGTATTGGACGATGTATCAATACTTCGCCCAGCCCTAGTCATCATCATGGCTTGTCTCACACTACTTTTTTTCTTTTTATTTTCATGATATAGTCTACTCGACCTTTGGTTTCGTTGTGTTTCAGGCAATACGTCTCGTATTATCATCGAGTATTTTCATGTGTCTTGTATAATATATAAGTATATTTACTTAATAGATCCCAGACAACACACTAATATTATTAAATATTGTAAATACTTACCATGGCTCCTTCTTTGTCTTCTACATTCGTCATGATACGTCTTTTAGTTCTATTGAAATTCTGAAACTGAAATATTCTAGCGTAGTCAATAGGAAGATTTTCTTTTGAATCCCAAGGAGAAGTTCTAAAACCATAAAATGTTAATACTTACTTAGTGTTCCTTAATGAAATGCATTAGTATAATTATTTACAAATATGAAGTCGAAATGAGCCTAAGTAATAATAGGAAGGCCCTTACTATCAGGTTGATGCATAAGTTCGTAGTTTTTTTGGTTTCTAGGATGAGACAGCCTTGAAAAACATTATTAAGCATATATGAAAGTTATTTTGATGTCGCATTATTGCTTAATTCAATGGTTTTTGAATTTGCGAAATTGTATTAATTACTGTCAAAAGAAAATGAAACATCAAGTAGAGAAAACAAGCATTTTCGACGTATCCTTTTGTGCGAGTTCAACAGACGATATCGTAGAAACATTTGTATCGGTTACAGAGAAGATTGCTATTTTGACATTAACGATTCTTAACGTTTAAGATTATCAGAGTTTTATGAATATCGTCTGAACGCTTTAATTCATGACAATCCACTACAATCAAATCGGGAAATGGTCGTTATACTAGATCGTAATCAATCGACCATAACACTGCAGTTGCAAAAAACCTATAGACCCTTTAAAACGCCATAACTCCTTCACTTTTTACCCGATCGTCAAAGCACACGTCGACAGATTTAAAACGAGTATATATTATGCCGCATTTGATCGAACCGTTTGGCCGTTATGGCATCATGAACTTTGGGAAAATCGCGATTTTCGATTCGAAGTTTGCGGTTTTGCGGGGATAACTCAAGATGTAAGTATTGCGTACGATTCAGCATGTCAATACGCGACCGGTAGTGGACGATAGGTCATCTAGGGCATTAGTTTCGAAGATAGAGAGCCGAAATTAAATGTCGTATTTCGCAAAACTACTTAGGGGTTTTCGGGGGTGCTAAAGATGACTGCCTGAGACATTTTCCGCTGAAAATTCGTGATTCGTTTTTTACGATTTTGACCCGTCGGCCTCTTTGAAACGCCATAATTTATTTTTTGCAAAAACTCAAAGCATTCACTAAAATTAAACTAAAAAAGTTAGTTTCTTAAACTATATTTGAAAGCTTTTATTTCATTAATTTAATTGGATATAACGCGCTTTTTCTAGATATTATGCCATATAAGGACGAAGCGTTTAGCGGCGATGGCGTTATAGATTTTAGGAAAATCACGATTTTCGATTTTGAAATTTGCCGTTTTTCGGGCATAATTCAAGAGTAATGGTGGCTTTACACGGTCATGGAAATTCATGAGTTTTGTGCCCTTGAATTTATTCATACGTGTAATACATAAAATTGCCGTGAATTTCTTGGCAACAATAAATTCATGAAGAAATTATCGAATTAGAACCAGCTTTAATTTTTCATCAAGTTTTTGGGGAATTCTGGTTACATTTCGGTTTAAAAGCTATTGCCAATTTTGGCGTCATCAATTGAAACTCATAATTGTTGTAGGTGATCAACATATGTTTGACATAATCTACCTACTGAGTACATTTATGAGTGAATTTATGAGTACAAACACGAACAGGTTGGTAGCAAGTAAGTCACTATTTTGTGGTTGATATTAATTGGATAACTTACTAAAAATATTTGATCGCGTAATAAAAAGATGAGTTTTCAATAAATTCACGAACTTCTTTGACTGTATCAAGTCGCCTTAAGCATCGCATAGCATTCCGGTTTGCATATATCAATACAGCGTATCAATACGCGATTGGCAGTAGAGGATAGACCATCCAGTGCGTTAGTTTCGAGGACACAAAGCCGAGATTAAATGTCATATTTCCGAGAAATTTTTGAGATTTTGTCCGATATTGTTCCTGGAAACGAAAAAATGGTGCCTTCACATTAACATTGAGAATAGAAAAGAATGGCTTTGTCCTAACAAAAAGGTAACTCTTCGAGCAAAAGCTGATGCTCATCCGCGGAAACTTTCGTTGCGCATCTGGTAAAAGACGTCTACTATGAATTGTTTTCGAGGAATGTAATCATCACTGTTGATGATACTGCTAATATTACAACACTGGTTATTCAAAAACTAGGTTGAGAGGTAATTTCACATCCGCCTTATTCTAGTACGATTTCCATCTCTTTCGCCTTCAATTAAACAACTTTCGAGGTATCTTCTACACTTTCAAACTAGCGGATTTCTTTAGCCATGGGATTAAAAAATTACCAGATCGTTGGCTGGCAATCATAAATAATGGAAGAGAATGTTTTCTTGACTTGTTTGTGTATTTTGCTTGTTAAAAAATTAATCAATCTCAATTTTGATAAAAACGCTATGAACTTATGCATCAACCCGTTATTTCAAAATAACTGACATTTTTGAGTGGTTTAAGTTGAAATTTGGACATACCTAAAGCTTTCTAGACCCCTATACTTTTGAAACCTAACACTCGCTGGTACATCTTGTGGAGTGTCAACTTCATCTGGAAACACTAAATCTGTTTTAGCAGCTTTTAGTTTTTCTAAATCGGATTGTTCAGTAGCCATATCAAGTTGTTCATCATATTGCTGATCATTTGGCGCAATTTCTGATTCTGTTACAGTATCAATGTTATCTTCAGCATCTGAATATTCAGATTCCTTTTCTGATATAGCATCCATATATGCTTCATCACTTTCATTATCAGAATAGTCCGAAATAAATTCTGCGTCATCGTCTGGTATCCATGCAGCTTGATAACTAGACCAGCCTTTTGGGATTTTTTTAACTTTTTTTACCTGATGACTTTTGATAAGTTTCTAAATCGATTTTAAATATGAAAATGCTTACTTTTTGTTGTAGTTCAGCTTCTTTTAATTCCTCTTCTGTAGGCCATGTTTGTTCAGCATCCATAGGATCAGGTATATTTTCTGACTGCAAAGACTCTTGCTTGTTTGGATCTTCGATTTCAAGAACTTTTACGAGGCTATTATTAGCAGTATCATCCATAGAATCATTATTTGAGTATCTACCAAAACAGATTTTATAAATAAATATTTCACATAAATAAACAATAAAAGAATTAAAAACCCTTACCACAATAGAATTTAACAATTCTATATACGTATTTCGACAACCATGTTGTCATCCTCAGTAGAAAAAGCAGTGTAACACTTGAAAGCACAAAAAACACACAACACTCACTGAGCGCCATATTGCACGGCTTCTCGTTTAACACTAAATTTTAAAATTTAAAAAACCTGAATACTACAGAACTTACCTTATTGGAAAAACCCTACTTAAATATGTACATGCATTAAGAGACCATTAACCGATTAATGCTTTATTCTATAGAAAGGCCCTTTAGAAAATTACACAAAGGGGACACCCTAGTTTAATATACATAAAGAAACCATTATAAAACTCATCTTAAATTATATATGTCATTTAGAAATTGATATTGAGTCATAATATCTGTTAAAGGCTAATGTTGTAACGAAACGAAATTTAAAAAATTACATAGAATTAGATTAATTTGTTAATGGTTTTCCTATCTTTTTTTTTTTTTTTGGTTTAATAACATCTAACTGTCAATTAACTCGAATAAAGATGAACCTGGTATAGGACCCAAATCTGCATTAATTACGTTATTCCTATTTTTAAAGATAAAAATGCTCTCAAAACTATCTAATTCGCGGGGGCTAGTGACGTTTTTTATTAATCTCAGACAGTCAGATGTTACGTTGTGACCTGATTCAAGAATATGTCAGGCAACACTTGTTGAATCTAATATGCGAAACATGTTCTTTATAACGAGTTAGAATCGAACGCTTTGTTTGGCCGACATATTTCTTATCACAATCCTTACAATTTATTTAATAGATTCCAGATTTATTGTTTACCTCAACTTTGTCTTTCGCGTGGCTTAAAAGAGATTTCAAGGAGTTATTCGACAGAAATGCTACATGAAGATTATACTGTTTAAAGGTTTTATTTAAATTTTTCGTAGTTTCGTGAAACGGTAAGCTAAAAAAATGTGTTAAACGAGAAGCCGTGCAATATAGCGCTCAGTGAGTGTTGTGTGTTTTTTGTGCTTTCAAGTGTTACACTGCTTTTTCTACTGAGGATGACAACGGGGTTGTCGAAATACGTATATAGAATTGTTAAATTCTATTGTGGTAAGGGTTTTTAATTTTTTTATTCACTTAAAAGCCACAGTCTCCGATTTTTCAATAAATAAACAATATAATTACTTTTTCTTCTCTAGACTGTAAGGATCTGGAGGAGCATCTATTTGTGCCATTTGATATGTTCCTAAACCAGGAATGTAAATTAATTCATTTACAGAAAGAGGTATGCCTCTTAGATATCCAGATATTTTTAAGACACCATCTTCGCCTGAAAATTGACAAAAATTTAGTGCTTGTATTTAATATTAATATTATATACAAGCACTAAATATATTTTGGACTTTTAAACTAAAATTTCTTATTGAAATAAATTGTACTAGCGCTTTTCTTGCTTTATGATTTCAGAATTATCAGAAGCATCTGTACAAGAAAAATATTTCTATTTGATTTCAGACATAATATTTCAACAAAAAAGTTTACCTTCATCATATTTATTATATTCCACATTTTCTGCATATATGTGAGGCCTTTTATCTCTGAAAATAAGTGGTTTCCTTTTTTGATTTCCTATTTTGCGTAATAAATTTAGTCCATCACCTTGTTTCTCTAATGTTACAATTTTTTCATCTGGAAACCATTTATTTACTTGTTTTTGAACAGCTTGCTTCTGTTCATTTCTTTTTTTGATAGGAATATTATCTAAATCCATTAAAGCTATAATAGGTGTTGGCAAACCCTGAAAGGTTAATTTGATTACCAAATTAAATAAATATGTATTAATAAATTAATACCTGACTGAAACTTAATAAAAGTAGTTTGCTGCCCCAACTATCAATTGGACCAGTGCTAAAAGTTATTCCTGCTTCACCAGACGTTATAAAGAGGACAATATTTGCTACTTTCATGGAATCAAGTATCGCTAGTTCATTATCTATGGATGGCATGATAATTGCAAATCTTTGCTTAAATTTTGGTAGACTAAAAGAAATTCAACATTGGAGATATACTCCATAGAATATTATTTTATAGTATTGATATTACCTTATGTGTATAACTCCTGTAGGACTTCTATTTACCACTATTTCAGAATCACATTGAGTTAATTTTAATAAAGCAGGTGCAGGATCAAAATCTTTATTTAAAGGTACTATACATACTAAAAATGTAAGTATTTAGTAGTTTTATAGCGACAAAGACAAATAATTTACCTAAGAAGGGAGAACAACCATATCCACCCAATAAACGTTTTTTGGATAAAACTTCATCTCTTTTATTTTGTCGAAGTTGTAATGCTTGGTTTCTTCTTTGTTCTCTATTAAGTTCTGTTTTGCGCTTCTTGGAAGCAATTTTTAGGGATACTTTTCCTACAACCAAAATGAAAAAGAAAACGGATCAAAAATACACAATCCTTACCTTTTGTAGAAAGACTAATTGATCCTTTTGATCTGTGACGGCCATGTTTATGTGCTTTATTGGTTTGTTTGAATGCGCCAGGTCTATGAGATTGAATTTTTTCAATAGCCATGATAATTGTTAATTTTTAATATTAATTATTTTAAATACAGTTTTCTCAACTTAACCTCCAATCTTAAAGTGTCACATTTCTCAGTACCTACTAGACTTACTAGAGTTAAGATAGTTACGGTTTGTGTTAGCGAAAATCCTAAAACATAATTTGATAAATTTTTAAATAAATATACCTATGAATATAAATATAATTATTATATTAAATATTTTTAAAACATAAAATGATTGTTAGAACATTGCTTTTAATAAATTTACCTTATATTTACCTTATTTAGAAATTTGTTGGAGAGTTCTTAATGTAGCTATCTGACACTAGATGGGTCTAATTATATTATTCTCATGAATGAGTTGATCACTATCTCTGATCTGTGGAGTTGATTTCATTAACCTCAAAAACAAAAATGTTTGGTATTAACACGTGTTATAAAGTTGCTATGTAGACCGGTTCATATAATATTATTTTAATATGAATTACAACTCAATTTCACCCTCATTTATTAAGGGTTTGGAAGAATTTGCTTCAATTAATACAAAATTCCGTTTATTTCTAAATGACATTAACTTAAAAGTATGTATATTAACTATTAAAACCTCATATTTGACTTATTTTTAAAAAATGTTTTAGAATTATTCTAAAATTAAGCTGGAGGAAATATTTGAAGTTTTGTCGAATGCATTTTTAGAACCTGAATTAACATTACATATAGTAGATATTTTTAAAAATGATGTTCTTAAAATTTTAAGTTTAGGTGTTCATAAACAAACCAATTTTTGGGTATATGAAAATCATGTGAAAATATGTTTAGCTTTATCCAAAGCACTAAACATACATCCCGATGTTGGAAAGTACGTAATTTTATATGTATTTGCTAATTTAATTTATAAATATATATTTTTGTATTTCAGCTTAGTTATGGATTATTTTGAAAAGTTTCCAGCCCCTTTTGCTCAACCAAATAGAGAAAATCGTCCTCATTTAAAGAAAAGTAAATTAATCGTAAATGATGAGATTGTAATTTCAGATATAGAAATTGTTACCATGTCATACATATTTTTGAAATTTTCTCCTAATTATTTCGGAAATAAGTGGTCTTGGAATGAATTTATTGATAAATACATTTCCCATAAGGATACTATGGTGAAATGGTAAGAGCATTTAGATATAAATAATATTTTTTTTAATAATTTAATGTTTTTGTTGAATAGGATTTGCTGTCATATTATTGGAATCCTAACAGCTATGAATGCTCATAAATTATTCACATTTATACATACAATTCTAACAGAAAAGGAAGTTCATGATTGCTCATTAAATTTTGAAATTAATTCTTGTAAAGCTATTATAAAAGATGTATCTTCAGTTAATATTTCTGTGAATCGAAGAGATAAATTGTCGACTACATATAACAATATTGTTGAAATAGGTGGCATAAACTTACCACTACATAATGTAAATACTAAATTGAGAGTAAAAATTGTTGAAGTAAAATCAACAAAAGACAATTTGAAAAAAATTGCTATTGGAATACTATCAAACAAAGCTATAAATTTATTAGGCCCAGTAGGGTCTGGTAAATCTGTATTAATTGAGTATATAGCAGAGAAAACTGGAAGAATTTTAGGAGAAGATTTTATTAAGGTGCAATTAGGTGATCAGACTGACAGTAAGATGTTACTGGGTACTTATCGATGTACAGACATTCCTGGTGAATTTGTATGGCAGCCTGGAGTTTTAACACAGGTAAAATCCTAGTAATTTTTTTAATTTATTGTTCTTGAAAATACAACAAATTACATGTCTAACAAAATCTGAATATCACTAAATTGTTAAATATAATCATAAATATTGTGGTATACCTTTATCTTACTTCTGGCGTTTATAATAAATAGAGTGGACCAATTCGGAGCGAAAGCAGAGGCGTGACTTTCATACTTACTTAAAATACACTCATTTCTTGCGTCTTATATCGAACATAGCTGTGCAACATTATTAAATACACAGAATATACTTTCCTGCTGCTATTATACGTGTACACACGATGACCGTGAACAACATACTAAGTAATCGTGAACCAATTCGTTAGTCACGCCTCTGCTTTCGCTCCGGATTGGTCCACTCTAATAATAAATAATGTATAAGTATATAAGTATTACTTTCTAGATTGCTATTATGTAAGAAATTTTAGTTTATCTGTAAAACAATTACATAGTATTTTCGATATGAGGGTACAAGACAATAGCAAAATACAAAGGGCAGGAGCGGCTCGTGATGACGTATTGTAGGGCCACGTACAATGATGTGAGTGCCTCGTGTGTTTTCGGTGTTTACTAAGAAAACGTGTACACGAGAATACACGAAGCACTCGCATCATTGTACGTGCCCCAACAGTACGTCAACACGAGCCGCACATGAAGGGTACTAGAAATGTTTTGCAATATGACGTAACAATGAGTCGCAAGAGGTTGCTTGTTGTTGCGTGTTGAGACATGTTTGTACTCGCGTAGTAGCCGCTGCGCCACGTCTGTGGGCTCAATGGTTCATTAGCAATGATAGTGTGAAGTGCTTGCTATGTGGTCCGGGATGCAGCGACACAAATTTGCGAGTTAAACCGGCAAGCTTCGACCTTCCGTCACACTATCACGACGGGGGTGGGGTCAGGAGTGCCTAATTTGAAGTTCTCGAACGAAACCCTTGTGACTATTTTCGGCTATTTAGAAAATAAGGGTGGATTTTTGCTTCCGTTGTAACTCGGCTCCTCGTCGTTCTACGGGAAATTGTATTGTTGCTTTTTGTTCCTTTTTTTAATTCTCTACAATCTGTGTCATATAACTTTTTCACCTAACATCGTCCGTTCTCGAGATATCGGCGAAAATAGGACAAAATTGGGGTACGAACTCGGTTCTCAATTTTTCCTTTATCGTCACACAGCGAAAAAAATGTTTATCGTCAAACTTGTAAGCGCGTTCGTACCTACAATTTAATATTTTTGTTTCCCCTCCATATTTAAAATTACGAGTTCTAGCGCGCCGCAAAGTCGGCACGGCACGTCCGTGCGAGGTTTCGATTTTTGCGCTCGTGCGCCGTCATCTTGAAGAAAGAGTGGTAAATTATGATTTTCACGATAACTTGTCTCCTCGTCATCCTACGGGGAAGTTGTATGGTTACTTTTTATTCCTTTTTTTATTCTCTACAATTTGTGTCATATGACTTTTTCACCTAACATAATCCGTTCTCGAGATATCGGCGAAAATAGGATAAAATTTGGGGTACGAACTGGGTTTTCATTTTTTTTCTTTATCGTCACGCATAACGAAAAAATGTTTATCGTCAAACTTGTAGAGCACGTTCGTACCTACAATTTGAAATTTTTGTTTTCCCTCTATCTTTAAAATTACGCATACGCGCCGCAAAGTCGGCAAGTCCGTGCGAAGTTTTGATTCTATAGCTCGCGCGATTGTGTAGATATGTTGTAACGGATTCATCGTTCTGAATAGAATTATTGAAAGACAATATAGGTAAATAAGGCAGTGAAATTATGAATCACCCGTATAAAATTTATTAGCAAATTTGTTTTCTTCCGGTCTAATGGATTTCTTCCTTCTTTTCGATGGTCCTGCGCACTAGAACTCGCAAAAGGCTTTGTAGTTGTTGTCCAGGTTCAGAGGTACACAGAAAGTACAATATGATCATTTATATTTACCCTCTAGCAAGCCATGGAATTATTTTATGAAAATATCGTGTTGGTAGTGACAAATAAAATACATCTGTCATTATGTGTATGTTCTGATAAATAAAACTCATCTGTCATTAATGTATTTATTAATTGACACTTAAAAATGTTTACAATAAATCATAAAGTTTTTCTCATCGAATCATACCTTAGGAATGGTGTAAAATTAGAAAATGGAGAATGGTCGTACTCCTTTCACCTTGCAGCCTTGTATAGAAGAATTTCGGGCAGAATTTCCAAATTTTCCAACAACATATGACAGCTTGCGGCAATTAATTCAAAAGTCAGTGGTTAAATTCCGTGAAACAGGGTCTGTGTCTCGAAAACCAGGTGCTGGTAGACCACTAAAGCGGACAGTTGAAAATATAGCAGATGTTGAGGGACGAATAAATCAATCACCTAAGAAATCGATTCGTAAGCTTTCACAACAAACACAACTGTCATATGGGACCTGCCAGAGAATCCTTAAAAAATTTCCATACAAATTTCATTGCGTGCAAGAGCTTTTACCAATCGATCATGTAACCAGAGTTAATTACTGTCAGTGGTTCTTAGGTACGATTAATAACGATGACGTTCTTGACAAATCCTTCTGGTCCGATGAAGCATGGTTTCATTTATCAGGATATATAAATAAACAAACAATGCGCATCTGGTCTAGTGAAAATCCACATGAAATTCTTGAAACACCCTTGCATTCACAAAAAATAGGCGTTTGGCTTGCTGTTTCTCGTAGACGGATTATTGGGCCAATATTCTTTAATAATACGATAAATGCAGAACGATATCGTAATAATTTATTGCTACCATTTGTAAATCAATTACATGATGATGAGCTCCGCGAGGGATATTTCCAGCAAGATAATGCAACAGCCCATAAGACAAGAGAAACGATGGAATTATTGCATGAATTCTTTGATAATCGAATAGAAGACTTTCCACCACGATCTCCGGATTTAACAATTATGGACTATTTCATTTATCCACATCTAAAAAATAGAGTATTTACGAATCGTCCACATACAATTGAAGAACTTACTAATGCTATCCGAAATGTCTGTGAGGAAATTACACCACATAATTTAAGGAATGCCTTCAATAATATGAGACGAAGAGTTGCGCTATGCATAGAAAATGAAGGAGCTCACTTTGAACATTTATTGTAGCTGTTTTTATTATTAAACTTTTAATTTTTTCAACTGAAACGTTTGTATGTAATTATTTGTCAAAATGACAAAACCTAATCTGTCATCAGTATAAAATAACCTATATCACACACACGCTGCAAAATAAGTTAACTTAAATTATGGTACCAACTTAAGTTTAAAAAAGAAAAATGTCATTGCCTTCTAGAGGGTAGAAATATATGATCATATGGTAGCATAGTGGATGACTTATTTCAGAGGAGTCAAAAGTGACTAATAACAAGAGCGTACTACAAGACAACTTCTATTTTTGAAAAGAACAAGGAAATTACTTTGCATTTAGCAAAAGAGATTTTTATAAACAAGAATGTAACGTGTTTCTAAACACAATTCGAAGAAGATTAGGAAGAACACGATATTAAACATTAAGCTACAAAGATGAAACCTTTGCCCTAAGAAAAGCCGAAAGCTGAAGACGAAACGTTTAGATTGCGCAAAACAAATACAGACCGAGATTTATCGACGAAAGCACCATTAGCATTGCTTTTAGATAACGAGTATGGTTGAAAGAAAGCGAAGTGGTGGTTTGAAGAACAGCCAAACATCAGTTAAAGCTGCATTTCTAATCTGTACGTAAACTTTGCTCGCAATTTCGGAAAATTGATCGTATTCATCGAGATTCTGACTCGTTCCAGGACGATCGAGCTTTATAAAAAATATTTGTTGGTCTGCCGAAATTCTTTATGATAGAAACAATGACGATTAGATACTGCAGGCAGTGGCGGCTCTTGATGACGTACGATGTGCGCTGCTGCACGGATGAGACTACTTCGAACTATTTCGGAAGATTTCGGTACGGTTACTTGCTTCTCTGTATATATGAAAGCTTAAACGAAGCAGTCTCATCCGTGCAGCAGCGCACATCGTACGTCATCAAGAGCCGCCACTGACTGCAGGAGAGTAACGATTCGAAACACCGGAACCGCGTGTGTACCCAGTGGAAGGAGGAATATAATATCATTACCATAATCTGGCGCCTGCAGTCTGGACGCAAATCTAATCGAAAATGTTTGGGATTAGTGAAGTAAAAACATTCGGCGAAGACGATAGCCGCTAATCGTTTAAGACGAATCCTACAAAAATTTGGTAGAACCTTTTTCCAGATTATGTAAGAAAATTGGTTGTATACGAAGATGTCACTTGATAATTAATAATGATGGCAATTGGATTGTATTTCGGTATATTTGCGTAGAAGTCCTTAATATAAACTTTTAATAAAGTATACGAAGACGGAATGATGTATAAGATCTCCAAAGACAAAATTATAAAACCAGTTTTAGAATGAATAAATTTATTGCACATAATTATTTTTCCACATAATCGCCATTTCTTGCAACACTTTTCTCCAAACGCTGGATCCATTTCTTCATTTCGTCCATGAAAAAACTTCCCTGTTCACTGTTGATCTAATTGTGAACAGTAGCTCGAACTTCAATGTCTGATGAAAAAGGTTGACCTTTCAATATTTTCTTCAACTTTGGGAACAACCAGATATCTGAAGGTGCCAAAGGACTGTACGGAGGGTGCGAAATTCAGGCTTGTCACTGTCTTCATCGTTTCGTTGCTGCAATGCGGTCTAGCGTTGTGGTGTAAGAAAGAATTCGTTCTTCCTGGCTTTACTCTACGGATACAATTCTTTAGTGACAGAAAAATTTTACATTATCTTATTGAATTAATCGTTGACTTCTTCGACAAATATTAAGTATGAAAGACTCCTTATTTATCCCGGAAAATGGTGAGCATGACTTTCTGCGCTGATGCAACTCTTTTGAATTTACGTGCGGGTGGAGAATCAGGATGACGATATTCCATTGGGTGCCGCTTGTTTTCGTGGTCGTAATGATGTACCCAAGATTCGTCTCCGGAGGTGATGTTCAAGAGAAAACAATCTTGACGTCAGTTAAATTTCGAGAGCGTTGAAATTAAAAAAAAATTATTTATTTTGCGGTTTTGACAATACGTTACAATATAGATTTAAACTAGATTACACTTGAGGATTATTAGCGATCTGTGTCGTGTACAGTTACACTAATAACTCTATCAACTAATGCTTTGCCCATCTTTATATATTAAAAGTTATCTTATCTTAATCCACGTGTATCCGGCTAAATGAATGAAATTGCAGAGTGGACGTCTAGTAATTAATGAATAGTTTGCATTATGTAGACATACGTAATTCGTCGATACTAGTTAAGAAGTTTTTGACAAATATTTTTTCTTTGTTCTTTTATTACATCCGTTAATTGTCGCGAGACCCACCTAGCGCAATTTTTTCTGTAACTCAACATCTGAATCATGTACTGGACTCTTTCTTGATTAATGTCTAATTGCCGAGCAATTTGCTTTTGCGTAATCAGGCGATTTCCTTGAATCATTGTCTTTGATTCTTCTCATGCGTCATTGATACCGGTCGCCCTGATTGCTTTTTGTCAAATACCTTCATTTTGCCTCTATGACAGTTTTGCACGTCGAACCTACTGGCGAATATTTTTCACATATATATATATATATATATATATATATATATATAGTCATTACTATGAACAAGCCTGTATATTTTGATGGGCGCGGAACCTTCCAGCGTTAAAAATTCTATCACGGATCGTTGCTTGGCACGTATCTCAGAAATCGAACTCATGATAAATGACACTTACTCAATTAGCTTGTATATCAATCCGTCCTTGTATTTTTTTATTTGAAAGCTTTTGTTTTATTTTTATATCGTACACATTCACGTGGAAATGACTGTATATGATTATACTAAAACCAGCGATATATTAGAAAAATAAAGTTATTACATTATTCTTTTATTTTAATAGGCTGTGATGAATGGTAGTTGGCTTTTATTGGAAGATATTGATTCTGCAAGTACAGATATCGCTTCGGTATTGTGTGGTTTATTAGAGAACAAGCATTTAACAGTACCTGGTTACCGAGATTCTGTTCCTATAAAACCAGGTTTCCGTTTATTCGTTACGCAGAGGTATAATTACAAAATGTTAAAAAATAGAGGGATAGCATATTTTTAAAATGTTTTCATGATTATTAATGCAAAAAACTTCCAGGCCTAGCGAAAGGAAACAGTCAGTTTCTGTATAATGTCCGTTGAGTTCAGTGTACTTGTTTTAACGTTTAAGAGGCATTTTGATAAGCTTCTAAACATAGTTTTTATACAATAAATACAAAAATGTTAATAAACATATCTATATATGTATACATGGACATACATATATAACATATACTTAAGCAATAGTTACTTCCACGTACAGACGCGTGTTCCGACCTTTTAGATCTCGTTAGTGCACGTAATGAAATACCTATTGTCAGTCGCTGCCGCTAAGTAAAGCACAATCTTACACATCAAATTTAAACTTAAACTTTATTAATCAGTTACATGATGATGAAGGATTTTTCCATCAAAACAATGGTGCACCACTAGAGAATACAATCCCGAACATGTTTTTCAATCCCGAGATTACGGGATTTTTGAAGCGTAATCCCGGGATCCCGGGATTATACTATGTGGTTTCTAATTGGGCTCAAATGAAAAAAAAAACCAAGTAATTTCTTAAAAATTATTTATTAATATTGTCGCACAACACAATATACTAAAATAAGGAATAAAAAAGACAATACAAAAAAACTGTTTAGAATTTCGAAAATACAATCGCGGAAATATCAAAGCATCCAATGTTTGACTTCCAAGCCTGCTTCGTAGTTTATTGCCAACATAAGTAGCAGCTGAAAACGCTCGCGTTCTACACTGGTTGTAGGAATAGACAATAGATATTTATATGCTAATTCTAAGTGATATCCACGAACTCCTCCATTTTTGAACAGGCTCATTTCGCGTCTAATACTATTTACCAACCTCGATTCATTTTGTACTTCAGGATCTGGGGATTCCATGCTCTTATTAATTTCCAGCTGTAACTTTTCCTTTAGTGTTAATTGAGGTTGGGAGGTTTGTTGCCTTGGCTCATCATCTGTTTGTGATCCTGACCTGTCTTCCTCTTCCGCGTCATCTCGACTATTTAGTCTTTTAACAATATTCTTTATTTGCGCCCTCACTAAAGCCTGTGTAGGAACTGGAAATAAGTCAAGCCATTCCAAATCCGATAGTAACTGATTTTCATAATCTTTTCGTGGATTTTGTCAATAATTCAACACACCAGTAAAATCATCATGTCTCGTCGTTGCTTTATACGTTCCACTAAGGGTGTTTTCATTTTATTGGAGTACTGAGTTTTTGATAGACAATTGTTTTATAAGAAATTTCAAAGCGGCATCCAGCTGTGCATAAATTAGCCACTCGTCGACAGATTGCTTCTACTGTTAATTTAATTGGGGTCAGCACATCAACAATTTTATTTACTAAGTCAAAAACAGCATCTTCTAAACGGATTGGATGATTGAGATCTATAACAGCTTTTTGAATGCAGGTTTTTAAAAGAGAAAATCGTTCCAGCATGGTTAAAAGACTATTCCACCTGGTTTTACAGTCCAAAAGAAGTGACAGCTCTTTTTCATTTTCAATCTTCACATATTTTTGAAGTACTGTTTCATTTTTCAATGGTGATCTTTTGAAATACACTACAACTTTGCGGATTTTCTTTATCAGCTCATTAATATTTTCATCTTTCGTTAACTCAGGTATGTGTTCTCGCGCAAGTTCATTTTGTGACATTAAGATTAAACCTGATTCTGGACAGTCTAAGTCTTCTGAATTGTCATCATCATCGCTATCGTTCATATAATCAGCAGTCACAGCTGGTTCATTTATAATATCATCTGAGTCTGAGGTGGGGCCGTCTTGCCTGTCTTGAAAATAATTCTTTATTTTATTAAGCACATCACAGACGGCCAAATTGATACCATGTGCGAGACACAGTTGTTGTTCAGTGCAAACAAGTTGTCCCACCTTTATCACAACGTTCGGTCCATCGGTTACAGTAGCCATGATATCAGTTTTCAGGGAAATATCAAATTTACTTAGACGCTCTTTCAATATACGAAGACAATTTTCAGCCGTCATACTTCCATGAATAGGAACGAGTCTTAAGCTCCAAATTTTTTTATAAGAATGAACTTTGACAGCCATGTATCATCGTTTATTGGACGTTGATGTCCACTGGTCGAAAGATAGACTGAATTTTTCATCTGCACTTTTCAAATGTTTTAATTCTGCAGTTACTTGCTTTCTGATTTTTTCACTGTAATTCATAACACGCTTTCGAATTGTGGCGGCTGATTTTGGTAAATCCGTGTATTTCGCTAAGAGCAATTTTCTTAAATCGCCTGAAATTATGAATACACTTAATGGAAATCCATCTAATGCAATCATTCTTGCCAAAACATCATCCACGCTATCGTCGGTACTTTTAGTAAAATAATCTTCTAACTTTCGTTTAGCTGTGTTCAGATTTTCCGAATCTTGACTTGTGGAAGTTGTTAAACGATTAACGTCAGCTAAAATCTTAATGTTATGTTTTGATGACAAATGTGTATGTAATCCCTTAGTCAATTAAAAGAACATATGACTGCATTGAGAAGGTTATAAAGTTACAAAAATATTCAAATCATAACTGGGTCCTTTTGTGTGAATCTCAAAATGGTAAACTTTTTACTTGGCTTTCAAAGAGGATATTCAAAATTTCCGTGCTTTTTGTGCCTCTGGGATAGTCGAGTTAGAAACCAACACCGGCTTCAGCAACATTGGCCTCCCAGAACATCCCCAGATGTTGGACAAAAGAATACTATAAGTCGACAGAAAAAAAGTAATTTTTCCATGTCTTCACATCAAATTGGGTCTTATGAAGCAATATGTTAAAGCTCTAGATTTGCAAGGTAACTGCTTCCAGTACATATGTGAAAAGTTTACACGATTAAGTTACGAAAAAATTAAAGCTGGGGTATTTGATGGGCCTCAAATTAGAACTTTAATGAGAGATCCCAATTTAATCAACTCTATGAACGAAGCTGAGAAAGAAGTTTGGACTTCATTCACGATGGTCGCGAATAATTTGCTTGGAAACAAAAAAGCCTACAATTATAGAGATCTAGTGTAATCAATGCTTAAAACATTTCAGCGCCTAGGTTGTAACATGAGCATAAAGCTTCACTACCTTCATAGTCATCTTGATAGGTTTCCCGAAAATTGAGGTGCTGCAGATTTAAAAATCGTGAAAACTCTGTACCAAGGAAGTATGTTCAAAGTTTTACAAATACTCTTGTAATTTTTGAAAGATTATTACGTAAATACTTGCTCAATACTCGTGACTAATATTGTATTGAAATAAATAAATAAATTATTAAATTTTATACTTTCTTTATATTGTAACAGGTCTTGTAAGTACATAACTACTTAGTCGCATTAGTGATTCTTCAAAGAGCATAGTACAGTATACAGTTTAATTTTAACGTGATACGCAAAACCTAATATGATTTTCTGATTCAGCGCACCTGAATTAGTAAAAAACAAGTCTCAATTACAAGCCAGCAAAAATTCCTGTTGGCCAAATTCACTATTCGATTATAATCGAATAGTGAATTTTCCTCCTAGCCTGTCAGGCTGAGTACATATGGCGCTTCGTTCGAATATTTTAGAAATTATTTAAAATAATATAGTGTCATAATTTAAATATAATCATTTCCATAATTTAGTTTTTTCAAATATCTATTCCCTCTATTTTTTTCCTTATTTTATAAGTTTCGAAAACGCATATTAATAATATTATTTCAGGCTAATACCAACAATAACAGGGTATTATAAAAGACGCAGTCATGGTTGCGAGATCTTAGAAAAACATCTTCTCAATATTAACATCGACTCTCTGTCTAAAAATGAATTAAAAGAAATAATTAAATCATTGTTTCCGTCATTGGCAACAATTACCAATAGAATAGTTAGTGTTTTTGAGATATTTACTAAAACATTTGATGAAAATGGACACATGCATAAAAATGAACGCCTAGTCTCAACAAGAGATCTATTTAAATGGTGTTCGAGAGCTGTTGTTGACTATGATGTATCAAGCACAACAAGTGGTTTGAAAATATTGCAGGATGCAATCGATATTTTCTGCTCAAGCCAAAGAGACAGAGAAAATCGCCTAAATCTAGCTAAAGAAATTAGTTCTCATTTAGGGATTGTGAATGAAAATGCAGTTTATTTTTGTACACAATACAAACCAAATATGAGTTTGAATGCAAATTCATTGAAAGCTGGTAGAGCTACGTTAACAAGGTCACACAATATATTTGAAAAAAGTGTGAAATTCTGTTTTACACGATTTTCAGCTTGCCTCTTAGAAAGTATTATGTCTTGTGTAATAACAAACGAACCAGTTTTATTAGTAGGAGAAACTGGAACTGGAAAAACATCTACTGTACAGTTCCTAGCAAGAACTCTTGGTCAAGAATTAATTGTTATAAATATGAATCAACAATCGGATTCTGCTGATTTGCTAGGAGGGTATAAACCTGTGGACTTGAAATTTATAGTCGGACCGGTTAAAAGAGAATTTGAACAAATTTTTTGTTCTTACTTCAATGTGGAACAAAATAAAAAGTTTTTGGGACATATTGCTTTTTGTTTTAATAGTCAAATGTACAATGAATTAATCTTACTTATGAAAAGAAGCTATGGGGCAGCAATGAAAAGATTAACTAATCAAATTGAAGAAGTTTCTATTACTGGTAAAAAGCGCAAGAAAAATAAACCAATAGGCACTGATACTAAACGACATGATCAATTTTTGGAAAGTTGGTCTGAATTTGGAAAGAAGCTTGCTAAATTAGAATTACAACTTAAACATAAAAATGCATTAGCTTTTTCTTTTATCGAAGGCAGTTTGGTAAAAGCCGTCGAAAAAGGACACTGGGTACTATTAGATGAAATAAATTTGGCTAATGCAGAAACATTAGAATGTTTATCAAGTTTATTGGAAGGGCCTCATGGGTCCATAAATTTATTGGAAAGAGGAGACAAAAGACCTATCAAAAGGCATCCGAACTTTACATTGTTTGCATGCATGAATCCATCAACAGATGTTGGAAAAAGGGATTTACCTGCTGGATTAAGGAATAGATTCACGGAATTTTTTGTAGACGAGTTAACAGATAAAAACGATTTACTTTTATTGGCTAATAGTTATTTAGAAGCCAAATCTTTGAAAGTCGATAAAGTGGAAAATCTCGTGAAATTCTATTTGAAAGTTAGGGCAGAAGCTCAATTGAACTTGTCTGACGGGTTAGGTCAGAAGCCACATTTTTCATTAAGATCATTTTGTAGAGCTTTATATATTGCATCTAAAAATCCATGTGGTAATATTACTAGAAGTCTATATGAAGCATTTTGTTTGAGTTTTCTCACACAATTGGACTTAAATTCCTATGGTTTGGTAGAGAAGATGATTATAACGTAAGTACATAGGTATCTTAAAATTAGGATTATTTAACAATCCAGTTGTCAAGTGAAAAATGTTTAAGCTTCAATTCACTCTTAGAAGTAGTTGGAATTATTTAAAGCATCGGCAATTTATGCTTACAAAAGGAGTATTCAATATTATTGTTTTTTTTAATGGATATCGTAATTAAATTTGTTGGTCTGGGCTTTGCAAAATTTTTTCTAAAAAAAAAGATATTACTATAGTCGAGTCACCCAATGGGAGGAGTGATCACGTAACTGAACTAACGGTAACAAGGGTGAACGCGTGATAGTACTATGACGGACAAACACCGAATGTAGATAAACGGTTGTGGGGTACGACGGGCTTTCAACTACTTTAACAGCATCATTCGACAATCATGTGCGTATCACGCGTTTTTATTACTCCGTGCGTTCGGTGACCCGCCTATAGATTGATTTTTACGGTTTATACAAGGTGTCCCGTATCGTTATGTTCAAAATTTAGGAGTGTAAAGTAGACTTCATTTCAAGTAACAAAAACGCAAAACTTGTCGATCCATTTTTATTTGTTTCAAAGTTACAGATCTATGAATGTGATTGTCAGAGCATGAAAAAAATGTAATCCTAAAGTCAATACAAACTGATTTTATTTAAAAAAGTTCAATTAATAATATTTTCGAAATGTCCACCTCCTTGTTCAATGCAGGCTTATGCCCGTAAGCCAACAGAAGAAGTACTTATACGAATTTCATACTTGTTTTATCGGATTTGCTCGGCAGCCAGGTGAATACGATCTAACAACCTTGTGTTCGAAATTTGCGCGTAGACTAAATTTTCCATGTACCCCCATAAATAAAAGCCAAGGGGATTAAGATCGGGTGATCTGGGTGGCCATGCAACAGGACCACCTCGACCAATCCATCTTGGATAATTGACGTTAACTTAATTTCGGACAGCAATTCCGAAATGTGGTGGTGCCCCATCCATGTGAAACCACATGTCTCGTCGAACATTCAGTGGGACATCCTCTAAAACACCTGGCAGTTCGTCAATAAGAAATTGAAGGTATTGTCCGCATTTAACCTCCCAGGAAGAACGACAGGACCAATCAACAAGTCATCGATTAGGGCCGCCCAAACGAAATTTAGATGGGCGTATAGCTTTGGGATTTTCTGATCTGTCCAGAGGACTGTTCTGCAAAAATTAAAATGAAACGGTGACTGTTTTAATATCCAGGTAGAATAAACTAGGCGAGCATAGTGGTCTGCCTCAAGCAAACCGTGTCCCCTGCGATGGTGATATGGATATAAGCCCCCACGTTTTAAAATTCGCCAAACTGTCGTTTCATGGCACTCCTAGTTGTCTAGCGATTCGATGTACACTGAGAGTTGGATCCCTTGTAACAATAGCTACTGCTTCTTCCTCTAAGTCTGCTGGCAAATTTACTCCTCTGTCGAAAAAATACGTTCCTTCCAGAAACGTTCTGTAATGAGAAATGCACCTATCGGGAAATCGATGTCGGTGTTCAATAATTGCTTGACATGCACTGCCGTTACAGTAGCCATACACAAAATGCATGTCCGCATACTCTTGAGAAGAAAATAGGTAAGGCATTTTGAATAAAGAAAACGTGTCCACTCACTAATAAGCTGTTGTATGAACTGAAACGTAATGTAATTCTTTACTATTAAGATAAAATAAAACAAATTTTATGAATTTCACTTTTTAATTATCACTGTAACGAGTCGTTTCGCACCAACCTGGGCTTCGTCAGACATATAACTAACTTATTTACAAAATATTTTCTATATTAAACACAAGTAAACAGTAACAAGCAAAAACACATGTTTTATTTTAAAAAATAGTCAGAGGGATGGGTGCTTTTTATTACGGGATGTCTATACAAAACTTTCGCTACGGTTTATAAAAAAATGTACTGTTCTTAAGTAATAAAACTAAAGGTTTACATTATATTACAGGGATAAAGAATTCTATGGAAAAATACAAAAATACTATACACTATGTAACTGTCTGCAAATCAAATAAATAGATTAAGTAAGGGTGAATTATTTGTTTCTAATTGATCATTTAAGATCTTGTCAGTTTTCTTTATTTTATTGATTTCCAGTGGAATTTCATCAAGTAAAGGCCGAAACAATCATATATGTAATTCTTTATTAAAAAATGCAACGTTAACAGTCATCTGAACATTTGTTTATTGTATGATATTCATGGTTCAGTACTTACGAAATAAGTAAGAACCTTTTAATCATAAATCATTTTCCAGTACTCTTTTTTGTAGATCTCCAAGAAATTACTGTATGCACTACGACACGTGTTTATTTATTTTAGGATAACATTTTATTATGCGACGTTAACAATCACAGGCCTGTTATTGAATCGTATAGCTTTTTTTTAAATAAAATCAGTTTGCATCGACTTTAGGATTACATTTTTTTTTGTGATCTAACGATCACATTCATAGATCTGTAACTTTGAAACAAATAAAAATGGATGAAAAATGAAGTTTTGCGTTTTTGTTACATGAAATGAAGTCTACTTTACACTCTTAAAATTTGAACATAACGATACGGGATACTTGTACATAAATAAATCAACTCAATTTTAGGGTTTTAAGAAGTCCACCTCTTCCTTCGATTTTTTTAATTCTCTCCATGAATTTATTAAACAAATTTTAACTTGAGTTTGCATTTTTATTTTAGTTATGTAATAGGATCAACACAAAACTTTAAAGCTATTATAAAGCATAATATTCCCAAGCCACATGGCTCTAACGATGAATACTTGCAAATTGAAGGATATTGGGTACCTTTGGGCTCTTTAGAACCAACGACTCCAGAAAATTATATATTAACTCATTCTGTTAGAAAAAATTTAAAAGATTTAGTTAGAATAGTTTCAATTGGACAGCTCCCAGTATTGTTACAGGTAACACTAAAGTTTTTATATTGTTCTTTATGAAATAATATATTCATTCAAGGGTGACACATCTGTTGGAAAAACTAGTCTAATCACATATTTAGCAAAATCTAGCGGCCATAAATGTGTCCGCATAAATAACCATGAACACACTGACTTACAAGAATATGTTGGTTCCTATGTGGCTGATGTAAATGGCAAATTGGTTTTCCGTGAAGGTATGTATTACGTTTTAAGAATATTTCCCATTGTAACTGGATGGATTTTTTGTTTGCGTGTCTTCGATAAACTTCGAAACTAAACTGATTGCGCTCAAACTTTGACGCAAATTGTGTTTTACAATAAGGTTATTGAGATGAAATATTTGCTTTACGATAGATGGCGCTGAACAACAGTTTAAAAAAATTGACAAACAAACAAAGCAGAAAATGGCATAAACACTATAAGGTTAAATGCAGTTAATCTAAATCATCCAAAATTTTGTTTACTTGAAAACGATACGCATTGGGATACATCACTAGCAGACGCATCGCTCACTTGCCATGCACATCAAATTCGTACATTATTTACAATCATTTTGATAACTTGCTTCTCATATAATCCGAAAGATCTGTGGGGAAAGTACGGTGATATCATAAAGTTTCTAGGACGAAGATGGCTTTGTAATATAAATTGTATGTCTGAACTTAAGTTAGGAACTATAACTCTGTTTTGTAAATTATTTTGACAGTGACATTATCTGTCATCCATTAATGTGTTAGAATTGCTGAAAGCAAGTTTGAACGTCGAGTTTGAAACATAGCACATTCGAGTAAATTCAAATATGGTTTACAATATAGTGCAAAAAGCGTACATGATTGAAGCCTATTTTCGGAGTGGAGTGCGAATTGATGGAATTTGGGTGTACAGTCAACGTGCATGTTTGGATGATTTTAGAGAGCACTTTCCAGAGTTAGCTGTAATTCCCAAAGATTTTTATAATTGCCTTTCCAATTGTGTTGGTGTGTTTCGTGAGACTGGTTCTGTGGGTCATAAATCACGTACTGGTAGACCAACTGTTCGTTCGGAACAAGTTATAAATGATGTTCGTCAATGTATGGTAAATGAACCCACAAAACCTTTGAAACGCCTTTCTCAAGAGATTGGACTTTCTTATGGAACATGTCAGAAAATTGTAAAGAAAAACTTACACATGCAACCGTATAAGATGCAATCACATCATGCTATTTTGCCCTAGACGTCGTGCGTACTGCCAGTGGTTTGCAAATAACTTAATAGAAGATGATGACCTGCTAAATTTGTCATTTTTCTCTGATGAAGCATGGTTTCATCTTTCGGGGTATGTCAATTCCCAAAATACTCGAATGTGGAGTAGTGAAAATCCTCATATTTTTATTGAATCGTTTCTCCATAATGCGAAACTTGGTGTTTGGCTAGCAGTTTCTCGCCGCAGAGTTGTTGGCCCTATTTTTTTTAATTTCACAATTAATGCTGAGAGGTATAGAAACATTCTGAATGAATTTATTGAGCAGTTGCATGATGATGAATTGCAATATGGATACTTTCAACAAGATGGTGCAACGGCACACAAAACACGAGAAAATATTGCTTTTCTTCGTGAGTTTTTTGACGATCGGATCATAAGTTTACATACGGAAGTTGAGTTTCCACCACGATCACCTTGTTTGACAATTATGGACTTTTTCGTGTTTCCTCACCTAAAGAATAGAATATTTAAAACTCCTGTTGCTAATTTGCAAGATATGCAACAAAGAATTATTGACGAATGTGCATTAATAACGCCCGCAATGCTGCAAAATGCCTTTAACAGCATGAAAAGGCGTGTCACATTGGGAATTGAAAATAACGGACAACAATTTCAACATTTGCTTTAATTTTGCCTTTTTTTATTAATAAAATTTTGAATACAAGCTGAGCTTGTTGTTTTATTGTATCTTTATTAAATCAAATGACATATTTATTGATGTCACGATGACACTATCAAAATAATTTTCAAAAATTAAGGTTAAGTTACCAGTATGATAATATGGATAAAGTTCAGACATATATTTTCTATTTCAATGCCATCTTGGACCCAGAAACTTTATGATATCGCGGTATAAAGACTATATGAATGAAGATATTTTATAGCGAATGCGTACAACGATCTACAACGCAGAAACACAATTCTCTGCGTAATTATATAATGAGGCATAAATTTTGATGGAGCACAAATAAGTATCGATCGTCAACAAATCACCATTTCAATTAGGAATAGTTCCCCCCAATCGATCAGCGAACTACGTATGCGATCGATTTTTGCAACGAGACCATCAGTTTAATGTAAACGAATGCCGGCATTTCTTCAGTTCAATCATCAAAAATTGCCTCCAGATAAAATACATGGCGTACGACACCATTATGTCTGCAATAGCAAACCACAGCGCCCTCGATGCACTTGGCGGTACTGGCAAAACATTTCTTATTTCATTGATTTTGCCCACTATTCGTTTAAAAAGCACTGTTTTAGCCATTGCATTTTCTGGCATACAGTAACTCTCTTGGATGGGGAGGAGCATAGTATTCCGCACTGAAATTGTCCTTGGATATGCAATTCACGAGACATCAACATTAACATTAAAAGAAAATCGGAATGGGTAGAGTATTACGATCATGTAAGTTCATTGTATGGGATGAATGCAGAATGATCCACAAAAAATCATTGAAAGCACATCGTACTCTTTAAGATTTGAGAGAAAGCGCACATCCGCTTAGAAGTGTTCTCATTTTATTGGCAGGTAATTTCCGCCAAACTATACCAGCTATACCACGTTCCACACCAGCCGACGAACTCAACGCATGTCTCAAATCATAAGTTCTTTGGCACAAATTTCAAAAACTAACATTGACCACCAATATGCGTGTTTAACTACAATAAAGCGCATTCGCAGCTCGATTCTCCAAACAACTGTTAGATATTAGTAATGGCAAAATCGATGCATCCATGAATTGTATTAAATTGCTAACAGATTTCTGCATTATTACACAAACAATTGACGAATTGGTCTATAGCGTTTTCCCAAATATCGCATGTCATTAATGATATGCGAATGAGCAATAATGGCAGCGAAAAATAATGACGTCAATGCAATAAATACATCCATTAAAACTCAAATATCTGGTAATTTGATCGTACAACTCAGATGAATTAAGACGAAGTCGCCAGTTATCCTGTTGAATTCCTGAATTCACTAGATTTATCAGGTTTGGCACCGTATATTTTGACATGTACCAATCATTTTGCTTTAAAATATCGATTCGCTAGGTCTTTGTAAGGGTACTTGATGAACAACATCACCGAAGCCATAATATTTAATGACAAATATAAACGAGAAAATATGCTACCTTTGCTACCGACTGATATGACATTTGAATTCAAAACACTGCAGATTCCAATTCTACTCGCCTTCGCAATGAGGATTAATAAAGACGGCAGACTATGTGCCAGACAGACAAGAATAATTTCACCATGTGTACTAAATATTGTTTTGGATACTATAATATAAATATGTTTTGAAGGTGCATCTGTTATTGCCAATAATACCACTTTTTCTTTAGAATAAATGTTTCGTTCATTGTTAGAAATACAAAATAATTTTTTTTTTATTTTGATTTAGAACTGTAAAATATATGTTCAAATTCTGTTATCTCTTTGATAAATGCATGTATGGAAATATTTAGGAAACTAAATATAAACTATAACTACTAAATATATGTTTTTCTGCTCCGATATGTAAACAAAGCGAGAGGAATGAAAAATAATATTTAGTACAGATGGTGAAATGATTCTTGTCACCATGCACCGGGCACATAGTCTGCCGTCTTTAAGGATTAATAAAGCACAGGGGTAATTGCTTCATGTGTGTGAATTGAATTTACAAAATCCATGCTTCTTACATGGATAGTTGTAGGTTGTATGTCCACGCATTGGTAAACCGACAAATTTATTTGTGTACACACCCGATGTCCGAAAAAAAATGTTTACCCCAAGGCATTCCAATAACTAGAATTTAGAACAAAAATAAAAAATCATCATTCAATAATTATTAGAGACCGGACACATCGGGCTGAAATGGACGTCATTACGACGGACGATATAAATAGTCTACAACATCTGTAAGTACATCACGCAGTTGTTGATAGCACTATTCATTCCGTTAACTGCACATCTATTTTTTGTGTGCGGTTAACCGAATGAATAGTGCTTGTTACGTGTCCGTAACGTTCCACATTTTATTGTTTGTTTTACAATCAAATTTATTATCGTTAATATATTTTGTATTAGTTGCATCAAATCTGCCTGTATAATTTTCGATTCCGTAGTTTAAATTCATATTTTTCTTGCTTTAAATTCCTTTTTAAGTTTTTCTCTTTAACTTTTTTTGACCTTAGAGTTTTTGCTAAGAACGTCGGAGTTTCTCTTTGACATTGAATTATTCGACAGCGAACGTTTAATGTAAACGCTCTTCACTTGACTCGAAATTTTTGATTAAAGTTGCCGTATCGGTTCTTTACGGTCACGTAAGGGGATATTCAGTTAATCAATTATTTTACGTTATTCGCTTTATGCGATACTCCATTTGGGGATTTAAACGAGTTGGTGAAATTCGTTAGTTCCATCTGAGATACGTTCTTTTAGCAACGTTCCTAGTTTTACCATCCTTTTTTTTTTTTTTTTTTTTAAAGGATGGTAAAACTAGGAACGTTGCTAAAAGGGAGCATCTCAGATGGAACTAACGAATTTCACCAACTCGTTTAAATCCCCAAATGGAGTATCGCATAAAGCGAATAACGTAAAATAATTGATTAACTGAATATCCCCTTACGGGACCGTAAAGAACAGATACGGCAACTTTAATCAAAAATTTCGAGTCAAGTGAAGAGCGTTTACATTAAACGTTCGCTGTCGAATAATTCAATGTCAAAGAGAAACTCCGACGTTCTTAGCAAAAACTCTAAGGTCAAAAAAGATTAAAGAGAAAAACTTAAAAAGGAATTTAAAGCAAGAAAAATATGAATTTAAACTACGGAAACGAAAATTATACAGGCAGATTTGATGCACCTAATACAAAATATATTAACGATAATAAATTTGATTGTAAAACAAACAATAAAATGTGGAACGTTACGGACACGTAACATGCTATTCAATAACTGCGTGATGTACTTACAGATGTAGACTATTTATATCGTCCGTAGTAATGACGTCTTTCAGCCCGATGTGTCCGGTCTCTAATAATTCAATAAATATATAGGTACGAAGGAAATCCAGAATGTAGTACCCGTTTACATATAATTAAAAGAAAAATGAAGGAAAGTAAATAATGATTTTATTAAATGAAAGTAATACATTTACTCATTTTTCTGGGTAGTCGCCGCCGTTGTTGAGACATTTGTAAATTGAAACTAGTTAGTTTGTTTATGCCTGCCTCGTAAACCTCTATCGCCAAGCTATCCAGCTAATGCTGTACACCTTCTTTTAAGATATCATCACTTTGAAAATGTTCTCCTGACAAGAAATCCTTGAGTTTGGTGAATAAGTGAAAATCATTTTGAAGCCAACTCGGGGCTATACGGAGGGTGGTCAGAAACCTCAAATTTGAACGTCCGAAGAAGGTCAGAACAATGACCTTCTTCGAACCGTGGGGGGACAAGCATTGTCATGCAGAAGAATAATTCGACGTGTCGTCATTTCCCGCCTCTTGTTTTGGATGGCCCTTATGCAGCTTCTGAAGTGTTTCACAGTATACGTCCGCATTGATGGTCCTCCATTGGGGCATAAAATAACCAGCAACAGATTTTTCGGTCCCAGAACACTGAGGCCATAACCTTTTTCATGAAAAACGATTGCTTAAACTTGTGCGGCTTTGTTGGTGATCCTGGATGATGCCACTCCATGGATTTGCGTTTGGTCTCAGGTGTGAAATGACACACTCAGGTTTCATCCTCAGTCACAATTTGGTCAAGGAATGCATCGCCCTGTTGCTCGTAACCAGTCAAAAACGACAACACTAAACCTCCGCGATTGCTCTTGTGCTCGTCGGTGAGCATTCTGGGCACCCATCTTGAGCAAATTTTTCTGTAATTCAAATGGTACGTCACGATTTCATGGAGCAATGATCATGAAATTTGAGGAAATTGCTTACTTATTTCATTAAGTTTTACGCGCCGAACTTCCCTGATGAAATCATCGACACGTTTCTTCAGATCGTCGGTGATAATGGAAGGGTGACCTAACCGCTCTTCATCGTGCACATTATTTCTTCCGTCTTTGAAATTTCAAACCCAGCGTCTAACAGATGACTCATTCATTGGTCCCGTACCGTACACTTCAGTAATCCTGCGACAAATTTCGTTTGCATGGACGTTTTCTGCATTCAAAAAACGGATCAAGGATCGCACTTCCCATTTGGCGGGATTTTCTATCATATGCGCCATTGTACACAATCACAAAACTCTCACCACGCATCGAAGGAACTCGGACTCTTTCTCTCCGCAAAGCTATGATAAGACTGTTGACACCTGTGTCGCTTTGCTTTTAATTCGATGAGTAGCGCCATCTGTATGAGTAAACGGGTACTGCTTTCTGGATTTCCCTCGTATATACATAAAAAAACAATTTAATTTCATTAAATGGCGATGCAGCGCACGCGGAGTCGCAGTTAATTATAAAATTTTACCTTTATTGATAGCTATGTTTTATTTAAGGTATATGTTTTATAATGACTTTTTCAGGTTTATTAGTGGAAGCTATGAGGAAAGGACATTGGATTATATTGGATGAATTAAATCTAGCACCGTCAGATGTTTTAGAAGCATTAAATAGAGTTCTTGACGATAATAGAGAACTTTTTATACCCGAAACCCAAGAAGTCGTTAAAGCTCATCCTAATTTCATGTTATTTGCGACGCAAAATCCTCCTGGATCTTACGGTGGTCGAAAAATGCTTTCAAGAGCTTTCAGAAACAGATTCGTCGAATTACATTTCAATGAAATTCCTTTAGATGAGTTAGAGATTATATTGCATCAACGTTGTCAAATGGCGCCGTCTTATTCTAAGAAAATGATAAGCGTAATGAAAGAATTACAGATGAGACGTCGTGGCTCAGCAGCTTTTGCTGGTAAACACGGTTTTATTACACTCAGAGACTTATTTAGATGGGGAGAAAGATATAGACTTGCCGAGGACAAAGCAACGTTGTACGATTGGGACCAACATATTGCCGACGAAGGATATTTATTATTAGCTGGTAAAGTTAGAAAAGAAGGTGAAAAAGTAGAGATAGCTGACGTTATAAAAAAGATCATGAAAAGAGATATTGATCCAAAAAATTTATTTACATGTAAGTACAATTTTCTTTTTATGATACTAAATATGAATTTACATAGTTAAATGATTCTTTAAGAATAGTTTGAATTAATTTTGTTTTATTGTTTTGTAATTGCGCTATAGGGAAGCATTATCCATTTGTCCTCACAATTGGTATTTATAGCAGTTTTATTCTTTGTTTCCAAAGTTTGAATAAACAGCTTCTTTCTTTTAGCTTAGATTTCGCTCTTTTATAATGAATTTTATTTTGGTGTGTCAAAAATATTTTGACAATTAAGCGTGCAGTTAATTTTGCACCCCAGTTTATTAAAAAAATTCAGCACTCAATTTCTTGATTACTAATAATTATTTTGGTTCCAGTGTCTGAGAAAACATCACCTGTAACAAAGTTAATATTAGAGAAAATCGAAAAAAATAAACACAGGTATTCCAACATAGTATGGACTTTTAATATGCGACAACTTGCTGTATTAGTGTCAAAGGCGTTAGAATTTTATGAACCAGTGTTACTAATTGGCGAAACTGGTTGCGGAAAAACCACCATATGTGATTTATTAGCTCAAAATAATGACCAAAAACTGATTACTGTGAATTGTCATATGCATACAGAAAGTGGTGATTTTATCGGTGGTTTAAGACCATTCAGGGATCATTCGGTAAGCTACTTACTTTTATACAAAAGTATTTTTAATAATATAAAATATAATTAAAAATCGGGTGTGAAGAACACAATACAAGTTCATATATTTGTGAATGTCTCCTCTCCAGAGAAGTAGATACGTATTTCACCTTTCTACAGGATCATCGGTACGCCCCTGCTGGAAAAGAGACACCTTCAACAAAAAATAACAACCTTGCTATCTCACAGAAATTATTAAGACAGAGTGTAAAAGAATATTCAGCGCTGTCTACACTACTCATATATGTTTGAAATTATTTTGTTATATACGCATTCGGTTCGTCCGATAAGTAGTGAAGACACGATAATACAGTTTCTATAGATATGGTTACCGTCTATGGAAACACGTTGTCAGTTCTGCAGTTATTGTGCAGACAGCGCTGAATATTCTTTTACGCTCTGTGTCTTAATAATTTCTGTGAGATAGCAAGGTTGCTATTTTTTGTTGAACGTGTTTCTTCTCCAGCAGAGGCGTACCGATGATCCTGTAGAAAGGTGAAATACGTATCTACGTCTCTGGAGAGGATACATTCACAAATATATGAACTTGTATTGCGTACTTACTTTAATACAAAACGCAAACAACTAATACTGATTTTATAAACGTTTTTAGGACGAAAATAAGTTGTTTGAATGGGTAGATGGTCCTCTGATCACGGCTATGATTGAAGGAAATGTGTTTTTGATTGACGAAATTTCATTAGCTGACGATAGCGTCCTGGAAAGATTAAATTCATTACTCGGTAACTATATTTTATTTAATTTCGTTCTACATGATACATGGACGTAAAATCGTAACTATAGAGTCAGTTTATTACCCTATTATGAGCGAGCGGCCTATAGTCACCCGATGATGCACGAACTCAGCGCTTCCAAGCATGGCTGGATATGTCATCCACCATCCACCATGTAACTCACACGACAGAGAATCCATAGACGCAATGGTTTGCAATACTATCGACCACATTCATTAATTGTTCAATAGTTACATTATTCACTGCTACTTTTATTGCTTCCTTCAATTCCTCCAATGTATGCAATGGATTATGGTATATAATGTTTTTTTACGTGACCGAACAAAAAGTAATCCAGTGGAGTTAAATCCGGTGATCTAGCAGGCCACCTGTGTAAACTAATCGCACGGTCATCGTAAAATTGTCGAATGTTTTGTAAGCTGCGTGAGTAATAGGATTGTCATGTTGAAAATACCCTGCTCTCAATTCATCGTAACAAATTCTTCGAGGATATTACGATATCGTACTTTAGTAACAGTTTCTTTGAAGAAAATAGGGCCAATGATTCGCCTTCTAGACATTGCAATCCATACTCCTATTTTTATAGGACGTATAGCAAACGCCAATTAAGTTGGCGCGAGGAGGGGTAAGTTCGCGCAGGATTAAAAGTAGTTGGGAGATTTGTACTTGGTTCTACATCAAATGTCAGATAATTCTAACCTCTGAGCGTGTATCACTTTATGACTCCCTAGCAAATATATTATGTTCCGTCAAACGTCAATGACAAATGTATTCTGACAATTACTTAAGTAGTGGGGGTGGACGTTTTTAAAAACGGCTTCTGCGCACCCCTTCCTCGCGCCAACTTAATTGGCGCTTGCTATAATTGTGTTTGATGAAATACAATGAAATACCATTGTATGAAAAAAAACCACATCCGTCCAGAAACGTGCAGATATCGATATTTCACTGTCGTTACAGATCATCAGTACACGATATTCGGACATAGACATGATTTTTATTTGTATACTTTCGTGTATATATACGAATTATATTGAATTTAATTGGTGTGAGAGATGACAATTATTCAAATCTCATCTCACATGCAATTGTCGCTTAATTTGTTGCGTTGATTCTACAATCTGACAAGATTACTCCTGCCGAAGAATGTAGACGCAAACCGTCGCGACGTCAGCCATCCGGGTTGTGCGGATAATTAAAATTGTATGAAAAAAACCACATCCGTCCAGAAACGTGCAGATATCGATATTTCACTGTCGTTACAGATCATCAGTACACGATATTCGGACATAGACATGATTTTTATTTGTATACTTTCGTGTATATATACGAATTTTATTATTTAATTGGTGTGAAAGATGACAATTATTCAAATCTCGTCTCACATGCAAGTATCACGTCGCGACGTGTTTGCGTCTACATTCTTCGGCAGGAGTAATCTTGTCAGATTGTAGAATCAACGCAACAAATTAAGCGACAATTGCATGTGAGATGAGATTTGAATAATTGTCATCTCTCACACCAATTAAATTCAATGAAATACCATATCTTAAAATTCTGTGAATTTACGTAACCACTTAAATGAAGCCACGCTTTATCTGAAGAGAAGGTTATATCCAATATATCATCATGCTTTAAATTTTAATTAAACCGTTGGTACTACTCAAACACGTTTTTAAAAATTGGGCGGGAGCAACTCTTGTACAACAGACACCTTGTACAAGCAATGAAATTTCCGTTTAACAATGCTATGTGTTGTTCCATATGACAAAGCTATAGGTAGCAAGGAAAAATGATTGATAAATTATACACAAACATTTTAATGCATAATATGTTTACCTGTTTGTTGAGCAAGTTGCCGTAGTGGTTTCGTAGGACTGCGTTCTACGCGTGTACGTACATTTTTTACATCTTCCGTCGTAACAGATGGACGACCCGATGATTTGCCCATACAAACGCTTCTAGTTGATCAAAAGCTAGTCACAATCCTGGGAATGCGCCGCATTAAATCGTCATAGTCAATTCGTAAATCATGGTATCGTTCGACAAATTCATTTGCACAATGGCTCACTGAATATGTCAATTGTCCGTCAACTCCATATTCACCGTTTCTAAAATACACCTCCAAAATAAGTTGGTCGGTGGTACTTTAGCGTAAGCGGCATTTTTCTCAAACTTTGCGCAAAAATAATAAATATTAATCGACAGAAAACACACCTAACGTATGGCTATGAACAGAAAATGATTTTATTTATTATTATTTTGCTGAATCCACTAGAAATAACTAAGGTGCTAACTTCAAATAGAAAAATAGATGAAAGTATTGATAAATGCGCCATGGAAGGTGATGTAGAATCAGGACAATTATTTTTGCTCTCTCGGTTACAATGAAATTGCGTACGCTCTATTAGATCTATACTCTGTTTTTTAATTCGGAGGAGTAACGTAACAAGTAACAATTACAATTGGAATTTTTTTTTAATGTCAATAGTGGTAAATTTAAATATGTGCATCATCCCTTTACATATAATGCTAGTGTAACTATTTTCAAACTTGAACCTTTTTAGAAGTCACACATAATAATAAAGTGTTTTTGGTTGACAGTATTATACGCCGACGACATTTCGAACTTCAGTTTGTGTCTATTTAACTAAATTCAATTTGCTAGTATGCCATTTTTAAATTTAATATAATTATTTCTTAAATACTTATACATATTCTTACCGGCTGATAGCCTAGTGGTAGCGCACTAGCTTGTCATACCGGCAGGTTTTCGTGGTTTTCCTTCTCGTTCAAGGCGAATGCTGGCAGCTGAACATCTTAAGTCGCTCCACGGGCGCAGGCGTAATAATAACTCATGGCCTGCCAATGCCCCTTGTAATTCGCGTCAAGTTTTTGGGAGCTGCTAAGGCATGAATTATTATTATTATTATAAAGGATTGTGTTAGTATTCATGTATTTAAGAAACTGAGGTTATACTAACACAAAATAAATACGTTTATAAATGTAGATTACTTTAAATATATGCTACTTTTGATATCAGTAAGGTACTTCCACTTTCGGGATTATCTAATTTTAACTGCTTGAAGGAATTTACCACGCATTGTTTTTCGCAAATACGAGGGCAGTTCAAATATGATGGAGACAAACGCTGTAGATGGCGCGCATGTATGTTTTGAAGGTCGCGGCTTGAGTATGTGATAGCTGGGTCCCTTACGAACAGTGTGGCATAGTTTTCGTCGCGAACGCATGTTTTACGCGCGTGCTACGACCATGAGTGAAAGTCAAGTGCCGTCCGCCGTTGCGCAACGTATTGTCATTCGTTTTTTAGTGAGGGAAGGCGTTAAAAACACGGAAATTTTTCGGCGATTGCAAAATCAGTTCGGTAGTGAGTGCCTGAGTAGGGCTGCTGTGTTTAAATGGGCCAAAGCGTTCAAGGATGGCCGCGAAACCGTCGAGAATGAGCCGCATGATCGTCGACCGCAAACCAGCATCACACCAGACAACATTCGCTGCGTAGAACAACTCATTTTGGAGGACCGTAGGATGAATGTTCGAGACATTTCGGCTGAACTCGGCATCAGTATTGGTAGTGTAGAGTCTATCATCCACGAACACCTTCAATATCGCAAAATAACGGCGCGATGGGTTCCCAAACTGTTGAACTTCGAGCAAAAATTCACGCGGTTGGAAGTTTGTCGCCGCTTGCTGACGCGATACGAGGCGGAGGGGGACGGTTTTTTAACGCAAATCTTCACTACAGACGAGACATGGGTACACTATTACACTCCCGAAAGCAAGGTTTCGTCTAAAGAGTGAGGAAGAAGGAGGAAGGGGCGCCAGTCAAAGCGAAGACAACCAGGTCCGCGGGTAAGGTTATTGGTACTGTGTTCTGGGACCGACGGGGCGTGCTGTACGTCGACTTCCTACGCACACAACGTTTCATCAATGCTGCATACTACTCTAACCTTCTGAAAACACACGTGAAATCCGCTTATCGCTCGAAACGGAGGAGGATTCCAGCGCGAAGTGCGATTCTTCTCCAGGATAACGCGCGCCCTCATACCACGCGTCTCACGCTCGATACAATATCGGAATTGGGGTGGGAGGTACTAGAATATCCCCCCCCCCCCCTACAGTCCGGATTTATCACCCTGCGACTACCATATGTTTGGACCACTGAAAGAAGCCCTCGGAGGTCAAAGATTCAACACCGACGACGAGGTAGAGGAGTTCGTGCGCACATGGCTGTCCGAGTTGCCCAAGGAATTCTTCGATACCGGCATCAAAATTATTTCCGGAGAGGTGGAAAAAATGTGTAACCAGTGAGGGGAAGTACCTAGAAAAACTGTAAATTTTTGCAAATTTTTTCGATAATATATAAACGTGTCAGAGCATTTGTCTCGATCATATTTGAACCGCCCTCGTACTTGAATGTCTAAAACGACCACGTTTGCGAGGCGGAGAAGTCGCATTGGTGTGAGGTATCGAAACCATGTTGAAAATTTTTAGGTATAATTTTAATGAAAACAAACATAAATAAGGTTAACTATAAAAGTCATAACATATGTCAACAAACTAAAATTAATACGGCCGCAGCATAAGTTTAATGCATGTTATTCGGGCTTGCCAAATTCGAATTTGATTGGTTCTCCACATCATATTCCAGTGAGGTCATTCCTCCGAATTAAAAAACTGAGTATAGCAATCGCCAATTAAGTTGGCGCGAGGAGAGGGTGCGCAGAAGCCGTTTTTAAAAACGTCCTCCCCCATTACTCAACTAATTGTCAGAATACATTTGTCATTGACGTTTGACGGAACATAATGTCTTTGCTAGGGGATCATAAAGTGATACACGCTCAGAGGTTAGAATTATCTGACATTTGATGTAAAACCAAATATAAATCTCCCCACTACTTCTAATCCTGCGCGAACTTACCCCTCCTCGCGCCAACTTAATTGGCGTTTGCTATACATATATGTGATTTGGATGTGATCTGTCATTTACAATTTGTCAAAATTTTGTTACCAGATAGTTGTCAATCTATATCATTCTCTGCTATATAATTTAAGTATATTAGAGTTAACAAGACATTTAATATGATCAATATCAAATAGATTAACGGAAGTTATAGCAAGAGGAGCTCGTGCTAAATATTACGTATTATTCTTTTAATTATATATGTTTGTTGCATTTGAAAATATATTACTTATATTAAACATGTAAAATTAAATTGTTAAGTTGACACTACTATAACATTCCTAACCTTATATTAAAGAGTATATTTCAATAATAGACAAAACATGGAAATTGGCATAAGACCATACTACCTGACATAGTGTAGAAACAACCAATAATAACATTTTAGAACGAAGTCTGCGTGTATGTGCAGTTATATAATACACTATGCTTTACGTTATTGACTTTGGTTTTGTGTTTCAAATCCTATAAAATCTCACCTATTTGAAAAGTATATTTTTCCAAACATTGTATTGTCCATGTGTACAGTTACAGATATGTATATTGCATGTCTGTTTCATTTGTAACAAATGCGTTATACGTGCTTAACGTATTGATATACTAAACGTTTTATTGTATATTGGGAGCTTGTAACTTGAAGAAGAAGAACTTAGCAACATTTAATTTGTTGTGTATGTAATACATTAATTAATATTGCGGGGGATGATTAAATTCCCAGCTTTATCTTGCATGATGCAAGATTTGCCCTTGTAAAACCACTAACTTTTATTATTAACATGGCAATTCGAAGTTCTACTTTCCCAACTATCTGGAAGCGAGCGAAGTCCAATATTCAAAAAGGGCGACAATGCGCATGTTGATAACTATAGACCCATATCAATATTGTCGAATTTTTCTAAGGTATTTGAAAGTGTAATTTGTTCCTGTCTGCACCATAACACCAAATCCTACATTTCTCCATTTCAACACGGATTCATGCGGGGAAGATCGACAGTGACGAATTTTGTGACTATTTGTCAGTTTATTAGTAAGCATCTTGATACTCGTGGTCAACTTGATGTCATATATACGGACTTTAGTAGTGCCTTTGATGTGATTGACCATGGAATTTTACTTACGAAATTGTCTGCGATTGGGTTAAGTCCTTCCCTACTTCTTCTTCTACAGTCTTACTTAAGTGGTAGACTTAATTATGTCTTCTACAACGGTTATAAATCCTTTGAATTCTCTCCTCTAACTGGAGTCCCACAAGGTTCATATTTGGGTCCTCTCTTATTTATCTTGTTTTTAACTGATCTATTATCGTCTCTGTCTTGTCCACTACTTGCCTATGCAGCTGATCTGAAAATATATTCCTCCATTAAAACATGGGACGACGTGTTGCATTTGCAGGCGAATTTTAACATTCTCTCCCAATGGTGCTCCACTTGTAAATTGGGATTGAACATCAACAAATGCTGCTATGTTAATTTTATTAACGCTAGTTATTGTGTAAATGATATAATTCTTAATAAGGTTGATAACATAAAGGACCTTGGTGTTTTGTTCGGCTCACACTTAACTTTTGTGCCACATATCAATAACATGTGTGTCGCTGCTTCAGGGACATTAGGTTTTGTTCTGTGTACCTGCAAACTTTTCTCTTCTATGTCTTTATTCAGAACTATGTATTATAGTTTTGTCCTCAGTTAGTTAGAGTATGCTTCTCCTGTTTGGTCGCCTCATTATATTTATCTTCAGTTGTCCATTGAAAAGATACAACGTCGTTTTTTAAAGTATTTATCATTTAAAATTTGCTACTTGAAAGGCATGGTTTACAATCGTTAACCCATCGACGAGATACTCTGGGAGCGAGATTTGTGTGGAAGATTGTTCGTGGTACCATTGATTGTCCTTATTTACTTTCCTCTGTCAACTTTCACGTTCCTCGTACATCCTCTCGTTCCTCTCCTACCTTTGCTTTACCTTTTTCTAGGACCAACTTGTTGCAAGGCTCTCTGCTTGTTATCATGTGCCGAATTGCTGAGGCGTTTTATGAAGACATTTTTTTCAATTCCATAGCATAGAGAACAAAAAGAATATGAAAAAATCTTTTTTTTTTATTGTTGTCATGTGTTACATGTGTATAGCAAACGCCAATTAAGTTGGCGCGAGGAGGGGTAAGTTCGCGCAGGATTAAAAGTAGTGGGGAGATTTGTATTTGGTTTTACATCAAATGTCAGATAATTCTAACCTCTGAGCATGTATCACTTTATGATCCCCTAGTAAAGACATTATGTTCCGTCAAACGTCAATGACAAATGTATTCTGACAATTAGTGGGGGTGGACGTTTTTAAAAGCGGCTTCTGCGCACCCATCCTTTTTAGATATAATTATCTCTTTATTTTATGTTTTTTTTTATTCATATGTATGTGCATTCTTTGGTTTGTCATGTAATTGGTTGATGACCGTTGGACAATAAAGCTATTACTATTATTATTATTTCCTCCATTCACAAGAACATTCAATTTGTCCTTGGTTGCCAGTGTGTTAAGCCATCGGTTCGTGAGAACAAGATGGCTGGCATAACTATCATAATAGTATTATTATTGTTGTTTATTATTTCTTATTTCCAGGTATTTTTCCATAACCTAACTATGCAGCTCTCCTCCAAATGGCATGCTTCATTCTTAGTAAGCAGATAATATCACCTCCCACCATGTAGGGGGGTTCATTTTCACGGCCCATAGGGTCCGGCGCTTTAGTTGTTATGTTGACGAAGTGGGTTTAGATGAAGGTATCTCAACAACATCCTCGCCTGCGTTCTTTGTTTCTACTGAAGCATGCCATGTTTGTGTTTCATTTCCAATTTGCTGTTTCGGTCTTTGCTGGTTAATTCTACCTGGATCCTGCTCCTCCGACCCACCACAGTATCCTTTTCATCCAGTGTTTGGAGCAAGTGCACCTCACTTGGGCTGCTAACCCAACCCAACTGTTAGCTCAGGAACCCGTGGGGTCGCTAGTCCCCAGTAACCTATCTCTAGGCTCCTGTGCGGGTTTATTATTATTATTATTCCTTTCTTTGCTGTTAAAATTTGGCATAGACTACAGAGTAAATTAATTCATGCAATCATAATTTACGAGTCATAGTATCATTATAATAATATTCTATAATCTTCAGTATTCCATTTCAGTATTAAATTTGACCGTCTAATTAAAATCTTTCAAATAGTCTGAAATGACGATGTTCTTAAAATTACTTTAAAAGTATCTAATTAATTTGGTATAAAGTATCCGAAAACGAAAAATAGAGTTGTCTTTTTGAAATAATTTAAAAGTTAAAGCAACACTTGCGCATTAACTATTCTTAATGTAAAATGACCAGAATTTCACTTAATCAATCCTTTTGTTTCTAGAACCGGAAAGAACTTTACTATTAGCTGAAAAAGGCATTGATATTAATAATACAGATAACTCAGAACTTGTAGTGGCAAATAAAGATTTTCATTTTATTGGTACTATGAATCCTGGCGGGGACTTTGGCAAAAAAGAACTATCTCCTGCCTTGAGAAATAGATTTACAGAAATCTGGTGTGAACCATGTAATAACAGAAAGGATTTGATCTCAATTATTAATCATAACGTTAATACAGATTCAAAAACATGTAGTGCAGATTTTGGTGAACTAATAATGGATTTTATAGAGTGGTTTAAACAGGAAGAAATAGGTAAACGGTAAGGGATATATGCATGTGTTGATTCTTGTGATGTTATTAACTTCTTCAATGTTTAGGTTCACAATAAGTATAAGAGATATTTTAACGTGGGTTAATTTTATAAATGTTTGCTTTACTGATATTAAATTGGGTGATTTGTACATAAATGGTGCTTACTTGACATTCTTGGATAGTTTTGGCTCTGGAATTACAAGCTCAGAAAGGTATATTTTCTAAAAAAAAAAATTAATGAAAAACACTATTTTATCTGTCGTTTCTAGTGATGATTTTCTGATGGCGTTTAAAGGAAAATGTCTGCAAATCATTAAAGAACAATGCGAAAAAAATAATTTACATTCTGATACATTATCTGGCAATACACTTAAAGTTGAAAAGAAAGGGCAGATATTTGGCATCCATCCTTTTTATATAGAGAGTGGTGTAAATGAACCTGAAAATATTTCCTTTACTTTTGATGTTCCAACAATTAAACAAAATACTTTGAAGCTATTACGTGGCCTTCAATTAAAGAAGGCAATCTTATTGGAAGGAAGTCCTGGTGTTGGAAAAACTAGTCTGGTTACTGCACTAGCGAAGCGAACAAATAACAAAATTTTTAGAGTTAATCTTTCCGATCAAACGGTAAGTATTTTTATAATTCATAATGTATTGTAATCAATCATAATCTAATTGAACACAAGTAAAAAAATCAATTCAATTTACAATTATAACTGGAGCTGGCACTGCGAACGTTTGGTCAATAATGCGCGCTTTGAAACCCATTAAAGCAACGCAGTGGCGGCTCTTTAATGAGAGCAAGTGAGCAATTGCACCCCCTGGAATTATGAAACAAAACAAACCAAGCGGCGACTAACTGAAAGTGTTTATTTATTATGTATATTATGTATTCATAGTTATTGACGAGGAACGTGGCACGCTAACAACGTACATACACCGAGCGTCGTCACAGATATACTGAGCAAAGCCCTACCGTTGCTCTTTTAAGGCATTAACATTACATTGATGGTGGGGAGAACTGTATTTTGCCGTACTTCAATGTCGTATAATACATAACGTTGGAGCAAGTAAACCAGACTGCTCTCGAGCGTTATTGGGATGAACTCCGTGTCTTTTTTAGAAAACAACGCTTTTTCGCGTTTAACGTATAATGAAAAAATCGCAGTAAAGAATCTTAAACGGCCGATGCCTCAATTATGTTTAGAAAATAAACAATCTGTTAAAGGTAAAGACGTTATAAGAAAATTCAAAATGAATATTTATCAGAAAAATGACTGGATTTGTGGGTGTGAAATTAAAAATACTATGTTTTGTTTTCCGTGTCTTTTGTTTGGTGGTGAACCGTCTTGGTCAAAGAACGGAATAAGAGACTTAATTCATCTTAGTGCTAAAATTATTAAACATGAAAATTCCGAAGGGCATTTGAAAAATATATTTAGTCTAAGAATGTTAGGAAAAATAACATTCAGAATGTTTTAGATTCATCATATAGAAAAGCAATTCAACAACACAATGAAAAGGTAACAAAAAATAGGCATGTGTTAAATTTAATAATAAATTGCATTAGATTTTGTGACGCGTTTGAACTGGCACTTCGGGGTCATGATGAACAGCAAACGTCGAATAATAAGGGCATTTTTCGGGAATTGATAAATTTTACGGCAGAATTGGATAAATCGCTCAGAGATCATATCGAAGCAGCACCGGTTTTTAAGGGATTATCAAAAACGATACAGAATGAGCTGCTTGATGCAATGTTGAACGTGTATCATGAACAAGTTGCCAGTGAAATTAAAGCAACCGACTTCATATCTGTGATAGCTGATGAAACCACAGATGTGTCCAATCAGTTTCAGTTGGTGGTTGTTTTAAGATATATTGTGAACGCGAGACCGGTCGAAAGATTTTGGAAATTGCTTCTGCCTAGTGGACATGATGCTAATTCTTTATCTGCCTCCATCCTTAACGAAATTAGTTTGCTTGTTGATGACCCAGAAAAACTGATTGCACAGAGCTATGATGGGGCAGCAGTCATGAGTGGTGCTATTAACGGCGTGCAAAAACATGTCCAAGACTAGTCAGTATCCAAGGGCTAATTTTGTACATTGTTATGCACATCAGACAAATCTAATTATGTCACATGCTACATCGAGCAGTAGTAATTGCAGAATTTTTTTTGCCATCTGACGGGATGATGTACATTTTTCTCCACTTCACCACAACGAGCTGCAAGATTGGAAGCATTCCTTCAGAGAAAAAGCTTACCTCGTTCTTCAAAAATAAGATGGAACTTCAATTCTAGGACAGTGAATACAATATATGAGCACCGAGAAGAAATAATTGAAGCTCTAGAACAAATCGAGGGAGAAGCTAGTTTACAAACTACCATTCATCAAGCTAGTGCCAATTTTCGAATTTTAGAGGAGGAAAATTTTATCTATTGGTTAACTTTCTTTCATAAAATTATGCCACATGTGGACATATTGTTTAATCAATTACAAAATGTCAATACAGATGCATTAAAAATCAAGAATAATTTAGATCATTTTGAACGTGCTATTGGAAAAATTCGAACCGAAATCGCTGACACAGATAATCAGTTGGTTAAACAAAATGACCCAGAACTGACTCCTCGACCATCAAAGCGGCGAAGAGTAACTGATGGTAGTCAAAGAAGGAGGGAAACTATTGAAGTGTGCGATATTATTTTGCTGGAAATAAAAACTAGATTTCGGTATACAGGGCACTTAATATTAGTAAACTTAATTTCTTTTAAACAGTTCTCCTCTTTTCAAAAAAAATTTCCGGAAGATTGCCTTAAAGAAGCAGTGCAATTTTATCCATGCCTCAATGAAAGCAGACTACGAACTGAATTAAGCGTTCTATATTCTAGAGAAGTATTTAGGCAAAATATAGAAGTCGGTGCTGTAGGTCTGCTAGGTCTTCTGCTGGATGGATTAAGCGACACCTTTAATGAAGTTGTTACGCTTTTAAAAATTGTCATTACAATCCCAATGACAACGTCCGAAGCGGAACGCCAGTTTTCACGGTTGAAGAGAATAAAAACTTTCCTGAGAAATACAATGAAAGAAGAGAGATTAAATGCCCTTACTATGTTATCTTGTGAAAAAGAATGTATAAATGATTTCCCAAACTTTAATGAAAAAGTGATCGAACTGTTCTGCAAGTCAAAGACACGTAAAATGGACTTCGTTTATCGTCAGATGTAATTAAACTGTGTAGTGCAATATTTACTATTCCCTCAAAACAAACTCTACAATGAACAGTACCTGTCTGGAACAGTACGTCGGTTATAAGGATTGGGTAAGCGTTTTTGTATTACACTTTTTAATTTTGAAATTATGCACTCCCTATGTGAACCACCCCGAGTCGCCACTGAAGCAACGTTTTTAGAATGTATATGCACAAAATGGATAAAATCGATTAAATATTTGCAGCATCAGGTATTTTTCAATAGTTTCTTTATGTAACCGTGTTCGCCGTGAGGAATAAATATTCTTATATTAGAGAACGGCCTTCAACATGTAATGATGTGGTACCATCATAATTAAAATAATCCTTGTAAACACTTCTTTAGACTTACTATTATCAAAAATTTGTTTTAATCTAGTAAAATCTAAATCTTTCGTTAATACATTTCTACTTCATCTACTTTAGCAATAACACTAATATTTATTGCTTCGCTGAATGCATGTTTGTGTTAACTTCACTAATGACCAGGGCTGACGAATTTGTGACAACAGCCCGTGGCGGCCACATAAAATAAATGGTAAGAAGTAAATCATAAAACGTGCTCAAACACTTCCGTGAAGGCACAAACAGGATAACATCTGGTAAATATTTCAATTATTAAATATGTTTCCACAGTTTCAACTGACCTAGTACGACGTGCGCAATAAATGTTTTTTTTTATTGCCGAAAACATCCGTTCTACATCTAGTGATGTTATATTCGCATATTTAAAATAATCTTTGAAACGACTTAGACTAGACCTTCACAAATTTGTCGTAAATGAGAAAATTGAAATTTTTCTATTACAAATTCATTTATTTCGCATTTTACAGCGCATAGCTGTGCGTGAACACCATTCACAATTTCAATAGAATCCACTACGATATCACAACATTTTGTAATTTTTATATTCCCTTCATAATTCCGAAGTAATTGTTCTGAATAGTTTTTAAATCTGCTTTAGCCTGACCATCTTGAAAGTTTTCCTGGCTTTTCTTGATCGCTGCAGCTTCTTTCGGATCGAATTTTGAAAGTACATTCTTTATATCATCAAAATATTTGTTGTAGTAGAACGGAGCCTGTAACTATGTTCCCCAACGTGTAATAATCGGCTGTGGTGGTTTAGATATTTGGGGACACAGTCTGTGAAATTCTCGAGTACATTTCGAGGACTTTAGAAAAACCGCCTTTGTACTAGCAATTAATGCATTTACTCGTGGATAACATTTACGAATCGTTTGTGTCAGTGTGTTCTTTAAAAGATCGGCCTAAGGAAAGCATTTTACGGCATCATCACTTATAAACAATAAAAATTTCTTGGTTGAAAGTTCAAATTTCTTCAATAGGTTCAACACCACCTTAAAATATCATCGGCAGTACAATTTTCAACTCTTCTGCGAGGCGAGTAGGAGAGAGGATGACGGTTGAAGTGGATCCATTGTACGCACCATAACATTCTAGTAAATCAAACTGTAGATTGCATAAAATAAAGGAAACATAAATTAAATTTAAAGTTTTCATTGTGTCGTTTGCCACTTTTTATCGAAGAATACTGTTTGCTGTTGACAATCCCTTTTTTTTCCCTAACACATTAAAGGGATATTTAAAAGTATACATACAATTTTGGCGCTGTCATAATATAATTACTGTATTTCTGCTATAAAGTTTTTAAAAATGTCCGATATTGGTCGGTTTCGCGACGTATGTAACTGCGACATTTTTAAAACAAACGTAGAACTACAAAATAGTACTTACGACAACATGCATTGTATATTCAACAGGTTTAGTTCAGAGTCGAAGTAATACTGAAGGTTGTATCGCCACCGCCGCCCCACCACTTATTGTCGAACCTACACCAATGCCTGTTGGCGCTATTAGCCAGCTCTACTAATGACAACGAAAATTTAATTTTGTAATTTTTGCTTCAATCAAACTATTGTGATTCTTATAAATAATTTTAAAATCTGCTTTAACTAGAGCTTCTTGCAATTTCTTTTGACTTCTTTGACAGCGTGTAAGAATCCGCTGTGGTGGTTCAGGGATGTCAGACCATTGTGAAATTTGCGAATATGTTTTGAGCATTTGAAAAACACTGCTTTTAAACCGTCTACTTCTGGATAATACCTTCAAATAGTTTCTGCCGCAAAATGTAATCCATGAATTATCTAGATCACACGTAATAAGTTAGCACAATGTTGTTTAAGAGACCGGTACACCATCAATCATAAACATTAATAGTTGATTTTTTGAAATTTCAAAATTTTTTATTAGAATTTAGTAGGTCTGGCTAGTAAAATTGGAACCGACGATTTTAGAGGTTCCATTGTCTGCACCATACGACACAATTTTTAGCGATCAGTCGACTCGTCGATACATAACCGGACTTTTTTATTTTTAGTTCTGATTTAATGTCGTTTTCAATTTTATCGCGCAATCCATTATCTAATAAATTAAACGGTAGCTAACGCCTAATCAATGTTAATCCTGGGTCGAATATAAATTGGCAGTTTAACCCAACGTCTTTTTTATTTTTGTGCTGTGCACTATCCACTGTTTCTTGCATTCAAATGTGTTCAAAAATACGCAAGTTTTGTCACTAACTTCACAAATTATTTTACTTCCATCACGTATTAAATCTGGAAATTCACCGATAATTTGCTGTACTTTGTGAAACGATAGTCGCTTTAATGACGTTCATAATTGCGACATTATTAAACTGAAGCAAACAAAACTCCTAACACAATAAAGACAATCGTACAAACGACGTACATGTTCGGTCCAGAGAGCGATAGCTGACTATAACATCTGCTAAACCCCTGTCACTTTTTCGAAGCATACGCTACTGACCGAACGTTCGCAACTTTAATTATAACATTGATATCTTTTGTATCTGGACATACCAATTTTAAATATATTTAATTCAATATATTAATTATATTATACAAGGTGTCTGTAAAAGGTCTCTTCAAAAACCTGCTACATATTCCTTACCAAAATAAACCAATTAAAAAAAAACTTACCTTAGTACAAAATTGCTTAGTTTCTGCGCTATACGACGCTGAAGTTACCATTCTGAAATCGTTTATTTTATTATAAATATAAAACGGTTCATGTGATTTTGCAAAAATTTTGGGCTTTTCAATAATTGCACATTTCAAGTATCTAGGACAATGGGAGAAGAGAGGTTTAAGTACAAAATTTAGATTGTGTAACTTATTTACTACGGAAAAGGTATTCTTTGTAAGACTCGATTACTGTCATGGTTTTTGTGGAATTTGTATTTTAATAATTCACAATAGTTAGTAGTTAGTAATAGTTAGCAGAAAAATTGTGTTATTAAAACATGAAAAAAAATGTCAAAGAAATACCATTTACAGGCATACAAAGATTTACACTACGAAGAAAATTAAAATGTACTCTTTGCATAACTACTTCATCACCTTTAACATTATTTGTTGCATCTAGAATACGTTGCCACAGTTGTTCTTCATTATCTACAGGTGTCCTGTAAATCTTGAACCATAACAAATAATCCATGGGGGTGAAGTCTGGTGAACGTGGTGGCCAATTTACAGGGGCGTCATAACCTCTATCTGTTCATTTGTTAGGGTACTGTTGATTTAAGTGGTTTCGAACATTTAATGAAACATGTGGTAGAGCTTCATCCTGCATGAACCACACCTGATTAATTTGGGAGCGACCGAGAATTATGAATGTCGAGTTCGCCAGTAGTTCTTTTCCGCTTTCCGCTTCTTGAAAAAGTACGGACGAAATTTTTTCTGCTTGGAGAACAATCCTGCATCTTTTACAACGCAGTCGGCTCATAAATTGTTGGAGTAGTTAGAAGACGGGGTTGCCTGTTGACATCACGAGCCTTACACTAGTTGCAGTTGGGGTTTTACTAACAAATCTGACAAAGATTGCGAAAGTGCTAATCTTAATCTTTGTAAATTGAATTTGATTGAAATGAAATAGAGCAATAAAATATATGAGCATTTAGTCTAATTTAGATACTCATTCTTGTATAATTCGATTGGTTTTCGGTTGATATTACCCGAAAACCACCATTTCTTTTTTATATTACATTTAGGGATGCAACATCGCTCATAAAAACATCGATGTTAGAACATCGATGTTTTTCAAAAGTAAAACATCGATGTCGAAAATATCGACGTTTACTAACGATACATCGATGTTTCTTCGATGTTTTTGAAAAATTATTGAGAAGCTGAATTTTTAGTATAAGAATGTAAGTAAGTATTAGCACGGACTATAAATATGGACATTATCACTAACACACACATATGGCAAGCGCCAATTAAGTTGGCGCGAGAAGGGGGTGCGCAGAAGCCGCTTTTAAAAACGTTCACCCCCACTACTCAAGTAATTGTCAGAATACATTTGTCATTGACGTTTGACGGAACATAATGTCTTTGCTAGGGGATCATAAAGTGACACACGCTTAGAGGTTAGAATTTTCTGACATTTGATGTAAAACCAAATACAAATCTCCCCACTACTTTTAGTCCTGCGCGAACTTACCCCTCCTCGCGCCAACTTATTTGGCGTTTGCTTATAGATAATATTAATTAAATTTATTTGTGAAAGTATGATTTTTAATAATGGAAATCAAAAACATTAATTTTGATACCCTGGTGCCCAATAAGCGGTTTCTCTCTTGGGTTATTGTTACCCCAGCCTCAGAGAACAACCGCTCGACGTTTGCAAAAATTTGCAAACAGTTATAGTGATGCTATTATAAACAAACATCGACGTTAAAACATCGTTCATTGATTAGCGATGTATCGATGTTTTTGGGGCTTCGACATCGATACTAAAACATCGATGTTTATGAATGATACATCGATGTTTGGAAACATCGATGTATCGTTTGCATCCCTAATTACACTCACATCTGTTCTACCTATTATTTTGGATTGTATTAGTAATAAATGATATATTTAAAAACCAACAAATATTTTTATAGGATATATCAGACCTTTTTGGGGCCGATTTGCCTGTTGAAGGCGGTAAAAGTGGCCAGTTTGCATGGAGGGACGGGCCGTTGTTACGGGCACTTAAAAACGGTCACTGGATATTGCTTGATGAACTTAATTTAGCTTCACAGTCAGTGTTAGAAGGCCTAAATGCATGCTTGGATCATCGTGGGGAAATTTTTATTCCCGAACTTGGTAAAACTTTCTACGTAAAACGAGGTAAGTAATAAATTATAGCTAATAGTTCATATATTTACTATATAATTACCATTTCGTAGGTACAAAATTCTTCGCTTGTCAAAATCCTTTAAAACAAGGTGGTTCAAGGAGAGGTCTTCCAAAGTCATTTCTAAACCGTTTCACTCAAGTATATATTTCGCCATTAAGTGAAGAAGACTATTTATGTATTCTTAAAGAACAATTTCCTCAAATTCCTGCCGACATTTTGCAAAAGATGGTGTACTTTAATGAAGAACTAACGAGACAGATAAAAAGTCACAGTTTTGGCAATAAAGGTGGTCCTTGGGAATACAACTTGAGGGATTTGACGCGTTGGTGTGAAGTTACTCTTTATCGTTACGCAAATAATATTAAAGAAGATAAACAATTCACTCCGGAAAGTTCTATAAACTTGATTTACAGTGATCGCTTACGGACTTCGAGTGATAAGTTAATAGTTCAAAAAATTTTTGAGGATGTATTTAAACGAAAAATTTCCGGCGAATCTGTGACTGTTTACGTTACAAATAAAGACGTTTATTTTGGAGATGTTTGTTTAAAACGCGAAATCGACAAGTGTAATGTTAATGTTCAAAAGGATGAAGATACATGTTTGGTTCTACGAAATCAATTAAAAATCTTGCGAAGTTTGTCATATTGCTTAAATATGAAGTGGATGAGTATACTTGTAAGTTTTATATTTGTATTAAATCAATATATTTTTATTTTGTATGTGAAATATTTGATAAAAACATTTTAAGATTAAGTAGTTTACAATAATTTTCACAATTCCAAGATTGAATTTTAATAGTTTATTAGTTTTATGAAAATATTTTCAGTTTTCTACTCATTGCTACTTTTCATTAAGGTTTTATTTATAAAAATACTACAAGGAAATTTTGGATTAATTTATTTTAGTTGACCATGTTATTTACTACATATTGCTATGTATAGTGGAATATAATTGAACCACTGTACACCACAATATGTTCCGGTAGCTCCTCAGTCAGCAAATTTCTTATCATAAAGATTCCTCTTCATCCGCGTTTCCCGTAAAGGAACGTGGAAATCAATACAAATTAATAATAATACAAACAATTCCACATAAATTTTATTAAAAAAAAAAAAAAAATCTTTACCAAATGTAAAGACAGCTAATGCAACACATTCACAAAAGCTGGAGGAAAAAGATTACGTGATAATGACACGCACGCAATGAAAACCTCTAAATTACTCGCGGTCAAAAAATAAAGCTAAATAAATAGATTAGAAAATTTTCAATTTTATTAATTACTTTAACCCCACAAAAATAAAACGTAAACAGAACGATCTGTTAAACACGAAAATGACCATCACTCATGCGCAAATAACACAAGTATCAAATTCCCTCCAAACCTTGAATTTCAAATATATTCTAGAACATGACAGTAAAAAAAAAACTCCCTAAAAGAATATGAAAATTTTCATCACCATTTATCTCCTAAACTAAAATAGATATAAAACGATAAATATAAATCATCCAAATAACTAACAAATTACAATGAAAAGAAATATATCAAATAAAATGGTATACAAAAGGTTACTTACGCTAGCGTAATATTTGCACACACTAAAAAATATAGAGAGATAACAAGTGGATTCAATATCAAAAATAAAAATACGAGCCACAAACACTCGTAATAAAACGGATTTGACTTTAATAAACACAATAAAATAATAAAGCAAGAAAACCCGAAGTTAAATAAACTATAAGATAAAAAAAAAATTATCTTAGACTGATGCGATCCACTCGAACACAAAGGTATCTCTGCCCGGAAAATAGATCGGACATATAAAGTACAAATAAATCAAATAACAACTCTGGTCGATCCACGTCCTGGACATCCGGACTGCCCTAATCAACATACAAAATATACAATCATGGTTAAAAATATACGCCAAAATATAAAATTAAATAATATCAAAATATTTATATATATAACGATCTACAAAAATCAAATGTACATCATTAATTGTTAAAATTTAAAAAAATTGTCTTCAGGGAGAAATCCATGACAATATGTTTCAAAATTGTTCTCCATCCTTGTAATTTTTAATTTCTTGTGTAAAATGTATCATTGTTTGTTGGTTCCATTAAAATCTCGCCACATTTGTGAAACATCCAGTTGCAAAGAATTACTGAATATGTAAAACCATTTCGGATGGAACTAAGCTTCTGTTCATTTTATAAATTCTATAAAGTTCTTATTGCAAACAATCTAATATATAATTTCTAAAATATAAACCTTTTGTTAAGTGGGCAAATTGTAACAAATACCGAGTTACTATAAATTATTGAAATAAATATTTAATTTGGCAACCCTGAGAAATTGGCTTGCCTGATCATTTGCGTTATATTTATTTTTTTTTTGGGTTGGAAACTTTCCCTTGTAAATAATGAAAATCACCAATATCACACGGATACGAATCAGTGGAGCAATGTCAAAGATAGTAAACGTATAGTAAGATTGCTTAATCCCTATCTTGTAGTGTATTTCGAGTTAGGTGACTAAGTAACGTCACTTGCATTTGAAATATATCGTGTCCTAATCTATTAGATTGTGATTTGCAGTTTGATGACAGTTTATTTAAAATTTTCTTTTGTTATGCCGTTATTTATTGTATTGTAAAATAATTTGTCTCTGGGCTCGCTTAATTAAAACTAACGGTAATTAAAACGCGCTATATTAATAATAAAACGAAATACACTATATAACACTTATTAACTAACAACTAATAATAACAGTATTTATTTCAATATTTATTTCACATTTATATCAAAATATCAATCCGACGGCGATTACTCGTTGAATACCTTGTCTCCCTCCATTTCGAGTTCTTATATAGCTGATAGCTCATTCGAGGGCCTTCCAGAAGCTCTTTTCTAGGAGGTACGGGGGACTTGATGACGTATTCGGCGCGTGATACCGCTCACCTGACGTACCGTCGGATGACTCACATCACAATATTTACACTTCCATTATTTATGAGTGAAAAATAACGAAAGTGCTAAGCAGTCATTGCGCAGTTGTTAATGTAACAACAAATGATTGAAAGGGTTCCGGATTGTTCTGACCAATCAGGATTCAATTTTAATTTAGAGGGGTGGAAATCTTAAATCGTGATTGGTCAAACTAATTAGAAACCGTTTGAAAGTGTCTACTTGAATAAGGCCTGTATATTGTATAGTCCGTTCGCACCTTAGAAAACAGTGCAGCGCTTATGGAAATACGGTAACTTAGCGAAACTTAAAAAAATTAATTTAAATAATTTTTAAAATAGAGATTTTTGACATAATAACTGATTAAGAAACGAATTATCATTGGGAATTTCTGTACTTTAATGGTCATGGTTGACATTTGACTGGCATACTTATACGATATTGGCAGGTGTCAAAAGTATACAGATAAATGCAACAAATGACTTTTGACACTATGAAACAAGATAGTAAATGATGCAGCTAATTTGTCTCTATTCAAATTGTTCAACAGAATTCGACAAGTTTGCACACTAGCAAATGGGAAGTTAATTATATGTAGGTTCATTATATGATCAGAAAGGAATACAGATAGTCCCATAAGAGCCTGTACTGTTTCCTAAGATGCGAACAGACTATACAAGTGTCGTTATGTTCAAATTTTAGGAGTGTAAAGTAGACTTCATTTCAAGTAACAAAAACGCAAAACTTGTATATCCATTTTTATTTGTTTCACAGTTACATATCTATGAATGTGATTGTCAGATCATGAAAAGAAATGTAATCCTAAAGTCAATACATACTGATTTTATTTAAAAAAAGTTATACGATTCAATAACAGGCCTGTGATTGTTAACGTCGTATAATAAAATGTTATCCTAAAATAAATAAACAGTCGTAGAGGATACAGTAATTGCTTGGAGATCTACAAAAAAGAGTACTGGAAATTGATTTATGATAAAGAAGGTTCTTACTTATTTCGCAAGCGCTGAACCATGGATATCATACAATAAGCAAATGTTCAGATGACTGTTAACGTTGCATTTTTTAATAAAGGATTGCATTACGTTTCAGTTCATACAACAGCTTATTAGTGAGTGGACACGTTTTCTTTATTCAAAATGCCTTACCGATTTTCTTCTCAAGAGTATGCGGACATGCATTTTGTGTATGGCTACTGTAGCGGCAGTGCACGTCAAGCAGTTATTGAATACCGACATCGGTTTCCCGATAGGCGCATTCCTCATTACAGAACGTTTCTGGAAGTACACAGACAATTTCGGGAATGCGGACTGCGTGATTATCTTTTCGACCGAGGAGTAAATTTGCCCGCAGACTTAGAGGAAGAAGCAGCAGCTATTGTTACAAGGGATCCAACTCTCAGTGTACGTCGCGCACACTCACAGTGTACGAATCGCTAGACAACTAGGAGTGCCACGAACGACAGTTTGGCGAATTTTACAACGTGAGGGCTTACATCCATATCACTATCGCAGGGGACACGGTTTGCTTGAGGCAGACCACTATGCTTGTCTAGTTTATTCTACCTGGATAGACAGTCACGGCTTCATTTTAATTTCTGCAGAATAGTCCTCTGGACAGATGAATCTATGTTCACAAGAAGTGGTGTTACAAATCTGAGAAACCTGCACAGGTGGTCATCAGAAAATCCCAAAGCTATACGCCTATCTAAATTTCAACATTAATTTTCTATTAACGTTTGGGCGGCCCTAATCGATGACTTGTTGATTGGTCCTGTCGTTCTTCCTGGGAGGTTAAATGCGGACAGTTACCTTCAATTTCTTATTGACGAACTGCCAGGTCTTTTAGAGGATGTCCCACTGAATGTTCGACGAGACGTGTGGTTTCACATGGATGGGGCACCACCGCATTTCGGAATTGCTGTCCGAAATAGTGTTAATGTCAATTATCCAAGATGGATTGGTCGAGGTGGTCCTGTTGCATGGCCACACAGATCACCCGATCTTAATCCCCTTGACTTTTATTTATGGGGCTACATGAAAAATTTAGTCTACGCGCAAGTTTTGAACACAAGAGAAGAGTTGTTGGATCGTATTTACCTGGCTGCCGAGCAAATCCGACAAAACAAGTATGAAATTCGGATAAGTACTTCTTCTGTTGACTTACGGACACAAGCCTGCATTCAACAAGGAGGTGGACATTTCGAAAATATTATTAATTGAACTTTTTTAAATAAAGTCACTTTTTATTGACTTTAGGATTACATTTTTTTTTCATGATCTGACAATCGCATTCATATATCAGTAACTTTGAAACAAATAAAAATGGATTTACAAGTTTTTCGTTTTTGTTACTTGAAATTAAGTCTACTTTACACTCCTAAAATTTGAACATAACGATACGGGACACTTGTATAATATACATTGGTATTTGTTTAAACTTTTAAATTATGTAAAAACATTGATTTGATGTTAATCATTTAATAATTCATGTAAATCTCGTTAGTAGCCTGTTTCGCAAAATTGAACTGAGTATATTTGTCTAATATTCGCGTTGAATTTATCTGCCTTCGACAACATCTGATCTATTCTTTCTTTATATTCATCGAAACCATGTCGTCGCCTTTGAGGAAACTGTGAAATATGATATTTGAATTATTTAGTTTAGTTACTACCGAGTTGTTTTTTGCATGTAGCAACTGCACAACTTTATCGCTTTATCACGGCAAAATTGGAGAAAAACAAGAAAATTTCAAATAAACGGTCACCAAACGAACTGCAAATCACAATATAATAGCGACATATTTGGAACGTAGGTGACGTCACGTGATTCGAAATGCATTACGAGGATTGAGCAATCCTGTTATACATTTACTATCTTTGGAGCAATGCAACATTAAGATATGCAACAAGGAGCAAAAGATGTCAAGATCCAGCATTTAGAAGCCTTCTGAAGATGGCGGCTGTATTATCAACGAAACGGCAAAAGCATTAGAATATACAGTTATAAGTTGTTTTCTCGTTTAAATTCGAAAATTAAACAACAGAACCTTTACAGATTATACAAACTAGTTTATTTAGAAGTAAAACTCATAAATTTATTTATTATTATTTATAATAAATAATGAAACCAAAGTTAGTAAATTGTTTGTAAGTTAAATATAATTTTTTCTTTTAGGTCGGTGGTACAGGGAGTGGAAAAACGAGTGTCGTACGAACGCTAGCGCATCTTGCAGGAAAGGCCTTGTATACCTTACCTGTTACATCTGCCATGGATACATCAGATCTGTTAGGAGGATTTGAACAGGTAAGAATTTTATTTTTTTTCATAATTAATATAGTTTAATAGTGTTTATAACTAAATTCGTAAAACTAAAAGAGTATAACAGTTTATGCATAAAGAAGAAATTTCCAAATTTATATTGTATTGGTATTAATATGCTATTTGAAGTATATTGTCAAGGCTTGTATTACAGAAAAATGCATTTTATGCATTTATTTTAATTTTTGTTCCAGTATTATCGTTATATTTGACTATTGATAACGCATTTTAGGAAGAATACTTCTAGAACATAATAATTAGTTATTTTTTCTTACTCTTAAATTGTGTATCGTGATTATGAGACGCCTGTACCTTCTTACATCGTAAATTTCGTTTCGTTAACATTAGATACAGAAGTTGACATGTAGTCAGCACTAAAGTTTTCGAAGACCTACCTAGTGTCAAAGGACATCAAAACTATATATTTTATTATGATCCAATATTTTGATTTATTTTTATCAAAGTTAGGAAAACACCTCATTATAGCATGAAGGAAGTTATTACTTCAAACCACAAGGGAATATAATCAATACTATAAAAATTAATGTAATGAAGAAGATCCCTTTTTTAGGGTTGTTTAAAGATCGGGGTCTCCAAGTTGCTTTTTTTTTAGAAAACTCAATTAAATCTCTTCTGGGAAACACAAAAGATAAATTAGATATGAGTCAGAAATCGGTATATATTAAAATGATTGCTCCGATTGTAAATTAAAATATATTGATTAAACGAACATATATTGCATATTAAATTCAATTGACCGAAAGAGTCGAGTCTTGCCCGTCATGCGTTAGAAACCAATCGCAACATTAGCTTAATTAGTCATTAATTTAAGGAATTGAAATCATTTCAGTGGATAAATTTTTCTGAAATTTACACTGAACTTTTCTAGAAATACGTGCCTTAATGACATGTTAGCAATAATACAAAAGTAACATTGATGGTGGTTTCAATTGGGCATACTTTGGCATATTGAATAATAATTTTAATAAAACATCATATTATTTGACTGTAGAATATTTATTTACGACATAAATGAAGTAACAGAACATTGAATACATACCCTTTTAAAACTAACATTTAAATATTTTTTTATAATTTCACTGAAGTATTAATCATTTTTTATTTTACATTTTGAAGTATGTTTGTTTAAAGTACAAGTTGTCTAAAATAAGATAAACACACAATTTTTATTATATAACGTCTTTTATTGCTTTTATTAAAATTGCTTTAATTTTTGTACTTACAGAATAAAATCTAGTTTAATGTAAAATATTGAAATGATTTCCTGTGGAAAACTTGTATTGGCATTTTTTTTAATGTTCATCAAATTTCTACTAGAGATGTATGACTTTAGTGCAAAATAATGTCGATGAGCAACGAGAATAATATAATAATTTGAACTCCAAGAGCAGTAATTAAATCATATTTAATAACGAAAATTTATTCGATTAGATTGTAAATATATAGCGTAATGTTTATTGATTTTGTCTAAAATAAGATAAACACACAATTTTTATTATATAACGTCTTTTATTGCTTTTATTAAAATTGCTTTAATTTTTGTACTTACAGAATAAAATCTAGTTTAATGTAAAATATTGAAATGATTTCCTGTGGAAAACTTGTATTGGCATTTTTTTTAATGTTCATCAAATTTCTACTAGAGATGTATGACTTTAGTGCAAAATAATGTCGATGAGCAACGAGAATAATATAATAATTTGAACTCCAAGAGCAGTAATTAAATCATATTTAATAACGAAAATTTATTCGATTAGATTGTAAATATATAGCGTAATGTTTATTGATAGAAGGTACTGGTTATTCAGTGTCATTCATCAAATATTCAACATTCCGAAGTGTTGTTATTAATACATGTACAGGTGTCCTTGAATGAAAAAGACAACGTTTGAAAATAGTGAAGATGCAATGATATAGAATATGAATCCAAAAAAATTGTGAGGCAGTTACAACGTGAACTCCAAAATTAAAAGCCCACTGAAAATTGCATTATGTGCCGCCTATGAAGAAGGTCTATAAATAATACTTACATTGAATTTACGCGCAAACATTTGCTACAGCGTATGTATGTGTGTGTTACATACGTAACAGCTGTAGATGTTATGAGAACATTGTTTAAGCAGCTACGCTAAGAGTTTAATAACCTCAATATATTTACGTACGAAAAGTCAGCTCTTAAAGATTTATTCTTTTATTTTATATGCAAGTAAATTATTAAAAATTAAGATGTGTGCTCTAGGAGGCATTTTACTTCCGCAACCTTCGTAATTTCGTTACAATCTATCTGTTTTCCTTAATCAGAACGCGTAAATGTAAATAATATCGAACGTACACATGTACACATGTAACGATCAAATTAACTGAATCGGTGACAAAAATTGTTTCGTTACTTAACGCTATCTCTACTCTTTATATATAACATAAACTTCTTGAAATGCAGTGGCCAGACAAATATTTCATAAATATCTTGTATTTTTTTTTCTCCGGTCTGTGTGGGAATTTGGGGAAAGTATCTTGGATTCATATTTTATATAATTACATCTTTCCATTTTTCATACGTTGTATTTTTCTTTCAAGGACGCCCGTTATAAGGTTATCATAAACTAAGGGATATATTTCAACTTATTACACAACAAATTAAGTCAACAATAAAAATTAATGGAAACAGAATTTCTTGAATAGAATTTCTTATTTCCAACATTATTTACTGCAACTGTTCAATATGACCTCGGTTTTGGTAGTGTAAAAGCACCAATCTTTTTTCCAAGTTATACACAGCATTATATAGCATTTCGGGTTGAATTGCAATAATTTTCTCTCTAATACTGTCTTTCAGTTCTTCCAGCGTTTGTGGACGTATTCTTAATACTAAATTTTTCAAACAACCCCAAAGCCTAAAATCATCTGGGTTCGAAGCAGGTAGCCATGAATTTTCAAAATGTTTGCTTATAACACGATTGTTGAAGACGGAGTTAACAAGCCTTTAACTGGTCGATAAAATTATGTTTTCAATTGAGTCAACGTTTTGTAACTGTTGAATTATTTATTTCGTATGGGAAGCGATATAAATATTAACTAATATTCAAGGTAAATTCAAAAGTAGGATACAAACCATAGGATAGAACAAATTAGATAAATAACGTATATAAAAAAAAGCAAGGAATATAGGCAATCACTCAAGTTAAAAGTCGTTAAAAAAATTATACACTAATATCCAAATTTTTCAACACCAGTCCAGTGCTGCAGGAGTTACCATGCTCAGCTCATGGATGCTATTAGGAAAGCTTCTTCTTGGACAGTCGTTTACTATGTGGGCTATAGTTTGTTCCACATTTCCGCAGTCGCACAGGCTAGTTCCCACTTATGCAGCATTGAGTGAATTCTTTCTTTGGAGACTGTGGTTAAGTAAAAACTTAAAAAACGGTATATAACCGCTTACAACAATTATTAATCGTATCCTAAATACGTATTTCGACAACTAAGTTGTCATCATCAGTAGGTAAAAATCACTAATTAAAAAGTCGCACATGGGGCACAGTAAAGCTAGAAAACCGCTTACGCAACAACTACTTTACACCGCGTCCACGTATAGACTAATTTTAACATGCGAATATAAACTACGAAAAGATCGAAAAACACTTACCTCTTAGGGAAAAAGGCATTCACATATGTTTATTCTCCGAGTTGAAAAATATCGAACGAAAGACCGACAAACATTCCTTTCTTAAGGGAACGGCACTAAACATGTCCTAATAACTTCAATTTTAAATCGACGATGACACAATTATGGTAATAAAAATGAAAAGAGACAACTGAAAGGAATCGGTGATCTATCGCTATTCATGGAATATTGTTTATTTTTCGAGATATGTATACTTTCATAAGCATCAAGTTTGCGGGGTTTATTAATTCCTTTGACCAGCTTCAACCCTGTGATCGATACATTGTGTAGTGTGCTTAAAGCATGGTTGGCAACGTTAGATTTCTCCGGTCTATTGTATTTAATATGTGATATGTGTTCTTTAAAACGGGTTATTATTGGTCGTTTTGTTTGGCCTATATATTTCAAATTACAATCCTCGCAACTAATTTTGTATATACCTGATTTCGAATTCAAATTAACTCTATCTTTAGTATTCCCTAGGAGACTTTTGACTTTCGGTCCGAAAATACTATCAAAAGTCTCCTAGGGAATACTAAAGATAGAGTTAATTTGAATTCGAAATCAGGTATATACGAAATTAGTTGCGAGGATTGTAATTTGAAATATATAGGCCAAACAAAACGACCAATAATAACCCGTTTTAAAGAACACATCACATATTAAATACAATAGACCGGAGAAATCTAACTTTGCCAACCACGCTTTAAGCACACTACACAATGTGTCGATCACAGGGTTGAAGCTGGTCAAAGGAATTAATAAACCCCGCGAACGTGATGCTTATGAAAGTATACATATCGCGAAAAATAAACAATATTCCATGAATAGCGATAGATCACCGATTCCTTTCAGTTGTCTCTTTTCATTTTTATTACCATAATTGTGTCATCGTCGTTTTAAAATTGAAGTTATTAGGACACGTTTAGTGCCGTTCCCTTAAGAAAGGAATGTTTGTCGTTCTTTCGTTCGATATTTTTCAACTCGGAGAATAAACATATGTGAATGCCTAATTAGTCAGTATGGAAGTAACCTTTGAGCGTATTAGGTCACGCTTGTGCAAAGTGGTCAACTCATTATCGCAATGACTGCGCTACAAATGTGTTGCGGGAATTTCTGTGCATAACGGACAATAAAATAAGTTTCTATAGAACGAAGGTGTGGTACCACAAGATTACATGCACAGTTTAATAACAAAACTATCACCGTCGCAAGTATGCAAATGGCACAAACAGTTTCGAAGAAATCTTCTGAATGTGTCAAATTATCTGTAAGTTCGCTAATATCGTACCAATTTTAATATCGGCCGAAATTCAGCCGACTATTCATTCAATTTGTTGCGAGTTAAACCTGGAATATTCGACGATATTCCATTTTTCAAGCAGTTGAATAATACTCTCCCTAAAAAAATTGCTGGTTTGGAATCCAAGTACTCGATAAAAGCTCTTTCTTATTGAATAAAACTAATAGATTTTCGTTAATTATTGTGGCCTCTACGAACAGTGCGGACACCAGAGAACCTGCAGACCGTGGGGGAAGGTTTTGAACGCAGTCCTCGCCGTTCGGCGCGTCAGCAATTTTGCATTTTAAGCATCAGTAGAAGAAGTTTGTTTCGAGTGCTAAAAGAGATAAAATTTCACCCTTACAAACTGCAAATTGTATAAGAAATTAACGAAATAGAAGATGGGAGCAAGACTTGCTTTCTGCATCATCATGAGTGGGTTGTTACGTGAAAATCCGGACATTCTGAATAATTTGCTAATGACCGACGAAGCACATTTTCATGTTTCTGGTGGCGTAAACAAACAGAACATGTAATACTGGTCAACACAGAGCCCTAAAGACCTGTATGAAATGCTCTTGCACTCTCCTAAAATGATTTGGTGTGGGGTCGATGTAGGCCCTTGTTTCTTTGAAAATGACAATGAGCAAACAGTGACCATTGATTATTACGTGACTATGTTGGAAGACTTTGTTGAACCCATGTTACGGTAGCTTGGCTCTGACCCTACAAACCTATATTTCCAGCAGGATGGAGCAACAGCACACATTGCACGAAACGGTGTGGCTGTAGTTCGTCGAATGTTAGGAACTGTTATCTCTCGTTTCGAGGAAATCGCTTTGCTAGCTCGGCCGCCTGACCTCAGTGTACCAGACATTTTCCTGCGATGGTTCCTGAAAGACTGTGTGTTCCAGAGGTGTATCATGAATGTTCAAGAACTCAAGCAAGCCATTGTTGATGAAGTTGAAGCGATTGATGAGGACTTACGTAGGCGCGTGTACGACAACTTCAAGAAATGTTTGTAACAATGAATTGATGTATCTGCCTGATGTATATAGCTTTCAAAAAATAACCTTGTAATCTATGGTAAATAAATGGCATACTTGGTCGTATTTAAAGAAATTTTACTTATTTTTTCCCTGCTTCCGTATATAATATATGATTATTTCAAAAATCTCAGTTGGCTCCGCGCCAAGCAGTATATCAATCTGCTCTCGTATATGAGTAATAATAGCGTAATAATTGTATTCAATATGCTACGTACAAAACACTTAATTCACACAAACTCAATCTCTGATATTCGGAAATTTCCCAGCTTCTTCAAAGTGCACTGTGCATAAACGAAATACAGCTGGATAATCGAATCCGAATCACACGCTTTACACGAACAAGCGAAATACGTAAACCGTACGGCTTAGCGAGAGACACGGATAATAGGGACATGGATAACCGAGGTTTTACTATACATCAAATTTGATATGTGAAATTTTCATGGTTTATTTGTAGAACATCTGTGTCTCTTAGTTTTTTTTTTTTAATTGATTAGATCTAAAGCAGTTATTTATTTTTTGGAATAATGCTAGATCTAATAGACATACTTCTTTATTGCGGGACTATGATAAAGTTTCTATAATTTTTTTTATTGAAATTAACAAGACTATTGAAACTTTATATTACACTTTAAGAAGTTATACGAAGGCAAAGATATTTTTAATAATATAAAATATTAATAAAAATCTGGTGTGAACACAAATACAGGTTATCACAGTAGGTGAAACCTGGATACATCATTATATTCTGCTCTCAAGAAACCAGAAACCGTTTTTTTCGGCCGATAAACTCATAGCCACAATTCTTTAGGATTCTAAAGATATTATCTTTATTGATTATTTAAAAAAGGGAAAAACGAGATAACTGGAAAATATTATGCTGTTTTGCTGACACGTTTTGATGCAGAACTGAAGAAAAAGCGACCGTATTTGTTGAAGAAGAGAGTGTTGTTCTACTGTGATATCTGACCATCTAACTAAAGGCAGGATCGCCATGTAATATCGGAAAGTGCAGGATCGCCATGTAATGTCAGAAAGTGCAGGGTTGCCATGTAATATCTGACCATCTAACTAAAGGCAGGGTCGCCATGTGATGTTCCCTGATCCTAGTGGTAACTTCGTTGCTGAGGCAGACTCATTTAGAGGCCGAGTTTATCGGTAGAACAAATAGCCCATTCGAAAACGGTATATAATAACGTTTAATAAACTAAATTAACAATAACAATTACATTACAAGTGACGAAGTGAACTTGTATAACAACGTAAGGTCTGATACACAAGACTGCCGAGACTTCTCAGTCTCAGTTTATATATTATCTCTACTTCTATTAATCTAGTTAATGTGACCTGGTTTACATACATGTTTGCTGAATGACATGCTAACCTAGATACAAGAACTATGATGGTGAAAGATGTAACTAAGAAGGACACTGGATGTGTGTAAATTGGTGTCTTACTTAAGTTACCATCACGATAATGCACCTTTTCATTCGTCCGCTGTTGCCACAACAACATTTGTCGAATTGGGTTACCAATTACTGTCTGATTCGCCATAGTCGCCAGATCTGGCTCGCAATGATTTCTTTTTATTTCTAAATTTAAAAAAATGACTCGGAAAGAAATTTCGAACAAATGAAGAGATGATATCCGAGACAAATGCCCATTTTACAGAGTTGCCGGAAGTTTGCTTTTTTAAGGTTTGAAAAAATCAAGAATCAAGGCAATAAAGAGAGACCATTGGGCTAAATTCACAAGATATGGGCCATAACCTCTACGGAGCCCAAAGAAAGGTTTAAAAGATGCTTAAAGATAGAAAAATGCCCGTAAACGCGTATGTACAGATTAAAGGTGGGAGGAATACTTAAGAAAATCGTACGATTCCGAAGAAACACAGCAACCGGAAGAATACCAGACAGTGTCGAACGCGACAGTTCCAGTAATGTAAACAGTAGCAAAACTAAAAAGCTTAAAGAACAGAAAAGCCCTTGGAACTGACGACATACTAAACGAACTTCTAACATACGGCGGCTCAGAACTTGCAGCAAAACTGACAGTATTGTTTAACAAAATTCCGACCACAGTGGAAACACCAAAGGATTAACGGAGTAACAATTCCCATTCACGAGGAGGCGGAAAGAAAAACCAAGGAACGTACAGAGGAATAACACTACTGTGATCAACAATGAAGCTGTTTACAAGTCTACCCAAGGACAAATTAGAGGAGCAAATAACAAACAGAGAAGAACAATTACGGTTAAAAAAACGTTCGATAACTGACGCCATATTCAATACCGAACAAATTAAAGAAAAGGCTATAGAGTTCAATACACCGGAATTCGTCTGCTTTGTTGACTTTACTAAAGTATTCTACAAAGTGCGCCTAACAGATGTCATCGGAATTTAAAAAAAAACAGGTCCTTTCCAACATAGTAACAGCGACATACAACCTTAATACGGCCAGCAGAACACAGATCAAAGATAGAGAGAACGCTACAGCCAGCATCCCAACATCAGAAGGAATTATACAAGGGGATAGTCTCAGCCCATTTCTCTTCAACCTAATAATGGATTAAAATAATAACAGAAGTGACATCTTTAAACTTGGGATACAGGATGAATAACAAGGCAATCAGCATGGTATGTTATGCCGACGATGCAGTGATACTTGCAGAAAATGAGAACGACCTGCAAAGACAGCTATTTAGATTCCACCAAATCAGCCAGCAACTCAATTTGGACATCTCCATCGAAAAAACGAAAAGCATGACCATCGCAAGGAAACCATTCAGATGCAAGCTGGTAATAGAGAACAAACCGATAGAATAAGTTATGCAATTTAAATACATCGGCATAGACTTTTTGAGTGTTCATTACCGGGCAAAGGACTTAAGGAGCTAGATTAACAAATCAGCTGTAATGCCGGACTACCTAAGGGAAACTGTATGGGCCAACCCTTATTTGTGAAGGGAGAGTAAGATTAAAATGTACAAGACATGCGTAAGGTCGATAATGACGTATGGAATAGAAGTAAGAGAGGATACCACAAAAACCAAGTCAAACTAACACGTGTCGTATTTGAAGGTAGACCAGCAGCAGGCAAACGTGCATCTGGAAGATCACCAAAGAGGTAGAAGAACAGCAGGCAATCCACATCTCCGGAAATTTCTACAGAGGCAGGCTCGAAATTAACAGATCAACAAGATTGGAAACTCGCTGGGTTAAGTGTGTAGACTTGCAAGTGGATTATATCGAAAAATAAAATATATTTTTTACCCAAAAATAATAATTTCATTGAAAAGTCACTCGCTCGTCAGACCGCCCTCGTATAAAGAAGGCAACACCCTGGAAGATTAGTGACTTTTTCTGAAAGAACGAGAGAAAATCTTTTTTTAAACTTAAAACCTACCTCACCATTGATTAATAAATACAATTTTTGTAACACTCAAAGGAAGTAGATTTAAAATAATTCAAGTATGCATTTCTTTAGAAAAGTCAAAAAATACTCTATTTTCTGACTTTTTATTTTCATGCGTGTTCGTTCGGGATTTATCTTTTTAAATTTATTATGACTGTGACAAGATAAATTGAACCATACATGCATATATAAAATTATATATTCTGTTAGCTGACGCATATCGATTACATGTCTCAATTAGTTTTCATAACAGAGCTTCACAATATTTTACGATCTGCTGATTCTGAGTGATCGCTGTGATGAATTATGACGGAGCGAACTGTAAATCCTTTATTTGTCCATATATTTTACGTCAAACGGTCGTTAATTCCGTGTACATTGTTTGGTTTTGTTGGTATCAAATTTTTCTTAAAATGAAAGTAAACAAAAAGGAGATATTTGAAAAACTCCATACTGTCTTTTACATATATAACTTTTAATTTAAAATTTTAAGATTAAAGCAATTAGTGAATTCCGGTACCAAAATGTATAAGGGAATTTTATACAAGGTTTTTTTCTTTCCAAATTTTAACGTAGTTATTTACAAGCTTGATGACAGTGACAATTGTACAATATATAGCAAGCGCCAAATAAGATGGCGAGCGGTGGGAGTAATTTCGCGCAGCATTAGAAGTAGTGGGGAGATTTGTATTTGGTTTTACATAAAATTGCAAGATACCATAGGCGGCGTAAACTACACATCTATCACTTAATAAATTAATAATATAGTAGAGTAAAATATATACAAACAAAAGTAAAGACCGGCACCTAGGTAGGTAAACAGCGGCGTCAGTGCGTTGGGTTTACTGAAATAAAAGTGCGCGTTATTTAGAAAAATGCTTTCAGTTCGAATTACACCTACGTGTATGCGTAAATACGCTGGTAAAGTGAGTCTCCCGAACCTATCGCTGGTCCACGCCTCTGTGAGCCGACCGAGAATGCCGATCTTTAGTCATTAGTAGACTGCGGAACCGGCGCTATACCGTATCGGGTGTGATTCATCGGTGTCGATAATGTACAATCGATCAACTTAACAGTATATGTTATTGTTATAGCGCAATGGTATTGATAAAAGTTGTCTGTTTGTACGTCTTTCAATGCAAACAGACGGAGTGTGAAATATATTTCGCCAGAGTCGTAATAAAGCCAATGAAATGTATATACGGAAATTTATTTTTGGGAAAATAAATAAAACACTGAAGTTAAATGAATTTTAACTTTTAACTTGAATTGAAATTAATTTAAGATATATATATATATATATATATATATATATATATATATATATATATATACAAAATGCATTTACTTTATACAGTGAAAAAATTCAAAATATTGAAAAAGTATAAACTTGAAATTAATTATATCACCTATAATTAATGTGAATGATTTGTCACACCACAGTAAATATTTTTTATTCATATTCATTATTACAATGTATTCTAAACTTTGTTTTGTAAAAGTGTGCGTTCTTTTATTGGACAGTATATCTTTAAGCATAGAAAAATTTAGCTCAACATCAGAGCTAGTGAGTGGCGCATAGAAATAATAATCTTTAAATTTAATATATCCACCGATTTACGTATTTTGAACATTACTACAAAAACCTTTCAGGATATTAAAATCAGGGCTACGAGCGAATACTGCATCAATCTTATTATTAAGCGAAACCGAGAATATTTTTTAAAAAGTATAAATTTACAGAGGAAGCAATTTGATGTTATAATTAATTAAACAATTTACATTTGAAATGAGATTTAAAGGTACAAGCAGATAGTGAAGAATATCGCAAAACACATATCCATTTGTCTATAAAGAATATTTAATTTATAAATGGTTTATTCCTTTATTACTAACAGTACAATAGATTAAACAAATTAATCTTCTTCGGAACTGAAGTTGTTGTCATCACTATCACTCTCATTATACAGAGAATTTCATGTCACTTGCAATATATGAATGTAGTAACCATAGATTCGAAAATACTATGCACTTGCACTGTCCCACATAAAATGCAATATGTAATAGTTATGATCGATATGATATCTTTCATGGTTGTTTTGTCAAATTATTGACAGTAAAGCCTATTTAATTCAATGTAGTGGTTTAGGATTAAAACTACATTTCCGATAAATATCGTTTATTGAATTGAATCCCGAAAGATACCATGTCACTAACTGAGTTCTCTCTTCCTTTGTGTATATCATTTAAGATTGATACTAAGCTAATATCGAAAAATACTGCTACTTTTGACTTAACTAATGTCAAATTATATTGATATGTTGCATTTTACGTGGGACAATGTAAGAATGTATTACCTAGTTTCTATGGAAATAAAAAACCTATACATGTTTGTATATTGCATCTTAAGTGAAATTCTCTGTATACATTAATAATTAAACTTTCTGTCGTTTCATCAACTAATATTTCTGATTTTAAATATTTATTTCACTTAATAGCAATGATGTACTTTTATGTTTATAAAAATAATTGTAAACATTAAAAACTACTTCTCGCGTTTGAGCGTGTATCACTTTATGATCCCCTAGCAATGACATTATGTTCCGTCACTGACAAATAAATATGCACCTGCACGTTTTTAAAAACGACTACTGCGCACCCCCTCCGCTCGACATCTCATTTGGCGCTTGCTATACTTGAGAAAAAGTTTAAATTTGCTCAAGAAATCATAGAATTCAACAAAGAACAATATTATATGCCTATGCCTAGAAATTAACGCTGATATGTTAGAAAATGTTTTTAATAACATAAATTTATGTATTGAACATAATGGACAACATATTCAACCATATTTATTATTTCAATTTTGAATTAAATATTTGTAATTTTAATTTGAAATTAAACATATAAGCAAAATTTTGACAGCTATTGACAAATAAATTTATGTCTTTCAAATCATGAATTTTCAAATTTTTGGTTGAATGTTGAATATAGGCGGGCCACTGCGATGTCGGTTGTTTATAGGGATGCAACATCGCTCATAAAAACATCGATGTTAGAACATCGATGTTTTTCAAAAGTAAAACATCGATGTCGAAAATATCGACGTTTACTAACGATACATCGATGTTTCTTCGATGTTTTTGAAAAATTATTGAGAAGCTGAATTTTTAGTATAAGAATTAAAACACATATAGCAAGCGCCAAATAAGTTGGCGCGAAGAGGGGGTGCGCAGAAGCCGCTTTTAAAAACGTTCACCCCCACTACTCAAGTAATTGTCAGAATACATTTGTCATTGACGTTTGACGGAACATAATGTCTTTGCTAGGGGATCATAAAGTGACACACGCTTAGAGGTTAGAATTTTCTGACATTTGATGTAAAACCAAATACAAATCTCCCCACTACTTTTAGTCCTGCGCGAACTTACCCCTCCTCGCGCCAACTTATTTGGCGTTTGCTTATAGATAATATTAATTAAATTTATTTGTGAAAGTATGATTTTTTAATAATGGAATTCAAAAACATTAATTTTGATACCCTGGTACCCAATAAGAGGTTTGGGTTGGGTTATTGTTGCCCCAGCCTCAGAGAACAACCGCTCGACGTTTGCAAAAATTTGCAAACAGTAATAGTGATGTGATTCGCTTCTGCAAATAGTATGCAGATGGCGCTATTATAAACAAACATCGACGTTAAAACATCGTTCATTGATTAACGATGTATCGATGTTTTTGGGGCTTCGACATCGATACTAAAACATCGATGTTTATGAATGATACATCGATGTTTGGAAACATCGATGTATCGTTTGCATCCCTAGTTGTTTATAAACACCCGTTAGATAAATAGGCCAATGCTTACTTTTTAGACTTAAGTAAAAAATGTCAGTGTAGTAATGGTGAATTATTCATGACATTCTTGTGTAAGTGCTTGGAGCAGTATTTTAGATATATTCGTCTTAGTTTTACCTTTATTTTAATCATCCAACATCATAAATTGACATTATATACATACATAAAATGTAATTTTTACATGATATATGACATATATTATTCCTAACGTATTTCTAATTACAAACAAAACTATTATTCAGTACGAGACATGTAGTTTTGTCAAATAGATACACCACGGTAATAACATGCGAATGGTCACAACAATTTTATGCCATTATTCACTATACAATGTCCATAATATAAAAATATTACTCGCATTTGCGTTTGTGGTGTGCGTTTAAATAATGCCAACGTATTGTTGCTAGTGACGCAATATTAATATTATAAGTATTTGCATAAACGTATGTGGATCCAGAAACAATCACTTAATCACAGTTGCACTACACCAATAATAAAACGTTATTGGAGTGTGTATCTATTTGATCGGCTTAGTGTTTATGTACAATTTATCTAAATATATGTAAGGTAGACATCACCAATGTTTACCAATGCGTTATATTATTGCACTATGAATCCAAATGGTACTGCAAAAGTTAAAGTTTGTCTTTTTTAATAAATAGCAAATATTGAAAGAAAAATTATTAGAATTACATTCATACATGAAAGGATTTGTTATTCTGATAGATGTTAAATTTTCATAATTTATTAAAAGATAGTTATTTATTTATGTATGTATTAGGGGCATCATTAGGAGATTATGACATGACGGAATGTTTAAAGCCTGACGAAGAAGGGCGTTTAATTTCCGCAGATCAATTATCGGCAAATATACTCGTAATACATACGTATTATTCGATTTCAAGTGTTGTTAACAAGTGTGCCGATGCCAATTTTAATATGGTGTAGATCGTGTGTTACGATGTTGTTATGGTTCCTGTGTTTGAACTGTTAAATAATTCGCTTTGAAAATGGAAATTCAAAAATCAGAAAACGTTTACTCAAACGGAATAATCATTATCTATAAAATTCTCTGCAGAACAAGATTAAAATTACTCAAAGTATCTGTGTGGGATGAGGGACGATAGAATATTTTTTATAAATATTGATGATATATGGTTAGAATATATAATCCGCTTATAATGGACTCGGATATAATGGAAATCCGGATATAATGGACAAAGTTTATAGGTCCCAATTTCAATCCTATTTAAACATGTGTATTTTAATTCGCTTATAATGGACTTGTTTATAATGGACTTTCGGTTATAATGGACTATAAAACCACGAGAAATCCACTATAAACGGAACGTTTTGGTAATTCCCCTAAATATATACAATAAAATTTGATATTCAAACCGCTATTTGAAAAGGTGCTTTCAGAGTCGTGTGTGCGCTTTTGAATGAATAATACATATTTAGATAACATGGGGAAGCATATTAAAAATCGCAAATCATTTTCATTAAATGAAAAGTTAAAAATTATTGAAGCGATTGAAAGTGGTAAATCGCAAAGTACAATGTGTAAGACTTTAAATTTAAATAAACGTTTTCTAAAAGATAAAAGTAAAAAAATCAATAATTCTGCAAAATAAATTTTAATTCTAAGAAAGTCACAAAATATACGATTCGAAAATACCGCCCTCTCTCCCCAAACAATAGCCGAGGCTATTGTAAAACTCCCGCCTCACTCCCTCGAGATTTCTAGGGGTTATTGTCCCGAAAATTCTAAACAGTTGAACTTGCAACTGTTGCAACCTTTACGTTTGCATAGCTAGATACGAATGACGGGCAATCTATTGCTCTCGATCATCGGACTTATGTATGCGCACGCGGAGTGGCATCGTACATACGTTGCCACATCGCATTACGTTCCATACGTATATTGTTGCGTATGTCCCGTAGCGGGTTGGACCTATCGGTATGTCTGACGAAGCTCAGGTTGGAGCGAATAGTTAAAATAAAATTTCATCAAGTAAAGGCTAAAACAATCCTATATTATATTAAACGAACTGAAAAAAAGATTGTCACACCTGTTCCACTTAATGTTTCAGAAATATATGTGTAAAATGTTTCAGAAATATACGTGTATAATTTTTAACGTATTGCGAACAAACATTATATATTTGCATCTTTGTTAAGCACAATTATGAAAGCTATGCATGTCATATAGTTACATTGACTCGTTAATTTAGTCGAAATTTATAACGCATCGGTAATCTTTGGCGAATTTTTACCTTCTCTGAAATAATGTACAACAATTAGATACATGCCTTAGCTAGAAGTTATACACAAATATCAGTTCTTTAGAGTCTTACATTAATAGTGTTCTAGAGCAGCGGCGGCTCGTGCATCAAAAATGTGGGGGTTGCAAATTTAGTGAATACTAATACAGTAGGTAAACAAGGTAGGTCACTAAGTATGTTTTATTAAAAGTAATTTTGCTAAGGTACATATAAAGAAGAAAAAAGGCTTTTAAAACTCACTGATTCTGATCCTGATTTTATTGAAGCAAAAAATCCATGCGACGATCTTTCGCAGTCGCAAATTTATCTTTCTTGAGAAAGCAAGTTCAAAAGCTCCACAAATACTTACACAATTAATTATAATGTTCACTACATATCGATTGTACTTAACTTTCTCGTTGTGCAATGCTATATTTCTTCGATATGCACTATCCATCTGAGCAGCAATATCCACATTCCCAAAAAGCGATAATTGAACTACATTTTTCATATGCCTTTGTGATATACTGTGTTTTTTAATTCGATCGCTTGAATGATTTAAATCAGTTAAACCCATTTTCGTCCATAATTCTTCACCTTCAAATAGTAAGCAAGGAAAGCAGAATAATGCATTTTTTATACTACAACCGCAAATCCACAAATGTTTATTATAAATATCCTTATTAAATAGTCTATTAAAAGTTCGCGTCTTACTGGAAATCGTTTGTTTCAGATTTAAATTCGGAACAGGTCTGCCCAACCGCTTTATTTCAATTTTTTCGGCGTACGTTCTTTTATAGAACGGATCCACTATTAAACTCTGCACCGAATTCATTATTATTTAAAAATAAAGAGCATAAACACTTTTAAACACACAAATACAACTTTTTTATTCGCTTTTATACCGTTGCACCGTAAGCAAGAAATATGTCTAATGTTTTGGTTGCACTGCTGCTGCAACACTATTGTCGTTTATGGAGATATACCCGAAAGACGTTCGACAAAGTTCGTCAGCCGTATAGGGATATATACGTTCGTGGATTGCAATGAGTCTGCAAACCAAGTGTGTTATTCTCTCATTTATTTAACGTATTCATATCCAATTAGATATACCTATTATAAGTAATTTATAATAGTTCATTTATTCTGTGAGGTAGTACAAATTTTTAATTTAAAAAATGTAGAATTACGCTTTTTTTCATTAAATTAAATCTATTAGTTTTGGTGGTTGCGCAAACTTGCAAACCATAGCAGAAACCGCCACTGTTCTAGAGACATTAATCTAACACTTAGACTTAGATATAAATAATATATATATATATATATATATATATATATATATATATATATGTACGAATTGGGTCTTATATTTATATTTCAGTTATTTTTAGTTTTAGGTACTTAATCAATTCCTATGTGTGGCGGATTTAGTTTCATTACATTATTTATTTAATGTTTTATTTAGTTTATGGATACATATAATAATTTAGCAGGAACTTGGCACTTTTTCATTTCATTTATTTTTTAACTTTAAATATGTAATTTACTAGAAATTATGTATTATTTTAGACCGGCATTCTTAGTCGGCTCACAGAGGCGTGAACCAGCGATAGGTTCGGGAGAACCTATCGCTAGTCCAGCGCTTCGTGTGCTATGTGAATGTAAAAAAAGAAAAATTTAGTATATCGATGTGAGACCACGCCGATGAAAGTGATTTCTTCTCGAACGGCAAAGCTGTTACAGAAAAAGAAAAATACGCTTATTGTTGGAAGTCCATTAACTCGTGGCCAGATGGCACCATATTCCAAAAAAGAAAAATTTAGTATATCGGCGCGAGAGCTCGCAATCAAGCGTTGTTACAAATGATATAAAAATGTGTAAAAGCATATCTGTATTTGTACACAAGGACATACAGCACGTATTTACCAGCGTTAACTTCAACCACAGGTGTCATTTGATAGGACAAAATTCACTACTTGACCGGAAAGCGATCCATAGTTTACTTCATAAACCCGCATTGATAAAGTCGTTAGCAGAAACGCATGCGTCTGTGGTTGAAGTTAAGGCTGGTAAATACGTGCTCTATGTCCATGTGTACAGATAAAGATATGTTTTTATACGCATTTTTGTATCATTTGTATGTGTATGTAGTACATGAATATGTGAACAGCTATGATAATGTTAAGTTGTTTATAGACTTATTTACAAATATGCGTAGGTGTAATTCTGTAGGTGTAATTCGAACTGAAAGCTTTTTTCTAAATAACGCGCACTTTTATTTCAGTAAATCCAACGCACTGACGCCCGCTGTTTGGCTACCTAAGTGCTGGTCTTTATGTATTGTACATACATACTAGCAGTGTTCAAAAATATGAAATGGTTAATTAAATTATTGTAAATTAACACCATCAAATGGAAAGTATGAGAATTGCTTTACGGAAAATGAAACTATTTGTTGTGTTTGTTTGTGAAGAAAGTGGTATTATTATTGAGTAGGCCATGCGTTTATTTAAATTTTCACTCTCATCTGACGTTTAGTTTGACAGGTACAGTTGCTTAAAGAAGCCGTGTTTACTGAAATCTGTAAAATGGATAAAATTCGTGAATTGACGATGGATGATTAACTGAGTAGTTGTTTGGTCTATTTTCCATCGTTTGTAAGATTTGAATAATCCGAGGTTTCGGCAGTCAATCTACTGCCGTCTTCAGGGTAGTCAGGGACGGTTGGATTCATGGTGAAGGTATTGTGCTGTATGAATCGGTTTTCTATATACTTTAGTTGTGATTGTACCGTTTGTGTTTTTACATACTAGGACAACAAAGATTGGAATTTTGTCGTCCTACTTAACTCCCATAATGACTTTGCTGGATTCTTCTATGTTTTTAAGGTGTTCATTTAGCTCTTCTTCTCCTTGTAGTCATACGACGAAGGTATCATCTACATATCTGAGCCACATTTTTAGTTTAATTTTTGCAATTTGTAGAGCATATGTATTTTTGCTTTTTGTTAAAATCCCTCTCTACATATATATCGCTTTGTATAGGCGCTAGAGGAGATCCCATTGCCATGCCAAATTCTGTTGATAGAACTTATCTTCTACCTGAAAGTATGTTGTATTTTCACAGATGAATACAAGTTCCACGATGGCATTCATATTTAATGATGTTCTTTCTTCTAGCGCGGCGATTCTGCACAGCTCGTCTTCTACTATTGCTAGGGTAGGTTGCGTTTGTTCGTGAATAGACTAGTGACATCAAAACTAACCAATTTGCATGTTCTTCTGTTTTTTTCTATGAAGTCCTCCGTATTAATTATTGCTGACGTTGTTCTACACATATAGGTGTAATTATATTCAGTAGGAACCTGGTTAGACAATTTGGGTGAGATGGAGAATTCCTAGAACTGACTATTGGTCGTAAGGGTATATCCGGTTTACGCATTTGAGCAAGCCACCACATCTATATGGATTACCAAAGATCTATAATACCTTCACTATAAATCGAACCATCCACACAATGTTAAAGTTGGAGTAGTCAGGTGTTTATACGACAGAGCAATCAACATCTGCTCAGATGAAAGAGATAGAGAAGAGGAGCTGAAGAACGTAACAAACACATTAAAGCAAAATGGATATACAGAAAAACGTCGTCAAAAGTTAGGGAGAATAAAGTAGCACAAGAACAACAACAGCCCAGCGTGTGCAGCACGGTAATCCCGTATAACAGAAAAAAATAGATCAGAGCAGCCCTGAAGACAACAAATACCATAAAATCCACCCTGACAGAAACAAAACTAGACAGTGAAAATCAGAGAACCAAAGACTATATCTACGAAGTACCATGCGAATGTGGAAGAAAATACATCTAAGAAACAGGGAGATTTCTACAAGTCAGGATCAAATGACATCAGAATGTGGTCTGGCTGGGAAAAACCGATAAATCACGCCAAGCTCAATATGCCTGGGAAGAGGGACACAGGATTACATGGGGCAATGAATAATCCTGGGAAAGAGGACCATCAGACCAAAAGAAAGCTGAAAAAGACAGCACATATGGCCATAACACGAAACGCTATCAGTACACCGAGCCTGGAGATAAACGGAAAATTGTACAGAGAAGACCTACAATTACAGTAGCAGAGACAGAATAGACAAGATTACCCAAGGCCCACACAACACGGCGCAGTAATGTAGAACATAAAAATTACAACTTGCAGCTTAAATAGAGGTTTTAAGAAATAATATTCTGCCCTCCTAAATAGCGTAGTGGTTAGTGTGCTTACCAAAAAGTCGTACTGCAAAAAGTCGTTCCCGTAATTCAAGTGATTCATTTTAAGTCACGTCTTCCGCCAAATCATGCTCGTATTTGCCAAAAAGTTTATTTTGGTTAAATACATAAATGTGAATAGTATTTTTTTGATTAATGAAATTATCCATTAGATGTTCGATATGTTCATTTAACTTGATTACAGAGTATAATTTAAATCGTTTCCAACTAAAAAAGAATAGCGTTTAAAATGCATAAATTTTATAATATTCGTGTATTTAATTTGAACTGAATTTGCAGTTAGTTCTAGGTGAGACATTATGCACAAATAGTAAAAAGTAAACAATTATGTAATTTAAAAAAAGGTATTTTACAAGATGTTCATGTATAGACTGTGTATATGCTCAATGACATGGAAACTGCAACACCAAGAAGTGGTGCGAATTTTTTGACCAAACTTGGTAGAAACGTATAACTAGTTAAACGTAATAATTGATTAAAATTTTGTTGCGATATATCAAGTGGTCATGGCACTTCTGACACTTCATTCAGTTTTCGCTGACATTAATGTGTGGTGTATTTATTGTTTGTTTCAAATTTATTTCAACGGTTTTGTCTTATTATACTTTTGTTTAACGTGTTTAGAGAGTTTTATTATGCCCAGAGTGCGGCAATGTGGAAATTATCGCCAATTAAGCGAATTCGACAGAGGTCGAATTGTTGGTTTGCGAGAAGGTGGTTTTTCATACAGGGAAATTGCAAATCGCCTTAACCGGAAGCAATCTACCATTATGCGCTGTTATCAATCATGGACTAGGGAGGGTCAGGAAAGACGCCGAAGAGGAACCGGAGGCCGAAGAAGAACTAATGGGATACAGGACCGCCGCCTTCGCCTAATGGCACTAAAAGACAGGTTCTCCAGTACCAGATCAATTGCTGACGTGTGGTTAGGTAATCAAGGTCGTCCAGTAACCCTTCGAACCGTTTATCGCCGAATTAGGGGTTTCGGCTACAATCTTATCGTCCACATCTTGTGTTCCCACTTACGGCTCAACACCGACAGCAACGTTTGGAGTGGTGTAGATTGCGAATGCATTGGATCGTGGAGTGGCATAAGGTGGTGTTTAGTGATGAATCTCGATTTTGTCTAGGGATGCATGATGGCCGTATGAGGGTCAAACGAAGACGTGGGGAACGTAGTGATATTCAGTTTTCCGTTGAAAGGCATGTGCATCGAGCAGTTGGTGTTATGGTATGGGGTGCTATAGCATATGGGAGTAGGTCTCAGTTGGTGTTCATCCAAGCCACCATGAACGCCCAGCGTTACATTGATGAGGTGGTAGAACCCCATATTCTTCTATATCTTCAAATGCTCGAAGACCCACTTTTCCAGCAGGATAATGCCCCTCCCCACGTAGCGAGAATTTCTATAAATCGCTTCGAAGAGGCTCATGTCAATATCTTGCCATGGCCACTCAAATCCCCCGACCTCTCGCCAATAGAACATGTGTGAGACATTATGGGACGCAAACTTATGAATTTAGCAAATCCCCCGCAGACACTAATAGCTCTCCGGCATGAATTACAGGTTGCTTGGGACTCCATACCCCAAGAGGATATCGACCACCTAGTCGAATCAATGCCACGAAGAGTGAGGGAGTGTGTAACTAATAGGGGCGGCTCGACACATTATTAATAAAAATTATGTTAAATTGTGTTAGTCTTTTGTTTTTTTTCTTTGAAATTTTAATCAATTATTGCCTTTGAATAGTTATACGTTTCTACCAAGTTTGGTCAAAAAATTCGCACCCCTTGAGGATATCGACCACCTAGTCGAATCAATGCCACGAAGAGTGAGGGAGTGTGTAACTAATAGGGGCAGCTCGACAAATTATTAATAAAAATTATGTTAAATTGTGTTAGTCTTTTGCTTTTTCTTTGAAATTTTAATCAATTATTGCCTTTGAATAGTTATACGTTTCTACCAAGTTTGGTTAAAAAATTCGCACCCCTTCTTGATGTTGCAGTTTCCATGTCATACAGTATACGTTGACTTATTGTAATGAATTTCGCGTAAGTTTTGCTGTACCCTATTTTCAATACTGCGATTATTAATTTTACCTACTGAGGATGACAACTTAGTTGTCGAAAGTGTATTCAGAATACGAGTATTAATTCTGGTAAAGGGTTTTATACCTGTTTTTAAGGTTTTTACCTAACCACAGTCTTCAAAAAAGACTTTTTAATTATATAATTAATAATTCCACAAAAAAACTTTATTGTAACTCGGCAATATTATTTCGAACTTCGTTTCATTATCGGGACTAAAACTCTACAAAAGCAAAACAACTGCGCTCTAATCCCACAAGTACAGTTAAAGCAGTACATTTAATAATAGGAAAGTACTAAAATTAATGACGTCATTGACTATTTACATATTCCCTGTCTTAATAGCCCTGTATTTCAAGCACATCTAAACGGGTAACTTTGCGTCCTTGATGTAATAACTTAAAATCTTGGTCTTTAAGCTAGCGATTATTCTCTATGCAATGTTGGGAAAGTTCTGTACACTTAACATTATTTATTATAAGCCTTTGGTGTTCTTTAATCCTAATCGCTATACTTCGGCCGCTCTGACCCACATAATATACCATCTACGACTGTGATACGTTGCCGAGAAACATCAATATTATTACTGCTTGGTGCACAAGCAAATTTCAATTAAATATTAACAAGTATGCTATTGTTACTTCAGAAACTTATTTCAGAAACAGGCAGATTTTTTTTTATTACTATTACATTGCTGAAGACGCTGCTATTCAAGGGAAACTAATAAAAGATCTAGGTGCTTTATTTGATGCGCAGCTAAAATTTACGGGGCACATAAAACTTTGCTTTCGATCGCTAGGCTTCATTATAACAATGTACAGAAGATTCTTCAATATATTCACGGTAAAAACTTTATATTATAGTTTGGTCCGTTCTAAACTTGAATACGCCTCCGTGGTATAGTCTCCCATATACCGATAGGACCAGCTCTCAACGGGCCATACCGAGCAATAAGTGGCAACAGCCGAATCCCCTCTACGCGCAATAGCTTACATTACCATACATTGCAGAGTTATGAATTTAGTAAGACTTAAACCGCGCAAGGATATAGTCGTTTGCATATTCGTTCTGTATAAGTAATTTGCCCATTTGTTTCAGATATAAAAAGGTCGTTATATCTCCAAGTTATTATTATTGTATTCTTAGCTGCTACGGAAAAGTAATTTTAAGTAATAAAAAAACAATAACGTTTTCTAAAAGATAAAAGTACAAAAACCAATAATTCTGCAAAATAAATTTTAATTCTAAGAAAGTCACTAAATATAGGATTCGAAAATACCGCCCTCTCTCCCCAAACAATAGCCGAGCTTATTGTAAAACTCCCGCCTCACTTCCTCGAGATTTCTAGGGGTTATTGTCTCGAAAATTCTAAACAGTTGAACTTGCAACTGTTGCAACCTTTACATTTGCACAGCTAGATACGAATGACGGGCAATCTATTGCTCTCGATCATCGGACTTATGTATGCGCACGCGGAGTGGCGTCGTACATACGTTGCCACATCGCATTACGTTCCATACGTATATTGTTCCGTATGGCCCGTAGCGGGCTGGACCTATCGGTATACCTGCCAGCAGACTGCTTCGGAGAAAATTCAAAGAAGATTCTTGAAATATCTTTCCTTCAGAAGTAGTGGAATATATCCACCGCGTGGTGTAGACTACTTTTTTGAAAGAGTTTGGCATGGAGTTTTTGTCGAAAGGGAGATATATTTCTAGTGCTAACTTTTTAATGAAAATTATTACGAATAGAATTGATTCTCCATCATTGCTTGCCGAAGTGCAATTTTTTGTACTAAATTATGGCACACGATCGACAACTGCATTTTTGGTTCCTCATGCGAGAATCAGTGTTTTAGCTAAAGCACTAATAGTTTACATTGAAAAAACGTAAACACATATCAAGTGGATCATTTTGATTTTTTGTGTAAGAAATAAATTAATTGTTTTTCTATCTATACCTTTCCAACTTCAAATTGAGAATACTCAACTTCAAATCGAGAATAACCAACTTCAAATTGAGAATAATCAACTTCAAATTAAAAATAATCAACTTCAAATTGAGAATAATCAACTTCCAATAGCAAAGGTCAGTGTTACTGAGTCTCATTTAGCGTCAGTGGTAAAACATTTACTGACATTTCCATACCTTACATTAAAAACGCGACGCTGCCAAAGTTAAGCAGCAAATTTGTGCTGTATATAGCTGTCAAGGTGACTGGAGAGGTTTTGCGATTATATTGGGCGTTAAAAAATCGACTGCCTACCAATGGGAAAAAAATTAAGAGAATGAGGAAAAGCCAAGTGGGGAACAAATGTTTGTGAAAATCACGGAGGAGCATAGTCGATTTATCGTTCAACACATTGAAGAAAACCCAAAATTAACATTGAAAAGACTTAAACTAAAAATGGAAGTGCAACATCGAATAACAGTATCTAAAAACACTTCGAAAACATTTGGACAAATTGTTGTTCACATTGAAAGACATATGATAAGAACCTGAAAGAACAAATAGTGATGAAAATAAGATAATACGTTGTGAGTATATTCAGCAACTTTTAATTTATCAAGCGGATAACGTGCCAATTATATACATGGACGAGACAAATTTTAATTTATTCATATCAAGAAGACAAGGACGATTAAGAAAGGGATCCTGCTGAAATATATATGAAATATAATAGCTGGTTGCCGCTGAGTCAATATACACGTTATATGCTGTATTGGTAATATGGGAATGATTCACAACGAGATCAGGGAAGGTGCCTTCAGAATGGAAGACGCAAATCAATTTGTCCGTCAGTGTTTGCGTGCAGCCTATAACATTTTTCAAACTCATGTGGTGTTGGTAATTGACAATGCTCCGTGCCATTCCGGTATAGAAACTGTGTTTACTGAAAGTGAATTCAGCAACCATAAATTGCTAAGACCTTACAGCCCAATGTTAAATCCAATTGAAAATGACTTGGTCCAGCTTAAAAACTGCTGTTAAATGGGGGTTTAAATCTGAGTTTGCCATATATTTTAGCTGGCGAGGGCAGAGCAAATTTAAACCAGACGGAGTTTTATCTACAACGATTAGAGGAGATAATACATACTAATGTTAATGCAATAAATCCGGCAAACTATCCAATAAATGTAGCGCATATTTAACGATTTATACCGGACGCATTAAATTTGAACGATCTAATCATGTAATTTACAAACTCCATTTTTTAATTGTGTTACTTTGCATATTACAATATAATAAAAGCAATTTTCATTTGTAATTGTTTGTTCTCATGTTGGATCTGTTTATTTTCAATTTGAATTTTTTTATTCTCGATTTGAAATTGATTATTCTCAATTTGAAATTATTTGTTCTCATTTTGAAAGTGTTTATTCTCAATTCGAACTTGATTAATCCCAAATTGAAGTTGAAAAGGTATAGAATTAACACCATAACTTATGTACATATATTTGTATTTCGATATTATCCTACAAGTAGAATCCATATATTGGATAATAAAGTGTATATAATGGGAAAAACATGTCCTCTTAACATTATTTATCACTCCTATATTTCTTTGGTGTTCTTTAATCCTAATCCCTGTACTTCATCCTCTTTGACCCAGACACGGGGGTGGTTCGGAAACAATGTGACCTAACAAAGAAAGCGCAAGCTTTTTGGACAAAAAATATTTTATTTTTCAATATAGCCGCCTGCTCGCTCAACGCACTTACCAACGATATTCTAAATTAGCAATGCCTTCATTATAGGTCGATGCATCCAAATCCTCGAAATAGCTATTTACAGCAGTAATTACCTCGGAATTAGACGAAAATCTTTTACCGCCGATATTTGCAGGTTTGGAAAGAGATGATAATCGCTAGCAGCCAAATCTTGGCAATAAGGCGAATGAGGCACTAATTGAAATCCCAATTCATGAATTTTTGCCATGGCAATTGCAGACTTGTGGGCAGGTGCGTTATGCTGATGGAAAAACACTTTCTTCTTTGCCAAATGAGGCCGTTTCTCTTTGATTTTGTCGCTTAATTGTTGCAAAAAATTGCCATAATAGTCGCCATTTATTGTTTTCCCCTTTTTTTAAATAGTCGACCAAGATAATCCCATGAGAATTCCAAAAAAAAAATAGTTGTCATAATCTTTCCTGCTGACAAAACCGTTTTTGCCTTCTTTGGCGGCGGAGAATCTTTTTTTGTCCATTGTTTGGATTGTTCTTTGGTTTCGGGAGTGTAATGGTGGACCCAGGTTTTATCAACGGCAATGAAGACGCGTACAAAGTCCTTCTGATTGCGGTGAAAAGGTGCCAAAAAGTAGCGAGAAACGCTCAAATGATTCAGTTTTTGATCCGATGTGAGTAACTGCTGTGTAAAAGCGGCATCCTTCTGATTGCGGCGAAAACGTGCCAAAGGTCGCGAAAAAGACACAAACGATTCAGTTCTTGATCCGGTGTGAGTAACTGCGGCACCCAACGCGCCGAATATTTTTTCATTTCATACTGTCATTTGAGATGCCTACAATGTCTACTATCTCGCGCACTTTTATTCGACGGTCATCCAAGACGATATGGTGAACTTTTTCAATCATATCCGGAACAGATGCCCACTAGGGGTTCATCATTTGTACTCATACGACTACGCTTAAATTGGGCAACCCAGTTTTTAATCATTGAAAACGATGGAGCGAATAAAAAGTTTTTAAATAAAAGCGAAAAAATATAAGAACATGTTTTTGAGACGGTCTGTATACATAGTGTATGTGTGTGTGTGTGCCATCTATGTAAGTTTTATGCCATCGACTGTTATTAAAAGGAAAAATGCTGACCTGTGAGCACTAGACCCACTCGTCCATATCAAGACGCCATTGTGCTTGCTTACGGTGTAATATTTAGATATTTGCCGATGAAATTTAAATGTTCGTATTTGTACCTGCGCGAGCGCAGTTTTGTGAGTGGTTGCAACACCAACATTTACATAATGCACAATTCCTTGGTAATATCTTATTTTCTGATGAAGCGAAGTTTCACAAGAAATGGTGTATTTAATTTTCACAATGTTCATGAGTGACAAATGCAAAACCCCCGGGCTAGTAGACCAGCTCACCTATTTTCTTGAAATGTATGGATCGGTATAATAAATAATTACATTGTTGGGCCATGTTTCATGCCGCCGCGTTTGAACGGCTAAGTTTATATGGATGTTTTACAGAATATTCTGCAGGGATTACTAGAAAAACATTCCTTTGAATACTCGCGTGTCGATGTGGTATCAGCATGACAGGTCACCTGTATATTTTGTACGCGGGGTACGAACTAGAAAACGTTAAATCGCTCTCAAAATAAAAATAAATTAAATTTATTGTGCTGTAATCGGATATCTTAAGAAGTAGGTGATTTGTTTTTTTTTTAATCGTAGACGAATGTGTTTACATATAGCGAACATGCATCGACCTTTAAACCAAATGTTTGTTTTCACTCATCTGTTGGCGTGTAAATAGAAATAATTTCATGAAGTAAAGTCTGATATTAAAAAGCAAACGAAGGGATATTTATTTACGAAGTTTTAATTTTTGGAAAGGTCACTGGACTAGGTGTTTGAAATAAATAAACAGCGACTTCTTCTATTTTATCACTAACCTACCTCAACATAATATGCACTGTCTAACATAAAAACGTTGACTTTTTTTCAAAAATTAACACAATCGAAAAAAAATTGAAATGCTTGACGTACATATACATACTGTTTATATTATGTCAACGAATATACGAACACCCTGTATATATATATATATATTATCGGCATATCACCTTTCTCTACACGCCCTGGTCTGGCATCGGCTTTACGAAACTTAATAATAAATAATGTTAGGTGAACAGATTTTCCCGACATTGTATAAAGACTAAAAACTGACTTAAACACAAAGACTTAATAATCAGTAATATCAAGTTGTTACATCAAGAACTAAATGTATCCTTGTAGATATTCTTGAAATACTGGACTATAATATTAATAAAGGGGAGAATTTTGTCAATGACGTCACTAATTTCAGTGCTTTTCCACTATTATATCTACTGTTTTAATTATATTTCTGAGGTTAGAGCGCATTTGTTTTGGTGTAGTAGTCTTGATAATGAACGAAAGTTTGGAACAATCTTCTCGAATTAGAATAAAGTTTTCGTGAAATTATACTAAGTGTTTATTTTTTAGTATATTAGCGTATTACCATAGTATTAATAACAAAGACAACAAATCGCTGTACCATATTATAACTAGAAATAAAGATTTTTACAATTTTATGTAAAATGATATTTTTCCGTTGGATTATTTTGTTTTTATTTAGAAAGAGTTCTTATTTTATCTTATAATATTAGTTCATCTTTTACTTCTAAATTAAAATTCTTGGGCTTTGTTGAAGTTTCGGGTTGTAATTGTTTATATTTTAATTTTTTTAAATTTTCTAATAGGTGACAAATGTTTTGAAACTAGTATTGTAAAAAGGCTGCATTTGAATAACCTGCGAAAGCTTGCGTCTTAATACAACTATCGCGGAAAATGTAGTGAGAAGTAAAATAGAGGTAATGTAATTAAATATTTACTGAAATTAAATATTTAATATTTTGCGGTATGCGTCATGGAATGTGTTTTATTATTACCGTTTCTACATACAATGAATATCTACATAATGGAACGTAATATTCTGTTAGAATCACTAATACTAAGTGAAATATTACAGTGAATACTAAGTGAAATATTACAGTGTTGTCTCCATCAGAAATTTATACTAAGTTTCTTACTTTATGAAATTGAGCGATTTATAATAATTGTTTTATGGGTCTTCAGAAAAATTCGGCGTATAGTAGGTTTTGGAAAAAACACGTTTGTCCGTAAGTCTATTGATTTAGGACAAATTTCAGAATATGGTCTTAGCTCCGACTTTGATAAAGTACATAGGAAGTTAAAGGAAGTTTTGAAGTTGGAGATTACGAATATGAAAAAAATTTGTAATGGAAACTACCCACTTCCAAAATATTTACATTTTTTATAAACTAACCTCAATTAAAAATTTGTGTATTTATGCATAAATTTTGGTTTATTTTGATTTATATTAAATTTTAAATGTCACATGCCTGTCAAAAATTGTCAGAATCCTATATCAAAAATAGTATTGTACACTATTGCATTTTAAAATGGTATTTAATTACGTATACAAAGCATTCATGCTTGAATCGTATTTTCGAAATGATCAGAAGATTAATGAAGAATGGAAGTACTCCATCCAAGATTGCATAGAAGAATTTTAAGATGAATTTCCAAACCTTCTTTTTTATAATACTTTTAAGAAGACACTTAATAGAATTGTTCCAATTTTTCGACAAACGGGAGTGTAAAACGACAAAAAGATAATGGGCAACCAAAAATACGGACAGAAGAAGTGATTAATGTTGTTAGACAAAAGATGACTTATGCTCCAAAAACTTCGATACGGACTCTCATTCAACAAACTAAAGCCAAAATTAAATAAGCTAGTAATTAGACCAACCTGAGATATGTATGCGTGAAGTACATGATGAAAAACGCAAATGAAAGGAGAGTGGAAAGACAAGAACGAAAACGATGTGAAAGATTTGTGGAGGAATAGAAATGAAAAATAGCAGGAGACAACACACTAATAAAGAATTCCGAAGAATAAAGTGATAAAAATAAACAGAAAAATTCCATGGTGATGGTCTTATAATAACTAAAGTAGGAAACCTATTTCAACATATTCAATATAACACTTATTTTACGAAACGCGTCCTCATTAGTTGCTGCTTATTTCCCATTCTAGTTTAGTTGAGTAACTAGGTTAGCATAACATTAAGTAAGTAAGTAGATTATTAAGTAGTCGATCCAGCTAGCTAATCCTGGCAGGATAGCCATGTATTGTCCCCTGATCCTCGTTACTGCATCATCTCCGAGGTGGACTCATTAGAGCCCGGTTTTATTGGTAAAATAAATAATATATTCGGGAAGAATATAAAACAACATTTAATAAATATTTAACAATAACATTACATGTTACGATGTTTCATATGTACAAATGGATTAGATCGGATTAGATTAGATTTACAAGACTGACTCGTTCTCCTCTGTCTTCAGTATATATATATATATATATATATATATATATATATATATAGATATATATATATATATATACATATATATATATATATATATATATATATATATATATATATCATATCTACTTACTTAATAACCTAGTTACTCAACTAAACTAGAATGCGAAAGATGCAGCAGTTGATGAGGACGTGTTTCGTTAAATACGTGTTACATTGGATATGTAGAAATAGGTGTCCTACTTTAGTTATTACAGTCTGACAAAGATAGTGTTACGTGGACGGTCAATTAATGAAGGGAAGGAAAGGCCGTGAAAAAGAGGTCAGCGAAGCTATGCAGAACTGAAAGAAACTTGTAATTCAAAGCTTCCAGCGTCATTTTTATCATTATATAACAAGCAATGTCAAGATATGTAAAGCGAACCTTGAAACTTGTTTACCCTATAAATTGCTTTTTGTGGTTTAATATATTTGAAGCTTAAATTTATTTAATTTCGCCCCAATAGGTTAAGTAAAAGATTATTTACCTACGTTAAACAAACAAAATGTGAAAATTACTTACACACAACATAAAATTTCAATTAACTATTTAGTAATTTTTAGCTTAACTTTTCAACAGGAATGGATATGAGTTCGTAAGTTTATACTCTATTGTGCTTTTTATTCAAATTATTTTAGGAATTATATATTTTAAGGAACTCTATAAATTGGTTGAATGAAAAATTGTCGTTTAAACTATACTAACACTTAAAAAAGTTTAAAACCTCCTTACCACGTTAATATTCGTGTCCTAAATACGTCTTTCGTTGTCTAAATTGTCATTCTCAGTAGTAAAAATAATAATTACGAAACACGTTTTTAGGATAAGAATTGTAATGTTCCTGTCTTATATTAATACTACTGAAATGTTATACAGGTTGTATTCTAAATAAAGAGACAACATATGATAAATGGAAAGATGTAATTATATAGAACATAAATTAACCCTGAAATTAAGAACACCCTGAAAATTGTATTACGTGACGCCTATGAATTCAAAATATTCAGAATGTGTATAAATAATAAATACCTCACACACACATACGCTACAACTATTCTTTTTGTTATTGTCGGTCAACTTTAAGATAACGTTTTTTATAATATAGACGATCATACAGTGGCGTGACTAAATTTTTTTAAATACCTTTGTCATTTTCTTTCTCGGGAATTTTGGGAAAATATTTTGGATTTGTATTCTATGTATATCTTTCCATTTTTCATACTTTGTTTTTTATTTTAAAGGACACCCGGTATAATTTATATGAACAGATGGTTTTTCGAGTAAGGGAACCGCCCCTATAATAACTTAGTTCGCTTCTTTTTCCTAGTACTGACCTGTTTGTAGTATTTAAAATTCCAGAAAATATATGTAAAAGAACCAGACACCGTAAATCACAAACCTTAAGAAAAATCAAGTTCGTTCTATCTATCTGTCTGTAATAACGAACAAAAGCTTTGTTCGTTATTGCAGGTAAAAACTGTAATATTTTATTTTCCGTAAGTTTGATTAAGTATTTCTAAAGAGTTTCTCATATTACACTCGTAATGGATTAGAAGTTCATCAAATTGTTAACGAACCCATTATACTTAACCCAAAACCAAACTTCTCTTTAGAAAACAAAAATCAAATCAAAGTTTTCTACAAATGAAACAGACATGCATTATACACATCTGTATCTGTACACACATACAGACACCTCGTATTTTCCAACGTTTACTTCAGCCAAAGACACGTGTTTCTCTCTCAGTAGACTTTGTCAGTTTGGCTAGTGAAGTAAAGTTTGATGGATCGCCTCACAGGTATAGCAAATTTTGTCCTATCAGGAGGAACCAGATAATCTAGTGACATCTGACGGACAAAATAGACTACACCTGTAAGGCGATCAATCAAACTTTACTTCACTAGCCAAATCGACGTAGTCTATTGAGACAGAAAGACGTGTCCTGGGCTGAAGTAAACGATGGATAATACGAGGTGCATGTCCATATGTACAGATACAGATGTGTGTAATGCATGTCTGTTTCATTTGTAACAAATACGTAATACGTGCTTAACGTATTGATGTACTCAAACTTGGTACATAGTTTTCTAGGCGAATATTAGCTTCCTAATATTAAAGTAATTAATCTTGCAATTATGAAACGTATTGAAATAACTCTATAGGAGATTAATTCAACACGTATCCGTATTAGTAGTCTAATTATATGCTTGGGTTAGACATGAATTTTAAAATCTTCCGCGTCCGCATATATTGTATATTGAAGTTTAGAAAAATTATTCATGAGTTAAAGCTGCAAACAGCAATTGAGTGACCGGTATGTAGTAGGTAAACGCACCCAATAACCACTACCAATGGACAAATTGATACAAGATTAGAAAAAGAAATAATTCTTTTGAATTATTAAATTGATTGAACTCTCGCTTGGCACTTGGTGAAACATCTTGATAAATTCACGATGAAAAAAGAACACTTGGTTATATGTTTCACTAAATTTTATTTACATAAAATAAGACAATTGTTTCGGACTCTGCAGTCCATTTTCAATTAACATAAGAATAAATTTTCTAAAGTATAAATAGATGTATGTAACTACAAAATAGAGAGGGGATAATGTTACTAACAAATTTTCGTGCAAATGGAAAAGGGGGGTAATCTAAGATACAATAAAATTATTCAATAACTAATTAAATTCAAATAACTGCCCTCATTATCGGCGAAAGGCTAAACTCTGTTTGCTCATTATATGTGTTTGGACAGGTACAAATAGACAGTTAGATCTCTTCTTCAATCATTTAAATAATATCAATAATAAAATACAATTTACAATAGAAAAAGAGAAGGTTAACTGCTTAAACTTCTTAGATCTCACGTTAAAGAAACTGAATAATAAATTAGATTATAGCATTTATAGAAAACATACTTTCACAGATACCCTTATTTCAGCAGATAGCAATCAGCCAAACAGTATAAAAATATCTTCGTTTAACAACTTTATACACAGACTTTTACATTTACCTCTATCTAAACCAAATTATGATAAAGAAGTCAATACCCTGAAGTGTTTGGCTATAAATAATGGCTTCACCCCAGACATAATAGACAATATTATCAAAAAGAAAAAACGTCAACAAATTAATAGTTTTTTGTATGCTTCTTCTCAAAAAGAATCTCCTAAACATAGGTTCATAAATTATGTAGGTAGAACCTCGAATAAAATCACTAATAGATTAACAAAAAACAACATAAAAACTATTTCAGTAAATAAATCTAATTTAGGTAAATTGTGGGCCAACAATAAAGATAGATTTGGAAAAACACAGAAATGTGGAATATACAAAGTCAATTGCATGACCTGTGATGCGTTTTACATCGGGCAAACAGGTAGAAGTTTTCACACTCGTATTAATGAACACAGAAAAGCCATTTTAAATTCTAGGAAATGCTCAGGGATTTCAGAACACTGCATTGATAACAACCATATGATCTCATCGGACAATTTTAATATATTACACTCTTCTTCAAAAGGATTACGATTAAATCTCCTGGAAATATAAGAAATTTCAAATTCGAAAAATAAGTCGTTAAACATTGTAAACGAGCAAACAGAGTTTAGCCTTTCGCCGATAATGAGGGCAGTTATTTGAATTTAATTAGTTATTGAATAATTTTATTGTATCTTAAATTACCCCCCTTTTCCATTTGCACGAAAATTTGTTAGTAACGTTATCCCCTCTCTATTTTGTAGTTACATACATCTATTTATACTTTAGAAAATTTATTCTTATGTTAATTGAAAATGGACTGCAGAGTCCGAAACAATTGTCTTATTTTATGTAAATAAAATTTAGTGAAACATATAACCAAGTGTTCTTTTTTCATCGCGAATTCTTTTGAAATTGTGTAAATAATGAACTCGATAAAAAGTTGTTACGAGGTTACTAAAAAGATTTTTATCTCACTCTTGATAGCTTGATCATTAGTTTAAACAGATGCATTATGACGAAATGTGGCAAATTGTTTTTTGCATTTCCAGGACTTAAAGTTGATGCTTTAGTACTTGTTTGCAAGGACTCAAGTGGGTCATTCGATCCCTATAGAACAAATATTAATTGGGCTCCCTAGATAATTTATTGACTGGTTAAAAAAAAAACAATGTCAAACTTGACAAATTTTTATGACAATTTTTTTTCACGGTACCATTTCAGAAACATTTCATATTGTTTCTCGTAAATTTTACGAGATTTGGAAGGCAGTAGGTCTTCCAACGCCTCTTCTGCAGGTTTTTCTAGGTCAAATTCTTCACAATTTTCACTAATATTTGTAATTTTTGCAAAACGACAGGGCTTGTCGACACCGTAACTATGATGAATTTCATGGCAAATTCGCATATTTAAAATTTGCAATAACGTTCATAATTTTCAATTATCAATTTTGTTGATAATATCTCTGGCTCGGAAGTGAAAAAATACGGGACTAAAGTGCTAAAATCTCTTGAGTGGTTATTACCAACAATCTCCACTCGCTGGATTAAATGCTGCACTTTAGTAGTCCCTGGATATATAAGATACTATTATTTAATTAATTTAATATTATTAAAATACCAACTATCCTTGGTTTCGCCGAAAGCAATTGGCATCCTCTTTCACAGAACATTTTACAGAAATTGTATTTTAAGTTATCATAATAGTCATTATTTGTTTGACGCAAATCCGTTGTTTCTCAATAAACAGCGGCAGCAATAATTGTTGACACTCTTCTAAAACTTTATGTTATTTCCATCCAACTTACTGCATCGGCTCCTTTACAATTTTTAGAGAATATACCACTAGAGTATGTGTAGACGATGTATTTTTAGAAGCACGAAGGAAAATCTAGTTTATGCATCACATATTGTAGTAAGGTAAATTTCTTAAATGATGTACGGAGATGATTTGACGGACAGTGCTTGTTTGTGGAAAAAAATGGGTATTATTTTCGATTCGGCCATACTGTTACAAGAGGCTTTTAAAATTTTACTATCGTCTGACGTTTAGTTTGAGAGATACAGTTGCTTAAGGAAGATGTGTTTAGTGAAAGTTGTAAATTGTAGTAGATAGTATTCGCCGTTTCTGGCGCGTCTCCGCCTCCCTGGCGTCACAGGACGTGACGTAGTAGAAACTTTGAACTTGAAACTTTGTGACGGTCATCCTGACTGTATATGACCTTACGTCAGCTAAATTTGTCGCGGCGATAAGCTTATTTCTGCTGCGTGTGCAGATAAGAGATGGCAAAACAAGTGTAGCGTGTTTTTTTCGTCTGACTCTGACGTAAGCGAAAGATTTGCAAAACAAGTGTTTTTGTCTGGCTCTGACGTAAGCGGCTTGTTTGGATATGCCGCCATTTTGTTGTTTACGTTTGGCGGCAAATTCAAAAGTGCAATTTTGGCAAAGGTTAATAGATATGCCGCCATTTTGTTGTTTATGTTTGGCGACAAATTCAAAAGTGAAATTTTGGCAAGGGGGGCAGAAAAAACGGTCTGCCAGGTCTGTATGTGAAACAGACAGGTCTCTCTTTGAAACAGACAGGTCTGTCTTTGAAGCAGACCTGTCTATTTCAAATCTGTCTGTTTCAAAAACAGACCTGGCAGACCGTTTTTTGTCCCCCTTGCCAAAATTGCACTGTTGAATTTGCCGCCACACGTAAACAACAAAATGCCTGCATATCTAAACAAGCCGCTTACGTTAGAGTCAGACGAAAACACTTGCTTTAACAAATCTTTTGCTTACGTCAAAGCCAGGCGAAAAAAACGCGCTACACTTATTTTGCCAACTCTTATCTGCACGCAGCAGAAATAAGCTTATCGCCGAGACAAATTTAGCTGACCTAAGGTCATATACAGTCAGGATTACCGTCACAAAGTTCTAAGTTCAAAGTTTCTACTACGTCACGTCCTGTGGCGTCAGGGAGGCGGAGGCGGCGCTAGAACCGGCGAATACTATCTACTATCGCTATTTGTGTTGCAATTCAATACTTGTTTTTCAAGTAGATGAATACAATTGAGATTTGGGCATATACCCAACAAACATTGAGCAACGATGATCCTTCGTGGGGTTGCTCGATTTAAATGCGACCAGAAAAAGTCTCAAAAATGAAGAGTGTCCTTGACCATCAAAACGCGTTACCATTCTAGAAATGTTTGAGAATGTTCATGATGTTGTGTTACGTGGGTGAAGAGTATAAGTGGACGAGATTGCGAAGACTGTATGCATGTCGACTGAACATATACACTACATTTTGCATGTCGAATTAGGCATGTATAAGCTCTCTGCCTAGGGATGCAACATCGCTCATAAAAACATCGACGTTAGAACATCGATGTTTTTCATAAATAAAACATCGATGTCGAAAATATCGACGTTTACTAACGATACATCGATGTTTCTTCGATGTTTTTGAAAAATTATTGAGAAGCTGAATTTTTAGTATAAGAATTAAAACACATATAGCAAGCGCCAATTAAGTTGGCGCGAGGAGGGGGTGCGCAGAAGCCGCTTTTAAAAACGTTCACCCCCACTACTCAAGTAATTGTCAGAATACATTTGTCATTGACGTTTGACGGAACATAATGTCTTTGCTAGGGGATCATAAAGTGACACACGCTTAGAGGTTAGAATTTTCTGACATTTGATGTAAAACCAAATACAAATCTCCCCACTACTTTTAGTCCTGCGCGAACTTACCCCTCCTCGCGCCAACTTATTTGGCGTTTGCTTATAGATAATATTAATAATTTATTTGTGAAAGTATGATTTTTTAATAATGGAATTCAAAAACATTAATTTTGATACCCCTGGTGCCCAATAAGCGGTTTCTCTCTTGGGTTATTGTTGCCCCGGCCTCAGAGAACAACCGCTCGACGTTTGCAAAAATTTGCAAACAGTAATAGTGATGTGATTCGCTTCTGCAAATAGTATGCTATTATAAACAAACATCGACGTTAAAACATCGTTCATTGATTAACGATGTATCGATGTTTTTGGGACTTCGACATCGATACTAAAACATCGATGTTTATGAATGATACATCGATGTTTGGAAACATCGATGTATCGTTTGCATCCCTATCTCTGCCAGGTGGGTACCGCCTTTACTGAACTGTATATCAAAATCGTGAGGACGCGAATTTCCAAAGACAATTTCAAACTCCTTAACATTCATCCACTAGATTTTTGCGTCGTTTTGTTACGGTCGAGGACATTTGGCTTCATTACGATGTGCCGGTAATCTCGATAGTGGAGGCAGTCCTCCGCCAAAGAAGGCCAGGACATTCCCTTCGACTGGAACGGCAATGGCCGCGATATTTTGAGAATCGAAGGTAATACTTCTTATCGACAAGGTCGTCAAAGGCCAAACTATCAACGGGACATATTGTGTTTTTCTGGATAAAGTGAAAGGTGCCATTACCGAAAAATGGTAATGGCTCAAAAGTGTTTGTAAGTGCTACTCCTTCATGACAATACACCGTCACGCACCAGTAATTCATCCAGCTTTTTAAAGGTGGATGAGTTACGATTCTAGATTATGCCCTAACAACCACTCTATTCACCGGATCTAGCTCCTTCAGACTTCTACTTATTCTCAAACCTCAAACTGTTTTTCACCGGGAGGTAATTCAAGACACGAGGAAGTTATTAGCAGAAGTAGAAGCAGAGCAGTATTTTGATGACTTTGAAATTGATCATTATAAAACTGGTCTAATGGCAATCCAACACCTTGGGTCCAGCTGTATTAAAGTTGATGGGGAATATGTTGAAAAATTAAAAAAATCGTTGCCGTAACTCAAGTGCTTTTTACTTTTTAGGCTACACTTTCTGTCCAATCATCCTCGTATAATCTTGTTGAATTGAATGTGGCAGACGTATATCGTACTTTACGTCGCAGTCACCAGTTAAATTGTTAGATTTCTTTTAATGGCGGCTCATGCAAATTTGATTTACTGTAGCAGAGACAATATTACTAATAAACCTATTCAGTAACGCATTTTTCTTGCGACGCATGGTTTGCTGACAAGAAATACGTGTACAACGTGTACGAAAAGTCATAATTGGCGTATAAAAATGTTGTGAAAATGGAGCACATTTCTAATATTTAAGAACCAATAAGTAATTAAGACTGAAAAGAGAAAAATTCGACTTTGTTTAAGAAACAAAAATTCTGTTCGTCAAAGGTCAATAATTCAAAAACGTATGTACCCTGCAAAATATGTTTATTTTTTATGATTTACATATTATATAATGGAGTTAGTTACATTTTTTTAAATCATTAAAACTCAATTCGAAATTTTTATAGAAATATTAAAACTGTTAAAAGAATGCGTCGCTTTACCACAGTATAAACCTATCAGTAGAATCAGTTCTTGTCGCCACCTTTGATCGTTTGAAATAAAACCGTAATACGCGCATGTCTCGTACGCATGTCTTCTTTCTCTCTTAAACATGTGATGCAGTAAGCGTAATAGATATCAGACTGTTTGACTTTCTGAATAAACTATGTAGTTTGTGTGTAGTGTGTGAAGTCAAACAGTCTGATATTCATTACGCTTAGTATAGGACATGTTTAAGAGAGTAAGAGAACATGCGCGGGAGAGATGCGCGTGCTACCATTTTATTTCAATTGTTTTCAATACTGAATCTGTTGATAGATTTATATTGATCGGCTTTACTCTGATACGTGAACACGATAAGAAGTTAAATAATTCTGGAATTTAAAATACTGAGAACATGGACGTACTTATATTGTTATATAAGAATATATATATGAATTTAAATATATACAGAGGTTTATTTTTTTTTAGTTAATTATTTTTGATTTCATATTACTTCATAATCTCAATTTTGAGTTATCTTCCATAAATGTATGAGGAATTTTTTGTTATGATGTATTAAAATGCTATACTTAGATCAAAATATGGATATAATTTTTAGAGATACGTATCCTTACAAAATAGGTTTTGTACATAAGTACTTTAAGTGACATGTTCCATTAATAAGTAATACACTGTATAAGAGTCTTATAAAAATTGTGTCAAAACTCTTAGGATTTCTTTTGTAGGAAAATTTATGTGTTCAATTGAAAAAGTTTATCTAGTTTTCATTAATATATTATAAATATTTTGAAGAATGCCTTAAATTAACCTTAAGTCCTAATGTAGTCTATTTATACACGTAATACAAATAACTTAATACAGTAATAGAAAAATGTTAAAAACCGTATCGGTGTATGTATACATGGATATACACAACGTATATTTTACGCATTGGTTACTTCTACGCACGGACCAGTGTTTCGAGCTTTTCTTAGTTCTCGTCAGTCCACGCGGAGTAGCATGCATGCAACTTAAATTTATTTTCTCAAGTGTGGTCAATTGTAATGTAATACCTAATTCAATCGTAAAAAATATGAAGTCGAATTGAACATCAAATAATCATAAATATATTATTCATTAAATAGGTAGTTTGTATTTAGAATGTTGTACTCGTATTTGAAAATACAGTGACCGGCACAAAGACCTCGGTTAATATCTGAAGACACCCAGGATGCGTGAGGCGTGGCTAAAATAGGTCTATCTCTCCCATTTCATGTTGCGTTCTCCTTTTTTTGCCTTAAAATTGTTATCCATGCAAGTGCCATCAGATGTTAACCGAGCTATACGTACTATTTCAGTGATCGCTATGGCTTGGTTCGGTGAGCATCGCGATTTTGTTGTCTGGAATTTATTCGTATTCGGTTCGTACTTTGCGGACATGAGTCTGCTCCTGATAGAAAAACAATTCATGTTTGGGTATCAAACTTTATAGCAACAAGTTCAGCAGTAAAAAGGAAATCTCCTGGCCGACCTCGGCTAATGTGCCCATTGAGAGCTTCCGTCTTGCAATTTCCAAAGCTTTCAGCAGTGAAACACGCAGCCTCCCTGGAACTGTCTGATCCGAGTGTAAGAAGAATCCTGTACAATAATCTCAACATGCATCCCTACAAAATGATGGTTACACAGGAACTGAGTGAAAGAGATTTCGAAACTCGCTTTGTATGAAGACATTCTTAAGATCATGCCCGCTACAGCTATTGTGATTTTTTTCTGACGAAGCGCGCTTCCACGTGGAAGGCACTGTAAATAAACAAAATTTTTGGTACTGGGCTGAATGTAACCCTCGAGAACTTTACCAGTGACCACTTCACAGCCTTCATGTTACTATTTGATGTGGCGTTGCCAAATTTAGTGTGTGGGGTCCGTACTTTTTTGAAGATGGCCAGACAGTAACCGTTAATTCAAATCGCTACTGTTACATGTTAGAGATTTTCGTGCAGCCCAGTTTAACCAATTCAATAAGAACCATGTAGGAGGGGTCTGGTTCCAACAAGACGAAGCTGCAGTCCACACTGCTCGGCGTGTTCGAGAAATTCCGAGGAATTCGTTTCCTGGGCGTCTCCTCTCTTTGCACGGCGACATTGGCTAGCCCCCAAGGTCGCCAGATTTGACGCATTGTGACTATTTCCTTTGGGGATATTTAAAGGCAGAAGTGTACAAACAGCGTTCTACGACCCCGGAAGCTCTTAAGGAGGTAATCACCTAGGTAGCTGTTAGCATTCCGCCAGAAATGACACGAATAGCTAGGACAAACTTCCAAGAACGACTCCGTCAGTGTGTCGGTAATGGAGGTCGTCACTTAATGGACATAATTTAAAAAACGGTAATGTAAAATAGCATAGCGTACGTTATTCATAAATAAAAATACTCTTTCTGTATCTTTGTTTGTTTGTAAGTACCTATTTAAATAGACCAAGTCTTTATGTCGGACCCTGTATTATTAAAACATTTTTTATATTTTGTATTCGTAATGAACTCATTATGAAACCCAAAATAGTATCGAAATAAGCTTCATTTTGATACGCTTTTTTCCATTTTTCAATGTTGGCTTTGTTCGAATACAGAAATAAATATAATACTGCTGTCATTTGGCTTTAAGAATTTAAGTACATATGACAGAAATGATATATGTACTTATATAGAAAAGAAAAATACTACCCAAACAGCGTATATTGTATACAATTGGACAAGATATATTAGTTTCTGTCACTCATGTTTATATTTTTAGATAAAATGTCAACTAATGTTAACGAAAATTATTAAATAATATTTCGCGGATAGCAAGATTTAAATTTGAAAATGTCAAGTATCAATGTGACCAACTGCATACTTTATATAAAAATAAAACTGTGAACTTTCAAATTAAATAATTTCAATTTATTAATGTAGAAGGTGGAAAATAGAAAAAAAATAGCATAAAAAAACTCGTTTCATAAGGTCTTCTGTCGTACTTGTTTTTTAGAAATCTGTATGTGGCATTAATATGATAAGCACACATGAGATACTGCATGAACAGTTAGCTGTGAAAATTATTTGCTTGCATTCGATCCGGCATATTTTGACAGTCGCACAAAAAGGTAGTGTTGATTGGTGCAAAGAATTGCTCAAAAAATACAATTGTGGTGTGTCAGAAGTCGTGTATAACATCTACACAGGTGACGAATTTTGGATCTATGCGTATGAATCCGAAAGCAAACAGCAGTAGAGGGTGTGGGCGTTCCAAGATAAGTCAAACCCAACAGAAATTGTGCACACGAAACACTTTGAAAAAGCAAATGGTCGCCTGTTTTGTTGGCGAAAATGGACATGAGGTTACTGTGTTACTAGAGGATCCGAGAACGGCCTGGTAGTACACAACCATTTGTATGCAGGGGTTTTTGGAGAAATAAGAAAAAACAACCAGCCACGTAAGATCATTCTTCACCATGACAATGCGAGCTCTTATACATCGGCATAAACAACTCAATATTTGAACGGTCAAAACAACGAATTGGTGGGTGGTCATCCTCCGTACAGACTTGATTTGGCACCCAAATGATTTTGATCTTGTACGTGAAGAATATCCTTCGTGGTCAACGATTTTCGGCGCAGAAAAAGCAAGTGATGCGTTCAAAATATATGTTTTGGAGATATCTCAATCAGAATGGAAAAAGTGCTGTGAAAATTGGTTTAAACGCATGCGAGATGCGATTTTCACGGAGAATATTTTGAAAAACAATAAAATCATTTTTAACGATAAGTATTTGTCTTATCTGGATACGTATTATTCACTTCTTGTTAGTAAACATCGATATGCTATATTTTACATGGTATAGTTATCTACCGCCAATTTCCACGAAAATTTCCAAATTGTCAAATTGAAATTGCTATTACTTATGTGAATGAGGTAATAGAACAGCTTAGAGAACTTACTTATTATACTGTCTCTTTAAAAACCCTCCTCGATTGCTCGTCGGATCCTAAACTTGAGCTTTTGCAATTGGACCTGTCTTATGACACCCTTCATTGTACTGTTTTTCCACTTTACTGGTATAGCAACGCTATTAAAACATCAAAAACGATACATTTATAATCTATAATTTAGTACAATTTAATTTTTCAAGAGTGGTGACGTCAAATCTGAAAAAATGTGAAATCGAATTCAACATTAAATAATCACAAATAATTTATCCATAAAGTAGATGATTTATATTTAGAACGTTGTAATTGAAAATATGCGGTTAAAACATTTTCAGATACAACTTGCATTTTACTTCTTTGCATCAAATTTACTAAACTACTTTACTGAACTCTTCCAATTGAACACGTTATACGAGATGTTATCCAGATGTTCCCCGACTGGCGCTGTAGCACGAGCCTCCAAAATAATATAGGCGCGCGCTGTTAAATGGTGGGAGGTATATATCTACGGATATAATGGATGACAAACATGTTCAACGCACGTGCATTATATTTTGTTTTAAGCCCAGAAAAACGACTACTGAAACATATGAAATGATTCAGTAAGCATTCGATGAACAATCAATGAACCGAATACAAACTTTTGAGTGGTTTGTGCGTTTTGAGATCGGTAGAACGTCCACTAATGACGGTGAACGAACAGGGAGACCTGCGGCGTCTACCACGCCCGAAAACATCGCAACAGTTCAAGGGCTCATTCTTGAAGACCGTCGTAGGAGTATTCTTGACATCTGTAATAAAGTTGGAATCGGATATGGTACATGTCAGCGAATTATGATTTAAGAATTTGGGATGAATCGCATTGCAGCGAAATTTGTTCCTAGATTTCACAAGTCCTTTTGATAGATCTGACTCCCTGCAACTTCCCAAAAATGAAAATGAAGCTGCAGCTCTAAAGAGTCGATATTTTGATAGCTTTGGCATCATAAGCATTATTCTACTCTTTCACAGAAAACGAGTTCCTTCTCTGGAACTGGAAAAAGCGCTGTGACCGGTGCATAGCTGCACAAGGAGACAATTTTAAAAGTAACACCAACCGTCAGGAATAAAAGTTAGGTTTAGAATTTTTATAGCATTTGTCCGGGAACATTTGGATCGCACCTCGTATAAATATAAAAACTAGAATTTCCTAATTATTTTAACATTTGTTTTTTTATGCAAACAATAAACAAGACCTTATTTACTTAATTCTATTAATATTTTTAATATTTGTAATTTTAATTTTCATTTTAAATGACACAATTTCTATAAATACTATGCTTTTAACTTTTTCTCCATATTTTTGTTTCGACTTTGCATAAGAACTAGATACATTTATCGTTGTCAACTAATAACGAATTATTAACCTGTCATGCATTGAATTTAGTACTACAATATTTTTGTAACTACAACAGTTTGTAGTATAGTGACAAAACTAGCACATATTTTAACGTTAAGTCCTTATTGCATAGTTTTGTTGATTTTTGTTTATTTTTGTGTGTGTGAGTGTGTCTCTTGTAATCGCCTTTTTCGAATCGCTTATATCCTTGTGGATTTGTCCCATTCGGGCTAGTCACTCTCGTTGGGCGATTCCGGATCAGGGCTCGTGTAATGTGGAATAGGAATGCTCCCGTTTAAGGGTTCCGGTGCCCAGGGGCTCAAATCGGCGTCTCCCTGTAACAAAAATCACAACTGAAATGATATCCGGTATTTGTGATCCAGTAGAAGCTATAGTTTGCTTTACAACTATTTAAAGCGATTATATATGATTATATATAATTGATTTCGTGATTTTTCGAAGCAGGATTCTCCTAATTTGTGTAAGGAAAATGAAAAGAAACACTAATTGCAGAATGATTGATGAGGGCTAACTAGTTCTATTATAAGTATAAAGTTGAAAGTCAATCTTACGAGAAAGTAGGTTAATAATAAAACCCAATGGAGCGTTCTTAATGTTTTTATTACACGTTTCTATTCTAATGTTCAGATGAATGAATTTATATTTGAAATTTGAAAAGAAATTAGGTTAGGTATGGCTAAAGGATTTTATGTTCAAAGCGTTTTAATCCGAAATTCAAATACTTTTATTAAAGGTAAATAATGTCAAGACTATATTAAGTATATATACAAGTGTCCCGTATCCGTTATGTTCAAATTTTAGGAGTGTAAAGTAGACTTCATTTCAAGTAACAAAAACGCAAAAATTGTATATCCATTTTTATTTGTTTCAAAGTTACAGATCTATGAATGTGATTGTCAGATCATGAAAAAAATGTAATCCTAAAGTCAATAAAAACTGATTTTATTTAAAAAAGTTCAATTAATAATATTTTCGAAATGTCCACCTCTTTGATGAATGCAGGCTTGTGCCCGTAAGCTAACAGAAGAAGTACTTATCCGAATTTCATACTTGTTTTGTCGGATTTGCTCGGCAGCCAGGTGAATACGATCCAACAACTCTTCTCTTGTGTTCGAAACTTGCGGGTAGACTAAATTTTTCATGTACCCCCATAAATAAAAGTCAAGGGGGTTAAGATCGGGTGATCTGGGTGGCCATGCAACAGGATCACCTCGACCAATCCATCTTAGATAATTGACGTTAACCCACTTTCGAACAGCAATTCCGAAATGTGGTGGTGCCCTATCCATGTGAAACCACATGTCTCGTCGAACATTCAGTGGGACATCCTCTAAAAGACCTGGTCAATAAGAAATTGAAGGTAATTGTCCGCATTTAACCTCCCAGGAAGAACGACGGGACCAATCAACATCGATTAGGGCTGCCCAAACGTTAATAGAAAATTCATGTTGAAATTTAGATGGGCGTATACGTATTGGATTTTCTGATGATCACCTGTGCAGACTTCTCAGATTTGTAACACCACTTTTCGTGAACGTGGATTCATCTGTCCAAAGGACTGTTCTGCAGAAATCAAAATGATGCCGTGACTGTCTTAATATCCAGGTAGAAAAAACTAGACGAGCATAGTGATCTGCCTCAAGCAAACCGTGTCCCCTGCGATAGTGATATGGATATAAGCCCTCACGTTTTAAAATTCGCCAAACTGTCATTCATGGCACCCCCTAGTTGTCTAGCGATTCGACACGCACACTGAGAGTTGGATCCCTTGTAACAATAGCTACTGCATCTTCCTGTAAGTCTGCTGGAAAATTTACTCCTGGCGAAAAGATAATCACGCAGTCCACATTACCGAAATTCTCTGTGTACTTCCAGAAACGTTCTATAATGAGGGTTGCGCCTATCGGGAAACCGATGTCGGTATTCAATAACTGCTTGACGTGCACTGCTGTTACAGTAGCCATACACAAAATGCATGTCCGCATACTTTTGAGAAGAAAATCGGGAAGGCATATTGAATAAAGAAAACGTGTCCACTCACTAATAAGCTGTTGTATGAACTGAAACGTAATGTAATCCTTTATTAAAAAATGCAACATTAACAGTCATCTGAACATTTGTTTATTATATGCTATTCATGGTTCAGCACTTACGAAATAAGTAAGAACCTTCTCATAAATTAATTTTCAGTACTCTTTTTTGTAGATCTCCAAGAAATTACTGTATGCACTACTACACGTGATTATTTATTTTAGGATTACATTTTATAATGCGACGTTAACAATCACAGGCCTGTTGAAAAATATAAATATTTATATTTTTTATTCCCTTGACAAAGGCATCATTGCCGAAACATGTAGGGTTGTTTTAAATATATATACTTTGAAGTAATGAACCAGACCTTTAATCGCCGACTTATTAAGTTTACCTTATATATATATATATATATATTGATAATTATTTCGTGACCTTTGTATATTATGGTAGATTTAATTACTTAGGGATTTAAGGTCTGGTTTATATTTTATATTCTTTGAGAAAGGCATTACTTGCCGAAACATGTAATTGTTTTAAATATATTGATTTTTGAGTTAAACCAGACCTTAAATCGCCAACTAATTAAATCTACCACACATATATATATATATATATATATATATATATATATATATATATATATATATATATATGTATATATATACCGAGGTATCAAAAATTACCTTAGTCAACGGTGGCCATGGAGTGAAGAACGTCTGTCCTAATTTATATCTTCCTTTTGTGAAGATTCTGATAAAATTTTCAGGTAAAGTGACATGCTGACGTTAAAATTTGTCAATATATTAATATTAATGTCAGTATGACTCTTAACCTGAAAATTTTATCAGAATTTTCTCATAAGGATGATACCTTTAAATTACGACAACGTATTTCACTCCATGGCCACCGTTGACCAAGATAATTTTTAATATCTTGGTGTTATTATTTAATATCAGTTTACTTCAGATTTTAAGACGAATATGAAATATTATAATATCTTTTTTTTGTATATTTTTTATAGTAAACGTTTTCGCATGTAAGTATAGTAATTGCTTCATTGGGGTGATATTTCGCGTGCGGACCTAATTCTTATCTTCAGCTGCTCGATGTTTCAATACACTCTTCCTTATCTTCTTCTGAAATGTGTTAAAATCGAAATGCAATTTGATAAACTGAAATAATACGCCGGATAATACCAGAGAAACCGTGTAGGAAGTGCTAGCCAGAAATTCCCGGAATATGAAGAAAAAACAATAAATTGTTCTTACAACTTATTGATTACCATCCCTTCCAAAGTACTTTCGATCCGCATAAATACACCAATCGCAGCGACTTGTCCATCATTGGAAGCAGTGCTAGAAGTCTATGCGTGTTAACGTGTTCAATACTGCCTGCGATTCGGTCTGAGCGTCCTCAATCGTCTCAAAACGGCACCTCTTGAGCTTCAGTTTCAACTTCGGAAATAGGAAGAAGCTACAATGGGCAAAATCTGGAAAGTAGGGTGGGTGAGGTAGTACTGCCGTTTGCATTGATGCTAGGAACTGACGCACAAGATGTGACGTGTGGGGTGGTGCATTCTCGTGGTGTGGGACCCACGAATTATTGCGCCACAATGCCAGGCCGCTTGCATCGAATGTTTTCTCTTAGTCGCCGAAGAAGATTCCAATAAAATCGTCTATTAACTATTTCACCTGGTGGGAAAAATTCTTTATGCCCTATGCCATCAGCGTCAAAGAAGCAAACCAACATCGACTTGACGTAGCTTTCTTCGGACATGGTGACGATGGCGTCTACCACTGCGATGATGACGGCTGCTTTGATTCGGGATTATACCCGTACACCCATGATTCGTCACCAGTAATTATTCCGGGACTGAAGTTCACACCTCTTTCGGCAGTTTCTATCAGTTATGTGCACACACGATCATGATATTGTTTTTGTTCAATGTTGAGTAACCTTGGCGCAAACTTCGCAGCAATGCATCGCATGTTGTGTTCATTGGACATAATATGCTGACAAACGTCATACGTCAAGCCGATAATGTTACAAAGGTCATGGATTGTTTGCTTTTTGGTTTGTAGGATAGCATCACGTACTTTTGCCACATTTATTGGCGTGTTTTCCGTCAATGGACGACCGATACGCTCATCGTCATCAACCGACATATATCCATTTTTAGAACGGTTGTTCCACATCGCGTCTGACCTAAAGCATCCTCAACAAACGCTTGTTTAAGCATTTCCAGAGTTTCCGCTGCTATTATACCAAGTTTGAAGCAGAATTTGATGCACGTTCTTTGCTCTTTCACATCAGACATTGTAGTGTCGCAGAATAACTCAGGCACAACTCAACAAAATATAAACAAAAGAACTGTTTGTCACCACCTAGTAAAGTACCGTTTAACAGACTGACCTAGTACAACACCAGCTAGAACTATAGAGCTGTACCACAGTATAAACTTTAAGCAGTAAGATCACTTCGTGTCGGCACCTTTGATATCAAACCATAATACGTGACGGGTATTTTCGCATGTTCTCTTTCTCTCTTAAACATGTGCTACAGTATGAGTAAGGGATGTCAGACTGCTTGACTTTTTGAATAAGCTGTCCAGTTGATTACTACCTAATCTCACTTGCAACCTGCATTAAATAAAGGAAAGAATGATGCGCCCCAAAGTGTACATACAGCACAATATTTTATTTCAATAATGGCGGTTAGTTTTCTTACTGTTTAAAGTTTATACTGTGGCTGTATTACTATCTCTTCACGCGTCATATTCAAATTCCGGGAATTTCTGGGTAGTACCTCGTAAATATGAATTTATTGTTATTATTATTATTATTATTATTATTTTTATGATTATTTTTATGATTATTATTATGATTATTATTATGTTTATTATTATTATTATTATTATGATTATTATTATTATTATTATTATTATTATTTCCTCCATTCACAAGAACATTCAATTTGTCCTTGGTTGCCAGTGTGTTAACCCATCGGTTCGTGAGAACAAGATGGCTGGCATAACTATCATAATATTATTATTATTTTTGTTTATATATATATATATATATATATATATATATATATATATTATAATAAAAATATTAATTAAATATTTATTGAAGACACTAGCTTTAATTTCGTTACATTTCTGTTATTGGAATTTCTTAGAAGGTTGGAAGTCTATTATATTTGTATTGTTTTTTTAATTTAGAGTGTCAAATCTATAATTAAATTTCAAAAGTATATGACTTTCTTACATTTACTAAAATTATAGAACTATGTAAATCTAGTTAATTTTGTGTATTTCAAAGGTGTGTGAAGGAAAATTTAATTGTAAACCAATAAGTTAATAATATTAATTGAGAATCAAAATTATAGTATATGTCAGATATTTTGGAAAATTATGTATAACTAAGCAATCAATGAACTTCAAGAACAGAAAAAGCTGTTGGGTTGCCATAGTGATTATTGAAACAATTGGAGAGAAGAATTTTTTGCACTTGAATTAATGGAACGTGTTTTGGATTAAACGAATTTCTTTTTAAAAATATAAAAACAAGTATAATTTATATTACATACCAAGATTTGAACTGTTCTCATTTTATACTCTGCTAACAATTAATGAGCCACGAAAGACGTGTACCAGCTTTAGAAAATATTGGGAAACATTACAAGGCCTTATATTACCAGGATTGGGACCGGTGATCCTAATTTTCGAGATCTGCCAGTATTGTGACCGTTGTTCCTGAAGTTAAAATATACCAGCCGTATGTCAGGGAAGAAAGACTTAATTCCAGTGACTAGACGGATAATTGTAATAGAATATTGAGCTAAGTTTTTTTTTATTATTTGTATTTTTTTTTTAAGTAAACAGATACATTTACTTACCGAAGGTAGATAGATCCCTTTAATGACCATTTTGTTTAAAACATTGTAAGTAGGAAGGTTATATACAAATTCATTTATTCAGCAATTGATTTAACAGCATCTATTTGTTTATTTAGCCTAGTATTTGTCTCATTTCCCTTAAATTCAATTTTTTAACCTATAAGAAATTCCACATAATCAATAAATTTTTATAATTAAATTTTCAATAAAATTAAATTGTTAACTATTGTTTATTCCGAATGTTTTGTTAAATGTACCTAATTAAATATATATACACTTATCAAGATAAGATTTTCCTTTTAATAAACGGAATTTAAGAACCAAAACAAGTCGTTTGAATTCTATTAGTTTATCATTAGTACTGTGCTAACATACCTTTTAATTTCTTTGTCAGACAGAATCTTCACGACCCTGGAGATATTAGAGAACTCTTGTTCGTTGTTTTTTTTTCCTTTCAACTTATATTTCAAACTTTCTTTAATGTTGTACATGTTCATGATTATTATCAACAAACGTTTATATTCATTGCACCTGCGCAGAAGTGTGTCAGAATGCGGGGGTAAAAATTAGAATTTTAAATTCATTTTCTGCTTTAAAGTTTAATATTTTGTCTTTAGAAACACTTTTAGTAAACGCTTGACTTCAAAGTTTGTTTCAATATATATATATAATCAAACAACCTCTTATACCATTAGGTTACATTTACATTCTTTTTCTCTTAAATTCTAACTTAAGTTATTTGCATGTCAGCTCCATGTACAAATGTTGTCCAATCTTTCTTATTTTTTGCCATTCTTCTAGCTTGTGCCCAATCCATATTACTTCTCTTCAATGTCGCAGTAACTTCATCATTCCACGTTTTCCTTGGTCGCCCCCGTCTTCTAACGCCTGTCATTTTTGTTTGCCATATTATTTTGACTTGCCTTTTATCGTCCATGCGGCACACATGACCGAACCATTTTAGATGACTTCTCTCTATGCGCTTTAGAATCGGCTCAATTCCTAATTCATCCCTTACTAATTCGTTTCTCACTCTGTCTCTGCGCGTGATTCCTTTGATTGCTCTCAGGAATTTCATTTCCATTGCCTGTAGTCTGCTTTTCATCACATTATTTATTATCCAGCTTTCACTGCCGTACGTTTTTGTTTATTATTTCTTATTTCCAGGTATTTTTCCGTAACCGAACTATGCAGCTCTCCTCCATAAGGCATGCTTCATTCTTAGTAAGCAGATAATAACACCTCCCACCATGTAGGGGGGGTTCATTTTCACGGCCCATAGGGTCCGGCGCTTTAGTTGTTATGTTGACGAAGTGGGTTGAGATGAAGGTATCTCAACAACATTCTCGTCCGCGTTCTTTGTTTCTACTGAAGCATGCCATGTTTGTGTTTCAATTCCAATTTGCTGTTTCGGTCTTTGCTGGTTAATCCTACCTGGATCCTGCTCCTCCGACCCACCACAGTATCCTTTTCATCTAGTGTTTGGAGCAAGTGTACCTCATTGGGGCTGCTAACCCAACCCAACGGTTAGCTCAGGAACCCGTGGGGTCGCTAGTCCCCAGTAACCTATCTCTCGGCTACCCTCTGCGGCTTTATTATTACATATTATTATTATTATTATTCAATTTTAGCGTGTGAAATTCGATCCTTTATTTTTAATTCGAATTCTGGGCATTTAAAAGCAAGATAAACTACAATATTTAAAAAAATCTTTTAATGTAAATGGTAGTCAATTTCGAGGAACAAAATATTCAAAATATATTTTTCTAAGCAATATATTTGTTTCGGCGATAACTGTATTTAATATATTTACTTGTCGTTTATCATATTTTTCTTTCATTTGTTTATGTTCTACAATAAATTAATAAGAATCAATGATATTACATTTATTTTTACTCAAGCTTATAGGAAAAAAAAGATCATTATGTCACCATAGGTGGCAAAGTGCGAAAATGCTTAAGAACGCGGGAAATGGGATAATGGAGTCTTATTAGGAAACTGGTGCGGAAAATTTCATTACTTTGATACGATGGGTAATCAAATTATTCAATTCAATTGTTCAATTAGGACTTTATATGATAGGATATTCAAGTATTTAATAGCTAATGACTTTAAATCTGGTACGTTAGCAAGATTTTTTTTTCTTATTGAAAATTAAATTAAACATTTAGAAGAAGACCCGAAGAACATGATTAAGGGCCGGTATTATAAACAGCGAATAAACCTCTGAATAACAACTTAACGAATAAATTTATTCAACGAATAAATTGAAATTTAGTACCTATTATAAAAAAAAAAAGCATGCAAGTAAAATAAGTATTTGTAAAATAACACTGAATAGGTATGTATTTTGCAGTTTAGCGTCTCGATAAACGATGGAGCCACTGAATAAAATGAGAAAATACAAAAAAATCCTAATTCTTTACATTTATTTTTGTTTATATTTCTAAAATACAAACCGATAAATCGAGCATTATCAAAATTCAAGTTATCAAACACACAGGAAATATAAACTTTTAAAAATAAGGTTATGTTTATTTAAACAGTGAAGCAAACAGCTGTTAAATTAATTGGTAGATTTACTTGCTGAGTTTTCTTATTCGCTATTTATAATGCCCAATCTATAGAGTAAATTAAATTTACTTGCTTACTAAATAAAATCTGCTGATTTTATCGTTTATAATACCGGCCCAAGATAATTGTCCATAAATTCTTCATTAGAGAAATTGTGCGCCAACATTTTTATAAACTTTAAATGATATGATTAGAGCAGACCAATTTCCGTGCGCGCCATGTGCGCCGATGTGAGGATGATTGTATTGCATCAGAACTAATAAAAAGCATTCAGTATGTGTTTGGTAGTTGCTTAGACTTCATCTAAGTGTAAGCATACGTAACAAAATGTCGTCGACACATAAATCAAGAAAACGACCGTTGTCAGACGAAGTGAATAAGTTTATTATGGATTTCCCGGACTTAATGTACGATGGCGATTAAAAATTAAATGTTTAGTGTGAAATACATATCTAATGTGTTGGTCAAAAACACATTGTAAAGAACACGTAAGCAGTTCGAAGCACAATAATAACTATGATTGTGTGTACACTGCCGTTTACCTTGTTAAGTAATGATTCATTTATTTCATTTTGGAATAAATACGCGAATAAAACATTACCGAGCACGACAACGTTAGGAAGGAATACCATCGGGGCATAAACAGGTTGAAAATAAAATCAAAGCCGAACTGAAAAATAAAAAACTGTGGTTATGTGTGGACGATACAACTGACAGCAAAAAACAATCTGTCGTTAATGTGATGGCGCGTAATATGGAACCACATCAACCAACGTCTTCAATTTTATTAGCATCCAGGCGACTAGGACAATGTAATGCCGAAAAAATTTCAGAGGTGCTATTAGATACTTTGGAAAAATTTAAACTTTCGATAGACCAAGTATTAATATTTATGACCCATGGTGCCGCAACCATGTGTTCTGTAGACCGGTCTCTTAGAAAATATTGTCCTAACTTGTTACATATTACTTGTAAACTCCATGTTCTACACCTTGTGGCAGAACAGGTTCGTAGATGTTATCCAGAGGTAGATGCTTTTATATCGAGTACAAAGGCAGTATTCCTGAAATCTCCAAAACGTATTCGGAAATTTCACGAATTGTGTCTCCATACCCCTGAGCCACCACAGCCGATTCTGACACGTTGGGGTACATGGTTACGGGCGGGGTTTTACTATCATGAACATTTCGAAAAAATTAAGGACGTGGTTTTATCATTCGATCCGCAAGAAAGCGCAGCTATCAATACAAGCCAGAAAAAATTTCAAGATGCCCAGATTAAAATGGATTTACAAAGTATTCGTGAGAATTACTTGGGACTAGAAAAAGCAATAACAAAATTAGAGAATTCGTCGCTGTCGTTAGAGGAATCACTGTAAATCGTTAAAGATGTGTGCTGTAGTAGACGCAAAAAGTGAAAGTGTTCTAACTAAATTTGAAAGTGTGTTGGACAGAAATGCAGATTTTGACACCATAACACGTATTGGTGAGGGCACGTCTACAGATGCGTTAAGTTGCTTAAAAAAATATTTTGATTATGCAAATATAACATCACTAGATGTAGAACGTTCGTTTTCCGAATATAAACATATTTTTTCCTCACGGCGGACATGTTTTTCAGAAATAACCTTAGAACGCACCTGATGTTATAAAATATACAATCGAGTTTCTCCAGTTTGTCAATCCTTGGAAGACGCTTAAAACGGTAAGTGTTTTTTTAAATCCTCTGTCGTGCACACAATCACTGATTTCATACATTTTCCATTTTATTTCTAGGTACATACAACGCTGCTATAATATGCACTATTCTTATTTTTCGTGTGTTTATGCATATTACTTTAATAGCAGAAAACCAAATGTATATTTAATTATTTCTGATAGAATAAATGTCTCTACTTCTATACTTCTATCGGTAACAAGCTCATGTTGCGTCCCTATTCTATCGCATATTCTAATATAGTACGAATTACACTCCCATACCGGCATTCATGGCGCGCACGGAAATTGGTCTGCTCTATTTATAATGATTGAAATATCATCTGCATCCTTGCTCAGAAACACATCATCAAAAAGCAGAGCAACGTTACTAACATAAAAATGAAAAAGAAGTGACCCCAAAACAGATCCTTGCGGGACTCCATCTAAAATCGGTAGCCATCTGGATCTCATTACTGTCACACAACCATCATTGTCGCAATGCCTAATCTTGACACACTATACGATCCTGTAAGTATGAAGAAAACCAGTCCTCAAATTCCATGCTGAATAAGTTTATCAAGAGTATGTTCTGTTACGAAAATTTATAGCGTAAATAAAGGAATGATTGCATAGCGACCTGGGAGAATCAAGATAAACGTTTTGATAAAGCTTTTATAACTATTATGACCACATAAATTTAAAAAAATCACCTAAGAGTAATGCTCTTTATTGCACAGCGTTATTTTAGAAACGTTTAGTGAAGTAGTTTATTATAATCTTGTTTCTACCTATAAAGTGTTCATACCGTATGAATATTAAATGCGAAATTTACTGTATTTTATGTTAATAAGTCGGAGTAAGAAATTCGTGCAAAAGATGCTTCTCTTTTATGATACTATAAATTACTTTGAAAATTTATGTGGTTGAGAGAGCTTATTCCATCTAATCCATTTTTAACGAATTAAGAGGCGAAATGAAATATTTCTTGGTTAATAATCTTAAAGCATCTAATGGCCATAATAACTAATATTTTCAAGTAGAGGTAGAATCGGTAAATTTTGAAATTTTCGTGTTATTACGGTATTTATACAGTATAACGACAAAGTAAAGATTAAGGTAACTTTTGTTCTGTTCCTCAAAAATATAGTTTAATTTTAGAAGATTTATGACCGTTTTAACATATAATTTAAATTTCGTATGTAAATACATAAATCCTTTAAGAAGGAGTTTCATTTTAGATAAGCAGAATAATATATATTTCTGTTTAAAAATCCACCTGAATGCTATTTGGCGAAGACAGTAAATTACATTTTCTAAAGATTTATGTTCAGTAAATATTATTTAAGTTGCAAGTTTTAAAATTGTTTTAAGATAGAAATTGCCGCATAAAATTAAGTAAAATATTGTAAAAATCGATAAACTACACTTGACTCGTTCATTTAATTGGTGTTTGGCTTATCACACGTATTTTGTTTAATGTGAGCTCACTATGGACCGTTTTTCAATATACGAGAGCATGTTTTTATCTTCAGATTTGCCATGAAAACAAAAAGAAAAAAACTAGAACATCAATAGAAATTTATTTTTCAATTTATACTGCTCAAAAGAATTAGCGGATATTTATTATTTTGATTGAAGAAGGTTGTAAATATTAAAATAAATAGTGGTAAGAATACTTGAATGACTTATTTGACTAAGTATAGGCCAAAATAAACATTGTAGTTTAGTTTCATTTTGAAGTTTATTAGCATTTTGAGAAAATAAACATTTTTGTGTAGGAATAAGTAGAGTAAATTACAGACTTAACAGAAGTGTAATTTTGGTAGTTGTTGTTAGAAATTAAAATTAATAAGGCATGTGATCTTCTCGGGCGGCCATCATGGCCTGACTGGCATGAATGTGTATCCCACTTTTCTTTAAGAGCAATTTGAAGTTCTGCGACTGAACGAGGTGCATGATTTCGTGAGGTAATACGTCTTCCTAATGCACCCCTGGCATGTTCGATAGGATTACTGTCCTGGGAATTGACTGGCCAGTCCATTCTATCGATTTCTACTTCTTCAAACCATTTGTTAACAATGTTTGCTCGATGTGGACGAGCATTCGTCCACATAAATAAATTGTTCTCTCACAGCTTTTGCATATTGGTGAACAAAGGGTCTCGGTATCTCATCCAAATATCTTTGAGCAGTATGTGAACCATTCTGAATGAAATACAGTTTGGTATGGGCTCCAATACTTATTTCGGCCTACACCATCGCACCTCCACCTGAGGCCCTATCCGGACAAATTGGGGATATTTGGTGTTCCTGGTTCACGCCATATCAAAACACGTCTGTTATCTGGGTGCACACCGAATCTTGACTCGTCGCTAAACAAAACTTGTTAGTTACTATTTTTGTCATTTTTAAGAGATATCCGCTCATTCTTTTGGGCAGTCTAGTTTCCTTGCTTTTGAATACAGGTATTTCACCGTTTCAATAACATCTTTAATCCATCCTAAAATATTATTTTTTGTATCTCTGCAAAATGCTTCTCTACAGCTGCTATACGTTCGCTATCGTCCCCAAATTTTATCCCTCTAAGTTTTTTTTTAAGGTGGGTGTTCAATTTCTTCAAAGCTAGAATTAGCCAGAGCAGCTTTTGGAACTCTTGACATGTGCATTGGTGCATTGTCGTTGAGCAAAAAGATACCTTGCGTGAGTTTTCTTCGTCTTTTCACTTTAATAGAATCTCTGAGATGATACTGTCCATTTACTGTACTACGCTTATTCAGATAATCAACCAGCAAAATTCCTTGACAGTCCCCAAAGCTTACTACTGACTATAAATTTCTTGGCTCGTGACTCGAGCCTATAGCGTCCCACTAATCGACTCTTGTTTCAATTCTGGATCATAATTGATGAATAAGTTTCATCTCTAGTGATAAGTCGGTCGGTAATTAAATTTGGTTCGTGCCTACAAAGCGCTAAGAATTGTTCACATGTCTCTACCCGGACACGCATTTGCAATGGCCATAGAAGCATTCGTGGAACACATTTTGCACTAACTTTTGTCATTCTAAGGTACTCATGTAGGATTCTAAAGGCTATCGCTTCTGAAATACCTAGTAAACATGCTAATTGTTACTTTAATTTTGGATCTTCCAATATCAAATATTTGTTTTTATAAATAACATCAGAAGTGATCACATCAGAAGGGCGATTTGGAAGGGTATCATCGTTCAGTGAGTCTCGACCATGTTTAAACAATTTTGACTACTCGCAAAGAGTTGACTTGGAAGGACAATGATTTTCGTGTATAGCCAACATGAAAAATTCCTGAAAACTCACATCTATTCTGAAACGTGTGAATGCATTTCGCTCTTATTGGAACATGTGAACACACGGTATCCTGCAGACACACATGACTTCCACTTCTATACTTCGCGTATATATAGTTAATATATTGAACTTACTGCAAATGAGAACTAATGAGTATTAAATCTCACTTTACATGTTAATGACGCTTAATGTGTTGCGTTAATTTCTACATTTCGACAAACTAAGTTTGTACCAGTATGCAGAACGCTACACGTCGCGACGCCACCTTCCTGGTTATTAGGGTAATGATAAATTCGTGAAAAGTCACATCTATTCCGGAATGTGTGTATGCATTTCGTTCTTATTAGAGCTTGTCAACACATGGTCAATACATGAGAATATATACGCGAAGTATAGAAGTGGAAGTCCTGTCTATCTCCGGGATACCGTATGTTGACAAACTCCGATAAAAGCGAAATAAATCCACACGTTTGACTTTTCACGATACTATTTCATTATCCTAACAATCAGGAAGGTGGTGTCGTTCTGCATACTGGAGTTTTCGCTTATTTTGCAATTAAAATTTAAAGCTGGCTAATCCGGAAAGATAAAAACGGCTTCTATATTATAGATTTTGTTTCACAATTCCTTGACTTTTATCGTTACATTCAGATACTGGAATAAATTACCCGTTCTATTTTTTCTCTGATATTTTTGTTTCCAATTTATTATTTTTTCCAGTTATCATTACTTTTTTTCCATACACAAATCTTCATTTTGTACTTTTTCAGAAAGTGTTACCTGCTTAGAAATGATTTTGGCAGTTTATCTCATATTCTATGATCATGTACTGAGATATTTATCAAGTGTGATCCTAATTACCTTGTTTTGGAGGGTTTTACCTTGACGGACATAAAAAATGTGTTAGAATCCATTTTAAAGGAGTTTTCCCCTTCGTTTTAGACACTAAGAAAATGAGTTGTTGAATTTAAACATGGTCATACTATCGTAGACGAAAAGGGGACAAGTCTTATAAGACATTTCTACCAAATTTTAGTTATTTAAATCTGACTTTGTTAAAAACTATTTAAGATTTATTCTACTAGATATAATTGATATAATCCAGAATTAGAAAGCAAGGTTTGGCAATAGGCAATATCTAATACTTTGGGCTGGACATCAGTAAGTCCAGGCCCTTGAGCACAGTGCTCATTGTACCACCCCTAATAGATAGATCTCTTAGTTCCATTCTGTCCTCGATGAAATTCACTTCTCTCCTCAGGGAAAATTTGAGTACCTTTGTAGGATCCAATAGATCTATTTCGAAATGTTTCTGTCTGGGTTCCTCACAGATGCTTAATACATGAGGGCTAGTTTCCTCCAGTTTTACACTAGCGCTCGTTAGCCAACCCCATGCTGTACAGATGCTTCCTTAAAGTACAGTGTCCGGTTATAAAGCCTGTAATAATTTTAATTTCTTTTTTCAGCTCTAGTAGTGTCTTAGTATGGAGTTGACATTTGGAAAAACCTCCTAGCGAATTAATTGCTCTTCCCCAATTATTCTCTGCCGTAACTCTTCCAGATTATGCGGTCGTTTAGTATAAATCACAGCTTTTAAATGAATTTAAATCTGGAGACCGTGCAGGCCAGGCCATTCAATGAATCCTCTGCGACCAATCTACGATTTGGGAATGTTTCGTTTAAGAAACTTCTAACATCAAGGGCATAGTGAGGGGTGTTCCATTTTGTTGTTAATATTAGGAACAACCTGATCTCGTAAAAGATTTAAATATCTCTGTCCAATTAGTGTATTATCAATGAAAAAAGAACAGATAATAAACGGTTCCTGAAAATACCAGCCCAAACGTTTAATTTCGGCGGATATCGTATATGAGTTTCTAGCATCCAATGTCCAATTCTTTGACCAATATCGACAAGTATGGCGATTAACGGTACCGTTCAAACAAAACGTAGCCTCGTCGGAAAGCAGTAAATTGTATGTAAAATATTGGTCATTTTTGCAAATCTCCATAAAAAAATTCGCAAAATTCAATTTTACGATCATAATCTCCGTTCAATAATTCTTGCATTAGATGTGGTTTATACGGAAGATATTTTTCGTACTTCAATATTCTGGCCATTAATCGTCAACTTGTGTCATAGTTTAGTAGAAGTTTGTGGCAATTCTTCTAGTGCTATAGCAACATCTTGAGCAATAACTTCATTAGTTGCTTTTGGTCGTCCGCTTCCATTTCCGGTTAAGTTATACCTTCACAAAGCTTCATCAACGACAGTTCGTGTTATTGGATGCCGATCTTGATGCAAATTGTTGAATAAATCGCATACTTTTTCATGAGTTCTAACGCGGTCATCAAAACCAATCATCATCAGAGTTTCAATACGTTGTTTTTCAGTTAATTGAACCATCCCAGAGCGGAGCTCTATTGAAATTCGTAAAAATATACAGGCTGTTTTATTTAAAATAAAAAAAGTTCAACATCGTTTTTGGCTAAACCGGATGTCATACTTATCGAATCTCTGATTTGCATTTAATTAATTGTCTAAAGTCTTATTAGAATCTAAGTAGCCATTTCAAAGATATTCAAATGGATCCATACATTAGCCTAACCGTGTATATATTTATATACTGGCACTGCAAGCTTTCAAAATTGCATCAGGAATAACAAAAAAATGTTTGAGGATTTTCATATATTTTGGTTTAAAATTGCATTTAAAAGTAAAAACAATTTGCAGATTATTTAAAAGACAATGTTATTGTTTTCATAATTTATTTATTCTATAATTCAGATTTTTCTAATTTAAAATATTTATCGCTTTAATTATAAAATAAAAACAAATAATAAACGGATAATTTGGTATAATGTGGGCGTAAGTAAATTCCTATTATTATTAAAAACATTTTTTTCTGTATAGGAACATATTTTAAGATCATTGCAATTTTTTTATTCAGAAATAGAATATAAATTAATTCTTTAGATATAATAAAGTTTCGAACATAGGTCGAGTTTTAATTTCAAAACATTAGACATATAATTATTGTAATAATTTAAAAAATTCATTTGAGATAATTTAATTCTTAGTTTATGCGTAAGAGTTTCTAGAAGAACATTAATAATCATAAAGGTTATAATAATAATAGAATCATGCTCACACCACTTACATATAATATTTAATTACCATAGAGCTATCTGGATGGGCTGGTGCAGGAAGGGGCGTCTTAAGTAGTGATATGTCTGCTTGTCTCGGGGGGTCTGGAGGTGGTGGTACGTTGGGCGATCCTAACCACAGCGGCAACCAGCCGCAGCACAGGTCGAGGGCTGCTCGTCTTAGGCCCCTGTGGAGCACCAGGAAGAGTGTGGGATTCACTATCGCATGAACATATGATATGTGCAGCGTTATCTGAAACGAAATGCCCACCATATATTACTATTACGTAAAATAATGTTTGCCTTGTTCCTCTTTCATCTTCTTGTATTTTGATTTTATTTGGCGACAACATGAACGGAATTGTCACATCAGATAAAACCTATGTATAGCCTTATTGCTATATTTTGTCGGGATTTATTACTAAATTATATTTATGTAATCGATAAGTTTACATGCTAATGTAGAATTTTTTCTTCAGATATAAATATAAATTATATTTAATTTGAATATTTTAATACTTAATAATTAAAATATATTACAATATGATATAGGAACAGAAAAGTCTTCTTTCGAGACTGTTGTTAAAAACTCCAAAAAGGTATAAAACCCCTTACCACAATTAATAATCGTATCCTAAATACGTGTTTCGACAACTAAGCTGTCATCATCAATAGGTATAACCACTAATCAAAGTGTCGCACATGGGGCACAGTACAGCTAACACATATAAACGCGCAACAACTTTACAAGGCGTCCACATATACACTAACTTTAAAATCAAATTCACAGACCAAAAATTACAACAAACCTTACCTCTCTTAAGAAAAAAACCGCAACACGTGTGTTTACTATCCATTCTCGTCCCTCGACCTTTTCTGCCTCTTTTCTAAGAATGAAAAGAGAACTATACAAAATATTACCGTTGTCCAAGTTCAAAGTATTACTTTTAGTTTTACAAAAAAGGTTTAAGTATATCAATACGTTAAGCACGTATTACGCATTTGTTACAAATGAAACAGACATGCAATATACATATCTGTAACTGTAAACATGGACAATACACCTCGTATTTTCAGCATTTACTTGTGCTTAAGACACGTGTTTCTGCCATTTACTATTAGGCGTCATCAGTTAAGCTAGTGAAGTAATTAATTAAAGCTTAAATCGCCTATAAGGTATAGCAAATTTTGTCCTATCAGGTAGCACCATATTTTTCTTCTTCCCTTCTGTACCGGCATAGCCGGTCAAGGGAAGGGTTGCCATTTTCTGCATAGTCTCTTTCGTCCTTCAGATGTCACTATATTATATGGTGCTACCTGATACGACAAAATTTGCTATACCTTATAGGCGATTTAAGCTTTAATTAATTACTTCACTAGCTTAACTGATGGCGCCTAATAGTAAATGGCAGAAACACGTGTCTTAAGCAGAAGTAAATGCTGAAAATACGAGGTGTATTGTCCATGTTTACAGTTACAGATATGTATATTGCATGTCTGTTTCATTTGTAACAAATGCGTAATACGTGCTTAACGTATTGATATACTTAAACCTTTTTTGTATATTTACTGCCATCTGGCATCGTGTTAATGGACTTACACCTATATACGTATTTTCTTCCCTTCTGTACCGGCATAGCCGGTCAAGGGAAGGGTTGCCAATTTCGGCATAGTCTCTTTCGTCCGTCAGATGTCACTATATTATATAGTGCTACCTGATAGGACAAAATTTGCTATACCTTATAGGTGATTTAAGCTTTAATTAATTACTTCACTAGCTTAACCGATGACGCCTAATAGTAAATGGCAGAAACACGTGTCTTAAGCAGAAGTAAATGCTGAAAATACGAGATGTATTGTCCATGTTTACAGTTACAGATATGTATATTGCATGTCTGTTTCATTTGTAACTTTTAGTTTTAACGATATGAATGATTTCATATGCGTCGAGATCTCTGGTGTTATTGATGGCTTTGACAAGTCTTAACCCTTTGACCAACAAGTTGTGATCTGTGTGTAGGGCATGATAAGCTACCCTAGATTTTTCTAGGGTATGTGGTATGTGTTCTTTATACCGGGTTATTATTGAGCGTTTCGTTTGAGCTATATATTTTAAATTACAATCGGAGCAATTAATTTCGTATATACCTAATTTCAAATCCAATTCAACCTTATCTTTGGTATTACCTAGGAGGCTTTTGATGTTGTATTCGGACCGAAAAGCAACTTGGCGACCTCGTTCTTTAACAACTCTATTCATATTTTTCGTGATTGGATGGTATTGTAAACACGTGTACTTTTTCTCCTGGTTACGTGGAGATATCAAACTTGTAGATTCGCGGATGGTCTTTTTTAAATTTGTTGTTCTAATTAATTTATTAATTATTTCTGTCGAAGCCGTATCTCGCGATATTTTTAATTAAATCTAGTTCTATTTCATAGCTCTCTTTTGTCTCTCTTTTTGTCTCTCTTTTGTCTCTCTTTTGTCAAAGCCATCAATAACACCAGAGATCTCGACGCATATGAAAGCATTCATATCATTCAAAATAAAAGTAATACTTTGAACTTGGACAACGGTAATATTCCGTATAGTTGTCTTTTTTCATTCTTAGAAAAGAGGCAGCAAAGGTCGAGGGCCGAGAATGGATAGTAAACATATGTGATGCCGTTTTTTCTTAAGAGAGGTAAGGTTTGTGGTAATTTTTAGTATGTGGATTTGATTTTAAAGTTAGTGTATATGTGGACGCCGTGTAAAGTTGTTGCGCGTTTATATGTGTTAGCTTTACTGTGCGCCATGTGCGACACTTTGATTGGTGGTTTTACCTACTGATGATGACAACTTAGTTGTCGAAATACGTATTTAGGATACGATTATTAATTGTGGTAAGGAGTTTTATACCCTTTTTGGGTTGATATAACAGATGTTAAGAAAAAATTGAAGTCAAACTAGTCCTTGAAAATTTGAAGTCGTGTTTGAGATAGAGTACGGTAGAATATTAACATTACCTAACACAATTTTATAAATTATTATACACGCAAATATCAGTCAATGTGAAAAGATATTCCATTAAAATGTCATATTAATTCACAGAAATTAGTCAAGTACTGATTTTAGAAGGCAAGAATAATTAATTTGCAAATTTAAAATTAAGCCTTTTGATATTTTAGAGAATTCTTGCTGAACAATAACACCTTATTCGATACCTTACTTTGGAAGGAATTACATAATCCGATTCATATACTGATCATTCTTTGATTTTAAAGCTTGTCTAATATCAAAAACAAATTGCATGTTGATGCGACAATTCACATCAAGCTTTGATACAAAATAATACAAATCTGTATAAAAACAAATTTGTATCTGTATATACATGGACACACAGTACGTATTTACCAGCTTTTGCTTCAACTACCAGACGCATGCGTTTCTGTGTAACCACTTTGTCAATGATAGGTTTACGAAGACAAAAGACTGTAGGTACACTTGCGGTCATGTAGCAAGTTTTGTCCTATCCGAAGACATCAGATAACCTCATGCCATCTGACGGACAGATGGCATGCACAGCAACTGTTAATTGTAAATTTAATATCTTCAAAAACAAAAATATCCAACGGTTATATCAGAACAACGTAAATTATATAATAAGGCGGAACATGAGATCCGAGGGATTTGTGTCTCAAGATGGGTTAAGGCAGAGCGGAAGATTAAGTCTCGTACTGTTCACTGTATTTATGGACGATGTAATAAGACAATGCTCAATGCAGACGAAAAAAATTCAAATTGGGTACAGAAATCTAGAGAGGATATAAGTAGCTGAGGCAGCATTCGCAGGTGACTGGATACTAGTACTGGAGTACTAATAGCTGAAAATGGAAATAACCTGCAAGAAAGTATAGATATATGGAACGAAACACTTTAAAAAAAGGAATGAGTATAAATAAAAGTAAAACAAAAGTAATGACTAGAGCTGAGGATTTTTGCGGTACGGCAGGACCGTATGTAGTGCATCTCCACATTTAACTATTTATCTAAATATTCTCTGAAATAATTTGCCGGATCTCATAAATTAATAGAGTGATATTTTAGTATGCACTGGATATTGTTATTATACAAAATCATAATAGCCATTTGTATTTATGGATCATAAATAATAATACGCATGTATTTGTATTTGGTTGTGAATTCAATTTAAACTTAAAACGAATCGTAATATTTTAACGACAAGTCGTCCTTACAATACATGCATTCGAGACAAAGTGTGCAACTCTACGAATAACTTCCATAATTGATCGAAAATGGACATTTTGGAGCTGAAGTAAAGCCCCTATTCTTAGAAAATTTTATTACTGTCGTTAAGAACTATTATTATAAATAAAGACGGCAGACTATGTGCCCGAACACTAAGTAAACTAACTGCCTCGGTATATGTATTTATATGATCGTCTCTTTGTTCTTTTCTGCGTTTTTTTATATTTAACAATCAATAAAACATCCATACATATATGTGTGTTTATTTAGGTTGTCTAACGTAAACGAATTTCAAACGCATGATGTTATTGTTATATATATGTATGCATTAATAAATGCTTTATATTTTCAAAATACTGTATTTATAAAATTGTATTTATTAAAATGTTTTGAATTTTTTATTGGCGTTGGCAAAATAAAAAAAAAAACGCAGAAAAGAAAAAAAAGGGACGATCATATAAATACGTATACCGAGGCAGTTAGTTTACTTAGTGTTCGGGCACATAGTCTGCCGTCTTTAATTATAAACAACAAAGGCCTTTTATTAGTGTTGAAGTTTTAGTTTCATTGAATTTCCATGTTGTAAGTAGTCAATTGTAAAGTGTTCATTCACAATATTCTAAAACAAGGTGTAAATTTAACTAAAATCCAGAAAACACATTCTGATAATATATTACTAGATTAGAAGCTGTGTTTATTACTATTTATTATATTATTTTTATAACCAAATGCAATAAAAGCTACGAAAACAAAAGAAACCTCGATTTATTAAAATCTTGTCACACAGCCTTTCAAAGCCTGGCAGCACATATTTTGCATATATTTTATATATACTACCTACTTGAACTAGGTGAATGAAGTTAGAAGTTATAAGTTATAACTTCTAACTAATTATGAAGCTTACTGTAACTTAAAAATATTCTTTTAAAAATTGGTATATATAGCATTGGTATATAGCATTGGTATATATAGCATTGGTATATATAGCATGATGCCCTGTGCCGCCCCAGAGTATAATACTGCTATTGGTGAGTGAGTAAAAGTTTGAGTAATATTAGTTTTGCTGTATCTATGTTTGTTATTTCTACGGTTCTTCGTATTTGATAAACAGTTGTACTTAGTTTTTCACATAGATAGCTTACATGTGTATTCCAATTTAAGCATGAGTCAATGTAGACACTTAACAGTTAAAGTTAACTTAAAAAATAACGATTACACATTGATAATTATTAAGCAACTTAAATCGAACCAACCTTTTGTTAAAAAAAATGAAGTTCTGAGTGACATTTGTAATTAGTTGTCACTTTGAAATTGGTATAGTGGCATTTCGTACAAATTAAAATACTTTTTCTCGTAATAATGGCACCTCGTTTGACGAAGCCTGATTTTGACATAATTACCATGTGTTATAGAGAAAAAAATTACCGTGAGAAAAGAATTGCGAGAGAGTTTCCAGGCAAGAGTTGAATAAATCGCGCTATTCGACGGCTTGTAGAAACCGGATCTGTTTACAGAAAACCCGGCAGCGGAAGACCAATAACTGCTACAACCGTTGTCACAGGAAAGCTGACCTAGGCCGTCTAAATTTTCAAGATGAAAAGGATTTTACGCTTCAAGTACACACTTAATGCAAAAGGCCGTCGATCATCAAGAGCTCTGCGACTGTACAGACGGTTTTTCGAAAGCTGACCTACGCCGTCTAATTTTTCAAGATGAAAAAGATTTTACGCTCCAAGTACCTCAAAATAGACAAAAATAACAGGGTTTATTCGACAACCAAAAAAAAATGCTATTCAACGAGAACATTTGTACCACTGAAAGTCGCGGTTCTTTAAAAAGCTCATGGTGTTATGTGTCATATCCTGGAACGGAAAGAGTCGCCTACTTTTTACTGATCTTCAGTTAACAAAAACAAACGCAGATAACTACATACGACATTCGCAAAACGATGCACTACCGGAAATGCGTCGATTGTACCCGAATAATGATAATGTTTTTATCCAGGACAGCGCTCTATCCCACAGGGCAGTTAGGACACAACAGTTTTGACTAGAAAACACGCCATCTTTTATTCAAGCAAACCAGTGGCCGTCTAATTCTCCAGACTGTAATCCTTTAGATTACTCAGTGCGGAACGCATTGCAAGAAAAAGTGTATTCGAAAAGACGGGAACTAGAAGATCTGTGCCAACAGAAGAGGTGTGGCCAGAAGTGTCTGTAAATTTTATCAGGCGAGCTATTTTACAGTTCAAGCATTAAATTAAGAACTGTGAATTTACAAAATGGAGTAGAGTTCAGCATACAAAATGTCCCTTGCAACAGTGGGTCGGTCAAAAAGGAAGCAGTGACATAGTTCGAGCTCAGAATTCCAGAAGCAATATCCCTCGTATTTGATACGTTTAAGATTGAGTAAATAGTAAATCTTGAAATAAGATTTTGGTGTATTTCTCAAGTAATACAATTACTAATGATTATATTATTATTCATTTTAAGTTTTAGTTCATACTTTCAACCCAAAATACTTAAAATATTTACAAAAATTGCTATATTATATTACATTTTTCACTTTTTTTAGACGAGACATTAACCGTATATTAATTATCATATTCTCTTTTAAAACTAGGTCAACACTTTAGAATGGCTAGAGTACTTAAAATGAAATACGTTCATACGTACGTATGTATATCGCACAATTTCTATTTAAAATAGAAAGAACTTTGGGATCGCCTATGTTCCTTGCACGTACATATGTATGTATTTACATTCTGAGTTTATATCTTTTATCATAAGAAACATGACATATTCGAGTTTGAAGTATACTTTGAATTTTATTCGTTTACGTGACTGAAGAAAATTGAGCGTTGTTTCGCAGTGTTAACTTTCAGTTTTTTAGAAAGCATTTGCGTCAATTCTATACGAGGTTGTAGCTAAAAGTTAACAGAATTGTAATGTATACAGTTTGGAACCAAGCTTATAAACGCATTATTTTACATTTTTAGGAAAAACGCTCGGACAGGTAAATTTTCTTTTTTAAAACGCCATCTTTTGACATACAATTTTTTTAAATAGTTAATTGACGAAGGAGATACTTGTTGAAACTGCATTATAACGCTAAGAAATAAGTAATTAAACTTTTAGTTTCAAAAAATTCTATTTATTATAAATATCACTACAATATTGTTTCGCCATACAATGGCTTCATCAGGTGGAGTATTCATCCACCTGATGAAGCCATTGTATGGCGAAACAATATTGTAGTGATATTTATAATAAATAGAATTTTTTGAAACTAAAAGTTTAATTACTTATTTCTTAGCGTTACAATTTTTTTCTATGACGTCATTGGTTTTCGAGTGATGACGCTATCAACACTTTATTTAAATGGCAACCATATTATTTTTTTCTCGTTTTTGGTAGATCTTTATATCCACCAAATAGTGATATAAAACAATTGGTATGTTGCATCACAACTTTTTTGAAAAAATGATATAAATTTAGAAAAAAATACGAAAATTTTATTTTTGTACAAAATTTAAATTAAATTAAAAAAATACATCTGAACTTAAATTTATTGTAACAGTTAACGTCAATTTTCAAAATGGGCCCCACCAACCAACTGACACTGTCCCAGCCGAGTGTAAACACTTTGTATACTCGCCTCAATTATGTCTGGGGATATTTGTGTAAGTTCTACGCGAATTCGTTCTTTTAAATCTTCTAAATTGTTCGGTTTGTTAAAATACACTTTCGATTTCAAATAACCCCACAAAAAAAAAGTCTAACGGAGTCAGGTCAGGAGAACGAGGTGGCCATTCTATGGCGCCTCTCCGTCCAATCCATTTATTGGGAAATATTTCGTCAAGATAGTGGCGAACTTCTACACCATAATGGGGAGGCGCCCCATCTTGTTGAAACCAAATATTTGGATGGGGTACATCACCATCCTCGTGATTTGGGAAAATAACAGCGAGCGCTGGAACCAGTTCAAATCTTAAAAATTCTAAATATTGCATAGCAGTCAAATTTCCTTCAAAAAAATATGGTCCTAAAATGCGTCGTACAATCATTCCAACCCATACATTTACTTTTTCTCTGCGCTGAGTATGAGACGCTTGAGTCCAATGCGGATTGTTCTGCGACCAATACCTGCAATTATGGCGGTGAACAGATCCATTTAGGCAGAACGTAGCTTCATCTGAGAAGACGATGTTTTCCAAGAAATTTGGATTTTGGTCACAACGTAACATTACGTCGTCACAGTACTGCAGTCGACGATCTTCGTCATCCTCATGTAATTCATGTACAAGTTGAACTTTGTAAGGACGATAGTGTTCTTTTTTAAATAAGTTGACGACAAATGAGTGAGCCACCTGATTGGCTAACGCAAGTTGTCTGCTGGAAACATGATGCCTTTCTTCTGCTTCTAGAAGCACATTTAATTTCACATCTTCTCCTACCTGAGGTCTACCTTGCCGTGGTCGATCTTTTACGGATCCAGTTTCGGTAAACTTTCCAACTAGTTTTGCCACCGTAGACCTGGTAATTGGAGGTCTATCAGGGTGTTCATGGTTAAACAAATCGCATGCTTCTGCATGCGTTCTTTGTCTGTCCCCATACCCAACCATAATTAAAATTTCGATTCTTTCTCGCTCAGATAAATGTGCCATTTTTTATATTAGCGAAAATGAACAATTTTTACGCAATATCTCAAAAATTTAACGTCAAAAATAGAAGTAAATAATTCAACAATGTTGTCGCCATAAAAACAATTTCAAACTAAAATTTTTGTACATAAATTGTATAAAAAGAAGCTAGAATGTCATAAAGAAATATCTTGCAAAAAAGTGCGTGTTTTTGTTTTTGTAAATTTTTTGCATAGTAACATGAGTACATGTGCTTTTGACGATCCGGTTTGTTCAAGAAGAATATTTAAGTCCTTACACAAGACAGAAGTGTGAAAAAAACTTACTTACATATTTCAGTAAATTTTGTAAGCTTAATTAGTTTTCGAAATCTTCAATTTTTGGGCGATAATTTTAATTAAGTCTGCCACATCATGTCAATTTTTTAAATAAATTAAACTTCTTTGGCCCTTTTTTGTGAAACTATTTAATGTTAAATAAGATTTTTTAATAAGTAATTGGCCGATTGGGAAGACGAATTTCTTTTGACCTGGAGCGAATAACGCAGATTACTATTGATCGCAAAGCATTTACACTCGGCTGGGACAGTGTTGGTTGGTGGTGTCCATTTTGAAAATTTACGTTAACTGTTACAATAAATTTAAGTTCAGATTTTTTTTTTAATTTAATGTTAATTTTGTACAAAAATAAAATTTTCGTATTTTTTTCTAAATTTATATCATTTTTTCCAAAAAATTGTGATGCAACATACCAATTGTTTTATATCACTACTTGGTGGATATAAAGATCTACCAAAAACGAGAAAAAAATAATATTGTTGCCATTTAAAGAAAATGTTGATAACGTCATCACTCGAAAACCAATGACGTCATAGAAAAAAATTGTATGTCAAAAGATGGCGTTTTAAAAAAGAAAATTTACCTGTCCGGGCGTTTTTCCAAAAAATGTAAAATAATGCGGTTATAAGCTTGGTTCCAAACTTTATGACCACACTGTATATCATTTGCATGAAAATATTTCCCTTCAATTTTTAATTTGAAGATTATCTTTTTATATATTGCCTAACCTTAAGTGGCATTCACGTTGATTTCTACAGAGAAATTGATTGTTTTGCAAAATATGTTGTTGGTCAAACTGTCCGTCAATCATAGCCACCCACATTCTATTTAATATGTTTAAAGAATTTAGTGAATCAAATAATCTTCTTTAAACCACTCTTTGGTCAATACCATTTACGATAAGATGGTTGTGTCGTTAAAATCTTTTGCAAGCAAATGTTGGTAACATTGCAGAAGATTAGTTTTTCAATGGTATACTAGTGTTAAATCTGATCATCAAACTTTAGTTCAAGAGCAGTTGTTAAATATATCTATGTATTTAATTATTAGGAAATTTCATGATGACATTTGTCGGTTTTCTAATGGTAGATCTCTGCATCGAAACTCGAGAAGAATTAGGCAGCGATGCATTCGCAAAAGATAAATTCGATTCTTGGTACATTGGCAAGTTTAAGGTTTTCTAATCTTTTGTGCATATGAAGAATTGTCCTTATTTTATATTGCTGTTTATTAGAATTTCTGTTTATTTATTGTTATGAGTATATAGTATATTTTGTTTTATTGCAAGAAAATTGCATTTTTTATATATTTGTTATGTTTTAACTGGTATATATAACGATTGTTTTCTTCTTAGCGATAAAGGGTATAGGAATAATAACTACCTTAGCATTATTGCAACCACATACAGCAGCTGAAGGAAAGTATAATTCAGGCCAAATTATCACCAGAAATACTCTTGAATGCCAGTATGGTGTATGGAAAAGATTTCCAAATTTGTCTCTGGGGATGGGGGTAAATAAGGTAACGGCAAAAATTGTAATCGTTGCTACTGCGGGATTGCATAACATTGAAATTAATAGAAATGAGCCTCTACCAGTTGAGGAAAACATTTTGGTTGAGACAGAGGAAGTGTTTAATGAAGCAAATTATGAAGCTAATAATAAGGCAGAGACCAATACAAAATTATTTTCAAAATTTATTATGTTTTATTAAAAAGAATTTGATTGTCTTATGAATTTTTTACTTGCAAATATTTCTACTAAATTGATCTAACCGCTAAATATTTTGTACTTTTGTTATTTATTAGTCAATAAGTCTATAAGCTTAGGCACAAACGAATGCAAAGAAACTAGTAACAAAAGTTTTAGTCATGTATTTTTTATACAAGTGTCCCGTATCGTTATGTTCAAATTTTAGGAGTGTAAAGTAGACTTCATTTCAAGTCACAAAAACGCAAAACTTGTATATCCATTTATTTGTTTCAAAGTTACAGATCTATGAATGTGATTGCCAGATCATGAAAAAAAAATGTAATCCTAAAGTCAATAAAAACTGATTTTATTTAAAAAAAAAGTTCAATTAATAATATTTTCGAAATGTCCACCTCCTTGTTGAATGCAGGCTTGGGCAAGGGGATTAAGATCGTGTGATCTGGGTAGCCATGCAACAGGACCACCTCGACCAATCCATCTTGGATCATTGACGTTAACCAAATTTTCGACAGTCATTCCGAAATTCGCCAAACTGTCGTTCGTGGCCCTCCTAGTTGTCTAGCGATTCGACGTACACTGAGAGTTCGATCCCTTGTAACAATAGCTACTGATTCTTCCTCTAAGTCTGCTGGCAAATTTACTCCTCGGTCGAAACGATAATCACGCAGTCCGCATTCCCGAAATTGTCTGTGTGCTTCCAGAAACGTTCTGCAATGAGCAATGCGCCTATCGGGAAACCGATGTCGGTATTCAATAACTGCTCGACGTGCACTGCCGTTACAGTGGCCATACACAAAATGCATGTCCGGATACTCTTGAGAAGAAAATCGGTAAGGCATTTTGAATAAAGAAAACGTGTCCACTCACTAATAAGTTGTTGTATGAACTGAAACGTAATGTAATGTTTTATTAAAAAATGCAACGTTAACAGTCATCTGAACATTTGTTTATTGTATGATATTCATGGTTCAGCACTTACGAAATAAGTAAGAACCTTCTTTATCATAAATTAATTTCCAGTACTCTTTTTTTGTCGATGTCCAAGAAATTACTGTATGCACTACGACACGTGTTTATTTATTTAAGGATAACATTTTATTATGCGACGTTAACAACCACAGGCCTGTTATTGAATCGTATAACTTTTTTTAAATAAAATCAGTTTGTATTGACTTTAGGATTACATTTTTTTCATGATCTGGCACTCACATTCATAGATCTGTAACTTTGAAACAAATAAAAATGGATTATACAAGTTTTGCGTTTTTGTTACTTGAAAGAAAGTCTACTTTACACTAAAATTTGAACATAACGATACGGGACACTTGTATATTAGAGAATAGTATACAAAAGATTTTACAACTAAAATTTAATTCTAAAGAAACATACAATATTAGAGATCTGTTATTAATTTTGTATTATGCAACCTCTTCCGATTCCTCTTTTAGGAGAGTTAATCTCACCGATCGTGTTTCCTGCTTTTCCGATAATTCTTGCTTCAGAATTTGATTTTGTACAACCTTTCTCACTTCTTCTGTTTTTAACAATTTTGCTTTAGTTGCATAAAATTTGGCTTTTGTTTCTAATATTTTTTCCATATCTTCAGAATTGTGTTTTCTCTTGTTTTTTTTTTAGTTTTACTTGGTGTTAGTTGTTAGTGCTTGTGCTATTTTAGGTATTGGTGTACAATTTGATCTAGTTGCTTGGACTATAGTATGTGCATTACTTGTCTTCATTGTAACAGAAACTAGTTCTGATGGTTGTTGTGAAATTTCTTCTGCTACATGTACTGTTATCAGATTTTCTGTGTTATAATTTTCATTCACAAGCTTTCATCGACTCCAGCGCAGGTAATACACCTAGTGATTCACTAGTAAATTTATTTCGCCTTCGACAGTTTTACTTGGGAGTATGGTTAATACAGTATCTAAAACTATGTCAGTGACCGTCTGCGAAGGGGCACCACCTGTGGAATAGAGCACCTGTTTATTTTGTGCAGTAAAACAATATTTCAAATTTTCATACTTTGCAGTCAGCTGTTAGCGAATGGGAAATATTGTACTGCTCAGTAATGTTTTTCCATGTTCGAGTCTGTAAAATGAATTATCAGTGATTAAATAAAAAAGACGAATTAACGGAAAAATTATCTTCTCGTGATTAGTCACTTGCATTTGTTTGTTTGTTTTCTAAAATGTCTATATAATTGGCCACCAGTGACAAGAGATCTAGAGCCTCTTATTAACTAAAATTTTTTCCACGAACTTTTTTATTCATATTTACACTGAATACTCTTTCACAAATATAATATAGAAGAATCTAGAGCATAGATAATATATATCCTATAGATAGGAATCTCTGTTACTTGAAAATGAATTTGCAAACCGCCATCTACCGATGTGTTATAAAAGTATATATTCAAGAGCAAGGCGTTTAAATTTTGTAAGTATATTGATTAGGTGATAGTAATCCTTGGTTTTTTGAAGTTCATCTGAATATATACAAAGTGTCCCAAAAAAATGTATACACACTTTACGTGATTATAAAAATAGTATATATTTAGATCGATTACAGATTAAAAGTACAAATTAAAGAGGACTAATGTAGAATTTATTTAGTCAGAAAATGTACAAATTGTTGCCAATTTTGATCCAAACATTGCTGATAACGCAAAGCAATGGAATCGCAAACGTGGCGAATCATTTCATTAGAAATTTCGTTGCATTTTCTTTCAATTTTCGCCTTCAATTCTAATGTAGCCCGTTTTGGTATATAAACCTTATCTTTGATGAGCCCTCACAAAAAAATCCACTGGCGTGAGGTCTGGAAAGCGCGGATGCCAGTCGATGGCACCTCTTCGCCCAATCCATCTGTTCGACAGATTTTCATTGAGATAAGCTCTCACATCACGATGATAGTGGGGAGGTGCTCCATCTTGCTGAAAATAATAGTCCTCTTCATCCTAAAACTGCTCACGAATAATTGCCACGACATTTTCCTGCAGCAAATTCAAGTAAACGGCACCAGTCACAGTGTTATCAAAAAAGAATGGTCCAATTAAACCCCCGCTGACAATCCACACCACACCGTAACTCCTGGTAAATTTAAATGATGTTTTTCTGTAATATGGACTGAGAGACGCCCTCCCCCATGTTACAGTCGCGTGCTACATTATAATCGCATAGTTATTTCTTGCTCAACTTTTTTTTTAAATGTAATTTAACATGAAAATACAGGATATAATTATGGTAACTATTTTCCAAGTCCAAACTAAACTTTATTATTATTATAAAATTGTTTTATTTAAAAATGATCACAGCAGATTTGAGCAGATATATTTATTTAATACAATAAGATTTAAATAAAAACAGTTATAAAAAAAACTAAGATTTGGATCTATGTAAGACACTGGCTACAAAATAAGACTTAATAATAGTCTTTCGAGCTTTCTTCTGACTAAAATGATCAATTCCTTCGGAAAAATCAATTTATTCTCAATTGTTAAAATTGCTAAATGGTTAAGATGACGTTGCTTGTTGTGTTGTTATGCCACGTTTTTAAAGAGTTCGTCAGTCCACTAAATGACCTTTCAGCCGTAGACACTGTTATTGAAATCGTACAAAAAGGTCTAATTGCAGTACACAGGTTCAAAAATTGCTTGAAATTGCTTTTTTATGATAAATATAACGGGTGTTCATTTGAAAAGTGATTTACTGAGAACATTTTGAAGTATGTCGTAAATTAAAATTTACTACTTAATCTACGAAGTCGTATATTTTGACAGTTTCATACATACAAATAAATAACAAATAATAGGTTTTTATTGAAAACTATAGCAAATGTTGAAAATGTACTTCAAGATCAATGCACTTTAAAATCCTCCGTTCAAAATTTCTGATGATATTCTGCCATATTATTGGATTGTTATTAATTTCCATGCATTTCTGTTCGATTCTCTATAGCATATCATTGAAATTCAATATAGGTGTTCGAAATATGTTATTTTTTAGATAAAGCCACAAAAATAAGTCGCAAGGTGTTAAATCGCATGAACGTGCAGGCCAGGCAATTTCAGTATTTCGACTAATTATACGCTCATCAAAAAATTCTCTTAAATAATCCAAACCTTCTGCAGTACAGTGACAAGGTGCTCAGTGTTGTTGGAAATATGCATTTTGTAGTTCATTATCATGCAACTGATTGACAAATGGTTGTAAAATTTCCGTACGGTACCTTTGAGCAGTTAACGTTCCCTGAAAAAATATTGGTCCAATGATTCGCCTTTGGCTTATCGCTGCCCCAACACCAATTTTCTCTGGATGTAGCGATTCTTCATTAATTACATTTGGATTTTCACTACTCTAAATTCTTGTATTTTGTGAATTTAGGTATCCCGTTTTATAAAACCATGCTTCATCAGTAAAGATGACTCTTTGCGAAAGTTCTCTATTATTGTTCATATTTACAAACCAATTACAAAACTGTAGTCTACGTGGGTAATCAATTTCTAACAATTCTTGTACTGCTGTGACACGGTATGGACAAAGTTGCATATCTTTTTTTAATAACTTGTGAGTTGTACCAACAGAAAGGTTTATTTGTTGACTCAAATGTCGAACAGATGTTTGTGGTTCATTTTCCATTATTTCTTCAACACGATTGACAACTTGAGGTGTTTCTGTGAGTACGTTTCTTAACTGCTCCGCTGCCTGATTTTCTTAAGAGACTACCAGTTTCAGAAAAAAGTTGTAAAGTTCTATCCAAAGTATTCTTAAATTGTATATAATCTATTACAAAATGTGGAAACTCAACTTGAAATTCTACCATGCAATCTTGAACTGAATAAACCCATAAACCATCAATTTTATTACCACATCGAAAATAAGCCTGGACTAAAAAAATTTTATGTTCTAAAGTGAAATCCATTTTAAAACTGAGAAGCAATTTATTTAAACCAGAATCGACGCACGATTATTTTATGCACTAACTGATATTTGTGATTGACATTATCAAATGTCATTTGGATTTACGTTTACGGAACAACAAACACATACTAATATATATGCGTCTTATTCTATCAAAATTTCAAAGTAACCTAGATTGACTTTTCAAATGAACACACGTTATATTTTAAATTTTAAGCTAATAATTAGTTGTAGAATCTGTTAAAATTTCATTGGATAAAAAAATATTCAAAATATTTTTTTCTGGTTTGTATTAAATTATAATAATAAAAAAATTAATTGCGTAGGGCTGGACCCGGGCCCGTGCCCTGGACCCAGGGGTCCACCTAAGTCTAACCTTGTAGGGACTATGCCCTCAATAATGGTCTACAATTCTTCTCTTTGAAAATATTTGAACAGTATTTTAAATATACTGACTTGAAAAATCCGAACACCCAGTAGGAGTTGATCAATTTTAATAAAATTTATACATAATCTTTGTTTAATCAAACTTAAGAAATGATTACATTTTCAAACTAAAATATGAAAAAATAACAATGTTATTTAATAAGGAGTGTGTGGAATTCTTGAAATTAAATAATTTATGGTATCCTGGGGAATGTCATTCCAGGCGTTTTGAATTTGGTGACGAAGGTTAAGTAGGTTATTTGGTGGTTGGGGTAAATTACCTAATCGAATACAAATCATATCCCACATGTTCGATTAGTGACAAGTCTGGGGAGCGAGAATGTCACGGTAACAGGGTCACGTTATTTTCTTCTAAGAATCTTGTAGTAACCGTTGCTATATGAGGGAGGTGCGTTGTTTTCTTGAAAAAGGGGTTGAATTATCCTTCGTAGGTATGACAGTGCAACAGGCTACATTACGTTTCGTATGTAATCATTTGCATTCAAATTTCTGTCAATGAAAACTAGAGGTGATCTGCTACCGTATGTTACTGCACTCTGTACTATTACCCTCGTGTAACGGCTGTATGCCGTTCCATAGCAAATTCTAAATTTCTGTGTTCTCCGGGAATCGTCTTATTCTGCGACCATCGTGGACCCACAGACAAAATAGGGACTCGTCAGAGAACACAATACGATTCAATTCACCATCCCAATTTGATCTGGCGTTACACCCCTCAATCCGAGCAGCACGATGTCGAGGTGTCAGTGGGAGACATGAAAATGGTCTATACGAACGAAGGCCAAAAGCGCGTATTCTGCGATATATTGTTGCCATAGAGACTCTGTTGTAAAACTCCCAACCAAGCGTTGCCAATCGATTAGGTTGTGGAAATTGTCTTATGTCGCAATTCTCAAATGACTATATTCGCGTGCTGCAGTTGCTCAAGGTCGGCCGGATCTATGACGACGGTCATATATTCCTTCTTCAGACCACCTGGACCAACACTGTTGACACACTGCGTTCCGTGTGATGGTGAATTTGTCTTATTGAAAAACCGGCTTCTCGCATACCAACAATGCGCTTCAAATTCAATTAAATGATTGTAATTGTTCGGTAAACAGCTCTTTGGCATAAGGACTTAATGGCTTAATAAATTGAGAACAAATCGCTATGAAATATTGCTTTGGTCTGAAGGAAACGCAAATTTAAAAACATAGTCTTTTAATAAAAGAAAATAAAAAAAATTGTATACCTGCTAAATTTTTTGTCCATATCATTTCTTATCAGAGACAAGACAGAGTAGTATAAAAACTTCATTGCAATGGATCGACTCTTTCTGGATGATTTTTCTTTAAATCAATGTGCAATGCATGTTTATAATAGGTATTTTTATGTTTGTAGGCGAATTGCTTTGAATGAAAAATACATCTCTTATCCGATGTACGAGATGTGAAAATTAAAAAAAAACTTTTTGGGCTGGAGATGACAACACTGACTCTCTGTCAGTTATATCATTGCATTAAGTAGGTACTGCGCACTGTCTATTTCTAATTGACAACGCACAGACCGTGAGATCCAATAAAAGTTCGTACCGAGCGGTTAGAAAATTACAATTACCTCTGCATTCTAATTTTGAAGTGTTGAATGCGAGGATTCAGCTTTGATTATTCGTGATTTTGTAGATCCGAAAGGTATTTTTGATAGCTTTGACCTTGCCCCTTGGTCGTTAACGATGAACTGATCAGATCAAAAGGACTTGCTTTGAAGGAGTTGAAGAGATCCAGATGACCGCGACTGGTGTTCTTAAGGAGATACCTTCGAAAGAGTTCTAAGGTTGCTTTTGGAATTGATAAGGTTGGTGAAAGACTTGTGTCGAATTACAGAGAGTCTTATATGAAGGCATGTAACCTTAATTTTATAATACTGTTCAACGGCTGATGAACTAAAAGTAGAAGTGTTCGAGTATTGAAATTACTTAAAAAGTTGTAAAATATAGCTGCTCTGTTTTCGGTGGTGCACACTGTACTTTCAAAAATGTTAACGTAACATAAGTCAGTCATATCATAAATTTATTATAGGAAATGGAATGTAGTCGCACGTCTAGAGGGAGATTATTATTAATATTGTATAGTTTCCGTTGACAAAGCAATATGTTCACTTTTAATGTTTGTTATGTAAAATAGTTAGGCTTGCGTGTAATACATGGGCTTAGCTAAGAACTAAGGGTTTAGCATTGTACTGGATTTGAACGTATATAAACTTAGGGGGTGATATTAATCTAAATCCAGTGCTCACTACCGTCTCGACTCCCTTATAGAAATTTCGAATGCCACTTCATTAGTTTTAATGTCTCCACTATCACTTGATTTGTGCTTGGGATGTTTTTTGCTAATAACACCAAAACGAGATTTATTGGCTTCACGCATAATTCAGCAAGATATATTTGAAAGTGATAAATCAAACACATATTTAAAAATTAATTAATTTTCAACTACGTTTAGGAACATGCTATTAACGATTGAAATGAATTTTGCACGTCTTTAAAAAATCAAATATGGGGTATGGTGTTGTTCTTTCATATAGACCAATATTTACTTCTGCGTTTCTATTCGTTACATTATTGATTTACAATGGACGATATATATATATATATATATATATATATATATATATAAAGGGTGTTTCAATAAGAGCGCAAGATTTCAGTGTTCAATAAAACATGGTTTTCTGTAGCAAAGTATTGAAATATTTATTGATTTAGAAAATGTACATTTGGGAATTGTGTATGAAACAAAATATCTTGTAAATGGCCGCCACGGCTTTGCTGGCATATGCGTACCCTTTTGACGAAATTTTCAATAACGTTATTGAATACATGTGGTGGTATTTCATTGATACATCGTCTAATTTCGGCTTTCAATGCTTCGATGGTTGCAGGCTTATTGGCATAAACCTGTGACTTCAGATAACCCCACAGCCAGAAGTCTAAAGGCGTTAAATCGCAAGAGCGTGGAGGCCAATTCTGGTCACCAGGGGAAATGACACGACCAGGAGCAAACTCGTGCAAGATCGTCAATGTTTCACGGGCGGTATGACATGTGGCACCGTCCTGCTGAAACCACATGTCGTCAAGATCAATAGCTTCCAAATGAGGCACAAGAAACTGTGTTATCATAGCACGATAACGTTCGCCATTCACCGTTACTGCATTACCTTCTTCGTTTTCGAAGAAAAACGGTCCAATTATTCCTCCAGACCATAATGCACACCATACAGTGACCCGTTGTGGATGCATTGCTTTCTGATGAATCATTCGTGGATTTTCTAAGCCCCAAATGCGACAGTTTTGCGATTTTCTGCGCCGTTAGTATTATATGGTCCCGTAGTAGTGGGGGCGCGTGTCTGGCTCCTTGTGATTGGTCCATCGGTTGTTTTGTCGCTTTCGGTTATTGTTCGGTCAGTTTGTGTTCGGTCCGTGTTGGTGTAACTGGTCTTTCGTGAGTTATTATCATTTCGTCGCTTATGTGTGATCTGTCTATTAAATAATGACCGTGAAAATCTACCCAACATGTATGTAATGTATGGACGAGCGTCCTATAGTCACCTACAGTAGTCAGTAATATGTGGAAATAGAGGTGCGCTAGGAAGGTTTCGCTTACGGCTAGCGCTAGCTTTTAAACACGTGGACAATGCGACCAGCGTCATTTCCGTACTGACTGCTGAGTGGTTGTCATAGGGTTACATTTTGTCATAATTCTATTTATTGTTGATAAACAATTTTTTTTTTCCTAAAGAAGACAATATAATGTCGAAACGTTAAATAGTAGTATACTATACATATCTAATTAAAGCCGAGCTCAAAAAAAAAAACACTAACTATATATATATATATATATACAGACTTGCAAATTGAAGTTTCAGGAAGCATACATACAGTATAAAAATCATAGAAATGTAATAAAATTCATCTTCTTTAATGAAATTCTCTCACAATGGGGCATGCATTTGGAAGTTTCAATTAAATATTTACCTCGTGACCCAATGGATTTCCCACAATCGGATGATTCACTAGCGTTACGAAGAAAAGTGGTCCCCAGAATAGAACGTAAGCAGCGGTTATGACAAGGAACATTTTTACCCTTTGCACACCGTCGCGTTCCATTCTATTTAAGTATTCTCGCATTCGACGGTGTTCTTCCAATGCTCCTGACACCTGAAAAAGATACATGCGTATAAAAAAATGTGTAACTCACCACAACAGAAATATTATTCAACATCGCTCTCGAAACATTCGCGCGATATAAGTTTTTAATACGGGCGTGGTTAACGGATGTGTCGAGAAAATCGTAAATTAAAATGTTTTTTTCGAGTGTGTGTGTGTTTGTGTGGATAAACTTGATGTTTTTCTTTGTTAAAATTCCCTTGGTTATCTTCTTAAAGAGAAATTCTTCTGTTAGTAGTTTGAATAAAACATCTTTGTTATTCTTGATTGTGGCTCTTATTTTTTGTCTTAATTTTTGACATACCGGGTGTCCTTGAAATAAAAAGACAGCGTATGAAAAATGAAAAGAGTGAATTATGTACAATATATACCCCAATATATTTTCCCAAAATTCCCTATCATAAGCGAGAAAAAAAATACAAAAATATTTAAAAAGTTTTTGTCACGCCACTGGGCGATGGACTACATTATAAAAGACGATATTTTAAAGTTGAACGATAATAACAAACAGAATAGATTTGTTATTGTCCTTAAGTTTCGTTCAGTTGCCGATCGTTACGTACGTTCGATACAATTTTTCGATTAAAGATAGATGTTACCAAATAGGACGTTAAGTGCCCGTAGAGCACACATCTTGCTTCATTTAATACATCTACTCGTAATTGACTCACAATATTTTGGATTTATATTATATATAATTACATCTTTTCATTTTGCATACGTTGTCTTTTTATTTCAAGGACAGTCTGCATATTGCGCATTAAATTGAAATGTTTACAAATTTCTAAAGATTTTTTTACACGCAGGAAAAAAATCGTAGCCATAAACTCCAGAGAAAAAAGTTTGAAAACCTTGCCTATAAATCAACGAAATTATTCGTGCTATTCCAGAAACATTTTAGGTCATTTTATTTGTCAAATTGTTAGTACTGTAAGCTGCTATTTTTTCATATGTGTATCCTTGTTGTTATTTATTTTAAGAGTTGCCACTGATCGGAAAATTATTTTAAGAGTTATTGAAAGGTTTTTATTTAGAAGTTGTTATAATACCAATATTTTTATTAAATATTTAATTTAATATTTACCATATCAGAATTGCTATATAATATTGTATAATACAGAGTATAATAATTGTAGAAAACATCATGGGAAGGTATTGATAAGAAGTCAATATAGGATAACGGTCTTAGCCTGCAAGTTCGATGTATAGATGTTTTTGTTTTCGTGAAAGCCGAAAATAGATTTGCGATCGAAAGAGAATTACAGGCAAGATAAAGTGAAAACCTTATAAAGATGTATCAGAATTTTTTTGTTTCTTTCTATTTACAGAAAAGAAATATTATACCATCAAACTCAATACTAGTATCCGTAAATGCTGAATGTAACTGAATAAGGCAAAATATAATAAAACTGGCACAGATTCCATTATCTTCTTTTTGAAATTGAATCGATTGTTGTAACTCTTCAATGAACATAGTCGGAACTTATAGTATTTGAAATATACATATTGTTTGTGTAAGTAAATACAAATTAGTATTTAGCAAATCTAACTACATTTTATATCTTTGTCAAAGGTCTTTGATTATGTATTACCCTATGAAATAGTATTGTCATATTTCCTGTGCAAAGTATATTTTATAAAACATTTAATAATTATTATTTATATTTATTATTATTTTTTTCAAAGAAGTATAGTGTAATATCCGTTTTCGTCATTCAAGTGTTTTAAATAAGGGGGTTGGAACTTGAATGGGGCGACATTTCTATAGAAACGCTGTGCGAATAACTAAAAAGTCATTTATACGATGCGATAGTTATGTACACTAGGGCTGGGCGGAGTATCGATACATCGTCCAATACCCGATACCATAACTGGTATCAATTCCCCGATACCTCAGATAACGAAGCTATCAATACCTAGGAATCGATAATAAGAAACTGATACCAGAGTATCGAAATCAAGGAACCGATACCAACGAACCGATACTAAGGTATCGATACCAAGAAATCGATGCTAACTATAGAAACGACTGAAATCGATCTCAATATATACCGAAGTATTCATTCCAAGGTATCAACTGCAAGCAAGGAGTCCAAAGCATCGATACTAAGGTAGTATGTCGGTATCGCTTTATTTTGGAATCGGTTAAACTTCAAGCCTCTTACCTACATATTGGTATTTGTAGCAATTTCCTGTCTTTTTATTAATTGCATTTGTGTTGCGAGTTTAATTTATGATTTATATAAATGGAAATTAATAAAGTAAAAAAAGTGGTGTCGAGAATTCTTATAAAGCTATTGTATGTATAAAACGTGTTTGGTTTGTTTCTATTTTGAAATAGAAGAAGACTTTTTGTATAATTTGGTAATAGTGCGCATATCTGTATATATTATCTTGCTTTTGTGTATTTTTTTAAATTTATATGAAGGATGCAATAACTTTTTAAGTAAAGAATTTTTGAGTATGTATGCATTATATATATTATATAATATACAGGGTTAGTCAAAAGTATGGAATGGACGGTTTATTTCCCTAATTATGAACTTTATAACAAAATGTATTTAATAAAAGTTTTAATTATTCTCCATTTCTTAGCCTACTCGTTGTTTTCTGTATGTCAACGCATTTCTATGGAAGCGTTATTTTGTTTTCAAATGGCAACCATGTGTTCTTTTGCTGATTTCTATTCCTCTTTTTTTTCTTGAAATGACTTGATATTTTTTTCATATGCTTTCATAACAAAATTTCTGTGTAAAATATAATTTCCAATAAACGTCAAAATGTGATATAAAATCAGATTCTCTCAAAAAAATGATAGTGGCCTTTGTTGTCTTTAATGTCATTTTTTATGTCATTGGGAAGTACCTTTCAATAAGTTGATATAATAAGAATAGTTTCATTTTAATTTGTGAACATGTGATACTCACTGAAACTGAAAGAATTGACATATTAATGATGGGGTTAGTTATGGTAATCGACAACGTTCACACTAAGATGTTTGTCATTTATTTAATAATGTTCATCCGGAAAGGAATCGTATTGTACAATCCACAGTGTCTAAATTGGTGGTCAAAATTCAGAGAAACTGGAAATGTAAAAGATATGCCAAGGTCTGGACGTCCAAAATCAGCAACAAATCAAGATCAAGCTCTAGATGTATTACTTAATGCTACCGATAATCCAATTACGTTAACCACGCAACTTGTTTTTGGATAATGATATTAGTCAATCGTCGGTTGTTCGAATATTAAAAAAGAACAAACACAAGAACTACAAGATACATCTTCTCCATGAGCTAAACGAAGATGACCCTGACAGAAGGATGCAGTTTTGTGCAACAATAATGGAAATGATCCAAATTTTCTAAACCACATTTTATTTTCGGATAGCCACTTTTTGTCTAAATGGGTTTGTAAACAGACACAACTCTCGTTACTGGTCTAGTGAAAATCCTCATTGGGATGGAACACCATACACAGCATCCACAAAAACTTAATGTCTGGGCTGGTTTTATTGGGCACCACATAATAGGTCCATACTTTATAGATGGAAATTTGACAGCAGATAGATATCTAAACCTATTTTGCGTGATCACGTTATGCCTGACATTGCACATTTATTTTCGGATAAAGATCGACAAGGAATGCCAAACCGCAATGTTTGGTTTCAGCAAGACGGCGCTCCACCTCATTATGGAGTTGATGTTCGTCTGTTTCTGAATAACGTCGTTTCAGGTCGTTGTTTAGGACGTCGAGGACCTATTGAATGGCCTGCCAGGTCGTCTGATTTGAGTCCCCTAGATTTTTTCCTCTGGGGTCCTTTAAAAAATAAAATTTACAAAGAAAAACCGCAAAATTTTCAAAATCTGGCAGCCAGAATCAGACATGAAATCGAAGAAATACCACCTATCTGGCTACAAAATTCGTTGCGTAATTTTTGTGATCGATTAGGTTATTGTCAAGCTGCAAGGGGTCTTCAGTTTGAACATTTAATTTGGGTTAAATATTATTTGAGTGAATAAAGTATTATGAGTATTTTTTCTAAAATTTTGTTATGAAAGCATATGAAAAAAATATCAAGTCATTTCAAGAAAAAAAGAGGAATATAAATCAGAAAAAAAAAGTACACATGGTTGGCATTTGAAAAAAAAATAACGTTTCCATGGAAATGCGTTGACATACAGAAAACAACGAGTAGGCTAAGAAATGGAGAATAATTAGTAAAAAAACTTTTTTTTGTTATAAAGTTCATAATTACGGAAATAAACCGTCCATTCTATACTTTTGACTAACCCGGTATATTTAAGAGGATGTTGTTCAATTTTACATTATGCGTGGCAAATATCCATATTATGACCTAACTATAATTATTACAAAAAAAGACGAAATATCACAATATTATAAATTTCATACCCTAGATATGGTAGAATCGTTAAATTAATTATATATCTCTTGAAATCGATACCTAGAAAACAGGTTATGAATACTGATTCATTCGTAAGTATCGTGCTACCTAGAGCGCGCGCAGCGATGGCGTCTGAAGATGGTCAAAATCAAAACGAAATCAGTAGTCGTATCGCACAGTAGTCTGGGAGATTCTATAACCCAAACGGAACGGTAATCGGCTATTTCAAAATTTACTTCGTTCTATGTTAATATCCGCTATGCGATCAAATCCAAATACGTAGATTATGTAAAAACTTAACTCCCTCTAGAACGTATAATGCACACACACAACCACTCTCATTAACGGTTGGAAATCGACTCTCATTATTCGGATGCATCGAAAGCGGTGGAGGGGTGATACAATCTGAAATATCCACCCAGAGTGCGATACCCGTATTTGTAAGATGAAAATTAAAACAACTTGCGACGGAAACTAGTAGACCGGGAGATAAAACGTTAAATATATAAAGGATGAAATTCAAAACGTAACAATCGAACCAAGGTATCGATTCCAAAGTATATATTCAAGGTATCGATTCCGAAGTATCGATTTCAAAGCATCGATACCTTACCGATTCCAGTACTCAGAATCGATACCGTGTACAGACCCGATATATCACTAAGTATCGATACCTCGATTGGTATCGATATCGAATACCGAAAACGTCTGTATCGCCAGCCCTAATATACACTATTCCAAAATTGAAGTGGATATTTTAAACAAACCTGAGTTTTTATAGCAAAAAATAGATTGCATGTCGATGCGATAATTCACATCAAGCTTTGATACAAAATAATACAAATCTGTATAAAAACAAATTTGTATCTGTATATGCATGGACACACAGTACGTATTTACCAGCTTTTGCTTCAACTACCAGACGCATGCGTTTCTGTGTAACCACTTTGTCAATGATAGATTTACGAAGCAAAAGACTGTAGTACACTTGCGGTCATGTAGTAAGTTTTGTCCTATCCGAAGACAACAGATTACCTCTTGCCATCTGACGGACAAAACCGACCACGCCGGTGCAAAGTGTTCTTCTCGAATAGCGATGCTATTACTGATAAAGAAGAAAAATACGCATATTACTATGAGTCCATTAACTCGTCGCCAGGTGGCGTAGTATAGCAAAAAATAGATTGCATGTCGATGCGATAATTCACATCAAGCTTTGATACAAAATAATACAAATCTGTATAAAAACAAATTTGTATCTGTATATGCATGGACACACAGTACGTATTTACCAGCTTTTGCTTCAACTACCAGACGCATGCGTTTCTGTGTAACCACTTTGTCAATGATAGATTTACGAAGCAAAAGACTGTAGTACACTTGCGGTCATGTAGTAAGTTTTGTCCTATCCGAAGACAACAGATTACCTCTTGCCATCTGACGGACAAATCCGACCACGCCGGTGCAAAGTGTTCTTCTCGAATAGCGATGCTATTACTGATAAAGAAGAAAAATACGCATATTACTATGAGTCCATTAACTCGTCGCCAGGTGGCGTAGTATAGCAAAAAATAGATTGCATGTCGATGCGATAATTCACATCAAGCTTTGATACAAAATAATACAAATCTGTATAAAAACAAATTTGTATCTGTATATGCATGGACACACAGTACGTATTTACCAGCTTTTGCTTCAACTACCAGACGCATGCGTTTCTGTGTAACCACTTTGTCAATGATAGATTTACGAAGCAAAAGACTGTAGTACACTTGCGGTCATGTAGTAAGTTTTGTCCTATCCGAAGACAACAGATTACCTCTTGCCATCTGACGGACAAAACCGACCACGGTCTTTATCAGTAATAGCATCGCTATTCGAGAAGAACACTTTGCACCGGCGTGGTCGGTTTTGTCCGTCAGATGGCAAGAGGTAATCTGTTGTCTTCGGATAGGACAAAACTTACTACATGACCGCAAGTGTACTACAGTCTTTTGCTTCGTAAATCTATCATTGACAAAGTGGTTACACAGAAACGCATGCGTCTGGTAGTTGAAGCAAAAGCTGGTAAATACGTACTGTGTGTCCATGCATATACAGATACAAATTTGTTTTTATACAGATTTGTATTATTTTGTATCAAAGCTTGATGTGAATTATCGCATCGACATGCAATCTATTTTTTGCTATACTACGCCACCTGGCGACGAGTTAATGGACTCATAGTAATATGCGTATTTTTCTTCTTTATCAGTAATAGCATCGCTATTCGAGAAGAACACTTTGCACCGGCGTGGTCGGTTTTGTCCGTCAGATGGCAAGAGGTAATCTGTTGTCTTCGGATAGGACAAAACTTACTACATGACCGCAAGTGTACTACAGTCTTTTGCTTCGTAAATCTATCATTGACAAAGTGGTTACACAGAAACGCATGCGTCTGGTAGTTGAAGCAAAAGCTGGTAAATACGTACTGTGTGTCCATGCATATGCAGATACAAATTTGTTTTTATACAGATTTGTATTATTTTGTATCTGAGTTTTTATCATTTAAATTTATGTTTCAAGGTTTTACTATATTTCATTATTAGAACCGAATGTTAAACTAATGTAAACAAAAAAGAAACTATCCTCCAATAATGTGTAGCTCGATAGAAACGAAAATATTCTTTTTTGTCTCCATTTTTTTGAGAGTGGGATTTTTTTTAGCACATGTTCTATTGTGCATTATCATTTGTGACTTAAATTTCATTCTTAAGTGTTTCTGTAGCAGGCTCTTGGTGAAACATGATGAATATTCGAATAAATGAAATCATTTGACATTAGCTGTTTAATTACTTTATCAGATTTCTCTCATATATGTTTCGGAAAGACACCTTAACGTTGTTAAAGAGACAAGATGCCTAAATAAATGTGAACATGGGAAACTGTACAATGCTAGTTGTGTATAGTGACCAAGAAATGAAAGGTATACATGAGCAATGCCTTCATATAGAAATCGCGATCCAATATTATCCAATATTTTATTGGTATTTGTCAGTACCACCACAAATTATATATATAAATATGTAATTCCATACAAATAATTCAAAACCAGGTATTTATCCCATTGGACAGGCTATATAAAGCTTTTTATTTTATGCCGATTTTTGTTTTATTATTAACATAATAATTTTACTATGTATTTAGTTTTGATCACATTTTAATTAATGCGACATAGGTTTGTCGACATATTCGAGGTAAAGGCTTATTATTGATATCCACAAAAAAATTCATCACCATATGTGCGACCGAGAATTTTTTTGTAAAAAACAATAACAGTCAGTATCTATAAATGAACCTTAAACGATTCGTTAACCTAATAAGAAGTTATAGGTGTCTCAAATTGAGGTTAGCAGAGCGTGGAATCGTTACAGAACTATAGGTAGTGCCGCATACAGTCATGATGGTGGCAGAGAAAGAGCTGCAATTACCGCTCAAGATAATCTAATAGGTCTTACTGTACGAAGAAACCCTACTTTCACAGCATCTCGAATTAATAACTTATTCAGGCAAGCTACAGTCAGAATAATTTCTGGTGAAAGAGTAAGGAGTAGGTTGCATAGTAGAAATCTGAGGGTAAGATGAGCTGCTCATTACCCACGGTTAAGCAGGGAGCAGCGAGGGCAAAGAAATCGTTGGGCTATTGAACATGGCAATTGGAATCTGCACATATGTTGATATTGTCTTTTCACTAATGAGTCAAGATTTCGCCTTTATAATTCCGAAAGTTGAAAAACTTTGGAACTTAGGTCGGGACTACACGGAGTATAATCTAATAATTCGATAACGAAATAAAATAAAACACTTTTTTCACAAAAATAGTTTTTCCTCCCGTTTCCTCCCGTTGATAGACTTGTTTTTTCAGTATTTCTTAATTCTTAATTAACCTAATCACCAGGAAGTTCGTTGTCGCGAAAGGGTGTGTTCTGCATACTAGTACAAACTTAGTTTGTCGGATTGTAGTTTCGAACGCATTAAATAAGTCGACATTTACATGTAAGAATGTGATTTAATATTCATTAATTCTCACTTGCAGTAAATTCCAAATGTTAACTATATATACAGAAAGTATAGAAATGAAAAAGCAATGTCCGTCATCGAGGGAATACCGTACATTGAAAAGTTCCAACTAGAACGAAACGTCGTCTGTGCGTTTCCTCCCGTTGATAGACTTGTTTTTTCAGTATTTCTTAATTCTTAATTAACCTAATCACCAGGAAGTTCGTTGTCGCGAAAGGGTGTGTTCTGCATACTGGTACAAACTTAGTTTGTCGGATTGTAGTTTCGAACGCATTAAATAAGTCGACATTTACATGTAAGAATGTGATTTAATATTCATTAATTCTCACTTGCAGTAAATTCCAAATGTTAACTATATATACAGAAAGTATAGAAATGAAAAAGCAATGTCCGTCATCGAGGGAATACCGTACATTGAAAAGTTCCAACTAGAACGAAACGTCGTCTGTGCGTTTCCTCCCGTTGATAGACTTGTTTTTTCAGTATTTCTTAATTCTTAATTAACCTAATCACCAGGAAGTTCGTTGTCGCGAAAGGGTGTGTTCTGCATACTAGTACAAACTTAGTTTGTCGGATTGTAGTTTCGAACGCATTAAATAAGTCGACATTTACATGTAAGAATGTGATTTAATATTCATTAATTCTCACTTGCAGTAAATTCCAAATGTTAACTATATATACAGAAAGTATAGAAATGAAAAAGCAATGTCCGTCATCGAGGGAATACCGTACATTGAAAAGTTCCAACTAGAACGAAACGTCGTCTGTGCGTTTCCTCCCGTTGATAGACTTGTTTTTTCAGTATTTCTTAATTCTTAATTAACCTAATCACCAGGAAGTTCGTTGTCGCGAAAGGGTGTGTTCTGCATACTAGTACAAACTTAGTTTGTCGGATTGTAGTTTCGAACGCATTAAATAAGTCGACATTTACATGTAAGAATGTGATTTAATATTCATTAATTCTCACTTGCAGTAAATTCCAAATGTTAACTATATATACAGAAAGTATAGAAATGAAAAAGCAATGTCCGTCATCGAGGGAATACCGTACATTGAAAAGTTCCAACTAGAACGAAACGTCGTCTGTGCGTTTCCTCCCGTTGATAGACTTGTTTTTTCAGTATTTCTTAATTCTTAATTAACCTAATCACCAGGAAGTTCGTTGTCGCGAAAGGGTGTGTTCTGCATACTAGTACAAACTTAGTTTGTCGGATTGTAGTTTCGAACGCATTAAATAAGTCGACATTTAGATGTAAGAATGTGATTTAATATTCATTAATTCTCACTTGCAGTAAATTCCAAATGTTAACTAAAAATAGTTTTAATAAACTAAATGTACATTTCGTTTGCTCTGCGCACATCATCAGTAGTACTGTTTGAACATAATATTTACGAACAGTACTACTAATGATGTGTGCTGACCACACGAAATGTACATTTAGTTTATTAAAACTATTTTTGTGAAAAAGTTTTGTTTTATTTCGTTATTTCAATATTTCACAAGTGCTCAACATATAATACTAATAATTCGATATTTTGCTTCTCCAAAAACTCAGTTGTCTTTCGAGCTGTGTGCGAACTCGTCAACATTTGTCATAATGCAGCATGATTCGCCGTTGAGTGTTGGTTTCTCGAAGCACGGCGATTATTTCTGGCAAACAAACGGTTGTGTACCAATTCGCATTCACCCTTCTTCGATCTTGCAAACGAATTGTAGTTACATCACCTGATTTTGAGACAAACGTTGCGACCACTTCTTCGACACATTTCGCGAACGGATAACTTTTGTTGGATTCTCTTCATCTTGAAACACCCAAACAATATACTGACGTCTCTTTTCGGGTTCATAGGAATAAATCCATGATTCATCGTCACTCACAATGCTATAAACGTTTTTTGAGTTTCAGTTGTTGAACCGGCTCAAAGTTTTTCGGCTCCAATTAACACGAGCCGACTTTTGCTCTTCGGTTAAAAGATGCGGAATTCAACGGGAAACTAACTTTCTCACACCCAGTTCATTATATAAGATCGTTTGATTGATTGATTGAATTAATTGAATGGATTGAAGTCTTTGAAACACCCATGGATGTCTCAATTTCACGATATGTCACATATCCATCTTCCTTAATCAAGCGACCCAGAGTATCGGTGTTTTTCTGGGTGACTGCTGTTCTTAGCGGACCTTAGTGGAGATCGCCGCTGATACTGGTACGTCCACGTTGGAATTCGCAGTACCAACGTGAAATTGTCGATAAATGTGGTGCTTCATCTTCAAAAACAGAAACCAACTCACCTAAACATTGTTGTTGAGTTAATCGTCTCCGAAAGTTGTAAAAAATTATTGCGCGAAAATTTTCTCGACCCAATTTCATTTTTCGACCAACTTATAAATTTTAAAATTAACAATGACTAAATAACTTGCCGGATCTTGATAAAACTTTAGATTTAGGTTAACGAAAGATCGAGATTAATTTTGACACCTGACGCTTTATTACTGGCGCCCTCTATGAGGTTATATGCAAAATAAAAAAGACTTGTAGTTGGATAAAATATAACATAAAAATTATGTTGCTTAAAGGAAATGCCTGTCGTTAATAAAATATAAATTAGTTGCATTTAGTTTATTATTCAATTCAGTATATAAAGAAAATAATTTTCTATGTAAAGAATTTCTAGAATACTCTTGTCTGGAAATTTTCAAACAAGACCAGCATGACACACTGTTCATATTTTTATTGTGTATCTCTTGGCTTCCTGCAATGTACTCTGCCGCTACATAAAGCGAATTATCTCAAAGTTCAGAACTTTACCTATTATCCAAATAATTAAATGTGTTAGCTAGAGAGATCTTGGCGCTTTAATATTTTCGTTGTTTTATCATTTTGTTGTTTTAATTATATTATTATATAGTTTATATTTCCGACGCTTCATATTTTGCTGCTTTTTATAAATATTTACGTGTGCATATTCAGAAATATTCCTATAATTTGACGTCTGGATTATTATAATTAATTTTAATTCAAATTAATTCAATTGAAGTCTGATCTAAACCTTATCATACTTTGCAATTTCTTTTCCTCTAAACATGTTTAGGCACTGCTTCCTTGTGTAATTTCCTTATTTGTTTTATGCTGGTTGTTTTGGTAAAAGAACTAGCTAGCAATTTCTTCAAGGCAATGTGATGCCAAATGTACAGACATTTCAGAATTTCGATTGTATGACTTGATGGATATGTTCTTAGCGTTTTTATTGAACTCAAAATTTATTAATTTTTTAACAAATAAAACACATGAACTGATAAATAATAATCATAATGGTTTATTAAGTGACCAACAGTACAACCAAATATAGGTACAAAAAGGTACATCATGCATATGAATAACAAATCAATAAAAGTTATAAAGAAATTAACCTACAAAAAGGGAAAATTAAGATGATTATATCTTATACAACATTCCAAGAAAATTAAAATAAATAAAAATGAAAAATAAGAAATCATAGTTTAATCCTCGAATTAAAGAATTTATTTTGTTCCACACTTGTAAACATTAGTTTCACAAGTCACTGTGTTCACCTTGAAAATGTATCTTAACTGGCTAACTTGTAAAAATTTTATTGGCTAGCAAGTAAAATTTTACACCTGTGCTTATATATTTTATATTATTATAATTTGAAATGACAGCCAAAGTCTTTAACAGTTATTTAATTGTTGTTAACATTTGACTATTGTGTCTTATTACTATCGTATACATTAAATATCATAGTGCAGTTGTTATTTCTACTAATACTGAAGTTTAAGTGACTTGTATTTGCATGTGTATACTTTGTAAAATTGGATGGTGTGAATTATTTAATTGGAAACATTCTTTTTGATATTTGGAGTTTTGGCTTACGCGGATGACTTATAACCCTATACGAAAGATACGAACATTGAAGATTGTTACGAGCTTGATAACAACTTGAAGTTGGTGCACAATTGGTGTAATGAAAACAACATCTCTTTAAATATTGACAAATGTGCCATTGTGACATATTCAGGGAGTGCAAATTCTTATCACTTTCTATACAATGTAGACCAAATGGCGATACCTCGTAGATCAGAAGACTTTGGGATTTTGTTTGATGTGTCGCTTCAATTTATCGCCCATATCTTTTCTGTTTGTAACGGTGCTTCAAAGTCTTTGGGCTTCTTGATACGAATTTGTCGTGACTTCAGTAATCTGTCGACTTTAAAGTGTCTGTGCTTATGTATGATGCAGTTGTGTGGTATCCATACTACCAACAGATCATTTTGGAGAGAATTCAGAAACGTTTCCTTATTAAATACCTCACCTTTGACTGCGATGGAATTTATCCAATGCGAGCGACGGACTATAACGCTTTGGTCAATAGACATGGTTTTCGCTCTCTAAATAGTAGAAGGGAAGAAGCAAGTGCCACCTTTTGAAACTGGTCAACAACTCCATGGATGCATCTAGTCTCCTGTCTCAGGTTGATTTTCTTGTGCCAGCTTATTGCCAACGGCCAGATCTAACGTTTTAAAGAAGGCACCTCTGGTACACATGATGCGGAATTGCAACACCTTGGATCTAGACCCGTTCTGCAGTTAGCATTGTTTTCTTTTACTCTTATTTTTCTTTGTTAAAGCTGTTTTCATAAAATAACTTTTAATTTTTATATTAGCATATTTTGTATTAATTTTGAATTTTCTTTTTCTGGTGTATCGCTAATTCTTCGTTTTCTATTTCTTATTTATATGTATGTATAGCAAACGCCAATTAAGTTGGCGCGAGGAGGGGTAAGTTCACGCAGGATTAGAAGTAGTGGGGAGATTTATATTTGGTTTTACATCAAATGTCAGATAATTCTAACCTCTGAGCGTGTATCACTTTATGATCCCCTAGCAAAGACATTATGTTCCGTCAAACGTCAATGACAAATGTATTCTGACAACTACTTGAGTAGTGGGGGTGGACGTTTTTAAAACGGCTTCTGCGCACCCCCTCCTCGCGCCAACTCAATTGGCGATTGCTATACTATTGTAGATAGCAACCGTTTATAATTATCATAATTATTATCCTGTAAATGGCTTTTTGTTGGATAATAAAAGTTATTATTATTATTATTTGTGTTGACTTTCATCTCCCTGCACGTTTCAAAATTAAAGTATCGCCACCCCCATCAACTACCATCGTTGCTCCAGTGCGTTAAGTGAGTGACCTGTATACAGTGCAGGCTGTTGTAATCCCAAATATACAGCAATTTAGGTATTGTGCCAACAGTATGCTGACCTACATTTAGGGTGATACATTTTTCATTCCGGTACGTCAAAAACAACCGCAGATTCTTTTTTTTTGAGGCCGTAGAGCCGCATATTTTCGATAAACAACACAAGGTTTACAAATACACTCATCGTCAGTTATTGTAAACCTTCTAGTTGTTAAATTTTTGGTATCGCGTAAGGTGACAACATTGTATTTATCCAAATCCTCCACGTTATTTAAAGCGAGGGACAGAACCTCATCCCACCTACAATAACCAAATATACTAAAAATGGTAATGACTTTGGCAAGCAACCATGTCTCGTCAAGAGTTTCAAATATAAATTTTTTCACTTGCTCCTTCGTCAGAACTGTAATTTTCTTGGGAACATTCGTCTTTTCAAAAACGCAACAACTTTATGAAATCTAGAAATGACAAACAAAAACCTGAGTTTTTTAAACATTCTCATAAAAGAAAACAAACCTGCGAACATCAATGTTTTCTCTAACTGCCAAACACTTTTTATCATTGACAACTTCGACCATAAAGAATTCGGGCTGAATTTATTGGACAAGTTATTGATATGCGCTAATACAACGTCTTTCGTTACTCCAATTACTTTGTTTTCCTTTTGCTAATTTTTGAAATCGGCGTACTCGCGCTGGCATTTCACTGAAGATGTTTCGGGCAACATACTTCAAGCCACACTTGCTGCTTCATCAATGAAAGCTTGCGGCACACTCATTTCAATAAATCTGACCAGCGAAATATATCAGCAAAAATACACCACAAACGATAAATCGAAATGACATGACATAACACTAAACAACAAAATAAGCGTTCCCAAAGCAATACATCTAAAGCTCATACGATTTTTTTTCAAATATCGGAGTTTCTAGAATTTTTAGTAGTTTGTAATAGGAGTTTACAAGTGAAGAACAAATAAAATATTCAATAATACACGCAAGATAACAGGTTTTATGGCTCCAGAAGGTGACAGGTTCGTCTTTGACTCGCCAGTCATATCCTTCTGCCTGCCTGCAAAATCCCTTTTACTATACTAGTAATGTTAAATACTATTATTCGCGTTCTTCATTTTCTGGAAAACTGGACTTAACGGAAACAGTACTCCTGCATATTGAATGAGCAAAAGTTACAGCTGGACTACACTATAAAAAGAAGTGAGTACTGGCGATTTCTCGTCTAGTATCTAACACTAAGGCATGATTTCTACTAGACAAGGCTTATATTTCAGAAACTCTTAAACCCGCTACACACTTATGACTAGTGTATACAAGATGCCAAATTATTGAGACATATTCAAGTTTACTTCGAACTAGCGAACAGTACAGGTAGGTATTCAATCGCCTACAGCTGCACCAAGCTAAATCTAAGAAAGGCAAGGGCCTCTTAAAACAAGATACGATCAAGTTTCAAGAACCAGGCAGAAATGTATGTACTGTATCTATGGACCTTGAGCAGGTACTGTTTGTACTAACTTTAGTTCAGTCTGATATGTTTTGCATGTCACAACTATCCTGCTATAACTTTGGAATACATATTGGTGACTATATACTATATGTGTGTCTGGCATGAGGATTTTGCAGGACATGGTGCAAACAAAATAGGTTCATGTTTGATGCAGCTTCTAAATATGGGATTACCTAGAAGGAAAATTTAGTGATTTGGTGCGACAACTGCGGCGGTCAAAATAAAAACAAATACACATTGTTTGTCTTGGTATTTTTAGTGGTTATTGGGCTATTTGACTCAATAGACTAAAGGTTCCGTGTTAGTGGTCGCAGCTTTATGCTAACCGAGGCTTTGAAAACCTTCGTCCCAGAAGATGTGATTCGTGTTATTGAATCCGCAAAATATACTCCTTCGTTTAATGTCAATATGACACGCGATATATGAAACACGGCTTTTGAGATATTAAAACGCCTACTGCTACTTTTCTTAATATATCTAAGTTAGAGATCAGTAAAGCTGTCGCAGTAAGAGTTGAAAACGACAATCCTCTGGTCATTAAAACAAAATGTGCCTATTCGGGCTCCCGCAATGAAACAAATATTTTAAAGAAAGATAAAACGATCGAGCTCCTCAAGAAGAAATGCTTGAATTCCACGTTCCCTATCTTAGGAGTCCTGCATACCAGCAATTTTATGAAGATCTGCTGGGTAAAGCACCAGCAGGCAGCAGTGTTTATGCCACCTTTGCGAAGACATACTATTTGACAGTTATCACCTTATTTCGTAGAGTTTTTAGTTTTTATTATTAACATACGAGGGTGGTTTGACAATTAACTTGGTTCACACACTAATAGAGGGCGCAAATGTAATCTGTATATAAAGTCATAAAGTGTCATTCCTATGAGTTAATATTCTCTGGTCTTAAGTCATTCTGACAGTAACTCGTTGTTTGACAGTTACTTAAACAGAAGTGTTTCGAGCAATAGCGAAAAATGGATAAAGTTGGAATTCGTGGTGTGATTCAGTTCTTTTATCTGGAAGGGAAAACAGCGAAGGAGATTCATGAGAGAATTTCACCTACATTGGGTGACTCATATCCTTCTTATGAGTGTGTTCGACTTTGGGTAAATGAGTTTAAGCGTGGCAGAACAAGCATTAAAGATGCACCACGTCCTGGAGCCCTGAAATCAGCTGTGACACCCGAAATCATTGATAAAGTCCATGGTTTGATTTTAGCCGATAGACGAGTGAAAGTGCGTGAGTTAGTGGAAGCCACAGGCATCTCAACGGAGCGAGTTCACTTCGTTTTGCATAAAGAATTGCACATGCAAAAACTGTGCGCAAGATGGGTGCCGCGTTTACTCACTCAAGAGCAAAAACGAATTCGCATGCGAATATCTGCCGACAATTTGTAAGTATTTCAGAAGAATGTAATTGAGTTTTTACGCCGTTTTGTGACAATGGACGAAACTTGGATACACCACTATATCTCGGAAACTAAACAGCAGTCGAAGCAATGGATTGCCCATGGCGAATCGGCTCCGAACAAAGCGAAATGCGTTCCATCCGCTGGAAAAGTCATGGCGTCAGTTTTTTGGGACGCAAAGGGAATTCTCCTAATTGACTACCTTGAAAAGGGAAGAACCATTACCGGAGAATACTATGCATAACTTTTGGACCGATTAAAGGCGGCAATAACAGAGAAACGCCCGGGAATGGCCAAGAAAAAGGTGTTGTTTCACCATGACAATCCCCCGTGCATTCAAGTTGTGTCGCTCAGCAAAAATTGGCCGAGCTACGATTTCAACTGCTTCCGCATCCTGCATATTCGCCAGATCTAGCTCCTTCGGACTACCATCTATTCCCGAAACTAAAAACTTTTCTGTCAGGACGAAAGTTTGGGTCTAATGAAGATGTCATATAGAAAGTAAACCAGTATTTTGAAAGCATCGAAGCAATTCATTTCCGTGAAGGAATCGCGAAGCTGGAGAAACGTTGGGGCAATTGCGTTGAACTTCGAGGGGACTATGTCGAAAAATAAAGTACGTTCCAAAACTCAAATTGTTTTCTTTCATAGCAAACCAACTTAATTGTCAAACCACCCTCGTATGCCTAAAATGTGTATTATTTCATAAAATGTATTTCCATTCTATATTAAACGTACATATCACATATATTTAGAATAAAATATTTAGTTTTAGTACAAAAAAAAAATTATGTGAAACATCTAATGGTGCGCCATGGGGGTAAACTCGGATCTTGAATGCCATCACGAGACGACCGGCCAGTCAGCGCTCCTCTCTTTTCGCCATACCGCTGGCGCTCCCCTCTTTGCAGCGCGTATACAGTGTGTGCACGTATATCGGTGAACGCTATAACCTGTCTGTATGCTGGCGCCCCCTCTCTCTGCTATCCCTACAAGCTATACACTAGGCGTTCGCCGCTTTTACGAACGCATGTGTGTGTCTCTATCGGTTACGCTATAGTCGCTTTACTTGTGCAGATGGCATCATCTTAAGTTTTCATTTCAGTCGGAGGATGCTTTCGAGGATAAGTATTTCCAACCGAATACGTTGCAACTTTTGTATTACAACAGTATCTAGTTACTCCCAGTCCCAAATTTATACTCACTGATGCAAATCTCAGTATAAAGAACATGGTTAATTATTATAAGTTAGAGAATTTGAAATACAATTAATAATTGTAATTAGAGAGGTTCATTCGAGTAACATTCCATCGGCGTATCATCTCACAAGCGAAATACGCTCAACGTTGTCTGGCGGCGACTGACAAAATAACGAGCGATTATATAAATCCTTTGTGCACGAAAAAACGTATTTTATTTTTCACTAAAGTATTATTTGTTCATTTCACCTTGGATACGGTTACCATAAACACGGTCATATCGCCCTTGGACGTTATAACGGCGATATGGCTCATATTGCCCGCTAATTTATTTACAGTTTTTAATGTTGTGTGAGTATAAATAATGCCCGAGAAGAAAGGATATACATTTTTCAGAACTAATAATTTGATTTTTTAAGAAAGTATAAAGAAACAAGCAAAACTTTAGCATTCTTTATTAAAATTAAGAGTATCTAAAAATTGACAACTTGAAAACTTCAAAGTGTCAACAACTGTCATTTAAAATAAACTTAAGGTTAAATCGTTGATTCAAGGAGTCATGCTTCATTCGTAATGATACGTAACGACTGTTCACGTCATGACAGCTGACATAAATCTTGGAACTTTTCCAATGTAATTTGAATTTTCCGCTTAAGAAATTAAAAAAAAAAGTGAAAAATAAAATCTTGAATGAACCTCGCCAGTCGGTCGACATTCATCCCTCGGGCCAGAGGCCCTCGGGCTGAATTAACATCGACCTCGGGCAATACAATACCCATAACGTCCTTGGTGCATAAATAACTATTCTTAATCAATTTACATGCATACATATTTGTCATGTTGCATTTGATATTTAGTTGTCAACGCTGACATTACATCTAACTTTAAACGTATTTCATTAAATTATTTTTATAAACTCGAAATATTTTATTACTTTACTTTTTTAAATAACAATCGATTTCGATGTTTCACATCTGCAAGGCGTCCCGTGACGGCTAATTTGTTTTTAGTATCTCGAAAGTGTGTGTTTGACGTTTACCACCTTTGTAACTTCTACTCTTCAATTGGCAAAACCAGTGGGTTTCAGTACGTAAAACTATAGTCTGTTTCACCCAAACTTTGAAGTATTGGGTCTTATGGAGAATAGCCTCTCTTATTAACTTATAGCGATGCTCATATAACTATCTTTTTTTAACAGTACGACGTTGCATTTATTTTGGCGCACTTTGTCTCTAGTGGAAAATTTTTATTTTGTGTTTGTTATATACTCCCTGTCACTTGAAATTTTCGATCTGTCATCTTTTGTGTATACTTCGTTTTGTTTGATTTCCAAAATAAAATTACATTATTGAATTAAAAAAAAATGTCGAAACGATTTTGTTTAATTTATGCACATCTACCTATTTTTGCATTAATGATTTTAACTAAATTGAACGTCTTGTAAATACAGATTTAAGACGAGAGTTTTCTAACCTAAAAGGTAAACAACATGCATTTTGAATGTCAAATCGATAAATCAATATCTTACGTATAGCCAATCTATAAATAAAATAACCCTATTGTTAGAAATTAGGCAACAACAAATGCAATCTCCATAAGAGCAATTCTTCGAAGTTTGGGTGACATAGACTATAGTAGTTTTACCTACTGAGGATGATAACTTAATTGTCGAAATACGTGTTTAGAATAGAATTATCAATTGTGATATGCGATATTTCAGAAATACCTGAAAAGCAAAAGAATTGAAATTAGTTTTTTATTTACATAACTTAATGAATAATTAAAATCCCCAATGCTTACAACAGCTATTTCATTACTTTAACTTGCATCTCAAACAACTCAATATTCTAAAATGTATCAGTTCCAAAGTTTTTTTTTTTTGTTAATGGAAAGCATTTCATTTGTAATGTGTTGAATATTCGAAGTATACAAAACGTAATGATATTACTCAGATGGGATAAATACGGTAGAATGCTATTGATCCCCGAATCTAGTGTTCACTCTAATTGCGCGACTTGTTAATCCGTCGGTGTAGCGTCTATTTGCCATTAGCGCTGGCGGCGCGTCGTTGATATAAAATTTCACACATAAATTATACTGGATTAATTTAAGGGTTCAAAACGGAGAAAGGGAATATGCTAGAGAGAAGACAGAAAATATTAAAATTTAAAAAGTACCGCAAATTATAAACATGTCTTGATTATGTTACTATTGTATCTATTTTTATTTTTATTTCGTATTTTTTAACAAATATTTGACTGATTCAATTAGTTTATTAGTTTTTAAAACAAAATAAGTTTTGTCCCCGGAATGCCGAGTTCTATATTCAGTGCGGGTGTATTGTCTGTGCCTGTCGTGCTTGTAATTTCCCTGTTATTACTATGATTATCTGCCGACATGCGCCTATAGCACAATACGGGTTTCCACATCCCTGGCAGTCGGAGTGCATCCTTTATCGAGGGTGGTACAAAGATAATTTTGCTTAAGTGCCTGGGTTTATTGGCGCACAACCTAAAAACATAAGAATAAGAACAATTCTCCAGCGTATTCAAGTCATTCTACTGCTATTTTATTCCTTTTCAAGCTTGTATTCTTTTTGTAGTCTAGTTTGCTTCGTTTTATTGGTTCTGCAAAAAGTGTATGCATTTATGTAATGTCGTAATTAGTCGGATCAGCAAAAGCACCAGGACACGGATGTGGCTCAAGTAAGAAAGGCGCATTCTTCGATTTCTATCCTGTCTTTCAAACATCGCTAAGAAATTGTAGTTGATGAGGAGTTTATACGACCATGAATTAAATCCTGTCACAAAATATTGAAATATAATATGGATTATCTATGGATGAAGCGTTACAAGTAATTAACTTCTTTAACGAGTTGAGAAGCAGTCTAAAAAATAAGGCTGGTACACATTTGCCCAATAAATTCCTCTATTTCATACTGATGTCAAACATGACATTTTTCGAATTATTTATGGTACAAAAAATTAAAGTCCTAGTACTTTAAAATAAAATATTAAAATTCTATTCGTATTGATTTCGTGACTTATGTAACATCAAATTCTTCTTCGCGCGTTCAGCTTCATCTAGAATATCTTGCGATATATCATTTGTATCCATATAAAACGAGTAATCGAATGAAACACAGAAAATTGAAGCGGCTCTTTTATTTTTATTTGTGATAAATTAACTCCTATATAAAAATGTCCATTTGATGGTGACATTTTTGTCACTTTGACAGCGATAAAAACCTACATAGCTTTTTATCACCGATAAAAATTCTTCTTCCTCCGATAAAAATGCTTCTTCCTCTTACATATCTAGTAGCCCTGCATCACTTAATTTATTTTGGCAGCTGACAGGTAATAACTATTAAGTATCGTTGAACGTAAAATGTACGAGTCGGTTTGGGGAAATTTCAACAAATATCAAAAGATCAATACCGCAATACACAAGAAATACAAAATCGTCAATATGGAGACAATTTAAAAAGTTTTATTCATGTCGTTAATTTATCTTGCCAAAAAACACTCGAGCTTTTCTTTCAATCGGATAAATTTCTTTTTAACTCAATATTTTTCCAATCAGTAATTTCGCTCGAAAAACTTACATTAGAAAAAATCGCTCGACCTTTCGGTCTCGCGATTTTTTCATGTAAGTTTTTCTCGTCAAATTACTGATTGGCAAAATAATTTCGGTACAAAGAGAAATTTATCCGATAAAAAAAAAGCTCTTGTGTTTTTACTTGTGATAAATTAACTCCTATATAAAAATGTCCATTTGATGGTGACATTTTTGTCACTTTGACAGCGATAAAAAGCTACATAGCTTTTTATCACCGATAAAACTGCTTCTTCCTCAAAATTGGATAACATCTAGTAGCCCTGCATCACTTAATTTATTTTGGCAGCTGGCAGTTAATAACTATTAAGTATCGTTGAAAACGTAAAATGTATGAGTCGGTTTGGGAAAATTTCAACAAATATCAAAAGATCAATACCGCAATCCACAAGAAATACAAGATCGTCAATATGGAGACAATCTAAAGAGTTTTATTCATGTCGTTAATTTATCTTGCCAAAAAACATTCGAGCTTTTCTTTCACGGATAAATTTCTTTTTAACTCAAAATTTTTCCAATCAGTAATTTTGCTCGAAAAACTTACATTAGAAAGTAAGTTTTTCTCGTCAAATTATTGATTGGCAAAATAATTTCGTTACAAAGAGAAATTTATCCGATAAAAAAAAGCTCTTGTGTTTTTACTTATGACAAACTCCCATCGTTATGGAAATATTAGTTACCACTTACTTAATTTTTACGAATAATTTCTGCGAGAAATACGAGGTATGGCGATTATATATCGGGATTGCGCAGTCGTAGTGGGGGAGGTTGGTATTGGAATGTAGTTGACCTTAAACGTCCAGGAGCATCTACCGTTCGTTCTGTCTGCCTTAGTTTGCTTTTGAGTTTTGGTTGAAGCGGACGTTGATCCGTAGTAGTGCCGCGATCATGGTGAACTTACAAATCGAGCAGCGCATTAATCTCAAATTCCTTGTAAAATTTAAAACATCACCAACGGAATGTTGTCAATTGTTAAAGGAGGTGTTTGGTGATAATGCTATGTCACGTACGCGAGATTTTGAATGGCACAAATGGTTTTCAGAAGGCCGGGAAGAGGTTGAAGATGACGACCCCCCCCCCCCCCCCGGTCGATCTGTGAGTTCAAGAAGGGAAGGAACCGCGCAGAAAATTAATGAAATTGTGCAGGAAGACCGACGTTTGAGCATTTGGATGACCGCAGACATATAAACATTAATAAACAGACATTAAGACAAATTTTGCATAATGAATTAAACATGTCAAAGGTTTGTGCAAAAATGGTACCGAAAAACCTCTCACAGGAACAAAAGGACAGTCGGAAGAGCATTTGCTCTGACATCATGGAACGCCTCATAGAAGAACCAGACCTGCTCACGTGTCATCACATGTGATGAAATATGGATCTTCCAGTACCGCCCTGAAACAAAGCGTCAATCGATGCACAGGAAGTCCACATCGCCGCGAATGAGCAAGTCAAAATTGAAGGCAATGTTGATAGTTTTCTTCGATATCAGGGGTGTTATCATGACCGAATGGGTATCTGAGGGTCAAACCGTTAATCAGGAATATTAAAAACAAGTCCTAATCAAGCTGAGAGAAAGAGTAAGGAAGATAAGACCGGATTTGTGGAAGAAAATCGCATGGATTCTGCATCAGGACAACGCACCAGCACACAATGCGCTATCTGTGAAGCAGTGTTTAGCGGACAAGTGCATTCCTGTGCTTAATTATCCTCCATATTCCCCACTCTTCTCAAAATTGAAAAGTGCTTTGAAGGGAACACATTTTCAGTCTGTAGAAGAGGTAAAAGCGAAAACTCCAGAACTTCTAAACAGGGTGACATTAGATAATCTATAGCATTACTTTGCACAATGGAAGCCACGAATGCAGCGCTGTATAGACACGGGAGGGGAGTACGTTGAAGGGGATAAAAGTTTGTTGTGATTTTTTTTTACAATAAATCACATTTCTGACACCAGTCCCGTTATTTAATTGCCACAGCTCGTAAATGTCATTTTTGACATTAGTATGAAATAATAGTATATTATTCAAGGAGCATTTAATTATGGCTATTATTCACCAGGGTGAAGTTTGCATCACGAGCGACGCGAGTGTAAATAATAGTCATTATATGCGAATAGAATACTATACTTTGTCTACGACTCTTAAATAATACTTTGTAAAATAATCACAATTTTTTATCTCTACATGTAACATTGAATCAAAACATTGAGTAGGTTGTCTATAATGCTGATTGTTTATACTTCGTGGACAACTCTGTAAAATATACCAACAAGACGGATTCTGAGAATGACGCGATTTTCTTGGCAATTCTCCATTGTACAAAGGATTCATACGCAGATAAATACTATTTTCTTTATATTTCAGGTAATTAAGTTCACCGATGCAATTTTTGTCTCTTCTTGTATTTCTGGAGGTGTACAAAACATCTCATTTGCACTATCTGCATCCATTTCAATACTTTAATACTTATATACTTTGCTGCTGAAACAAGTCGAACCAACAAATTGTTGGCTTTTCAAATTAAATTCGCTCTGACTTGACGTTTCATAGCAAGCTCTATTTTTTATCGTATTTATGTGTACGTACAAAATCGAACTGCTAGTCGGAAGAATTTCCATTATGGTTGTCACATTGAAATTTGACAGAGCAGTGAATTATGATCTCGTTTATTCACTAGCGATTAATGGATATCATAATGCATGAGGAAACACATGCATTATGAATATTTTATACAATAGTCGTGGAAAAATTCATGTCTTTTTATTTCAAATTTATTAAACTTGCAGTATTAAATAAACCGTTGAACTTACTACGAACAAAAAGTGTTTTTAAAAGTCCTCGCAAGTAATTCCGTTCTCGGCTGATGCCTCGGCCGTAAACAACTTTCTCATCCTTTAAAATGTCACTTTTCGTTCTTGATAAATAAAATACTATTATGCAGGAATAATATTGTAAAAATTTATTTCGTTTAATTTTGTTAATACATATTTATAACAATGATCCCTCACCCACAAAATCACGAAAATTTTTATATGCAAATGATTTGACTTTATGCATTCAAACCAAGAATTTAATGGATGGAGAATTACAACTTGCTGAAGATCTGCAAGCTTTAGATGAATATTATAAGAAATGGCGCTTGCAATCAAACCCCTCAAAATCCGAATCATGTGTCTTTCATTACCCTAAATATTTGGGCGCAACGTTACACCGGTCTCTGACATTCAGGCAGCAGGTAAAATTAGTCAAAAGGTGAAGATCGGCAATAATATATTAGATAAATTTGCCAACCATTCATGGGGAGACCTTGCTGCTGTCTGTGCTGTTTTTTGTTATCGAAGCTCTCACACCAAGCTAGTAGATATTCAACTTAACGATACAATGAGGATCATTACCGGTACTGTTGGATCCACTCTTAGTCTCTGACTACCGATTCTTTCTAACATTGCTCCAACGGATATCTCGTTGCAGAACAGAATGAATGGGCTAAGATCACCAACAACACTAATCTTCCTATACACGATGATATGGAGAGTGCCCCCAGGACTCGACTAAAATCTAGGAGATCGATTTAGCTGGATATGGAAGTTTAGCACCCCATAAATGTGAGTGATTACTGGATAGTCCTCCTTGAACAACACCCCGAATTGTGGAATGGAGATTTAATTCCTAATCCTTCAGAACCTCTGCCAGCCTTAATTAAATATTTTTCACAATGCTACATAAATCGAAACTAGCAGGTACTAGCCTCTGCAACTGTGGAAATGTGGAACAAACTATGGCCCATGTAGTGGACGACGGTTCCAGAAGAAGTTTCTCTGGTGGCATCCACGAGCTGAGCAAGGCAACTTATTTTTATGACCTTTTCGTGATAAAAGTGATTTATACACTAAATACCTGTTTTTTTTTACATTTAACAGCGCTTCTCATCCGAACTAAATAAATAAACATTTTCAAATATGAGGAGCTATATATAGCTATGTAATTTGAGTATGTATATACTTTGTAATAACTTTTACCGCAATTTTCGATGCTTTTAAGACGAATTTAAAAAAAACTCCATAAAACCATTAATCTCTATTATTTATTCAAGCAGCATTCCGTGTGCACCCTTTGTTGAATTCGGATCGAGTCAAGTGTTCAGTGTTTTTGCTTTTTAATTTACTCAATTATTACCTGTTCTCCGTTAACGTTCGGTGTTCCCGACCTCGCACCTCCTGCCCCACTACCACCGGTTACGTTAACAAGCGTAGTAACTAGACCCGCTACCCTCACCGCCTCTACATTGGCTTTCGTCAAGTCTCTGTGGAGCTTTCGCAAGTGGAATAGCGTCAAGAGGACACACACTATATTTACCGATATCCAAAGCGCGTTTAGTATGTAGTGCCTGAGTGGACCGTGGATGAGGGGGCAAGATGGGGCTCTGTGACCCAATTCTCCAGGTGCCGCTAAAGCGCCTGCAAAAATAAAGCAAATATTAATCGTATTTTTCTCAATTTTATCTGAGAAATTATTTAAAAAAATATTGTTTTTGTGTGGAAATGAAAACGGCAAGGGAATATTACTACAAGTGCGGCTTATCTAAAATAATGGATCTGGCACTGAGTTGGCATTATAAGAACCGGACCTTTTGAAGATTATGTGATAATAATGCGACCATATTTTTTATTATGTGAACGTTATTGCGTTTTCTTTTACGTGTTTAGTGCTCTTGAGTACGTGAGTTGATGTGGAAAGGATAACATTATTTTTGTTGGGTTATTCTCAAACAAGAAATTGTGAATTAATTAATTTGGTCCAAACTTTAAGTATGTCGATATGCGAAATCCTTCATAAGGCACCTAAAATATTTAACACGTTCTTACATAACATTCTAAAAAATTAATAATGTTTGTTTCAATTTTATTGATATAATTTAGCTCATTCTTATTTCTCATTCCGATTTCAAACGCTTCATATGAAGCGTTTGAAATCGGGAGTAAATCTATTTACTAAAAAAAAACAATCAAATAAAAACTAAATTCTGACCATAGTATTTGATTTTTCTTATCTAAAGGCCATTTTTTTTCACCATTAAAACTAATGGAGAATAATCCACGGTGTACGACACGTGAATTAGCAGAAATACTAAATATTTCAAAATTAACGTTCACAAGCAATTTTGTGAAGCTTGGTAAATAAACCGTTTTGGTCCACAGGTTCCCCACGATTTAACGGAATAAATCGGCTAGATCGTATTTCCATTTGCAACTGGCTCTATAAACAACGAGGAGACAACCAAGTAGTGACGAGACGGAGGATTAAAAATGGATTATTTATAATAATGTTAAGTGTAAAAGATCTGGGAGAAAGCGGAAAGAATCACCTTTAACTATCCCAAAATAGGTCTTCATCCGAAGAAAGTCATACTCTGTGTCTGGTGGAACTAGAGAGGAATTCTGTTTTTTGAGCTTCTAGGAAACTACCAGACAATAAATTTGGAAAAACATTGCTCGCGTTAAAGACATCAATTAAACGAACGTCTGGAAGTAGCGAATCGAAAGAGCGTCGTGTTTCATCAGGACTGTCGACAGTTTCACGTGTTTTTAACACAAAAAATTATATTGGTTGGGATATACTACCCGATCTACCCTATTCATCATACAGTGAACCCTCAAATTTTTGCCTTTTTAGTTAATTATATACACCGTGTCCCGTATTGTTATGTTCAAATTTTAGGAGTGTAAAGTAGACTTCATTTCAAGTAACAAAAACGCAAAACTTGTATATCCATTTTTATTTGTTTCAAAGTTACAGATCTATGAATGTGATTGCCAGATCATGAAAAAAAATGTAATCCTAAAGTCAATACAAACTGATTTTATTTAAAAAAAAGTTATACGATTAAATAATTGGCCTGTGATTGTTAACGTCGCATAATAAAATGTTATCCTAAAATAAATAAACACGTGTCGTAGTGCATACAGTAATTTCTTGGAGATCTACAGAAAAGAGTACTGGAAATTTATTTATGATAAAGAAGGTTCTTACTTATTTCGTAAGTGCTGAACCATGAATATCATACAATAAACTACTGAACTAAATGTTCAGATGACTATTAACGTTGCATTTTTTTAATAAAGGATTACATTACGTTTCATTTCATACAACAGCTTATTAGTGAGTGGACACGTTTTCTTTATTCAAAATGCCTGACCGATTTTCTTTTCTCTGTAACGGCAATGCACGTCAAGTAGTTATTGAATACCGACATCAGTTTCCCGATAGCCGCATTCCTCATTACAGAACGTTTCTGTAAGTACACAGACAATTTCGGGAATGCGGACTGCGTGATTATCTTTTCGACCGAGGAGTAAATTTGCCAGCAGACTTAGAGGAAGAAGCAGTAGCTATTGTTACAAGGGATCCAAATCTCAGTGTACGTCGAATCGATAGACAACTAGGAGTGCCACTAACGGCAGTTTGGCATATTTTAAAACGTGAAGGCTTATATCCATATCTCTATCGCAGGGGCCACAGTTTGCTTGAGGCAGACCACTATGCTCGTCTAGTTTATTCTACCTGGATATTAAGACAGTCACGGCTTCATTTTAATTTCTGCAGAACAGTCCTCTGGACAGATGAATCTACGTTCACGAGAAGCGGACAATTACCTTCAATTTCTTATTGACAAACTGACAGGTCTTTTAGAGGATGTCCCACTGAATTTTCGACGAGACATGTGGTAACACATGAATGGAGCACCAGCACATTTCGGAATTGCTGTCCGAAATTGGGTTTACGTCAATTATCCAAGATGGATTGGTCGAGGTGGTCCTGTTGCATGGCCACCCAGATTATCCGATCTTGATCCCCTTGACTTTTATTTATGGGGGTACATGAAAAATTTAGTCTACGCGCAAGTTTCGAACACAAGAGAAGAGTTGTTGGATCGTATTCACCTAGCTGCCGAGCAAATCCGACAAAACAAGTATGAAATTCGGATATGTACTTCTTCTGTTGGCTTACGGGCACAAGCATGCATTCAACAAGGAGGTGGACATTTCGAAAATATTATTAATTGAACTTTTTTAAATAAAATCAGTTTTTATTGACTTTAGGATTACATTTTTTTTCATGATCTGACAATCACATTCATAGATCTGTAACTTTGAAACAAATAAAAATGGATATACAAGTTTTGCGTTTTTGTTACTTGAAATGAAGTCTACTTTACACTCCTAAAATTTGAACATAACGATATGGGACACTTATACATATATATATATATATATATATTTCGTATGATTTGCTTTGTAATTTGTAGACAGCAATGTTTACATCCCCCCTTACTCTGCAATTACATACATACTAACTTGATATTTGTAAATAATTCATATAAAAGCCGAAAAACTCCAATAATTTATCAATTGTTATATATATATATATATATATATATATATATATATTCATATATGTATATATATATATATATATACTGTAATTATGTATTGGCTCATGATAAATCATTTGTACTCTATTTTTGGTTAAAAAATTTGGAATAAGATTAAAATGTCTTGTATATTTGTCAGTGTGACATATCTATATTAATATAAGTAGAATAACGATTTTTGTATTGAGTTGGTTGTCTATTAACTTTGAATAACAATTATATTAGTTGTCAGTTATAAAGTCAAATTAAAAGTTAGAATCGAAAAAAATGGAATGCTTTGAATACAAAAATTTGATTAAAGAAAAGAGATCATCTAGGAGAAATAACAGAGGGAACGAGAATTGAAATTTTGACGAGAGTATTAAAAAATACGTTTACATACATTCAAATACATAATTTGGTAATAAAATTCAAGAGGATATAAAGCATTAACCATAAGGGTGACTGAACATTGTTATTGATATTGCAAGACTTGAGAAAAAAGAGGGATTAGAATGTATTTGGGCCAATAAAGCAATAACCATAGCGTAGAAGATTTAGAGAGGTAAATTTTTGTCATTGAAACGGCTCAGAAAAACATTAAAGGTCGGAAGTGTCTTTTGAGAAGCTTTAAACTTAATATCGGATTTAATTCGATTTTATATTTTTTAAGATCTTTGAAGGTAGTTGCTATTAATCAATTTCATTAAGCCATTTTTTATTCTTCTACATTATATGTATATATATATATATATATATATATATATATATATATATATATATATATATATATATATATATATATGTTCCCTTTTGTTAAAAACAAATTGCGTGGTGAGCGGTTTTCGACACCGGAAGAGGACGTTGACGCATTTAAAAGGCATGTTTCTGAGATAGCCACTTCAGATTGGAATATATATGAATTGGAATGTATCGACAACAGTAACTGGTTTCTTGGAATGCAGAAATGTTTAAAACTTAAAGAATATTTTGGGAAAAATAACGTGTTTTTTTTTTCATAAAATATTTGTTTTTCTCTTTTTCCAGGAATTTTTAGGGTTCTACTCGTATTGTACAATAATTATTTTTATAATAATTACCACTCAAATAGGGTAAAAGTGACTTGTTTTAAAATAAATTCACATTATTTATTCATCTAAATTATAATAAGAGTTCACCACATTATCCAAATATTAATTAAAAGAAAATGAAAACGATTTTTTCTCATTTATAATTTTTTTAATAAGAAACAATTTAATAAATAATAATTCAAAAGTAAATTTTCTATGGTAACCTCGCATTTATTGTCATCTATAAAAATTTCTTCTGGATAAAACTACGTTTTAACCTCGAGAATTTTATTATAAGGTGGATATAAATCGTGCCCATGTTTTTTTGCGTAATGTATTTATCGGTGGTCAAATATAGATTAATGATCAAATCTAGAGTTTCGGCAGAAGATAATTCTTTCTGAGTGTCAAGACTTCACCACTTTACCAGAATTATTTCAGCACGTTTAGGTGTTGTTAGATATCCCTCATCTTTAAGTTTCATATCATTTGCGAAAGCTAGTTCTTCTGACTTTCTTTTTCATAATTCTAGCGATTTTCAACGCTTAATTTGATCTGGAAAATCTTCAAATTTCTTGCTAGGACGACCACTTATAATTTGAGAATATACATTATAATTGTATCACAACATAAATTTGAAAATATATTTTCCTTTTGAAAGCCCTTTTTTTTAACATTTAAACTTAAAATGTTAAATTTTATTCGAGTCTATTGGAAAATTTTATTTCTTCCGTCAACCAGTAAGAATTTTTCTTCAAAAACCAGTTGTTTTTCCCCTCCGCGCTTTGCCACCTATTTACATATGAAAGACAAGAAAAATTTTCTAGTAAATTTTGTGTTTCGGTTAATTCTTCATTTCCATTGGAGAAATGTTTTTTCAAAAATTCTAAAGTATGATGTTTTTTCTTTTCTATATTCCGTCCTTTCAGTTCCATCATTCCACCGTGCCAAATTAGGCGAGTTGTTTTGGAACCTTGATTTCAGTTCATATTGTTTTGAAAACTACTTTGCTGCAACTGTACTCAAAGTAGCAATAGCTCCTAGATAAACCGACTAAATAGCCCTGAAGTTTATTTCACCCCTGCCCCACATTCGGGTATATTCGGAAAATGTCTTGACTTATTTATACACCTCGATGTTTAAACAACTACTGGCATGCATGTCCTTGTGCGTCCTTCAAACCGATAATGGGCATTATTTAAAAAAATTCCTTATTGATTACAAGGGACTAATTAGGGTTGTTTTTATTATAGCTGACAACAGCCCTAGCAACATGGTTTCAATTGGTAAAAGGATTTTTAGCTTCTTCAAACATTAAATAATTTATTGTGCCTCAAAATGGTGCATTTACGCACGAAATATTCTCGCCTAAGAAATCGAGGCTTTTTTCGAAGTTTCAACGTTTACAACTCCCATATTTTTAGTCAAGCGGCTGTAACTTTTTCTGAAAAGTTAATTTATGGCAAGAGCAAGACAATATCTATAATTGGACTTGATAAAAAAAATGATGATTTTTTAAATTTCGATGACGTTTGAACAATTCTGTACCAGTGCGGTGGTTCTTCGAACACCACGATTTATCGCTGGCTTATTTCCTTTAAACGTCTCGAAGAACGTGCTGGACCATCAAAACCTGTTACCATTCCAGAAATAGTTAAGAAAGTTCATAATGTTGTGTTCTGTGACAAAAGAGTGAAAGTAGAATATATTGCCAAGACTGTGGACATGCCTACTGAATGTGTACACCATATTTTGCATGTCGAATTAGGTATGCCTAATCGAATGCCACGATTACGGAATGTAGATCAAAAACGTGAAAAAGCTTGAATTTACAGCAACAATTTCAAGTTATTTAACATTAACCCACTAAATTTTTTATGTGGCTTTGTTAAGCTCGATGATACTCCATTATGCTCGGCTGGAATTGAAGCGGCAAACTCAACAGTGGAAGCACTGTGGGTGTCTGTCCCCCGCCAAAGATGGCCAAGATATTTCCATTCGGATGGAAACGAAATGGACACGATATTTTGGGAATGGCCTATCTTCCAAAGAGCCAAACTATCAACAGGACATATTATGCTGCCCTCCTAGACAAAGTGGAAATCTATATTACCAAAATAGACTCGCAAGGGCCCGAAGGAAAGTGTTTTTCCATCATGACAATGCACCATCACACACCAGTTGTGTTGATCGGAAAAAATGATGAATTACGATTCCAAGTTGTGCCTCAACCACCTTATTCACAGAAACTAACCCCTTCAGACTGCTGAGCTTAATTTTTTATGAACAATATAGAAAGATACACACAAACACTCGAAATACCGCCATAACTGAAAATTTCTACACATCTATATATGTAAGTAGATAGTCGTGTTTATTAACTCAGCTTTTAAATTACGTTTATATTAGGGGTGTATTATGGTAACATGTCACATAAGACTTTCAAATTAAAACCGTGAACGTTCTACCCGCTTTTATGTAATTAATACACATTAAGTATTTACAATAGCGTGAGAAGAGTGATAATTACTACACTAAACAAGCCCTAAAACGCGTTGAATTACTTATTCAGTAAAGACGAATAGGATTAACGGATAGAAGCGTTAGAGCTATGTTGTTGTAAAAGTTTCACATGCGAAGTTGTTTCAGACAGAGTCTAAATTGAGAATACTTATTAGTTGCTGCATATACTGCTGTGCCGTTCATAGTTGTTTGGGTACCTGTATTTTCTTGCACTGTCTCCGTATTGCAAATGGAAAATTCACACAAAAACTATACGGATAATAATTTACTTGTAAAACAGAAACCATTTTCAGGAGAAAGAATACATACACACACATACATTTTATATAAAAATAAAAGTTCTGCTCATCTAGTGTCTATTCATCAAGTAAACACCCTGAACGGAGCTCTATTGAAATTCATATAATTACACAGGGTGTTTTATTTAAAATAAAAAAGTTGAGATCGTTTCCGGCTAAATCGGAAGTCTGATTCCGGTATAATTGTGCTCTTCTAATACGTTACATTAATCCACAGATCTAAAACTCTGTCAGACGCAGAATATCGAAACGAAGAAATGAGAACAATAAAAACATATTACAAGCGAACGGATATTCATAACATACCATTAACAGAGTGTCACGTATTAACAACAACCAACCAAAAAAGAAATAGATATCTACACGGCATTTCACCCTTAGGTGAAAGGTACGAGAAAATAGGCAGAATGCTACGCCGACACGACATAGACACCATTTACACCACAGACAGGAAAATAAGAGACATTTTGCCTAGTACAAAGGGAAAAATAGAACTAGAAAGCCAATGTGTCTACGAAATACCGTGCTATAAATGCGACCAAACATATATAGGGTATATAAACCGAAAAACCAGCGTACCAAGGGAAGAGCACAGAAATGCGGTAGCTAAGAAAGAAACAACATCCATTCCTAGGTAAGCATGTACTACATACAGGACACACCATCAACTTCGATGGTACAAAGACTATAGCCCGCAATACGAATTTAACGTACAGGATAATAAGAGAGGCTATAGAAATTGAGAAACGACAAAATTGTTTGAACAAACGGGACGACTGACGGCGTTTGCCTGGCACATGGAAGCCAGCCTTGTTTAATAGACAGGTTAATATAAGCGACGTAATGATAATAACTTACGACAGACCAGTTATACCAACACGGCCCGAACACAAACCGATCGACCAATAGCCGAAAAGCGACAGAACAATCGACGGACCAATCACAAGCAGCCAAACACGCGTCCCCACTACTACGGGACCATATAATACGAATCGAAGCACTCTTGAAGTTACCATTACAATGAGAAGATCCTCAAGAAAAAGGTGAAAGAGATGTCAGGAAGAAAGTTGTCCTTCTCAGGACGAAATCATTCAAACGCGGCGAAATACCCCGAAGAACAACGTTTCATATATATATATATATATATATATATATATATATATATATATATATATATTCACAAAGAGTCTTTCCTCCTAATGCTACTGTTAATGTTGCTTTAGCACCCTATACATTCGGTAAAGGGATTTTTTTTGATTTTTTTTTATTAAAATTTGTAAATTACCTAACCGAGACTTTTATTGACATTTATTGTTTTACTTCTAACATAACCTGGCCCTAATCTGAGAAGAGCGATCCGTGAGATGTGAGCTCGAGGAATCTACTAGACTGAACAGCCGGCAGCATAAGTTGTAGTGTGAATAAAAATATTAATAAGCAATTAAAAAGCACATTCCACTGCAATATGTATATATGCATGTATATACCAGATAAAGAATAAGTGTTTCTTGGGAATGGCGGCCGGGTAGTTAAAACAATATTTAATTTTGTTTACGTTTCGGTTCTATATATAGAGCCTTTTTCACAACTGAAATATTTATTTAAATTTTAGAAAGGCGAAAGTAGTGTTATATTAAATATACTTACATTATATTGTATTGTTTTATTACATTTCAACTATGACTAACTGTGTTATACTTATTGCCTAGTTTTGATTTTAAAATAATATATCAGTTGTGAAAAGGCTCTATATATAGAACCGAAACGTAAACAAAAATTAAATATTGTTTTAATTACTCGGCCGCCATTCCCAAGGAACACTTATTCTTTATCTGGTATTGTAACCACGGCCAAGAAAATACGAAATTCCTTCAAGAATATATATATATATATATCGTAACAGGTGACGAAACTTGGATATATTCATAGGAACTGGAAAAAATTTATTGCTTATTTCTTCCGTAAAACTGGGCCTGTTGCTACAGTTGCTCTTGAAGATCGAAAAACAGTAAACGCTGATTGGTATACAACAATTTGTTTACTTGAAGTGTTCGATGAAATCAGAAAAAAACAGCAGACATCGGTGCATCATCCTTCACCACGACAACGCCAGCTCTCGCACAGTACATCAAACAGTTGGTTATTAAAAGGAGTAAAATATTAAATAAGTGACTCATTGTCCGTATTCACCTGCGATACTGTATACATTGGCAGAAGCACCACGATTGAATTTTTGAAGCATTTTTTTTCGCCAACTCACAGGAGCCATTTCTTGAGCTTTAGTTAAATTGTATGGACGCCAACGACTGCAAAGTTTTTTCTCCTCTAAATGCTCGTGTAAAATAGTTTGTATTTGACTTTTACCGATACCCAAGGATGCCTGTATCTCTCGATATGTCACTTGTCGATTGGCTTCAATCATTTCTCGCACAGGATTGATGTTTGTCAGAACAACAGCAGTTGATGGACGATCTTCATGAAACTCGTTACTGATATTACGTCCGCGCTTAAATTCTGCAAACCAGTCATAAACTGTGCTTTTGGATGGTGCTGCATCGCCAAACGCAGAATGAAGTCTATCGATGCATTGTTGTTGAGTTAGCCCTCATTTAAAATTGTAAGAAATCATCGCACGAAAATGTTCACGAGAAATTTTTTCACTAAATTAATTTGTCTGAAACACTCTTAATACAAAACTACGCAGCCGACTGTTTTTCTTTCATTGGTATTTAATATACTAAATGTCAAAGTTTCAACTGCCATCTAGTTGTCATTTCCGGAAATTTTCAGGATACCCCTCGTATTTAATTAAGAATATAGCAATTAACCTGTATTTTACATTTTTATGGTCGTCTCATCAAACTTACACCCCCAAAAGAGATTAAAATTAATTTATAAAATTGAGTTAGTAACTTTGTTTAGCACAAATAAATGCATAAATCTGAAAAATTGCGCTTCATTATATTGTTTACTCACGGAGATATTAATTTGGATCACGTTTGAGCGATTCTGTACCACTGTACATCGTTGCCTAATGCTTCCTGCGTATCCTGGAAAACCTAAGTTGAGTTGATCTTGAAAAACAAAGATTGAATTGCACAATGAATAGTGTTTTTATCCATTTTACACTTTCACTAAATACGTCTTCTTTAAGCAACTGCATTTGTCAAATAAGAGGTCAGACGACAGCGAAAATGTAAATAGCCTCTTGTAAAAAAGGTATGGGCTATTTGAAAATACTACCAATTGTTGTCACAAACAAGTACCGAGATGTGTGTCACGTCTTCCATCAAATCATCCTCGCACATTAGTATCTAGTCTACTTTGGAAAAAAAAACTTCAAATTATGAAGGATCTTAGACATTCAGTAAATTTAATATCTATTTTGATCATTAATTATAAGCCTTTAGAACGAGATCTCATTTTTTATATTTCTTTGGTTAATTGTAATCGACCTTTTCGTTATTTTAAACATTACTTTATAAAACATTATTTTATATTCATGATATAATTGAAATATTTTCGCAAAAACACGATGGTCGATTTTGTGTCCGGATGACCCTTTTCAATATAACTTTGATATGATATTTGAAGATAAAAAAGGACGGATATCATGGATAGATTCCGTGAAAATGTTTATATTCCATTACCTGATAGAAACGTAGGTCCTAAATTGATGGTGATCGAGGCGAACCATATCATAAACGTGCCGAAAAGCACGCATTGAGGCGAATCCATCAGCAGAGGCGCATCGGTTAGGTCTGAATCATTTTCGTCGTCGGGAAAAACAGGCGAGTCGTTGAGAACAGTCGTGAGCATATTGACTGTGGCAACTGTAACCAGGAGCAGGAAGGCGGTTTCTACTAGAGAACACTTGTGCACTGGCTGGCAATGTAATATGGACATCCCCAGGGGCATCAGTAGTGCGGCTCTGGCACAATCAACCGCACCTTGGTGGAACAAGAGACCCTGTGACCACCTGTAAATAAAGTTTCGTACAAGCTAAATCTGAATTGAAGTATTAATGAAAACGGTAGGGCTTTGTGTTAAGTATGCATACTGAAATGCCAGATTTACTGAGTGTAACTGAATCGCTGTGTGAAACTGTACTTTAATAAATACATAAAGTTTTGACAGTGTTTGTTATTATTTATAATTAATTAATTAATAATTCTATACTCTTGTAAAAATAATATGCTTTCCCTTCAAAATGTTGCATTACGGTTTGTTTAATCACAGGTTAAACAACATTATTCAATTTATTTAATCTAGTTTAGCTTCATATTTTATCATACTGTATATTTTACCGTTTATATTTAAGCAATCAATTAGTTCGCATATCCAGGTCAGTTAGTCTAAATAATAGTTCATTTACTTAATCTGCGTGTTCATATTAATAGCTAGTAAGTCAAGAGAGTGTGTCACAGACATCAGCATAAATATTATGAAATCCTAGACCTACAATAACGGAAAAATGCATTATAAGCGTCCGTTTGAATTCTTTAATAAAACGAGGTGCTATACCAGTGACCACCGCAACAAATATTATATGTCCTAGATTTCAACTACATTTACTTAAGGTACATTAAAATAACATTTTGAGAACCACTAGAATTAAGTTGTATATAGAATTTGTATACCGATAGGACCAGCTCTGAACGGGCCATAACCAGCAATAAGTGGCAACAGCGAATCCCCTCCACGCGCAGTAGCTTAAATTGCCATACATTGCAGTTATGACTTTAGTAAGACTTAAACCGCGCAAGGATATAGTCGTTTGCATATTCGTTCTGTATACGTAATTTGCCCATTTGTTTCAGACATAATAAGGTCGTTATATCTCCAAGTTATTATTGTTATTGTATTCTTAGCTGCTACGGAAAAGTAATTTTAAGTAATAAAAAAACAATAACGTTTTCTAAAAGATGAAATAAAAAAAGGCAATAATTCTGCAAAATAAATTTAAATTTTCAGAAAGTCACTCAATATAGGATATTTCGTCTGCAATTTGCCGTGTACACTTAAGGTCGTCCATTTCAACTAACGAACAAACCCTCACGTCTCTCTCCTCCCGATCGGCAGGTATTAGAGGGATATGAGGCTGTTCGTCAATTTGTTGGCATTTGCGGCAATTTCCGACGACACAGCCATATTTCCTAAACGCATTTACGATCCTTTCAATCGTCGAATGCGAAGGAATAGGCCGATTTACGTACTCTACAGCAAATAAATCAGCGGTTGTTCGAAAGGAATTGCCGACAAGATACCACGAAACTATTTGTACCTTCTCTGCGGTTGTATACACTGACATGATAACTACCTTTACGTTTGCACAGCTAAATACGAATGACGGGCAATCTATTGCTCTCGATCATCGGGCTTATGTATGCGCACGCGGAGTGGCATCGTACACACGTTGCCACATCGCATTACGTTCCATACGTATATTGTTGCGTATGGCCCGTAGCGGGCTGAACCAATCGGTATATATTGTAATTTTTGTTAAATAAATCATTAAGGAATGTTCTGTTCTGTAATCATTATCCATGGGTTTTTACAGCTTAGTGTCGTGAAAATGAAAATGACCTATCCAAAGATATATTCTTAAATAGGAAAACAAATAATGAGCACTGGGACTAAGAGCCATATCAGGATTATACGGTTAATGTTCAATTTCTTGAAAGCTACATTCGTGCAATCCATGCTGTAGAGCAGGGTTTCCCAAACTTTTTGAGTGACGGAACACTTTAGAAGTTTTAAAAAATCATTCATTTTCTAGTTCTAGTATTCTAACACAGAGGTAGAGTTCCAAGTTTAGGAAGTAAAAACATTTTTTTAAGATTTAATAAGTGACAATTATTTAATTATTTCTTTGATAAGGACGATAATTCAGAAACAAAGAACATAATTAATATTAACTTAGAAACAAACAAAAATTAATATAACCTCAAAAACAAAACAAAAACTAAAATATTATAAAAAATAAGTACTTAATGGTAATCAACGACTTTAATAGTATTGCTTCTTTGAGTTGCAAATTCGATTGATATTAGGAACTATATTCGATAATCGAATTCTGATATCTGACGGTGCATCAGGTTTGTTCCTCGACTTCGTCTTCGTTGCTGCATAATAAGAAAAGAGAGTGGTAGAAAAAGGGAATAAAACAAGAACAGCTTTTTTTGATAAGTTGGGATATTATACAGTTAAGTTTAGCCAAAAATTACTTATGACTCTTCTTTAAATTTCTGTCTTAAATTTGTCATGGTCGGATAAAGAACAAATTGGAGGAATTTACTCCAACAGTTACCAAAAAAATCTGACTACATCGAGAGAAAGTCCCATGCAAATAAATGTAATTGTTGACATATTTGCATCAAACAATAAACATACACAACAAAATAAGATAAAGCGAATTAAATGAAAAAACGGCAAGAGGATTAGGATACAGGATACGAACAAGATAAGGACGAAAAATAGTAATTATTGGTAAGATAGGAAAATCAAAGCACCAAAACAATGTCAAAACTTACAAAATGTGAGGTTTCTTTTAGCATACATAAATTTAAAATGAAAATACACCAAACACAATGCTCAAATGCAAGATGAAAATGCATCAGTGACAATGCGTGAATTCAAAATTCAAATGCAAAATGAAAACAAGCCAATCTACAATGCGTAAATTCGATTAAAATCTAGGAAAAAACCTGATTGGATGAAAGACTTATACCGGCAAAAATTTTAAATTTACAAATTAATTTTATGACAAAATAAGGAAGAAATTACAAAATCTAACGTAAGAGAAACAAGTTTTGTCTATTCAGTTTATGCAAGGAAAAACATAACATGTTCTGTTGACAATTTTATTGCGATCTTTAAACTCAAATCAGTAAAATACCCTTACACTCTCTTAGATGTCATAGATTGGAGGACCAAACGGTTTGCGCTTATTCCAACTTACTAACGACATATGCGAAATAACGAGATGGTCAGGCGCGGCCCGTGACGACGTACTGTTGGGGCACGTACAATGATGCGAGTGTTTCGTGTATTCTCGTACTAACTGTAGCGTTTTCTTAGTAAACACCGAAAACACACGAGGCACTCGCATCATTGTACGTGCCCCTACTTTACGTGATCACGAGCCGCGCCTGGAGATGGTACCAATATTTGTGAAATTTCGGGACATTCTAATGATAAATCAAACCCAGAGGCTTAACGGTAGATCTAGTAATGCTTAATTAGCGTTCCTTAAAGGTAAACTTACTGTTGAACATAACATGGAAACGACTTGCTAGATTTTACACTTGAAGATGGCGCTGGTTGGTTTGGATTTCGTGGCGTTGACGTTAGTCAATGACCGACGCCGAGTTTTCTTCCATGTTGTCTTTTATGACTTGACTATGTAGTAAGAGAGTTGTTGTTATACTTCTCTATTCCAGCATCAGCCCAGCGTGTTTTAAAGTTATTCGGGCACATGTCAACAACGAAACAAACGAAATAAGTATAAATATCAACTTTTTACTAATCGATCTGACAGAACAACTTTGTATACAATGTGTCCGGGAAAATGTGGGAAATCTCTCGGATTCAGATAGAACATTAAAAAATAAGATGACAAGTTCCCATAATTTTTTTTTAGCGGCCCTCCCTACGGAGATACGGCCTCCTAAAGGACGCCCCTGGAAATCAATTTTTCTTGAATAACTTTTAAACTACTTATTGTAATTTAATGAAACTTCCCCAATGCCCAAACTTCGTTGACAAGCTCTTTTTACCAAATTATTTATGACATTTACGCACATTTCTGGATCGATTTCCATAATATCGCGCTCGATTTGATTCTTTAACTCATGGATTGTGTGCGGATTATTCATGTAAACACGTCATTTCACGTATCCCCAGAGAAAAAATCATACGGTGTCATGTCGCATGATCTTTGCGGCCAATTCTGATCTCCCTGGCGTGAAATGACACGCTCCGAAAATCTCTCCTGCTATAACGCACGAATCTCGCGCGCAGTATGGCAGGTGGCGCCATCTTATTTTGGATGTCTATGCCGTCCAATTTGGGCCAAACAAACTCACGTAACATGTTCCGATAACGTTCGATAACATTCACCGTAACTGCATTACCTGCCGCATTTTGAAAAAAGTAGGCCCAAATCACACCACCTGCATAAAAGCCACACCATAAAGTTGCTCGTTGTGAATGCATCGGCTGTTGAACTGTTATGCGAGATTTCTCGTCGCCCCATATCCGACAGTTATGCCTGTTGACAAAGCCGTCCAGGTGAAAATGCGCCTCATCAGTAAAGATAATCTTTTGTGCGAAATCCTCATCCAGATTTAGATTTTCCAACACCCAATCAGCGAAGTCACGCCGTTGTAAATGATCATCTGACAATAGCTGTCGCGTAAGTTGGACCCTGTAGGGGTGAAGATGAAGGTCCGCTGTCAGAATTCGTTGCATGGTGCTCTTCGAAATATTCAATTGCTGTGATCGACGGTGAGTAGAAGTTCGGGGATTTCCCTTACTGCAGCAATATTTTCAGCAGATCGGCCTGTACAATTTCTTCTTGGTGTCTTTACATCACTAACTGAACCACTTTCTTAAAATTTTTTGAATTACTCGACGAATTGTCGATGAATCTGGTACGTTTCATCGACCGTATATTGCGCGTAATCTTCGAAGTGTTTCTAAGGAGCTTTCACCGTTCCTGAAGTAGGTTGTGACAATGACAACGCGTTGTTTGACAGTAAGACAATTCATTTTCACTAACCGCAATATGTCTAGTTGACAGCTAACCAAAAACACGAGTTGCCAACCGACCGGTACGAAAATGGCGCCCTTTTTAAATTGTGCATTCTTATTGGGACACCCGATATAAACTTTTTCAAAAACAATTTGAACATAGGCATTTGAAAATATTTATAATAAATTTGCTGATGCGACACCAATTGCAAATAGCATTTATGTTATGATGTGGCCCACACTTGATGAAAATCCATTGTAAAATTAAATACGAAACACAGTTATGTGTGATTTTCACAAATATTTTATTATAGTAGCAATTGTTTTATTAACAAACTTCAATTTTCAGAGAATAGACTAAAGAAGCCACATTGGTGAAACAATTGTTACTATAAACTATTTTTGAAAATTACACTGAAAATTACGCAAAAACTCATAAAAACATCATATATCTATATTTTCAATTATTATATACTGGGTGAGTCGGGAGGAACGGACCAAACTCCAGGAGTATATTGTACATGTGAAAATAATGTAAAGACCCCAATTATAATTTTTATATACGGTGTATGTGTATGTACTGAGATATTTTGTATGTATTCTTTGTCCTGTAAATGGTTTGTGTCGGATAAATAAACTATTATTATTAATAGAGAATTGTGGTTTACAATTAATTATTTGCAAAGCATCTTTGCATTTAGAGCATTAAATTGCGTGATGTGAAATAACGAATTTATAAATTTTAAAAATTGCATTGTCAATGTCTATTTCATCACTTTACAAGAATATAATGAGCGCCACAAGTGAATTTCGATCGTTTGCATTGTAATTTAAGATATTTTAACTGTGCGAGTTGTATAGAAGTAGCATTTTTATATTTTCTACTTATCTTCCCTATTATATTTTCAAAAACTTATTTAATGCTTTTTTTTTGTTCAGCGTATTGTGCTCCACCAAATTTTCAGGTGTTCATTTTTTTTCATAAAACTTTACATCGCTGCAAAACTTTCAACAACGTAATTTACTCCGCAACAAAAAGTACGCATTCTTGAAGTGCAAAAAATCGCATCGTGCAATTTATTATACGGATGTCCATGATAAATGGTGTATATGAGGCAATTTTTCCTCGCTATTTCTCCTCTTGTATTTTTTTATTCATTAAATGTCACGTCTGATATATTTTCTCATACCACATCTTGATAAATTAGGTTCATTTTTAGCTTCCAGAATTTTATCCTTTATTAAATACAGGCTTTTGTTCTGTTATTTCCAGCGTAATTTTATTTACCGCTCAGTAATTAATTAATTTTTAAACTTTTATATCGGCGCTTTAGAAACTAATATGTCAGAATATGTAAATGGACAAGAAGAGAAAATAAGAAATTATATTACTACCATAATAAAATTAATTTACTTAAAGATACGAGGATGATTTGACAGGAGAGTGATTTTCAAGAAAAGTTACAGTGATGGGTAAATGTACGTAACCAATGCGAAAAAGATATTGTAATAAAATTTTAGACACAGAAATTAGGGATGAAGAGCCATCATTTGAAATAGTTTTTTAAATATACAGAGTGTTCAAACAAATGTAATGAACTAAAGTTATACTTTTTAAATTGAACTCAACATTTTAGCATTCTCCTCTATAACACGATTTCAACTGTAACACTTGGGTCTAAAGTGTTTAGCTTGACATTTACATGTAAATGAAAATCATGATTTTTAGAATATTTATCTCGGTGTTTTCAAAATCACTATCGCTCGATACTTAGGTACGATCGTCTAAATAAAAACCTTTACAATTCGAAATGTAAGTACTACTACAATTTCTTTTATTTCTTCTATCATTGTGAGCATTAAAACAATTGTATTTTTTTTGTCCAACAAAAAGTTAACGGAATATTGCAGTCTTTAAATTTTATCACAAGCTCTAGTAGTTGCTGGCATTTAAAAGTTTCATTAAATAATTTTTTTTTGGAAATCGGTCAAAATTACCTACTTTCTCGGCGCAATTTCAGATCCCAAAATAAGCTATTCTAGTATTTTAGTCCGTTACTAACCAAACATCAGAAAACAGTCCGGGAAGGTTTTTTTTCGTCCTAAGCCGGGAAAGTCGAAAGCTTTCCCGTACCGGCTTTTTATATACATTTTAGACAGTAAATAAAAGTACACGCAGACAACACTTTCAGCAGCTTTTACTAACTCTGGTGATGTCCCGCACACCAGGACATCATCATCACTGTTAATTTAAATTTTTTTAGTGATAAGTGAGTATTAAAGCGAAATAATAATAAGATTGTGGTGCCGGCACCTGGTACACTGATGGATCACAATCTACTCAAGGGGCAGGTGCAGGCATATGCGGAATGTGCCCTAGAAGGAAGATATCGATATGTCTGGGGAAACATACAACGGTTTTCCAGGCCGAATTGTTTGCAGTCGCAGTCTGCGCCGGGGAAATTCTGGAAGTCGGCTGGGCAAACATAAAAATCAACATAATGACTGATAGTCAGGCGGCTATTAAAGCCATTACGAACCCATTTACCAGGTCTAAGCTTGTGAAATATTGCAAACAGGTCCTCAATAAACTGGTTCAAGACAATACTGTGTCGCTGATATGGGTGCCAGGACATGAGGGAATTAAAGGCAATGAGAGCCGACGAACTGGCCAAAGAAGGTACTAATAGGAACTTCATAGGACCAGAACCTGTATGCGGAATCGCTAAGGATTCCGCTAAAAGGGAGATCTGGTTATGGCTAGAAAAAGAACATAAAAATAAATGGAGGTTAACGCAAGGTCAACTCCATACCAAAACACTACCAAGGGAGCTGGACGGAAAGTTTACAGCCAACCTAATTCGTAGTAACAAAAAAGAAATTAAAATAATTACCGGGTTAATAACCGGACATTGTCCTTTAAGGAAGCATTTGTACAGCATGGGCTTGGTTAGCGAGCCCTGGTGTAGGAGATGTGAAAAACAGGAGGAAATTAGCCTTCATGTAATATGTACGTGTGAGGAACTGAAGGAACTCAGACAGAAATATTTCGGGAGAGATCTATTGGATCCTTCGAGTGTACTCAAATTTCCCCTGCGGAGGATAATCGCTTTTATCGAGGACACAAGACTAACAGAGTGGAACTGAGAGACCTATTGGGGATAGTACAAAGAGCAGTATGCTCAAGTGCCTGGACGTTCTGGCGTCCAATCCAAAACAGAAGAAGAAGAAATAATAAGTAATGAATCTCTGATCTTTTTCACAACAACAAACAAACAGTGATTGTCAAGGAAACGATTTCATAGGCAATTAGATGGTAATGAAAAAATGTTATGCATGTATGAAAATTCTTTAATTTATAATAATGTTGATTACGATTTCAGAAAAAAAAAACGTATGTATACCTCGTAGTAAAAGCACATTTCCGAATTTCAATGCTTGTTGGCCTAGGCTTAACGCCTCGGCCAGCAATTTACATTGTCGTCCGGGAATGTATCGCTTTTACTACTAGATACACAATGTACTATTTTCTGAAATCCGTCAAGATTGCCTACTTTCTCGGTGCAATTTCATATCCCAAAGCAACCATCAGAAAACAGTCCGGGAAGCTTTTTTGGTTCTAGTTCCAGCTTTTTATATACAAACTGATGTACTCCAACTACTTGCCTGTAATCTTTCCCATTTGAATATTTAAAGAAAAAGCGGCAACTTTCAAAATTTTCTGGGCGGCATGCAACATATTTTCTATACAATGACATATAGGTTTCGTTTATTACAAATGATCGTGTTTCTTTCGTTTTATTATCCGCTATTTTAATCAAAAGCTTAGTTCCAAAATCTTCTGTTATTCAAATTTAATCGATATAGTTCATCACGGCGACATGCACCGGCAACACCAAATATTAAGGTAATCTAAAAAGTAAACACTAAACACTGAAGAAGTGGCTACGAAATATAGAGGTTAAAATAAATGAGTTTTTTAGTTGACAGACCGCTTACCCGATTAATTAATTATTCATTATTATAGTATGGTCGATAATACTTACAAGTCTAAAATAAATAGATAAAAGAATAAGTTCATGGGAATGGCGGTCGGATAATTAAAACAATATTTAATTTATGTCGAACATATATTTTGCATTCATTTCAACTTGTGTGTAGTGAACGCAGTGAAAAGTCGCAGTCTCTTGAACAATTGTCGTCTACTCCTCGACAGCTGTCAGAGATAAGCCACAATACAGTAGATTCATTAATCCCATGAAAATATTTTATCATAAGTAAAAACACAAGAGCTTTTTTTTTATCGGATAAATTTCTCTTTGTAACGAAATTATTTTGCCAATCAGTAATTTGACGAGAAAAACTTACATGAAAAAATCGCGAGACGATAGTCGAGCGATTTTTTCTAATGTAAGTTTTTCGAGCGAAATTACTGATTGGAAAAATATTGAGTTAAAAAGAAATTTATCCGATTGAAAGAAAAGCTCGAGTGTTTTTTGGCAAGATAAATTAACGACATGAATAAAACTTTTTAAATTGTCTCCATATTGACGATTTTGTATTTCTTGTGTTTTGCAGTATTGATCTTTTGATATTTGTTGAAATTTCCCCAAACCGACTCGTATTTTACGTTCAACGATACTTAATAGTTATTACCTGTCAGCTGCCAAAATAAATTAAGTGATGCAGGGCTACTAGATATGTAACAGGAAGAAGCATTTTTATCGGAGGAAGAAGCATTTTTATCGGTGATAAAAAGCTATGTAGGTTTTTATCGCTGTCAAAGTGACAAAAATGTCACCCGCATATGGACATTTTTATATAGGAGTTAATTTATCATAAGTAAAAACACAAGAGCTTTTTTTTATCGGATAAATTTCTCTTTGTAACGAAATTATTTTGCCAATCAGTAATTTGACGAGAAAAGCTTACATGAACAAATCGCGAGACCGAAAGGTCGAGCGATTTTTTTCTAATGTAAGTTTTTCGAGCGAAATTACTGATTGGAAAAATATTGAGTTAAAAAGAAATTTATCCGATTGAAAGAAAAGCTCGAGTGTTTTTTGGCAAGATAAATTAACGACATGAATAAAACTTTTTAAATTGTCTCCATATTGACGATTTTGTATTTCTTGTGTATTGCGGTGTTGATCTTTTGATATTTGTTGAAATTTCCCCAAACCGACTCGTACATTTTACGTTCAACGATACTTAATAGTTATTACCTGTCAGCTGCCAAAATAAATTAAGTGATGCAGGGCTACTAGATATGTAACAAGAAGAAGCATTTTTATCGGAGGAAGAAGCATTTTTATCGGTGATAAAAAGCTATGTAGGTTTTTATCGCTGTCAAAGTGACAAAAATGTCACCCGCAAATGGACATTTTTATATAGGAGTTAATTTATCATTTATAAAGAATGAAATGTGTAATCTGTCATTTAAACCTAACCTAAAAATGACGTAGAAAAATCGAAATAAAATATTCTAATTAAACGTTTGAAAAACAAATAGATGTACTGCAGCGAAAGCATATTAATTGCCTCGCACACATTCTACTGCTTCGGCTAGCGCCTCGTCAGTGAATTGTATACTCAGTTATAATATCACAAGAGCATAGAAAATAATCGATTATATTTCCAAGTCACGAGACGTATTCTGCGAAACACCACGAGAGCGTAGCTCGAGTGGTATTTTAAGGATATACGTCGAGTGAAGAGGTTATATAATGGATTATTTTCGTTTGCTCGAGTGGTATTCGTGGTATTCGAGTGGTATTAAAGAATTAACTAACGAAATTTTTCTTTGGTTGAAATTAAAAGTACAATTATTATAATAAATATTTGTTCTATTATCTTTAGAAGTTGAATTTGAGGTGCTGGAGATGGTAGAGTAGGCAGAATCTTGTTTATTTCACATTTTTTCAAGTATCTTGCTATGGTGTTCATTAGTAAGCTTTAGATACGGCTTCAGAGATTCAGATGATGAGTGGCCTGTTATCTTAATAATTTCTTGTAAGTTTGCTCCAGATTGTGTCAAGATGTTAACAGCGGAAGAGCGATTGGAATGATTAGATATTGTTTGCTTCTTTGTATCAAGTCCTATACTTTCTGCCGCTGAACGTGTCTATTTACTTAATTGATTAAGGCCTACGGGGCAGTTTTTATACCATATTTTAGTTTTCTGCCAATCAGGATTAGGTGTTAAAAATAGACGATTGGTTTTAATGTTTCGTGTTCTTTTGCTTAACATTTTCTTCAACAGACGTACTGGACACTGATCGTCACAATTTTTATTCGGTGTCAACCATTTAGATTCAGCTGTATGTTTTTCGCCACCTTGTGCTGTCTTTGAAAATATGGTATTGTACTCAATACGTCCTATGGGTTGACCATAATTGTCGCATTCTGCTTTGAAATAGTCAATTAAGCAAAAGACTGCTTCATTTCCACGCCACGCCAGTTCCACAGAACAAATTTGACCGTCTGGCGTATTTTCGTCAAAAAATGACACAATTTTGCTAATTTCTTCCGCTTTAAGGGCGACAGAACTTGTTCTTCTTTTTTCAGGAATTGCTTGTAACTTCTTCCTTTTAGCTGCCCGCGCCTTTCTTGCATCTTCAAAAATTACGCCTCTGAATGGATTTGTTTCTCGATTAAACTCTTCATAAAACTTTTTTTGGACAAGTTTAGCGGAAATATTCCAAATTGTTTTCACGGTACCTTCTTTGTATTCGGTGCCGTCTGCACGTTCATTGTTGAATGCCCAATCTTTCAAAATACTTGCTAATTGTTCGTTGGAAGTTTGAGCACAAAGTTTATAATTTCGCTGTTCACAAAATTCGGTGAACTGTTTCCAAACATATTTATGTGTTTTAACGGTATTTTGCGGTGTCAAATCTTCAATTTCTTTATCTATTTCGGTCCCCGAGCTTATACCAAAGCGTTCCATGTCGAAAAAATTAAAAAAACCTTATGAAAATTGCTGAATATATTTTTGACATTTATCAACAAACTTCAAAACACTTGTTACCATGACAAAATTCATATTGTTGGAGGAAGCGAAACACCAAAACGGTTATATCACGTCATCAAAAGTATATTCACTTATCAATACATGGTAACTATGTAAAATTTGTAATTGCTATTGGCTAAATTTCAAATGAGTTACATAATCGGCTATAATACGAACTTTCTCTGCCTGGTCTATAATATATCTTGTAAAATTAATCAAAAAAAAGTATAGTAATTCGGAAACGATATTACATTTTGGTACATTGTTACAACTATATCCTATAATTTGAACTTACCTACTATAATATTTTTAAAAACAATAAATTTCGGTCCATTTATTTGAATTGATACGTTCGGAGTAGTAAATGTTATCAGGAAACTACCAAGGTTTTCTCGACAGTAATGTGAAAACTTAAAGCAGTGACGTCTATCCCAGCGTACACACATCTTTGCGCTCTGCTTCTTTTCCTTTACAAATTCTCAGATGACATTTATGACGCAATAAAATTTATTGTCTGGTGAAGGCTCGGCGATGTGTTTCAGCACTGGACGGACGTTAAAAATCGTCACAAACTGGAAATGAAAGGATTTTGAGAAGGCATTCTCATCAATAAATCGTCCAAGTTTGATCGAAGATGCGCCTCCAGAGGCGTATCTATCGCTTTACTTCGTATATAGAGCTGGTTTTCATTCGCCTAATTTATAGATAATGGCACCTATTTCTTTGATTTATGCGGTTGTTATGCCAGTTTAACGTGATCTCTTTTGAAACTACGTTTTGTGATACGCATATGCTTTCTTTTTTAAATTTTTTTCCCTTATCTTTTGGAATTTTAAGGTTAAAATATGTACTTGTAACTATTAAAATATTCAATATACGTTGAAACAAATATTTTGGTTGATATTGTGATAATTCTTGTGTTGAGTTCATTTAATAAAGTACGCTGAAATTAAAGATAACTAACAATAACTACAGCATTTATAGTCATTTGTACATATACACATTTATATATTTGTTCCAATACGCTAAGAAAACCGTACAGTGACGGTCCAGTACATGCGCACTGCAGAAAAAGCATTCCAACTTAATTTCTGACCGTACATTCAACGATACCAAAAGAGTTCTGACTAAATTTTGATCCTACACAAATTAGTTACGGGACGGTTAAACCAGTTCATAGAAGCATGTATCGCTTGGACTGACATGCGCATTACATAACTTGATCCTGTGGAACTACAGTTGGCAATAGCAATATCACATCATATCAAACTAGATTGATAACCAAACGATCACAAATACGTTCCAACTTCTTTTTGATTGTCGTTGGTCCAAAAGCAGTACAGCAAACTAACGCTTGAGTATAAAATGGTCAGCAAACGATACGCGTATCGTAACGAAATCGGTAGTTGGAACAAACCTTATGTTTACGATGATCGCTTGACGGCGGTTACTGGTTCAATGAGTCATCCCTCCCTTGACTGCGTTTATACCTCTCGGATAGTTCTTGAACATTCGCTTTCTAGACGATCCGGGAGACCTATGACGTGTACAGCCGGTGACGTCATTGCTTAAGTCGCCGTCGTATGACACAATATTTATTTATTTATAAGCGTAAAAGTACAATTATTCCCATTTCTTTCGAAAACGTCTGTTTCAAACAAATTAATACTTTATGAGCCATCTCATTTTGTCGATCTATGTTTTCACTGTCTCTTTAGGTGACGCCTTATGTGTATCCAATTTATGGTAATCTTTTCCTAGAAAGTGTCTTAAATGTCCTTATATTCATATCAATTACTAATCTTTAATTCTCGAAAAATATTTACAATTTTTTATTTAAATCACACTTGTAAATAGGCAACACTTATACCTTAGAAGCCACATCAAAACTTGCGATCTTTCTTAAATTATCTAATGGAAGTAATGGTAAATGATACTATTAGCTAATATGAATTACCAGGGTGGGTGGATTGATATATAAGCTTTCCAACTCTATAAAATAAGAAAGACAAAATATTGAAATCAGTCTCAAAACGAAGTAAATTGATTGTGCTACCAGTGTACTGTCATGTTATGGATAGTCTATAAACTTATTATAAAAATTGTACACCCAGAATCGGTGAAACCGAGAGAAAATTCATTAACATAAAAAAATTAACAGGGGTTGCCTTAAGATGAGATATTTTAGGATTTTAATTAGCGAACTATTAATTAGCCTACTATTAAAACTAAAAACTACTATTAGAAAGGTACCATAGAAATGAAATACATTTTCTATTGTAGAAGCCTCGTAATGTCACAGTCGTAACTCCGATAAATAAAGTAATGTCTATATCTACCACTGAAAGAAGAACAAACAGTTAGAAATCAAAGAAGGAACCTAAATACACACTAAGCAGCCAACAAAATTAACTTCCGAACAGAATTCATAGATATTGGGTTTTTCCACACCAACTGAAGGAAGATTTTCACCTAAAAAACAAATAAAATAGAACAATAATCGGCTTAAATTACTCAAGAGGAGCTCAATTTACAAAAACGAGAGGAATAACTAATCATAATAAGAATGTACATATTTGAAATTTTGAAAAAAGGACATTTTAAATTCGAAAAATAAATTAAATTATATTAAGACAACGTTTCCTGAAAGCGCATAAATCGTAAATAACAGTATTTTAACATCAGTAATTCAACAATTAAATAAAATTTTGGAAAAATATAAAAATTTTGACATCAATTAAAATATTTAATATGGAAATATTAACTAAAATAATTACCTGGACAGTTATAAGAAAAATAGGGCTAATTTTAAATGTTAGTTTCATTAATTCCAAAAAGGCATTTGAGATTAAGAAGTATTTCGAAAAGCGCATCACTTTTGTTTATATTAAAAATTGGTATAAAAGTCAGACGCCGAATAAGTTGGTGGTTAATTTTTTTACACTTTTTACGTACTTCGTGTTGTCTAAATTATTTTGGTTCGAACCTAAGAAAATTGGCGAACACATAAAATAGTATCGAATTAAGTGCGTTACAAAAGAAACAAAGATAATAATCAAAGAAGTTAGGCACTGCTTAAATATAAATGCCAGAAGAAGATTCCCAGGAAAAAAGAGCCATCTATCAACCACCGACATAAGGTCAGACAAATGCCAATTTAAACAGCTAGAGATATAAAAATGAAAATGTTTTTTATCATTTTGTCAGTTTTATTAATACAGTTTCCAGAATAACCTGAAAATTCATAAACGTCGGATTATAAATATAAATATAAAAAAATAATTTAAAAACTTAACCCTTATCCGGGCAAGGGGGGCCTGGTCGATATCTTAATGAGTAATTTTAGTACGACTTAATGCTCTTTAGAATTCCTCAGAAATGTTAGTTACTGTTTTCTTGTTAAGTAATATTGGTTAAATTATGAATAATCGTTAGTTAATTAACGGATTGTACTTAAAATCCCATTAACGGGCAAGTCGGGCTTAGCAGGCCCATACTTTAGGCAATTATGGTAACTTTATTTTCCGTTTTTGTTTTCTAATCCTCTTTACGTAATTAGTGTTTCCGATCATTTTTGTGTCATTTGTGCAGCAAATACATTTGATGACGTGTGATAACACAATACAGTCATGTATATGCAAACACTCTCAGCGAGGCTACAACCTCGTTCTTTTTAATACAAAAGGTAACGTGTTTTACAAACACGACCTTACTCACGTGTTTATTGCATACACAGACGGTATGTCAGGGTTTGTGGATGTTCTAGAAACTCTCCAAGGATGTTCTCTAATATATATATAGACAGTAGTGTAAGTAAGAGATATTCACATTCAGATACACAGTTACAGTCTTAGTAATAGTCAGAGCATAGTAAATAATGTATATACCTTGTTAACCAGTTGTAAGTGTTATATTAAAATATAATATATTACCCGAACTTTGTGCGTATCATTTACTACGATAAGTCGCCCTACCTGCTATCCGGTGTGGCCGCCCAAACGGCCCACATTACAGACGTATATAGGTCGTAATTTTTCGAGAAAAGTAATATTAGGTAAAGTAGGGGTTCCCTGTCTATTTGTATATATACGAGCATTTTTTGTTCATTGCTTTTAGTTTATGCATTATAGTGAAAGTGTTATAATCATTCAGCAATGTCGAGAAAATTTTTATCGGACGCCGAACTCGCAGATATACTGGAAAACCTATCGGACGATGACCAGGCGCCTGTAAATTTTGAGTCGGATGTCGAAGATGAGGACCAAGAGGACCACCTTTCTAATGCTAGTGAAACGGAAGACGTGCAAGAAGGCAGTGAGGGACTGTGTGACACTTCTGTTGTCAGTATTTCCAAATTTGTTGCTAAAGATGATTCAGTGTGGAGCAGCCAGCCTCCTTCGACAGGACGGGTTCGTTCGTGCAATATAATAAAATCGCAAATGCATAAAGTTATCTTACCGCCGGGAGAAATTGTTGAAGATCCAATTGATGCATTTCTCTTATTTATTGATGAAGCTGTACTTACCGAAATGGCTTCACATACAAACAAGGAGGCAGAGAGGGTACTGATAGATATTCCCTGGAAACCATGTGATAATATCGAAATTCGCGCTTTTCTTGGTTTGCTTCTAACTGCCGGTCACCTAAGTGCTAATGATACTAGCTACGATGTGCTATGGAGTCGATTATATGGCCCTTCAATTTTTCGAGCAACGATGGGATTGAAACGATTCAAAAGCTTGTTGCGATTTATACGATTTGATGACAAAGGTACACGTTCCGAAAGAAGGAAGAACGATAAACTTGCACCTATTCGAGTTATTTGGGAAAAAGTAAATAACAATCTGAAAAAGCACTACCTTCCCGGAGAAAACATCACAGTGGACGAACAACTTGTACCCTTTCGAGGAAGATGTCCATTTAGACAATATATGCCTTCCAAACCAGACAAATATGGAATGAAGATCTGGTGGGCGTGTGACTCTGAAACCTACTATCCTCTAAATGGTATTCCCTATATTGTAAAGGAAGGAAATCAAATCGCCAAGGGCCTCGCAACACAGGTAGTGGAGCAGCTCGTACAACCGTATTATAATACAAACAGAAATGTCACATTCGACAATTATTTTACGGACTTACCATTAGCAAAAACATTATTGACAAATGGGTTGACGAGCGTTGGTACCGTAAGGAAAAATAAACGTTTCATCCCAACCGAATTTTTGCCCAATAGAAAACGTGAAGAACAAACGTCCATTTTCGGATTTACAGAAAAAGCGTCTTTAGTGTCCTACGTTCCAAAGAAAAACAAAAGTGTTTTGGCTCTGTCAACGATGCATCATACTAATAACTGTAACGATGACGATAAAAAAAAGCCAGAAATAATTCTGTATTATAACAGCACAAAATGTGGCGTGGACACGTTAGACCAATTGGCTCATAAATACACATGTAAACGCAGAACAAATCGTTGGTCATTTACATTTTTTATGAACCTTCTCGACGTAAGCGGCATTGCAGCATATGTTACTTGGATGAATTTGAACCCAAATTGGAATAAAGCTAAACACCAAAAAAGGAGATTGTTTCTAGTAGATGTATCTGAAAACCTAGTTCTTCCGCACATTCAAAGAAGGAAGGCGAATGGACTTCCTCGTACCATCCAACGCTGTGTCAGCGAGTTTGTAGGTGAAGAAGCAACGCCGGCAAAGAGAGCAAGAACTGAAACTAAAGCAAATTCTAGAAGAAGGTGCTACATGTGTCCTAAAACAAAAGACAGGAAACAAAGACAATGTTGTGATGAGTGCAAACAAAACATTTGTAACGAACATTCTTCATCAAAAGTTTTGTGTTATAATTGCAAGAAATGAATAAAATTTAAGATCAGTAAGTAATTAATGTTATTTATAAATGGTATTAAATATATAATTCCCATAAATTCTTTGTTTCATTAATTCTGTAAGTAAAAACATATACTAAAAGCACCAGGCCTACCAGGCCCGAACTGCCCGGTTACGTTAGTAAAATGTCTTGCCCGGACAAGGGTTTAATTCAAAAATAAAACATTCAATTTCAAAGTGTCACTGGAATTTCTTATATTACCAGTTCCTTGTTCAACGGCGTTTTTCGAGAATCCGTGAACCTGATTTTAATTAACAGATTATAAAAAAAATAAAATTTAAAACACCTGTAACAGTTCAATACCATTCATGCGCCCACGACTGAGAAAGAGCTAGCTGAGGTAGAAAATTAAGACGAAGGGTACGTCCATCTTTCAAGAAATTTCAAATACATTTGCTTTAGCATTTATTGTAAATGAAAAATTTTGTTACTGTAAAATAGGTATATATTGTGTAGCTTAACAGGCCATTCAGGCCTAGAGCTGTGTAATCTTTTTCCATATCCTTTGATCTATCGCTTTTGTCTTCCAGTTTACCACATCTTTTTCTCTTAGGTTTTCTAGCACTGCCTCCCTCCATCTTTTTCTTGGTTTTCCTCTTTTCTTCGTACCGACCGACTCTCTCCACGCTATTTGTTTTAGTATCCTGTCATCCGTCATCCTTTCCAAATGTCCCAGCCATCTTAGTCTCCCAGTTATTATTATTTCGTCTATTTTTGGTCCTCGATATATGCTGTATACTTCTTCGTTCGTTCTTCTTATATAACCTTCTTCCGTTCTTTTCCTCCAAGGATTCTTCTCAGAATTCGTCTCTCCCATCCCATTACCCTTTCTTTCTGATTTTTATTTATCACGCATGTCTCACAGCTATATAGTAATATGGGTCTTTAAATAATTTTATATATTCTGAATTTAGTTTTCCTTTATAGGTGCTTTGACCTGATTAGGTGGTTTATCATTCCTGCACTTTTATTAGCTTTTATTACTCTCATGTTGATTTCCTTTTCTTCTTGGCATCTGGCTGTTATTAGTGCCCCCAGGTAATTAAATTCTTCCACTCTTTCAAATTCCAAATTTACTTTTTCAGTCATTTCTTTACAGATTCCATCGTTATGTTGCTTTCCAATTCTCATTATTTTACTTTTTTTCCTGATTTATCTCTAAACCCATCTTGCGTGCCGCAAAATAGGCATTTAGTTAAAAAATAAAAGTTTTTGTAAAATACATATTATGTAACACCTTCATAACAGTATATAATTATTTTTCCACATAATCACGATTTAGTGCAACGAATTTCTCCAAACGTTGGATCCATATCTACATTCCGTCTATTGAAAAAACTTTCTTGTTTACTGTTGATCCAATTGCGAACAGCAGTCCGAACGTCAATGTCTGATGGAATAGGTTACCTTTCAATACCTTCTTCAACTTTGGGAACACCCAGAAATCAGAAGGTTGAGTAGTTGTTTGGGCTATTTTTGAATAATCCTAAAAATTCTCTCAGAAAAACAATGTTTTTATTGGTAGTATCTACACGAACTCCATCTTGTTGGAAGTAGCCTTCATGTAATTCATCATCATGTAAGATATTTACAAATGGTATCGAGATTTCCAGCGCAGCATATAATATTTCTAAAAGGCGTAAGCATTTTTGGCTACTGTTTAAAATTTTGTATTTTTAATCGACATACTTTCAAAAAATATAGATTCAATAATCCTTCTCTGATAAACAGCTGCCCCAAAAGCTTGCAGCTTCCATAAAAAGGTGCGGATTATTTGCGCTCCACATCCTCATATTTTGAGAATTTACGTAGCCAGAGAGATGAAACCAGGTCTCATTAGTAAACATAACCTTTTCAATGCCTCCATCATTAACAACAAAATGGTCAATAAATCTTTAACAAAATTTCTGTCGTTTCGGTCTGGAAGTATTTCACGAGTCGCATGCAAGCGGTAGGTGTGTAAATGTAGATCATCCTGAAGGATAGGCCTGCAATCGCTATAAGAAAGATCTAGTTCTTGGTATAAATGTCGCACAGAACGCTGAAGAGGTTATATCAATTGCCTTACCGCTTCAACATTTCCCTCATTTCTAACTGTTGGTCTACTACTGCCCTTTTTGCGATCCACGTTTCCTGTTTCCCTGAATAATTGCACAAAACGGTGAATGCATGTGGAAGACTGGTAATATGGGACAGCAATATTTGGAAATTCTTCTAAAAAATCCTTATATGCATCCCTGATAGAATAAACCTATTCATCATTAAATTTACTACCATTTCTAAAACAAAATTCAACCATGTGCCGTTTCTGTTGTTCGTTAAATGCGAAACCCATTATTAAATAGCTAATAAATTGCAAACATATCTTCCAACTTGTCTATTTGACTTATGGTTATTTACAAATGACACTTCGCAATTATCTAAGCGCAGACGTGATATGTCTATCTCAGTCGTTCATGGCTTACCTAGGATACAAATTGTGTGTATGTATGTATTTTTACGTAGTGTAGAAAGCGGTTTTTTTAACAATATTTTTTACGTTCCTTTTCTCCATATACGTCTCGATATTTTTTAGTGTTTTATATTTCGATCTTTTTGTGTTGCTCTTGTTTCTGTTCGAGCTCCTTCCGTTGGCCTCTTTCCTTTGTTTGTTTAAATTTTCGTTGCGACCGCCACCGCAAAGTGGGTGTACCCTTGTTTCCTTTCTCTTGTATTTTACATCTTTCAATTTTAATGGTACTGTGCGTATGTTGTAATAAATTGGCGGCAACGCATAAATTCTTTAAATGTTGCATTTTCGAAAAGCCTTAAAATAATGAATATGTCAACGTATCGATCTCAGAAGCTCGGAAAATACATCAAAAGTCTGATTTTACTTGGATTTTACTTGGCAAAAAATTTGCGAAATTCAGTAATGATCTAAACAGTCTTAAAACTGTTATTATTAATCAACAGGAAGAAATTAAGTTTTTGAAAAGTAATAAGAGAACGTCAAATCCCTTCATTGCTAGACATCGAAAAGATTGTATAGAAAGGTTCCGAGCGTGATAAGCGTAAATGTAATATGATAATTTTTGGAATTTTGTTTATATTTCATATACATAGTACAATAAGCTCCATTTGTATCCGAACGGCAACATTTATTATAACGCTGATCACAAATCTCCCCACTACTTCTAATCCTGCGCGAACTTACCCTCCTCGCGCCAACTTAATTGGCGCTTGCTATACTTAGGTAAAGATTTCCATTTATATAATAGTGCTCGGCTATTTATCGCTATTTATATAATGCTCGGCTATTTATATATATATTTATATATATATATATATATATATATATATATATATATATATATATATATATTATATTTTATAGTGCTCGGCTATTTATATAATAGTGCTCGGCTTAATGCTCGGCGAAGGCTCAGGCTCATGCGTCTCATCTTCATCTCCTTGTTCTTGAACCTCAGTTTCTCTCACTGAATCCAAAATTTCTTTGTCTGTGAGTGAAGCCGTTGTGAGCAGGCAGTCGTCTACTTCGATGTAGGTTTGAAGATTATCCGTAAAATTTCCTGCCATGTTGAACTGTTGAATCCACTCAGTTAATGCAAGGTCATCGTCGCTATCAAACTCAGGTTCTGTTTCCACCTCATCACTCGTAGAATTGGTACAAAGTCCAGCATGTCGAAAAGAGTGCTGTATAGTTGTGGATGTCACATTTTCCCAGGCTTTAGATAAAAAATTGACTGCTAGCAGCATATTAACAGAAGTTTTACCCTCGGATTCCACTAGCTCCATCAATAATTTCCTTCTGTAGTGACCCTTGAGGCTTTTAATCACACTCTGGTCCATTGGCTGTAAGACACTAGTCGTATTTGGAGGAAGAAATGCCAACTCTATGTTTTGAAGGTTTGATATAAACGGGTGGGCAGGGCAGTTGTCAACAAGAAGTAAAATTTTTCGTCCCTTTAATTCTGCATCCCACTTTCGCACTTCTTCCTCAAAAAGTTGACTGGTCATCCAAGCTGATTTATTAGCTTTATACGTCACTGGCAATTTTTTAATGTTCTTAAAACTGCGCGGATTTTTCGATTTGCCTATTACCATAAGCTTTTTTTTTTCTGTGCCATCCATATTAGCAGCCACAAGCACCGTAATACGTTCCTTGGAGAGCTTTCCTCCCACACACTTTTCCCCTTTAAATTTCAGAGTTTTATCTGGAGTCAACTTATAGAAAATTCCTGCTTCATCAGCATTGAAAATGTCACTTGGGGCGTATTTTTCTGTCAATTTTGACCACACTGTATTAATCCAACCATGAGTAACATTTATATCAACACTTCGTGCTTCTCCACTTATTTTACCATAGTTGATATTATGACGTTGCTTGAATTTTCCAAGCCATCCTTCTGATGCTTTGAAAGAAGTTAAACCAAGTTCTTCAGCAAAATTCTCCGCCTTAGCTTTGACGATCGGCTCCGAGATAGGCATATTATTCTGGCGCTGTCGGTGAAACCATGATAGTATAGCTTGATCCAAATCTTCGTATTTAGGTTTCTTTAATTTTTTGGAAGATTTCCCCTCGTTTTTTGCTTGGAGAATTTTTTCTTTATTTTTCCATATTGTGGACACGGTAGAGCGACTAAATACAAAGCGTCCGCCAACATCACTTATCTTCTCTCCTGTTTCTATTGCGCGTATCAGTAAAACTTTTTCGTCAATACACAGTGATTTTCTTTTACTAGCCATGTTTACAGTTTGAAACTTTGTGAGCAACTAAGAATATAATTTAGTGTACTTTTTCATATATGAATGTGTATCAATGCGACTATTATAATTGGCCTCAAGTACTGTCGCATTTCCGACGGCTGGATCCGAATTGAAATGTAAACATTTGATAAAATTTGCTTGAACTGAAGTTCTTTGTTCGATCAATGAAAAAACCACTTGCCCGAGAATTACGAGTTTACATTAGTAACGTGTTTATTTAGAGGTTATCGCAACTTAAAAGGTACTTTTTATTATTAATTGTTGTCGTTATTGAGAGTGGGTGTAATGCTATATAGAGTGTATCATTGTATGGAAGGCAAGCTAAACCAATCAAAGCCAAGTGATTTCGACGCGTTAGGGAGTTTGTCGTTAAATCGAGTAACGTTACATGGAGTTTACACTGTATTTAGAATAATTTTTTTGTTTATTTTATTTATTCTGGAATTTGTAGTTTTATGTTGTAATTTGTAGAAAATATTTTTAATAGTAAAAAAATAACTATTGTTTGCATATACCATGTGGCCGCTTGCGTCTGCACTATAGCGAAACCTGTAGTGTAAGCAAAACACACAGAGGTGTCCGTGTGTTAGAACGGTAAAGAAGTAAACGCAATGTTCCAATGGATTACAAGAGAGCCTAGTATATCGCATATCCCTATGATGCAGTCGTATTTGTCCAATAAATTCACATTTAGACGGTGTAATCGCGCAAGCGCATTAGCTGTCGCTCCCGCATATGGGTGTTAGTTGCAATGTTTATATCGTCAGGGGAACTACTCGCTCACATTATTTAATAAACCGCGTTGTTGGTGTACGTAACGGTCATTTAAAAAATGGAGTATTATACACCGGAGCAAAAACTCTTTATGATTAAACAATTTTACGGTGGTAATTCCGCGGAAGTAACTCGAGCTTTATTTGCAGCTAATTACCCTGAAAGTCAAATTCCCAATGCAAGCACCATTCGTAGGACAGTTAATCGGTTCGAAACTACATTTTCTATAGTAACTAATAAAAGTAAAGTTGTTCCGGATAAGAATATAAGTGATATAGAAATTCGAGTATGTGCTTTAGGCGAAGTAAATCCCACTATGTCGTCTCGATAAATTGCCTGCGAATTGGGTATCAGCAAAACAACGGCTCAAAATATTTTACGTACTAATAAATATCGTTCATACAAATTTACAAGTTCACAAGTACCTTTTCCCGATGATTATTATCGCCGTATGCAATTTTGCGAAAGAATGATAAATAAATATCACGAAAATGAATTCTTATAATACGCCCGCTGTCGGTGTGGCATTTCAAGTTGGCACGCCCATTATAGTCGACCAGTAGTTACTAATACATGCATCGCGCTATCGATGGCGGCGGCCACACGGTATAATACAATTTAAGAAAGCTAAACCGACTTCAAAAAAGTTATATGCCCTTAAATATCCTATTTCCAGCAAACAAAGAGAATGATTCAAGTCGAAGCAAATTTTAATCTCCAATATTGCCTAAAAGTTTATACTATTTTACTTTTGAAACGCTCGATTTCATGTATGTGTTAATTATAGAAACTGTATTCTGATGTAACTTTTGCATCCTTTTCTAAGTCGTTCGGATACAAATAGAGCTTATTGTACAAGGGCGATTCGTAAAGTAAGTTCCGTCTGCGTCTAGTGAGCAGAGGAGTGGGGATATCGGCGCGATCGCAGCGCTGCGGTGTAGTCTGGTTCAGTGTGAGCTTGGCAGTACTAGTGAGAGAATCGCTTGGACATTCTTTCGTGCTACTTTGGTCGTTTAAAATGACTACTGCAGTTGAAAATCCCGCCGACTGTGAATTGCGTGCTGTTCAGATTTCTGTGTGCAAAGAACATGCAGGCTGCTGAGATTCATCGTGAACTTTGTTTTGTAGCAGTGAAAATGTCATGAGTCACAATATGATTAGAAGAGGCTGCCGTATCTTTCGAGTAGGACGAAGTAATGTCCATGATGAGAAACGGTGTGACCAACTGTAACGAACTTGCTGGTTATGCCGAAAAAAAAAATTCGTGAACATCAGCGATTCGCAATCATAGAGCCGAGTGCGTTTTCCCCTCAAATTTCACGTACAGTTTTGACGAGGTTGTTTTGTTCACGATGGGTGGCATAACTTCTTACTGAATATCATAAAACAAGGAGAATGGGTTCGGTACTAACTTTTCTGACACGTTAGGATGTTGAAGGTGAAAATTTCCTTAGTTATGTCTTAACAGGTGATGAGACTTGGGCCGTCTATGTCAACATTGTGACGAAAAGACAGTCAATGCAATGGGGTTGCTTTGATTCGCCTACGAGGAAACCTTTAAAGTGTCGTCAAACTTCATGATCACTGTCTCTTGGGACAGAAAGGTGTCCTTCTTGCAGACTTTATGAAACTCGACCACAATAAACACTAAAGTCTACCGCAGGACAGTGTTACAGCATGGCTTAATTCACAGGCGGCAGCGTTCTATGAGGGTATTAGAAAACCGGTTCATCCCTATGACAACTGTCTCAATCTTATTATGCAGAAAAATAGATGATAGTGGTAGCTTTAAATTGTATATAATAAAAACCCCTTCATGTATTGGTATTTTTTAAATAACCAAACGTAACTTACTTTACGAATGGCTCTCGTATTTAATAGAAATACGACTGATGTCTTTGCCTACGTCCAAGAAGGAATTGAAAACCATCGGGCTCTAGTAAAGAGTTTTAGTCGATACCCTTTATAGGAGAGCGACCATCAGCTTTAAATAAGATATAATTTAGCAATCGTCGCTGAATCAATTTTTAATTGAGGTACACGTAATAAGGGAACAATAGACCAATAGTCCATGCTGCTCAAAATAAATGCGAAATATTAAGTATTGAGAATCGTAATTTTACTAAATTGTCTAGAATTACCTATTGTAAATTCCAAACGTTTAGATGCAACTGTCGAGACATATTCGATTCTTGAAACTCAAGCGCCGATCGAAAATCATCCATGATCTTTAAACACGTCAACCTTAGATATAACTTCTCCATAATGTGCTGCTTAATAACATAGCTGTATCGATACGAGTGTACGTAACGACTTGACATTTATTAACGATCAATTTCAAGTTATTTACTTGACACCGCAGAAACAAAAGGTTGACACTTCCCTGTAGGACACGAACATCAACGTCGCACGGGACGTTTTAATAGATTTTGATATTAACATAAGCCAGTGTATGTAATTTGAGGATACCAAGTAACTCGTCTATGTATATAATATTCTGACGTGACTCATCCGCAATTTATTCGCAACAGTCTAACGATGGCTCCCATGCGCGAACGTACCATCCGTCTCTAGAAAGACCTAGGAACTCCAGGGATATTCTCGAAGGTCTATAGACTATAAAAGGACTGGAAATGGAGGGAGAGATTCATTCGATACCAAATCATCGTCGAGTAATCTTACATAAATATAAATACATAAATGTTCTTATTGTTAGTAATTAGTTTTTAAATTATTTCGTTTATATTGTTAATATAGTGTGTGTTTAGATTACGGTTAGTTTTATTTAAGAATGCCGCAGAAAGACAAACATTTTACAGTGAGAAAGACAAAATGTAAAGAAAATATAAACAATAATGGGTCTAAATTTTATCCTTGTGGTACACCAAATGTGTTTAAAAATTAATCAGAATAATGAGAATTATAAAAACTTTATTTGGTCTATTAAATAGTTAACTTGGATAAATTTGTGTTAATTTCCTTATTTGTGAAGAAATTTCTGAATGAACAATGAATAGTAGTAAAATTTAGTTTTGAATTCGATAAAACTGCTATAGAAACATAGGAGTCGATGAAAAATACATATTATAATCATGAACGGCTGTTTATCAAGTTGACAAGTTGAAATAAAATACCCCACTTTTTTATAATATAACCTTCAAAGGTATTTTTAATAATATTTTATATTATTAAAAATACCTTTGTATTATACGAAACTGGTGAGGTTTTACCCACTCATGTATGTTTCAATTATTCTGTTAATATATATTTATTTAAAAAAAAATTAATTCATATTTCGTGTGTACTGCACATGATGTTTTAATAGGACAAGGATGATTTGTCCAACATCGCAGGAATCGTAATTCAGTGTTTGACTCGAAAACAAATCTCTATTTAACGACATTCGTATTAACCAGATTTAGTTCTGTCTAACTTGCCTCGATTTCATCATCTCGAATTCTAGATGAAATTTTAATAGTAATGACAGCATAATGCAATGCGGTAAATAGGAGAAAAATAAAAGGCATTTTTGGATAATTTTTAATTACCTATATATATATACACTGCACAACTTTTGAACTGGTACACTTACAAGAACATATATAAATACCAATTTACTACTTTTTGAGCAACACTTTCTTGCTTAATTGATAGTATATGGTTCTGGGAAACACTTTTAAGGCGAAGAATTAAAAGAATAAATCTTAAATAACGAATTTCAAATGTTTTAATAGAAAAATAACAAAATCTTCATTTTAGTATTACAGAAAAGTTTGCTTTGGAAAGAAAATATAACCAAACATTAATTAAGATTAATAATGCGTTGGACCTCCTCTAGCTCTAATGACCTCCTGGCAGCGTCTTGGCATGCTGGAAATCAAATTCCAAATGTAATGCTGAAGAATATTTTGCCATTCTTCCAAAACGGCAGTTCGGAGCTGATGGTGATTGTTTGGATCCACTCCTCATGATCTTATCATATACCTCTTGGTATTACCCCCATACGCTCTCTATGGGATTAAGATCAGGAGAGATCGCTGGCCAATCCATTTGCGTAATATTGTTCTCTTAAAAAAATGCATTGATTTGTCTTGTGCTATGAGGACGCGCTTTATCATCAACAAACACAAAACCATCGCTTATTTCATTAGCAAATAGCAACACTACAGGTCGTAATACCTCATTAAGATACCTGACACTATTCATTGTAGCATTTCCAAGCATAACTAATTCAGTAAGACGAGTCGCAGAAATACCTCACCAAACAGTAATTGAACCACCTCCATAAGCTTGATGGTAAGTCACGTTGTTCTCAATATAGCGTTCTCTTCTGTTTCTCCAAACTCTAACTCTTACATCTGAGCTATGGAGACGCACTCTGGTCTCGTTACTAAATGAACAACGACCCCAATCTTCAACATTCCAATTTACATGTTAATGTGCCCATTCCAGCCTTCTTCTTTTGTGGGCTCTGGTCAACAATGGCCATATTTTAGAAGATTTGGACCTTAAATTTACCCCGTGGAGCCTTCTTCTTACTGTTTGAGTGGATACTTGAGTACCTGTTGCATTCAATAACTGAATTTGGAGTGTTGCAGTAGAAAATCTATTCCTTCGACACTGAATCGTAATTAAACGGTCCTCCCTGTCTGTTGTACTTCGATTTCGCCCTCCGCCGTGTCTATGTTTGACAGATCAAGTATCATTAAAACGCATTCGAACTCTTCTGATCACATTGTGGCTCACATTGAAATGGGCAGCAACAGGTCTTAGCGATACACCAGTCATAAGCATTCGCATAGCTTGGCTCATCTCTTCAATACTTAAACGCCTTAATGGCATCTCTAAAATGCAATCAACCACTCTGCATTAAAACTTATTCGAGAAATTAGCAAAAATTGTCTTAAAACTTGAGAAAAGTATAAGCGCCCGCGAGCTCAGTAATTGCACTTATGACAGATAATTATAACAAACAACAATGGAGTCGCAAATGTATTCGATAGATATTTGTTTGCATTCCGAAACACAGCCCTGATCATATAGGAAGTCGTGCCTAACGCCTACGAAGGATTATTTATTTTTACTGCATGCTATATAAGTGTACCAGTTCAAAAGTTGAGCAGTGTATATATAGGCGTTGTGTTGATGTTGCACGAGACTATGTCGAAGATCCTATATAATAACAAATAATAATAATAATCATAATACAAACAAAATTAATATTAGCTGTATAATATCAAATATGTGGAGGTATAAAATATAAAAAATATAGATAAAATTAAAATAAAATAAAAGGTTATCAAACGAAAAAAAATAGAATTGCAAAATTTACAAACAGAACCAAGGACTGCGGAGACTAAAATTATTGGAACGAATCTCCAAATAAAGTATTAGCATTTCTGCTTATATGCATAACAGGAACTTTACACAGCATGTTTGTTTTAGTTCCAGGATCAAAAAAAGAGTAATTAATTCGAGTTGAGTATCGCGGAACATGAAAGTCAGCTTGTGACAGAATGGAAGGAGAATCAATTACATTATTCATTACTTTAATTAAAAACCTAGCGCTAACTCTCATTTAGCTGAAATCTAAAAGCAAGAATCTCCTCTGCACTATCTTAGTTTGCATATTGCTATGTACTTTGATTTTCAAAATGGGCGCCAAATATTTAAATATGAATCGTTAATTAATAAACATGAATCATCATACACACATATTTTGTATATTTAGACTCTTAAAATTGCTCTCAGGGTTTTTGTTTTACAAAAAGTGTTCCTTGCAACTAGGCCTAACATCTAATGTAATAAGGAGAGAAATAATACGATAGCGTGTTATGTTTAATACACTTTCTCAAAACATACATTAATATTCAATTGTATTAAATATCGTCAATTATTAGTAAAACATAGTACGTCAATCTTATATCTAGTCAGATAATATTCACATTTATATAAATAAAACGTTTAAGATTTAAATTCCAATATTAATATTTCAAAATATAGCTGTGTATTACTTTAGACTAAAGCATGAAACAGTGTTTTTATTTAAAAATGAATAAAATGTAAAGTTTGTGGATATAATAGTATTAAAATTTGATAATATTAGAAAGAAAAATGTGTTATTTCATATCTACGTGGCGAGACTTTACCCTGCTGCATAAAATCGTGAATAACACATGATGTATTTTAATTAGTATCTCAAATATTTAACAAGAGTTTAAAATTTCGAGTTCAAAACCCAGATATCTTTAAATGTTTGTGAGATTTTTTCACTACTTCCAAGTTAATGATAGCTGTATTTTGTTACCTGTTTTAATACAGAAATTGAAATTGTACACGCTCAAGTAAAATGTTCACATAAAACAAATAAACTTATAAATTTAATTTTAGTACTTCAAAGTCTTGTGGTTCTTTGTTACATAGTTTATCTGTCGAATTCATTACTGTACATCTGATCAAATTCCTCGTGATATTGATCCATTCTTAGTTTTCTGACAAAAATAAAATTAACTAACCGATGGATATATTATTATTATCTATCAATAAATTTAAATTAAATGAAACTGTTTTCTTTATAACTAAATATCAAATTCTAAAGACTTAATCCAAAGTAAAAATTTAATTTTTAGACCACCGCTTTGAAACGAAATTTCGATAAGTGTCTCTCTCCTTGAGAAATTTTCTTTATATATACCCCGTGGCGTCAATTCTTTTTCAAATACATTTTAAGATAAAATACTCTTGTAAATAATATTTCATATTTAAAAACTTTCGTTCTTATACTGATTTACGTTTTCTTTAATATTTCTTTCTAATAATATTTCATATTTTGATGCGTTCTTATTTTCAAGTGTTCCTTTTTTTACCGTCCGACGCCGTGTTTTCTTTACAATTCACATTATCTTGTTTGAAAATTTACATACATCGTAACTGTTACAAAAACAATATTTATGTATTTAAGGAATTTTGTAAAATTCAAGTATTGATTATGAAGCTTACTGTAACTTAAAAATATTCTTTTAAAAATTGGTATATATAGCATGATTTAAATTCCAAGTTATTAACAATTATAAACCAGAATGTAAAGAGATATAATAATTTGCATGACATTTTACATACAATGTAACTTTACCAAATATACACAGATGTGTTTTTCTTAACACGATCTGAATATGAGAAATCCAAATAGAGTAAAGCTAAATCAAATAAAGGACCAACATGGAAATATTATAACAGATGAAGACAAAATTATTGAACGATGGCAAGAATATTTTACTGAGTTATTAAATAGCGAAAATACAGTAATATAAAATAAGAAGGAAGAGGTATGTGAAAACATAAACGGAGTACAGGATACTGGAATACAACTGGACGAACTAGAGGAAGCGATAAGGAAGCTTAAAACAGGTAAAGCACCAGGATGTGATCAATTAGATACAGAATTACTAAAATACCTTCGTCCAGATGGGAAGAGAGAACTGCTGGAAATACTAAATATTGCATGGAAAACTAAAAGAATACCACATGAATGGAATATAGCTACAATCTTACCAATATATAAAAAAGGAGATACAAGGGTCTGCGATAGTTATAGAGGAATAGTTTACGAGATAATCATAGAAAATAAACTTCGAAAGGCGATAGAACCAAAGCTAGCAGACGCACAAAGTGGATTCAGACCAGCACACAGCGTACAGGACCACAATTTTACTTTACAACAAATAACAGAAAAAGCACTAGTTAAAAATGAACAAATTTTTTTAGCTTTTCTAGACATGAAAAAAGTATTTGATATGGTTCATAGAGAAGGAATTTGGCGGAGCTTAAAGAACAAGAATGTAGAAGAAGAACTTTTGAAGGTAGTACAAAGTTTATATGAACATACAATTAACCAAGTAAGAACAAGAAATAAAACCTCAAAATCTTTTGGAAACAATGATGGAGTGAGACAGGGGGAGTACTGAGCCCATTGCTGTTTATAAGTGTGATGGATGAAGTCATAAAAGCCAGTTGGACAAAAGCAAGAAAGTATATTGCAGGGTATAGAAATATGCAAGCAGTAAGAGTAGAAGCATGTGTATTCGCGGACGATATAGTGCTTATAGCAGAAACAGAGAAAGACTTAGAGAAGAACATAACAATCTGTACAGAAGAATTAAAAGCATACAATTTAAGAATAAACACTGAGAAAACTAAAGTGATGGCAGTAACAAATAATACAGCGAACATTAACATTGAAGGATATAGAATCGGACAAGTAGACGTTTTTAAGTATCTAGGGATAAACTTAAATAGTAAAGCAACCCAGGAAGATGAGATAAGCGCCAGAATAAATTCAGCAACCAGATTGTACTATGCCCTCTAGAAAAACTTTTTGAATAAAAAAGAGATAACAATAAGAACAAAAATTACTGTTTATCAAGCAGTATACTTACCAGTCTTAACCTATGGAGCAGAAAATTGGATACTTGATGAAAGACAAACAATACGATTACAAGCCAGTGAAATGAAGTATCTGAGGAAAACATTAGGCGTTATAAGAACAGACAAAAAAAGAAATGATGACATTAGACGGATGCTGACAACAAAACCATTAAGAACTAAAGTAGAAGAAAAGAAACTGAAATGGTGGGGACACTTGATCAGAATGAATGAAACTAGACAGGTGAAGCGGGTATGGCAGGCAAGGAAAATTGGGAAAAATCGGAGAGGACGACCCAGAAAAACGTGGAACAGCAGTATGGATGAACTTCTGAAAAAAAGAGGAAAAACATGGAACGAGGCGAAGGACCTAGCCAGAAACAAAAAAGAGTGGCGTGAATTTGTAGAACAAAATTAAGAGAACTTTACACCTCGACACCTTCGGGTATGAGAGGTCTTTGATTATGTATGTATGTATAGAAGAGAACACAGCAATATGTAAATATAAGAAATGGCAATATTTTAACATTTTTAAATATGTTCCGTTTATTTTAATCAGCCTCAAACTTAAGCAGTCTCAAAATTTTCCGCATAGAAAGGTTTACATCGTGGATGTGTTGTAAATAAGCACCGGTACAGCGCAGATACAGTTCCCCATCCTTGTCTAATTGGACAATATACGTAAATGCAATAAGAAATAACCAAACCCAAAGTTAAAAAATTATGATAGCAGATATGTAAAAAAGTAAAATGGCATTTTAATTTCATTCATTGACATGCCAGAATTTCGAAGAATGATAAAAAGCTAAGTTAAAGATTAAATAAATAGACATAAACATTTTTCTTATCTTTAATGGTAGAAACTGTAAAACTAACTAATAATATATTACAGATAGATTTATTTGAATAAATATAATCAAAAAATTGAAAAAATAGAATTCTGTGATGAATAAATAAACGTTAATTCCAACAATAAATAAAATATTCTTCATTAAATTATTCGTAAAAATAAACGAAAAATCCTTAATTATTAAAAAATTAAAATTAAAGATTAAATATTCTCCTGAGCTGAAAATTTTTAAAAAAATTATACGTATTCATCAAAAATTTCCAAATTTTTAGAGCCAAAATGTAGTTAAAGTAGCCCCATATCTTTGTTTATCCTATATTTATGTAAGTACAGCTGATAATTCAAGTTTATAGATTTGCACAAAAAATTGATGGGATTCCTAGCCTTAGACTTGTTATGAATGTTTTGAATAGTGAACATTGTTGTTTGTTTAGTAAATGATTTATACCATATAGACAGGCGAATATGTGGCCTTTTCATTCTTTTTTTTTGTGGATATCAATAATATTTACGTCGAATATGTCAACAACCTTTGGAAATATAGTTAAATAGAAGTAACTTGCGTGTATATCGTGGAAGTTTTCGTAGCGGTGGAAATTATAGTAATTCAAAATACCATCTTTGGTATACGTAGATTCGTTGGTAACGAGAATTACTAACGCAAGATCTGGCTGATGAACGTCTCTGTCTTGAAACCACTCACAGAGGATAACTCGACGGGGAAAACCTAATTCCGTTAAGTTAGATATAATAAGGATGAAGTAAGTTAGTTTTAAAAATTTGACGCACCGTAGTTTGAGACACATTTACTTCCCGTGCTAGGGTTGTCGTACTTAGTTTGGGCTCGCTTCCACGATATTTAAAACATCTTCTTCTGCTTGTTGCACTCTGCGTGATCATTCCCATATTGCCGCCCGTATATTAACTGAGACAGGGTCGAGACTCGAATAAAGAAAAATCAACTGCATGAGATTTACGGTTGGCACTCGGTGAAACATTATGAATAATAAAATTTAAAAAGCACTTGGTATAATTGTTTCACTTTAATCAGCATTAACTCGAGACGTGTTTCGACCTCTCGGTTATTATCTAAGAGTTAACAAATTCAAATTCAAATCTAAAGCTACCAATACGTATTTATAAATCTGTGATAGTGACTTAATTACAGTGTCGATGATGGGGGTGTTTCCGAAGTCTAATTGTGTGTTCGTGACGTTCCTAATGGCTGTCTTGGCTTTCTTTATTTCTAAGATTTCCCACCACAATCCACTGCATTGGCTGCCGTTTGGTCGCGGGCGTATGGTGGTGTACCCAGGTTTCGTCGACGGTTATCAATCGCCACAAAAATTCCGCCGGATTTTTTTAATACAGACGTTAAGACACTCGCCCAACATATCCGTCTGTATGCGCTTTTGGCTAATCGTCAACAAACACGGAATCCATCGCGCGGATAATTTTCTCATATCTAAATCTTGATGTAAAATTTTGTGCTCAGATGATATTTCACAAGTCTTAGCTTTATCCATAACAGTCAATCGACAATCTTCCATCACAGTTTGATGCACTAAATCGACCATTTCGTCAGTTGTAGCAGTTTGCGGACGCCCGGAACGTTTTTCGTCTAAAATACTCGTACGACCAGGTTTGTACTCGGCTACCAAATGTTTTATCGTTATATAGTCTTAACTCATATTTTATTTTTGAGTCTTTTGCCTTTCAAATGAAGGAATTTTATCACTTCGCGATATTCAAGTTTCTCCATTGCTGAACAACAATGTGAACTGAAAAATTTCGGACCATAGACAAACTAATAATCAGTATGACTTGCAGTTTTGACAGTTTACATATGTCGAGGCCATTAATCGGACGGTGAAAGAAATGTTTTTCTACAATGTATGTCTGAAACAGAAATAAGAGTAACCCCCTAATCACAATATATATCAAGAAATACTATATATGTATTTCGGCAACTAAGTTGCCATCTTCAGTAGAATAACTTTAAAATTTAAAAAAAATGTTAAACGTAGCGTTTTTGGCTAAGGTAAACCTTAGAAGATATGCTCTTCACCAAATCGCCAGTGGGATAACACTGTATGTCGGTAAGGCCGGAAATATTTTAAAAATTCCTCGTAAAGCGCTTTCCACTATTTTGTCTTCCTTTGCTCTCCAATCCATAATTTCTTTTTGTTTTAACACAGAAGGCTTATTGTTTTCAAATACTTCACAACTTATCAAGTAATATAACATAACCTTAAATTTCATTATACCGAATTAATAACAGAACTTGTGTATTTGGAGTAAGGCCACACCTTTGATATTGTCTGTTTAAAAATTATAAACACAAACACGAACAATTTATTTTAAATACTACAGTGAATAAAACATTTTAAATTGCTTCACACTAATTTATAACTGCCATTATAAATTTTGCTACTTTATTATTAAGTTTTTAATTGTTTAAATTATATGTTTCGGTTCCGGACCTGGTCGCAGAAATTCACGTTGCTTTTATATCACGATCTCTTTGGATATGTTGGTAATTTCTGGGACCGCTGCCTCAGTGAGTTATTGCAGTTTCTTAATTACATTTAAAATGAGATATCTTTTTTTTATCGTTTAAAGAATAATATTACAACAACCCTAACTTAAAACTCCATTTTGAAAATAATAAAATACTTTTTCTTGTGGAAGGCTTACATTATATTAATATATAAAATAAAGTCGGATTAGTTACACCATTTATAACATTATAACTCAAGAACGACTGGACCGATTTTAATGATCTCTGATTTGTTGGATTCGTCTCCGCCCCGAATAGCACAATAACTATTAAAATATCGGAAAAATTCATGGAAAAAAATTATACAGAAAATTAATTTTTAAATAAATTAGGTTAGGAACTTCGCCATCTTATGCAATTGACAGCTTACGTCACGCACGCTTATAACTTATTTGTATCAATTGATGTCCATTGCAAAGCACTTGACCGAACATTGAAAGATCTGCGCCATGACTCGAGACGTTTTGAAGGCGTAATGATTTTACTGTCTGGCGATTTCTGCCAAACACTGCCAGTCATTCCAAGATAGACTGCTGCCGATGAAATTAACGCTTGCCTCAAATCATCGAATCTTGGCGCTATGTGAAGAAACTTCAGTTGGCAGCAAACATGAGAGTTGCATTGCTGAACGATACATCTGCTGAATATTTCTCCAAGCTATTGCTGGCTATCGGTAATGGCCGTGTTCCTGTCGACGAATCGAGCAGATTGATTTCATTTCCTCCGAGATGTTGCAATTTCGTCTCATCGAAAGACGAGCTCATCAACAAAGTATTCCCAAACATCATTGCTAACCACGAAAACAACAAATGGTAGAGTGAGCGAGCAATTTTGGCGGCTAAGAACAAAGATGTGGATGAAACTTAGTAATTCAGAATCAAATCGTTTGTACACTGCATTAATTCAAATCTACTGACTGTGTAACAAACGAAGACGAAGCCACCAACTATCCAACTGAATTTTTAAGCTCTTTGGATGTGCCTGGCTTACCACCGCACAATTTACAACTGAAGATTGGCTCGGTGGTCATGATGCTTCGAAATCTAAACCAACCAAAACTATGTAATGGAAAGCGTTTGGTGATAAGAAAACTGATGATCAATGTGATTCACGCGACGATACTCAAAGGAAAATTCAAAGGTGAGGAAGTTCTCATTCCGAGGATTCCGATGATCCTAACCGATATGCTCTTTGAGTTTAAACGAATTCAATTTCCGTTTCGTCTTGCATTTGCCATGACGATTAACAAATTACAAGGCCAATCCTTGAGTGTTTGTGGTCTGAATCTAGAAAATGCATGTTTTTCTCATGGTCAATTGTACGTGGTATGTTCATGTGTCGGCAATACATCCGCTTTAGTTGTTCTTGCGCCTGATAACAAAACGAAAAATGTCGTATATCACAAGATCCTTCACTGAAGAGAATCAGCCCGAGTACAACCCATGCAGCAAAATGCATAGCTTCAATAAAGCAAATGTCTTGCTGACACGCCATCGAAATACTTGATTTTTGTACTTTTATTGAATTTTTATTTTCTTTATATATATTATCCTAATAAACTATTGAACTTAATAAACTTTTTGTATTAATTTTATTACGTTAATAAAATCCTCAATTAAGTTTAGCTAAAAAGTTAACACGACATTTATTGACTGTTAGACGGTACGAAGTTCGCCGGATCAGCTAGTTTAATTATATCGCAAAATAATATACAGGCTCTTTCTAAATTAGTTATACAAAAGCATACCTCTATTTCTGTGGAACCGGTTCTAGTACCAAAGGTCTTCTAGTGAGTTTTAATAGTTCGACCATATTTTCAAGTTCACTATACAGGCTGATTCAGTTTCGGCCCTCACCATGGGGGATCTCTCTTATTATTGGAGATAGAGTATAGGTTTAAATTTGGCAAAGTTGTTAAATTTTGTGTTTGTTATAAATCCGTAAATAAAATAGACCTGTGACAAATGACCTTCGTTATTAAAAAAAGAAACACGAAAACCTCATTTTATTCTTTTACCTGTAGCACCGACATTTGGCCTTGTAGAGAAAAAATAAAAACACATCCTTGTGGCCATTTCTAAACCTCTATCCAGTGGTGTACTCTAAATTTTTATACGACGTTTCGTTTCTTTCTGGCCATCATCAACATCTAATTTCTTATAGGTGCCATATTGGATTTAGACATCTTCAGAAAGAGTTTTTTTTCTGATTTCAACCATGTACCACATGCTGACTATAGTTTTTGACATTAGGTTTTATTTGAAAGAATAAATTATAAGATTAAATAAGGTAGCCTTTGGAATTTCAATCTGTCAAACATTTCATTTATTGTTCATTAATAATACAAAAATGTCATACACTAACGAAGAGAAACGAGATATGATAAGTATTTTTTATTCTTCGAAACAAAATTCAACAGTAGCGAGTACAAGATAACAAAAACATTAATAAAAATACATAGAAAAGTAAACAATAAACAATTACAGTAAATGTTCAATTATCTGGCCATCTTCGGTAATGCACAATTGGGCACGCCTTCTGGCATTTTGTACTGCCCTTTGTATAGTTCTTCTAGGAACTGCATCGAGGCATTCTGAAGTCTGTCTCGTAATTCTTCAATGTTTTGTGGCGCATCTACTTTATAAATATTATTTTTAACATATCCCCATAAAAAAAAATCTAGCGGACTTAAATCAGGTGATCTCGCAGGCCATTCAACAACTCCCCTATTTCCAATCCAACGGTTTGCAAACTCTTGAGATAGAGATAGAGATTGTAGTCGAAATACACGCGTACAGATTAGCTCGAATAAAAATGAAATCTTGAACAAATTTTCTCAGAACACATTGTGCTTCTCCAATACACTGCGCTTCTTCAGAGTCGAATTCATCAACAATTTTTTCAGAATTTCAAAACGTTCAGCATAATATACAGCAGCGTCGATCCAAGTTCTCTATCTTGTAATGATTGGGGCGGGTGAAAATGGAACGTCCTCTGCAGTTTCTAGAAACCTCTGGACACGAGTTGGTGCTTTAAGAAAAATCTTTTTCACAGATGATATCAACATATTAACATCTGGATAAAAAATACAAACTAAATCAGCCATTCGGTGTAAAGCATCGCTACACAGGTCACATGCATCATGTCTGGGTTCAAAATCTGTAATCCTCGCATTGATTTGCACATATATGGTACAGCATCGCTAAAAACTAGTAGTACGTTTTCGTATGAAAGCCCAGACGGCATTCACTTTGTCCAGCACTTTTAAAGTCAGCAGATATGATTTATCTTTTTCTTCATTAACTCCTAATATACTAAATACAAAATTTGTTATGTATCTTTGCTCTACGTTGATTGTTTCATCCAACGACACCAAAATAGAATGATCCTTTTCTCTTAGTTTGTTCAGTGTTGTTCTATATAACTCGGAAACGTAATTTTTCTTAACATCGTTCATCTGGAAAACAAAAAATTCTTTTGTATACTTCTCCATAAAGTTGCGAAAAACTTATTTTCTTCATGCTGCATTTGGGCCTGTGTCAGAGTAAATTAGAAATTAACACTCGTCCTTCGTTATTTCCCCTTTTACGACTTTTTATCGCCGTAACATGAACTTCGCAGTATTTACAAAAAAACCAACGCCCATCTGTTGTAAAATCATTATATCCTTCACAAATTGGCTTAAAATTGCACTTACACACTTTTCTTCTTTTGGCATGCTGGTAGATGTTAATACTATTGTAATTACTACACAACTAATATAAATTAGAATGTAAAAGGACCTGGTAAAATTAAGGAAATCCCCGCTATAGTTATTTATTTCCAAGTATTGTGGTTTCAAAACACTAACTATTGCATTGTCTGTTTATTGTAAATCCAGCTATAACTTGCTATTCACTTCACCTATCTATTCAATGGTTTAGAAGATTATTTAATTGTCTGCTATAAAGTATCTGTTTGCGTTTGGTATTCAGTTAATGGGTGTTATTTTACAAGTATGCGAAATGTCTTAGTGCCAAAACATTTTAAGAAATACTAACCTATTTCTGTTGTTTGTCCAACAACAGAAATCGCAAAAGCGTAATTATACTAAGAAGAACATTAAATATTTATCTGAAGTTATAGACTGTTTTAAAATAATACTTTGCTGAAAGAAACATGCATTTATAATGAAAAAGGTTCAAAATATGCACTTATGTACAGAGTGGTTGGTTTTTCATTGTACATTCAATATTTTCGTTGAGAGTATCATATTTTAGAGAAATCAAAACGTATCTGATACTATTTTTTCCCTCTTTCCGATTCTGTGAAATAGAGTGCTATCACTTGAAAAACAAAAGATTATTTAATGAATTTTTTTTAAATTTAATTGAACATGCTATATATTAATTTATTGCAATTTCGAGAAGTAATGTAATGTAAATAAGCTTTCTACACTTACGATGTTATGTTCTTCGAATTTTTCATAGAAAAAAATTAAGCAGGATTCGAACCAATGACCTCTGGCTTGCCGGGCCATTGCCCTACCACTAAGCTATTAAAGGCGAGAATTCGAAACTTTTGTGGAGATGCGTTGAGCATCCTTGAGTAAGTGTAGAAAGCATATTTACATGCTGTATAGTATTGGATATTTAGCTAGCTTATTCAATTCTGAAATACAATATATATATATATATATATATATATATATTCGTTGGGTAAAAAAAGAAAAATTTTGCTTTGGAAATGTGAATGAGTAAAAAACAAAATATTATTTAAATGTCAGTTCGTATACTAGTTGATAAGGTGACACAGTTTAGCATTTTATAGACGGATGAAGTAAATTTTCATAGGAATGATGTGTTTAATAAACAAAATAATCACCTTTTTGTATGACGTGAATCCTCATAGGATCCAGCAAACTCGATGTCCAATACTAACTACTACTACTAACTAAATATCCAATAATATACAGGCTGTTCAATTTTTAAAAAAATAATTTCATTAGATCATCTTTTGTTTTTCGAGTGGTAGCACTCTGTTTTACAGAATCAGAAAGTGGGCAAAAAATAATACCGCATACGTTTTAATTTGTTTTAAATATGTAATTCTCAAACGAAAATATTGAGTGTACAATGAAAAACCAACAACTCTGTATATAACAACAACTAAAATATGCATTTGCGTATGCACTTTTGCAAATGCATAATTATCCAAAGCCTACTTACCTTGAATATCTTGGAAAATTATCTCATGCCACTAGTGCAAGAAGACATGATCAGAAAGTTTTTAACAGGATGATGCACCTCTGCATTTCTATCACGAAGTTACATTTTACCTAAATTACTCTGTAACCTAGTTTGAACGTAGTGAATGAAACGATGGCTTGGGCGTCGAAAGCCCCTGATCTGACGCCATTGGATTTCTGTGTGTGGGGCTACGTTAAAGACAAAATTTATGTTCCACCTTTTCCTGCAAGTCTAAATGAATTGCAAGTTCGGATAACAGAAGCAGTTGCAAATATTTACTGTGATGTGGATACGTAAAATTTGGAACGAATTCACTTACAGATTAGATATATGCCGTATTACTAGGGGAAGTTATTTTGAACATTTGTAAATGCAACTTGAAGTTTTACTTATTTATTCAGTTCAATAATAATTTATCCTTTCTTCAAAATTAAATTAATTCAGGAAAAGCCTGTACATAGGTCTAAAAATTTATAATTAAGTTAGATTACGTTAGTCACATAGCAGTAACATATTTCAAGTTTATACTGTCAAATTTTCAAGTTATCGATTTAATTATAAAGTAAATAAAGGGATTTGGTAATTGTAAAAGCAAGAAATGTATATTTAAACATCTTGAACTCTCTCATTTAATAGATTACTAGTAGACAACTTAGTTTAAAAGCCTGCTGCTGTGCCATGTTATCATTATTTATTGCTGTTTAGATATGTAATCTCTAATTGAATTGGGGAACTAAGTCGATTTAATGCTAGACCCAATTTCGTCACAAATCAATTGCCTACGCAGGGTTACAGATTAGTGGAATATGCTAACCAACATTCATTATAATTTAAGTAAAATTCAAAATGGTGACTTGAGAGAAAAGAAAAATTCTTGTATTTGTTTTCTTTTAATACCGGAAATTGTATATTTAAGCATTCATTTCGAAAAGAAAAATACGTCAGCCGTTTCGTTTAGCACATAAAAAATGAATTCGTAATGAATGTAAAACGGACTTTTACAAAACAGAAAACAGAATAGCTATTTAAGAAGGAAGTTGTTAAGAAATAAAAAGAAAACATTTTTCCGTTTAATTCGTACATTTTTTTGTTAGAGAGACATCGATTTAGATAAGATTAATGTTTACTACTATAAGCTTACTCCAAAATAATTTATTACAAAGTTGATTGAGCTAAAGAGACTTTTTCGCCGAGAACTTAACATTAAAAGCAACATTAGTAATTTTATGGTTGTTCCACAAATTATAATTTTTTCGATGCTTACAATATCCGCGTGCTGGACATGTTTCTGGAAACGATGTAAAAATGATAAAGGAGATATAAAATTTAGTCAACGACTTTATTATTTGCTAAAGTATTCGCCTTTAGTTTTGCATACGCTTAAACCAACTTTTGCCAACCATTTTTCTGCTCTGAAATTGATATTTCGGAAACCAGTGTTCGAAATTCTTCAACAGCTGCTTTAGGCGAGAAAAATCGTTCACTACGCATTTTATTTTAGATGTTTGAAAATCTAGAGAGCCTAAATATAGCCAAATAAGTAATTAATTCAATATTTTTACTAGCCATAAAGTTACCATGAAGAATAATTCACTGATTTTGTTTATTTCTTATTTCATCGATGACTTTCGGCAAACATATTTGTGGTATACCAATCAGCGTTTACGATTCTTCGATTCTCTAATGCTCAGGTTGCCACATGTTCAGTAAAACCAAAGAAACAACAACTATGTTTCGCAGCACTGCACGAGCGAACAATTTCCTTAGGTTTTGGTCCGCTTTGAAAAACCGACGGTGGAATGTCTACTTTCAGGATCGTATGAATACGAGGGTACATTGATACGAGGGTCACCTTTTATATTTTTACAAAATCTGGGAGAAAACAAAATTTTTAGGAACAACTTTATTGTTTTTCAAAATATTCGCCTTTACGGTTTATACACTTTTGCGTGCGTACGAACCAGTTGTCAAAACATTTTTTCAACTCTGAAAGTTGTATCTCAGAAACATGGTTTTCAAAGGCTTCGACTGCTTCTTGAGGTGTTGAAAATCGCTGTCCACGCATTTTTTGTTTCACGGTTGGGAACAAAAAGAAATCATTCGGCGACAAGTCAGGTGAATATGGACAATGAGACATTATTTCAACACTTTTCTTCTTCAAATAGTCAACTGTTAGGCGTGTTGTATGAGAACTCGCATTGTCGTGATGAAGAATAATGCGACGTTTTCGGTTGTTCTTCCTGATTTCGTCTATAACTTTTGCCAAACAAATTACTGTATACCATTCAACGTTAACAGTTTGTTGAACCTCTAGAGGTATTGTTGCGTTGTGTCCTGTACAGCCGAAGAATTAAGCGATCATTTGGAAGTGCTCCTTGCATGAACAACTTTTGTGGGGTTCGATTCGTCTTGGAACACGCATACAGTAGATTGTTGCTTGGTTTTCGGCTCATACGCATATATTCATGTTTCGTCACTTGTGACGACGTTGTATACGGATTTTGCGGTTCCTTCGTCGAATTTTTTGCGCATGTCTTCACACCAATTGACACGAGCTGCTTTCTGTGCTTCGGTCAAGTTATATGGAATCCAATTGGAACATATTTTTTTACAAATTTTTCATGTAAAATCGAATGAAATGCAGTCTGCCATATGCCAAGAGATGCCTCTACCTCACCGTAAGTAACATGTCGATTGTGTTTTATCATTTTCCGCACAGCATTGATGTTTTTTTGGAATCACAACAGTTTTTGGACGACCTTTACGCGATTCGTCACTCACTGAGGCACGACTATGACGAAATTCTGCAAACCCATTATAAACTGTCTTCTCTGATGGTGCTTCATTACCAAAACTTGACCGAAGCGATATAATGCATTCTTGTGTTAGGCCTTTTTTATAATCGTAAAAAATTATCCAAAGAAAACCTTCATGAGTAATCTCCATTATTTTACAAACTCACTGTCTTAAAACTGTCAACGTCAACAAACTACTGACTCAATTTCTAACCTATCGCGGATTTCTCATTGACAAATGTCAAACTTTAAGAATATGGTGATTACAAATGTCAAAAGCACCATCTAGTGGTCGATTGTAAAAATATAAAAGGTGTCCCTCGTATGTAAGGTCTCCAACTGTATAAATTAAGAATAAGAAAAGACAAAATAACGAAATCAGTCCCAAAATGAAGTAAACTTATTGTACTACCACCGTATATAATTATTTTTTCACATAATCTCCATTTTACAGTGTTACAGCATGGCTTAGTTCACAGGCGGCAGAGTTCTTTGAAGAGGGCATTAAAAAGCTGATTCATCGCTATGATAAATGTCTCAATTTTAATGGCAACTACGTAGAAAAATAGCTGAAAGTAATAGCTTTAAATTGTATATAATAAAAATCTCTTCGTTGATTGGTGTTTTTTTAAATAACCAAACGGAACTTACTGTAATGTCACCTGGTCCTGGAGGTAACATCGTTGCCGAGGCAATTCCATTTAAACACCGGGCTTAACAGTGGTATAAATAATATTAAGGAGAACGATTAAATAATAACATTTAATTAACAGCAATAACAACAATAAATACTACATTGCACATGATGCACCAGACTGGTAGACTGGCTCTGACTGTGGAGACTTCTTAGTCTCTATTTTACATATCATCTGTTAGTACTACTAGCCTAGTGACCTGGTTACAAAACCTACAATGTGGTGAAAGATGATAACTAGGAAGGTCGTCTTGAATAAGGTACATTGAATGTTTGTAGATAGATGACCTGGTTTAGTTATCACATCTTTCCCCTGGTGGAAAAGAAAAAAAAGGGTTTCTTTGCCGTTTAGCTTTTCTTATCTGTACCAAATATGTAACTGAATTTTCCTACATGCTATGTGTGTGCTTAATCTATTATACACTTAGTCTATTATGTTATTATTATACAACTACTATACATTTATTCTATTATCCACTATTCTACTATACAACGTTGTCTGCGCAAATAATTTACACTAAAATTATTATTATTATTTACGCATTGAAATTATTGTACACATACATTAAAATTACTATAAATGGTTGAATGGTCGTTGTACACTGTCACAAGTTTGTCCTCTTATTTGTTATGCTTAAATTTGATCTCCTTAACATGTGGTAGTAATTCAGAATAGTTGCCTTGTTTCGTAGTTTGCAATTCTTTGCCTTTTAATTTTTCGCTTTCGATTCTTTGTCTTCAATTCTTTGTGCTCCCCATATTTATTTTACAATAATTCAACTCTCTCTTTCACTCCATGGGATAATTATTTTTGGGAAATCACTGATTCGTGAAATTTTCTTGACAATACATATTTCCTGTATGTCATGTTCTGCGATGAAATTCCTGAGGACAGTTAACAAGCGCACGTACAGCTGTTTTTTTTTTGTTATAACTGCTTTCTCTTTTATAAAAATTGTGAGAGCGGCTTTGTCGTATAAGGATCATTCCCAAGTCCATGCCTGATTCGTTACGACTTTGGAGCGAATTGAAGTTTTGCCTTTCATATCACTGAAGTTCTATTGATTCTGCTGGTTTCCCTTTCAATCCCACAACCTTGGGATGATCAGTCCTAGAATTAGCGGATTTGATTGTTGTTGGTTTCGTAGTGGGGCGATCGATAGCTCTCTATCGTCGATTGAGCTTTTGATGTGGTAAGGATGCTACCAGTCGTTCCATTACTAACCTTTTTTAAATCATTGGAATCTACTTCCATTCGTGATAAGACGTCTGCAACTACGTTTTCGGAACTCTTTGTATAATTAATAATAAAATCATGTTCCGCTAATATCAATCTGAATTTTGTTTAGTTGTAAAACTTTATTAATGCGCTTGAAATACTTTCTTTCAATGTCGCGGAGTGTAATCGTTTAGTAATAAATGATGCCGTGTGGTTTTATTTACAAATAACTGCATTATTTGTATTTGTAGGCGAACTTGGCCATGCCGATTTCTATATTAACTTTTGTTAATCTAATTGTTTCGTTTCGATGCTTATTTCCGTATCGATATTTATTGATTCGACTTTGTTTAAATACACATGCTAGTGTTTATATACACATGTTGTTGCTTATGTGTACCTGCTTGGATAAGCGATTTTAATATATTACATTTATTGTGTAGCGCCTGGTTACATTACGAATCGCCCTCGTAAAATGTGATCAAAAGCTCATGTTATCTGTACACACATATTTAGAAATATTTATTTGCGATGAAATTAAATACCACATTTGTTTGTTAGTCCAGAATACATCAGATAATGTCGAGATATTTTCAGATCTTATTAAAAGTTTTTCTTTCAAGATTCAGTCTCAGATATCACTGTTCCATTAACTCAATGGTGCGTAGTTTTCGAGGTATCTGTCAGTCAATAGCAGTTATAGATTTTTGTTCCTAAATTTCATTAAAGTTTTCAACGCGACCATCTAGTTACTTTTTTCGACATTGAAAAAGACAAAAAAAAGATTACATTAAAGCGAACATTTTTTTAATTTTTCTCATATATGTACCTATAATAATAATACGGATATGCTATATATTGCAGAAAAGTACAAATGGAATAGAGAAAGGAATGGAGAATGAGAAAAGAAAATTTAAATATATGTCTGTCGGTGGCAACAAATCTAAATTATTAGGGTCTGAAAAGGAAACACAATGAAGTGGAGAACAGAATAAATACAAGACAACAGGGAAAGGAAGGATGTTACTATCCACGGTTTCGTTTGCTAAACATCTCTGTGCAATTTGAAACAGAATTTATGTTTTCATCATTTTAAGTTCACAGACTTCTTTAAAGCAAATTGTTTTAGTAATAGTTATTTTTACATTATTAATACATGTGTAATTGTTTTTAATTTATTTTAAAAAAATGCACAAACAGCCTTTAAACTTTTCTATAATTGATTGAGGTCTCGCTAGGCACTTGGTGAAACATATTAAATGATAAAGGTAAAGAAAATACACACTTGGTTATTTGTTTCACTGCAATTTTATTTACAAATTTGTCCGTATTTTGTAAATAAAATTGCAGTGAAACAAATAACCAAGTGTGTATTTTCTTTACCTTTATCATTTAAACTTTTCGTTATTTTACGTTAAATAAAACGCAAAATATTTAATCTTTTTCCAAATTTATTTAATCTCCTTCGAAGTGGTTGTCTTTCCTAACAATACGGCGATTTCAACATTTCTTCCAATCTCCATAGTAGTTTTGAAAGTCGATTTCCCGGTATAATCCTCAGAATGCGTTCAGAATTTTCTTTTATCTCTTCAATCGATTAAAAACGATAGTAGTACAGTGGAGCAATGTCTGTTAAATGCTTAGTTGAATAATGTCGCACAAACGATGAAGCATTATTGTGATACAAAAACCTCGAGTTAGAGGAGGGGGTGCTCGGAAATGAGGAGATTAAAGGCAATGAAATAGCCGATGAACTAGCCAAGAAAGATTCTAAGACGAACTTCATAGAATCAGAACCTGTATGTGGAATCGCCAAGGATTCCGCTAAAAGGGAGATCTGGTTATGGCTAGAAAAAGGACATAAAAAGAAAGGGAGGCTAACGGAAGTTCAACTCCATACTAAGACACTACTAGAGGAGTTGGATGCAAGACTTTTGGCCAATCGAATTCATAGTAATAAAAAATAAATTAAAATTGCTCCGGCTTGATAACCGGACATTGTCCTTTAAGGAAGTATCTGTACAGCATGGGTTTGATCAGCGAGCCCCGTTGTAGAAGATGTGAAAACAGGAGCAAACTAGCCTTCATGTAATATGCACTTGCGAAGGACGGAAGAGATCTATTGGATCCTACGAGGGTACTTAAACTTCCCCTGAGGAGGATAGTGGCTTTTATCGAGGACACAAGACTAACAGAGTGGACCTGAGAAACACCTAGGGGTGGTACAAGGAGCACTGTGCTCAAGTGCCTGGACTTATTGGCGTCCAACCCAAAGAACCAGATGAATAAGAAGACCACGAGTAATTTTTTTCATAATTTAGGACGATTTAGACGCATTGGCTTCGCGCAAATGTCCCATAACATTCACATAATATTCCTTTCAAACAGTTTGGCCGGTTGAAAGAAATTTATAGTGCCACTACATCACGATATCATTGTTAACCTAACTTTGTTTTTAAGCGACTATAATGTGTTTTTTTTCGGTCCTGCTTCATCTTTGGCGCAATGATCAGTTTATCGATCGGTGTTTCAGACTCATAACTATAGATTCATATCTCCTCGTCTGCAATGACTCGCTTCATAACAGGAGACTGCGGACATACATCATCTCCGAAAAATTGTACATCGTTCTTTTTTTTACAGTCGATTTTGGTGACAATTGTGGTGAGATAGGATTTAAGCCAAAATTGTCTCAGAATTCTTCAATCGTTCTAAATGAAATTCCAGCATTATCTACAAAGTCAATTGTCAAGCGACGATTTTTAAGCACGAGATTTTTTATTTGCTTAACATGGTTTTCGTCAGAAGTTGTTCAGATAGTTCTTCGTCTGTAATTTTCGAAACTAGGGTTTTATCGTCAGCTAAAGTCGTTTGCCTTATGAATTTGCTGCTGACACAATTTTTGTTCGGGAGAAAGCAACTTGGGAATCCATCTGATGTCAGGCTGATACCTTGTTCATTTTTAAATCATTTTTAATACTGTGGTTTCTGATATCTCCACTTCAACAGCAATAATTGACACCTTCTTTCTTCTAGAGTGTAAACGAAATATGCCGACATACTTTAGTATGTAATAGCTGTAATAATATTAAGCATAAAATGCTAATGCACGAAAACTCCATCTCGAACGAAGTCAAAGAAACAAAAAAAATAATAAATGCGCGTGGCTCGACCCGACTCTGGTGAATTTAGTGTATTCCTTTACAACAGCAGCGCTACCCCTACTGAAGCGTAATAGTGGGAGTTGTAGATGCGATGATGCATACTGTAAGTCAGAAGTCAGTCTGTTATCAACTTGCGTGAAGTGTGGTTTATTTAAATTACGAATTATCAGATATTGTTTTGCTATACGGTGAAACAAGTGGAAATGTTAGAGCTACTAGACGTATTTATGAAGGACGGTTCCCGATCCGAAGATGTCCATCAAATGATTTAATTTTACAAACCGTGTACGGATTGAGAGATCGCGATACATTGCATCCAAGTTATGAAGTCGTGGCCGTGAAAGACGATGTTCAGCAACGTACATTTCAAATGGTGGCCCGATATCGGTAAAGACCGAGCTGTGTTAAGTCGTGAAACCGATCGGTAACGGTTAAAAGTTTGTATTTATGCAAATGGCAGCCACATTGAACATTTCCTTTAAGCTTTCCACCTGTTTCACACAACTCTGCACTTTTTAGAGCAAAGAAATTGTCATTAAAAATAGAGGCAAATAGAACACAGTATCATGTAATTTGTTATTTCTCGGCGTGAATTTAATATTTAAAGAAACATTTAACATTTAAAACATTTAAAGAAATCCATATTGCATTTTTTCGGGATATTGCAAAGGGCAGGTCATTGACCTACTTATAAATAACAACAGAACCGCTGATGCATAGGAAAATTTATATCTAGGAAACGAATGAATGAATGAAACATGTTTATAACTTTTCACACAAACACGTATTACATTCAATATGAAACAAACATGTAAATAATTTACATATCTGTAACTATGCACATGGACAATACACCTCGTATTTTCAGCATTTACTTCTGCTTAATACATATGTTTCTGCCAATATAGGCGTCCTCAGTTAAGCTAGTGAAGCAATTTATACAAATTAATACAAACCTGTTATAAACAACTGGTTTGTATATGTATTTAAATTTACTGAAATAGCCCGCAAAGATCAAGCAAGTTCCGTCCTATAAGAAGACAACTATTTAATAATTGACATCTTACGGGCGAAAGATACATTGTCCGGAGGGCTACCTATCGTTCGAACAGCTATGCTGCTACGGGAAACGATAAAATACGTATGTAGATGTAGTCCATTAACAACCTGCCAGATGGCGGTATATACGAAAAGGTTTTGTTTAAGTATGACAATACGTTAAGCACGTATAAAGCGTTTGTACAATATGAAACAAACATGTAAATAATTTACATATCTGTAACTATGCACATGGACAATACACCTCGTATTTTCAGCATTTACTTCTGCTTAATACATATGTTTCTGCCAATATAGGCGTCCTCAGTTAAGCTAGTGAAGCAATTTATACAAATTAATACAAACCTGTTATAAACAACTGGTTTGTATCTGTATTTAAATTTACTGAAATAGCCCGCAAAGATCAAGCAAGTTCCGTCCTATAAGAAGACAACTATTTAATAATTGACATCTTACGGGCGAAAGATACATTGTCCGGAGGGCTACCTATCGTTCGAACAGCTATGCTGCTACGGGAAACGATAAAATACGTATGTAGATGTAGTCCATTAACAACCTGCCAGATGGCGGTATATACGAAAAGGTTTTGTTTAAGTATGACAATACGTTAAGCACGTATAAAGCGTTTGTACAATATGAAACAAACATGTAAATAATTTACATATCTGTAACTATGCACATGGACAATACACCTCGTATTTTCAGCATTTACTTCTGCTTAATACATATGTTTCTGCCAATATAGGCGTCCTCAGTTAAGCTAGTGAAGCAATTTATACAAATTAATACAAACCTGTTATAAACAACTGGTTTGTATCTGTATTTAAATTTACTGAAATAGCCCGCAAAGATCAAGCAAGTTCCTTCCTATAAGAAGACAACTATTTAATAATTGACATCTTACGGGCGAAAGATACATTGTCCGGAGGGCTACCTATCCCCCGTATAGCCCGTAAGATGTCAATTATTAAATAGTTGTCTTCTTATAGGACGGAACTTGCTTGATCTTTGCGGGCTATTTCAGTAAATTTAAATACAGATACAAACCAGTTGTTTATAACAGGTTTGTATTAATTTGTATAAATTGCTTCACTAGCTTAACTGAGGACGCCTATATTGGCAGAAACATATGTATTAAGCAGAAGTAAATGCTGAAAATACGAGGTGTATTGTCCATGTGCATAGTTACAGATATGTAAATTATTTACATGTTTGTTTCATATTGTACAAACGCTTTATACGTGCTTAACGTATTGTCATACTTAAACAAAACCTTTTCGTATATACCGCCATCTGGCAGGTTGTTAATGGACTACATCTACATACGTATTTTATCGTTTCCCGTAGCAGCATAGCTGTTCGAACGATAGGTAGCCCTCCGGACAATGTATCTTTCGCCCCTAAGATGTCAATTATTAAATAGTTGTCTTCTTATAGGACGGAACTTGCTTGATCTTTGCGGGCTATTTCAGTAAATTTAAATACAGATACAAACCAGTTGTTTATAACAGGTTTGTATTAATTTGTATAAATTGCTTCACTAGCTTAACTGAGGACGCCTATATTGGCAGAAACATATGTATTAAGCAGAAGTAAATGCTGAAAATTCGAGGTGTATTGTCCATGTGCATAGTTACAGATATGTAAATTATTTACATGTTTGTTTCATATTGTACAAACGCTTTATACGTGCTTAACGTATTGTCATACTTAAACAAAACCTTTTCACGTATTACATTATTGAAATGTAAAGGGGATTTTTTGGTGAACTTGAACAAATAAATGCCTATTTGTTTGTTGAATCGACAAGATATAAACATATAATTTCTATTTACATATTTAGATTCAATTTGAATACAGGACCGTATTTGAAAAGTTTGTGTTCCTAAATTTCCACAAAAAAGTTTCGATAGAATAAAATTTTTTGCAGATTTGAATGTCTGTCAAACTTTCTTGGTGTTTTCGTTAGTTCTTGCTTCGATAGACCTCCCGCATTTTAGGTCGTGTAAAATTGGTTCCCTACCCCATCGTAATTGCTTACAGCATAATTTACTATAAAATATAACGACATACACGTTGGACATCCTCTGATGGATACGTTTGGGTCCATTTCCTTCTTTCGTCAATAATTTTATCTCGCTTCTATGTTCTAACTGAATTTCACTCATTTTTAGTTAAATAAAGCTCTGCAAGGAACAGCAAAACTCTCTGTTTTGTTCTGATTTGGGCTAAACTTGGTCAGTATAAATCCAAATGTGACAATTATTTGACAGCAAAAGCTTGCTTTCGCCACTTAATTTTTTCATGACTAGGTGGATAATTAAAAAGCTCCCCTTTTATCATTATTAAATTACGAGGGATGTCTTTTTAGTGTTGCATATGGCCTCATAGAGGGTGCCAGTAATAAAACGTCAGGTCTCAAAAAATTCATCTCAATCTTTCGTTCACCTAAATCTAAAGTTTCACCAAGGTGATTTGCTCATAGTGAATTTTTAAAGTTTATAAGTTTTTGCAGAAAAATGAAATTGAGTCGAGAAAATTTTCGCCCAATAATTTTTTAAAACTTTCGGCGAGAATTAACTGGACAACAATATCTTGCTGAGTTGGTTTCTGTTTTTGAAGATGAAGCACCATATCAATCGACAATTTTACGTTGGTACTGTGAATTCCAACATGGACGCGCCAGTATCAGCGACGATCTCAAGATAGGTCCGCCAAAAACAACAATCACCCAGAAAACATCAATGCTGTGCGCCACCTGATTAAGAAGATAGACATGTGGCATATTGTGAAATTGAGACATCCATGGGTCTTTCGAAGACCTCAATCTAAACGATCTTCCATGATGAACTGGATGTGAGAAAGTTAGTTTCCCGCTTGATTCCGCATCATTTAACCAGAAGAGCAAAAATCGGCTGGCGTTAATTAGTTCTGGAAAATTTTTAGCCGGTTAAATAATGGAAACTCAAAAAAGCGTCTATAGAATCGTGAGTGGCCATGAATCATGGATTTATTCCTATGAACCCGAAAATAAACATCAGTCCGCTGTTTAGGGGTTTCAATATGAAGAGAATCCGACAAAAGTTATCCGTTCACGAAGTGTGTCGGAAAGGATGGTCGCAATGTTTGTCTCAAAATCAGGTGATGTATCTACAATTCATTAGCATGATCGAAGAACGGTTAGTGCGGATTGACAGACACTGGTAAACAACGCTTGTTTAGCAGAAATAATCGCTGTGCTCCGACAAACCAATCCACATCGGCGAATCATCCTGCATCATGACAATGGAAGTAAGCACACAGCCCGAAAGACATTTGAGTTTTTTTAGCAGCAAAATATGGAATTATTATATCATCCTCTATAGAATCCCGACCTAAGGGACAACGATTATTTTACATGGACGCCTGATCAAAACGACAATTTTGACTGTCCCAACTGAAGACTGGAATAACTAGCTTAACAATTAGTTTGAACTAATGCAGCAGTGTATCAATTTTTTGTAGAAAATATTTTGAGAAGCAATAAAGCACTTTTAATCAATCGACTGTTTGATTTCTTGGCTATATGCAATATTAAAAAGACACCCTTGTATTAATCGTAAATATTTTCAAATAATTTTACACCTCCTTCGATTTCCATTTCTTAAATATTATGAAAAGTTCCCTTATACAGCGCGCATGACTTGTTTATTATTGAGGGTTTATTTTTTATGGGGGAGCAATGTAAATTTATGTACATTTTAAGTACAGCAATTTACATTTTGTGAGTTGTTTTTCTCTATCCTTAGCAATTGTACTAGATTACACCTTTCTTTTTCATCGTTCTAAATATCTCTGTTCTCACAAAACTCCCGCACTTAAAATGAAGCACATTTGTTAAAATAAGACAATTACTTTTTACGTAAACGTATATTAAGATAAACAGCGCCTTGAAATTGTAAATAAACTTTAGATTTCTCCTAAACGGAATTTACAGCATTTGCGTGCGCTACATTTATTTAGTCTAATTATATTTTTCGTCACACCTACTGCGTAAGTAAACAATTATGACACCTTTTTTTGAAACGTAAGTGACACTTTACATACCGTATTGACAGTTGCTGTGGTAGCGGGCTGTAATATTTATTACGACCCTAGGGAAATAATAGCAATATTAGAAAATTTATGACAAATTTATTTCAAACATGATTAATTAACATAACTAGGAAAAATACAATCTTGTACAAAAACTTATGATTTTGTAATATTAAATGTAAACGAACAATTAGAACAATTAGCTATCTGAACAATAGAGTCTTCTTTCTTACTAGGCAAGTTTATATTTTCAATAATGTCAACATTATTAATGGTTGGATTCCTAATGGAATCATCAACTTTCTTCTCATTTTTCTGTATCACAGTTGAGCAAGCAGCCTCTGTAATATTTTGTTTATATAAAATTCGGTCAGCTATCTGTACTTTATTTATCATTGAATCGGAAACATAGCTTTCTGCCACGGTAGAAGATTTCCATCCGCCGTGTCTTTTCAGACCAAGAACATCAATTCCTGAATCGGCTAATAATGTTGCCGTGGTCCTTCGAAAGGAATGTCCGGTGTAGGTAGTGGGGTTCTGCAACGACAAGTATTTTGCTATTTGGCTAGAAATTTTTGCGAGAGTGTTTTTTCCTACAGGCTGCTTTCGACATTTACCAAAACTGTACTTTAAGAAAAATCTATCATTGGTAATATTTTCTAATCTCAGACCAATGTATTTTTTAATAATTAGCATAAAATTAATTGGATATTCTTCCTTCGCAATAATTGTAAAAGAACGTTTTAATCCATTTTTAGTATCCGGTATTTTAATTATTATTACATCATTTTTATTTTCCACATCTTGAATTTTCATTTTAACTAGTTCATCTTTCCTACAAGCCCCAGCAATTCCCATAATCATAACAACCTGCAAAAAATTAGTATAGAATGAACACGAATTAAAAAGAATCATTCTGTAAACTTACCTTCATCAACAAATATGTATCGTCGGAAGCTTCAATAAGAAATTTATTCATTTCCTCTCTTGTAAAGATACTAGACTTTTTAGTCTTAAAACCATCATTTTTACACTTCAAAAATCCTTTCAATTTAGGATATTTTGAAATATCTTCATTTTCGTTAATAAATATGGTAGTTTTTAACATGGAGTATTCACACCATAAACTGTTTGGTGATTTTAACTTCATAGATCTATCACGAAAATATGCCAGCATTACACTTTCTGAAATACTCTCCACATACCTCTGGTGACACCAATCTTTGAACATTTTATAGGTTTCATTGTATAGGTTTCATTGTATCTGTTTTTAGATTTCTCCGGCAAAATCTCAGTACAAGCTATAATAGCATCCATCTCTATTTGATTCATGTTTATAAATTTTATTTAGAAAGAAAAACTTTTGAAAATCTATTGCATATACTTTGACATTTATCAAAAATATAAATTTATATCGACACAAACATGGTTACCATAGATACGACAAATATTCCTGACTTGATGTTACTAATGTGTATACATATAGTAAAAGTAAAGTGGAAAATCATTCAAATTCGTCTATTTAAAAAAAAAAGTAGGTATGACGAAAAATCTCATATGCACCACGGTTCGTACAGTACACTTTCATGGCCTCGAATACATGCAAACCTCGACCCTACGGGTCTCGGTTTGCAATCGTATTCTCGACCATAAAACTGTACTTACGAACCTAGGTACATAAATAACTATTAGAAGCCATATTTTATGGATAGTTTTGTGTCGCATTTTAAGTTGAATTACTATGTAGGAAAAATATTTAAACCATATACTCATGTTATTTTCATACATACAAGTAAAACTAAGATTAAAACAAACGTAATTATTAGTATTATTACTTTCACAGTTATACGTCTTATATATAGTGTGGCTATTAATTTATAGTACTGAAACTTTCAAACTTTATTCACTTAAAATAATATGTAATAATAAATGAACACTTAAGTACCCTCCATTACATTGAACGCACAGTTCGCATCGTTCTTGCATATTTGTGACGATATCTGAAAATAGAGGCTGTTGCATCTGTCGTATCGCTTCTGTAATTTTCTTTTTGAACTGTTGTATTGTAGACGAAGGGTTATCTCGGAAAACCCATAGTTTCAGCATACTCCAAACATATGCCTCCAATGATATTAACTCCGGAGTGTGAGATGGGAAAGAAAAATCGGTAAAACGTGAAATTACATTGTTTCCGAACGGCTCCCGCAGAAAGGTTCTTATAGCATGTTCCGTGTGGTACGTTGCACCATGTTGCTAAAAAACTGGCAACTGAAAGGTAAGTTTCTTGATCCACAAAACCTCCGAAGGTCATAGGATTCGGCAGGAAAAATGCATGTATTTCCAAGAAGAATAAAAAATTAATGTCATAATAAATCGAAAATTTTTATTTTGCAAAATGTTTGTAGTATATTAAAGTTTATTTATGAAAAATTAGATATTTCTAAGGCGACTGCATGTTCGCAAGCAGCTTGGATACCTTAAAATCGACAATTGAATTGTCTTCATATTTATTAGAGTCATAATGGTCCGTCGTTGTCCTGGGAATTTATCCACCACACTCTCAGTTTGCTACCTACCGCGCACAGGCGCAGTTCTGGCATAATGACGATGGTCGGTAAGTTGTCGAAATCGGTAGTCGAAACGCACAATTTAAGGGAGCCTCTATTTATCGTGCATGCCAGTCAATGCAAAGTTATAGATATAACTATGACATTAACAGACTGTCATTTGAATTGATTCCGCATTTACTTGATGAAGATCCATAATTAAGAATAGAAATAAAACTACGGTTTTAATCTTCACTTTTACTCTTTATTCCTCAGGTGTTTACATCTAAACAGTACGTTACAAACTAAATAAAAAATCAAAAATATATCTATAAAATCAAAAAGGATGGTATTTAAAATATTTTTACAGAAATCTATACAAGTATTGTCGGTATTGAAAAATGTGGCGCATCTACTAAACGTGTTTACGCATAAATTTGTTTAATAAACTACATATACATTTGTATTATTGTCTAAACAGATTTTAAGTAAATAAATTTAATAAAGGCGAGTTATTTAAATCTAATTTATCATTTAATAAAATTTGTGACTGTTTTAATTTATTTATTTCTAAACTTTCCAGTAAATTTAATTTCTTGCCTTTATTTTCTAAATGCAGAATTTGAAAATCTTTATCGAAAGGGTGCTTTTCTTCTAATGGATGATTCGCAAAAGTAGAATCTTGTTTTTTATTTTTAAACGAAGAACAATGTTCGGCAATGCGTTTTTCAAACGATCTTCCTGTTTGACCGACATATATCTTACCGCATCCACACATTAACTTATAGACTCCGGATTTCTTATTTTTGTCTGTTTTATCTTTATTGTTTTTGATGTGTTTGGATAACTTATTATTAGTTTTAAAAACTGTGTTAATATTAAGTTTTTTTAAATAACTTGAAATATGCTTATAAAGTGTCCCAATGTACGTAAGTGATCTAAATTTTGAATTTTCTTTATCCTTTATTGCAGGGTATACCATAGAGATTGCTTTTTTGAGAAGTTTTTTTGTCAGCATATTTTCAATTATAGTATCTGTGTAGCCGTTATTGATAGCTATTTGTTTGACTAAATTTAATTCTTTTTCATAATTTTCTTTAGATAGTGGATAATATACAGTTAGGGCCGACCGGATGCGCCACATTTTTCAATACCGACAATACTTGTATAGATTTCTGTAAAAATATTTTAAATACCATCCTTTTTGATTTTATAGATATATTTTTTATTTTTTATTTAGTTTGTAACGTACTGTTTAGATGTAAACACCTGAGGAAGCCACTGTGCTGGCGAAACAATTGTCGTTTTACGAATAAAGAGTAAAAGTGAAGATTAAAACCGTAGTTTTATTTCTATTCTTAATACTGTCATTTATAATTCTTTGATAAAGGTAATATTTACCGAAACATGTAAAAAATTATTTTAAATATATACATAATGAAGTAAAACATACCTTAAATCGCCGAATATCTAAATATAATAAAATAAATTAAAAACGGGCAAGCGGTCTATCAATTAAAACTCATTTATTTTTTATCTCTATATTTAACAACGAGTTTGTTGCTTCTTCAGGAGATAAGAATGTAGAGTTAAAAATTGAAAGTATTAAATTAATTTTAAGTTTTTTAGTATTTAAATTTTCTTGAACTATGTACTATGTGAATTAATTCTATTAAAGACGTGCATATATTTCATTCTTCGAATATAATTAATATTTATATAGATTTTGGAAATGTACGAATCATTATATTAGCGATAGATTTGTCAGTTGCTGTATTTCATGCAATAATAATCGATTAATACTCGTACATTTGTTCGCAAGTAAGTTAATTCACAGATATGCTGCCATTTCAAATTAAGTCTAGTTTTGTATGGTTTTTCGCCGGTTAATAACATTACTTGTAAATACTTCAATACTTCCTTCTATACGAAATGACATCCCTGTCTTATTTGTGATAAAATTACATTTAATGCTGCCTTACACCCTTAATTTAGTTTACAAAGTATATATTCGCGTATCAATTTATTACCACTATCAGATAAAATTGGAACTTTGAAATTAATCATTTAAGTTAATCCCAAGACTATCATCAAGATCACCAACATTAATTAATCAATTGTTCAATGTAATTTAAATCAAGTCGAAGTACGCTACAGGGAATATAACATAAAAGTAAAAGAACTTATGTAATCAGTGGCGAAATCTTAATGATTGATAAATAAAAAGATAAATTTTATATTTTATGAGAAAACGCCACCAAAAATGATATACGAGAAGTACAATAATATAGAGATGCGGTAGTATTTTTGTGAAAATTATGTTGTACCTTCTCGGTACAGAAACCATATTCTTGGAAAAAATAGCAGAGTGATGTGTCACCTATTCATAACATTTGATATATTATAGTTTGGACTATACGAGGATGATTATGGCACAGTGACTTTTCAAAACTTGATAACACTTCTGCTATGATAAATATATTACTAAGTTCTATAAATTTTGCCCAAATTTGTCAGATGAATATGTTTTCACAATTGTTTAAAGTAAACTATTTGATGTTTTTATGTTAGAATGGAGAAAAAAGGATGTCGCATCTTCATTAAATACTTTTTACGTGGAAAAAGAAACATAAAACCACTTAAGAAAACCTGCATAAATATTATCATGAATCTGCTCCTTCCCATTCAATGATTTATAAGTGGTTAACTACTTTCAAAAGTGGTTATATGAGCACAATAGGTGCTAAACGCCTGGGAACTTCATTTGCAGTAGCTTCTGAATAAAAATGTGAGATTGCTAATTGCATAAAAATCTAAACTGAACGGATACGCAATATTTTGCATCAATATTTAAATATGATAAAGCTAACAGCATTTGCTTACTGTTACGCAAACTCGTGTTAGAATTATGGATGACTATATGGCAAATTCAAATAAAACCCAACAAAAATTTTTCGTCGATACGCCACCGTAGATGAAATCTGGATACCTCACTATACCCCATAGACGAAAACAGTCAAAACAATGGATTTCTTCTGTGTGGAACTGAGACCCTTTGTCGCTTCTAAAGCACCCGATGTCACGGGCTTTAGCTTTAAAATTGCGGTACGCTTTGGGTTCTCATTTTGTTTACCCCTGGGCCAGCCTTTCAGTGGTCCCTGAACGTCGAGAATCGGGGTTCTATTTGGTCCCACGTTGGAAGAGATGGCACTCTATGGGGGTCATAGTAGATCCTCCAGGCATCTAACCGCCACCTTTGGACGCGGACGTCTCTGCGTAAGTCTCTCCACCTTAATTGAGACAACAGCTCGACCCCACGTGCCCTGAGCCAATTCGCGAAGAGAGAGAGTCTTCAACGCTCTTTATGTCGAGGTCCGTCCCCATCTGAGTGTTTCGTATATACCAGGGCGCCCCTATAATCATCCTCAACATTATGTTCTAGAGGACCTTCAGGGTCTTTATGTGTGTTTCGGCGACTGTCGTCCATGCCAGGACGCCATACGTCACCTGTGTTCTCAGGACCGTCGTGTAGATTTGTAGTTTTTCTCCCATGGAGAGCTGATTCTGACGCCCCAGGAGCGGGAATAGGAGATTCCTCGCTCCAAGATATTTTTTCTTGTTGGCCTCCATATGGGGTCTGCAAGTCAGCCTCCGCTCCAATCTCTGGTCGAGGTATGTGGTCTGCTAGGATCAGACGAGTTCTGTGTCGCTGATCATGATAAAATCACTAGATGGTGCAAGTTTTTTAGTAAATTTAACGGCAACACTATTGTATTCATTGATTTTGAGTCACCAACTGTCAAACCAGTTCCCTATTCTGTCGATGGCTTGCTGGAGACGATGACAAATTATGTCATCTCTTTTATCAGTTGTATTGACTACTGTATCATCAGCCACTTCCCTCGGCATGTCTGCCATGTATAAGAAAAACAGTTCCAGACGCAAAAGAGATACCTGTGGGACATCGGCTAGGAGTGGCCGCCCTTGATCCCTGCGCTTTTCACCTGGAAGATCCTTCCACTCAAATATCCGCTGATCAGAACGACCAGGCCTTGTTTTGTGCCCGTCTTGATCATCTTGTATATTAGACCCCCTTGCCACACCAAATCAAAAGCCACCGTCAAGACCGCACCGGTGGTGTGTCTCTGCTCGAAGTGAGTCCTTGCCCGGATTCAGAATCATTACTATGGTGCCTCCCTTCCAGATGTTGGGGAATACTTTTAGGAGTAGTACGGCGTTGGTGATGGAAACTATAAGCCACAGCACCGACTCTGGCAGCTGTCGCAGTGCCGCTCTTTCTGATTTCTTTTGACGTACGTGCTTAGAAGAAACCAAAAAAAGTTTTTTTGGACAATAAAATTATGGCGACTATTTTTTTGGGATTCCAAAGGTGTAATCTTTATTGACTATTTACAAAATTGTAGCGCCCGAACAATATTATGCTGATGTACTAACACGTTTCGATGGCGAACTTAAGCAAAAACGACCTCATTTATTCTGAGCAAAGTTTTGTTCCATCAAGATCACGCGCTTTATCATAAATCCATTATGGAAATTGTCGTCTAATTGGGATAGGAATTGCTGTCTCAGACACCATATTCATCAGATATGACGCCAAGTGATTTTTATTGTCCTTGAAAAAGGCTTGGTAGACAAACTTCAGTAAGATTACTTTTCGCACAGCTTAAAAAAGTTGAAAAGTCGTTGGGATGTATAGAACTGGAAGGAAATTATGATGAAAAATGAAATGTATTTTTTTACCCTAAAATAAGTATTTTATTGAAGAGTTCCTTTCTTGTCAAATCATCTTCGTATATGAACCAAAATGGTATAGTTTATAAATTGTGTTACTAACTTGGCTCTCGTATTGCATCCTCTTGCATTGCCAAAAAGAACGCGATAATTGTTATAGTATTAGACATTAATTTTTATATAATTTAAACAATTTATGAATTTATTCTTTAGCTGATAATTTCTAATGCGTTTGAAAGAAAGGGATATTTATTTCTACAGTACTTTCAATGTAGAATAATCTTCACTATAATTCAATTTCTCATGCGTTTGAAAGATAATCATGTCACTTGTATAAAAAAATAGTTTAGTTGCAAATAATTTAATATTCTTAAATATAAAATTACTATAAAATATTAACTATTGGCGACAAAGCTACATTATATTATTTTATGGGAAATTAAGACACACCTATTTAAAATTTAAATAAAAATAATTCCACTTTAAAATTGTCATTTTACACAACCATGATAAAGCTCTCGATTATTTTCCTGTTAGATTCTTAGTCAGTTGCAGTTAGTTAAAGGTACACCCCAAGATTAGGGTCTGCGCTGGTATTAGATTTACTCTTAAGAGTAAATTCTCTGAATGGCAGAAAGTGGTTGCGAGAAATTGCTATGCGCGCGGTATATCGATCAAGCACCTAATGAACCCCTAATCCGAAGTTGTTACCGGGTGCGTATATGTGTGGAGTGCAATAATTCCGATTGAAAATGATTAAAACTTCGTGGCTCGATCAACTTTCAAATCAGTTTTGCTTGGTGGATTTCAAATCTAGGTTAAACTCTCGATATTATCGACGGAATTTAATAAGCTCTTTAGGCAATACAGAACGTGTAATTCCATTTTTACGTGTGTAATTGCTGGAAAATTAAAGTAGATGGTACTTCTTGATCAAATTTACTTGTAAAATTATTTATGAAAATTTAATTCACAGCATTTGCTTTGCACTTAATTCATTGCTTATAAACGTTTCTTTGAAAACCTTTGGCATTGCAGACAATAAGCAAACTATTATCTTAACTAACTAATTGACTAAGGAGATACGTGTTAAAACTTCATTACAATAATTATTACTACAACGTTTATGTTTTAAAAAGATATAATGTAGACACTACTTATATTTTGCCACACTGTGGCCTCATCAGATCATGATAAATATAAATGAAGTTTGCACAATTGGTGCTTATATACATACAAATCCAAACAATTATTAATTGGGAAGGAGTTGTATATTACAGATTTGGATTTAATATAGAGTAGCTATTTACGTCTAATTGATTATTCAAAATTCTAGCTATTTTTTATTAAATTTGTTAATTTATAAACTTTCCAATAAATTATGTTTTTTACATTCGTATGTAAGATTTGTAAATGGTTATTAAATTTATGATTAACTACTAAGCAATGTAAAGGTAGAGTCTGTTTCTTATCTTTATAACATCTTTCATGTCGTCCACGTGTACAAACTGTAAACGCGGACATTTTGTAAAGTGCTTCGCGATTTTTCTGTTAGCTTTACTGTGCTTCATGTTAAACACCATAATTATTTTTACTTACTGAGGAAAACAACTTTAGTTGCCGAAATACGTATTTAGGATACGAGAATTAATGTTGTAAAAAGTTTTATACCTTTCTTTAGTTTTTACTTAGCTTCTGCACGTATTTAATAGATAGCAAATGTAATGAAACCGTAGAAATATTCTCAAGACCAACAAAGAGTAATAGATGCGGTGGACGATTAAATAATATACTTAAATAGAAACAAGTTTCAAAGAAAACTAAAATAAGATTATGTTAGCCGGTTCTGAGACGAAAGCTAACATATGGCTGTAAATTATGGACAATTAATAAGAAAAATCATAATATTCAGTGGGAAGAGGATAGAGAAAGAATTAGAAATGAACGCATGAAGAAATCTGCATTTTATATGGAGAAGCTGCCATAACACAGCTCACAAAAATGAGCCGACTGCAGTGAGTCGGTCATCTTGAGAGATTAGAAGACGACTGATTGAGCTAGAATGAAAGAGAAAAAGTAGTGGACCAAGGAAAAAATGGAGAGATTCTGTTATGGAGGATGTGGAAGTGAAAAAACTTAGAAATTGGAGAGTGCTGGCAACAGTAGAAATGAAAGAACTTGACTAAACAATTGGCATGAAAAGGCCTGTAAACTCGCTATATACATATATATATATATATATATATATATATATATATATATATATATATATATATATATATATATATATATAACTTAATTTTGTAACGATCTACAATTTACCATCATAATATATTTTTTTTTGTTATATACCTTATGTTATTTAAATATGAATTACATTTAAATATCATATACTTTTGCTTATCATGCTGACTGTTCCGTATTTTGAATCCTGTCTAGTTGTCCGAGCAGGTTTTCGTGGTTTTCCTTCTCGTTTTGGGCGAATGCCGACAACTTTGCATCTTAAGACGCTCCATGGGCGCATATGTAAAAATAACTCATGTCTTGCTTTTCCCTGTTTTCTGTTTTGTGCTGATGTGGTCCTCTACTGGGTTGTAGCCTAGCATATGCGCTACCAAACTCTAGGGTGGTCTGCCCGATGGGCGGTCAGGTGCCATTCCGCCTTTCCAGCAGGAGTGAGGAACCAAGCTACGCGGCGCAAATCACGACGCCGCGCAATGCACACACCACTAGGACCGGTCCTGGGCGGCAACCTGGCTAGGCTGCCGTTAACAGCACACACACATTCGACGTGTGTGCATTGCCCCCGCTTTTGCGGAAATCGTTAAGATGGCACAAAGTGTGACCGTCGTCGACTGAGGTAGCCACTAAGAGTGTTCCCTCGGTTGGCGATGAGCAACCCCGTGCAGGGTGCGCTTCGCTGGTCCGCGCCTTGCCTCGTTGGGGCGAGGGTCGGGCCGTCGACGTACGGCACGGAAAAGTAAAGAAGTTGCCGGGAAAGGGTTGGCGGCCCTACGCAACGGCTTGTTATCCGATCTCTCTAAATTTACGCGACCGGTCACTAAACACACGCACGAGCGCACCAACATACAAAACCCTACACTTACGCGCTCTCACAAATACAGAACCACACACCCAGAGAGAGACGCAAGCTGCCAGCAGCAACCAACACACAAGTTCATACCCAGAAAGTGACACAAGCTGCTAGCAGCGAACAACACATATGTTCACACCTTGCTATCTATTTTTTGGAATACTAAGGCATGATTTATTATTATTATTGGAATGTATCTTTGAATAATTTAAACCATAGCAACTCAATTACTTGACATTTATATTCTGTCATTTATATTTTTTATATCCTTGACAAAGGCATCATTGCCGAAACATGTAGGGTTGTTTTAAATATATATACTTTGAAGTAATAAACCAGACCTTTAATCGCCGACTTATTAAGTTTACCATATATATATATATATATATATATATATATATATACAACGTGTCCACGAGCAATTCCTAGAGAATGAAAAGGGTGTTTGTACATACAAAAGTAAGAAAAAAAGTCTCTATCAACTTGGGTCCGGAAATGCTTTTTAAAGGAGCTTAGAGATGGCGTCACAAAACTGGTATGTCAATAACAATTTTTTTCCTTGACAATTTTCAAACGATACTATCCTGTATTGTTTTTTGTTTAAGCCGTAATGTAACAAAATCCTTCCATCTAGTTTTTTACATTTGTACTAAATATGAAATAAGAAAAAACAAAACCGTTCCACATCGGACGTATTTTCTTGAAGACGTTTGGTTTTTCCAATGTTTAGCAAGAGAACCTTTTTAATATTAAAATTTAAAAAATTATAATTAATCACAAAGGAAAAAAGTTAGTGTCAAGAATGTATAGGGCGCCTAACACGTCTCCAAAACTGTATGCGATAGTCACTGGCCAATAAACAGAGAAAGTATAATTTATCATTTGTAAATCATGCACCAAATTTAAATCGTAAATTTAATGTGGTTCAAGACTAATTGACCAAAAGCCAGTTTGGTGACGCCATCTCTAAAGTGCGGTAGCTCCCTTAAGAAGCACTTCTGGACCCAAGTTAATACAAACTGTTTTTCATATTTTTTTTTATGTACAATCACCCTTTCATTCTTTAAGGATTGGTAGTTGACACGTTATAACGAGCCATCGAAAAAATTCATAATTGGAGTAGACTGTGAAATTGGGTTGATACTTTAACCACTTCCATATAATGACATTTATTATTTGACATTGAAACTATAAGTTTGTGTCAAATTTTTCAAAACTCTTATTAAGAAAATTGTTTGTGTTTAGATGTAAACGGACATTTTCAACAACTTCTGTAGCTATATGTAAATTTTGATTATGATTTCGATATTAAATAAATTATTTGTTTTCTTTTTTGTTGTAGTATCATTTCAATGCCATAACTTTTTTTACAATGAAACCAAATGAAACTGTCAAGCATCAAGTAATGTGTCATTATGTGGAAGTGGTTAAAGTATCAACCCAATTTCACAGTCTACTCCAATTATGAATATATATATTGTTGTGAGGCAAATTACCTCGAACAATATATTTTAATTTAGTTAATTTACAAATAAATAAAATTTTGAAAAATTTAAAAAATATTAAATACTTTTTTTTTAACACTTAAAATAATTAAAGGTTTATTTTTTTTTAAATGTATATTTACTTCCGCAGCTCAGAAAACGGACCAATTCACACGCCTGAGATATGTAATTTATTTGTAAGAGTCTCATTAATATTCTTGAATGTAGTAAAATTTCCACATTCTACATTTTATAGCCGACTGAACGTGGGCTATCATACTGTTGCGGTAGCATTGCTACCACATTGTTGTCGGGGTTTATTACAATATATATATATATATATATATATATATATATATATATATATATAAGGTAAACTTAATTAGTCGGCGATTAAAGGTTTGGCAATGATGCCTTTGTCAAGGATATAAAAAATATTTTTTATATCCTTGACAAAGGCATCATTGCCGAAACATGTAGGATTATTTTAAATATATACACTTTGAAGTAATAACCAGACCTTTAATCGCCGACTAATTAAGTTTACCTTATCATACCAAGGTCACGAAAATACTATATATATATATATATATATATATATATATATATATGTATATATGTATATATATTATTTTTCTTAACCGTTCTCTTAATTATAAATGGTTTATTATTTCTTGGAATTCGGCTTGATAACTATTCTTCAATTAAAAATACTCATATTAACGTTTCGACTTTTTATTGTCTTCGTCAGAATCAATTGTTGATTATAATAGATACAAGCTGTTTTCTATAAATGTAATTTTAGAGTAATAATACATTAATAATATATGTTAAATGTTACTTACACATTGATTTCATCATTTCTACATTTTATATATTTTAAACTATTTTACCTAAATATAATGTGACATATTGACTATTCTACATATAGAAGTAAACTGAAATTTACCCGTCATACCGCATCTGTTTTATTTTAAAAAATTTTGTGCTTATCCCTGCCAATAATTTAATACTTTATTTTCGTGCAGGTGATTTTAAATAATTAAGTGTTGAAATTGAAGTTAAACTATACTTTATTATTAATACGAGTAATTTAGATTAAGGAAAAATATAATTTAGTAAAATTTGCAATCTCGCTTCTATCGTTTACGGCGTTTTCTTCTTTTTTTTTTAATGTGAATTAGTTTTAATACTGACTTAGCTTTGTAATTTTTTTCCGCTTGTAATACTTTAACCTCTTTGTAGTTAAATGTGTGATTATTTTTGTTTTTATGTTTTTTTAAAGCTGTGATGTTTTTTTTTGCATATTTGTGACCATTTATTCTGTCTTTTAAATGTTGCTCTGTTTGACTTATATAAACGCAACTACAATCATTACATGTTCATCTCTTCACCAGTTAATTGAAATTGTATTTATTTATTTTCGCGAAATATTATTTTTGAAAACCTAAAGCTATTATTGGCATCTGGTTTGTAAGCTTCCACGATCGCCGTCCATGATTGTTTCTGGGATTCCGGCTGGAATCGCGTCCTTATTAGCACATTAAATTCTCCCACAAACTATCAAAATACTGGTAAATTTTAATGTTGAATCCATGTTCGCCAAAGTCCCCATACCCGGCAAATAATCCAAGAAATTCTATTCTCTGTTAACCAATCTGACGATATAGCCGACCTAATGAAAACTTGTCTAACCTTAATTCCAATTTTGTGACTGTTACCAGGAACAAGTGTCTGGTACAGCCATTTGTCCTATTCACAAAGACCGAAGTGTTTGTTTAATTACGCTGACAACGTTATCTGACCACATGATTTCTTGAACAAGTTCCTTAAGTTCTTTAATTCCCAACACAGTTCTATTAATTTCATTATGGAAATTGTATCGGAAGGTTGGCTTCTTTTCCTAGACGCCTTGATGAATCATGATGCTGATGACTCATTAGAACTCTTCGTTTGTCGCAAACCTACCCATACTGACGAATACCTAAACGCGTTTTTCCACCATCATATTGCATAAAAGCATGGTATCATAAGCTCCTTAGGCCAAAGAGCCCTCCTCTGTATCCGAATTTAATTCCCAAGAAACCAACCATGTTCCCGATACCTTAATCAACAACAACTATTCCAAGCACGAAAGCCAACGCACCATTAGCCAAAAACTTAACTCAAGACTGTCTAGTTTCGTACCGTTTCTCAACACACTTCTACCATTATTTTTAAAACCTATTTACCTTACATATAACGTGCTGCCTATCGTACCAGCAAACCTTTTTTGTTAAAAACCGTAACCATCTAGAAACCCCTGGTGTTTAGAGAATTACATCCTCGCCTGACGGTAAGCACTCGTGTTGTTCAACACGAGCATTGTGTTAGTGCGCTGCCTGTAACCGGGTCTGCACTTGCATAACATAGGTTGGAAACTAGGTATCAGATTAAGTTTCAGTCTGGTCAGATTCTATCTCACAACCTCGATTACTTTAACCGCAAAATACGTGAATCCATAGAAATCCTAGAGCATTCCAATAATATCATCTGTGATGACAGCGTGACATTCTAGTGACACAGAACAGCTTCGTTACCCTAACCCAAACTAACAATAGTAGGAACCCTGAAGATGTCCCATGCAATAATGGACGAAACATCGACCAAGAACGCGGTGCCACTTCAGAACCAATTATTATTGACATATTTGTTTTTGGAAGCGAGGTTGTTTAAATTCAAGCATTTTAATTGTTATATAATTTATGTACTTTGAGCATCTTACTTTTTGTATTATATCAAAGAAAATGTGTCCAAACTCCTTCTTATACCGTGATATCATAATGTAATGTGGGCCGTTTGGTCGGCCACATAGGATAGCAGGTTAGGGCGACTTATCGTAGTAAATGATACGCACAAAGTTCGGGTAACATATTATAATTAATTTAACACTTACAACTGGTTAACAAAGTATTTACATCGTTTACTATGTTCAACTCAGACAGGGTAGAACGTGGTTATTAAGTACAACACCGTTCGTACCACTGACTGGTTGTAACTCTCTAACGTATAGTTACTCTGACTATTACTATGACTGTAACTGTGTATGTGAATATCTCTTACTTAAACTACTGTCTATATATATTAGAGAAGATCCTTGGAGTCTTTTCTAGAACATAACACAAACCCTGACATATAGTCTTGTGTATGCAATAAACACAGAGTAAGGTCGTGTTTATATAACACGTTACCGTTTGTATTAAAAAAGGCGAGGTTGTAGCCTTGCCGAGAGTGTTATGCATATACATGACTATATCGAGTTATTACAATAAAGTTTCTAGGACGAAGATGGCTTTGTAATATAAATTGTATGTCTGAACTTAAGTTAGGAACTATAACTCTGTTTTGTAAATTATTTTGACAGTGACATTATCTGTCATCCATTATTGTGTTAGAATTGCTGAAAGCAAGTTTGAACGTCGAGTTTGAAACATAGCACCATTCGAGTAAATTCAAATATGGTTTACAATATAGTGCAAAAAGCGTACATGATTGAAGCCTATTTTCGGAGTGGAGTGCGAATTGATGGAATTTGGGTTTACAGTCAACGTGCATGTTTGGATGATTTTAGAGAGCACTTTCCAGAGTTAGCTGTAATTCCCAAAGATTTTTATAATGGCCTTTCCAATTGTGTTGGTGTGTTTCGTGAGACTGGTTCTGTGGGTCATAAATCACGTACTGGTAGACCAACTGTTCGTTCGGAACAAGTTATAAATGATGTTCGTCAACGTATGGTAAATGAACCCACAAAACCTTTGAAACGCCTTTCTCAAGAGATTAGACTTTCTTATGGAACATGTCAGAAAATTGTAAAGAAAAACTTACACATGCATCTGTATAAGATGCAATCACATCAGGCTATTTTGCCGGTAGACTACCCTAGACGTCGTGCGTACTGCCAGTGGTTTGCAAATAACTTAATAGAAGATGATGACCTGCTAAATTTGTCATTTTTCTCTGATGAAGCATGGTTTCATCTTTCGGGGTATGTCAATTCCCAAAATACTCGAATGTGGAGTAGTGAAAATCCTCATATTTTTATTGAATCGTTTCTCCATAATGCGAAACTTGGTGTTTGGCTAGCAGTTTCTCGCCGCAGAGTTGTTGGCCCTATTTTTTTTAATTTCACAATTAATGCTGAGAGGTATAGAAACATTCTGAATGAATTTATTGAACAGTTGCATGACGATGAATTGCAATATGGATACTTTCAACAAGATGATGCAACGGCACACACAACACGAGAAAATATTGCTTTTCTTCGTGAGTTTTTTGACGATCGGATCATAAGTTTACATACGGAAGTTGAGTTTCCACCACGATCACCTTGTTTGACAATTATGGACTTTTTCGTGTTTCCTCACCTAAAGAATAGAATATATAAAACTCCTGTTGCTAATTTGCAAGATATGCAACAAAGAATTATTGACGAATGTGCATTAATAACGCCCGCAATGCTGTAAAATGCCTTTAACAGCATGAAAAGGCGTGTCACATTGGGAATTGAAAATAACGGACAACAATTTCAACATTTGCTTTAATTTTGCCTTTTTTTTATTAATAAAATTTTGAATACAAGCTGAGCTTGTTATTTTATTGTATCTTTATTAAATCAAATGACATATTTATTGATGTCACGATGACACTATCAAAATAATTTTCAAAAATTAAGGTTAAGTTACCAGTATGATAATATGGATAAAGTTCAGACATATATTTTCTATTTCAATGCCATCATGGACCCAGAAACTTTATGATATCGCGGTACTTATAATTACATTTTTCAATAATAATTTTATATATCAAATCTCCATGAGTTTTATTTGCTATATTTTTCATGTTACTATTTAATCTACAAGATTTGGGCCCATGTCTTTGCCGCCGATGACATTTCAAAGGACGGTCTATTCTGCTCACCTCATTTCACTGGAAGCGAAGCGTGATAGGCAGCAGACATTACCTTTTCATGTTTTTACCATCTGCCTAACACAACACTTCATAATATGAAGTCCTTGCCTACTTCATCATCTTCTTGACGCAAAAATCAATTTCTACTTTATCGAGAAATGTAATTTTCATTATATAATTTTAAATATAAAATTTTAAAGTCAACATTTATGTTTGCGTTGTCTTATTGTTTTGAGGCATCACTTTTATTGCAGTTTCCATTCGTCTTGTAGGAAAATTAAATTTAGAGTAATATACTGGACGATAATTTAAAACTTAACTTGAGAAAAGTTCTTCTTTGTATTTTTAAGATAAGTCATAAGACGTTCACCTAGAAATTCAGTTCAATACATTCTATTTTATTGTTTATTGCTGCTATAAGTATTGCAGAGAGAAAATCGGTCATATCCAAAACAAAAGAAACATTTTTTATATAAATATATAATTAATGAAAGAAATAAATTAGGAAGTCTCTTGTCTGGAAATTAATTTCAGTTGCTGAACACTAGGTATGAAAGTTTTTATAGGTGTGTGAGAGAAATTCGACAAATACTAAATGACATCACAAATTAATATCATAGAAAAATGGATATGTAACACAGGTCTTCAAGGAAACATAATCATTCACAATTTTGAGTGAATTGGGCTACTTTTGTGATGTCTATTATAAATCTGATCTTCGTTTTTTTGCACGTAATACGGTATTTTCCAATGCCATTAATCTTTTAAAACATTATAAAATATTACATAACATTGTAATATTTTAATAATAAGTTATTTTTTGTAAAAACATTGTACGTTACTGCACAAGTATCGCAACACACCCGACGTTTCCTTTATTAGCCTGCCGCGCGCAGACAGAAAACCAATCAAAGTGAATTCATAGACTTAAATTACAGTGTTTAGGAATTAGTTACAGTGTTGACCTCTTATTAGATGATTTAAAAGAGTAAAGAAACCAATTCCTGTTTAATTTAATCGTTTAATATTCCCCCAAAAAGAGACCGCATGAGTAATGCAAAATTTGGAAATTTGTTATTTTTTATTAAAATGCCCCGTTAGTAAGAATCGTCCTGATTTCCTTGGCTATATGTGTGGAGATTTCACCCCAAAGTCTCAGCAAAAGATAATTACAATGGAACCTAAGAATATTTACTACATATACTTCGATTTTCCCGGGCGCCATATACTACATACAAAACGTGTTCCTGTGAACTTTAAGATTGGTTGAACCAGAGAAAAGTGTGAATGCCAGTTATAAAATCTAGTAGATCCAATACGAAATAGTTGCCAATGTTCTCAGGTTCTAAAAAAAGCAGTCCGAATATCAGTTTTTTCTATATCTATAGCCTTTTGTAAGTCCTAGTTCTCGTATTTTTCGCCAACAAGCATGAGAGATATGAAATCTGCAGCCAATAATTTTAATACTCTTCCATATGGAATTGACAGCTCCATCGATATTTTAAAATCGATAACAACCTCCACAGTACAAAACTGCGAAAAACGTTATTCTCATTTTTGACAAATTCTTATAGACCATGTTCTTGTAAATTTTATTTATTTACAAACCCGCTTAAATGAAACAACGCTTCATCAGTATAAAAACTTAGATCAAGAATTTCGTATTTTTTGAAAGAAATTGCAATAATTAAGCCTACTATCGTGATCTCTAGGTAAGATCTGTTGAACAATCGATACTTTATATGGATACATATTGCTATGGATTTTTCCCAAAATAATATTTAAAAATTTCTTAAAAATGAATGTACAATTATTGTGGGATAAGTTGCATATTTTTGAAAATGTTATTTTAACTGTGTTAAGATAAAAATTTGATTTTTGGAGGCCGACTTGATGTTAAAGCGATAGAAGCCGATATTGAGGGGGAGACCAACATCTGCAATTATACGAGACAGTTGTGTTTATTGAAATATATATAAATTTAATTAGTTCGGGTTGTTTTTTGAGTGTGACCATAGTGAATGGTATTTCATATTTAATTCCCGATATTTCTACGAGATTGTTATTCTAGTAATTTTGTTATAGTATTTGATTAAGCAACGCTTTCTCGTAAACGTGTCTCTAGTAAATTTTTTATGTAAGTAAAATTATATTCATAAGACGTCTTAATTAGAAAAGCTTTTAAAAGTGTATTTCCATTGTATTAAAATAAGTAATTAAGAGATTTATTATTATTACAAAGATAAATAATAAAGATTATTATTAACATTTCTATGTTAAATAATTATAAATTGAAAATTTATTCGACGGGATTCAAGGTTGTTTTTTACCACATGTTAGTTTGCGCATGTGTAATTTTGAACGTGTTTCATATTTGATTATACAGTGTGGTTCTCTGGGGAGAAATTAAAAATAAACTTTATTATTTTTAGATAAGTTTGATCGGAGTCATTAGAGTTTTCATCCACTTAGCTGTCAATTTACAGTGGATATATTTTACCTCGAGTATATTGTAAATACATTATCTTTATACTTAATAAAGATAGTTTTTTTTTCTTTTTTGTATTAAAGATTCAATTTTAAATTTTATTCTGTATTTTTATTCTTGCTATGACGTTAATATTGCGAATTAATTAAATATAAGTAACTTATACAGGATGTCCAGAAACTCTCCTGACAAACGAAGACCGGAGATTCCTCTGATAATTTTAAGACAATTCACCCAAATTCACCTAGTCCGAAAATGCTTCCTAAGGGAGCTAGAGTTCTTTGAAGATGGCGCCTTGTATTTATTTTTTTTTTAATTCCTCCAGAACGCTTCTATTTAGAAAAACAAAAACTGGTATGCTTATTTATCCTCCAGAGATGAATCGATTCCATCAATTGCGAATTTCTAGTACCGGTCATAGGCGTCCGTTTTGGGTAGGTCAACGGTTATTTTAAGGCATAACTTTTTTGTCTTTAACTTTTAAGCATTTGTGACACTAGATTATTAAATTTTCAGGTATTCCAGTACTAAAATGTACTCTTACTTTAAGTTGGTAGGATACACCGTTTTCTAGAAAAATCGATTTGTAAATTTTTCGTTTTTTCTTCATTAAAGTTCAATTTATTATGTACCTACTTATTTTTAGCGACGAAGTTGGCTTGGACTATCAAGGCATGGATGAAAATTAATTTAATAAATTAAAAACAAATTATTTATTACAATGGAACGAAACTAACAAAAAAAGAACAAGTATCAAAGGTAGATTGTTACAAAAGTTGCTCGATGTGATGACTATTAGTCTCTATGCATAAGTTTACCCTTTTGCTTAGAGAACGCCGAATTCTTGCAAAAATTCCAAAGTTATTTCTAAATTCGTTGCAAGCATCTTGTATCCTTAGCCAGAGTTGTGCGCGATTTTGTATCGGAACGGAATAAACAAATGCTTTTATGTATCCCCAAACACAATAATCGCAAGGATTCTAATCCGGCGAACTTGCTGGCCAAGCAACTGGACCGCCTCTTCCAATCCAATGGTCTTCGTAGTTATTATTTAGAAAGTCTCGTACATTCCTGCTAAAGTGGGCCGGACAGCCGTCCTGTAGAAACCATAAGTTTTGCCGAATATTTAAACGCACTTCATCTAACAAATCAGGTAAAATATTTTGCAGGAAATGTAAGTAATCAGCACCATTTAAACGAGCAGGTAATTCCACAGATCCAAGTAGATAATCGTCAACTACTCCTATCCAGACGTTTATGCTAAACCTATGCTGATGCTTAAATTCTTGAACAACGTGGGGATTGTCCCCAAAGTACGAATAATAATGTGCATTATGTACATTAAAAATTCCATTTTTTGAGAATGTAGCTTCGCCACCAAACAAAATGTTCCTGAAGAAATCTTCATCTTGATTTTTCTGATTTTGTAACCATCTAGCGAATTCTACGCGAGCAGGAAAATCTCCTTCTAGCAGTGCTTGCACCTTTGTAAAATGAAAAGGATATAAATTTTCTTTGTGTAAGATATTTCCTACGGAAGATTTTGAAATTGTGGGGTACATGCCAGATAGTCTTAGAACGCTAATTTCTGGATTTTCCTCAACTTCAATTAAAATAACATCTTCATGTTCTGCTGTTACATCATTATGTCTCCCTGCTTCATTATCTTTTTGGGACCACTGAACCTGTTTCTCTTAATCGTTGATGAAGAACTGTAAATGTTGAGTGAGTGGGATGCTGACGATTGGGAAATTTTTCAGCGTATCTACGTTGCGCCGCTCGAGCGTTACACCTCATTTCGCCATAAACTAAATGCATATCGGCGTATTCCTCATTAGTAAAAACCATTTTTTTAAAAATTGAAATCGTTGTGTTTGAATAACACAAAGTAAAAAATGAAAAGATAAACTTCCCGAACTGACAACAATTTGACAATAAAAAACGTAGGTTTTACTTCTGTTGGCAGTTCAGAGTTAACTATTGCAAAAAATAAAAAATTGAACTTTAATGAAGAAAAAACGAAAAATTTACAAATAGATTTTTCTAGAAAACGGTGTATCCTACCGACTTAAAGTAAGAGTATATTTTAGTACTGGAATACATGAAAATTTAATAATCTAATGTCACAAATGCTTAAAAGTTAAAGACAAAAAAGTTATGCCTTAAAATAACCGTCGACCTACCCAAAACGGACGCCTATGACCGGTACTAGAAATTCGCAATTGATGGAATCGATTCATCTCTGGAGGATAAATAAGCATACCAGTTTTTGTTTTTCTAAGTAGAAGCGTTCTGGAGGAATTTAAAAAAAAATACATACAAGGCGCCATCTTCAAAGAAATCTAGCTCCCTTAGGAAGCATTTTCGGACTAGGTGAATTTGGGTTTAATTGTCTTAAAATTATTTGAGGAAACTCCGGTCTTCGTTTGTCAGGAGAGTTTCTGGACACCCTGTATAATATAAATAAACATGTGTGAATATTTCACTGGCGCCTAGTATATTTCGTAGTAACAGTCACGTCTTTCCGATTGGAACCCGAGAAGTAAGAAGTCTCAATTTTTGGAAATCAACCGGCTGCGTATCCTAGTTGCGAAGATTAGTTGTGGATGGTGGCACATTTATTCTACAAACCACTATTCATAGCAATATGTAAACGACGCTTCAACATTTTGAGCTGTATTAGAAGATACATCCGTTTGAACAGATAAACGATGAACTGATGTATGTGGGTTTTCTCCGACAAGATTTTCTACGTTTCAACAATATTTTGCTATGTACGTGGTCTACCAGAACTTTTACCTTTTAACACAGATTCTGCAGCCCGAAACTTCTCCACGACTAGACGGATGTGATGATGTAAAATGGTATTGCCCATAACTTTATTAGGAAATTTCAAGTGAAACTGTCGCTTTTCCACGTAGGAATATTGCCATTCTCCTTTAACAAATTGTGCACTTCGGAAATATGCTTCAAGAATAAAAATATTTTCTCGCAATGTGTAGAATTGTGTGCAATTTGTATAAGAAAAAAATATATTGCTAGTCACAAAATGACATTAGATAAATACTTAGTTATAAATAAAAGGCAAATGGCTTATAGTAATTTGCAAGTAATAGTTACTCAGTGCCTACTAAGATGAAGTTTTTTTTTTAACACGTTGTATAAGCTTAGCAACCGATTTTATTGACATTAATACCTGAAGTCTCACTCACAGCTCTGTTATGCAAGCAATGAATTTTTCTTCCTTTGCATTTCTCGTATCTAGATTGTCATCGGCAGTTGTCAGTTTTCTCTTGGGCGCGAGTGCTAGGACAGCCTGTATAATGAAGATATTCGGACCCTTACATTTCTTAGATTATTTTACACACACATATTTTAAGTTATATTTTGTTAGTTTTGACAAATCTACACTTGTTTTAGATTAGATTACAATAATTAATTAGTATACCCAATACTTTTACAATTTAGTCGACTATACATCTAATTTATCCTTAAACGGATTCTTTGTCTGACGAGTTCTTACATAAAAATGGAAATAAATGTTGACCGTATATTCTGCAGTATTATATAATATTCCTTAACTGAGCATATTTTCGTTGATCGCGTACGAAGTGCTATTTTTACTGTCACGGTTTTTCCCAACCAGATACATCTGCATTCCAACCATGCACATTCTTATATTGCATCCCGTTTTCTTTATTTCCTATATTTCCAGAAATAGCTATTGTTTTTGTTCTGAACGAGTTCTATTGGAAATTCTACCAATGGCTTTGCAAAATGATTTATGAAATGTTATAATACATAAAAATAAAGTCAACGAATGCAGTTCGTGTCGAATAAATAGACAATATGTAGTACAAAAGCGTGATATATAGTCAATAATTTGATGCTCAAATCGCCGAAAGATAAAGCTTTATATAGTTTCATTCTGCATATTTCTTTCTTTATGTTTTCGTTTCAATGTAATATTATATCATTAATTATAAATTATTGTCTAATTAACTGTCATATATATCAATGTGGTTTTAAATTTGAAAAGATTTTTAAATTACAATTTTCAAATATCACTATTTGTTTAAGCGGAGATTTTTTTAATATCTACCTAGCCATGAAAAAATTAAACGACAATAACAAGCTCTTGCTGTCAAGTAGTTGTCACATTTGGATTTATAATTACCAAGTTTAGCCAAAATCTACAGAGATTTGAGGTATAAACATTTAATAAAAAATTAGTGAAATTCACTTAGAACATGGAATAGTTAGTGGATCATATGTAGAACAGCCAAATATAGCATTTCTTACAATACCTTTCCTTCATAGCTGGGAAGGTAAAAATTTTCCATCGTATACGAGTGCGATTCGTAAAGTAAGTTCCGTTGGTTGTTTAAAAAAACACCAATACCTGAAGAGGTTTTTATTATATACAAGTTAAAGCTACTACTTTCAGCTATTTTTCTATGTGGTTGCCATTAAGATTGAGATATTTGTCATAGCGATGAATCAGCTTTTTAATGCCCTCTTCATAGAACTCCACCTTAATTAAGTCATGTTGTAACACTGTCCTGCAGCTCTTCATCGCGCATAAAGTCTGCAAAAAGAGAGCTTTTCTTGTCCCAAAAGACCAAGTGACCAAGACTTTTCTCGCAGAAAAAATTTGACGGCACTTTAACGGTTTCCTCGTAGGCGACTTAGAGCAACCCCACTGCATTGACTATTTTTTCGTCTCAACGTTGACATAGGCGACACAAATCTCGTCACCTGTTAGATATGCCTTCACCTTCAACATCGTAACGTGTCAGAAAAGTTAGTGCCGATCCCATTCTCTTTGTTTTATGGTCTTCGGTAAGAAGTTTTAGTACCCATTGTGTAGAAAATTTGTGATAACCTAAATTGTTTAGTAACGACCTCGTACAAAATTGAACATGAAATTTGAGGGGAAAAGGGCACTCAGTTCTGTGATTGTGAATCGCCGATTTTCACGAAATTTTTCTTCGGCATTACCCACAAGTTTGATCGTCGCAACAGATGGTTTTGCGCTCCGTTTTTCATCATGGACATTAGTTCATACTTCGCGAAAGGTACGGTACCATCTTCTAACCGTACAGTCACTCATGACATTTTCACCATAAACAGAACAAAGTTCACGAGTAATCTCAGCAGCCTTAAGTAAGGCCCTTTGCACAGAGAAATCGGATCACAGTACGTAATTCACAGTCAGTGGGATTTTCAACTGCAGCAGCCATTTTAAACGCTCTAAATAGCACGAAAAGATGTTCGAACGATTCTCTCACTAGCACTGCCAGACTCACATTGAACCAGACTACACCACAGCGTTGCGATCGCGCCGATAGCCCCACTGCTCTGTTCACTGGACGGAAAGGGAACTTACTTTACGAATCTCCCTCGTATATGTAGATTTACTAACCGCCATGAATACATGAACCTTGGTATATTTTAATGAAATTTTCACGAAATATGTATTGTATTCGTATTTGTTTCGTCATAAAACGAAATATCTTATATTGTTTATATTTATATGTTAGATATAAGTAAATTTAGTATAAGAATTAAATTATAAAATTTCAAATTTTATAAATACTCAATAACTTACTTTATTTACATTTACATTTACTAATCTGTTTATTACCTCTTTTATACATTTAGACCGTTTCTTTATTGCCTAGGGTAATTAGTGAACAATTTCAATAGACTTTTCAACACCTGCTATTGTTAAGTATATTAAAGCCTATGAGCCTATTATACATTAATATATATAATAGGCTCAAAATGTCCAAATATACTTGTATCATAAAAATCTATTATTGATGAACCGATCAGATAGAAATACATGAAGAAGATTTGTGACACCCTATTAATACGTAATTAGGAATTATATTTTATTATTATATTTATTTATCAGTAAGATCTTAAGACTATCGGAAACATTGGGTATTGCTTTCACCTAGATACAATTTCTACAAGTAATGTAGGTGAATTCCACAACAATGACGTAAAACACAAACACAAATTTTAGTTATGTTAAGGTAGGGGTAATGATATATTTTATATATACTTGTAACGCAACAAATATAGACATTCATTGACATTCTCACTGCGTCTCCTGATCCAGCAGTATTCCAGTTGAGAGAACTTACGACGAAATATCGTATCGACGAAATATCGTCAAGCGAAGCCGGAAGCAATGGCCGGGCGAATTGTTACATTAACAAAATTAATAGTGAATCCCAATATGGTTGAGCGCTGGCCACCTGGAATGCTTGAGCAAACACAGTCAATAATAGATGAAACTCACAGCGAAAGTGGCGTATAACAACTTCTACGGAAATCACCGAGTTTCTTCGTAGTAGACCCGGATCAACCGAAAATACAAGTCAGGATAACAGAAAACAATACCGAACCGCTCAAAGAAGAAAAACAACACCGCCGAACACAGAACAAGAAACAACCTGAAAACAAAACTTATGACTTTATATATCCGAAATTTACAAAGAAGCCGAAAACAGACGAAACAACTATACCGATCGAAACAAAAAATTCGAAATTCATACAACGCCCTCGAAACCAAAACCGAGGAAAAAATGGAAGAAGAAACAACCGAATTCACCCCACAACCATCAACATCAGACAGCACACCCAGGGTAAGTGACAAAACAAACACCACACAAAACACAAACACCGAAACACGCAATACACAACACAAAATCGCACCTATAATAATAACAGAAAAAGACAAATGGGCACATATACGACTAATACTCAAAACACACAATATTAACACCGTACAAAACAAACTTGTGAAACCTGGTATTCACATCGCACCGAAGACTGACGAAGACTACCGAAAACTTAAACACATACTCGACAAAGAACATATACAATTTTACACTTTTCAATTGAGAAGCGAAAAAACACTAAAGGTAGTTATGCGAGGCATTCCTACCTTTATCACAGACACTGACATTACAGACGACTTGACTGACAAAGGCTACGCGACATTAAAAATCAAAAGAATGAACGGCAAACACGGTATACCGGCACCACTTGTATTAATCGAACTAACGAGACAGTACAAATCTATTTATAACATACACGACTGCTGCGGACTCGCAATTAAAATCGAACAATTAAACAAACGGACAGACAGTATACAATGCCACAAATTCCAGAATTTCGGACATCACCAAAAAAACTGTAATGTAAACTACAAATGCATGAAATGCGGAGACGAACACTCGACACACCTACGTACAAAGACGAAAACAACCCCACCAAAGTGTGCAAACTGCGGTGGTCCTCACCTATCCACATTCATAAACTGTCCTAACAACCCAAACAACCCTGCAAACAAAACCACACCCAAACCTAAATACATACCAGCACCACCTCCAACAACTAATCCCTGGACACAAAAACAAAAAAAACACAACACTTAACGCAGTTGACGAATTAGCACTTGCCTTAGGCAATATGCTAATAACATTACACTCGACAAACGCAACAAAAGAACAGATACAATACTTCGCAACGCAAACACAGACATAACAACAGCAAACATTAAATACACACATAACTGAAACTCAAAAAAAAAATCCGATGATGACCAGTAAACGAACACATATGACTTAAACACAAAAAAGCGACTAACACACAGACTACACACACACACAACACAGGACCGCACAAAAACACACGATTATTTATTAATCAGACACAAACACGTCACAACCCTGGGAGATACGAAACAGTGGAGTGGAAATGGAGGCAACTTCGACCACAAAACAAAATTCCAAGGACTCATATACAAATATAGATATTCATTCATTAGACAATATACATTAATACATTTTACAACATTCATACAATATACAACAATCAAGCAATATAGAATTAAGTTTAAGTTTACATTAAGTGCTACATTGTGATAATTATCTTACGAAATTAGGTTCAAGTGTTTTTTGTAAAATAAATCAAATATTCAGAAAACACACCAACTTTCAATATAACTGCCACCGACCAAAAGAAATAACCAGCTTATACGGAAGTTACGCCCCGTGAGCGGTGGGTCAAACACAAAATTATATATGGTCCTTCGTGAATCGAGTAAAACGCAACATTCAGTACTTTGACCAAATATAAGATATACATGGTCCTTCAAACTCTTGACGAAAGAAGGAAATGAACCAAAACATATCCATTAGAAGATGGCTACCGTGTATAAGGAAGATAAATAGCTATTTCGAGGACTTGGATTCATCGATCTGCAATGAAGGCTTTACTAATTTGGAATAAGTGCGTTGAGCGAGCAGGAGAACATATTGAAAAATAAGATGTTTTTTGTAAAAAAAAAACTTGCGTTTCACGTAGTTTCCCGATCCACCCCCGTATATGACTATTTTTTACGAAACTTGTGGGATAGAATAAGAAGGTAATTGGTAATTGTATTGTAAGTTACCGAATCACATTTAAAACTTAGTTTCGTGTAATCTTGCATTACGTTAAGATTTTTGAGAATATTTTACATTTTAAAGTTGTAGATCTTTCCGCAGTTACATATATACAAATTAATCTTGTGTTCTTTCTTGTTGACTGTTCGTTTTCTACTTTGATTCTTCATTAATTTTCAAGCGTAAAAGCTCGATTTCGTATCCTTAACAAATTATTTTTGCATATAGTATCATTTCAATCGGGAAATCTTTACATTAAAATTAATGGCCGAGTCCTAACAACGATTTATCACGACCCACCGGCAGATTATTGTTTTAATGTGTCGTGCATAAATCTCTTTAATTAATTATGCCGTGGCAGATCACCGACCATAACATATTATTTACTGTGGTCGAATTTGAACTGGAAATGGTAATTAGCACATAAAATTGAAAATGATAATCTACATAATGGGAAATACGAAACATCCTATGTGTTATCTACTCGACGATTGCATAAATAATTATTATTGGAAACGTATTTCGTTATGATTTTACTAGAAAGTGTTTAGTATATACGAGAGGGCGTATTTTTATGTTATCTGCCTCGCCATGAAAAAAGCACATAAGAGAACAAAAAAAAATATTTTTCTACATAACTCCCTTCAACACTAATACACTTATTCCATCTTTTTTCCAGTTGCCCCATACCCTCAGAAAAGAATTGCTTCGGTAACCCGCAAAATATTCTTCAACAGCTTCTTTGAGTTCTTCATCAGAAGCAAAACGCTTTCCCCTGAGATGCTTTTTTAAATTTTTGAATAAAAAGAAGTCTGACGGAGCTCGGTCGGGGCTATAAGGTGGGTGCCTTAACTCTATAAGCCCACAATCATTGATTATCCGCTGAACTTTGTTTGCCTTATGAAGCCGACAATTGTCGTGCAGCAACAAGTTTTTTTTGTGGATAAGAATGCGGGCGTTTTTCCTCCAGAGCAGTTTTTAAATTTTTAATTGTGTTTCCGTAGGCCTCTCCATTTATGGCAGACCCTCTAGGCATATATTCAATAAGCAAGACTCCTTCAGCATCCCAGAAAACAGTTGCCATCAGTTTTTTTCCAGAAAATTGTGTCTTGGCCTTTTTTGGTGGTGGAGAGCCCTTATGAACCCACTGCATGGATTCTTGTTTAGTAGGAGGGTCCCAGTAATATACCCAAGTCTCATCCCCGGTGATAATTCGAGATAAAAATGTTTTGTCCCTCTCCAACTTGACCAAATTTTCTTGAGAAACTTCTTTTCTGTACAGTTTTTGTTCAGGTGTAAGCAATCTGGGTATCCACCGTGCAGACACCTTCTTCATACCCGAATCGTCATGCAAAATTTTGAGGACACTTGTTTCGGATATACAGACTTCATTGGCAATGACAGAGATCTTTACACGCCGATCTTTCAGTACCAAATTTTCGACTTTTCGCACAATGTCTTCAGTTCGAGCTTCAATGGGTCGTCCAGACTTTGGGTCATCATTGATTGACTCTCGGTCGCATCGAAAGAGTTTAGACCAATATTTTACTTGGAAATAAGATGGTGTATCTTCCCCATACACAGCAACCATTCTTTCATGAATTGCTTTTGGACCATTGCCTTCTTTTATCAGGAACTTTATTACGCTGCGATGTTCAACCTTAGTTTCACTCATTTTATCGAGAAATAGCCCGTCTCAAATCTCTATAAACAGCACAAACTAAACACAACTTAGGACATGTACTTCTAACAGTGACAGCAATTTTTCAATAATTTGTTTGACATCGTCACTCTTTTGTTTCATGGCTAGGTAGACAATATAAAAATACGCCCTCTAGTTAGGTTTGTCGGAAAGTTTTATTGTATCGTGTAAATGAAATATATGGTAATTTAGAACATATTTATTTAAAAAAATAATGTTAAATCTGCCAGGCAGTTGATTTATTTATTACCTCAAAATCCGAATAATGTACCTTTCATTTATGTAACAAAGAGTTGAATGTTGAATTTGGTGGAGGTTACGTCAACTACAACCCCCCACCCTAAATATCTGGACGTAACGTTAGACCGTATCTGACATTCGGGCAGCACCTTCACAAAACTAGTTAAAACGTGAAGACCATCAATAAAAGATCGATAATTCATGGAGAGACCTCGCAAACAACAGTCATTGCATTTACTACTCCCGTGCCGAATGCTGTGCTGTTTTCTGTTATCGAAGCTCTCATACCAAGCTAATAGAATAAATGAGTATCGTCACCGATACAGCCGGTACTGTTAGGTCCATTCCTAGTCTCTAGCTACCGATTCTTTCTAACATTGCCCCACCGGATATCAGACGTCTCACTGCAGCACAGAATGAATGGGATAAAATTACCAACAACATTGATCTTCCTATAAACGATGATATGGAGGGTATCCCCACGACCCGACTGAAATCTAATAGATCAATTTGGCTGGATGGGAAGTTCAATATGAGTGATTACTGGATAATCCTCCTTGAACAACAGCCTGAATTGGGGAACGGAGATTTAATTTGTTAACCTTCCCACGTAATTAAATAGGTTCCGAACAAGCCACGGTAGATTTAGATATTTGTGTATAAATTATTTTTATGACCTTCTTTTTGTCATAAAAGTGATTTGCACACTAAATTCCTGTTTTATTTTTTATATTTAACGGCGCTTCTCATTCGAGAATTACAACTTTGCTGAAGAGCTGCAAGCTTTAGACGAATATTATAAGAAATGGCGCTTACAACCAAACCCTTCAAAATCTGAATCATGCGCCCTTCATTTGTGTAATAAAGAAGCCAACAGAGAGCTGAATGTTTAATTTGAAGTAGTCGGATCAACCATCATTCCCACCCCAAATAGTTGGTCGTACCGTTAGGCCGGTCTCTGACATTCAAGCAGCACCTCTATAAAGCTAGTCAAACAGTGAAAACTCGCAATAATATATTATATAAACTTGGCACCAATTCATGTGGAGCGCTGGTTACTCTTCTGCTGATACTGTGCTGCTGTCACGAAACTAACCTAGCGATACAATGAGGATCTTCACCGATACTGTTAGATCCACACCTAGACTCTAGCTACCTGGATCACTGGATACTTTGGATTCTTTCTAACATTGCCCCGCCGGATATCAGACGTCTCACTGCAGCACAGAACGAATGGACTAAGATTACCGACAACATTGATCGTGTATTTTCGTTGGAGAATATTTCGAAAAAATCAAATAAAATATCTGTTACCATGCAACGGTTTAGAGTATACATACCGGGTGTCCCATGACATGACTGCCACAGTTTAACGATGTGTTACTTCTGAAGCAATTTCAAGTTAAAAATGTTTAACGAACATATGCCCAAAACTCTAGTTACTGAGCTGCAAGCATATGAAGTTTTAGATAACCCTACTAAATATTTTGTGCCGCTACAAAAAAAATCTGATTGAAAGTAGTTTAAAAATAAGTCGCTTTATTGAATTAGTTGTTCAAAATGTGCACCCACTTGCTTGCAAAGTCTAGTTCTTCTTAGAATTAAAGAGGTACCTCTGCTAACAGTATGAGGATCAGCAGGAATAATTTCTGCGACATCCATAATCCTGGCAACAAGTTGATTTTTTTGCATAAACCAAATTTTTCCCATAAAAAATGGTATAGAGCATTTAAGTCTAGTGACCTTGTTGGCCAAGCAACTGTTGAACCTTTTCTAATCTAACTATTCGTGTAATTTTTTCTTCTTATGCTTATGTTAGGCCATCGCATGTTATTACAGTGCACTTTCTTGGGACGTCGATTGCCAGCTATCTTCCCACTTTTTTGGAAGTCCTCCTACTGGTCGTCTTTCTGATGGTTTTCCATCTCTCGCAATTTTTGCTATTCTTTCTCCGTTCATTCTATTTACATTTTACGTGATAGATCATAATGTTCTCATTCCTGTTGTTCTCAGAATTCTTTTGGTTTATGCGGTATCTGCCACTGCTTCGACTGCATACGTTAAAAGCAGTCTTACGCAAGTGCTATAGATGAGGATTTTACTTTCTAAACTGGCGTTTTGTTTCTCCACACCACGTCCTTCAGGCATCCTGAAACTTTCGCCGCTTTATTAACTTGTTTACGTACTCCTTCTTTTAGGTTACCGTAACCGGATATTTCTACGCCTATGTATTCGATTCTCATTACTTGTTCTACACATTTGTCTTCATTATTATTTTACATCTTGTCGGCTCTCTTGCTGCTACCATACTTATAGTTTTCTCTATTGATATTTTCAGGTTGTAGCTTTCTGCAGTATTTGTAAATTCATGCACCATTCGTCGCATATCGTCTTCATTTTCTCCAATAATTACCGCATCGTATGCGTAGCATAGTATGTTTATCCAATTGTTTCCCAACCGGTATCCTATTCCTTTTGTTTTGTCGTTTTTAATCATTTGGTCCATTATTATGTTGAACAGCAGTGGGCTAAGACTATTCTCTTGTCGGATTCCCAATTTGATGATAACTTTCTCTGATAATTCGTTATTGATTTTTACTAGCGGTGTTTATATCTCTAATAATGCATGTGTAATTTTGTTTAAGAAAATCTATAACTTGTCTACCAAAGTGTGGAGGTGCGCCATCGTACTGTATCGACACTCGCCGCCTTACATTAAGAGGAACGTGATCTGGAAATGTTGGAAAGTAATTTTCCAGGAAACGTAAATAACGAGCGACTATGAGACATTCTTCGGTTATAAACACACCAGTGAGAAGGTCGTCAATAATACCACACCAAACATTTACCGAAAATCTATTTTGAAAATGGAATTCCCTATTTGCTGAGGATTTTCAGGTGAGATATGGTACGGGCACAAACCAAAATTGTATAAAGTTCTCCAAACTCATGCGGCCTACGTTAGGTCTGTTAGATATTCTTCAGACACTAGTTGGAATTTGAGCGTCAGCCATATTAAGTATTGCTTCTTTATGAGCATATTCTTGTTGCGCAGTACGTTCGGAAGGTCACATGACAGAATGGTACGCACCGAAATGGTACACCTAAAATGGTACGTCCAAAATGGTACACAACAAAAATGGTACAGTAATGAAATGGTGCACGCCTAAGAGGGTACATTACAAAAACGGTACTTTACAAAAATGGTACAGTACCAAAATAGCACATGTTAAAATGGTACTGGACAGGAATTTATTGAAATACACAGTATACAAGAACAAGTACAATTAAATGTTACAATATTATTAACAACTTTACAAATGGGGAAGATGTACAATAGGAATATTAATACACCTACTATAATTAAATATAAGAAATATGCTCCAAAAAAGTCACACGATTTTCTGGCCTATAGGTTCCTACTGCATTAGCAATTCTTTGTTTGATATCTACATATTTTGCACGTTTGGGTAACCTTTGTCCTGAGATATACTGCACATAATTGTACTGTTGAAAAGAAAGCTCTTTAATTAGCCCATCAAATAATTTCCACACCGTAGGATGGCTACATTGGAAAAGAGACTGCAGGCCGTAATGCCACCCTTCAACAGCATTGGTGCTGCGTGCAATGCCGTCACCTGCAGAATTGTGATGGTTCCATAAATTTGGTGGAAAAAGGGCAGGTCTATAATTATTGATGCCTCTCATTTGCGTACCCCGAATATACGTGTTTTCGAAATACGCGAGTAACTCTCTAATTGGTTCTTCATGGTCTTCATCATTGTCTAACAATTCAGCTACTTGAAAAAAACCTTCCAAAACTTCTTCTTCCGGCAGCATAGACAGTGCAGGTAACATTTTTACTTTCGTTGAAAAATTTTCATCGGTTTCATATAAATTTTTCAAACCCAATGTTGATACTTTTCTCATAACTGATTGCGTCAGATGAAAATAACAGCCCCTTGTTTCAGTGTTTCTGTACATTTGGCGAAGTGCTTTCATTGCTGCACTTTCAAAGTCCGTTAATACTGTTCTAGGATTTGCTTCAGGAACAATATCATGCACTGCGTTTAGCATTTTGACATAAATTCTTTGCTCTTTTCCTGGTAAAAGAGCAAGAATACAAGGAAGGGCCGTACCATCCAGTTGGATGTGAATGCTATACAGCTGATAATAAATTTCTGGGACCACTTTGAATGTTCCATCAGCTAGCCATACGTCGTTACTAACAAGAAGATTAGTCAACGTTCTATGCCCAAGTAGAATAATACGTTCCGGATCATCTGAGCCTGAATCGTGCAAAATCCATTGTTGATATTTTTCAGGAATGTCAAAGTTTCTGTTTTGTGGGTTAGGTGCTATTGGTCCTGACGTTTTGGCTTTTTTATATTGTAGTCGGCGATATAGTGATCTGCTTTTCGGCAATGTAACTTTAACGCCTGTAAAATAATATAAAAAAATTAGTATTTAGAGGCTAAGTCCGAAATTTTAATTATTATCAATTTAGTGAAATATTCCTATTCAATACACATTTGTGTATAAACGCAAACTACGAACACTATTTATTTATTTTTACTAGAAATAACGAACTGTATTTCAAGTCTCAACATTATTTCCTATATACATACGGCAAAATGTACCGGTTATAGAGAAGTGAAGTTAATAAATTAAAAAAGTAAAATACATACCTTCTTCCACATTCAGAACCGCTTCAGCAATCACTGCTTTAGGTGTAGCTCCTGGTTGAGTGATTGTTTGTTTCATCTCATTTACTAATTTATGTGCTTTTGCATGAAATATTTGGGTACCATGCGAATGTTCCGAATCACTATTTTTGATAATATTATTTCCCTTTGTTATAATCGACGCACGACACTTCATAGTTCTATGTTTCGAGCACCTCCAATGTATAGTACCAGAAACTGTTTCACGATGCCGATAGAACTCATTGTTTTTATAAATTATAATTGTTGCCCCCTTATTGCTTACACCGTACTGAAAATTCATGATTTTTATTGAGGTTCACAGTTTGGAAATCAAAAATGAAATAATAGTTTTTGGAGGAAAACCACTGCTTTATATAGTATAGGAACCCATAGGTAATTTCGTCACAACGGCAAAAATGACTCTATTGATGGACAGTCATTAACGCAGGAAAGCTTAAGCGGCTTAAGGGATAAAATAGCCGTGCAGATGAATGGCCTAAATTGAAAACAAATTTGACGATTGCTTATATATTATATAGGTATAAAAGATTAATTCATTACCTTAAGAGATAAGAGATATTAGCCTTAGTCATTACTTGGAAATACATCAGTGTTACACGTTACATATATTTGTGTTTTATCGATTTGTACTTGGTTTTCGTATTTGACATTTGCATTGGATTAAATGTACCATTTTCACCATGTGTTATTTTTGTAGTGTACCATTTTATCAGTGCACCATTTCCGGCACGTACCATTTTAGGGATGCACCATTTCGGTGTTGTACTCTTTTAGTGCTGTACCATTTTGGGTGTCCCATTTTAGGTGAACCATTTCGGTATGTACCATTCTATCGTGTCACGCGTTCAGAAGTAGCTGCAGGAAACCTACCTGTTTTTCTTAAACATCGATGGACATTGCTAAAAACAGTTCTACAAGGCACTCTACGAGTGGGGGGAGGGGAGGGGGGGGGATCGCCGACGATATTCATCGACTGCCGCTCGTCCATTTCCATTACACAATCCATGAACAAAGTGAATAAATAGCGTATTTTTCATTCGAAAAAGTGAAATCAACTGCGGTACAAAATTCCTGTAGAGTTATCTAAAACTTTTGAGTTTTGGACATTATTATTGGAGTATTAGACATTTTTAACTTGAAATTGCTTCAGTAATACATTCTTAAGCTGTGGCAGTCATGTCGTGGGACACCTTTATGTACATAATATTGCTTCTCTCAATATTTTACTTTTGAGATCGTCTGATTCTATGTCTATCTAGGCTTACCTTTCTTCTCATTTTTTTTTTGTATTTTTGTTCCGTCCAATACGGCTAACCTATATTGTCTTTTCCATTTTCAGTAGGGCAGCCATCATCCCAGTTGTCTTTCTTCTGAATATTCTTTATCTTATGGTTATGTTTCTTATTTCATCTATCCTTGTAATTTCGTTTGATAGTATCCCGTTATATATTTCTAATAAAATGTAATCATTAAATGACTCGAAAAGAAATTATATACAATCTTTAACACGCACCAAAAACAAAAAATAAAATAGAATTAGCACAGTAGTGTTTACAATGACAATCATAAATTTAAGTTCTTCGAATAAAAACGTCCATTAAATATAATAAATGCAAAGCCCAAAACCAATAGTTCAATATTTGATCGAAGAATTATGGTATTGAAACAGCATAAGCATAATAAATGAATAATTAAGAATACTTTCACGTTTACCCGTATTTAATTATGCTTATTGAAAATGTAAAGCAAATGGTAAATACAGCGTTGCATTAGGCAACCCGTTTTCAGTAATATATTAATTAGTACGCAAACATGTTTGCTGTGTGCGTACCTGAATTTAAATTGTTTTGCCAATATAGATCTACGAATGGAACAATAATTCATCCTATGCAAAGCGGGTTCAAATTATACTTCAGGCGTTTGTGCTCTTATTAGTAAACGGTAACAATGTACCAGTAGAGAGAAAGGCTTAATTAAAATAATATTTTCATTTTGGAATAGTTTTAGTTCGATAGGTAGTTTATTTAGAATCAATGTGAATTCCATGAACTAAATGTGAATTTCTCTAAACATTGAAACGGAGCAAATATTATGTTAATTTTCTATTGGCGTTTCTCTAATTTATTCTAATTATGTGGATATTTTATATTTCGAAGTCATCCAATATTACGAATGAAATTTCAGCTGTAGTCTATTTACGATTACAGACGAGGCACATCATAAGCATACGCCATAATTGCGTCACACAGCGTTGATAAGTTTTGTTTATATTTTTCCATTTAGGTTATGGTTGATCAATTTAAATGAAAGCAAACTACATAAAAAGAGTAACACGTATAATGACAGTTGTGACATAACATTCTGACGACGTTGTGAAAGGTAGGTAACATAATATACACGCTTAGTTTTGTATAGCGACAAAGAAAGAAAGGGGTGACAAATATATATGAGTGATGCCTTTATACAAAAAATTGCGGTCCAATGTTCACATATTAACGAGAAAATGATTTTTTTTATTCGAGTCTGGTCGTGTCGCAGTTAATATATGCAGCAATGTGGGAATCAACCGCTACAAATAACGCTGCGATTTACGTATAGTATAGATAAAGTCTTCGCTGACTAGGTGCGTTCGCAATGGCATCCTATACGAATATCGACTATACTAATATGATTTTAATTTATAAACGAAACAGGACAAAATAGTCTTGTAGCAAAAAATTTTACACGGAACGTTTCTCGACGCTTTCCATCATCTAAAACAATTGTGAGAGCCATGTATCGATTTTGGGGTACAGGACCAGTAATTCCACGTTTCGACTGTTACGGCCGGCAAGGATTACGCAAAGTGCAACAAGCAGAAGTGAATATTTTAAATATCATTGAAGCGGATTCCAGGATAAGTACGACAGCTCTAACACGGGATGGAATGTGTCTCAAACTACGGTGCACCAAATTTTGGAAACTAATTTACTAATTCATCCGTATCATATTCAACGCCTCCAACAGTTAACGGAATTAGATTTTCCCCGCCGGGGTTACCTTCTGTGAGTGGTTTCAACACAGAGAAGTTTATTCAGTAATTCTCTTTGCCGACGAATTATTTTGTCATGTTCCGCCTACATCGGTATTTATCAGTATCACCACAAATTTAAAGAACAATATATATATATATATATATATATATATATATATATATATATAGTAAATTCATATTTTGTATTCTCTTGATAAAGGCGTACACAGCCGAAACATGTAGAGTTTTTTAAATACATATATTTTGAAGTAATATACAGACCTTTAATCGCCTACTGATTAGGTTTACCATATCATACCAAGGTCACGAAGTTATTATATATATATATATATACAGTGTCCATAAAGTATGGACACAAGCCCGTAATAACATTATTGTGCATTATTTGACAAAATGCGAAGATATATCGATTAATGTTTTTTATTTGCCATATTTAGATGCTACTATTTTGTTTTTTCCGTCGACCTTGAATAAGTTATGACGTCATTAATAATTTTTTTAAATGTCAACTCCATTTTTTTTTTGTGGATTTTGGAAGCTTTTACAATTCTTTATTCGATGATGTAAAAATTTTGGTATGTTACATTAGAAAATTTTTGAGTAATCATTTGCGTCCATAAAGTATGGACACTAGCCCGTAATAACGTTATTGTGCATTATTTGACAAAATGCAAAGATATGTCGATTAATGTTTTTTATTAGCTATATTTAGATGCTACCATTTTGTTTTTTTCCGTCGACCTTGAATAAGTTATGACGTCATTGATAATTTTTTGAAATGTCAACCCCATTTTTTTTATGGATTTTGAAAGCTTTTACAATTCTTTATTCGATGATTTAAACATTTTGGTGTTAGTGTTACATTAGAAAAGTCTATGCGACACAACCGGAAAATTTGGACGTTTTACGACAACGCATCATCTACGAAACTAGACTAATCACTCCCGAAATATTACAGAATGTACGAAATGGAATTTATCATCGCTTAGGATTTTGTCAACAAAATGAAGGAAAACATTTTGAGCATTTGTTATAAATTTGATACTGAAAATGTCAAAAATAAAACTTAGAATTACAACCCAGTTTACTCATAAATTTTCTAATGTAACATACCAAAATTTTTACAACATCGATTAAGAATTGTAAAAGCTTTCAAAATCCACAAAGAAAAAGTGGTTTGACATTTAAAAAAATGTCAATGACGTCATAACTTATTCAAGGTCGACGGAAAAAATAAAATGGTGGTATCTAAATATAGCTAATAAAAAACATTAATCGACATATCTTTGCATTTTGTCAAATAATGCACAATAACGTTACTACGGGCTTGTGTCCATACTTTATGGACACAAATGATTACTCAAAAATTTTCTAATGTAACATACCAAGATTTTTACATCATCGAATAAAGAAGTGTAAAGGCTTTCAAAATCCACAAAGAAAAATGGGGTTGACATTTAAAAAAATTATCAATGACGTCATAACTTATTCAAGGTCGACGGACAAAACAAAATGGTAGCATCTAAATATAGCTAACAAAAAACATTATTCGATATATCTTTGCATTTTGTCAAATAATGCACAATAACGTTATTACGGGCTTTTGTCCGTAGTTTATGGACATAGTGTATATATACATATATAAAAAATTAATTTAAATTCGGGTAAGCGGTCAATTAATAAAAAAAAAAAAACTCCTTTATTAAATAACCCTATATTTTGCAACAGACTTTGTGGCTTCTTCTGGGGTAAAAAATGTAGAGTTGAAGAAAATATAAAATTAACGTACAAAATATAAAAATGATTAATCATTTTGATCGAAATTTTCTTGTGCCTGAAATGGAAGAGCAATGACTAGAGGAAATGTGGTTTCAGCAGGATGGGGCCACATTCAATTATTGAATGACGTTTTTCCACCAAGACTAATTTCGCGAAATGGCGATTTAGCATGGCCAGCCAGATCTCCGGATTTAGCTGCACCTGACTTTTTCTTTTGGGGTTTTTTAAAATCAAAAGTTTATGTGAATAAGCCCCAAACGATTCAACATCTTAAAGAGAATATTCGTCAAGAAATTGAAGAAATTCAGCCCGAGATGTTGCAGGATGTCATGAAAAATGCCTTAAAGGGAGCCGAAAGTTGCATAGCGAATCGCGGTCACCATTTAGCCGATATAATTTTCCAATCATAACAAAAAAAAATGTAAAGAGCAAATAAACTTTTTATGAAAACCAAACTTACTTATCTTTTCTTTCAACAAAGTTATAGGCAATCAAAATGATAGCGGGACTTTAGCCCCACCCGTTATATATATATATATATATATATATATATATATATATATATATATATATATATATAAATGTATAAATGTAAAATGCAACTATTTGTACGTAGAAAAATATGCTGATACTGAAAATTATATAAAAAACATAAACACCGAAAAAAAGTAACGCCACGAAAACTCGACCAAAACATGGCAAAATATAATTTAAAGGACTTTTATTTGAAGAAAATTTAGATTAGAACAGTTTTTAAATAAATAATGACATTATTCTATACTTTTGCCGGACCATGTATTTATATTCTATCTAATTATAATTATAATTTTTTTAAATTAATTTGTGTTTTATAGAATACAATTGTATTTATCTTATCCTGATTGTTTCAAAATTATCATTTGGCCTTATAACTTTCTGAATATATATAGCTAGTGATGTTGGCCATAACCCTTCTGCTAGCCTTGAGTGATTTTCGTAATAAATACTTAACATATTACGATATTATTCATTGTTGAATCAAGCCATTGTCCCTGTAAATCATATACTTTATATTCAAGTAATGCGAATTTGATTGATGTAGTAATATAGTTCAGTATACAAAAAGCACTTGAGACCACGAGGCATTTCTTATTGGAAACTTATAACACTTCAACGAAGATATACGCTCTTGTTTTATTCGCCTATTCCCGTAGGGTAGGTTCTCAGGATTTATTTCTATTCTTAAAAATGATATAACAGTTTTACGATGCATGGATGAAATGATTAAATGTAATCCTTCGGAGAGTGATGTAGAACCATTTTTTTACATACATATATTACATATCGATCGACGTGGGTTTTTATCCAGAACATTACACCATCGGCGCTTATTGTGTGTTCCTGAATTAAAAAAATTTAATTTGTGTTTCCAATAATGGCAATGCTGCTTTTCTTTTGTGCTTTTGTTAGTATTCATAGTATATAGTCCTGTGGGTATTCGAAACATTACAAACTTTTAATTTAGGAAAAAAATGCAATTCCTAATATATATATATATATATATATATATATATATATATATATATATTTAGTGTTTAAAGAATTTTGTTTTTCTTTTTTATTTTATTGGCCGTGTTTTAATATTAAAAATAATAGATTTTTATTGGTTTTAGCGACCTTTTATTGAATTTAGATGTTTGTGTGCGACGTTTCGACTTTTATCAATTCAGTCTTTTTCAAGCGTCTGGAAACAAGAATCATTACAATGAACATGAGAACTGTGTTTGTTTTGTGTGATATAACAATTAAATTAACAATTTTAAATTTAAAATTATATTAAGAAATGAATTACGAATTAGGTTAGCGTTTTACGTTGAAAATTAAATAACATTAAATTAAAATAGCTTAGAATGGTAGGGGGACATTAATGTGATTAATATCTGTATGAATTAATTGGAGACTTAACAATTATTAACAATTTTAAGTTTAAAATTAGATTAAAAAATGATTACAAATTGAGTTAACATTTAACGTTGAAAATTACATAAAATTAAAATAAAAATAGCTAAAATGAACAGGTAGGGGGTATTTTGTCATTTTAATTAATTTATTGATCATGAATTGTTTAAGGATAAGATTTGTTTTCTCAAAATACACTACTTCTGATTTTGATATTGTAGGTTATAATTAAAAAGTCATTGCATGGATTATATCAGAATGATACTGCTTTGCAAAATGTATATATTTTTTATCAAGTAAATCTATTTTGCTTTGTTGACGTTTGAAATATTTTTTTCATGTAAAATTATAACAAATGCATGGTCACATATTTGTATTCTACATTAAACAATCAAACCTACTAGTAAATAAAATATTCTGTTACATATTATATTTTACAATTCCGCTTTTGTCATTTATACTGATATTTTAAATGGAAATGAATATAGAAATTCATAATTAACGCGATTTTAATAACCGAATTTTCCAACGAAGTGCTTAACAGTGTCATTAACTTTAATAAAGTATTGTTTCAATTATAAGGGATCGCTTATTTCCTTCAATTTTCAACGTTTGCCGGAGACAGAACCAAAAGAGAAAGTATTTCGCATAAAATGATAATTTCCGTTTCATTTTTCCTTCCTTCGCCAAAGAAAAACAATTCATAAAATTACGTCTGGTCTTCTATTATTTCGAGTTCATATTTAAGGCGACAATTAAGCTCATTTACGAAATATGCGTTGGATATTAGAATAAAATTATCAGTAGGGCTTTAATCTGATTAGTTAAAATAATGAAAACGATTACAATAAAATTTAATTTATTTTTATTTATTTTTTACTGGAATTACAGTCATTTTATTTAACGAATATTAACATTAAATATTTATTTAAAATATACCTAATTTTTAGGTTGTGCATTTCATGGAAAAATTGATAAAAATTGCCCTTGATAATTAAATAAGAACTACCTGGTAAGAATGTAGGAGAGATGAATATTCTAAGAAATGTTATTGCATTGTATCACACATTTCTAGTTTTTTCTAAAGGTAATTGCTTACATAATATTATAACGTATGGTTAAGCAATTTATAATAATATTGTTGTTTCGAGATTTCTTTTTACGTCAAATCCATGTTACGATTGTTTATTTAAGGGTAGGTATTATAAACTACTATATTCTGTAGATTGAATTTACTAAGGAAGTAATTTGATTTATCCATAGATTTGGATTATTGCGAGGGTGGTTCGATATATAAGATCTCCAGCCCTATAAAATAAGAATAAGAAAAGGCAAAATAATAAAACCGATCTCAAAATATTAATTATTTATCTACGATCATGTAAAAAGTGATAGCTTTTTGCATGATTTTCAGTGTAAAAAGTAAGCATTTATTGAACCCATGCAATAATAGTAGTTTATACAACGAGTCAATAATGACGGTTATTATTCCCGAGAGCTGAATTTACGAACCGAGCCGCGAAGCGGCGAGGGAGTAACTCAGCTCGAGGGAATAATAGTCATTATTACGAGTTAGTATACAGTACTGTATTTACGACTAATTGAAAATTGCTAAGAGAAAAACAAACATTATACTATAATATCGACACATTTGACAATTAGAATATCCGGGCTTGTTTATCGTTACTATGGTAGCGCTGGTAAGACTATGTTTTATTGGCGTAAAGCAGGGAATAATGAGATATAAAGTTATCATTATTCCCTGGATTACACCAATAAGAACGGTCGCATTTCATTATTCCCTGCGGGAATTATGAATCCCATTATTAACTAATAATCACTAATATTACGACCCGAAACGGAGCGCGATAATTACTCAGAGCAATGTCTCTTGTTGTTCGTAATGTTTTCTACAATCACTTAATAAAATAAAACTATTTTAAATCATTAACTTTATTGTAACATATTTATAAGAAATAAATAAAACAGTAGACTCTTATTGGCATTTTTTGTAATCTGGAAACTGAGAGTGCAGTTTGTACACTCTTTAATAATAATTCCTGATCCCGTTGGAATATTAGGGCTATATTCTGATATGGTAATGTAATGGTTTGTCTTTTCGGGTTCTTAAATAAAACTAACAATAACTTTAGACACACACACTATATTAATATTAAAACGTATAACAATATAAAACTAACTATTAACAATAATAAGTACATTTATGTATTTATATTTATGTATCTATATTTATGTGTACCGCGCGAGACTGTAGGATTCAATGAATGTCCATCCCTTCTTCGACGCGGCTTTTATATCTGGTGAATACTTTTCTAGAGCGTTCACGTAGGCCTCGAGAAAACATCCAGAGGGATGACGCGCCTCGCGTCATCGGATGAGTCATTACAGTAATTTCTTGATTATTGTGTATAGCATAATTACTTATTTGGACATTCGATAGTCCCGGTAAAATTTTCTTTGCTGTTTTCATTTTTTCATTAATTAATTATCATGTATATAGTCTTCGGCAACTATAGAACTTTTCCATCCCCGTGTCGCTTTAATTGCTGATATCCACCATTTAGCAGTGTCCTGTCTATGAGGGGCAGTCTGGTAGGTTTAAATATTTAGCAATTTCACTCGGTATTTTGGCAATACTATTCATTCTCACAACTTGATTTAAACACTTTCCTTTAGTATATTTTAAGTATAATCGTGATGGCGTGTTTTAATTTCTAGGTCTTAAAGCAACGTATTTTCTATAAAAAGATAAATAGTCAATTGAATTTTCTTGGGTGTTATTGTGACAGTGAAAATTCGAGTCCTTCTTGTTTTTGAATCAGGAATAGTACTATTAAAAGAGATTCTTTGTCCTCGATATCCTTTACAGTAATTCGTCACGCCTACAGGCACCCGCGATTCCAGTAATTAGAACAACCTATAATATAGAAATCTCTATTAAACTATAATATTAAATAAACATAAAATTTACCTTGTTTAATAAGTGTATTTCGTCAGGGGCTTCGCACAAAAATTTGCATATTTCGCTCTGTAAAAAGGTTTTTGACTTTTGGGGTTTGTATCCAATTGCTTCTTTTTTTAAAAATGCAGTCAACTTTTTGAACTGACTTAAATCAATATCATTTTTTGTGGACAATGTGGTTTTTAGCATCGTGTAAATCGACCAGAGTGATGACGATTTTAGTGTCTTGGCTTTCTAAGAAAAATAGGCAACAAGTACCGAATATTTACATATTTTCTTCGCATTACACCATGTTATGAAACGGTTATGTTACTTCTCATATAATGTCCTTGATTTTTCTGGCAACAAATTCAAACTTACATCTTTTGCAGTACTTCTGATCGCAGGAGGTGTAGGTACTCGGGATATCATTGTCACTATTTTCCTATAATATTTTCAAATATATTTAAGTTAACGCACAAATTACGAGAAATGAATTATTGTGATTTTCAATCTGTCAATTCAATTGTTACACATAAAGTGACATCCTCAGTAAAATAAACTTTTCGTTACCAATGACAAGCAAAAAGCGTTCTTTATCAAGTGATTGTAGAAAATAGTTAAACTATTCATTTTTATAAATACGTACATTGACTTTACAATGAATACAATTTTAAATAAGAATTCGAGGCATATAATGACTTCTCAATGTAGAATGCAGTATTGAGCTTGCTTCTTCAGCTAGATCTATTCGCAAAATTTGATTTGATATCGCGACTTTGTGTCGCACGGATTCTTCCACGTAAGATTCTGCTACCGTCGATGAATTCCAGACACCACGTCTTTTTAATTCTAAACGCATATCCTCCTGCATCTGCAAGCATGTTGGCAGATGGCCTTCTGAATCTATGGTCAGTGTGCGTATGCGGGTTAGGAATCCTCAGATAATTAGCTATTTAGCTTGGTATTTTTCCAAAGGTATTAATATCAATAGACTGAACAGAACGATTTCCATTATTCTAACTGACAAACGCTCGATCATGTGTTGTTGCTGGTGATATAAGAAGGTTGGCGTATTTTCCTTTAATTTTTCCTCGAATATTCCTCGAAGTACATTAGAGTAGTACTCTCCAGTTACTGTATGTTCTCTAGGTACAATGTGAACATAAATAACGCCTCATTTACAAAAATAAAAATTAATTGCACCACTTTACTGGTGCTTTTCACAGTTTACGCCTTCGGCGGTCTTGGACTGCCTTTGTGTTTCTATTGCATACTTCGACACTTTATTTCAAGGCGATAATGATAAAACCAACTCTCGTCACATGTAACCACATTGTTTAAAAACTGCGGATTATGTTGCAGTTGCCTTTTCCACGCCAAGAAATTGTCACTCGTTTGGCTTTTCGTTCATCGGTCACACGGAATCCATTTCGTCGCGACCTGCCGGTACCCTAAATCGTCACGAATAATTTTTTGAGTAGAACCATAAGACAAATTAACAATATCAGAAATTCGATATTTGCCAAACGATCATTTTCGATCAAGTCGTTAATTTCTGCAATTTTTGAATTAATCCGTGCAGTTGGTGGTCGCCCGCGTTGAGGTTAATCTTCCACTGATTCACTACCGTCTTTGAAATTCTTGTGCCACCTAAACACTCTACATCGTGATAAACTATGATATGGGTATGCATTTTTAATTATTTCAAAAGTTTCAGTTGGGGTTTTACCCAACCGAACACAAAATTTCACCACTCATTTTTTCGATGAGCACGTCAAACACCGACAATTCAGTAATTACAATTTAATAAACGTCGAAAGTTAAATCAAAGCCTACTTGAGGATAAGTACATTAGAGATGGGGGTTTCGTGTTCTATTCTTTGTGTTATAAAATTCTCAGAATAATTGAAACATACATGAGTAGGTAAACCCCACCAGTTTTGTATAATACAAAGGTATTTTTAATAATATGAAATATTATTAAAAATCTGGTGTGAAGAACACAAATACAGGTTCACTATTAATATTTCTGAGAACGTGTCCGAACATATCCCTCCCCAGAGACGTAGATACGTATTTCGCCTTTCTACAGGCTCATCGGTACGCCCCTGCTGGAGAAAGGATATCTTCAGACACATTCACAAAAAGGAACCACATCGCCATATCACAGAAATTATCCAGACCGAGCGTAGAAGTAAATTCAGCGCTGCCTGTTGTCAGACAGCCGAAGTACCTCGCCTCGTCCACATAACCAATGTGAAGTAACGACGCCCTTCCAAAGGTGGCACAGCCATCTCTCTAGAAACTGCATTTTGTTTGTATCTTCACTCATATTACGGACTAACCGTATGTGTAATGTGTCAGAATAATGGAAACATACATGAGTAGGTAAACCCCACCAGTTTTGTATAATACAAAGGTATTTTTAATAATATGAAATATTATTAAAAATCTGGTGTAAAGAACACAAATACAGGTTCACTATTAATATTTTTGTGAACGTGTCCGAACATATCCCTCCCCAGAGACGTAGATACGTATTTCGCCTTTATACAGGCTCATCGGTACGCCCCTGCGTTTAGTAGAAAGGCGAAATACGTATCTACGTCTCTGGGGAGGGATATGTTCGGACACGTTCACAATTATATTAATAGTGAACCTGTATTTGTGTTCTTCACACCAGATTTTTAATAATATTTCATATTATTAAAAATACCTTTGTATTATAAAATTCTAGTTGTGAAAAAAGTTATAGCATGTGTCCCGTTATATTTTGATGTACCCTTGTATAGTCATTTTTACATATTTCAATTGAAAACGCACCTTTTATGAACGTAAATTAAATGGATTTGCCGGTGCTACTCGAAGAAACATTACTCAAATGAAAATTTTTATCGTAAGGGTATCTAAATATTATAATAAGCTTTAGAAGCAAAAAAACTAAAATAAAAACGTTCTTATATGTAAATATATAAAACCGTAGCAGTAGAATGTTAGTATCTTATTTTGTAATTTAATTACATTTGAAATTACATGAAAGCTTGTTTGAAACAATTCGAGTCACATTTCAATTGCTTTCGAGAAACTTTGCAGCAATTTTCATTTAGGAAAAGACCTCAAGTGTCTGAAGAAAGGATTAGTTAAGTTCTGACTACCGTAATATAATAGTGTAATTTTACTAAAATCCCGGAAAAGAATTTCAGACTCTAATAATAAAGCGGCTAAACAGTTTTCTAATACCAGCCATGGACAAACACGAAAAAGCGTTTTCATTCCCATTCGTAATTGTTTTTTGCGCCCTTAGGGAAAACTTCCAACCTAATTTTAGTCCTGAAATATATTTTGATCGTTTATGTACAGTATTAACTGAATAAGATGACGGAAAATGTAATAGCATTCATTTTATACACATGAGTCATAATATAATTATGTGTCATGTGACATGACACATAATTATATTACACTCGTTAATGTAGATATACAAGGTTAGGCCATTCGAATATCTTTGACATGGTTACTGTCGTGAGCAAAAAAAAACTGGACAGTGTCAAAATCGTTATGTCAATTTCCTTTATTTTTTAGCGTTGTAATTTTAACATTTGATTAACTGTCAAACTCTACGTCAAATTATATATCATAGTTGATAATTCAAAATTGAAAATGCCGCATCTTTAGAAAACTGATAAAGCTAGACTTGTTACTAGTTTGAAAAATAGGAAATCATTAAGAAGTGTATCGGATCAATTTAATATTGGTAAAAGTTCAGCCGCAAGAATATATAAAAAAAAATGGAGGGAAGAGGATAATTTAAATCGGAAAATAATTTCCGCACGTAACAAAATTTCGAATACGCAGGAAGACGAAACATTAGTTACTGAGATTAGGCACAACCCTTTCAAAATATTAAAGGAAGCTATAAGAACAACACAATTTCCTGTCTCATCTTGTAACACAATGGTTACAAGAGAATTAAATTTAAACTTGAGATATCCAGCCCTACAGTCCTTATCTAAATCCCATCGAAAATGTATGGGGATTAATGAGATAGAGCTCTACCCAAGAAGAATTTTGGGAGATTGTTCATAATGCTTGGCATCAAATTTCTAGAAATTTTGTACAAAATATTGTCGCTTCAATGTCTACAAGATTAGATGCAGTTAATAATAACGGTGGAATGACGAAATACTAATTATTTTAATGTAATAATTATTTTAATTTAATAAATAATCTTTCTCTATCGTTTTTAGTAGTTTTTATTTACATTTATTTTAAAAATGTTTAATAAATGTCAATAAGACACACATTTTTGACAATTCCTGACTTACTATTATGAGTAAAGATAGCCACTTAAGTAGTCACAATTTAAACCCACGCAGAAACAGTGTCCCGTTTTTTTTGCTCACGACAGTACTTAGATTTTAACAAGACTTTCCACAATTTATTAAATGCAAATCGCGGATTCGATGAGTATATCTATATACGAATCAGACTTCCTGTTTAGCCGGAAACGATGTTAACTATTTTATTTTAAATGAAGCCTGTATATTTTTACGAATTTCAATAGAGCTCTGCTCTGTGAGTTCAGTAATTAAGGCTTGGCACTCTTTTGTCTAACAACGACATATCTAATTAAAAACGCTATTTTAAAATCATGTTTATGATTAGTAAGCTATGGAATTAAAATTCAGTACTTGACTTAAACTTTCAGAATTAATTTTGTAGACGTCCAAATATTAATAATGGTTCAATTAATTGAAAAAGAAAGTACTGAAATTTATTGGTTTTGGTGACCGCGTTATAACTCATCAAGAAGTATGCAATTTATTTAACAATTTACATCAAGATCGCCATCCAATATATAATATAATTATAATATAACTATCGTCGGTAAATCTTTGAGAAGGTATAACTTGATCGGATATGTAAGAAAATTACCGAAAAGCGGACGACCAAAAGTCGCAACTAATGAAGTTATTACTCAAGATATTGCTATAGCATTAGAAGAATTACCACAAAACTTGTACTACATCCCTCGCACTAAACTCTGATATAAGTTGCCGATTAGTAGGCAGAATATTGAAGGACAAAAATATCATCCGTATAAACTACATTTAGTGCAAGAATTATTAGACGGGGATTATGATCGTAGATGCCCATACATATTGCTATGAATAGTGGGTAAGAATGAAGATGAACCACTATTCACCACGATACTGTCCAACTTTGATGCTCAATCGGTTGACTTCTTTAATGAGACAGCTTTCCTCTCCGGGTTTCCAATGGAAAACGTGGAAAACAAAAATGTATTAATTTACTTGAGCGCCACTCAAAATTTATTTGAGAATATTGTTAGTTTTACTGAAGTTGAAAGGTTAACTAAATAATATGCACAATTTTACTCAAATGAATCATATATTTTTAAAAAGAAAAAAGAAAAAAAAAGTTCTTTATAAAGCATAAAGAACTGTGTAATACAAACTTACACTTAGAGGTAAAAGAATTTGTTGAAATTGACAGCAAAACAAATCCAAACGTCCTCTGATTACTTCCGAACAAAATTAAATCTAAATAAATTCCAAAGATGTCTTTAAATTTCACCCCTAATAACAACTTCAAAAAGGTAAACAACCAAAACTGACAGACCCGAATAAGTCTCTAACGCATGTGCAGATACCACACGTACAAAAACTCCAACCTTGAAAAACTGAAACGTTCTAGAATTTATCGTTACAAAAAAATTTACTAGAAACGAAAAACTATCTTTGTCATCTATTTTAACTAATATTAAAATATATATAAAAATTCATACAATCAATATACAATGATAAATGCATACAATAAAGAAATAATATGATTTAATATAATGTAAAATAAAACTTACGTAGTTTTTATTTTTTTATAACCTTGAGAACACGTGAAGTAAGAGATTAATTAAATCAAAAATACGAAGTACACAAACTCGTATAAATTCGGTAATGAATTAAGCAAGCACAACCACTATTAATTCAAAACCAAAAACCGAAATTAAATGAAATAAAGATAAAAGAGTTTTATCTTCAAATATGCGACTCTCTTACTTGGATATCAAGACGTGTCTGCGGATATCGCATGGCCAAACGCCGAACTACAACCATAATCAAAACTAAATCAAAATAAAACAGTTCAATACAAAATCTGTAATCATAAATAATTTCACAAAACATACAGTGTCATCAAAAATTATGGTTTAATCAAAAATAAAGTTTTCTTCACAATGTTGCGGGGAAAAGTCCATAGCAATATGCACCGGTTATGCATTGTTAGCTGATGGAACTACTTTTGCTTTCTTCGGTGTACTCCAACCAGCTTCTAACCATTTTTTGGATTGAATTTTTGTTTCGGGGGTATAATGTATCCACGTTTCGTCAACGGTAATATATCGGCGCAAAAATTCAGAGGGATTATGTTTAAAAACAGTCAAACAGTACTCAGAACTTGTTGCGATGCGGCACCTGACCTTGTTGAGAGCTTCCTTATACCCAAGTGTTCATTAAGATATGACCGACACGTTCTTTAGATTTACCTCTAACGTGTGCTATATCACGCGCCTTTAATCGACGATCATTTAATAAAACAAGACCATCAACTTTGGTGATCATTTCGTCAGTGGTAGCCACTTTCGGACGTCCTGTGCATGGTTCATCTTCGGTGCTTTAAATTCATTCACCCAGAAACAAACTGTCTTAAATGAGGATTGAACTTATGTTTCGGGAATATAGTGTATCCACGTTTCGTCAACTGTAATATATCTGCGCAAAAATTCGGAGGGATTATGCTTAAAAACCGTCAGACAGTATTCAGAAGTTGTTCTCGTTCGTTTCTGGTCCACACTTAGCCGATGCGGCACCCACCTTGTTGAGAGCTTTCTTATACCCAAGTGTTCTTGTAAGATATGACCGACACGTTCTTTAGATATACCTACAGTGTGCGCTGTCTCGCGCGCCTTTAATCGACGATCATTTAAAACAAGATGATTAACTTTGGTGATCATTTCGTCAGTGGTAGTCTCTTTCAGACGTCTTGCCCTTGGTTCATCTTCGGTGCATACATACAATTTGCTATTTTCCGACGAGGCTATTTTTGTTTGAATGGTACCGTTAATCGCCATACTTGTCGATGGTGGTTAATAAATAACCCTAATTGAATGCTAGAAACACATATACAACATCCGCAGAAATTAAATGTTTAGACTGGTATTTTCAGGAACCGTATTATTGGTCCCTTTTTCATTCATAGTACCGGTACATGGTAACTGGACAGAGATATTTAGATCTTTTGCGTGAACTAGTTGTTCCTAATATTGAGGAAGATGGGGAATTACGCAATTAAGAGTTTGGTTCCAGTAATATGGAGCACTCTACGGTCTTAATGTTAGAAGTTTTTTAAACGAAACATTCCCAAATCGGTGGATTGGTCGTAGCGAATTCATTGAATGACCCGCATGGTCTCCAGGCATAAATCTCCTAGATTTTTTCTTTTGGGGTCATTTAAAATTTGTAGTTTATACTAGACGATCGCATAATCTGTACGAATTACCGCGAAGAATAATTGAGGAAGTGCAATTAATTCGTCAGGAAGCATTCAAGAATTTGTTCACAGACTTGTATATTGTCAAAAAATGAACGGTCATGATTTCAAAAACTTTCTTAACTGATATTGATTTTGTTTATATTTTTTGTATTCATTTTTCTTGTTCTCAATAAAATTTGCATTATTAGATTTAATTAAATATCTCTGTCGTTATTGAAGAAATGGGTGCCAAACCTTATTATTGCTAAACTCCCAAAACAGAGCTCTATTGAAATTCGTAAAAATATACAACCTGTTTCATTTAAAATAAAAAACTTAACATCATTTCCGGCTAAACCGGAAGTCTGATTTAAAAATAAATATGCTCTTTGATTTCCCAATTTGCATTAACTTAAATATGGAAAATTTTAGTAAAATCTCTATAGGCGTATCTCTATAGATATGCGAATGGATTCATACATAACCTATATTCATTAAGTGGTGCTTTTAAACGACATGAAAAAATCATCAAAAATTGATGCTAATAATAAATTTTGCTCTAACAACATTTAGCACAAAGTATCGCATATAAAAAATCGTTTTATAAAAATACAAATACATAATTACTTCATTTCGTTGAATTTTTTATCAAAGCAATCTCCGTACAGCGTTTTCGCTATATTAAAAAGATGTGTGTACTGAAGAATTTGTATTGAATTTAGTGGATTGTTTAGATTTAGCTATAAATTATTAAATATTTTATATGTATGTTGTATATAAACACTGTTACTAATTTATAATCTTGAAATTAAATTGGAGTACCAGAATTATTTGATAGGTGTGGTAATTTTTTTTTTTTTGAGAGGGCATTATATTTCAACGTAGTCACCACTAAGCCGTGTACACTTGGTACAATAAGTTTCCAGTTTTTCTATTCTCTCGGAAAACAAGTCTGTTTTCAAGTCGACAAAATACGCATATACGCATAGTCGGCAACGATTCAACTAGAATGTCTTCCTGGGAAGCCAATTTTTTTAGTTTACGAACAAGTAGTCGGACGGGGCTAAATCAGGAGAATAGGCTCTATGAGTAAATCAATTCACAGCCTGATTCTTACAATTTTTCCATTACGTATTTTTTCAAGTAATACGAGGTGCTACCCAGAAATTCCCGGAATGTGAAAATTAAACATAACAAATTGTTCTTATACCTTATTCACTACCATCCCCTTCAAACTACTTACTCTCTTTCCTCGTGAATACACGTATTCAACACTGCCTGCGATTCGGTTTGGATCACCTCAATCGTCTCAAAACGGCGCCCATTGGGCTTCAGTTTCAACTTCAGAAACAGGAAGAAGTCAAAAGAGGCAAGATCTGGAAAGTACGGAAGATGGAGTAGTGCTGCTGTCTTCGTTAAGGCTAGAAATTGATGCACAACAAGTGAAGTGTGGGTTGGTGCATTGTCGTGGTTTAGAATCCACGAATAGTTGTGCCACTTGGAAGGCCGTTTGCGTCGAATATCTTCTCTTTGTCTACCGAAGAACATCGCAATAAAACTGTTAACTGTTTCACCTGGTGAGAGGAAATTATTTGTGCACGATGCTTCAAAGAAGCAAATCAATCGACTTGACATTGCTTCGAACTTGCCGTGCTTTCCTAGATCGCGGTGACGATGGCGCCTTTCACTGCGATGACTGTTGCTTTATTTCGGGATGATACCCATACACCCATGATTCTGGTACTTAAGTTCACATTCCTTTCGACAGTTTTCTTTCAGCTCCGTGCAAACATGAACACGGTGCTGTTTTCGTTCAGCCTTTACACAAACTTCGCAGCAATACGCCGACAATATTAAAAATGTCATGGGTTGATCCTTCTGTCTTTTAGGATAGCATCACTTAGTTTTGTGGCATGTTTTTCGTCGATATGTACGACCGGCACGCTCATCATCATCAACTGATACACGTTTGCGCCTAACCTAAAGTATGTTCATCAAACGCTTGTTTAAGCATTTCAAAGTTTCTGCTGCAGAATTTGGTGCACGTTCTTTGCTCTTGTGAATCAGACATTGTAGTGTCGCAGAATAACTGAAACACAACTCAACACATATAAACACAAAAACTGTTTGTTATCACCTAGCAAAGTACTGTTTGACAGACTGGCTTAGTATAGACGTACCTCACACCATCTAGCGCTATCGAACTATATTACCATCGCTTCGCGCGCCACATTTAAATTCCGAGAATTTCTTGGTAGCACCTCATAAAAGCAAAAAACTGGATTATTTAGAAATATTAGAAATTAAAAAAAGTAATTTCTAAGAACGGAAATCTGACAAACACGCAGAAAGAATTTTTAAGCACCTTAATATTACACACAATTATAAAATGGGCAAAGTAGCCACTACACCCAGCCACACATACAGTGAGGACGCGTGGGTTGGAACAAATTCATGGGTTTGCTTTTTGGAAAAAACGCTCGGACACGTAGATTTTAATTTTTGTACCTGTAAATTTATGTACCCAAGTGTGATCCATAAATAAGTTACGACCATCAACTTAATTTTTCAAATGAAAGAAACACATGAAGGTGAATATCGTGTGTTATGTAGACGAACGGTCTGTGGGAACGCTTTTAGATGTAGCCAGGCCATTTTGGACTATCGTACAGTTCTGATTTTTCATTCATACTTAAATCTAAAATTAAATACATTATTGAAAAGTAAATAATTTATTTAGAACAGTTAATTATCCCAACAGGTGTATACCTTGTACGAAGACAATTTTAAATATTTTTAACAAATTAAAGAAAACGGTTCTTTTCTAAATTACCACAAAAAAACCAACACGTGTTAACAGAACACATGAACCTGAATATCCTGTGTCCTGTAGGATCACTTTTAGATGTACCCAGATATTTTGGAGTATCGTACAAGTTCGGTCTTCAAAACCCTGAAAGAATCAAAATATAAGCCATACAAGATATCAAACCATCAAGAGCTTTTCGAGGAAGACGAATTGATTTTTGTGATATAATGTTTATTCACTTATACATTAAACCGTAAGTTGTGCCCCTACATTTAGTTGAATAAAATCTTTCTTTGAGAATTGTAGAAATTATCTAAACAGAACAATCAGAACAAACAATTAAAATAGTGAAGCATATCAAGTGTTTTTTATTATAATTTGTATTAAGTAAATTATCTTTATGTTAACAAATCCCTTCATGCGAGCGCCGCGTAACACATATTATTACGTATAACGAATCAATAATTTTCGATGTATGAAGTATGAAAAAAAAATGCATTCAGTATACAAATAATGTCAACTGTGCTCTATTAAATTTCACACCGACGAGTACCTTGAAAAAGAAGCTCTCGATATCTGAAATTAATTGTATGTTAAGAATAACATTTGCGGGAAAATTATCTTTGTAAGGATAGACAACCAAAGTGTAGTTCGCAGTATTGGAAAAGTTTGGATAATAGCGTACACAAAATATAATAATGATCAAGCCAGTACAAAGTGTAATTATTACAGCAAGAAAAATAGAGTATATATAAAGGAAGATCGGATAATCTACTAGGTCTAAATATAGAACGTACATTAGTTGAGATTTATGAGTACATTGTAAAATCAATACATGGAGCGGCTGAATAGATACTTGTAAGGAAAAAAACTATTAAAGAAAATATTCCTATTAACAAAAGCACGCTACAAATTAGAGAAAAGGAAAAAGCATAAAAAAAGTTATCAAATAAATGACAATGACAAGAAAAAAATATAAGCGACTCAGGTGAACAAACAGCAACAAAACGGGATGCGGCACAAGATCTAAAAAGATATACACATGGGAATATAGTTTGCACCAATCAGAAGAAGTTTGAAGGTCACTAATACTGCCCGACGTTATATAAAAGTCGTAATAACACAAATGCAGTCGAAGGGTCATAATAAATACTTGAAGTGGCTATGAAGCCTCTTCCACTGCGACCTATCCAGATGTAATGTGACCGTTATGCTTCGTTCGATTACTTCCTCTAGCCCTGCTTTTCTAATTAAGCTTAGCAGCTTCGAGAGCGGTTCTTTTAAATATAATTCTGCTTTAGGATATTGATCTCCTATTTGTAGGAACGTCATTCTCGTTAATCCATCACATTGGCATAGTATATGAATCGCGGTTTCCTCTTCCTCTTAATAGAATCTACACACCGTTTCTTCTGTCAACTCCATATTATTCTCATGTTTATTGAGTTAAGAATGCCCCATCAATAGGCCTAGGTTATCTTAACAGACTTTCTGTCTCTATTCAGTAGGTCGGTTGTAAACTTGTAAATATTCTCCCAAGAACAGTTGTGATGCCAGATGTGGCTGGTAGGATCGCCATGTGCTGTGCCCTAGTCCTCGTTATAGCTTCGTTTCCGAGGCGGATTCATTAAAGACTGGTTTCTATTGGTAGAATAAATAACAAACTCGGGAACAATATAAAATAACGTTTAATAAATACATAACAATAACATTACAAGTTACGATGTTCACTTGTATAATATCAATTAGATCAGGTTCACAAGACTGACGCTTATTCCTTTGTCTTTAGTGTATATATTATCTCTATTTACTTACTAACCTACTTAATATTATGCTTATTTACTTTAATGTCATGCTAACCTAGTTATGTACTTAAACTAGAATGCGTAGATGAAGTAATTAAATGCAGGCGCGGCTCGTGATAACGTACTGTAGGGACACGTACAATGATGCGAGCGAGAAATTTTTATTTAATGAAAACTATCCAAACAGAAACGTGTCTGTCGTTTATGTGAGAACGCTAATAGAGAAATTTTTGCAAACTGGATCTGTAAGTAATAAAAAACGGAATACGTATAATCGTGGTGTACTAGATGAAACCGCGCAACTAGCAGTTCTTGGGCATATTAATTTAGATCCAAAGCTTTCATTGGGAAAATTATCCGAAGTTTAGGTAGTGCCAAAATCAGCCTGCCATAAGATATTAAAATTAAATAAAATGCACCTCAAGAGTTGGGTGACGGTGATTTCGACAGAAGAGGCGAATTTTGTGAGATAATGACAGATATGATTCGGCAAAATAGAAAAGTTTTGCGAAGTATTTGCTTCAGTGATGAAAGTTGCTTTTGCTTAAATGGTCTTGTGAATAGACACAACTGCCGATATTGGAGCTACCTAGATACCCCACATTTTCGGAGAAGGTCACACACAATATCCCCAAAAAAATTAATGTATGGGCAGGAATTCTTAATAACCAAGTAATTGGCCCAATATTCTTCCAGAAAAATTTAACTGGACCTAAGTACCTACAGTTTTTAGAAGAGCTAATACATCCTCTTATCATACAGTGTCTAGAAGAAAACTTGAATGAAATAGACGAGGACCAATTATACTTCCAACAAGATGGTGCTGGGCCACATTACAGTGTAGAAGTTATTATGTAGAATTATTTGGATAATGTTTTTCCAGGACATTGGGTAGGACTTAGGGGCTGTATTGAAGATTTCTTTTTGTGGGAACATTTGAAGTTTGTTGCTTATAAGACACCGCCACAATCAATAGCTGATTTACATAATAGAATAACAGAGGAATGTCGAAAGTTAACGCCACAAGTGAAAATGTTAGGAATGCTTTTGAAAATAGACTTTATCTTTGTTTAAATGTTAGCAGCTAGACATCAACGCTGAACATATAGGAGGACCTCATATTCTAAAGAGTGAGATTGTATATGCTATTAACCAGCTGAAAAATAATAAAAGTCCGGCCCTGATCAAATAAACTCAGAGATACTTAAACTCATAAATGAGGAAAACATAGATCTACTTCTACTTCTGTTTAACAACATATATAAGTCAGGCAAAATTCCCCAGGATTGGCTTGAATCAACTTTTATACCCTTACCAAAAAAGTATAGTGCAAGGAAATGTAACGACTACAGACTCATAAGCCTGATGAGTCATGTTCTTAAAATCCTATTAAAAATTATACACAAGAGGATATATAACAAATGCGAATCTAACATCGGCTCGGAACAATTCGGATTCCGAAATGGGTTAGGTACGAGAGAAGCTTTATTCAGCCTACAAGTCCTTGCACAGAAGTGCCACGACCAACAAAGAGACATACATATTTGTTTCGTCGATTTTGAGAAAGCGTTTGACGGAGTAAACCATGATAAACTTTTCGAGTTCCTGGAGGAAATCGGGCTGGATGATGGGGATTTGAGACTTCTCAGAAACTTGTATTGGCACCAGTCCGCAAGAATAAGAGTCGAGACTAACTTGTCTTCAAGAAACATTTACATTTGTAGAGGAGTGAGACAGGGGTGCGTGTTGTCCCCCACACTATTTAATATATACTCAGAGTATCTGTTTGCGAAGGCGCTTAGGGGTTGTAACGACGGAATAAAAATAAACGGTGTCAATATATCGACTATCTGTTATGCAGACGATACTGTGTTGATTGCGGATACCGATATAGGATTACAGAACATAATCAACAGATTAAATATGACATGCAAAGATTTTAATATGGCCATAAACATCAGCAAAACGAAAGTAATGTTAATTTCTCGTAATTCAAACGTACCCATACCTCTACGGGTTGACGGGGAAATATTGACCAGAGTTGATTGCTTTAAGTACCTGGGCTGCTGGATTGACTCAAGACTGGACCATGACATCGAAATAAGGTCCAGAATTGAACAAGCAAGGCAAAACTTCTTCAAACTCAAAAACATACTGTGCGATAAACAGCTAAATGTAAATTTACGCGTACGGTTTACAAAGTGTTACGTCTGGTCAACGCTATTATACGGAGTGGAAACATGGACCTTGAAAACTGTCAGTATGAACCGTATAGAAGCATTTGAAATGTGGACATACCGAAGAATTCTAAGAATTCCATGGACATCACATACAACTAATGAGGAAACTTTGAAAGGGGTACACAAAGATCGAGAACTGCTCCACATAGTAAAGATGCGAAAGACGGCTTACCTTGGTCACGTTTTGAGAAATGAAAAATATTACCTACTGCAGCTCATAATTGAAGGAAAGATAGAGGGTAAACGTGGGCTTGGCAGAAAGAAACTATCGTGGATGCGGAATATTAGGAACTGGACCGGATTAAACTTTGAACAACTCATTAGAGCTGCTGCAAATCGAGAGACCTTTGCTGATGTGATCGCTAAGCTCCGATGACGGAGAGGGCACAAAAAGAAGAAGAAGAAGAAATGTAAACGGTGAACAATTTGAGCATTTAGTTTAACTGAAATATTGTGAATAAATTTTGTTTTAAATATTTCCATGACTAACTTTTGATTTTTCGGAATTAATAATTTCTGATATCTGAAACCTTTAACTTTAAAGATGTCATAAATTTCATGATGTAAATCAATAGTTTTTTCATATAGGAATATTATGTTCTTTCAAAACCAACCAAAAAAAAAATTCAGAGTGTCATTTAAAATCTTGGAGTGGGGGTTGCTGGGTGCGGCGGGTGATCCGATGGGACGGTATGAAATATACTGTTCATTGTCCGCCTATATCCTGAACAACCACTCAAAGGTTTTTGTCTTTAAAAACACCAGGAATAATTCAATATTAAGTTTTTGTGTGGACACCTGGTATGTGTTTATGATTAATCACCGAAACATTACGACGTTTAATTGTTTTACGTAGGTACATACACTTTTTCAGTACTTTATTTCAGGCACTCGTTTGAATAATTCTGTCAAAACATTTTCCATTTATAGACCTTCCAATTGCGAAAATTAAGCTCATTACGTGCGTAGTTATTTTAATCTTGGCGGCTTGGTTTTTAAATCGGATTAAACGTAGACAAAAGGTTATCAAGTATTTTATCAATGAACAATAAATATGGCTGAATTCCCCCGAAAACACATTTATAAAACCTTTTTTGTTCTCTCATAATTGCAAGAGATGAAAAATGGACGAAGACAATGGGTTTAACGAAACGATCCATCTCTTGAATCCTTAAAATTCAATGTTCATTTGAATGAAAAAGGTTTCCCGTATTGTGTACTGGTGCTGTCACTGAATAATTTATTTCGAATTGTGCACATGGTATTCGGAAGTTTAGGAATTTGCGAATATATAGATTAGAATAATGTAATTCGTATTAAATGATATTTTTCGTAGTCGAGAAGAAAATGTAATTTTAATGAATACATTAACGTTTTTAACATATGAATTTGTGCCAATTTGTATTGCTCAATAAAACTGGCAGTGTCAGGCACGATCCATCAATCATTAGCAATCAGTCAAATAATCAATCAATTAATCAATCAACAGCAAAATCTGGAAGCAAAACATACTTAACGCTGCCGAAATTTTAAACATATAAAAACTGTGTTGTTAATGAAAAGAGAATATCATTAATTAACATGAAAATCGAGCGTCTGGCATAATAAAATAATAAACTTGTAGTTTAAAAAATTTATTTTTGTATATATATAAAAATAAGATTAACATTTCGCGTGTTACAAGAAGTTTTGTAATTAGATTTCTACACTCCCTATCCTAAAAATTATTGGAATGACTTGAGAAAAGAACAATAATCTTTAAAGAATCTTACAGTAGTACAAAAATGTTAAAAAAACATTGATATACACAACGTATACTTTGCGCATTGATTACTTCTACGTGCAGACACGTGTGTCGAACACATCCTAGTTCTCGGCAGTGTATGTGGAGAAGCATGCCAATGCATTACGCTGTTGGATTCAGAAACTTTTTTTATTTTGAAAACCTAAAAATTCTCAAGTAAAATTAAAAATTTTAAAAAACTATCAATTTTCGACATTTCGATGGCGGGGTGGTTCCTTAGGCATTCAGGTGCGCTGATTACAAATACCGAAACCGTAGGCACATTATATACGCGTTTTAGGCTTCTCGAAGAGAGCCGCAAATTTCGATTGTATGAGAAATGTGAGTTCTTCCGGTTTGTAAATTTCGCGATTTTTTTTGAACGTCTGGTGATGCAAATTAAGAAATTCAAAAAATACGAAGTCGCTCTTCGACGGTTCGATATGTATTCCCGTGCGCTGATTTCGAATAACGAAACCACTGACCGATATCTCTTCTGATTCTCGAGATATTCGCAAATGACATCGACAGAGCAAAATCGTAAAAACCCGATTCTTGAATTTTCAGCGGAAAATCATTGGAAAAGTCTTCTGGAAACACTCGAGTGGTTTTTGGACCAAATGTAATAGCTAAACCAGGTCATGTATTTACAAAACCTATTTCGTTAACACGGCTTCGTTGAGTTATGATCTTTCACCACATTGTGTTTATCTTGTAACCAGGTCACTAGGCTAAGGGGACACACTCTAATATATAACGAGACACTCAGAGGTCTCGACAGACAGAGTCACAGTCAGAGTCAGAGAGTTAATGTCTCTACAAGACTAGTGCCTCATAATTATAATGTAGTGTTTATTATTGTTATCATTGTTATTATCTGTATTAAATTATATGTTGTTATTTAATCGTTGTCCCGCCTGTTATTTATCACACTGGTAAACCTGCGGTATAAATGGAACTGCCTCGGCAACAAAGTTACCTCCGGGGCCAGGTGACATTACACAAAATTCGATATCAAAATTTAGAATATAATTTGACTACTGCATGAAACAAACCTAATATCTAAGATTATAATTTCTAATTAACGCATCATATGATTATATAAATCGATGAATGAATTTTTTTAATTTTGTTCTTGTTTTCAGGTAAGTCCGACTTTCCATTTTTGAATTGTACGTAGATGGTAAGTAAAAGATATTGTATTATCTTACGCAAATATATTGACTCAGAATAATAGATAAATCACATCTAAAATAAATATTAAATAATTACAAAAATATTAATAATGAAATTGTATTGTGTTCTTCACACCAGATTTTTAATAATATTTTATATTATTAAAAATACTTTTGTATCATATAAAATTGGTGAGGTTTTTGCCTACTCAAGAAATGTTTTCAATTACTTATATACGCATGCGGTTGATCCGTAAAGAATAGTGAAGACACGATAATAAAGGTTCCAGAGATACATCGGTGCTGTCTGATGGAAACACTTTGTTAGTTCTACAATTATTATGTAGACAGAGCTAGTTGCTTTGTTTGTCCACTGAATGCACTTCTTCACTCGGTCTTAATCATTTCTGTGAGATTACGAAATTGAACAACTTTTCGTGAATGTATCCTTCTCCAGCAGGGGCGTACTGACGAATCTGTAGAAAGATTTTCATCTTTCTACGTAACTGCGTCTCAGAAGAAGGATACGTTCGCAAAAATATTAATAATGAACTTAGATTGTGTTCTTTACATCAAATTTTTAATAATATTTTCTATTATTAAAAATACTTTTGTATTATACAAAATTGGCGAGATTTTTCCCACCCAACTATGTTTCAAATTGTTCTGTTACAATTAAATAATTTTTTAACAAAGTTTTTTGTTTAGAATATTTTAAAAATAATTTGATATAAGCTTTTGTAGAATTCATTGCAACAAGTAAGATTCATATATTATACTGGGTGTTTCAGAATTTTAGGGAACCAAAATAAACAGATTATTTTACGACAAAAGAAATATAAAAATATTAACTTATTCTCAGAAATCATTTATTTCGCAGCTACATTTAATTAAACATGTTAATAGAACTTATCTAATAAGCAATAATTATTGAATATTACGCAAATGATACTGGTCCACAGGTTTTTTTAATGTACAATAGTACATGTATCTTATGCATTTTTGCCTCCTGATTATGAATCTAGTTTCAAAATGTCTCCTCCGTGACGTCAGGATTTTGAGATTCTTTTTTAAATATCTTTTCCTAAAAATATGTTAAATTTTAAGTTATATTTTATTTTAACAAGAAATATTATCCTACTTATGCTAAGTTTGAAGATGTCTCGGCATACTAGCATACCGGCATATTCAGTTAGCAACGCCCTTGTCTACAGCCATTTAATGAATTCTTAAATTTGTGCTGAGTGGGTATATAACAAGCTGCTTGAGAGTTATTTAAAGCAAATTAAATCAACTTTGATTGTCGTACGTCTATTTATAATGTATAGCAAGCGCAAAATAAGATGGCGAGAGGAGGGGGTGCGCAGAAGCCGCTTTTATAAACGTCCACGTTATATATTTTACTCTAATAAATGATTAATTTATTAAGTGATAGATGTGTAGTGTACGACACCTATGGTATCTTGCAAATTGATGTAAAACTAAATACAACTCTCCTCAATACTTCTAATCCTACACGAACTTACCCCTCCGCTCGCCAACTTATCTGGCGCTTGCTATACGTGTGTAAGTGATTCCAATAGCTTTTGTTATGTGTGCGAAGAATTAACAGTTCGTCCAACAACAGAAGTGAAATATTTCGCCTTTAATAGATAATGCGCATTACCGCTATTTCAGTCTAAAAATGTTAAAAAAAATATATTACTATGTATTTACTTTAGTAGGACAATAAAAATTGAATATTGTTGTTAGCAGAGGCTTATATATCTTTTTGGACTCTTTACTTCGAAGTTTTATTCTCAGGGATTTAGGTGCTTGATTATAAGGCCTAGAATCAAATAGGAAGTGTATATTTCGAGAAATAAACAGCGATTTTAAAATAATATAATAATTTGTCGAGTAAAATTTCTCACGTAAATATTATATGTGTGCTATATATATGTTAACTGTTTTTTCGGGAATTGCGCCGTGTAGATGTCACTAAGCCCATGCAAAGGGCTATTTTCTGGACGAGCTTTCCGCAATCTCTCTGCTGCCATTTTCAAGTCGTTTCACTTTTGATTTTCGAGTTGCACTGCACGAAAATCGAAAGTGCAATATTCTCTCTCAATATTTCGTCAATATATTAACGACTTCATCAGGGAAATCTATAAAATTGCAATATACACTTTACTCTTATACTAATATATTCAAAAACGAAAACTTACAGCTAGAGTTAAGCGTTGGCAGTCTTATTAATTAATTTACACTTAATTGTCATTAGCAGGTCGCAAATAAAACATAAAAATTACATTTCTAAACAACTAAAACTAAAATTTCAACTTGACTTTTTTCGCCCGCATATTTAGTTTCAACTAATTATGTTATTAACTCATTTTCTTCATATTGGTTCCAAAAGAATTAGTAGCTCCCAGTTTTGTTTATAATTAATGAATTAATTATTAACATTCCACGTATACATAAACATTTTCGATTTAGTTGTAAATAAAAACGTCCTTTTTTTTATTAGCCAGCTTTCATGTAAAGAGTAGACGCGAGAATGGGACCATGATCGATGACTCCACCTTTGTGTAATTACTGCATGGAACATTTTTGTTTCTTGATGGCGGAACTAATTTGTTTTTTATGTATATAGAGTTTTTCAATACTCCGATGTTTTATTCATCCTTTGTGTTATATAAAACCCATAAAAATCACTATCATAATAAAAATTTTAGCTTCCTAATTTAAAAGTGTTAAAAAGGTTCGCATTTACGACGGAATTATGCTAAAAAGTTGTCCCTAAGTTCTAAAATGTCTTTGTTTAAATTTAACGAAATATAAATTATATGTTGTAAATAGTGTATCTAATTTTTGTATTTTACAAGGGATGCCTATTATATTTCGGAAATAGGCGATTCTGGTGCTCCCATCTGATAACCGATGTCTCTATCGTAAGGTTCAACATTTTTGACAGAATACTTACTCAGAACATTTTGACGTATAAATGCTATTTAATTACTTAATAAATTCATCTCAACCTACAAATGTAATTAACTCGTGCAATTATTTTTGACTAACTTTCGACGTGGATTATCACAACATCAGTGCATCAATGAACTTAATTCGACTTTTTTCGATGAATCACCATAAAAAACCAGTGTATATCGGTGGTATACTGGATTCAATCGTGGCCGTGCTTCGCTCACTGACGAATTTCGTGAACGTCGTCCAAAATCAGTTGTTCCGAAAAACATAGCTGCATGAACTGATATTGCAAGATCGCCACGTGACTTATCGTGGGATAAAGGTATCCTTAGGCATTAGTGGGACCAGCATACATTTTGCATGAATATTTGTCCGTCAACAAAATTTGTTCGCGTTGGATACCACATAATTTGACAATCGCTCAAAAAAAAGTTTGTGTAGATTTGTCGAAAGAAATGCTAAAAAAATAAGAGGGGTGCTTCAAAACGCGTATGGGCCCGATAGTAAACAGCAGTCGACTGTATGGGTCTTTCAAGATGAACCAATCCAACAAAAGCTGTTCGCGCGCGAAGCACTTCGAAGCAAGTGGTCGCTTGTTTCTTCTGAAAAACTGGACTTGTGGCAACTGTACCATTAGTGTAACGTCGAACGGTCAATTCTGAATGGTACACAAGCATTTGCTGCTAGAAGTATTCGGAAAATAAAGAAAACCAAACGCCGATGACGGATCCTTCTCCACTGGGACAATGCGAGCTCTCATACATCGGCTCAAACAAGAGAGTTTTTGACAACTTAAAAAGTCGAATTGATGGGTCATCCGCCGTACAGCCCTGATTTAGCACCCAATGGCTTCTTTCTATTCCCGCAAATCAAAAATAAATCACGAGGTCAACGATTTTCGACCCCTGAAGGAGCGATCGATGCTTCCAAAAAATATGTTTTGGAGATACCTGAATCGGAGTGGAAAAAGTTCTTCGAAAATTGGTTCAAACCCATGCAAAAATGTATTGCTCTTAATGAGAATATTTTGAAAAACAATAAACCTATGTACTATGATTAATTTTAGTTTCTGTTCTCTATTCCCGAAATATAGAAGGCATCTCTCGTAATATATTAATTATGATTTCTACTGCGGTATTAAACAATTTTTGTTTCCAAAAGATAACAACACTCGTTGATTAAAAGTTTCCTGCGTAAGCAATATTTGAAGAGATTATGAAATGTAATTTATTATGGTTATATTTAGCACGGAGAGAACGCTATAGATGTGTACCGGAAGCGCGTGTTGAAGGATGAAAAGCAAACGTCCAAATAAAGTTCTCTTCCCCCTGCAGCATTTTCCCTAAATAAACTTTTTATTAACAAATTCAAATAACCAGGTTTATATACAGTGAGGTCCTAAAGTAACGGATAAATTAATTTTCTACGTAATTATTAATACAAAAGGAAAATCCTGAAACAGGTCAATTTTTATATATGAAACTACACTTTTTGAATAAAATTATCTATGTGCCCCTTCAACCCCCTCGCAGTAATAACTACCCCTTTAAAAAATTTAAATGAAAAGGGGTAGCGTGTGTTACTGCGTTTAAAAGGGACTTTAATTCTCTATTCAGCAGTATGTGCCTTTTTGATTTTTGGACGTCGATAATAGGAAAAATCAATGTTAAATTGTTTAAATTGTATAATTACTTATGTCGCAGAACGAAATAAATTTTAAAATATTTAACATTATTTACAATAACTAAAAATAGTTTAAATCATATGCTCAAACTGGAGTCCGTTCATTTCTTGACAAACAAATAGAAGATGTTTAAATTCTTCCAAAACGTTTTGCAACATTTCAGCGCTGATTTGATTAATTTCATGCATTATTCGGTTTTTTAAATCATTAATGTTGATTGGTTTATTGGAGTAAATTATTGATTTTAAATAACCCCACAAAAAATAATCCAGTGGTGTCATATCGGGAGAACGGGCTGGCCATTCAATTTCACCACGTCTACCGATCCACCGATGCGGAAAAACTTGATTAAGGTAAGCTCGTACTACTGCCGCATAATGTGGTGTAGCTCCATGTTGTTGAAACCATATGTTTCTATTAATTTCTGGGGGGGTTAACAGTATCTGGAAAAAGTCTTCTTAATTCAGGTATTAAAAATGTTTGTAAAAACTCCAAGTAAATCGCCCCAGTTAATGTCCAAATGGTCCAATAATTCTGTTATTTATTATGCCAGCCCAAACGCTCACTTTAATAGGATACTGAGTATGACCTTCCCTCATCCAGTGCGGATTTTTTTTACTCCAATACCGACAATTTTGCTTGTTGACTGTTCCATGTAGGGTAAACGTTGCCTCATCAGAAAAAAGAATGTTTTGGGAAACATCGGATCCTGTTGACATCTATTTGTAACAATTTCACAAAATTGTAATCGACGATCAGGATCATCGTCATTTAATTCCTGCACCATTTGAATTTTATACGGATGGTATTTTTCTTTTTTCAAAACACGCAAGACAGACGATTTACTTACATCGCAATCACCGGCTACTTCTCTTATAGGTTTATGTGGGCTTACCTCAACATGTAATAATACATCCAATTTTTTTTCGTCATTCAGTTTTGATCTACCAGATTTTGGAAGATCTTTGACAGTTCCTAATCGACGGAATTTTTGTTCGACTCTACTCACCGTAGACTGGGAAATGTGACGGTCAGGATACTTATCATTAAATATTCTGCATACTTCAGAATGCGCTCGTGTTTTATCACCCACTCCAATTAATATTAATACGTCAATTCTTTGGGTCTCGGAAAGGCTCAATGTTGAACAATTTAAATTAACGCTTACAAATCTCTAAAAAAACGTTTAATACCTAACAATTGTTAACGACGTCTAACGAACTAAAACAAATTTGAGAAGTAACTGTCATAAAAAGAAACAAATTTACTTTTTTGACATAAAGGTAACTAATAGACTAGTCACTCGTGACAGGTATTTGGTTCTACGCCTACTTGTTTGTATGTCATAAAATTACTCTTTTCTTGATTATCGACGTCCAAAAATCAAAAAGGAATATACTGCTGAATAGAGAATTAAAATCCCTTTTAAACGCAGTAACACACGCTACCCCTTTTCATTTAAATTTTTTAAAGGGGTAGTTATTACTTCGAGAGGGTTGAAGGGGCACATAGATAATTTTATTCAAAAAGTGTAGTTTCATATACCGATAGAACCACCGGCCATCTGCCTATAGGGAATTGTATGCAGTACACATTTATATGTACATATATGTATCTAGTCCTACCGTTTATCAGAAGCGTTGTCTATGCCGACGCTAGGGATCGACAGTCAACCGCGTCAGTCGTGTCTTGACTGCGGTGGAGTATAGTCATAGTTGGTCGAACTTGCAAAAATACGCAAATTCTTGTTGTCTGCATCTTTAGGGTTTAGAATTATTTAGAGCTCAGTATTTTTTTCTGTTTTTTTACCGATATTCATTTACGTATTTACTATGCCGTTAGTTTATAGTAAAGAAGAAAAAATAAATATTATTAAATGGTATTACTCATCTCAAGGAGGTACGCAAGAAGTGATTGGTCGTTTTGTTTTTTCGTTTTCTGATCGTCCAGTTCCCTGCCGTCGGACGATACTAGATATCATACATCGTTTTGAAAAGTCGGGCTGCATTAATGGATGTTCGAAATGCTATCAGAGTAATTTCCATCCTATTTCGGAGGAAAGAATAGAGAAGGAAGTCAGTGTATGCGCCTTTGTAGAATCTAGTGAGCCCTGCTCTAGCCGCCAAATTTCTGAACAATTAGGTATTCCAAAAACCACAGTTAGGCGTATATTACACAAAAAGAAATATAAGTGTTATAAGGTTAGAAAAAATCAAGAAATATTCCCAGATGACCAGTTTAGACGTCTCGAATTTTGTGAGGCTATTAGAGAAAAATGTGATAATGATGATAATTTTACACGAAATATTTTGTTCACTGACGAATCAACATTTTCCCTTCACAAACGCCATAATCCATCTGCCGTTCGCTACTGGTCTCAGAAAAACAAACATTTGAGCAGGGATGTCACCACTCAATATCCACAGAAACTAAATGTCTGGGCAGGAATCTTAGGGGATCACATCATAGGGCCATTTTTCCTAAACGGAACATTAAATGCGCAGTCATATTTACAATTACTGCAAAATCATATTGTTCCTGCAGTGCGTGACCTTGCTGTAAACTTTAATGATATTTGGTTTCAGCAAGATGGCTGCCCAGCTCATAATGCCAGAATAGTACAAGAATGTCTTTCATTGCATTTTCCACATACCATTAGCACTAGAGGTAATATTTCTTGGCCGCCTAGATCCCCTGACTTAACGCCAAGTGATTTTTTCCTTTGGGGATATTTGAATGAAACCATTTATGTACACCAGAATGAAAGACCCCGCACATTAGATGATTTACGAATGCGAATTACACAACTCTGTAATAGTATTTCACCTGTAACTCTCTCTAATGTACGTAGAGAATTTTACAACAGACTGGGCTACTGTGAGGCAAACAATGGAGGCTTGTTTGAAAGAGATATTTATTAGCCTCTAGAATTCTATTTTATTTTCTCTAGAATTTTTTTTGTTTGACATCAATTATTACTTTTTGAACGTTTTTTAATTTCTCCATGTTGGTTCCTTTTTAGAATTATTTTTCTTATTTTCTCTTGGTTTAGTAATTTGCAATTTAATTTTATTTAACTAGGTACATTCAGAATCACTAGTTACTACTTCTTTGGAATCTCAAACCTTCGTTTACATTACAAATCTACTACTAATATTTCTACAACACGAAACATTATGCCGATGATTGATTCTTACAAATATCTACGAAATGTAATGGCAATATCTGTGTCATATTTAAAGATTAAATTTGCTTTATCGACGGATGTGTATTTATTTCTTTTTACGCCACAAATTATTATTGCCGGTACGTAGATATATACGTAGGCGTATATAAATGTGTACTGCATACAATTCCCTATAGGCAGATGGCCGGTGGTTCTATCTGTATAAAAATTGACCTGTTTCAGGATTTTCCTTTTATATTAATAATTACCTAGAAAATGAATTTATCCGTTACTTTAGGACCTCACTGTATATCGTGCATTCGCAAAGAAACTGCCTCAGAGTTGGTTATCAAATTTTTAAATATGTCAACTTAATTACAAAATTTTACTGTTATCAAGTAGATGTCACTTTTATTTATGCGTGTTATTAATTACTAAAAAATTATCTAAATTAAAACTAATTTTTGTGGATATTTGAATTAAAATAATGATTTGAATGCGTCCAATTAAATTTTGTCAACGTAAACTTGCCTATAGGAAGCTTTCGAAGTCGTTCTGATAAAAAGGTTATATGAAATATGAGGGATGTTCAGTATTTATTATCCCTAGCACATTAGACGTTTAAATATAATTTCCATAACAACGTAACATATTTATTATTTATTTGCCAAACAATGTGCCAAGCTGGTTTTTGTAGCTTTATAAGTTAACGAAACACCAAGATAAAAGTATTCAAAGCAGTCTACAGAGCAGTTCTGACATACGAATGTGAATCATGCGTACTTAATAATAGACAAAAAAGCAAACTCCAGGCTGCAGAAATGAGATATCTTAGAAGAGTGGGAGGCGCAACTAGAAAGAACAAAATGAGAAATTCACAAATACGAGAGGAACTGGAGATACAATTGATAATGGACTTTATTGAACAGCGGCAACTTCATTGGTGGGGGACACTAGATCAGTAAAGCTAATATATGAAGCCAAAGTCCAGTATAAAAGGAAAAGAGGAAGACCGCGACAAGTATGGGAGGATGTCATTGGAAATAGCATCCTGAAGAGGGGAAAGAGCTGGAAAGAAACAAAACCACTGGCCAATAACCGAAGATTATGGAGAAATTTTGTTCATAATTTAGATTAGACATGTACTTACCCGACAACATTTAGGGTAAAAGGGTTTTTGATATATACAAGGTGTGTATAAATTGGCGGACCCACTACACGCGGCGATGTTCTTCGTTAAATTCGGAGTCCAAAATCCTAATACGAAAATGTTGTACCATGCTCCATATCTTTGCACGAGGTTCCTAAAGTTCGGACTTTCAGTCTTGAAATAAGCATTATTACTCGATATTTGTTGACAGAAAGAGCTACAATTTAGAAGAAAGAAGAATTGTTATTATCCTTTCGTTAAAGTTTTCTTTTTGATTTTAAAGTTTGTTTTTAATATTTGTTTATTAACTTATTTTGACGAAAAACACATCTGACAACGTTGTAAAACAATAAGTAGGCAGCCTAATGTTGTTCTAGCCAAATACATTACTACTGTCAAATTTTGACACTTATGTAATCTACCTATTTCATGCAACTTGCTTATTTTTCGTGTTTATTTGTATAATTTTGTTTAGTTTTCGTATTTATTTGTATAGTTTTAATCAGTTTTCGGGTTTTCGTGTTTACTAGTTGTTCTGTTTGTTTATTATGAATTTTACGTTCAACGAATATGCCGATATGTACATGATATACGGTTTCTGTCGTGGAAATGCTATGGCAGGGCAGGAATATCGAGTGCGTTTTCCAAATCGGAGGCATCCAAGTAAAAATGTATTTCGAAGGCTGGCCAACGACTTCGTGAAACAGGTTCGTTTATTCCCAGAAATCACACCAGAAAGACTTGAGCGAATAGTACAAACGATACCACAAAGATTGCAGCTATGTCTACAAACTGATGGATTTCAATTCGAACAATTATGTAGTTAATAATTACATTGATTTCTATCAAGAAGATGTACAATAATTAGTCAATATTATCAAAATTTTTAAAACTTTGTAATATTTTCGTAATAAATATGTAATCTAAGAAACCAATTTTATTTCGTTTGTTTCTTTTTTAAATTTAAAATGTAAGGTTCACATGACGACGTGTAAAAATGTTCCGAAGATTATAACTAGCACATGCGTGTTCAATGTTGCCAAATGTATGTTTCTTTCAAATTCATTCTGAAGACAAAGGAAGCCTGATACATCGTTTTAGGATTAGGACTTTTAACTCAAAATTTGACCAGAAATGTCGCCACGTGTAGTGGGTCCGCCAATTTATACACACCTTATATATATGAAAAAAAGAACCACATCCGTCCAGAAACGTGCAGATATCGATATTTCACTGTCGTTACAGATCATCAGTACACGATATTCGGACATAGACATGATTTTTATTTGTATACTTTCGTGTATATATACGAATTATATTGAATTTAGTTGGTGTGAGAGATGACAATTATTCAAATCTCATCTCACATGCATTTTTTTTTTCATACAATTTTCGTTATCCGCACAACCCGGATGGCTGACGTCGCGACGTGTTTGCGTCTACATTCTTCGGCAGGAGTAATCTTGTCAGATTGTAGAATCAACGCAACAAATTAAGCGGCAATTGCAAGTGAGATGAGATTTGAATAATTGTCATCTCTCACACCAATTAAATTCAATATATATATATATATATATATATATATATGTTGAGAAGCTATATTATTGCAAAGATGACGTTTCGCATAGATTTAGAAAAATGGAGAAAATGAACTCCATTCTGTTATTAAATATCTGCAAAAGAAAGGTCTAACACCGAAACGAATTTACGAAGATATGGTTAGTGTACTTGGAGATAACGCTCCACGTATCAAGTAGTAAAGAACTGGTCTAGAAAGTTTCGATGAGGTAGAACAACTTGTGAACATGCCAAAGATGTTGGTCGGCTACAAACTTGCACATTTTGCACACAAGAAAATGTTGATCGTGTATGTGACTAGATTAAACAAGATCGTCGGTTAACTACTAGGCGTATAACAGAGGTAACATGTATTTCAAATGGTTCAATTAGAATAATAATCAACGACCATTTAGGACTTCATAAGGTCTCGGCACGATGGTTGCCCCGAATGTTGACGCCTGAACAAAGGCAAGACAGAGTCGTCACTTCAGAAGCAAATTTGGCGTTATTTAAGGGTAATCCGAAACGTTTTCTGGCTCGCTTTGTTATTGTTGATGAGACGTGGATTCATCACTTCGGTCCCGAATGTAAACTCCAAAGTAAAAAATGACGACAGAGAGAATTTCCATCACCTCGCAAGGGTCCATCTCTCAGCGGGTAAGATTATAGCTACATTTTTTTTGAGATACTATTAGTTGACTACCTAGAACGTGGCCACACATTTACAGGCCAATATTATGCAAACTTAGTAAATAAACTTCGTTACTGCATTAACGAAGAAAGAAGAGGAAAGTTGTCTCATAGTCTCTTTCATCAGGAAGGCCGTTTCATCGTTTTTATTTTATGCAGAGAAGCGGGGGTGCCTCTTTTTAAGCACCTACAGTAGTCGGCTATTATGTTTGTATTTCACTCTGCTCAATTTCTTTTGTGTTCTGATGTCTCCTTGTTCTTCCTCATTTGTCAAGGTTTTCGGAAAAAAATTCAAGACGGGCATGCAAAAAGTGAATTTTGATGCTCATGTTGCAACCAAAATCGCGTAGTTTTTGCAACATGTTTTGAACAACTTTTTCATGATCCTGTAATTTATAATTTCCTAGAAAGTTTTCCATTACACTTTCGAAAACATGCTACCTACAGCGTAGGCGCAGCGATGACGTTCTGAAGATGGCCAAAATCGAATCGAAATCGGTAGTCGTATCGCACAGTCGTCAGTGGAGACGGCGTGGGTGACTAAATAAAATATGGTAGATGGCGCCACTCAATTTTACTTACGGAAGCTCTAATCTGAAAACTGAGAAAAGGGATTGCGCGATCGTAGGCGCATGCGCAAGTAGACTACCAAATACACAGGATACCTGCAATCTGAAAAGAAAAATTAACGAACACATTCAAAGTTCATACTCGCTAAAGAAAAAAAAAGGTAAAGAAAAGGCTAAAAAACAGGTAACTCGTATATTAACAATTAAAAAAGTAACGTTAAACGGAAATGGTATCCAGTAACAACCTTAAAAACAAAAGAAATCTTGTTCAAAAATATGGTCATTCTGTATATTAAGTTCACATAGTATATGAAAATTTGAAATTTAGACGTTACAAAAAGAGTGATTGTATATAAACAAAACTAGGCATAATGTGAAATAAAAGCATATTAAATAGGAAACAACAGCATGCATTAATTAAGTTAAATTATTACGCAAAAAAAATTTAAATAACACCTTTTTCTAGGAATCCGTAGAAGTAATACAATCAGTTACACACATAATATTTTTCTGACGTGTAATTAAAAATTTTAATCAAATGTATTTCTACAATTCTATTGACTTTATCATCAGTGCACCTTCACCAGAAAGTTTTTTTCATGACTCCAGAAGAACAGGCGCAGATGTGCGTATAAAAAAGTTACAATAAGAAATTTTACTTTAAAATAATATGTACCAAAAAGATTAGATATTTTAAATAAATTCATTACAGTAATACGACAAATCTATTAATATTTCTCACTCTACGGCTGAATCCGCATAGCGACTAAAAAAACTCACAATGTCGTAGAATTCGTGAAAAAATAAACTTCCTTTTGTATGAAAAGATAAACACACTACTACCACTGTTAACTGGATTCGATAACGACCTCTATTCGAATGCCTCTACATGCCGGCTGTAATCAAAAGCGGCAGGGGGGCGATATCATTTCAATATATAAAAATATCAGAGGGCGATACTAGTACGTGATGAATGAATTTAAACTCGCAAATGAAAAATAATATCCCGGAGCACGACGGTAAGAATATAAAATAAAAATAAGAAATTACGAATGTAACAAACAATCCAGGCTTTCCGTTCAACAGCAGCCATAGTAGTTTTAAAGTGTCTGTCCAAAATACATTTTCTAATTTGGGGACCAATCAATATGCCCTCCTTAACTTTTGCATCAGACAAACCGAATGATTTACTATAAAGGTACTTAAATCAGTTTACATCCTGATTCCGTGCGTTTACAAATTGCTTCATTCTACCAAATTCGCACGAACACTGTAACTGCCTAAGGGATGTACCACTTATATACATGGTTGAGTGAACTCTACAAACAAGTCAGCGTACGCTCAGACAAGTTTAATAATGCACAAGCTGCTGTACTTGGGATAAATATTAAATAAGATTACGAATGCAGGGGTATAAAACTTGGTATAAATCAGGGTTGTAAAGCATCGCTGAAACTAGTTATGTACAGATTTGCGCATATCTTAGTAATATTTTATTATTAAATTTTGAAAAATCTATACGTAATAGTTCGGACTTCGGTTTAGTAATCAGTAAACATGTATAAAACACTGGCACATGCTTCTATTAAAACCCCATGCATCACACTGTGTAAACCAGTGTTATCTTAAATAAAAATGTTTACAGAAACAAAAATTCTTTGCTTTTAGAATTACCCTCGTACAAGCCATTGCCTCAATGCATTATTACACGAAGAAACAAGTGCTTCTACTGTAACTTCGATTAATCTGAAATTGGTTGAACATCTTATTACTTGTGTCATACTTTTAGGAATATATTTTCAAGCGAATTGTTAGCAGGAACATGCATAGATGTAACAATTTGACGTTCAAGGAAATTCAGTGTAAAATGTAGTTTATGTATGGGGCTACATATATCCACAATCTTTAAGTATTTCTAGCTATTTAGAGTATATGTAATTCTAGCTATTTTATGTCATTAGAAAACTTTTGCGAAAACGTTTGCGTCAACACTAAGCTTATTTGAGCGCAAGTTATTAGACTCTTTTCTAAGCACTACGCTGAAAACTTTGTTGTTACCACTGGTAATGGGCTAAGGTCAAATTTGTTTTGGAGGACCTAATTCCCATAACGACACTTCTGAAACCATCGTTGCGCGTTTGTTTATATACCATAGTTTCACCGTATGCCTTACTTTATTCTGTGCTTTCATTTTCATTTTCAATAGTATTCACATTGAGGATAACAATAAAATTAGAGCTTTCGCAAAACTAAGTATTAACTCACAGTAATATGATGTAATTGCTCATATAAGACACTTCGGTTTTAAAATGATCCTTAATAAAGTATTATACATAACAAAAATGTTATTTTATGTATAGCAAACGCCAATTAAGTTGACGCGAGGAGGGGTAAGTTCGCGCAGAATTAGAAGTAGTGGGGAGATTTGTATTTGATTTTACATCAAATGTCAGATACTTCTAACCTCTGAGCGTGTATCACTTTATGATCCCCTAGCAAACACATTATGTTCCGTCAAACGTCAATGACAAATGTATTCTGACAATTACTTGAGTAGTGGGGGTGGACGTTTTTAAAAACGGCTTCTGCGCACCCCCTCCTCGCGCCAACTTAATTGGCGCTTGCTATACACCAACATAAAGATTTTTCCGTCGACAGCAAACACTTACAATCGAAAATTTCACAGTGTATTTGTGATAGCCATAAACTTAATTCTGGTGCAAACTTAGATTGTCGAATTGCAGAAATTAACATAACAAATTTTGCGACAATTGCACGTAACGTGAGATATTAATAGATATTAATTCTCATATGCATTAAGTTCAACATGTTTCGTAAATATACACGTAGTATCGAAATGAAAGTCATATCTGTCTTAGAATATTGTGTACTGATGATTTCTAATGAGATTGAAATGCTGATATATGCACGCTTCACGCATTTTTTAATTTAGCCATAATCTGCCGTTTTCTCTTCGTGAAAACACAGTATTTAAGGTACAAGAAATGTGAATATTCTCACAAATGTCGACATAGAATTCTAAACATAAAATAATGACAAAAACATTTTTAGCAATATCAAAAATATAATTAAAAATCGAGTGTGGATAACATAAGGCAAGTACATTTTGGTGTGAAAATTGCTATCCAGATATACGTGTTTCGTCCTACTATAAACTCGTTTACATGGTGCTGGGTTAGACAAAATTCACAATAACTCAGCATCATGCACTGACCAGTATACAGGCTGTCCTTGAAAGAAAGAGACAACGTATGAAAAATGGAAAGATATAATTATATAAAACATGAATCCAAAATATTTTTCCAAAATAACAAAGATATTTATAAAATATTTGTACCATCACTGTGCGATCAACTGTGACATAAAGAGTAGATATCCTTATTCTTTATGTTATAGTCAGTCGACATTAAGCATCGAAACAATTGTTTCCCCGATTCAGTCAGATGTCGGTCGTTACATTTGCACATGTGCACGTTCGATATGATTTACATTTACGTCTTCGAAGATTGTTACTAAATTGGACGTGAAATGGACCGTAGAACACGCAACTTACATCTCCTTTTAATAATTCACAATTCAAATTCATAATTTAGTACGAGGTTATCGAACTCTTAACTGGTGTAGGAAATGTGAAAAACACGAGGAAATTAGCCTTCATCTAATATGTGAGGAACTGAAGGGACTCAGCCAAAAATACTTCGGAAGAGAATCTATTGGATTCTGCTAGGGTACTCAAACTTCCCCTGGACAGGACACAAGACTAACAGAGTAGAACTGAGAGAGGTATTGGAGGTGGTACAAAAAACACTGTGCTCAAGTTCCTGGCGCCTACCCCAAAAATTATAAGAAGTGTTCGATTGAAGGTAGATTGTTACCAAATTGGACGTGAAATACCCCATATAGCACAAATTTTCTTTTAATAATTTACGTGCAAGTATACATTTTGTACATCTAACTTTTTGTATGAGATTATTGAACCCCCGTACAAAACTTTTTAAAAAATGTTATCAATGTTATCATAACACGGGCAGCTGTTATGTATGTAACGCACGCACATGCATACGCTCTAACGTATGTGTGTTACTGTGTGTATAAGTTCAATAGATAAGACATTCTGAATTCAGAGGCGGCACATACTACAATTTTTAGCGGATTTTTTATTTTGGGGTTCGCGTCGAAATTGACTCACAATTTTTTGGATTGATATTATATCTAATTGCATCTTTCAATTTTTCATACGTTATCTCTTTCTTTCAAAGACAGCCTGTATAGCAGGACGAAATAGGTGTCTGCATGTTTGAATAGCAATTTTCATATAAATATGTACTTTTATTGTTTTCTCCATACTTGATTATTAATAATATTTTTTATATTATTTAATATGTTTTTGTTTTATACAAATAGTGAGATATTTTACCCATTCAAGTAGGTTTAATTTTTTTTTTGTTATGTACGTTATCGAAGCTGTTCAACTTATAGTGAAAATACGTTAATACAATTTTCGCCTGTTGCGGCTGTGATCGTTTGATTTGTGTTTTCGTTTTATGCAAATGGTGAGGTTTTAGACACTCGAGTATATTCCACATTATTTTCGTTTTAAAATAAGAAATCAATAAAAGCAAATATACTGTTATTTCAAACACTTTTAAGATAACTACATTCGCCAATGACTATCTTCTAAACATAAACAATACTAAAACTACTGTTGTGGAAGGAGTTATTTCATTCCATGCCACTTTCAAGCCTTTCTGTATTAACGATACGATAGTTTTGGACTTCTTAAAATTGCTTTTAAATATGGTGACTAAAAGTAAATTAGGTGATTTTGGCTGCGAGGTTTAATTATTTGCAGACGTCTTCCTCTAATTATTATTTAACAATATTGTGTAGTGGGTCACCATTTTATCAGGCAGTATATTTTAATATTAAAGTCCACTCGATTCACACCGTTGTTAAAGCCAAATTTTCTGTACAAAGGCTTAACAAAATGAATTTTTAAAGACGCTTTTATTTACAAAAAAATACTTTCTACAAATAGACTTAATACCCAATATTTCAACCACATAATGCACAGTATTATACAAAATAATTAGTGAATAATTAGTGTTAGTCTCTGTACACCAAACACGTGACACGTGTTTTCCTACTGGTCGAATTCCCTAAATTACATATTGCCTTAAGCGTCATCAATCAAATTAAAATCAATCAACCGCATTAGTTGCCGTTTAACTAGGTACTATAACATATGAATATTAATGATCGATGCTTGGTTTGAATTTAATCTGGTGTTCAGACATGTATGGCTTAGTTGAAATATTTAGTACTTATTAATAATTTTTGACTTTTCTATATTTAAAAATTGTTTCAAACTCACCGTTTATATACCTATATTCCGTTCACATTAAGTATTTAGTAGTTAACACTGGAGCCACCGCCAATATTACGAAGAAGAAATATAGCATATTGTAAAAAGCGGAAAATTTAATAAAATTAAATGTAAACGGTAATAATTATGTTTACTCGTAAATGTTAGTGATGTAGCGAATATAAACGGAAACAAAAATCAAAATATTGGCAACCGACAGTATATTATAGTCATGTTTTACTTTGACGATCGTAAATGGTAGGAAAAATTGAGCTAGAATATTGTCCAATCAGAAGCCCATATTTTAATGCATATACAGGGTATCCTTGAAAGAAAGATAAAACGTATAAAAAAAAATTTAAAGAAGTAATTATATCTAACATGAATCCTAAATATTTTCCCAAAATTTTCTCTCATAAACGAGAAAAAAATTACAAAAATATTTATAAAATATTTGTCACGCCACTGTGCACCGACTATATCATCAAGAGTAACTACCCCTACTCTCTATGTTATTGTCGGTTATCTTTAAATATCGAAACAATTGTGTCTCCGATTCAGTCAGTTGTCGATCGTTAGATGTGTACATGTGCTCGCTCGATAAGATTTACATTTTCGTCTTACTATTAAAAGATTGTTACCAAATTGGACACGGAGTGCCCCGTAGAGCACACATCTTACATCTTCTTTTAATAATTCACATGCAAGTGTAAATTTTTACAGCTGACTTTTCGTATGAGGTAATCGAACCCTTAGCATAAAAAGCTGTCTAAATAATGTTATCTTCTAGAGTTTTTTATAAACAAAAACATTGCAGCTTGTGTTTGCGTGTAAATTCAATAGCGGAATTTTTTATATGCATTTTGAATCTATAGGCAGCATATAATACAATTTTCAGTTGAATTTTAATTTTGGGGTTAGCATCGTAATTGACAATATTTTGGATTTATATTCTATATAATTGTATCTTTCAATTTTTTCATACGTTGTTTCTTTCTTTTAATAACACACTGTATAATGAAATAGAAAAAAAAATCAATTAAACATTAAAAGGTGTGCTGATTTTTCATTCTCCAAAATTATTACCCCATTTTATTATGAATACAATATTACGACAAACTACTATAGTGAATTTATTTAGCAGTTGATTCACGTCATCGTCAATTTAGTATGTCATGTCAGGCGGAGTTGTCATTTTAAGGAACGATAATGTTGTTTAAATGTATAACCCATTTTCTAGGTTAGACGTCCGATATTAAAATATAAATAAATGCAGTATCCATTTTCCTACAAACTGAAAGAATAAAAATATACTGAAAAAAAATAACAAATATGTAATAAAGTTATAAAAGCATTTTCAATTAAACTTTAAAGTGTCATTATACGAGCTTCTTTTTGTTTGTGAGAATGTTCGGCACCACTTTCACACACACACTTGTTCCATGTTTCTTTTTTTTTTTTTTGTAATATTTACCTTAACGCATTCTTTGTTAATTCCTACAGTTTCAGCAATCGCACTAATAGTTAAGTTAGTTAAGTTAGTCAGATCTGATCACATTGGGTGCCGATTTTTTCAAAATTTTCATCCATTTTTAACGTGGAAGGGCATCACGGGCGTGCGTCATCTTCAAAGTATTCTCGGCCCTTTTGGAAACGCTTAAACGACTCAAATACCCGCGCACGTGATAAACATTTATTGCCATATACTTATTTTAATAAAAGATAAGTTTCGGTAGCGGTTTTTCGAAGTTTCATTTGAAATTTCACCGCAACACGTGACTCTACTAAAGCTCTTATAATTTTTTCGGCAAAACAAAAAATAGATCTTACACAAGCAAAGGCCATGGCCCGGTTATTATGTCTACAGACGCCGGAGAGGCGGCAATCGAAAGAGAAGAGTTCACTCTGAACAGTTGTTGTCGTACAACTTTGGCACATGCGTAGTTCGTCTGTAGTAGCATATATCGTTATTTAATAGCAACACCTCGTACGTTATGGAACGTGAATTTATAATATACAAAAGAATATAAATAAAAAATTGTTAACTAACAAGCTTATAAATATTTGTTTATAAAATAAAAAAAACTATGTTACTAATATTACTTTATTTAAACATTATGGAAACAATGTACAGCAGACCGATTTTCATGTGGCCGGTTAAAAGTACCGCCCTCGAGATGCGCACGAAATTCATAGGTAGGGGAACCTCTGGCATTCAGTTTTTTATCCCTTACTACGTCCCAATGCACGACTCGCACAAAGAGTTCGCATTTTATTTTTCCGAATACTGTCTCTATCTAACACTGACCCTTACTTGCGCACGTACAAATTCTCCCACCGGCCACATGAAAACCGGTCTGCTGTATGTATTTACACATACATTTACAGTTTTTCATTAAAACATTTTCTAATGTAATTTTCTGTCAGAGAAATTATAGCTTCGGAAGAATGTTCCCTTGAGGTCTTTAATTAATTAAGATATGTCTTCACGTTCAAAGCCAATTTCTCCATCCCACCATTGTTCAAAAATTTTTCTAGTGTGAAAGTAACTGTACGAGGGTGGATCACTTTGCTTCACTCCTGACCGACTTGCAATAAACAATTGGCAAATATCTTACTTTTATTTTTCAATATAGTCTCCATTAAGGTTAAGACATTTTTTTTTCATCGATGTTCTAGCATTTTTGATGCGTCTCGAAAAAAGATTGTTCAACCTCTGTAAACCACTGATTTACCGCACATATCACATTAGCTGACGGAAATCGTTTGCCACGCTAGTGTTCTTTAAGTTTTGGAAACAATCGGTAATCGCTGGGCCCAAATCTGGCGGATGCTCAACTAATTCGAAGTCTGCTTGAGCTATTGCAGCAGCTGTTGCAATAGCGGACCTGTGACTGGGTGCGTTATCCTGAGGCAAGCGAACACCTTTGCGTAACTTCCACCAACGTTTTTCTTTTATCAAGTCACGTATAGCAAACGCCAATTAAGTTGGCGCGAGGAGGGGTAAGTTCGCGCAGGATTAGAAGTAGTGGGGAGATTTGTATTTGGTTTTACATCAAATGTCAGATAATTCTAACCTCTGAGCTTGTATCACGTTATGATCCCCTAGCAAGGACATTATGTTCCGTCAACCGTCAATGACAAATGTATTCTGACAATTACTTGAGTAGTGGGGGTGGACGTTTTTAAAAACGGCTTCTGCGCACCCCCTCCTCGCGCCAACTTAATTGGCGCTTGCTATAATTTTGGAATTAAATTGGCAAAATAAACACCTGTAATTGTCGCCCCCTCCCACAGGTAACCTACTAAAATTACGCCTTCAGCATCCCAAAATACGGATAGCATGACCCCGTTGAAGGTTGCATCTTGAATTTTTTCGGTGGTGGTGTCCTCTCCTTACTCTGTCTTTTGGTCTCTACAACATAATGATGATCCAGGACTCATCCATTGTCACTAATCTTGCAAGAAAAGTTTCCTTGTCGTGTCTAAATCTTGTTAAAAGACGACTGCAAATGTCTTTTCGGCTGTAATTATATACCACATGGTATGAGAGACCAGAATCTTCAACTATTTGTCTAATTGTCACACGTCAATCTTGCAACACAAGGTCATGGACCTTTTTAACAGTTTCTTGGATAGTGACGGTTGTGGGCGCTCCACCTGCCTGATCGTCTGTACACGACTGTCTACCACATTTAAACTCACGACGCCTTTTAACTATGCCATGATACTGCAGATTCCTTTAATGTATAAATGTATAATGAATTGTTTTGGTTTATAAATGGGTCAGGGGCGGGGCAAAGGGATCAGCCCTCGTGTTTGATAAATTAATTAACATTGCATTTGAGCGGCGCGAATGTTCTAATATTCTTCTTAATAACTTTTGTAATGTAGTAAGGGTGTTATTTACGGCGAGAGTATCTCTCCAGTGGCATGCACTGGTGATTCATATTTACATACACTACAGAAGTTTCGAATCTGCTATTATTTCCTGCTCGTTCAAGTAGGACAGTATCTTCTTCTGTTTTGGCTTGGACGCCAGCACGTTCAGGCCCTTGAGCATATTGCTCTTTGTCTATCCCCAATAGATCTCTCAGTTCCACTCCCTTAGTCTTGTGTTCTCGATAAACGACACTATCCTCCTCGGGAAATTTTAGTACACTCGAGGGATCCAATAGATCTCTTCCCTTCAGTTCCTCACACGCGCATATTATATGAAAACTAGTTTCCTCCTGTTTTTGGCATCTCCTACACCAGGGCTCGCTAACCAAGCCCATGCTGTACAGATGCTTCATTAAAGGACAATGTCCGGTTATAAAGCCGGTAATAGTTTTAATTTCTTTCAGTGTCCTTTTAATAACTTTAGGATCGGGGTTCCCACAAACACTACAATACTCAACCATTACAAATTTCTGTCTATATATAATAAAAATAGTTCAAGAAATATTTATTTTACGTTTAAATCTAAATAACAGGGTGTTATAAAAAAACATTTAAAACCCTTGAAGGTATCTAACACTTGGAAATAAGGTTAAAAGTCTTAATGCACATTGGTACGCAAATCAACTAAATTTAAATTTAGATAATTCTTTGCTAATTTATTATATTTATAAATAAAAGTAGGAGCTACTTGACAATTGTAAACTCAATTTTGCAATTGAGTTTAGACATACTTGAAAATTTCATGACCAACTCTGAAGCAGGTTCTTTTTTTGTATGCACGATACCAGTTACTTCCTGTCATCTATTCTGATAGGAATACGAACTATTAATAAAATATTAATAATTAGCCTTAAAACGTTTTCGATAATGCTTGTGTTGGACGGGCCTACTTTTTTTTTTAATGTCGACGCGATATTAGGAAGACATATACTTACAAATTGCTAAAGCAACTTTAAAAGGATAATTTAGAGAAATCTGTTTAGCTAATACAATTGTAAAAAGGTTACTTAGAATATGCTATTTAGAAAAAATTCTTTGCGACGATTCTGTAAAAGTTTAAAACTGCCTTGTTTATGTAAATTGAGTCCCATTGGAGATGTCACCGAAGACACATGTACGTAATAGGGAAAAGGTAGCTTCCACTTGTGCGAACTTTATTCGATCTTTCTATTTCGATACAATTTATACAAAACAGAAGATCCTGTATAAATTGGAACGATTTAAGATATATTACTTTCCACAAATTTTTATCATTATTCGTATTTTGAATACTAAAAGAAAACTGATTTAAACAATAACATAACATTCAATATAATTTAATAATTTTTACGAATGTTCAATCTATAAAACAAGTTGTGCAATACTATTACTTTTTGCGGTGTTAGCCTGTTATGTTCACGAATTTATAATAGATCTTTTAAATATAATACATGCTTAATTTATTTTTAACTTTGTAGCATTGTTTTAATAGTATTAATAATGAACTATCAGAGACATAGAGAACTGCTCCATTATACGAGAAACAACCATCCATTACTACATTGCGTTACTATATTTCGAAATTTTTCATTTCAATTTGTCTGAAAAAAGTCTGTTTGTATTCATTTCCAACGGTAACATCCCTACCAATTTCAATATCTACTATCAGAATACACGCGGACTTCGTACTAAAACCCATGATGCGTACATTAATATTTTGAATTCTAACTTTGACGTGTTCATTTTCACGGAAACTTGGCTTAATTCTTCTGTAAGAAGTGCCGAAATTTTTACTGATACTTTCTCGGTCTGCCGTTCTGATAGACGGCACAATCTTGTTAATCTTACTACTTATGGAGGTGTTCTGGTTGCCCTAAATAAAAATATTAACTATGAGCTTATTGATGCAACCCATTTATTGGACCTCGTACCCCTTATTGACATAATCATATGTAAATGTACTTTGAATCTTTATATTTTTTATATTGTTGCCATATATGTTCCGCCAAGGGTGAGTGCTAATCAGTATAGTTTATTTTTTGACACTTTGGAATTAACTCTGCTTGATTGTCCTGTCCTTCTGGTGGGTGATTTCAATGCGACGAATTACTCCACTTCATTGCTTACCGACTCTAAGGTGAACATTATTAATAATTTCTCGGCTAGTCTCAATTTGAGTCAATTTAATAATATCTTGAATAGTTCTCATAAGTTATTGGATCTGGTTTTCTCGGGCTTAGCGTCCGATGTTCTGGTCCAGCGTGAGGATGTTCCTGTTGTGTCGGAGGATCCGTATCATCCGGCTCTTTCTGTTACTTTGACTCTTCCTGCTACTGCTATACCGACTCGTTTCCCTTCGAATAGTAATTCTCGCTATAATTTCCGTAGGGCGGATTACATTTCTCTATATAGTGATCTGCTTTTCCTTGATTGGTCTGCATTATCTTCTTGCGATGGCGTTGAACAATGTGTCGATGTGTTTTACGAGTTACTTTACAAAGTTTTCGATAAGTCTGTTCCTCTGTATACTTCTACAAGAAGCAATTTCCCTGTTTGGTTTTCCTCGGAAATTAAGCGTAATTTAAAGTTGAAGAAGTACTACCATAGGAAATGGAAATCCTCCCACAATCTAATGTTCTATGATGAGTTTAAAAGGTTACGAACACTTACCAAAGCGCAAATGGAGGTTATGGGCGCTTTCTGCGTGGTACTGAAGAGGACATTAAGCACGATCCCCGTAAATTATGGCAGTACATCCACCTCAGAGAGGGTCATCTCGAATACCATCTGTTATGCGGGATCGGGATGTTGTTATCAATGGACCTGGAAACATTGTCGAGGCTCTTGCGAGAGTTTTCTCTTGGTCATATTCTGATGGTGCGTGCTCGTCCGATCATTCTATTGATGTTGCACTTATGGATTGTTTGAGTATTGATGCTATCAGTGATCAAGATATCTTATGGAGTATTCAGAGGTTGAAACCGACCTTGAATGCTGGTGATGATCAGATTCCATCCATGATTATTAAGGATTGCCGAATGGTGCTTCTTGTTCCGCTGAAAAGAATTTTTAATCTTGCGCCGAGACAAGGAAATTATCCCTCCAAATGGAAGATTGCTCGTATTACACCTGTATTTAAGAAGGGAGATAGAAGTAATCTGAATAATTACAGACCAATATCTATTGTGTCAAACTTTTCGAAGGTGTTCGAACAAATTATATACAGGTATCTTTATGTTCATGTCACCTCAAGGATTTCTCCTATTCAGCATGGCTTTGTGCGTGGACGTTCGACAGTGACGAATCTAATATGTATATCTCAAGATATTTCCGACACGCTTAATGAAAGAGGTCAGATGGATGTGGTGTACACCGACTTCAGTCGTGCATTTGACACTCTTAACCATGATATTTTGTTGCAGAAACTACACAATTTTGGAGTTAGGAACGATCTGCTATTGCTTCTTGAATCCTATTTACATGGGAGGATGAACTACGTTTTCTACAATGAGTTAAGTCATCCGAGTTTGTTTCTGAGTTCTGGAGTTCCTCAAGGATCTAACTTGGGCCCGCTTCTTTTTATAATATTTATTAACGACTTACTTCAGTCTTTGACGTGTTCTGGACTAGCCTATGCTGATGATTTGAAGGTTTATATGCGTATTGAGCGGCCTGATGATGCACTTCTCCTTCAGAAGAACATCGACTTGGCGTGGACGTGGTGTCAGCGTAACGGTTTGAAGCTCAACATAGGAAAATGTTGCGTGGTTCGATTTACAAAGAAAAAATATCTTTACCATTTCGATTATAATATTAATAATGAAGTTTTAACTTCTGAAGGTACAATCAAAGACCTAGGACTCATATTTGACAGTGGTTTAACATTCGTCAACCATATCATTAATATGTGCAAATCTGCTTCTGCTGTGCTTGGTTTTGCATTGCGCAGCTCCAAGTATTTTTCACAACCCGTAACTATTAAGCATATCTACTGTTCATTAGTTCGAAGTAAATTGGAATACGCTTCAATAGTCTGGCATCCCATCTATATTCATCATAAACTGAATGTGGAGAGTGTTCAGCGTCGTGTTTTGAAGTATCTTACTTTTAAAACGAGTGGTGAGTATCCTCCTAGAAATACTGACCATAACCTACTTCTCAGGGAACATGATTTGGTGTTGCTGGATGTCCGGCGCGAAGTAACTCGTGCTAACTTTCTACGCAGTGTTGTACGTAATAACATCGATTGTCCTTCGATACTTGGCAGACTGTGTTTTGCTGTGCCTCAGTTTGCGTCTCGCAATTCTGCAACTTTTGCCTATCCCGTGTGCCGGAGTAATGCATTGGTGAGGAGTCCGATTTATCAAATGTGTAGATGTGGGAATAAATACTTTAGTGACATATTTTTTGAACCGAAGTTTAGAGTTTAAAGTTTGATTTTCTTTTTTTTTATTTAAGTTAACTGTGTATTGGATATATTTTTGTTTGTTTGTTTTTGTAAATTTATTCATGTACGATACCTTTTCTTTGTGCCTATATTTGGCTTTGCTGTTGGGCGCTTAATAAACTATTATTATTATTATTTTTTTTTTTTTTAATTTTTATGCTTGATTATAGATGTGTTATTAATTATACTTTTAACGATACCGACAGTGCTGTTGTGAAGAAAATCCAGCGTCGGCTTTTAAAATCTAATACAGATGCGTAGTGCCTATAAATCAACACCTAGAATAATTTTACTTATAGCGGCAGCGGCGGTGTGGTGCTTTAGACCACTGTTCGAATTTTAAGTTCTGCATCCAGATTACTCAATCAAAACCGACCCACAGACCTAAACTTACACCCCAATCCCCCAAAACTGTCAAAACCGACGAATAACAAGACCTTCGTTCATAATTTCACACTTGAACACCCAATTTTTTTTATGTATGGAATATTACCTCATATACCAGCATCCTCAAAACAACACTGTTGCATCCTTAATTATACTGTAACTTTTGGGGTCCACTAAATATATGTATATGAGTGATTTGCCGAATTGTAGAATTTAATGCTACAATATATATATATATATATATATATATATATATATATATATATATATATATATATATATTGTTGCATTAAATTCTACAATTCGGCAAATCACTTTTGCCCTGAAAATATTGTGAAAGACATATCCGCCCGGAACGTGCAGATACCGATATTTCACTGTCTTTACAGATCATTAGTGCACTTTATACGGAGACAGATATGACTTCCAATTCTATACTACGTGTATATAAACGTTCAGTAATGAACTTCATACGTATGAGAATTAATAATTATTAAATCTCGTTTTACATGCGATTGTCGCTATAATTTGTTGCATTAAACTCTACAATTCGACAAATCACTTTTGCCCTAGATTGTAGACGCAACAAGCCGCGACGTCAACACTGTGCAAGTTGTCAGTACAAATGAAAAATGAAAAATTTGTGAAAGACATCTGCCTGGAACGTGCAGATATCGATATTTCACTGTCTTTACAAATCATCAGTGCACGTTATCCGGAGACAGATAGATATGACTTCCACTTCTATACGAAGTGTAATGCACTTCATGCGTATGAGAATTAATAATTATTAAATCTCATTTTACATCACTGGAAGGAGCACGTTTTGACGACGATGATCAACTGGAGCAGTTCGTGTGCAATTGGTTAAATACACGCCCTCCTCCTTTTTATGAAAATGGGATAAAGACTCTACCTAGCCGTTGGGGAAAATGTATGCAGAAGGGGGGAACGTATATAGAAAAATAAGATATTCTTCATTTATTGTAGTTATAATTCAATAAAAAGTTAGGTAGGTTCATATTTGATCCACCCTCGTAGTATAGTTCTAATATAGTTCCAACAAAGTTCTCCTATGCCATATACGTAAAAACGTATTAGTGAATACGAAAGTGTTATTCGTTCTAGTATTCGCAGACTGACAGTCTGTGATTCAAGGGCACTAACAATCGCTTTAGTTCCTCAAACTTAGTATTCACGGATTTACGACCCGTAGATCATTTAGTCCCCGCGGATTAAAAAACCGTGGTTTATAGAAGTACCAAATCCAACACAACTACAGTTCATTTAAAACTACTAACTTCAAGTTACACTACAGCCATGTATCCTAACAAGTTACTTGTTCGTCTAATTTCACAAATATTTTGATTAAGTTTTGCGTAAATAATACTTTAAAATATCTAAATATATACAATGTGTCCAAAAAAAAGTGCTCAGAGTTATACCTCGTGTAGATAAAACAATTTCATCGAAAAAATACCCAAAATGTGCTAGTCAAAAATGTTTATTTTTTATTGTAATTTACGTATAATTAGGTATGGTAAAAAAAGTAGTATAACTTACTACATAAGATTATGATTAATTAAGATTATGAATAAAACAACCAAAAATAGTTTTTAATCAATACTATATTAATTAATTATGTTTTCAAAATGGCCTCCTTCACATTCGAGATACGCAATAGCCCTGAACGTTATTTGTCTCGTAGCACGTTGAATCATATCAGGGTTTTGTTTTAATCGCTCTGCACAATTCCTTATCCTATTTTCTAATTCTTTTAGTGTATTCACCGGGCTACTGTACACCTCTTGCTTCATTGTGCCCCACAAAAAATAATCCAGGGGAGTCATGTCTGGCGACCTTGGCGGCCACGCAACTGTGCCACCTCGTCCGACCCATCGGTGATAATTTTCATTTAGAAATAATCTTACTGCCCTAGCGAAATGTGCCGGAGCGCCGTCCAACTGCAGCCACATGTTTAGACGAATATTTAATGGCACGTCATCCAGCAACTCTGGTAGTTCATTTTGCAATAATTCCAAAAATCTTTCACCATTTAAAATTCGAGGAAGAAAAATAGATCTAATTAATAAATTTTCTATCAATGCGGCCCAGACATTGACAGAAAACTGTTCCTGGAATGAGGCAGGCCTTGCTAAGTGTGGGTTTTCATCTGACCATGCGTGTAAATTTCGAAAATTTGTTATTCCATTTCGTGTAAATTTTGCTTCGTCCGTCCAAAGAATTTTGTTGAAAAATTCTGGATTTCTTCTCGTCTGTCTCAAAATCCATGTTGAAAAAATACAACGCTGTACATAGTCTCCTTCATTAATATTCTGTACTCTTCGATAATGATATGGCCTAAGTCCATTCGCTTTTAAAATCACACTCACTGTAGATTTCGATACATTAAACATATGGGCTAACCGTCTGAGGCTAATGGATGGATTGCGGAAAACCTCGTCCAAGATATCTTCTTCTGTATTCCCTAGCTGCAGTGCTGCAGCTCTGCCTTGTCCTCCCATATTTCTCCTTCCTAGTCCGTTCTCGCTGAACAATCGGTGAATTGTAATAAATGGCCAGTATGTTGGAACTGGTTGCCTATTCGGGAAGGCTGCTATGTACGCTCGACAAGCAACTCGAGCCACTCCATGGTGCATGCCATAATAATAATGCATATCAGCAATATGATTATTTTCAAACATTGAAAGACGCGCCATTTCAGTCCTTAATAACAATAGTCCAAAGCGAGAAACAAATCTAAAAGTGCAGTATACACGGCAATAGTTAACATAACAGAATGTAAAACGAAACAAGGTACACCGAACATCACTTGGACAAACCTACATATCGACTGAAGGAAGGATGCGGTGTGTAGACACGAGAACAAGGCAGCGATCCTCTTCACGTGATATTCCTACAACACAATACAATACAATAAATCTGGTCATTATCCTTTCTAAATCTGTTTTTATTTTTTTAATTGACACACTAGTTGAGAAAATATCTATTATTTTCGTAATGAAGTCTGAGCGTAGGGGAAAAAACTTCAATTTCAATTACAAAAAAAAACTAAACATTTTTGACTAGCACATTTTGGGTTTTTTTTCGATGAAATTGTTTTATCTACACGAGGTATAACTCTGAGCACTTTTTTTTGGACAGACTGTATATATTTTTTGAAATCGTTTTACCTGTTTTTATTTGCCTGTGTACATATATGTCCATTTTTTTATTGAGTTTTTTCACCGGCAAGAATATTTTGGACACAATTTTTATGATGAAACAGTAAATAAAAAATAAACTCTACAGATAAAAAAATATCCATCGGAACTTTATATCAGTCTGTAACAAAGTATATTGAGTCAACAGAGCCGGATATAATTGAGAAAAATTAGCAATATATACTTTGTTCTATAACAGAACGTGCACATATGTTTTGTTATACATAATATGGATTTTCCATGAAATACGTGGGCCTGAAATCCTAAAAAATGTGTTTACACAGCAAATTTACTTTAGCAAGATTCCGTTCCTCAACCCCGATCAATATTCATTTATCAAATTTACTCGATTAAGTAAACATTTTCTTATTCCTTAAGGTTATATTGTACAGTCGGTTCTTTTCCTAATATACACATAATAATAACTTCGAAACAGTTACCAAAATATTGCTTTCGTGCTAAGCTGTTTTCTCATTAAAATTTATTCAAGATTATTGTCAAATAGAAAGTCGAATTCATCTTCGCTGATTCTAATTAAGTCGGTCAACATAAATTTCGTAATTGTATTTCTGCCTAATTTCATCACTTATATGACTGGATGATGTCTCAGCCAGCTAAATAATTTATCTCGCTAATTTGCCAATTACCAGCGATAAAGAAAACCCAAGATGTCTTAGACGCGGTCTGTCATAGACGTTGAATTAAAACCCTCATTACGTTAGTGCTAATAATGAAGGATAGGAGAAGGTTGCCGTTAATTTGCCCATAATTTACGTTTCGTGGGTTATTTAATATTTTAATGGAATTTGCTTGGGTTTCAGATAAATTAGGGTAATGTACTGTGTAAATGTATCGAAGGTAATGTCCTAGTTCAATTTGTCATTTAAAATAGACGGCCAAAGCTGTAGTAAACAAATTTTGGTTATGATATTTTAGAAGTATTAAAAAAAATCTGTTATAGCTGAAAATAGTAATAAAAGATATCTTGAAACATTTAAGAAGTTAAACTTTAGTATTAAAATAAATAAAAAAATATAAAAACAAACATTTTCAATAATAAAGAATATTAAAAATCGAGTGTGGAGAACACAATACAAGTAGATATATTTGTGAAAGTATCTCCCCAATGACGCAGGTACATGTTTCCATCTTACTACCACCAGATGATTCTGTAGTAAGATGAAACACGTGTCTGCGTTTCTGGACAAGCACTTCCACAAATATATGAACTTGTATTGTGTTCTCCATACCCTATTTTGAAAAATATTTTGTTTTATACAAAATTTGGTGAGGTTTTACATACTCAAGTATTTGTTAAAATACTTGAGTTACTTTGTTAAAAAGTAAAACTAATGAGATTCGGTTATAATATAATAATAATCTATTTATTAGTTGGCTTACAGAGTTATATATGTATATATATACACAGGCCGTCCTTGAAATAAAAAGACAACGTATGAAAAATTGTAAGATGTAATTATATAGAATATTAATCCAAAATATTTTCCCAAAATTCTCTCTCATAAGCGAGAAAAAAAATGACAAAGGTATTGAAAAAATTTTCATCACGCGACTGTGCAATCGACTATATTATAAAAGACGATATCTAGTAGTTGACCAACAATAACAAAAGAATAGTTTTGTTATTATCCATCTCATCCAACTGTTACGTATGTCAGCATACGCTGTAGAATATGTATGAGGTATTTATTATTTTTACACATTTTGAATATTTTGAATTCATAAGCTTCACGTAATACAATTTCCAGAGTGCTTTTAATTTCGAGGCTCGTGTCGTAGTCGACTCACAATATTTTAGATTTATGTTTCATATAATTACATCTTTCCATTTATCATACGTTGTCTCTTTATTTCAAGAACAGCCTTTATATATGTATATATAGGCTGTCCTTGTATCTCATTAGCTTTACTTTTTAACAAAGTAATTTGGAACATACTTGACTATGTAAAGCCTCACCAAATTTTGTATAAAACAAAATATTTTTCTAAATAAGGTATATATATATATATATATATATATATATATATATATATATAATAACTTCGTGACCTTGGTATGATATGGTAAACCTAATCAGTAGGCGATTAAAGGTCTGTATATTACTTCAAAATATATGTATTTAAAAAACTCTACATGTTTCGGCTGTATACGCCTTTTTCAAGAGAATACAAAATATGAATGACCATTTCATATTTGTCATTCATATTTTGTATTCTCTTGAAAAAGGCGTATACAGCCGAAACATGTAGAGTTTTTTAAATACATATATTTTGAAGTAATATACAGACCTTTAATCGCCTACTGATTAGGTTTACCATATATATATATACATATATACAGATAGAAAGATAGATAATTATTTCTTGACTTTTGTTTATTATAATAGATTTAGATAGTCGACTCTTTAAGGTCTGTTTTATTTTAATATGTATGTATTTAAGATAATCTTACATATTTCGGAAATTACTGCCTTTTTCAAAGAATTATAAATGATATAAATTATAATTTATAATTTAAAATTCTGCGAAAAAGTAATTACCGAAACGTGTAAGACTATTTTAAATATATACATATTAAAGTAAAACAGACAGAAAAAAGGGTGAAAGGTATATGTGAGTAAACCTTCATACAAAAAATCGCAGTCCAATGTTCACGTAGTGACTTGAAAATTATTTTTATTTGAGTCCGGCCCTGTCGCAGTTAAATATATCTACGGGCTTCCACCTCTAATTCATCAGTAATTCTCTTTACCGATGAATTATATTGTTCTATCGGTATTTGTCAGTACCGCATACAATATTATTTCGTATTTGTGCGAAATTGCCCATAATTATGTATTCATAGTATATGCACATAATTAAATTAAACTTTTAGAAATGAATGCTATCTCAGTCCTGAATACGCCCAGAAAGCAAATTGCCGGCGCAATACGTGCATGTTTATGTTTGATCAAACAGAGATTGACTTAATTTATAAAAGTTTGCACATAATGTGGTCTTTTAGTCACTTGGTTAGTTTAAAGTTGTCTCCGTTTTCGAAAGGTTCTTAACTAAGTATGTCGCTAAAAAGAAAACGTTTATCACTAAAAGACAAAATAAATATAATCGCGGAAATTGAAAAGCATACATTAAGTTCGCGAAAGTTGGCCAAAAAATATGGGATTGGAAAAATACAAATTAACAATATTATGAAAAATAAATGGGGATGGAAAAAGTTTATTGAGGAAGGTGTTAATTAGGAGCAAAAATTTCCGAAGTCAGGGGATTGGCAGTCGTCTACAATTGGTTTTGCAAATCCGGAACTAAAGCAGTTTCAATATCTGGGCCCCTACTTAAATAAAAACACTGGAGACAGCAAGCAGTTTAAAGATGGAAAATTTCGCAGCATAAAATGGTTTAAATCAATTTGTGGTGAGTCCGAAAAAGTTAATTTTGACGGTATAAAGGACTCGAAATCAAGTTACCGTTGATTTTAAGAAATTATTCTCCTCGCGACGTCTATAATGCTGACGAAACAGGTCTTTATTACCGCGTTATGCCAAATAAAACATTTGCATTAAAAATATGTGAATTATGCAGCGAAGAAGACAAGAAAAAGAACAGTTGACTATTTTATTGTGTGCAAATATGGATGGTGAGAAATTGTAATATTAATAATTGGAAATAGTAAAAATCCTCGCTGTTTTAAGAGTAATAATGTTGACAAATTACCCTTGGAATGGGTTTCTAACAAAAAGGGTTGAATGACAACAGAAATTTTGACAAAATGGTAGCATAAATTTGACAATAAAATGAAAAAACAAAATAGAAAGTGCTTCTTTTATTGGATAATGCCACGTCACATTCTAAAATTCCATTAGAAAATGTTAAACTTGTCTTCCTGCCGCCAAACACCACATCGCATTGTCAGCCCTTAGATTTTGATTTTGAAAATTCTGAAAAAAAAACATAAATTTAGCCAATGCACTTAGATGAATTACAGCTACTTGGAAAAGGGTATCTCCTGCTACTGTTAACAAATGTTTTCTCGAAATCGGATTCTCTGATGTTATCCAAGAAACAATTGTTGATGAAGAAGACGAAATACCCTTTACCTAACTCTTTCCTACAGTTCGTGGATTTAGATGAATTTGCTTCTGTTGATGGTCATGTGCCTACCGAGAGCCCTAATTTCAGTATTACGGAAATTGTTGAGGAATCGTGCAATAATGAGGAAGAACATAACTCTGATAATAGTTGCTAAGTACTCGCGAAGCTGGCGCAGCGAAGGCGTGTGAGGATGATCGAGATAAAAAAAATTGTAGTTGTATTACACAAAGTATGGGTGCTTCTATTTATTATATATGCCCTTAGTCAGTGAAGATGAGTGTGGGTGACCAAAATAAAAGTTAAGAGGTGGCGCCACTCAGTTTTGCTTACGGAAGCTCAAGCTGAAAACTGAGAAAAAAGAATGCGCGATCTTCGGCGCATGCACATACAAACTACTCAAAACTGATGCTATATATCTAGACTTACTAACTACCTACGTACTAATTCCAAAATTGCTGCCCAGGATACCTGAAAAGGAAATCGCTACGGGGAGTGCCAAGGCAAAGAAAAAAACTTATGAACAAATAATTCGTATATTCACGATTAAAGGAAAATAAATGATTATAATATAATTAAGTAAATGAATGTATGATATTTAAGCATTGACTAAAATCAAATAAAGAAATATAAATCAATTGATATCTTCACCCTGTATAATTATACCGTAATTATACTGACATGATTTGTATGAATTATATGACTATGTTAAGGTAAAAATATATATATATATATATATAACTCTATACAAAATCCAAAACTAGATATCGCAAAAAGGTGAACACAGTACGCTAAACGTAATATCTCAAAAGTTGAACGTAATAATACTGTTAAAAGTAAATGAAAAATAATTACTTAAGTTAATTACATAGTTTATTCCCGCAGATTTTTTTTCTGAAGGTACCATTAGAGATAAATTCACAATAATTTTAGTATTGTAGCTTCATTAACTTTATATATTACTTGTATGGTCTTTTGAAATATCACGTTAACCTAAATTCAATTTTATTGCAATTTATTGCTTGGTAATTTAAACATCAAAATTCAATGTAATAATTTGTCTGTTCTCTACCGTATTATAAAATTTGTTTTTCATAAAGATAAAAGATTACCTATAGTTATATTGTAACGTGAGAATTTATTTCTCACTGTAGTTTTTTTGTATGAACATCTGGTGTACTTGTTCGGCACATATAGACAAAAAAAAACGTCTGAAATTTTGGTTGAGTTAAAAACCTTACTGTTAAATTTTAAAATTATTCTAAATTTGCAATCTACTTTTTCTTATAATTTAGCTGTAATTATTTCTACCTTCTTTGGTATACCATAAGAGATTTCTAGTTAATTTTTATATTAATCTGTTGTCAAGACTTTTGATGTCTTTTGTTTTTTTTTGTATTATCGTAATAATCATTATAATTTTTGAAATTAAATTAAATTAAATTTTTATTTGGTACGCATATACCGGGTGTATTATGAAAAACCTTTGGGGCTGTAGCTTCCTTATATTTTATCTGATTTTAATGAATGATATGTCAAACTAAATCGTTTTTAAAGCACTGTAACCTGTTTATTAAAAAAAAATTTTTTGACATTTCGTTTTTGACAGACAGTATTAAATTTTTTTTTTAAATTGTACTACATATTTTTTTTAACTTATTCTAATAAACATTTATTTCCTGAAGACACCTCCATTAAATTGAGTGGCAAATTTATTATTATTAAAAAAAAAACTACGAAATTTACAGAAATCAAGCTATGATATATTTTAATGAATCAAATGTTCGAAATTGGCCCCATTTTGATCCAAACACATTTGACACCTTCTATTAACTCCAACTGCTGCGTTTAATATAAGATTTGGTGGTATTTCATGACATACTTGTACTATCCTTCTTACTAAATCATCTCTGGTATCAGGTGGAGTCAAATAGACATGATCTTGAATGTAAGACCACAGAAAGAAATCCAGTGGATTCAGATCTGGCGATCTAGCAGGCCATCGAATAGGTCCGTAAGTGCCCAACCATCTGACGCCAAAATAATTATTTAGAAAATCAGTATTCATTCGTGCATTATGGGGTGTGGCACCGTCCTGTTGGAACACCACCCTGTTTAACTCAACAAGTGGCAACTCATCTAAATAATCGCCTAATTCATTGCGTAACAAATTATTATACTTTTCTTGGTTTAGATTACCCTCCACAAAAAAAGGCCCTACTACTCTATCGCCTAAAATGCCACACCATACATTTACACTGAACCGATTTTGAAAATTGTGTTGCATCACAACATGGTTATTTTCAGTGCTCCAATGGCGATGATTATTTCTGTTGAATGCACCATTTTTCCCAAAAGTGCATTCATCTGACCACAACACACGACGATAAAAAATTGGATCTTCCCTTAGTTTATTCATGAAAACCGTGCAGAATTGAACCCTTCGTTGAGGGTCGTTTTCACCGAGAGCATGCACCTTCTGTGGTTTATAAGGAAAGAACTTGTGCTTCTTCAGAATGTACTGAACTGTAGAATGTGATACCTGCATGTAGTGAGCAATTTCTCGCGTAGACGTATTAGGGTTTTTTTCCACAAAGAGCAAGACACTTAATTCTAAATTTTGATCTTGAATTACACGTGCGTTTATTTTCGGTTTTTTGAATGATCCAAAATTTCGTAAATTTCGCACGAGCCTTCCAAACTTATCGGCACTTGGACGCAGTCTGTCAGGAAAACGATTTCCATAAAGTCGCAAAGCAGCTGCAGAATTTGTTCCGCATTCAAAATATGCTTGAATCGCATCCACGCATTCGCCATTATCCATTTCAATAACAAAATTTAGAAATAAATCGTTGAAAATTTTATAATGAATGTGTGACTGACAGATGTCACAGCTCTCTTCGAAAATTTGGAATGCACTTTTATCGTTCAATATGACTGCTTGATTTTTAAATTTTTAAAATAAACACTGTAAATGTTGTTGTTGACCCCCCGCTCACTGATAACATTGGTTTGTAATCCTTTATGGGCTATATAGTATTGAATGTAAGTGATTTTAAAAGGTGCACACATTTGCTGGTAATAAAATGAAATAGAGTATTTAAAATGCATTTAAGAAATCTCTGTGTTCGGAAAAAACAGAATAAATCGAACTAAAAAAAAACCTTCAATTTCTCGATTTTTTTCATACAAGGATATCGTTGTTTACAGTTTCATATTCAGAAAAAGTAATATATTTGAATAAGGAAAAAAAAAAGTATAGCGCAATTTAAAAAAACACAGTTTGCAGCTGTCTGTCAAAAACAAAGTGTAAAAAAAAATTCAACGCGGATCACGTTACAGTGTTTTTAAAACGATTTAGTTCGACGTATAATTTATTACATTCGGATAAAAAATAAAAAAGTTACAGCACGAAAGGTTTTTCATAATACACCCGGTATATACATATACAATGTATATGTATATGTATAATTGCTCCAAATGGTTTTATTTTTATCAAGAATACAAAACGCAAGATGCGTAATAGGTATATTATTATTGTAGTAATTTTACGTATAATCATCTTTAATTTTTTTATTATTGTTCAGCTTTTCCGAATTTCATATTGTTGCACTTATGTTATATTTTTTTTTATATTCTAACGAACAGAATTTTTGTTTTGTTGATTTGGATATGTGTATACGAGTTAATTGTTTCTCCTAGCTTTTTTCTTTGCCTTTGATTTCCCTTTAGAAAGTTCTTTTCAGGTTGCAGGTACCCGGGGAAGCTTTGAAGCATTTCATTAGTATTAAGCGTTTGTATTTTGTAGTCTGTATGTGCATGCGCCTAAGATCGCGCCATGTCTTTTCTCAGTTTTCGTTACCTACTATGTTTTATTCTAGTCACCCACACCCGTCTCCTCTGACTAAGGGCATACACCATAAATAGAAGCTCCCAGACTATTGTGCGATACGACTACGGGTTTTGTTTAAATTTTGACCATCATCAGACGCCATCGCTGTACCAGCATTACGCGTAGGTAGCAATATATACATAATAAGAACATTACAAGTTACGATGCTCACTTGTATAATATCCATAAGATCAGAATTACAAGACAATCTTTTTAAATATGCTATTAGTTTAGAGAATTTTGAGATATCTGTATTTTTATAAATATTCAAACAAAATTTTAACATTGAATATTTGGCCCACAAGGAAGATGCCTTTTTTATTTTACTTTCTTTGTCAAAATAGGCAATCATAATGTTTTCTGTAATAGTCACGATGTTATTTTCTTTACACCAAGTTATAAATTGGTTATATTCCTTTTTATAAATGTGTCGAGATTTTTTTGGCAGAAGATTTTCCAAGTTGTCTTCTGCAATTTTCCGAAGCTCTGGCGGCGTGCAATTACTTATTTCGCCCATTTTGATGTTAGATAGTTACATAAATTAGTCTAAGATTTAAATTTCAAAACACATAACAATATTTCAAATATTTGAAATGTTCACATTATAAGTCAGTGTAACCAACGTCAAAAAAATAAAATATCTAAAATATTCGTATTGAACATGACTATTATTTTAAACATTTTTTAATATTTTAAAGGGGGAATAGAAAAAATAGTATAAAATACACGTTTCAATAAGACATTTTTGCGCACTTGTTCATTAGAAAACTCATCTACGGCTCGTTTTCTAAACCCTGAACTCGTGCGCAAAAAATCATGTCTTATGAAACTTGTATCTTAATATACTATTGCACGTCTATATGAATTATCCCTCGCCTACCATAATACAATTTGTATTTTTTCTTCGACGGTGAAAGGCATTTTATTTTAGTATTTCGTGAGATTTTGCTCAAACATAATATCACACGCATCGAGATGCGAACAAATGTCCACTCTCCGCATACCCCACTACATGAGTGAAAGCCATCCTTATCAGTATCCTTGAAAATTGTTATACATATACGTATATGTGAGTGAATTTGAAGCTAAATATCTACTTTTAACTACGCCAATCTGTATAAAATTATCACCAAGAATGATTTTTGCGGCTAAAAAAACAGTTATTTAATATAATCGTATCCAAGGCAGAACTATTAAAAATACTTAGGGATAACGAGATTGCGACGAACTTACAGTCAATCTAATATTAACTAAATTTCTGTTTTTTTTTAAATTTGTATAGATATAATCATATTCATTAGTTTACAAGCTTATTTATATAACAAACAGTGATATTTATACGGAACCCATCTTGAACCTGATGGCTCTAGAGAATATAAGAGTATAAAAAATTAAGAATTTTATATTCACGGTAAGTACAACTTTTCTGTATTTTAATCTCACAAATAAAGATCGGAGTTATTAATGGTACTAAAGCTATTATTACACAGTACCAATATATAACATAGAACAAAAAGTAATTAAGTTTAATGAAAAGTTATAATTACTGAATTTTATTGTTAAACCTATTAAAAAGAAAAAACAAGTATATTCAAGTGTTCATTCTATATAAATACACATGTGTATGCAAACATATAAACATCAGAATTTAATATTGGAGTGTATGTTTGTTGCGTTACTACAAGAAAGCTCCTCTCGTTACGGCAATGTAAACAGAATAACCCCAGAATATATACAAAATAAATACAGAATGGATCAAAATACTTAAAAAAATATTCATATAGGAGAAATTTGCAAAAGGCAAATATTTACAAAGAAGAGGAATACTGGTTAATTCTTTGTGAAATATGGATAACTCTATCGCAGCAAACAAGGCGGACGCTCTGATACCTCATTTTTACGGTTTGTTTAACATTCAGTTAATGTAACATGGGTCGATTTACTTAGACACAGTCTTACAGTAATAAATTAAATATTATTACAATATGTTAAACCCAATTTTTCTTTATAATTTAGTGGTTTGAGCTACCACAATAGTTCCCCGAAGTCTTGAATTCGTTAAATGTTTGCCTTCTCTCAGGTCGATAAAGTAAGAAATTCAGTGAAAGTGTATTCCCTAAGATAGTTAAACTTTAAATACACTTAAAGAAAGTTTAAGTAAAGATGGGAATTTACGTAAAACTTCTAAGTGTATAGTGGAGTCATGCAATAACGTAAAATCTTTTAAATGTGATATAAAACTTCTTTGGTCATAGGATACTTAAAAGCGAGACCGAATACTAAAATCACATGTAACGCGACGGATTGTAATGTTGTACATACTTAACATAATTTAATAAAAAAAATCTGCAAAGCAAAACTTAATGATTTATTTTTTCCACAACTTGTGAACAAGCCATATATTACACTAGTTTACAAAATGACATTTTTTTCATGTACATTTGATGAGAGATAGATTTCCTTATGTATTTTCTTCCGCTGAATTCGAAAATCAAGGCTAAATTTTTTTTTTATGGAACAATTTTTGAGATATTGTAATTTTTTCATTTTTTCGACCTTTTTTCACTTGACAAATCACATCTCGAGCTAAAAATGTCCGATTGGGTCGTTCTTGGTACCCAAATGCAAGGTATTGAGATGACGAACAAATATGTATAATCGGGTCTTTGATTGGTAAAGCGGTTCAAAATATGTCGATGAAAATAGGGCACATTTTCAAAAAAATCATATTTTACAGTGATTCTGTGCCGACAGAAAAGTACAAATCGTTAAAAAAACGTCTGGTTTCTGTTCATGTACGTAAAGATGATACTTTTACGTAAGAACCAAGACCAACCAGAAGAAAATCGACCGAAAAATGACAAAGTTATAAGCAATTGAGTGAATAAATCCAAATCCCATATTTTCCGAATATTTTATTTTTTTCGACAATTTATGAGTTCGGTTGCTCACACGCAAATATATTGAATTTATTATTTGTTATTTTTATGTATTTTGACTTTCTTATTACTATTATAATAATAATTATTATTCGTACCAATAAACAGCTGACTCTTGCTATATCTTGATATTTATATGTCTTTGGTATAGGAACATGATTTTATATCGATAGCCTGTTGGTATATTGGCAACGTATATTAGTTCTCACGTTGACGCTAGAGTTCTTAGATTTTATTCCAAACAAAACAACAACACATCACATTTAGGAACCTTAGAACCCTGAAATTTTGTTTTGACATCTTCTATAAAACGTAGTGTCGGTTGTTTGTATATTTTAGGAACTCACAAATTTGATTGAAATTATATTTCATTGTGTTCACCAAAATGCCTAAAAGAAAACGAGAATTTAAGTGCGTAAACAATCCAAATAATTTCTGTTACGTGTGTGGCAATTTTGTCCCCCAACCAAATAGACGTAGATTCCCCGATTCATTACAACATAATTATCTGCAATATTTTGGAATAGCACCTGCAACTTTTCATGAGCAATGGACACCAAATAATGTTTGTTTATCGTGCCATATAACTCTTGCCGCGTGGGCTTCTGGTTCATCACAGTAAGATTAAATTTATATATACAAATGAATTACTAATAAAGTGAATTTTTATTCCAAATTAGACGATACATGAAATTCGGTGTACCGATGATATGGAGAGAGCCGCTCTGCCATTCGGTTGATTGTTACTTTTGCCTGAGCAAATCCACTGGTTTTGGAAAGAGTGCCAAATGGGTTTATGCGACAGTAGCATCTGTTTCGCTTCCAATTCCACATTCAAGTGAATTTCCTCATCCTAAGTGCCCCGATTCAACGATTGAATTTCTCGAATCATCACTACAGACAGACACAAGCAGTGATAATGAATTTCAACAGGAGTCGCAATTGCAACATTTTACGCAGCCTGAACTGAATGATTTGGTGAGAGATCTCGAGCTGTCAAATGAAAAAGCGGAGTTACTTGCATCTCGCCTGAAGCAACGGAACTGTTTGAAGTATTTTCCTATTTGAAAACCCTTTTCCCGCAGCTTTCTTTAGCAAAAATCAAGGAAGGCGTCTGGACCATCTATTGTATCGTTTTTACCATTTTATTTATTTCTTACAGGTGTAAATATGTCTCTAAAAATCCATTTCTTGCATTCGCATTTGAATTTCTTTCCGGACAATCTTGGTGACGTAAGTGACGAACACGGCGAGAGATTTCACCAACAAATTAAGACCATTGAGCGGCGCTATCAAGGATTTTGGGATGAAGCAATGTTGGGAGACTATGTATGGTTTCTCACTAGAGAAACGGATCCCAAAAGCAACCGAAGACAAAGCAAGAGCCACAACTATTTCTAACACACAAAAATGTCAAGAATGTATTGCAAGCGTTTAAACCCAATAAATTGTCGAAAAAAATAAAATATTCGGAAAATATGGGATTTGGATTTATTCACTCAATTGCTTATAACTGTGTCATTTTTCGGTAGATTTTCTTCTGGTTGGTCTTAGTTCTTCCGTAAAAGTATCATCTTTACGTACATGAACAGAAACCAGACGTTTTTTTTAACGATTTGTACTTTTCTGTCGGCACAGAATCACTGTAAAATATGATTTTTTTGAAAATGTGCCCTATTTTCATCGACATATTTTGAACCGCTTTACCAATCAAAGATCCGATTATACATATTTGTTCGTCATCTCAATACCTTGCATTTGGGTACCAAGAACGACCCAATCGGACATTTCTAGCTCGAGATGTGATTTGTCAAGTGAAAAAAGGTCGAAAAAATGAAAAAATTACAATATCTCAAAAACTGTTCCATAAAAAAAAATTTAACCTAGATTTTCGAATTCAGCGTAAGAAAATACATAAGGAAATCTATCTCTCATCAAATGTACATTTTTGGTGTAAAGTAGTGTTATTTAGATTTTGCAACATTACGAAATACAACCTCGACATTTAGTATAGATGTAAAGGAATCTACTACAGAAATACAACAGTATACGAAACGAACAGGATATCATTAAGGACTTCTGGGAACGCACATGTTCATTATGTCCGACTGTACTAGAAAAAATTGGTGTAGCTGCAATCAGTTTGATACTACCATGTCCACTCGCAATATATAAAATTTCACGTATAAGTAAAAACTTGTATTGAGATTACAACAAATTAGAAATTTCTGGATTTTGAAATATCTTTGAAATAGCTGGGATTACGTATTGTGATAATTCTTCTACAGTAAAACCTATCAAAACGCCCACAAAAAAAAAGAAACAGTATTGGCCGTTATATAAAGCAGGCCGTAATTGTCAAGTTTTGCGTCAAAAATAAAATACATAATTGGTTTTGAAGATTTTTTTCTTTATTTTATTAATTAAAGTAAATATTATATAAATACACATACGAACAATATGTGGACGAAAAACTAAAACTATTTTAATATTATTAATAATATTAATGTATGTAATATGTACAAAACAGGTACATATTATAGATAATACATATTGTAGTGGACTTTTCCCCGAAGAACATTTTAAAAAAATATTTATTTATTATGTTAAATTAGTCTACAGATTTATAGTTATTGATATTTTGAATTATGATTAAATATTTATTTGGGTTTGTTTTGTTGACCGCGCCTATACATTTATATTGAAATAGTTCGACTAGGGAAATTATATTGAATTATATGTACCTGATGTCCGATCGTATTTGTCCGGCCGGTCAGAGATATCTTGAGTGTTGAACGATATAGTCTAAGAAATAAAAAAACTCATTTTTTATTTCTTCATTTGATTTAATTTCGGTTTATTTTGCTTGTTTGCTTTGATGTGTATTTAATATCATTACCGACTTATTACGAGTGTTGCTTATCTCGAATTTTTATGTATTTTTTGAAATTTACTTGATATCTCTCGCATAAAGTTTTTTATGTGTGAAAAAAAAAGATTACGTTAACGTAAGTAAGATTTTCACATTAGTTTTATATAAATTCTATTTACTGTAATTCTATGATATTTGTGTCTATTTGTAATTTTGAATTATTATTATATTAGCTTAAAATATAGATAGTTAAGAAAATTATCATATTTTTTTATGAGGGAGTTTTTTGTCACGTTGTTCTAGAATATATTTTTGAAAGTCAGGTTCTGGAGGGAGATTTTATGCTTGTGTTAATGCGCACAAGTGAAAGTAATTTACGTGTTTTGACGTTTAGTCTATTTACGAATTGAAATGTTGGGGTTAATTAAATTTTTGAATTTGAGAGTTTTCTTAATGATCTATTAGATATATTTTTTGCTCGCGATTCACAAGAGGCTTTTCTTTGTGTGCGTGTCTTTTATCACACAATTTTTTTCCTCTAAGCTTTTGTTTAATGACGCATTAGCTCTTTACATTTTGTAAAGAGTATTTTTTTATTCTTTTTAATAAAATTGTAAATTACCACTGATTTTTCTTTATTGACATATTATTTTTTCCACTTTCTCGCTCGAGGGAGAGAGAGCCCAAGATTAAGAAGTCTCAATGCAGAAGTAGACGTAACAGAGCTAAGTCGGCCATATTTTGTGGATGAACAGTGGAATATCTTTTAAGCAAACCCACAGTTCACAGCAATATGTTCATTATTTATACATCTTATTACAACATACTCATAGGAAAAAAAAAACATAATTTGTTAAGCTTTTTTAAAGTATGGTTCAATCTTAGTTCGCTTTAAAGTTTTTAGCTTTGATTTAAAAACTGCAGCTTCACTTGTAAGTAAAATTCCATCCATATAAATTTCACCATAGTTATTGCACAATAAATAATTCTGTATGTCTCTTAATTTTGCAAACACTTCGCTCATACTAGATAAAGTAGATTTTGGAGTTTCGCATTCGTCCATATACTATGTTACGCCTAATTTCCCTTTTAATATCGATTAATAGTCTTCATTATTTATTGACAAGCCCTGGTATCTTATATTAAATACGTTCATTCGGATACTTGTTCCGCTATCTGTGGTTAACTTTGGTAACTATATCATCCCTTCCGCCTCACGAGGGTGAGATTCGAGGATTAGCAGACAGACTTTGAAAATGTAAAGTCGTTTAAAAAAACTTACGAGCGTACATTTTCTTAATGGAAGTTAATTCACGCATCTTTGACCTGTAGTTAATTCATCGTTCATAAACGGATCATCTCAAAGGGTGAATTCTAATTTTTGGAACAGCCAATTTGGCGTTTGCGACTCACGTAGGTTTGAGGAAAATATAACCCAACCTTGGTTTTCGCGTGGCATTCTATTTCTTCGTAAACGGAAAAAAAGCTTCCTGCTGAAGAGTTCACGAGCACTGCAGCCTATACTTCAAGGGCAATTTCCGGTCGTCTAATTCCCCGAACATCGATCGACCTGAGGAATTAATTACAACCTTCGACGGACAGGGGCAGGGTATCAATTAATTCGTATTATTAAAGCTTTTGTGCAATTCAAATTTCGTCTTATCATTTTATACATATTGCTTTCATATTTTGCCGTAATCAATTTAACTTCTTTTAACATAACTTAAATTCATTTTTTTAATAATATAGTAATTAGCATTTTTAATGCCATATTAATCAATTTGCATAGCGGCTTAGAGCCCAACTTATTTAAAATTTAATATACATATCTTGTATAGTATAATTTAAAAGCATCCATTCTTGTGAATTAAAGTATTTTTCTTACTTGCATTTAAGCCCAAATGATTCTTTCGTATTATCGAAATTAAAATCTAAATTTGTTGCATATTCCGATATCAATATATTTTATAGCAATTTCTTCTGCGGTTGCAATTGTTTTTACCGCGTCGTACGTGACCACAGATGTTCTTTTTTTGCATACATGCAGCTGTCGATAAATGACGACGCATTTTCGTAATTTCACAATTTTTAATTTAGAATTTAAATCATTTGTGTTTGTGAGTAGGATATTTTGACTATTCTAACTTGAACAGACAAGAAAATAATATAAATATCAAAAGTTAGTAATTATATGAACATAAAACGTCAAATTGGGAAATTATAAGTAAGATATAGATACCACAAAGAATATACGAGCGTTGTCCGAAATGGGGTCGCAAGGCCAATGGTTGCCGGTATTTAGCGATGTCTCGTCGGCCTGTGAGTCGCTCCGGGGGATGAAGTTACTCGGGGTCCCAACGCTACTCCTGGAGAGTTGTTATCTTTCGTAAAATTACGCAATCAAAATACTTGGGCACGAAGAAGTTTTCTGAATTCTTCTGCCGTAAATATGCCATAAAAGAAAACGGTATTTGGCAATCTCCACACTATAGACGTACTGCGTTTTAATCCGCCGAAGCGACTTAGCAAACCACGCAGGCTGACGTCACTTTAATTTACCCTCAAGGGTGCAATGGTAAACACAATAACCTAACCACTCTGCCTTATCGTATCACAACGAATGAATCTCTATCGCGAAACGCTAGTCGAGGCGATAGCGGAGAGGAATGGCAATACCGTGAGAAAAAACACACATGGTCAGCAACGTACTCGAGAGAACATAAAAGAAAGGAATAGAAGTAACTCGTGAAAATATAAAAATGATGAAATTTAACGCGAATCAAGTATACCGGGCGATAAATGTTAAGTAAATATAATAGTATATTAAAAAACAAGTTTCATAAGGCACCATTTTGCCGCACGAGATCAGTTTAGAAAACGAGCCGCGATAGCGGCGAGTTTTCTAAAGAGCGAGTGCGGCAAAAGGCCTTATGAAACGAGTTTTTTATACTATTTTTTCTATTTTGCGTTTTTTACATTACTAAATTGCTTAAATTGGAATTATTTAATTTGAAAGTTCAGAGTTTAATTTTTATATAAAGCATGCAGTTGGTCACATTGATACTTGACATTTTCAAATTTAAATCTTGCTATCCGCTAAGTATATTATATTACATATTATTTATTAATTTTCGTTAACATTACTTGATATTTCATTTAAAAATATAAACATGAGTGACATAGAAACATATATATGTTGTTGTCAATTGTATACAACATACGTTGTTTGTGTAAAATACGGACATATATCATATCTGTCAAATGTACATAAATTCTTAAAATCAAATGACAGCAATGATATTTATTTCTGTATTCGAACAACGCCAACATTGAAAAATGAAAAAAGTGTATCGAAATGAAGCTCATTTCGATACTGTTTTGGGTTTCATAATGAGTTCATTTCGAACGCAAAATAGAAAAATAAATTTTTAAAACGTAACACTATTAAATGTTAATTTATATTGTTCCCGTGTGTATTATTTATTTTACTAATAAAATCGGCCTCTAATGAGTCCGCCTCGAAACGAAGTTATAACGAGGACCAGGGGACATCACATGCCGATCCTGCCACTGGCTAGCTGAACCGACATCACACCGCGATTCTACCAGCCACTTCTGACATCGCAGAAGTCACTCCGCATACATGACGTGCGTCCATGCAAGTTTTAAATCAGATATTCCCAGGCCGCATTATTTCACATCGCGGCGACTTAGCTTGGCCGCTCACGCAAACTCGCGCCATTTGATTATATTCTCTGGGGCTGTCTAAAAGAAAAAGTGTACACTAGCCGTCCTCAAACCACCAATGCATTGAAAGACGTGATATGACAGCGCGCGTTATGCAAAACCTCAGAAATCGCCTAACTCGCTGTATCGCAAACGAGGGACGCCATTTGGAAGACATCATTTTTCATAAACTTTTTTTTTAAAAATTTTAATTTATTATGACATTTATCTGTTATTCTTCTTGGACTCTTTACTTTTAGCAATGTTTCTATTACATTACTTCATTTTCAAAAACTATTTTTCCTAACAAAAAGACGTTATATTATCAATTTATAATTGTAATTATTGTATTAAATTAATTCTCTTTCTTTTTAATATGTATTTCACTTAAGAGCACATAATTTTATTCTAACATTTATTATTTTTATTAAACTTCATTCTAATATGCCAGAGTGAAACGAAATTAGTATTTCTTCTTTAAAAGATTTTTTTATTAGTAAAAGATGGAACACCTGTAGCGATATAATCTCGCTATTAAATAACGAAGTTACTTTCGAATACTTACCTGATCTATAATCGCTCACATTAGAAAAAGGCGGATCGATCGACACAGAAGCGTCGAATCCTCGAACCTAACTTTAATTTAACACTTTTTTTTAACACAATTTAACACACGAACACAGGCGCATTAATTACGAATCAGCAAAAAAAAGGATACAGAATTCCTGCTACCTGTCCACGGGGCAATTCAACAAGATTACTCGAATCCCCGATTATCCATTTTATTAGCATATCAAAAACCGTTGTCCCGCCGTTTATTTTTTATCTACTTCACATTTCGATTTCCCGTCAACGCCGCGCGCCGGTACAATTTCTTGCATAGATACTGATTGTGTTTATGCATTGATGCGTTATTAATAGAAAATTATTAACGTGTCAGTTCTCACTTGGCGTTTAGAATCCTATTTCATGTATTCAAGGATAAATAAGTTAGATACTGCAATATTAAGATATGAACTTGAAACGCATTTCCGTAGCACTATAATTAAATTTGTTGATGCAGTTCTGAAATTGAGCATAAGGTATACCGTATGTGTTAAATATCATTAGGCATAGAGAATCAAGGTATGAGTACATACAATGTATACGTACATGAGAAAGCAAGTCGAATGCCCGCGAAGACCGCGACGACTGACGATTGTCTCCGATACCGATTGACTGAAAATTTTGCATTCAGTCTAGCTGCGGCCGTTATAGTTTGAAAGCGTACAATAAAATTAATGTATAATGGCTCTTTATACACCCACTGAAAAGCTTCAATTAGTAAAATGGTTTTATGCTGGCAAGTCTGCAATGGAGTGCATGAATTTGTTTGCGCTGACTTTTGCAGACCGTTCTGTACCTTGCAGACAAACAATTTATAATATTATAAATAAATTTGAAACTTGTTTCTGTCTCAATAACTGTACGAAATGCAAGTCAAGAGAGGTAACACTACAAAAAATTGAGGAAAGAGAACGGCGAGATGTATTAATTTGTAGTATTGTTGACATTGATAACACGAGATCTACTAGAAGTGCTGCCGAGGAATTGGGTACAAGTAACACAACTATTACGTATTTGGAAACGTAATGGTTTAAAATGTTTCAAATATTCGAAAACTCAAGAAATATTTCCCGAGGACAATTTCCGGAGAATGGAGTTTTGTCAAGACGTTATGGAAAAGATACATCTGAAAACTTCGCTAAAAATATTCTCTTCACCGATGAATCAACTTTTCCATTACACGGAAAGCACAATCCGTTCTTCAATATTGGGCTTCGGAAAATCAACACCGGCATTTTGCAAATCGCACTATGTATCCTCAAAAACTAAACGTTTGGGCAGGTATTTTAGGTGACCATTCTATAGGCCCCTATTTTATTGATGGTATATTAAATGCCGACAAGTATCTCGAATTACTGAAAAATCAAATACTTACCGCCATTCAAAACATTGGAATAAATCAGGAAATCGTTTGGTTTCAACATGATGGCTGTCCAGAGCACATAATGCAGTGAGGGTAAAGGAATTTCTAGGAAATACTTTTCCTGGCCGTCTTATTACTGGAACAGGAGACATTAAATGGCCCCCGCGATCTCCTGATCTATCTCCAAATGATTTCTTTTTGTGGGGATATCTAAAAAATATTGTTTATACTCATGAAGCTGGTAGAGCAGAAAATCTAGTTGCCTTGAGAGAAAAAATAACTGAGGCTGCGAATTCATTAACTGCCGACATGTTAGCAAATGTAAGAGCTAATTTCTACGACCGCCTAGGACAATCTCTTACTGTGCAAGGAGGAATTTTTGAACCTCTTGTATAATTTATTATAATTTTTAGAATCCTTTTTTATTTATTTTATTAGGATTATTCTTTAATTTTATTAGAATTAGGCTTTTGTTTATGCGACGCACCGCAGCTTAAAAATTTCCTGCATCTACTGAAAGAAATAAGAAAAGCAAATCCCTTGCAATTCGTAAATGTTATTTTAGAACGCATTACAAGTACCTATATCGATGGTCATATGATTACTGCTAACTTGTATTTGCGAAACAATCGGAGACAATAGCTGCCGGCCGTCGCGGTCTTCGTCGGCATTGGATCGGCTTTTCCATATATATATATATATATATATATATATACATTGTATGTACTCATACGTATTCCCTATGCCTAATGATATTTGACACATGTGGTATGTGCTCTTTAAATATACTAGTTTATAACCATTGCACACTGAATGCCTCTATGTTTTTCTATGTTTATGTATTTTTCGCAGTAAATTTTTTTGTGGATAGGTTTTCGAGTTATGTTTTTTTTCGGAGGTAATTTTACTATTTAAACCAGGCCTTGCCAATAGACGGCACACGGACCGCATGCGACCCGCCGGCCGACTTTATATTTCTATTGAAACTTTTGTTCCTTGTGGTATGTATACAGAAAATATTAAATAAATGAAAATTTGCTGGTGTCGTTATTATGATGCACGAACTCAATTTCTATATTTGCGCCAAATGTTACCGAAAACTCGTGGAAGTCATAGAAAATGTTTAAAAATATGTTTTAATTTACAGGAAGAAACATGTTGTAAAATACTTGTCTTTAAACAAAACTGACGATAATTTAAAACGCACTATATTAATTCAAAAAGTTATAAAACCCTTTACCGCAATTAATAATCGTATCATAAATACGAATTTCGACAACTAAGTTGTCATCATCAGAGGTAAAACCACTAATCAAAGTGTCGCACATGGGGTACTGTAAAGTTAACACTTTACACGGCGCCCACGTATACACTGACTTTAAAATTAAAATATACCGACAAAAAATTACGACAAATTACCTCTCTTAAGGAAACGGCAACTACATGTGTTTATTCTCGCACGCCCTCAACCTTTCTACCTCTTTTCTAAGAATAAAGAAAAACAACTGTATGGTATCGGACCGTTGTCCGAGTTAATCGTATTACGTTTGTTTTTAACGGTATGAATGCTTTCATAGGTATCGAAATCTCTGGGATTGTTGATGGCTTTGACAAATTTTAACCCTTTAATCGACATATTGTGAGCTTTGTGTAATGAATGATTGGCTACGTTAGATTTTTCAGGTCTATTGAATTTAATATGTGATATGTGTTCTTTAAAGCGGGTTATTATTGAGCGTTTCATTTGGTCTATATATTTATAATTACAATCATCGCAATTAATTTCGTATATACTTGATTTCAAAGTCAAATTAACTTTATCTTTGGTATTACCTAGGAGACTTTTGATGGTGTATCGGACCGAAAGGCAACTTGGAGGATTGGATGGTATGGTAAACACATGTATTTTTTTCTTTTTTCTCTTGGTTACGTTGAGATATTAAGCTTGTTGATTCGCAGATTGTCGTTTTTAATTTCGTTTTTCTAATTAATTTATTAATTATTTCTATGTCAAAGACATTATACCTCGTTATGTTTTTAATGAAGCATAGTTCTATTTCATATCTCTCTTTTGATAACGGAAAGTTTAGTAACCGATTGACTAAGAAATTAATACACTTAATAATAAAACACTAAATAACGTTTAATAACTAATAATAGCCGAATTTATCTACGATTATTAAATGATATGTCAATTATTTATATATATATTGGTTAATTATACATGCATTATTAACCGATTCAGTTATAGTTGTTATATACAATCTCATAATTAAACTATATGTTGATCATTGTTGCATTATGTATTGCATTATTTACAATTTTTGAATCCGTCTTAGTTGACGCTTGTAGGTAACGAATACATTAGAAACTTAAGGCTTCCCAATGTATTCGGAACCACAGTCCTTAATAGCTCAGTGACGGAGCAATGGTCCGGCAAATCATGGATGTGGGTTCGAATCCTGCTTAATTTTTTCAATTAAAAAATTCGAATAATTAGCATAGTAAAAAGTAGAAAGCAATATTTACAATCTGTCGTAATGTTATGATTGGTTTCCAACGCATGACGGGCAGCACTTGAAAATCCTTTGTATAGCGAGGTTCAAACTCGATTAAGCAATGTTTTTTGTCGGTAAATAAAAAAAAAACGCAATAAATTTAAGTATGACCGGTTTTATTATAAAGTTGGGCTCAATACAATTTGTTTACATCATCAGTGGAATATGATATCGCGCAAATATTTGCCTTTTTCTTTGATGCAAAGTTGGGCTCGTTTTTTGGAATTTTCCATGACTTTTTTCAATGTTTCGGTCAATATGGCAGCGATTTCTCGTCGAATATTATGTTTGAGTGCTTCGAGAGTTTTTGGCTGGTCAGCATACACCTTTCCCTTCAAATATCCCCACAAAAAAAGTCCAGTGGCGTCAGGTCAGGTGAACGCGGCGGCCAGAAGAAATCACCATTTTTTGACGCTAAACGGCCTGGGAACATTTCGTTCAACAATTCAATGGTTAGACGAGATGTATGAGCCGTAGCACCATCCTGCTGGAACCAGTGGTCTTCCACCGTTGTTCTCGATCTCTGGACGCAACAAATCGTTCACACAATCCGAGCACATTCCGCACCAAACTGTCACTCGTTTGTCATGTAGAGGCTGCTCACGATATTGTTCTGGATTTGTGTCGCCCCAAATACGACAATTCTGTTTGTTTACGTTGCCATTCAAGTCAAAATGTGCTTCGTCGCTCATGATGATTTTGTTCCAAAAATCATCTTCACTTCTCTCCAAATTTCGCATCGTTTTAGCGTATTCCAATCGTCTGGGGTAGTCTCCCGGCTTCAGTTCGTGCACCATTTGTATTTTGTACGGGAACAACTTTAAATCATACCGTAAGATGCGTCGCATTGACGATTTACTGATGCCCAAAATCTGAGCATGGCGCGAAGTCGACACATTTCGGCTCTCAGCTAAAGGATCCTGTGCGATGGCGATGTTTGTGTTCGACCGTGCTCTGCGCTGTATAGTGCCACGCAACACATTACTTAGCACACCACTGGACTTGAATTTTGAATATAATGCTCGAATTGTATTCGGATTAGGTGCTTTTTTTCCAGGAAATTTTACACGAAATTTACGTTGAGTCAAAATAATTGACTTCTGATTTTCAATGTATAATTCTACGATATCAGAACGCTCGGTTAGTGTGTACTGAGACACGGTGAAAATTCTACTGAAGTCTAGTTTCTAAAATGCCATACATTTCGGTGCTGTCACTAAACCTGTCAAAATTAAGACCGGTTCACATAGCTTACTCGAGTTTGAACTACTTTCTAATGTTAAAATACTGGTGTATACTTTTCAACTGTTACTGTCATTACGCTTATAAATAGCTTGGTTACAATCTCGAAACTAAATTTATAGTAAACTATAGCTTCCTATTGAGAGGTTCAGCAGAAAGAAAACATTCCTCGTAGATATTTGCTTGGATAATGGAATACTATCAATATTGTGAAAGGAGTGCCGGTAGTTTAGTCGCTTTGTAAGTATGTAATTCAAAACAAAGCTTAGATATTTCGAGATAGTTTGCTGTCGGTGCCAAGTATTGATTCTATTGATATTGCTTTGTAAGAACTGGTAATCCCCGTCTTCGTCAATATTATAGAAGATTTTTAAATCGTCCATATATGCCAGCACACAACAATTCAAACAGGTAATAAAGTAATTGCAATTTCATTTATTAGATACATAGGCAAACATTCAATAGATAGAAATTCACTAAATAAATTATGAACAAAAAATAGAAATATTCCTAACTTGACGCATACGACATTTTTGCGAGCATAAGTTACAATAGAGAAATTTAGAATTTCCGGGTTTGGGTATCGATCATGGTAAACTGCGAGAGCATGGGATTTACGTGACAAAAATGCTAAGCAATATACACATCTGCATTTGTATCCACAGATGTCTAAAGGGTAAAATAGTTTCGTAATAACTTGGTGCTACTGAAACAAGTTCATAACAACGATTACTGTTGCAGAGACCTGAACAACATACAAAAAATCTACGAACGATCATTACCTAAAGTTAGATAGATCTAAAAGAGCCATTATATGTTTCGTTATAATTATATTTTGCCACATGCTATTACGAATAGTAGAATAGAAAGAGTGTCAGTCAAAGTAACATCGATAGATAAATTAAAAATTATTTTTGTTCTACAATCGTATAAATATACGAGAGATATTTTTTAAATAAGGTCCGTTATTGAATAAGAAGAAAAATACTGAAAATATCATTAAAATATATTTTTTTGCGATTGAACTATATTTGATCATTTACCGTGCCGATTTTCAAGACGGTTGCCGCAGATTCAACTCGAAGGTAAGTAATTTTAGTGTTCTAGAACGGTAAGTAAATTGAGTTAAAACGTATTAAACTTCGATATATCAACAAAATCATAGAGAAAAATTGTGGATTTTAACATTGAATATCCTGCCCACAGACTTTCTGGAGCTTTCAGTTTCTCTTTTCGTATCGCATAGTATGCCAGCAACGATTTTTCATCAATATTTATGTTTTTCTCAGTGTACCAGCTTTTAAAAATATTATAACGTTCCTTAGATTTTTCTCGAATGAGAGCATTCCAAGCTTGTGCTATTTCATTTTCAGAGTCACTGGTATTATTCATTTTGTTGCAATTAACGCTATTTACTACTCGTTATACCTACACAAAAATTTTACTTTCATAAAAAATTAGGATGGCTGTAAACTGTTTTACGAATTTCTATACCAACACAACTGTGATAACTAAAATGGGATACCTATTCCTACATATTCAATGTAACACTTATTTAACGAAAGTTTCCTCATTAATTACTGCATATTCGCATTCTAGTTTAAGTATCTAACTAGGTTAGCAAAACCTACATACTTACGTAGGTTTTTAAGTAAGTAGACATGATATATATATATATATAATATATATATATATATAATATATATATATATATAGTATTTTCGTGACCTTGGTATGATAATGTAAACTTAATTAGTCGGCGATTAAAGGTCTGGTTATTACTTCAATTATTACCTTTGTCAAGGATATAAAAAATATAAATTTATATTTTTTATATCCTTGACAAAGGCATCATTGCCGAAACATGTAGGATTATTTTAAATATATACACTTTGAAGTAATAACCAGACCTTTAATCGCCGACTAATTAAGTTTACATTATATATATATATATATATATATATATATATATATATTATATATATATATATATATTAAGTAAATATCGACCGTACTATATAAGTTAAAAATTAATCTAGTTTATTGTTTTAATGTAGAGAATTGATTTTAATATGTTTAGTGACGTGTTTGCTAAACTCTGTAATTGAACTCCTTATGAAGTATCGAATGGTTATGAAATATAGAGTGATATAAATGATTTTATTTTATTTTGACAGACCGCTTATTCGTTTAATTAATTTTTTTATTTATATATATATATATATACATATATATATATATATATATATATATGAACTTCATGTGTATGAGAATTAATAATTATTAAATCTCATTTTACATGCGATTGTCGCTATAATTTGTTGCATTTAATTCTACAATCCGGCAAATCACTTTTGCCCTAGATTGTAGACGCAACAAGCCGCGACATCAACTGTACAAGTTGTCAGTACAAATGAAAAATTTTGTGAAAAACCTATCTGCGCGGAATGTGCATATATCGATATTTCACTGTTTTTTACAGATCATCAGTGCACCTTACCGAAGACAGACATGTTATTCACTTCTATACTACGTGTATATATACGAACTGTAATGAACTTCATGTGTATGAGAATTAATAATTATTAAATCTCATTTTACATGCGATTGTCGCTATAATTTGTTGCATTTAATTCTACAATCCGGCAAATCACTTTTGCCCTAGATTGTAGACGCAACAAGCCGCGACATCAACTGTACAAGTTGTCAGTACAAATGAAAAATTTTGTGAAAAACCTATCTGCGCGGAATGTGCATATATCGATATTTCACTGTTTTTTACAGATCATCAGTGCACCTTACCGAAGACAGACATGTTATTCACTTCTATACTACGTGTATATATACGAACTGTAATGAACTTCATGTGTATGAGAATTAATAATTATTAAATCTCATTTTACATGCGATTGTCGCTATAATTTGTTGCATTTAATTCTACAATCCGGCAAATCACTTTTGCCCTAGATTGTAGACGCAACAAGCCGCGACATCAACTGTACAAGTTGTCAGTACAAATGAAAAATTTTGTGAAAAACCTATCTGCGCGGAATGTGCATATATCGATATTTCACTGTTTTTTACAGATCATCAGTGCACCTTACCGAAGACAGACATGTTATTCACTTCTATACTACGTGTATATATACGAACTGTAATGAACTTCATGTGTATGAGAATTAATAATTATTAAATCTCATTTTACATGCGATTGTCGCTATAATTTGTTGCATTTAATTCTACAATCCGGCAAATCACTTTTGCCCTAGATTGTAAACGCAACAAGCCGCGACATCAACTGTACAAGTTGTCAGTACAAATGAAAAATTTTGTGAAAAACCTATCTGCGCGGAATGTGCATATATCGATATTTCACTGTTTTTTACAGATCATCAGTGCACCTTACCGAAGACAGACATGTTATTCACTTCTATACTACGTGTATATATACGAACTGTAATGAACTTCATGTGTATGAGAATTAATAATTATTAAATCTCATTTTACATGCGATTGTCGCTATAATTTGTTGCATTTAATTCTACATTAAATGCAACAAATTATAGCGACAATCGCATGTAAAATGAGATTTAATAATTATTAATTCTCATACACATGAAGTTCATTACAGTTCGTATATATACACGTAGTATAGAAGTGAATATCATGTCTGTCTTCGGTGAGGTGCACTGATGATCTGTAAAAAAACAGTGAAATATCGATATATGCACATTCCGCGCAGATAAGTTTTTCACAAAATTTTTCATTTGTACTGACAACTTGTACAGTTGATGTCGCGGCTTGTTGCGTCTACAATCTAGGGCAAAAGTGATTTGCCGAATTGTAGAATTAAATGCAACAAATTATAGCGACAATCGCATGTAAAATGAGATTTAATAATTATTAATTCTCATACACATGAAGTTCATTACAGTTCGTATATATACACGTAGTATAGAAGTGAATATCATGTCTGTCTTCGGTGAGGTGCACTGATGATCTGTAAAAAACAGTGAAATATCGATATATGCACATTCCGCGCAGATAGGTTTTTCACAAAATTTTTCATTTGTACTGACAACTTGTACAGTTGATGTCGCGGCTTGTTGCGTCTACAATCTAGGGCAAAAGTGATTTGCCGGATTGTAGAATTAAATGCAACAAATTATAGCGACAATCGCATGTAAAATGAGATTTAATAATTATTAATTCTCATACACATGAAGTTCATTACAGTTCGTATATATACACGTAGTATAGAAGTGAATAACATGTCTGTCTTCGGTAAGGTGCACTGATGATCTGTAAAAAACAGTGAAATATCGATATATGCACATTCCGCGCAGATAGGTTTTTCACAAAATTTTTCATATATATATATATATATATATATATATATATATATATATATATATATATATATATGATAAATTCAAATTGTAGGCGATTTAAGGTCTGGTTTTACTTCAAAAACTATGTATTTAAAACAATCCTACATGTACATGTTTCGGCTAATGATGCCTTTCTCAAGGAATACAAAATGTTTAAACAATGACAACATATATCACAATTCCATATGTTCCACAACTATCAGAAAAAATTAAATACATTTTACAGATAAACTTAGTAATACTAATAAACATCTATTTACAAAGCTTAAACCTAAAATAGAAAAAAATCGAGAAACACATGTCATCTATAAAATACCATGTCGCGATTGCGATGGTTACTACATAGGTCAAACTAAACAATATTTATACAAAAGAATACAAGCCCACAAATACTCTAAAACAGACAAAACTGCTTTATCTGCACACAAACTACAACGCGATCACCATTTCGATTTTAAAAACACACAGATAATTGATAAAGAACAACACACAATGAAAAGGGAAATTAAAGAAATGATTAGTATTAAACAGGAAAAAAATTCAATTAACAACAGAAGTGATATAAAAAATTTAAGCAATATATACTATAACTTAATTATGTAACGATCTGCAATTTACCATCATAATATATGTTGCTGTCATATAATTATATATCTTAAGTTATTTAAATATATATCATATACATTTAAATATCATATACATTTGCTTATCATGCTGACAGTTCCGTGTTTTGATTCCTGTCTGGTTGTCCGAGTAGGTTTTCGTGGTTTTCCTTCTCGTTTAAGGCGAATGCCGACAGCTTTACATCTTAAGACGCTCCACGGGCGCATACATAATAATAACTCATGTCTTGCGTTTCCCTGTTTTTGTTGTCTATCTATTTTAGAATGCTAAGGCATGATTTATTATTATTCAATTGGAATGTATCTTTGAATAATTGTATCCATAGCAACTCAAATGTATGACATTAATATACTGTCATTTATATTTTATATTCCTTGATAAAGGCATCATTTGCCGAAACATGTAGGGTTATTTTAAATATATATATTTTAAAGTAAAACCAGACCTTAAATCGCCAACAAATTGAATTTAGCATAACATACAAAGGTCACGAAATAATTATCTTTATATATATATATATAAGTGTTTAGATAATTTCTTAGCCGTTCATTAAATATATCAATTGATAAATTCTTGGAGTTTTTCGGCTTTTATATGAAATATTTACAAATTTTATCAAATTAGTATGTAATTGCCAATTGCCGTCGAAAATGAGAGGCGACTAGGACGACCAATTTCGGTGTCTACCCCGAAAATATTGACGCAGTTCATGACATATTATCAGACCGTCGAATTGGGCTCAAACATATTGCTGAGGCACTAAAGATTTCACATGATTTCACATCATATACATTGATTTAGATACGAAAAAAACTTCTTCAAAATTCCTAAAAATGCTTGAACGCTGAACACAAACGAGCAAGAGTGACAGCATCACGGTCAATCTGTGTCCATTTTGAAGAAGATCCAGATTTTTTTAACCATGTCCTTACTATCGATTAAACATGGGTCCATTTTTACGACCCAGAAACAATACAGCAATCGATGGAATGGAAGCATGGTTCTCCAAGGCCTTAGAATTTTCTAGTTCAAAAAGCCACTGGAAAAATCCTTGCTTCAGTTTTTTGGGTTATCCGCGAAATAATTATGATCGATTATCTAAAAGGGGGTCAGTCCATCACTGGAGATTCTTATTCTAAATTACTAACCGAGAGAGAAAATTAAGGAAACAGGATGTGGCATGTTAGCGAAAGGTGTGTTGTTTTTGCAGGGCAATGGCTCTGCACACAAATTGCGCTTTACCGTGAGTACAATTCGGGATCTACTGTTCGAATTACTGGGATACCGCCCCTATTCCCCATACTCCCCCCCCTCAGACTATTATCTGTTCTCTTGATTGAAAAAAAGTTTAAAAGGATGTCAATTTTTGTGTAACGAAAAGATAATAGAAGCTGTAGGGTTGGTTTGCTGACCAAGAAGAATCTTTTCTTTAGATAGATTAAAGGCGTTGCAGGATCGCTGTATTAAGTGTATTAATTTAAGACAAGACTATCTTGAATAATAAAATAGTCCTAACATTAAATTGTTTCAATAGTAGGTTAAGAATATATCAATACCCCCTCGTATTTTTAATAGTTTAGTGGTAGGTGGCTGATCTGCAGTACACATGAGTGATACAAAAGAAAAGTTTGACAATCCCTAGTCTAATTTATTAAAGCCCAGAATTATAAAGTTTTCTCAATAAGGAACATAACGATTCTTATAATTATAATATTATATCTCTTCATGTTATCTTTCCACCCATTTTACTCGCGTATTAATATACGTTCACACCATTAGGTGTTTTTCATGTAATCTATTAAATAACTCTGAAAGAATTTTGACATAAAGCTTTACAAAGTATTACATTATCCACTTAAAATTTTAACAACATAAAGGGAAACTTTTGAACATTGCTAAGAGAAAAACATTTCACGCATCATAAATGTGTTCTCTCAACATGTTTAGAAATTGTTAGATCCAGTTCCCATACTGACAAGGAAAGCTCGCAGCGTGTTAAAAACAGATTTTTATGAAATTTAATACGAATATAAAGCAATCAAGAATACTTGTCACGCGTTTCGTTATAGCCGATCAATTTTAATCTAAAGAGGAGAAACACCTTCAGAAGTTGACTGCCTTTCTTCATATCATTTGTGCAGTATTTTTCTCTTTAATTTTTTTTATATTTTACAATCTGAGATGAAGATTAAATAATAAGAAATTGGTTTAATTTATTATATTAACTAACTTATAAGTTACCTGTTTTTACCGTTTAATTATAATAATATAATATTAAAAAAACACGAATTCAAGTTTAAAAAACGAGTGGCGAAGCCACGAGTTTTTTAATGAATGAGTGCTTTAATGTCTTATAAAACGCGTTTCTTAAGCTATTTTTTGCAATTAGCTTTGTTAATGTATTTTTTTTGCAAGAGAAAATGAGAAATTTGATAATTTAGGGAAATTTTATGGCAGTTGGTAACGTTCGCATATGTTTAGAATTAAATTCAAAGTTGCCTATGGTTGACTTAATTTAACTTGATATTTCACTCTTCATAATGAAATATTTGTTATTGTATTGTAAATATAATTACCCTATAATAAAATGTTTATTAATTGTGAGTTTAATCATAACCTAAAATTATCACTATGACTTCGTAATGTGACCAACTTAATGATGCTTTAATGACGCATAAAAACACTCATTTTAAATGCTTTAATAGGTCTCTTAGCAACGCTAATTGCAAAAAATATATATTTTATTCTAGTTTATTCCAAAATGCCCCGACACGACAGGAAAAAGGTGGAAACACATCATGTGTTTGAGTATATAAGCAAGTAAGAGTGGTGGACAAGGTGTCAAGCTGATAAAAGTTATAGATTTCGAACCCTCTAAAAAATCATATAAATGATTCCAAAAAAAGAAGGATAAAATCTACTTTTTTGACATCATTTATAAGATTTTTTTGGGATTTGATATCCACATCTTTTATCAGCTTGACAACTTCCTGTCTGCCACTTTTATTTGCATAAAGACTCAAACACATGACGTATATTTACCTTTTTTTTGTCCAATCGGGGCATCCTATAAATTATGATCTTTTGCATTCTTGAAATGCGGATTAAATGGTATGAAGGTTATCTACCTGTCACTGTCAAAATTTATCATCGGGAGATATGATGATGAAATTAATAACAAGTACAATTAGATTATTAATTTGTTTAATAAGAAAACTTTATGGATGGGGTATTAATCAAACAACCAAGGTAAATAATTAATTGGTAGAAATTTTAATGATTATAATTTATAATAATTGTTCAAAATGGTCACCATTCTGTTCAACGCATAATGCAATACGAAGTTTCATGTTATCAGAAATATTCTGCGTTATTTCATTACATTTAATTGTAATTGTATTCATCAAGTCATTCTTGTAAGTAAGTTATTAAATCTTGTCTTATATACTTCATTTTTTAGCAATCCGAAACTAGAAAGATCTAACGGAATAAGACCTGGTGACCTTGCTGGCCAAACACCTCTGCTTATAACTCGATGAGGGAAGTAAACTTCTAAAAGCGCTAAATTTTCAGTTGTATATACAGTAGCCCCACCTTGCTGGAAGTAACCCCCATTGAATTCGTCTCGTTGCTCTTAAGTTAAAAATAGTGTTAATAACTGTTCTCGGTATCGTTGGCTATTAATGTTATTGTGAAGAAATATTGGTCCATTTTTCTATGACGAGATACAGCTAACCATACTCCAACTTTAACAGGATGTAAAGGAAATTCGATGTGATTGTTTGAATTGTTTATAGACTATGTTCTGTAATTTTGTTTATTTACGAACCTGCTTAAATGAAACCATGCTTCGTCAGTAAAAAAAAACTTAGGTCAAGAATTTCGTCATTATTTCAATTTTCTTGAAAGAAGTTGCAATATTTAATCCTACTAGCGTGATCTCTAGGTAAGATCTGTTGAACAATCGATACTATGTATGGATACATATTGCTATGAACTGTGGTTTGGAAATTAGCTATACCACCATTCACGACAAATCTATTCGGCTAGGATATTCAGTGGGCTTATATCCAAAATGGGAGTGCTTTCCTCTCAGGGTTCCAATCGGAAATGTGGAAAAGAATCAAGTTAATTTTAGTTGGACGCCACTCAAAATTCGTTTGAGAAAAGTTATAATAATATCTTTAAGTTACTTATTAAAATATGTAGAAAGGATATTTAAATTAAAAATCACAATATAAAATTTAAATGAAATTTAATACAAAAATAAAAAAAAAATTCAAAAAAAAATCTTTATAAAGTATAAAGATTAATATTGCATCATTTAACAATATTATAAAGGTAAAAATAATGCACAGAAATGACCGCAGCATGCGTTCAAAAAGCCTTATGACACCGAACAAAATTAAAAATAATAAATTACAAAGAAAATTTCGAACCTCTCCCAAGAGAACAAAATAAACAAACTATCTTGACAGCTCGAAGCAAACTCTACCAAAACATGCGAACTTACATGTCTCAGAAAAAATGCCCTTGAAGTCCCAACGTACTAAACTTTACATTTACAGAATTTTTTTACTAGAAATGTTAAAAACCTTTGTTATCTATATCAAAGAACTAAGACTAAATCTCAATACGATAATATTAATACAATAGAAAATACAGTATTTAACTCTTTTAAATATAATAAGATATCTTTTAAAAAATATTTTACTTACGTAAAACAAATATATATATATATATATATATATATATATATATATATATATATATATATATATATAGGTTGATTAGGTTTACCATATCATACCAAGGTCACGAAATTATTATATATATATATATATATATATATATATATATATATATATATATATATTCGAGACACGTGAATAAGAAAGTTATAAAATCAAAAATAACAAGATTACAAACTCGTATAAAATATCGGTAATGAATTAAACAACACCAACCACAAATTAAATCAAAAATAACCCGAAGTTACATTAAAAAGATATAGATAAATCTTTTTATAAACACGTTTTTCTTATTTCACAGTTAACTTGTGTCTGTCTTAAGGTCAAATCAATCGCGCAGGCTTAGAATGTAAAACCAGTTTCTTTCACAAAAAATAAATTCTAAAATATACACTTGCGTTCAAAATAACTGTACATACATTTATAATTATATTTTAATATTTTTATGGGGAAAAATCCACGGCAATATGTAAACGACGCTTCAAAATTCTATGAACGTTACTAGAAGATACGTTCTTTTGATCTGATAAACGACGAATTGATGTATATGTGTTTTCTCAAACAAAGTTTTCTACGTGTTCAATAATATTTTGCTGTGTACGTGGTCTACCAGAACTTTTGCCTTTTAACACAGATCTTGTAGCTCGAAACTTCCCCACGACTAGGCGAATGTGATGATGTAATGCGGTATTATCCACAACTCTATTAGGACACTGCAAGTGAAACTGTCGCTTACATTCCGCGTAGGAATATTGCCATTCTTCGTTAAGAAATTATGCACTTGGGAAATATGCTTCAACAATAAAAATATTTTCTTGCAATGTGTACATTATTTAGTGGTATTGTTTATTGAGTAAGAAAAAATATTTGTAAGAAAAAAATATATTGTGGCTGATAACAATTTGCAGGTATTAGTTACTCAGTACCTACTGAGATAAAGTTCTTTTCGAAACACGTTGTATATCTAACATTATTGTAACAACAAAACTGCTTAGAAAACTTGGTTCGGCAGCCTTACCGCCAAAACAATTTCGCCACAAACTCATAACTGAACGTCTCCGATAGACTTCAAATAATATGCCTGTCGACAAACCTTTTGCTAGAAACATAAAACAGAAATTAAGAATACCTTTTCTAGTTTCCCTCAGAATTCGCCTTTTTCTACAGAAGAATGACATTTTAGTTGGAAATAGAAGAATTTCAGAACCATCGCAATGAGAAATTTCTGAATATCGCGGGCATTTTAAATTGTCCGAAGAAGAAAATAACTACACCCCAAATTATATTTTGTTTTATTACAACGTGATAAAGGAACGCATACTTCACTAAAAAACGAAACCAAAATTAATAATAAAAGCGGTATCTATTAGAAATATGTTTTTGTTAATTTCTTTAATAAACTTTATTACTAGCATAGCAAAACATTGGGAAAATTAAAAAAATGTCTCATTGGGAGCTGAGGCGTACCAAAAATTCAAATGTGTATGTAATATTTTGAAACCTTCGCCCACATATAACGATCCCATAACGGCCAAAATCTCGACGGATGACAGTTGTGGGTTATAGAAAATATACTGCTTCCGTTCTTAGTGAATTCATTAGTGTAAAAATTTTGTCTGTACAATTTTGTGCATTTGTCCTAACCAATGTAGTATATGGATAATAAGAAATGATATATGGGGAAGATTTTAATAGAAAGAGAAATTAAAGAAGATATGATGGAATGTACACTTTAAAATTTGTACAAGTCAGAAATAAGAAGAAGATATGTACACTCAGTACTATTTAACATAATAAAGCGTTACTGTTAGATAAAGTCTTCAATATGTGTTACGTTCAACTTTGGAGGAACAGACGCGGATTCATAAAAAAAAGTATGAATATTTTAAACGCAAAAAACTAAATCTGAAAATAAGCAGAGACAAAAAAAAATAACAGAAACGAAAACACATAAAAAACACATAAAAACATAAAAATTAGAGAGAAACAAATAAAGTAAACATGGAAATTCAAATATTTTGAGAGTCGCAGGAAATGATGAGGAAGCTTAAAAGATGAATAAATAAAATATCGGAAAAGTAGGAAAACTATATAATAGATAAAAGAAAAATTTTGAGTAAGAAAGGTAGTTAAGTCGACACTTTCATGTGGGCAACCTTAGGTCGTGCCTCTCTCCCAAGACTGAACGTTTATCCCTTGAATCCCTTCATTCTCTTTAAAACCCCTGATTACACGGACTGTTGAGAAATTTATTTACAGTTCGATGAAGTGGAATGTGATTTTTTTTGTGGAACGCCAATCAGGAGTGGGTGGTCTCGGATGATTGAGGTACCGTAATCATATTGCTGTGGGCCCCTGTTTACCTTCGATCTCTTGTTAGTGGTGGCAACGCTCCAGGGGAGGTAACCCGTGCTAGTTCGAGTAGAAGTTCTTCTAGGCTCTCCGTGTCCAAGTCGGCTTTAAACTTGGTATTTCGCACGAATAAGGAGGCCTTCGCAATCATCGTCAGTATTGTATTCTGAAGCGTTTCCAGGGTCTTAATATGAGATTTAGCAATATTCCAGGTACATTCGTGGCAACTTCTATATAAAAATCCTCCGGGAGTTTTTCTTATTACATTCCAACAATAGTCGACCAACATGTTTGAGCTCTATTTTCTGGTATAACTTTTCTTGATCGATGCAATATCTTGGTGAAATCTTTCTTCCTGCTCGTCTATACTATATATATACTACAAATAAAAGTGGAGAAAATGGATTTTTAGCGACATGTTGCATGCCATAATGTGGTAGGTATGATTTATGGTATTTGTACGTGAAAATTTTTTTTTGGAAATATAAGAAAGCATACCCTTCTGTATTTAGTGCTTAACAAAATTTTTGATGAGGTATAGCTTAATACGAAGTAGGAATAATAGTTATTTATTGTATAAGTATTTTAGAGCGTCTAATTTTCTTAAGTGGATAAAATGCATCTAAAACACGCATGCAATACAACGTTTATTACAACCGAATTATTCGAAATTTAATTAAAAAACATTCGTTTTCATAAAATGAAATGTGGCAGACTGTGTCCTACTTACTGGTACAAATCACTAAACGACTTAATAGTAACAACTAAAGCAATATTGAACATATTGAGAATAAATTGCCGCACTATTTGCAGGTAATAAATACGGCGCCCATTTATTGCTTATAACGGAGTCTATAGAACCTTTCCATGATATCTGAGGCTGATTTAACAATTTGTAGAGAAACTGTATACCAATTTAGGCCCAAATTTGAGAAAATACTCATTTATTTTATGTGGAGGATGTTACGTGCTTTCTCAAGCACTAGTTATACGCCTACTTACACAACGTAATACCTACTTGACTTATTAAGTTAACTCAACAACACGATTGCTCCGGAGATCTTCGACTGAGAGACCAGTAAATAAATCGCAGGTAAATACGTGGAAAATTGTTACCATAACAATAAAACCACCCAGTAATATAACAATAACCAGAAATAGTTTATCAACAACAAGAAAAAAAACAAGAAAAATCAACTATCATACTATAAAAGGAACGATATTTCGCGTAATCGATGCTTTTATACGGAGCTACGTAGTCCTTACAAAAATCAACGACAGGGGAAGCCACTGTGGAGGAGAATTAATGATGAAATACGTAATTAGAAAATCATTCCGTTACATCAAAATTAAGATAATAAAATATAAAGCCCATGTGATAGTAAATTTTAATTAATTACATTGCATAAAGAATTTCTAATAAATAAAAATGGTCCGGGAACACAACCCATGGATGTAGCTAATATTTCGGTAAGACAAAGGAAAATACTAAAAAGGAATTTATTATATGACAATTCTAAATAGTCGAAAAGACCCAAGATTTACTTAAGAATCTGCTTCAAAATATTCCATATTAATAATCTTCAATATATATTAGTCCGCTATTTTAAGTAACATACCTCGCACCGATGTGCGTTTGGAACACGCGCTCACATAGCTGTCAGAACCTATGTCTTAACCTAATTCAATGACGACAAAATAAACAGCAAACTGTTATAAATAACTAGAAAATCTGTGCCACGTCAGAATGAAATTAAGGTACATATCAAACAATGTCGAACCGCCCTTAAATTAAGATAAAGTTTCAGACAAACCTATGCGAGATAATTAATTAGGAAAAGAAAATATAAACTACACAACCTGAGGTGTATGCCATGGAAAAATACATAATTTGAAGCTAACCAAAGGAAGAACGAGATAGTCAACAAAACCCTAGGTGCATGATGAGATGAATAACTATCTAGATTTAGTACATTTTGAAATTAACTAAAAGTAAAAACAATATCTCTGGTTGATGACATTTCAAATGTTATACATAGCAGAATCTAAATACCTATACAATATAATTCCCAAAAGATGTTAGAGAGATTAAAGTGAAGCCTAGACGACTCTTAGATGCGGGAAATAATTATCATATAGAAAATTCCCACGGTATATACTTAAACATTCAAAGTTAAATGACAAGAAAACCAACTAATACATATAGATTTAATCAAATCAGTTCAAAAATGTATATACGCTGTCATAAAAATACAATAAAGAAATTTAAGTGCATAACAAGAATTTTTGTGTTCACCAGTGTAATCTATTTAATTTAAAAGCTATGGTTATTATTTATATTTCTTATTTGAGTCCATTTACTTATTATTGTAACAAATAATTATTCTGGTTATTATAAAGTCAATTAATTGATATTTAAGTACGTATGGGAAAGGAGTTCGGTCCTGTGCAAGAACACAGAAATACATAAGTAAGTGAGTTCCGTGATCAAACTCAAATAATCTGAGAAATTACGAACAATAATTACTGTGCGTGTGGTAAAAATAATAGTGAGATAGAGTGTATTTGATAGTCCCGGGAACTAAATTAAAAAACTACAATAGACAAAGGTTTGTTTTTCTGAATAAAATAAATTGTATAAATATATATAACTGAACATCTGGCTTGACCGATAGGAGCACGACCTCCGACGGGGAGACCGGGGACGGGCTTTTTGCGCGGCGAGCTATACGATTAGAGACAATAATAGTGTAAGTATAGAACAGGGACGGACTTCAAGTAAGGTAACAGGTAAAATTAAGAGGAAATTTTGATAATGGATTCTGATACGTCTGATGATGTAAAACGGAAAAGAACGGACGTACTAGAAGAGGACTCATTTAAAAAGTCGAAGAAAACATATAGAAGCCCATCAAAAACAAACGATGAAATGCTGAAAGAAATTATGGGAATGATGAAAGGACTCTCCGCTGACATAAGGGATATTAAGACTGAACAGAAAATGCAGGGAGAAGATACTAAAGCATTGAAGGACGAAATAAGAGAGTTACGGAAAGAACAGGTAGAATACAAGAAAGAGATAAGAAATCTGAAGGAAATAAATGGAAAAGTGATGGATGAAGTCAATGAATTAAGAAGTGAGGTAAAACTATATAATGAAAGAATTGAGAAATTGGAAAGTGTTAGAAGAAGGAAAAACATAGTAGTACAGGGGATGACAATGAATACAGGAGATGGCAATATACTGAAAGATGAAATGAGAAAGCTAATAGAAAATGAGATAGGTGTGAAAATAATAATAAAAAAGGCTAGTAGATTGGGGATAAAAACATGTCTAGTCGAACTAGACAGTGAAGAGAATAAAAAAGAGGTCATGCAGAATAAAAGTAAATTAAAAAATAGACAAGGCAGCCAGATATTTATTAATGAAGACCTAACAAGAGAAGAAAGAGATATCCAGAGGAACATTAGACAGAAAGCAAAAGAAGAAAGGAGATATGGAAAACAGGTTAAATTGGGGTTTGCAAAGCTAATGGTGAATGGGGAGACTTGGAAATGGAATAGACAAACAAGGATGCTGGAAAAGATTGAAAGATTAATAAACAATCCAAAAAACTAACCAGAAAGACAAAGGACGGTAGTATGGAACTGAACAGGCAACGAAATGGACACGAGCTGAAATCAAATAATATTAATGGAAATGCTCTCGAAGTACTGGAAGAGAAGGGAACTGAAACAGATGGAGAAATAAATAGCACTGAAAAAAGAGGCGAGGCAAAAACCCAAAAATGCAAACAAAAAATGAAAGGAAAGGTGTGGAGAGTAGCAACATGGAATATACGAAGTATAACGGGAAAGGAAGAGGAACTAATTACAGAATTTGAAAAAGCAGACATAGATATCTTAGGAGTAACTGAAATAAAAATTAAAGGCAAAGGGGAAAAAGTAGTACAAAATGGCCATCTCTTAATATATAGTGGGGTGGAAATGAATCAAAGAGCGAAAGAAGGAGTAGGTTGTATAATAAAAGAAAACACTATTAAATATATGAGAAAGTGGGAGGCCTTATCAACGAGGATAATGAAGATAGAAATGGAAATTGAAAAACAAGCAAGCACAACAATAATAATTGTGTACGGACCTAATGAGGATGACGCAGCAAAGCAAAAAGAAGAGTTTTGGGAACAATTAGAACAGGCAACAGAGGATGTCAATGCAAGACTAATTGTATTGGGCGATTTTAACGCAAGAGTTGGGAAAAAGGATGAAGAATCAGGAAAAGTAATTGGAATGCAGGGGGAAACAATACGAAATAATAATGGCAAAAGACTTATCGACTACTGTTTAACTAATAATCTAATAATCACGAACACATTCTTTGCCCATAAAGAAATACATAAATACACCCGAGAAGTTAGAAGCAGGGGTGAAAAATCAATCATAGACTATGTACTAATAAACCAAAGCCATAGGAAAGAAGTCGAAGATACTAGAGTGCAAAGAGGTCCAGAAATATACTCGGATCACTACTTGTTGCTGTCAAAAATATTCATTCCAGGAAGGAAAAGCCCAATGGTGACTAAGAACAAAAAACAAAAGACAAAAGTGGTTATAAGAAACTATAAACTCAGACAAAATGAAATAGCGACAAAATACAAAGAAAAAATTGAGCAAGAAATGGAAGAATTAAACAAACTGGACACAGACAATAATGTGGAAATATTATGGACAAATATAAAAAGCAAAATACATAAAGCTGCAAAGCAAGCGTGCGGAATTATAAAAATAAATAAAAACAAAAAACAAACAAGCTGGTGGTGCGACGAAATAAAGGATGCGATAAAATATAAAAAACGTGTGTGGGCGAAATACCTCAAAGTGAAAACAGAAGAAAGCTACGCTGGGTATAAACAGCAAAGAACAAGGGTAAAAGAACTAGTGAGAGCAGCAAAACAAAAGTCATGGGAAGAATTCGGGGAAAGAATGGAAAGTGATAGCCACGGAAATCAGAAATTATTTTATAAAGTATTGAAAACTTTTAAAAGGGATACGAACTACAATAGCAAATACATAAAATCAAAAGAGGGCAAAATACTTGAAGATGACAAAGAAATAATGGACAGATGGAGAGAATACTTTGAGGATATGCTTAATATAGAAAAAATAGTACAAGGATATAATGAAAAAGAAGAACAAATAACCACCCAAGCAACAGATGAAGGTGACCAAGAAATAAAAATAGAAGAAGTAAAAGAAGCAATTATAAAAATAAAAACAGGAAGAGCAGCAGGCCATTATTGTATATCACCGGAAATGATCAAAAACTTGGGTGAAAAAAGCATAGAAGTTATAACTAAACTGTTTAACAAAATATGGACAGAAGAGAGAATACCACAAGATTGGGAAATAGGAGTGATATTACCCATCTTCAAGAAAGGAGATTACCGTGAATGTAAGAACTATAGGGGAATAACAATGATGAGTATAATGGCCAAAATGTACGAAAGAATACTGGAAAAAAGATTAAAAATACAAATAGAGACACAGCTAGAAGATTCACAAAGCGGTTTTAGGAAGGGAAGAGGAGTACAAGACCACATATTTACTATAAAACAAATAATGGAAAAAAGACAGCAAAGCAATACGTACTTGGCGTTTATTGACCTAGAGAAAGCGTTTGATAGTGTACCAAGGAAAGCGATATGGGAAAGCCTAAAAAGAAGAGGTGTAAATAAGAAATTGAGAAACAATGTGGAGTGTATGTATAAGGTCACAAAGAATTATGTACGAACGAGAAATGCAGAGTCACAGATATTTGAAACTAAAGAAGGATTGAGACAGGGTGGTGTACTGAGCCCAGCACTATTCAACATAGTGATGGATGACGTACAAAAAGAGATAAAGCACAAACTGAAGAAATTACCAGTGGGTTATAGAAATATGGAAATAACGACAATAACTGACTGCGTCTTTGCAGATGATTTAGTAATATTTGCAAAAAACACGACAGACCTGCAAGAAAACGTAACAATATGGAATGAAGCCCTTCAAAACAGAAACTTAAAAATTAACATCAGTAAAACAAAGGTAATGGTGATTGGGAAAGGAAACGGGCAAGCATCAATAATACTGGACAATACAAAAATAGAGGAAGTAAAGACGATGAGATACCTGGGCGTAAATCTACAGAAGAATGGTAAGAACGAAACTGAAATAAATGAAAGAATAGAAAAAGCAACACGGACATACTATGCTTTGAATAACAAATTTATAAGAAATAAAGAAATATCAACTAAGACAAAAATCCTAGTTTACAAGTCTATACATAAACCAATATTAATGTATGGTAGTGAGAGCTGGGTGTTAACAAGGCAGCAAAAAAGTAAAATCCAGGCGACTGAGATGAGATTCCTGAGAGCAGTTAAAGGCATTACAAGAAGAGATAGAATACGGAATGAAACAGTGAGGGAAGAACTAAGAGTGGAATCGATTTTAAAGAGCATTGAAAGGCAGCAACTGAAGTGGTTCGGACATCTAATAAGAATGGAAAACCAGAGACAACCGAAACGGATATGGCTGGCAAGGACACAAGAAAAGAGGACTAGAGGAAGACCGAGAAAAGAGTGGAACAGTGCAGTGGCAGAGTGCTTGGAAGCTAGGGGAACAAAGTGGAAGGATGCAGAAGCAATGGCAAGAGACAGAAGGGATTGGGCAATGTTTTGTTCGTAAATAAAAAGTTTTTAGACGCCTTAACACCTTCGGGTATAATAAGGCTTTATCGATTATATATATATATGGGAAATCAAATTATTTCAATTTGCAAACGAATTGTTTTTCATAATTTTGCAAATATGCAAGACCGTTTGTGCATATTTATTGTATGAAATAAAATTGTTATCAAATTAAGAATTTCATTTCAAAATGCACTAACAATAAGTTAAAGGAAATGTAACTATAGCAACTTTCTCTAGAATGTGTCTGTGTAATGTCCTTTCCGTTCTAAATTTAGAAGGAAATCGTAACTCAAATGTACGGAACTTTTTAACTTCCAGACAGGATGAAAAATTGTCTTGAGAGGCGTCCAAATTTGAATCGATACCTGATTATCGCATAAGCGCGGGATTTCAGTCCGTCGTCTTTTGCGCCCATTTATGGGAAGCATCACATTCAGAAATGAGCAATGCAACGCTTTTATATTGAAAATTGGCCGAGATTATCCAAAGTACTGAATTCAAATCACTTTTTCGATTTCGCCCTTTTCACAGGTAATTTTGAATAAAAAGGTATTAGTTGAATATGCTATTCTATTCGTATGGAATGCCTACTTTTTAAGTTTGTATTTTTTACTTGATTTAATTGCATTGCAAAAATAGATATAATTTAAAAAAATAGTAAGTACATACGAGATTAGATTGATATATAAAGTTTCCAACTCTATAAAATAAGAAAAGGCAATATAATGAAACTAGTCTCAAAATAAAGTAAATTTATTTTACTACAAATCTACATAATTATTTTTCTACTTAGTCACCATTTAGCGCAATAACTTTGGTCTAATGAAAAATGTTGTACCTTCAATACCTTCTTCAACTCTGGAGAATATCAGAAATTTGAAGGTGCCAAATCAGGATTGTCGAAGGGGTACGAAACAACCGTTGCTGCAAGAAAAATCGTGGTGCAAGAAAAAATTATTTTTTTCCGCCATACCTTACGGATGCGATTCTTTAGAGATCGTTAAATTTTACATTATCTTATTGAATTAATTGTTGATTCCTTCTGCTGAAATTCGGCGTGAATTACCCACTTTGCATCCCAGAAAATGATGAATCATGAGTTTCTGCGCTGATGAAACTCTTTTGAATTTTCGCACACATGGAGAATCAAGACATTGATATTCCATTGACTGCCGCTTAGTTTCGGGGTGATAATGATGAACCCAAGATTCGTTCCAGATGGTGATGTTCATGAGAAAATTTTCTCCTTCACATAATAATATTAATAATATACTTTAATACGCAACAGGCTGGGCCCAATTTCAAGGTACATTATAATTATAATTGAATGAACTATGGACTTAAATAGTGCTGTCCATCCGCGAGCCATCTTGAAGCAAACAGATCATCCAGCATTCTGTTGGCCACGTTATAGAGAATATAGGTAGGAGTCTATTTCAAGACCTTCGCGAAGGGAACCATAAATGTGACTTCGTACCTGGAGTTCATACGAGGAACCAAAAACTACATTCGCTACAATATGAACAGGTAGTCAGTAATGTTTTTCATCAGTTTAGTTAGAAATTTCCTACAAATATTCTCCCTTCTTACGCTTAGAGATGACATGCCATGGCGTAAAAGCAAATCAACCTAGGATGCATCACGTTCCGGGTAGATATCATCAGTCTTGAGTGTGAGGTACTTCAAGAACTTACGATGAACATGGTCCAAAGGAATAGAATCGCAAGCATAGATGGGATACCAAATTAATAAAGCGTATTCGATTTTGCTCAAAATATAAGCATGGTACAGTGATTTAAGCAAAGTATATCGGTAACTCAACGTCTCAACAATGTACTGGACTGTTTCATGACTAATACACTATTTTTGGATGGTGCTTCATCCCCCAAAGCGAGTAAAGTAAGCAAGTAAAGTAGACGTTAAACCACATTCAACATAATAAAAAATTACTACTCAAAAAATTTTCATGCAAAAGTTTTATTTTTACACAAGACTACTTCCTTGTAAATGCTGTATAAGTTTCGGCATAAAGTGAGACCAATATATGCCATATACTACTAGGACATTAAAATTCAATCTAAAAGCTACTTCATGAAGTTTCACACGTATACTAATATCCATCTGTCCGCTTGTAAAAATGGCAATAATTTACTGTAGTACCAGCTTTAATAAATATTGATTCTTCTGTGCATATTTTAAAAACCGGTAATTGTTCAAATCCAACTTTCCAATAGCCCAGTTGTAAATCTTGGACAAATTATATATGCATAACATTCTTGATTGCGACATTCGAAATTATTCAGCTGTTCTGCAAATACTGAGTTTGGTTAACATGAAGTGATTAAGAAATACAATTATTAATTCTATTCCTAATTAAATAAGCGTTTTTGAACTTTTTATTATTAAAATGTACATATGATTCCTGCAAATATCGATGCAAATGGATGATAATTCGTAGAACTGGAATTCTCTTATTCGAAAAGTATGTGTCGTATTCACGAACTCGCACTACAGTATAACTATCGCCCAATCCTTAAACATAATGAATATTTGCGAATAATTAATATGTTTGGTGTAAATCTATATACGTGTTACTGTGCATTTTTCCCTCATATTGAATATTTAAAATTGTACGAAGGCGATTCGTAAAGTAATTTCCATTTTGTTATTAAAAACAAACACCAATATATGAAGAGATTGTTATTATATACAACTTAAAGCTACTTCTGTCAGATATGTTTCTACATAGTTGCCATTAAGATTGAGAAATTTGTCATACCGATGAACCAGCTTGTTAATGCCCTCCCCATAGAACTCTGCGGCCTGTGAATTAAACATGCTGCAACACAGTAGGCTTCAGTGTTTATTGTGATCCCTCGGTCCTTTAAGTCTACAAGAAGGGTGACTTTCTTGTCCCAAAGGACAGTGACCATGACTTTTCTCGCAGAAAAAGTATGACGGCATTTTGAAGGTTTCCTCGTAGGCGAGTTACAACGACCCCACTGCATTAACTGTCTTTTCGTCTCAACATTGACATAGGCGACCCAAGTCTCATTACCTGTTACGATATGCTTGAGGAAATCTTCACTTTCAACATCGTAACGTGTCAGAAAAGTTAGTGTCGATCCCTCTTTGTTTTATGGTCTTTGGTAAGAAGTTTTGGCACCCATCATGAACAAAATTCGTGTCAACCTAAATGTTCAGTAACAACCTCATAATTTGAGGGAAAAAGGCACTCAGTTATGTGATTGTGAATCGCGGATTTTCACGAATTTTTTCTTCGACATTACGTTCGTGCGTCACAACAGTTGGTTTTCCACGTTCCTTCTTTTCCGTTCTTCATCATGGACATTGGTTCGCCCTTCTCGAAAGATACGGCACCATCTCACACTGAACCAGACTACACCGCAGCGCTGCGATCTTGCCGATAGCCCCACTCCTTTACTCACTAGACGGAAGCATTCTTCTTGGTTTTGAGAAGACTTTTTATTGTATATTCTACTATCGAGCGATCAAGATAATTTGTAATCGAGTCAACCTTGAATCCGAAATCGTATGTATTTACTTGAACTGCACTTACATTACAAACGTCAAGTGAAATGTCAGTTGACAGCTAAAATAACAACAGTTAATGTAAACTATGCAACTGAGGACGAATGTATTTACGACATACGATTTCGGATTCAAGGTTGACTCGATTACAAATTATCTTGATCGCTCGATATAAATAGAATTTGGTTTATTTTATTTGTATACAAACTACGGTATTTTTAATTTTATAAAGTAACAATTAATATTACCTAATATTATCATAGCATTTAGTTTTTCTTTGCGTCTAGAGAAACTTTGATACTCCTCCTTGTCAGTAAGCATTGCAAATGCATCTAAAACTTGTTTGTCGTGTTCTGTCTGGCGTGCGATATATCTGGGCACGCCTGAAATCGGATGACTACAGGACGCTCGCTCATACGGTATATACTCGTGTTAACAACAAAAGACAATTTTACTAAAGACCAACGTAACTAGATCCACATCAGTATGTTTGAAAACTTAAATACTTTTTTTATAGACAGGATCCCCGTTAATACAAGTGCATATTAATAGAAATTATAAAATCGATAAAGACAAATTGTACTAATAAACGCCAGACACTTCTAATGACAGCGATATTTCCTCGAATACCACAATTCAGAGAACCTTGATCTAAAGAAATTTTATTGGATTAATATATTGTAGATGGTCTGTTATCTAAGTATTTGCTTTTAAACCATGATTATTTAATTCGTCATAACTGAACTGAAAAATAGTTAAAATAAGTCTCTCTACCTTAACGTTGCCTCTTTAAAAATTCGACTGTTCAGACTTTTAAAACCTTATACAGATATTTTCTTTTTCATCCGAGCTAAATTTACCGGTCCTTTTTCTTAAAATTATAAAATGTTGTATAAGTTGCAAATTACCATTTTCTTGAAAATTTAATGACATAAGACAAACGGTGTATTTTTTAAAATGTTCGACTGTTTAAAATGTTATACGGAAACAAGTTAATAACGCGAGCTACAATGATTGCTTATGCTAATAGTCATATAAGTGTCCCGTATCGTTATGTATATCCATTTTTATGTGTTTCAAAGTTACAGATCTATGAATGTGATTGTCAGATCATGAAAAAAAATGTAATCCCAAAGTCAATAAAAACTGGTTTGATTTGAAAAAGTTAAATTAATAATATTTTCGAAATGTCCACCTCCTTGTTGAATGCAGGCTTGTGCCCGTAAGCCAACAGAAGAAGTACTTACCGAACTTCATACTTGTTTTGTCGGATTTGCTCGGCAGCCATGTGAATACGATCCAACAACTCCAACTTGCGCGTAGACTAAATTTTTCATGTACCCCCATAAATAAAAGTCAAGGGGATTAAGATCGGGTCTTCTGGGTGGCCATGCAACAGGATCACCTCGACCAATCCATCTTGGATAATTGACGTTAACCCAATTTCGGACAGCAATTCCGAAATGTGGTGGTGCCCCATCCATGTGAAACCACATATCTCGTCGAACATTAAGTGGGACATCCTCTAAAAGACCTGGCAGTTCGTCAATAAGAAATTGAAGGTAATTGTTCGCATTAAACCTCCCAGGAAGAACGACAGGACCAATCAACAAGTCATCGATTAGGGCCGCCCAAACGTTAATAGAAAATTCATGTTGAAATTTAAATGGGCGTATAGCTTTGGGATTTTCTGATGACCACCTGTGCAGGTTTCTCAGATTTGTAACACCACTTCTCGTGAACGTAGATTCATCTGTCCAGAGGACTGTTCTGCAGAAATTAAAATGAAGCCGTGACTGTCTTAATATCCAGGTAGAATAAACTAGACGAGCATAATGGTCTGCCTCAAGCAAACCGTGTCCCCTGCGATATAAGCCCTCCCGTTTTAAAATACGCCAAACTGTCGTTCGTGGTACTCCTAGTTGTCTAGCGATTCGACGTACACTAAGAGTTGGATCCCTTGTAACAATAGCTACTGCTTCTTCCTCTAAGTCTGCTGGAAAATTTACTCCTCGGTCGAAAAGATAATCACGCAGTCCGCATTCCCGAAATTGTCTGTGTACTTCCAGAAACGTTCTGTAATGAGGAATGCGCCTATCGGGAAACCGATGTCGGTATTCAATAACTGCTTGACGTGCCCTGCCGTTCCAGTAGCCATACACAAAATGCATGTCCGCATTTGAGAAGAAAATCGGTCAGGCATTTTGAATAAAGTAAGGCAGTTTGAATAAAGAAAACGTGTCCACTCACTAATAAGCTGTTGTATGAACTGAAACGTAATGTAATACTTTATTAAAAAATGCAACGTTAACAGTCATCTGAACATTTGTTTATTGTATGATATTCATGGTTCAGCACTTACGAAATAAGTAAGAACATTCTTTATTATAAATCAATTTCCAGTACTCTTTTTTGTAGATCTCCAAGAAATTACTGTATGCACTACGACACGTGTTTATTTATTTTAGGATAACATTATATTTGATCCAGTTACCAAGATTTTAATAAAATTTTCCACGTTTAAGTTAGTGCAAATAGAAAATTCGAAGAGCATATTTATATTCGAATCAGACTTCCGGTTTAGCAGGAAGCGATGCTAACTTTTTTGTTTTAAATGAAAAACCCTGAATATTTTTACGAATTTCAATATAGCTCTGCTCTGGGAGTTCGGCAATAATAAAGTGTGGCACACTTTTGTTCAATAACGACAGAGATATTTAATTAAATCTAATAATGCAAATTTTATTGAAAACAACGCCTCCTGACGATTTAATTGAATGTTCTCAATTATTCTCTACCCTAACTCGTCCAGATTATGCGGTCATCTAGTATAAACCACAGATTTTGAATGAGTCCAAAGGAAAAAATCTTAGAGATTTAAATCTGGAGATTCAATAAATCCTCTCGATTTAGGAATGTTTCTTACAGGTAATTCCCCATCTTCCTCAATATTAGGAACAACCTAATCACGTGAAAGATCTAAATATCTCTGTCCAGTTAGTGTACTATTAATGAAAAAGTAATAATAATAATACCGTTCCTGAAAATGCCAGGCTAAACGTTTAATTTCTGCGGATGTTTGTTTTTGGTCGAAAAAAGGTTCCTACCCGTCCACATCTGCCTTACTCTCAAGATTTAGCACTATGCGACTTCTGGCCCTTCCCAAAAATAAAAACCGTGCTAAAAGAAAAACGACACCATTGACACCATTCTTGACATTGAGAGGACGACGAAAGACCAGCTGAAAGCCCTTCCGAAATAATCCTTCCAGAAATACTTTCGAATCATGAAATCAACGTTAGGATAAGTGCATCGCTAGCCGAGGAGAGTAGTTTGAACTAGATTAATTAAAATTTGATGTAAGCTTATTACTTTATTCCTAATAAAATTATTCACCATATTTTTTGATCACACCTCGTATTTTGTTTATTTTGGCTGCTACTTATGTTTCATTATTTCATCCATAAATATTAAACATAGAAAAGGACTGAGAAACTCTTCCTTCTCTTACTTCTTGCGTTAAGAATTTGTTAGACTCGCGGTTGTAGAATGTATTTTTATTATTCTGATGAAAACAGCAGAAGTTCATGAAAAATAATCCGTAACAAGGAATTGGTCGCTAATTTTTTCTATATTACTAGAAATATTGCCCTATAGTTTTATTCCCACGTATCAAAGATAAATAGTGGGAAAATCATTTTACTGCAGCTACTACTAACCCAAGTTGTCGATTGTTTCTTCAAATTCAAAAGTATATTCACTGTAATGGCGAAATTACCAGGCAATATAATTGGATTGATTCGGCTTTTCTTGACGAAGATCCATCATTTAAATTATAAATAAAACTAATAGTTAAACTCTTTACTTTATTAATATATTATCGTGAAGTTGGATTTAAATAACTCACTTTTGTTTAATTTGTCGTTTTACAGGCTTTCGGTGTTTTTTATGGCATAAAAACTCATGTTTTTTTTTTATCGCTGTAAATGAGGTTTTCTTTAAATAATGTCACTGTTAATTAATGATATGAAGTTGTCTGAAACGGAAATTTGACGAAAATTCGGAGTGTACCGGTCAAACAGCACTGTTTCAAGGCAAATTTTGGGCACAGAATCCAAAATAGCCTTGAGATTTGGTCTATCAGACTTAATTTTTGAGGTACGCTATATTGGCTTCTTTAAGAATAAAATCATTTTATTTTTCATCTTATATACATTTGATGTCATTACTATTACTATTTGCTCCAACTATTAGTTAAAAAAAAAATAAAGAATAAGGTATCTATTTCATAAAGTAGATAAATATACATTTATAACTTATCTATCACAAAAAATCTCTTTTATACGACTTCAGCACAGTCTCACTTAAGACTCCAACAGTAATCGGTCATTATATGGCTTCCATAGATTTAATATTACGATGGAATCTTTTACTCTGTTCTCTATAATCACCTAGGTTTTCTGGAAATCGATTCTAACCGGTTGTAATGGTAGTGAGCCATGTTACAACCGAAAAAAGTTCGAAAGCATTTTTTCCACTAATTTTATGTAAATCTCTGCATTATGATTTCCAAGATATCCAATTTTATACTAGCTGAATAAATGAACACCAAGCATTGATTGAATCTCGTTCATTAATGAGAGGTAAACTGTGGATCTTTAATAAGCTGACTTCTCTGAGAACAATCAAATATTTCGGCTTTCAGTTTTCAGTTTTAATCTCAGGAAATTTACGTGTGAAGTAGCCAAAACGAAGTCCATCTCGATTTAAAGTCTTCATAAATTGCTTTATAAGACAACTTGATATGCAAAGGTGAAAGTATGATTTATTCTCTAGTAACCAAAAGTTCGTTGATTAGGTTTTGTTTTCCTTGAACCATGATATTTCTTAAAAACCAATTTCTGTTAACCCGGTATTGATCCGTTGTTCGAAAGACATAAGCGAGGATATCCTGTATCCTGTAGGATTGCCTGTATCTCAAAAACTAGAGCTAAGAAAAAAAGCCGGGTATTTTTGGAATTAGCACATCAAAGATTGTCAAAATCAATTCTTACATTTCTGGCATCAAGACCAAAATTTCATTTTGTTGGGCCGTGTAATTTTTCTGCTATTTTTAGCTCTTGTTTTTTTTTTGGTTTGCAATTTGAATTAAATACCAAAAGATTTCTATTTTGTTCTCGGCCATAGTACGTTCTTTTTTTATAAATTAGTATTCGTATACACCTGGAGAGAGTTATTGCGACTACGTTATTTTAAAAGGATCACTTATACACATGTAAGATATGTTTTTTATTTCACATAAAAAATTATATTTTCTTTATTTTGAGGAAGACGTCTATTTCTCATATAAATGCAAGGTTAAACGTCCAGTTGTATTTTACTACGTGTACTTAGAACTATGTGGGTCTAAAAGAAACCCCACAGTTGCAAGTGCGGTTATTAAAACCACGCGGTTTTGTGTGGCTGCCCTCAAAGGCCTTTTGCCAAGAATAAAAAAATATTATACAGGGATACTTTCTGAATATTAAGTAATATTTTATTCTAAAAATTTTGTTATTTTTTCTAAAATAGAAATAAAACTAATAGTTAAAATCTTCACTTTCTTAATATTTGATCATAAAACGACAAATTTAACAAAGGTGAGTTATTTAAATCCAACTTTACGATCATTGACTATAACTTAAGACAGTGCACTGCAATAAAGGTTATGAACTTGTCAATATATGAAAGGAAACAGTAGTTTAATGTGTAAGGGTTTACAATAAAAATTAAACATTTTTAGGCAAGTTTCTGCTTCAACTATTTAATAATTCAACTTTTTTCATTTACGAGAACGATAAAGTAACGCAAGTCGGATGCTCTTCATCATACTGATGGATGAAATTTCAAAAACTGCCGGGAAAAATTGAGAGGTGCTATGGTGGGAATAAGACATCTGCAGTATGTATATATCACTGATCACAGACAAAAACATTTCGGCAAAGATCTACGATGGATCCTACGTTGGTACTAAAATTTCCTCTGAGGAAGGAAGGTAGTGGCGTTTAGAAAATTTGGATAATTTTCCAAGCGAATTAGGTACCATTCAGTAAACTCAAGGCAACGATCAGACTCGTCCTCCATAAGCGTCTGCAATAATCTCGGTCGACGAACTATTATTTTCAACGTTTTTACCATAAGACGCAAACGATACGACACGAAACACGACGAACAGACTGAGCTGGATTTTCTACGAAAGTTTTAGCCACTAACTGCATCTTATATTCTCACAGACCTCGGGCGACCACTTCGAGAATTATCAATAACAGATCCTGTTTGAATTTTTCTATACATTTTGTCAACACTTTCGCGTTGCAGTACTGGTGTATTCGGAAACTTTTTCTCTAAATTGCATGCACATTTCTTCGTAATCGCCATTGCATTTGTACAAGCCAGTTACCAAAAAAAAACACATGTTTCCAAAATATATTTATAACCATCCGTTAGAGTGTAACGATGATTGTAAGCTCTAATTCAATAAATAATACTATAATAATGATCACACAATGAAACGATGCCGTACCGCTAACGGTTGGCGGAATAACACGAATAGTGAAGAGTATGTACAGCTTTATAATAATAATAATTTTTATTGATTTTCATCCTTGCTGATATACAGGGTGTTTCTGAATTGATACGAAAGATTTCAAAGGGTGATTCTTTAGCAAAAATTAAGGGGGGTCTTTCATATAACTTTTTGTTCAACACCCTTTTCCCTCCAAGTTACAGTCCTTTAAAATTAAGTAACAAAATTTGTTTTTATTTAATATATCCACTTTGGAAAAATTTAGAAGAATTAAATTTGGCAAATAACTGATGCTAATAAAATGGAAGTTTTTGAGTGTTTTTGTTACCCTAAAATGTAATCACAAGGGGCTGAAAAAAACAACCCCTATAATATTTTGCATCAGAACTTTTTAATAAAAAATACTGCTCAGACTCTTTTCCCATAAATTCACAGAGAGGTTATTATTTATTAAAAAAAAATCAAGTAAGCTGCTGTCAAATGAAGTCATATGACAAAGAGTTTTATTGTCCTGATTTTCTCTAATTTCTAGACAGTTTTATAAGGACTTCAAACATTTTTCACAACTAAATAAAACTTTATTGAAAGAATGGCATTTTTTATTTAGTTGAAGAATATTGTAAATTAGAGCGGATTGAACAATAATTGTACTACTAATAACAATTAACAAATTACAAAAAAAACTAATAATAACGTGGACAAAATTTCAATTACAAAAATCATAATAAATGTTGAAAATGGCTCCCCTCGACCAAAATGCAGGACTCTACTCTTCGTCTAATTGAATTCCGTATTCTTTGAAATAATCCTGGTGTATTTCTAATAGTCTCACGTGCTACGATGATACGATCCCTTAAATCATCGATATTTTCAACGGGAGTGGAATAAACCAGTGTTTTTAGAAAACCCCAAATGCAAAAGTCCAATGGATTCAAATCTGGAGATCGGGCAGGCCAATTCTGGGTGCCTCCTCGTCCTATCCAGCGATTTGCATAAACTTCGTCTAAGTAGCGACGAGCGTTATTACTAAAGTGGGCTGGAGCGCCATCATGCATGAACCATAGTTCTTGCCTAATTTGCACAGGAACATCATCAAAAAGTTGGGGTACTCTTCTTCAAGGAAATGGCAGTATGCGTCTCCATTTAATCTTATTGGGAGAAAATATGGCCCAATTAAATAATCATCAATAACACCAAGCCACACATTCAATGAAAATTGATGTTGAAATTTAGATTCAGCAATTTCGTTTAGGTTTTCATCTGCCATATGTGATTATTATGGAAATTTCTGATAGATTCCCGAGAAAAGCTTGCCTCATCAGTAAACAAAATACGAGATAAGAACTGCAGAGCTTGTGTGATAATTTGAATTATCCATTGACAAAAAAATTAAACAAGAAAATCTCGAGGTAAGAGCGCTTGGATTCGTTGGATATGGTAGGGATACAGCATTTGTTCTTTTAAAATTCTAAATACTGTGCAATGGCTCACATTTAACTCTCGGGCAATTTGTCTTGTACTTGTTCCGGGAGATTCTTCAATTAAATTAAGAACAGCTTCCTCTAGTGTTACAGTTCGTTCTTCTCGAGAACGTCCGCAATCGACGGTTGTTCTTGAAAAATTTCCTACTTCTCGTAAACGTTGATGAATACGGGCGAATACGCTATGATGGGGTAATGTTCGTTCTGGATATAACTCAGCGTAAAGCCTCCGAGCTCTTAATCCATTTCCATTAGCACGACCATATAAAAAATGCATATCTGCCATTTCGGAATTTGTGTAATTTGCCATTTTATTTACTTAATTAGTTTTAGTTCTTCAGAGATTAAAGAATAACACAGAGAAAATCAGGACAATAAAACTATTTGTCATATGACTTCATTTGACAGCAGCTTACTTGATTTTTTTTTAATAAATAATAACCTGTCTGTGAATTTATGGGAAAAGAGTCTGAGCAGTATTTTATTTTTTTGTGATCAAACTAACAATTTTATGATAAAAGTCAAGACATAAAAAAGTTGCAGATTGAGTCTGTCTTTTTAAATCAATTTTTTAAATAGGAAAATATAGCCGCATTAAAAAGTTCTAATGCAAAATATTATAGGGGTTGTTTTTTTCAGCCCCTTGTGATTACATTTTAGGGTAACAAAAACACTCAAAAACTGCCATTTTATTAGCATCAGTTATCTGCCAAATTTCATTCTTCTAAATTTTTCCAAAGTCGATATATTAAATAAAAACAATTTTTTTACCTAATTTTAAACTACTGTAACTTGGAGGGAAAAGGGTGTTGAACAAAAAGTTATATGAAAGACCCCCCTTAATTTTTGCTAAAGAATTACCCTTTGAAATCTTTCGTATCAATTCAGAAACAACCTGTATATGATATATCAAATCCAAAACATACATTGTACAACAAGCTTTTTCAAACGACATGGTAATAATACACAAGCATTACATATTTGAAATTACTTTTTTCTAAAAATGTAAATAAATTGTATAGAGGACGTCAAAAGCATACAAAACAGACAATGTAAGTAAGCATCACAGAACATACTGCTTAAAAAGTCTGACCAAAAAATCATCAATTCTATAAAATGCCCTTTGGTGTAGTACTTCCTTCACATGATTTTTAAAACGGCACTTCAAGAATGATGTTCTAATGTTCTCTGGTATGTGGTTATAAATTTTGATGCACAGGTGTATTGTACATTTCTGCACTTTTGTGAGATGTGTATCTGGCGGGACCAATACCCTGCGAGAAACCCCTCTTGTATCGCGATCATGACCGAGTTCATATTTCCAAAATATATCCCTGTAGTTAACCTTCACAAAGAGAGCGCACTCAAGAATATATATATATATATATATATATATTGAAACTAAATTATTGACCGTGATATAATATCAAAAATTAATTTAAATTCGGGTAAGCGGTCAATTAAAAAACTCCTTTATAAAGGAGTTTTTTAATTGACCGCTTACCCGAATTTAAATTAACTTTTGATATATATATATATATATACAGGGTGTCCAGAAACTCTCCTGACAAACGAAGACCGGAGATTCCTCTGATAATTTTAAGACAATTAAACCCAAATTCACTTAGTCCGAAAATGCTTCCTAAGGGAGCTAGAGTTCTTTGAAGATGGCGCCTTGTATTTATTTTTTTTTAAATGCCTCCAGAACGCTTCTATTTAGGAAAACAAAAACTGGTATGCTTATTTATCCTCCAGAGATAAATCGATTCCATCAATTGCGAATTTCTAGTACCGGTCATAGGCGTCCGTTTTGGGTAGGTCAACGGTTATTTTAAGGCATAACTTTTTTGTCTTTAACTTTTAAGCATTTGTGACACTTGATTATTAAATTTTCAGGTATTCCAGTACTAAAATGTACTCTTACTTTAAGTCGGTAGGATACACTGTTTTCTAGAAAAATCGATTTGTAAATTTTTCGTTTTTTCTTCATTAAAGTTCAATTTATTATGTACCTACTTATTTTTAGCGACGAAGTTGGCTTGGACTATCAAGGCATGGATGAAAATTAATTTAATAAATTAAAAACAAATTATTTATTACAATGGAACGAAACTAACAAAAAAAGAACAAGTATCAAAGGTAGATTGTTACAAAAGTTGCTCGATGTGATGACCATTAGTCTCTATGCATAAGTTTACCCTTTTGCTTAGAGAACGCCGATTCGAGAATACAAAATATAAATATATGATTTATATTTTGTATTCTCTTGACAAAGGCGTATTGCCGAAACATGTAGGGTTGTTTTAAATATATATACTCTAAAGTAAACCAGACCTTTAATCGCCGACTTATTAAGTTTACCTTATCATACCAAGGTCACGAAGATATTATATTTATATATATATATATATATATATATATATATATATATATATATATTTATAAGGTAAGGTAAGTATTCTATTCTCCTTAAAACTGTTTACGCATGTATCTCTCTTGCTCATGCCAAATATCGCTAAATCCTACCCGCATCAAAAGAGTTTCCCCAAAATACGGTCCCATATTTAATTCTTGAGAACACATCAGCATAATATGCGGACAAAGCCGCGTTAGCACCTACGTTTTTTTACTATGGTTCTTAAACCAAAGCATGCCCTGGAGATCCTACCAACCAGACCCTCCACTGCCCCCCCTCCCAAGAAAGATCAGCATCCAGAATCCATCCCAGAAATTGCCTCGTTGGTGGAGGCAAGGATATCACTGTTGCACTTTACCTCAACAGCTTCTCTATTAAAGGACAGTAGCTTGGTCTTGTTTACATTCAATAGCAAGTTATTTTTTAAGAACCATTCCTCATACGAAATTATAGTATTTCTTACTCTTTGACACAAACTTGGGCGGCTCACACCGCGCAGCACGTATCATCCTCACACATCACTGTCAGACCCTCAATCATCCCTGCCAGATCGTTCACATAAAGCAGGAACAAAGTTCGGCCCAAAATATATTCTTGAGACACACCGCCCTCAATGAACGCTCAATGATCACCCTCACACGCACTAGTACACACTGCTCTATTTGACAGATAAGACCCCACCCAATCCAGACCATGCCACGAAATCCCATCGCCTCCAGTTTCCGCAATAAAATCCGATGACTCACACAATCAAATGCCCTACTTAGATCCATGAAGACACAAGCCGTTTACTCCCTTCCGCTCAGGCCCAATGTCACTTTTTCCATAAGCTGAAACAGAGCCCGACTTGTAGATCTCCCCCTTACATAACCGTTTTGGTTGGGATTCAAGATGTTTTGTTTGTTTATAAAACCGGTAATTCTCTTCTGAACCAGCCTTTCGAAGACCATCGAAACATTTGATGTCAGAGCTATGGGTCTATAGTTTTTAAAATCCTGTTTGTCTCCGGACTTATATATCCGATTTATAATAGTCTGTTTTAATCCATCCGGGAATATACCGGACAGGAATTAATTATTACGGGAGTCAAACGAACAGCGACACTTTTAGCGCAAACCCCCCTGAGGTTGTTCCCCTCAGGCCAATTATTGTATCCATTCTCCTGGTGGTTTGTTGGGCAGAATGAGAATGTACTGGTAACCGTTTCCATGTTGTCCTTTTCGTTGAAATTTTCGGGGTGGTTTGTTTTTGATGTATTAATGAAGTATTCGTTCATCCGCGTCAGTATATCTTTGTTGGAGACCCCCTTGGTTTTGAATATTTGTAAATAAAAATCTGGTTTTGCTGATTTCCCTTAAAGACTGTGTACGACGTCCCACATTCCCTTTGCAGTGTTTCTCGACTGCAGAATGTGCTCTGAATACATTTGTTTCTTAGATTTCTGGATTTATTGCTTTGCCTAACTTATGCCGTGCCCTGCATAATAATAAAATTCAGCATATATTTATATAAACAGATAGTAAATGATTTAAAGTACGGTATGCGTCAAAATATACAGTACTGGATTTCGCGCCGTTCTTGTGCGCATCGGCGTATTATTGTATGAGCGTTATGTGTGCGCAGAAGCGCAAACCACACTGTGAGAGGTTAGAGTTGAATGTTGGTCTCCCGACGGAGGAAAAGAATTGTGAAGCATTATTTTCGCTCATATGGAAACGGCTCCATCAAGGTGGACCGAATTTGAGATTAGTGGTGGAACAATATTACGAACAATTTCATAAAGCGGCACCAATCAACGTTGTTTTGCTTTCTATTGTTAAGAAATTTCGTGATACTGGCAGCGTATTGTGTCAACAGAAAGGAAGGTCTGGTATGCAACTGTGAGAAAAATGAGAATCATTACGATGTCGTTATTCAGGTTTTGGAGTCACCTCAGCGAAATCTTCGACGGTTGTCTTTGAAATTGAATATCAGAAATACGTCACTTCGGCGATTGTTGAAAGACGTAGGTGGATTTTCGTACCAAATTCAGGTTGGACAACGATTGACAAAACATGATATGCATGCCAGGGTGTGTATTATGGACGAATTTTGGCTATGGTAGACAATGATCCAGATTTTTGCATAATGTGTGGTTCCCTGACGAAAGTCACATTCACGTGGAGGATTACATCAATAAGCAAACAACTCGCTTCCTCAGTTTTGAGAGGCCAGGCGTTATCGCCCAGAAACCGGTACATAGTGAGCGTGTGACGATATAGTGTGCACTGTCGGCAGACGCTGTGCTTAGTTCGTATTTCATTGAGGATGATGATGGTATACCTCTTACTGTTCCCATTTATTCGGGATATCAGAAGGTTTTGTCGTGGCAGGAACCTCTGAATGGAAAGATAGCAGCTTCAACAGGACGGGGCGACTAGCCACACCGCTCAACAGTCTATAGCAGTGCTGTAGGAGACTTTTCAAGTATGAATCAGATAACGCGGCACTGATTTCAATTACCCATCACATTTCCCTGATCTTACACCACCGGACGCCTATCTATAGGGAATGTTAAAAGAAAAAGTATTCAGCGGTACAGACCCACCCACAAATGTGAATGCATTACGTGAGTAGATCATCTCGTTTTTCAGGAATCTGCAGCAACCTGTGTTCTCGAATTTGTTTGAAAATCTGCGTGACCGTTAAGAACAGTGTCTACAGCGCAATGATTTTGAAAATGTATACTATAGAAATAAAAATGTATAGGAAATAAGTAATGTATGTATGGCTACCAGTACTGTATATTTTGGCGCGTACCGACTGTATTTAAAATTGTCTTCGAATATTAAAATTAAATATAAAATAACTAAATATAGAAATATACTAAATGAATCTCTAACAATGTTGATATTAATAAATAACTAATTATAAAACTGCTATTATAGTTAAAGTACATATCATTGCAAAATTCGTTATTTTAAAAATATTTAATCACGTTCAATATTTCATAATTTAAATGCACAATCCTCAATAATTTTTATTTTCAAAATTTATATCATTGATAACGTAATTTGTGTATTGATAATTAAATAAATAAAACAAAGCTGGTAGTTAGTACGTGTGATATATTGCGCTAAATTAATGCGCCCAACACAAATTAAATTCACAAATAATTTACGCTCACGTTGTCGAAGGTATGAACATATCAGAACAATTTGAATTATTGGCAATGTACGATAGCCGGATTACTAGTCTCGTAAATTCGAATATCATTTTGCATCGGCATAACGATTCACACTGCACAGAATTAAGCACAAGGGATTAATCTGCCAAACGTACTGAAATTGTTATGAATGAAATGATTTGAAATGCACAAAACGGGCTGTTACACAATAAGACACTAAGTGTTACTAATAAAGTTTGAAAGGATACTAAACAAGGATAATATACTAATCGTTATAAACAGAAAATTATAGAATAATTCAAAAAAGGACCATTAAGGACTTAACTTATCTTGTAATTTTTTAAATTTTTGTTTAATTCACGTTATTAAACAATATATATTCTTTTATTTGTCACTAATGCAGGGAGAGACCACCAGAGAATATTCAGAAAATTAGAACAAGATCTTAGTGACTCTCAATTCGGATTCAGGAATGCAATGGGAACAAGAGAAGCACTATTTGGCTTTAACGTGCTGGTTCAGAGATGCATGGACGTTAATCAACCTTTGTACATCTGCTTTTTGGACTACAACAAGGCATTTGACAGGGTTCGCCATGACGACTTGATTCGGCATCTCAAAGCTAAACACATAGACAACAAGGATATTCGGATAATAGCTTATTTGTATTATAACCAGACAGCGAATGTCAGGCTGGGTGAAGAAGTATCGGAAGATATAAGGATAAAGCGCGGTGTGAGACAAGGATGTGTGTTGTCCCCGTTGTTGTTCAATTTATACTCTGAGAACATCATTTAAAAAGCGTTAGCAGAAACAACAATAGGAATAAAAGTTAACGGAAGAATTAATTATTAATAACATTAGATATGCGGATGACACCATTATTATCGCAGAATCACTGGAAGACTTACAAAGGTTAATGGACCAGGTTGTAATAAATGGCGAAGAAAGTGGCCTCACACTAAATGTTAGAAAAACTAAATTCATGATTATTACAAAGTCTAACCGACATCAAGAAGGCTTATGGATTGGAGAACAGCCAATAGAGAGAGTAAAGAAATACAAATATTTGGGAACAACTGTTACCGACACAAATGAATATACAGAAGAAATTCGAACGAGAATCGGCCAAGCCAGGAATATATTCAACAAGATGAGGAAAGTATTGTGTGGCAATGACCTTAGTCTGCGTCTCAAGATCAGGGTATTGAAATGTTACGTGTTCCCGGTGCTGCTGTACGGGATGGAAGCCTGGACGCTAAAGCAAGACACTAACAAGCGTCTAGAGGCATTTGAAATGTGGGCATATAGGAGGATCCTGAAGATAAGATGGATAGATAGGGTTTCGAATAGTGAAGTACTTAAAAGAATTGGGAAAGAGAAGGAAATATTGAACACAATAAAGATAAGAAAACTGCAATATCTGGGCCACGTGTTGAGAGGGGAAAGATATGCTCTGCTACAGATAATTATTCAGGGTAAGATACAGGGAAGAAGAAATATAGGAAGAAGAATTTCCTGCTTAAATAATTTGAGACATTGGTATAAATGCAGCTCTTCTGAGAGGAGATGGCACCTGAAGAAGAAGAAGAAGAAACCTGGGATATTTAGACAGCATACATGAACAGCAAGCGTAATTTTTTTAATAATAACATAAAATACGAGGTCGATCAAATATGAACCGACCTTTCCATCCTGCGAGTAACATACACGTGTGAGAGACGTTAGTAGTTATGTAGTCCGAGGGGAGAATGTGGCGCACTCTAACATCAAATATCGCCCAAAATCGCAGCCAACTTAAATGTTAAAATTTAAATTCCCCGCTAAAATAATTTAATCAATTTTAAATTTAAATAAAGGTTCCTGTTCCTGTGTTTTTTTTTTATTTGGCCCATTTTTATTTTTGATGTTATTATAGCAAACAGTAAATTAAATAAACTAATAACAATATTAGAAAAACTAAACTGAAGTAGTAAGAACTATTAGATTATATTCGCTCTGACTTCGTTCCTTAGTTTCCAATATACGTTTATTCAGATTGGCGTAGTTAAAAGTAGATATTTAGCTTCAAATTCACACCCATATACATATAACAATTTTCAAGAATACTGGTAGGAATGACTTTCACTCATGTAGTGGGGTATGTGGTAAGCGGGGATGACATTCGTTTTTCATATCTCGATGCGTGCGTCTGAGCAAACTCTCGCGAAAAACTAAAGTAAATTTTGTACATTTCATTTAGAATTGTGTTTCGATTTTTTAATAAGAATTTTATTTAGTTTTCATTAATAATTTTATTTTAGTTACAATTTTTAAAGTTTTGCTTTAAAGTGCTTTAAAGTTTTGCAAGAGTTTTGCTTCAGTTCAATGTTAACGCATACATGCATCATAAAGCAAATCTGTACATCCACACTTTCATTCTGCCGTACTAAACACATATTAAATACTGACGAATGTATCCCCACTATTGTAACTAAACTACGCCTACGGGCATTAGAGTCACATGGACGTGTAAATATGCGTGTGCTAGTGTAGTGTGACCTTTCTCAATTTCCATCGTTACTTCAGTCAATTGGTATATTTATACATATTTAGAGATTTTAGCGGAATATCACATCATGTGACCCAACAATAGAAACAAGAAACAGGTTCAGTTTGCAGTGACAATCCGTCACAATTCGTTTATTTAGCCAATATCAAGGAAGTATTCAGTGCCTAAAAACTACAAATAATCCTTAAAATATCTTATTGGATAAAAATAATCAGAATCCTGAAGCAGTTACATACAAACTGGTATAAGTGGTCACACCTCAAGTTTATACTGTGAATTGTGTGAACCTGTGAACAAGCCTAAAAACTAAAACCTTGATAAATTAAAGCGATTAGGAGTAATTAAAGTAACATGAGAAAATTATATTGATTTTGACTCCTCAATTTTACCTATTGAAACCGAAATAAATGAATTTGGAAATTACAATTATATAAAATCGCTTGTGCTTTTTTCAAAAATGCAGTTGCATTTTTCTTTTAATAGTAACCCAAATTGTGATAAATACCCCAATCTGGCTACACTGCGAGGGGGATTGTCTGATGTGTTACGTCACGTCGCCGCCTGTCGTACGCAGCTGCTGTTCAGTTGTTCTTAGATATTAAAATCATATGTAACAATAAGTCAAAATTAGGTACTATATTAAAAAAGAACAAAGATAAAATAGGTAAACTAGAAAAATCTGAAGTATATATACCATTAAATGTCAAGACTGTTAAGCTATTATATAGGTCAAAGTGGAAGATGCATTAAAAAACGTATATCAGAACCTGTAAGAAACGTGAAATATAGCATTAAAAATACAGGTTTCTCGGAACGCTGTATGGAGCAAAACCATTTGCCCGATATAAACATCTGCAACTTAGTATATAATGCAATAAAAAGTAAAAGATCAGATTTATTAGAAATTCTAGAAATTAAAAAAGCCCAGAAACAAAATGTAATAGTCACTAATACACAGCCAGAATTTATAAACACCCCCATCATGGACACTATTATAAACATCATCTAACCACAACCTCATCACAAAACTAGGTATATAAGTTACACTGTTACGTAGATTAAGTTAGTTGTAAGAAACTCTTTGAGAATATGGCATAACAGCCGAAACATATATGTTGGAAAAATAAATAAAATTTGTGAAATATAGCCAAGTGTGTTCTTCCTACCAAGTACATCATTAATTACTAAAATGTTTCATGCAAGATCAATTAATGAAATTCAACAAGATGAATATTTATTAGATTATTTAAGAGAAAATCCATTTAAAACAGCAAGAGATGCTGTATTTCACACAAATTTTTAGAAAGAATTAGCAGTTTTGAATTAAAAAATTATGCAAGTGCTAAAAACGAGTTATTATCTATAGAAAATAAACAATCCAGTCTTATTTTCATTAAATTATATACATCGCAAACAAAATTTCTGGGAAAGTGTAGTGTTTTCGGCCGAAAAAATATTCCAGTCAAGCCACGATGGTCACGTGAATGTGTACTGCCTAAGAAACATAAGATGTGATGAAAGATATGTCTCCGCAAAATTGATCTGGAAGATTTTCTGTTAACGTCTGGGCATGGACCGTGAGCACGGGATGCGGAAGTTGCATGTCAAATTGAAGGCCGTTAAACTCACAATGATATCTATATATTTTAGAGAATGTTATGCTTCCGTCAGTATCACAAACACATCCTAATAATACTTTAATTTTTCAACAAGATATCAATCATGTGCACACCGCCAGAGTTACAGTGGATTACCAATCGGAACGTTGACATATTACCTTGGCCATCATGCAGCTCGGATTTAAATCCGCTTGAAAACGTTTGAAGTGTAATCGTGAAACGAATGTATGAACGAAATTTAAGATTTCGTAAAAAAAAATGTATTATGAGTAGCAATTGAGAATGCTTGCGAGGAATTGAGCGAGAATCAGGATATTTGGAAAAACCTTATTCGGTATTCAGAGTTACAGTGGATTACCAATCGGAACGTTGACATATTACCTTGGCCATCATGCAGCTCGGATTTAAATCCGCTTGAAAACGTTTGAAGTGTAATCGTGAAACGAATGTATGAACGAAATTTAAGATTTCGTAAAAAAAATGTATTATGAGTAGCAATTGAGAATGCTTGCGAGGAATTGAGCGAGAATCAGGATATTTGGAAAAACCTTATTCGGTATTCAGAGTTACAGTGGATTACCAATCGGAACGTTGACATATTACCTTGGCCATCATGCAGCTCGGATTTAAATCCGCTTGAAAACGTTTGAAGTGTAATCGTGAAACGAATGTATGAACGAAATTTAAGATTTCGTAAAAAAAAAGTATTATGAGTAGCAATTGAGAATGCTTGCGAGGAATTGAGCGAGAATCAGGATATTTGGAAAAACCTTATTCGGTATTCAGAGTTACAGTGGATTACCAATCGCAACGTTGACATATTACCTTGGCCATCATGCAGCTCGGATTTAAATCCGCTTGAAAACGTTTGAAGTGTAATCGTGAAACGAATGTATGAACGAAATTTAAGATTTCGTAAAAAAAAATGTATTATGAGTAGCAATTGAGAATGCTTGCGAGGAATTGAGCGAGAATCAGGATATTTGGAAAAACCTTATTCGGTCAATGCCAACAAGACTTGCATAGGTTTTGGAAGCTAATGGTGCAATGATTAAGTACTGACTCTTATAATTAGAAAGCTAGTTCTATATTCGTATGTTTATCGTTATTATTGACAATATATGATATTAACCAAATTTTGTATTTGATTTTATACTAAATACCGCACTGTCAAACGGACTGCATATGTTGATGACCACATTAAATTTGCTTCATATCTTATAATTCAAATCTAAAGTCAGCTGACATTAGTAAATAATCTTAAAAAAATAAGCTAACATTAAAGTGTACGGGATTTTATTGCAAGGCAGTGTACATACATAACTTAGTCTCATTTTAAATCACGAAAGATATCTGTGTAATAAACACCACCTAGTCTACATGTATTGTACAAAGATGAGTTTATCAATAAATTCTCGGCGTCGGTAATACAAAAGTTGAAATATATCTAGATGAACGGCTATGGACTGCTAAAGTGTGCTTCCGCATGGAAGCCCACTTTAAACAGTAGTTCACTGCAGTCAATTAGCCCATTTGCTAGTTTCCACAAAAGTACTGATTGATGTCTTTGTCTCCGTTCATGAAGGGATTGGAAACCATGGCGTTCTAGTAATGAATTATAGTCAATACCCCTAACAGGATACTGGTCGTCAGCTTTAAACAAGATATATTTCAAAAATTTTCGTTGAAACTTTTCAATTCTTAATTGATCCGAAAGATAATACTGTGGAACAGTTCTTTATAAACGCGCAATATAAGTACTTTAGAGTTAGAAAAAGTTTAGAAAATTATAAAGTTATTAAAAAGCCTACGTCTAGAAACTAGTGTAGAATCATATTTAGTGTAATACCTAAATCTTGTCAACTAAACTACAGCAAAGCCTTTAAACCAGTCAACCATAAATAAAACTTTTTATCAATATTATATAATCAGAAATTGGTTGCATTTTGTCGAGTATAAGTTATGACCTGGCATTTGTTGATGTTTAATTTCAATCTATTATTTCGACACCACTGAGACAAAACGTCGACATTTTTCTGTAAGACCCGAACATCACTGTCGCACCAAATAGTGTAATATATCTTGATATCGCCAGCATAAGCAGAACATTTGAGAATACCAAGAAGATCGTCTATGTATATAATAAGTAGTAATGGGCCTAAATTCGAACCATGAGGTACACCCGATGTAGTCAAAAATTCGAAAGAATAATGCCTGAAGAATAAAAAAACTTAAACTAATCTATTCGATAAATAACATTAATTGCAGGAAGCCAGAAGACATGCCAAAATGATTTAGCTTTTTGAATATGATGCCATGATCTATTGTATCGAAAGCAGTTACTGAGTCAAGGACTTCACTGATATATTGAATGATGGTAGTCAAGTTACTGGGACCTTCTTGGAATAAACTCGTGCTGGACTGGGGACAGAGGAGATTTTACATCAAAAAATATGCTCGACTAAATTACTTACTGGAAAACTTTAGCAAAATTTTACAAATAGCAATAGGTCTGTAGTTGCAAAACGTCTAATAATGATATGCGTACGGATATAATTACGTACTAAAAGTTTTGCTTAGAAAATGTTCCGAAGCTCTTTTCATTAGATGTCTATGCAGAAAATAATTACTGAGAACAATGGCTAAACCGCAAGACAATGCAGTAATTATACTGGTCTACAAGAAAAAAATCATCACTCGAAATTTTGGAACTTCCGAACAATTCCATAGAGTGGTTAGGAGTAGGTTTAAGGTTTAAAGGTTTAATGAAATGCGTCATTTTGACGCATTTCCAATTTGATGAATAAAATTGCACTAATTTGTTCATATTTCATCCATTATTAAACTGGATTTTATAAATTTAACGAGACATATGACAAGTGTTCATTTGAAAAGTCAATCTAGGTTACTTTGAAATTTTGATAGAATAAGATGCAAATATATTAGTTTGTGTTTGTTGTTCCGTAAACGTAAATACAAATGACATTTGATAATGTCAATCACAAATATCAGTTAGTGCATAAAATAATAGTGCGTCGATTCTGGTTTAAATAAATTGCTTCTCAGTTTTAAAATGGTTTTCACTTTAGAACATAATATTATTTTAGTCCAGGCTTATTTTCGAAGTGGTAATAAAATTGATGGTTTATGGGTTTATTCAGTTCAAGATTGCATGGTAGAATTTCAATTTGAGTTTCCACATTTTGTAGTAGATTATATACAATTTAAGAATAGTTTGGATAGAACTTTAAAACTTTTTTCTGAAATTGGTAGTCTCTTAAGAAAATCAGGCAGCGGAGCAGTTAAGAAACGCACACCTCTAGTTGTCAATCGTGTTGAATAAATAATGGAAAATGAACCACAAACATCTGTTCGACATTTGAGTCAACAAATAAACCTTTCTGTTGGTACAACTCACAAGTTATTAAAAAAATATATTCAACTTTATCCATACCGTGTCACAGCAGTACAAGAATTGTTAGAAATTGATTACCCACTTCCCACGTAGACTACAGTTTTGTAATTGGTTTGTAAATATGAACAATAATGGAGAACTTTCGCAAGGAGTCATCTTTACTGATGAAGCATGGTTTTATAAAACGGGATACCTAAATTCACAAAATACAAGAATTTGGAGTAGTGAAAATCCACATGTAATTAATGAAGAATCGCTGCATCCAGAGAAAATTGCTGTTTGGGCAGCGATAAGCCAAAGGCGAATCATTGGACCAATATTTTTTCAGGGAACGTTAACTGCTCAAAGGTACCGTACGGAAATTTTACAACCATTTGTCAATCAGTTGCATGATGATGAACTTCAAAATACATATTTCCAACAAGACGGAGCACCTTGTCACTGTACTGCAGAATCTTTGGATTATTTGAGAGAATTTTTTGATGAGCGTATAATTAGTCGAAATACTGAAATTGTCTGGCCTGCACGTTCATGAGATTTAACACCTTGCGACTTCTTTTTGTGGCCTTATCTAAAAAATAACATATTTCGATCACCTATATTGAATTTGAATGATATGCTACAGAGAATCGAACAGAAATGCATGGAAATTAATAACAATCCAGTAATGTTGCATAATATCATCAGAAATTTTGAACGGAGGATTTTAAAGTGCATTGATCTTGAAGGACAACATTTTCAACATTTGTTATAGTTTTCAATAAATACCTATTATTTGTTATTTATTTGTATGTATGAAACTGTCAAAATATACGACTTTGTAGGTTAAGTAGTAAATTTTAATTTACGACATACTTCAAAATCGTAGTTAAATTTATAATATATTCAACCAAGTTTATTTTCTTCATCATACAAAATTTGAAATGCTCTATGAATTCTTGTCAATCTGACGCAACCTTAAAGTAATTATTAATGCTAGTAAATTGGCTTCACTCATGAAAGTATTACTACAGTATGAATATAAATGTGATAAAAGGTAAACATATACGATGCAGTGGCGATACTTCGAACCAAATATATCAAATCTGAAGGGTGAAATGGTGTCCCTGTTTATGGCTTACGTAGTTGCATTGGAAACCCGGTGCAGAAAAGAGATAAACATCAGAAGAAAAAACGAAACGCAGTATGTGAATTGAAAAAAGAACCAATTTAATTGGCACCTCCTGGGCCAAGAAGAGTGAACTACTAAAGCCATAGGACAGGAAAGATATTCCTTAGAACATTAAAAGATATTGTTACTCACCACTAAACATGCATCTGTAAGATTAAGAAGTTTTTAATTACCAGCCCAGAAACAATCGTATATTGCAATAAGACTAAGTTTAGAGTAGACGTAATTGGTCAAATGGCGCAGAAATATACCGTAAAAGCAGCATCTTTTCGGTAGTCTCTCCAAGGGTTCTTCAATATTTTTGATATAGCTGCAATGGATAGTGTATAAACAATATATTAATTGGATTAAAGTTATCTAGAAAGAAGCAACTGAGAAAGAACAGTTGATCGAAGAACTTGCCAGCAAAGAAATTGAAAACTAACAAAACCTCGATCATCTGTCAGGTAGTACTTCACAAGAACGACCTGCCAAATCAGATATTGTAAAAGAAGCACAAGCAACAACCCCTGCACATAGTGTAACAAGATTATTTTTGTTGTGTAAATAAAATTGAGTATATATCTTCTTTAAAGTGTGACTGCTTTCAAACATCAACCAACTTCCCTCATCCAATATACGAGGGTCACCTTTTATATTTTTACAAAATCTGGGACGAAAACAAAATTTTTGTGAACAAACTATTTTATTGTTTTTCAAAATATCCGCCTTTATGGTCTATACACTTTTGCATGCGTACGAACCAGTTCTCAAAGCATTTTTTTCACTCTGAAGGTTGTATCTCAGAAACATGGTTTTCAAAAACTTCGACTGCTTCTTGAGGTGTTGAAAATCGCTGTCCACGCATTTTTTGCTTCACAGTTGGGAACAAAAAGAAATCATTCGGCGACAAGTCAGGTGAATATGGACAATGAGACATTATTTCAACACTTTTCGCCTTCAAATAGTCTATTGTTAGACGTGCTATATGGGAACTCGCATTGCCGTGATGAAGAATAATGCGACGTTTTCGGTTGTTCTTCCTGATTTCGTCTATAACTTTTGGCAAACAAATTACTGTATACCATTCAGCGTTAACGGTTTTTCGATCCTCTAAAGGAATTGTTGCGATGTGTCCTGTACAGCCGAAGAAACAAACGATCATTTTCTTGGAAGTTCTCCTTGCACGAACAACTTTTGTGAGGTTCGATTCGTCTTGGAACACCCATACAGTAGATTGTTGCTTGGTTTCCGACTCATACGCATATATCCATGTTTCGTCACCTGTGACGATGTTGTATACGGATTTTGCGGTTCCTACGTCGAAATTTTTTGCGCATCTCTTTACACCAATTTACACGAGCTGCTTTCTGTGCTTCGTTGAAGTTATGTGGAATCTATCTGGGACATATTTTTTTTACAAATAAATGTTCATGTAAAATCGAATGAATTGCAGTCTGCGATATGCCAAGAGATGCCTCTACCTCACTGTAAGTCACATGTCGATCGTGTTCTATCATTTTCCGCACAGCATCGATGTTTTTTGGAATCACAAGAGTTTTTGGTCGAGCTTTACGTGATTCATCACTCACTGAGGCACGACCATGACGAAATTCTGCACACCAATTGTAAACTGTCTTCTCTGATGGTGCTTCATTACCAAAAGTTGACCGAAGCGATATAATGCATTCTTGTGGAGTTAGGCCTTCTTTATAATCGTAAAAAATCATCCAACGAAAACCTTCCCGAGTAATCTCCAATATTTTACAAACTCACTGTCTTAAAACTGTCAATGTCAACAAACTACTGACTCAATTTCTAAGCTATCGCGGATTTATCATCGACAAAGTCAAACTTTAAGAATATAGTGATTACATATTGTCGTGGATTTTTCTGTTCAGAAGAGAGAAAAAAAAAGAAGAATTAAGTATTGAACTATATTTGAATAATTTGGATTTAAAATGCATTATTGAATTTTATGTATATTTATATTTATTGTGTTTGAATTTATGTATCTTATATTAGATTAGAGATCTTATATTATATTAGATTGGTGGGTGCGGCCAGATTTTGTACTATTGAATTTCGATGTAAGAGATTTGTACGATATTTTATTTAGAGATACCAGAACTTGCAAACCAGGTGGTCACAAAGAATAAGAAATTCATTTTTATTCTCTTGTTTTTGAGTAAAGTCGGTTTTTTTTTGAGTTTGGTGCTTTTATTTTGTGCATTCAAAGTAATTACGTTTTTACGAGTGTTTGTGATCTCGTTATTGACATTTTATTTATAATGGTATCTCTCATGTAGTTTTTGTGTTAAAAGTGCTTAGATCGATGTAAGTAATAAAAAACACTTAATTTATATAATTGCTACTATGATCATTTGCTTATGTTTGTAATTTAGAGTATAATTTGCGGTAATTTTGACATTTAAATTAGTATATGAATATTAAAGAAAATTGTCATGTTTTTTGGAATGGAGTTTTTTCTTCAAGATAAGATATTCTAGATTGTTTTAAATTCAGGTTGGTTTTTGTTGCTGGGTTTGATTTTGTCATGTTTTATTGCGCATGACTGTAAGGTTGTCACGCGTACTCGATAACCTTGTGGTTGTTGACATTTGATTTATAGGGGTTACAGTTAGAGGTCAAACTTGACAAATTTCTTAATTATTTATTAATTTCATGTTTGCTCGAGAGTCACAGGGGGTTTTTCTCTTTGTGCGTGTCATTATCATAAAGAGTCTTTCCTCTTAAGCTACTGTTAAATTGCTTTAGCTCCCTGTACATTCAGTAAAGGGATATTTTCTTTTTTTTCTTTTTTTTATTAAATTGTAAACAAACTAGATGCGACTTTTATTAATGCTTATTGTTTTACATTAAATTTTAAACTTGGCCCACATCCGTGAGGATCAACCCTGGAGATATTGAGCTCAAGGAAAACTACGAGACTGAAGTCAGCCGAAAGCTTAAGTTGTAGTGTGAACCCAATTAAAATTCATAATTAAAAGCACATTCCACTGCAATATGTCAAAAGCACCATCTAGTGGTCGATTGTAAAAATATAAAAGGTGTCCTTCGTATTTGCTACTGAAATCTTGCTTGACGGATAGATTTTTCCATGTGATAATGGATGAAGTTTATACATTACTAAGTCATATTTTTTGTGTCATTCTCAAATCTACATTATATTTAGTATATGCAGTGGATATCTCAACTACTGATACCACTACAACTGCAATGTATGCGGATGATTCTGTTACTATGACTTCAAATGTAGATAGTATAATTCCATCCCAGCTCCTCCTAAAGATCCTAGCAAACTGAAAACATGGTCTAATTTATTGCGAATCAAAATTAACAACTCGAAATCGACCCTTATCAGATTTACATAAGAACTCCTACCCAACCAGCGGCATCCTCATGACAAGTTAGGCACTTAGCAAGAATGGAACGAACACAAGAGCCTGTATTAGCGTGTCTCCACTATAAATGGAAAAACTCCGACAACCTTACACTTGTCATGAGAATGGAGCGCTGATCGGGTTAACATTCGTAATGTTAACACTTGCTATTTTTATTGTATGTGACAAGGAAGTCTCTTATGAAATTTGTCTACACCATGCATTGATGAGTCCATAGTAGAACGAAACACGTATCTGCATCTGGATGACTATTTCCACAAGAATATACACTTGTATCGTATTCTGCACATCCGATTTGTTCATACTTTTTTTACTCTACTATGTTTAAAATGTCTTTTTTTTTATTATTAGAAAAAGGAAAATATTGATGTCATTATTATTAAGTCTTTATAAGTATACGGCAATTAAGATTGTCTTATTTTCGATAGGTAAATATTATATAAAAAGGAAGCAAGTAGCTTGGAAAGCACAACAAATACAATTCTCATTTCAAGCTTAAGAAAACAGTATCGAAGGAAGGATTCTAATAAAGTGTGTTATTACAATTTCTTTCCCTTCCTACTTCTTCGGGCGAAAGATGCTGTGTTTATATTTTCCTTATTTTTTGCAAGCTCTCCTAAAATTCCAGTCAAAAGCGTTTGAAGTAAAATTCCTATACATAAGACCTGCATCGAAAAATATTTATCTTTTTCTTTTAGGACACCGTTCACCCACATATTTGTAAATGTTCATATCAATGGTTATTGAGTTATATAGTATATTTGAATATATAATAAAATACTAATAAATTTATTATTTTTGTTATAAATTAAAACGCAAGTGTTTTATAACTTAATGACACCTATCATCCTGCATTCGATATATTAATAATCTTTAGAATACAAAGAAGGAAAAAAATTACAACTAGCAACAGCAACATTATAATCTCTGTAAAGCTGATTCCTTAGCTCTCTATAACGGTATATTTAAATATATATTTATATATATATATATATATATTTACTTCACCATTCAATGAAAAAGATGATTCGTCCGAAAAGCAGATATTATTCAATAAGTTTCGATTATTGTTAATGCGCTCGGTCATAACTTCACAAAATTACAACTTCCTGTCAAAATCATCCTCATTCAATTCGTGAACAAGTGTAATTTTATAGAGATGAAATTTGAACTTCTTAAGTATTCTACAAATTGATGAACAGCTTACTCCTGATGCTTGAGATACCTATCGTATCTACGGCGCATTTCCAAGGACTGCTATCTGACCTAAGATTTCGACGTTGATATCTTCATTATTTACAATCCCATGAAAATGTTGTTTTTTTATGTTCAGAGCCCATTTCCTTACATTTTTGGATTAATTCCAGTACGTACTTGTGTCGCACATTTTGGCTTGCATGATTTTCATTGTAGCCGCGTGGAATTAGGCGTAATTGCCAACGTTTCGTCTACTGTTTCAAGGGACATCTTCAGGGCTAAACGCAGATGTTCGTCTTTTCGCAGTAGCTTGAAGAATGCTAAGGAAGAGATCGGCACAACTTATATAGACAATGAGCCAATCGCATGCGATGTATGGGCGTGGTATTTCGTAGTAGAGTTCATTATTAGTACCTAGCATTATTTACCTAGGAAAATCCGTGAATCTATTGAAATTCATAAACATCCCAGCAATCTCAATAGAGATGATGGCTATACGTTACATCCAACGTGGCAAACTCTACTGAACTCTATTACGAATAACAGTGGACGAAACGTTGGCAATTGCGCCTAACTCGACGAGGTTTCAACCCGGAAACCACGATCTACGTCTAGAGAACGATCGCGCTACACCTACATTTAGAATAAACCATTATTTATTAATTGTGAATTCACGATTAAACTAAAAGTAAACTCCACTAAAGAGCATGCCACTAAACAATGCAAACGTAATCTAATATCGTATAAAATAAGTTTCTAAAGCTGAAAACAAGAGCAAAAAATGTGGAGAAAAATGACATTAAAAATGAAAAGTCAATGTGACAAAAACAAGTATAAGTTACTCTGGTTATCACAGAAAATTGCGAAATGTCACGAGAGCATTTGGAGCAAGATTGTACTATTCCTCTAGCCTTGTTTTATTATTTATTACACTAGTTGCAAATAATGCACTTTTTGCTTACTAATAAAAAATGACTTTGATACGAGAGTAAGTTGTAAAATTCGGTAACTAACTATGAGATGGCGCTATGTAAAAGCAATCTTTGACTCTATTGTATAGCTTGATGTTTCAATGATATACGCGTTAAACTTCATATCGATCTGTCATATAGTTTGTTGTGTACACTTTTGTCGGTTCTTAAAAATGGACAATATCGAAATTCGCGCAGTGATTAAATACCTGTGGAAAAGTATTCTTCGCCTAGAGAAATTTATATCGATATTGTAAATGTGTTAGGCGGGGAAGCTCCTTGTTTTAGGACTGTTCGCAAATGGGTGAAAAAAAAACAGCAATCAAAACAGTGGACTAAATGTGGTGAACCGGCTCCAAAAAAGGCCAAAGTCAGTCTATCGGCAGGAAAGGTGATGGCTTCTGTTTTCTGGGATGCGAAGGGAACCTTGCTTATCGACTACCTGCCAAAGGGACAAACGATTGCTGCACTATACTATTCTAAACTTTTGGATCGATTAAAGGCAGCTATCGTCGAAAAATGACCCGGAAGAAAGCATAAAAAAATATTTTTCCATCAATGCTCCAGTTCATACGAGCGGAATTGTCAAAGAAAAATTGGCCAAATTCAAGTTCGAAACGCTAGAGCATCCCCCTTATTCGCAGAATTTAGCTCCGTCAGACTATCATCTGTTCCCAAAACTGAAGAAACACCTCGGCGGTATGAGATTTGCTTCGGATGAGAAGCTGATAGCTGCCGTTGACCACTATTTTGAGGAGCTCGAGGAAAATGAGTGCTGTGAAGGCATAAAGAAACTTGAACATCGACTAAATAAATGTATTGATCTTTACAAGAGCCATCTTCATTCACGCTGGACATTAAAAGTTGTCTCCCTTGATATGAAAATTGACAGATTTCGTAATTTTAAATAAATCACAACAGGTAAAGAGTTATTTGAGGTGGCTCATTTCAGTAGAAATGCCCTATATATATACACACCTTCATAAGTACTAAAGGTTTAAATTTCGATTAATACTTTCTCTAACACTGAATTGAGAATTTCTGGTACAGTGCAAATACAATACTGCTTAACTCATCGATACAAATCCCTGTTCAATATTCCTGCACGGGCTTAGTTTCCCGTGAGGACCATTCGTTACCCCAAAGCTTGTATTCGTTTCCAGTGATTTAAACACTAGCAGGTCCCGTCGTAGATATCTATATACATGCCATATGTCGATTGTGGTAAATTCCTATTATGTTACGTAGGATTAATAAATCTGAGCTTGTTTTGTTAGTGCCGTTATCGACTATACTCATCCAATGTACGAGGGCAGATTGATGTATAAGGTCAATTCTATAAAATAAGAATAATATAAAGAAATGAAATAAATTTATTATACTACCAATGTACATCATTATTCTTCCACATAATCACCATTTAGTACGATACATTTCTCCAAATGTTGAATCCATTTCTTCATTCCGTCTATGAAAAAACTTTTTTGTTTACTACTGATCCAGTCGCTCATGATTTTAATTTTGAAATAATCAGAACTTTCAACCCGAAATCCGTTCAATTTGCGTAAAAGATTGTTACAAATTACTTAATTTGTTTCAAAATGAGATATTAAATTGTTTGTATTTCAAACTAAAGATAATGATGTATAAAAAAATTTCGAGAGTCGTAAAAAGTATTCTAAGATAATATACCTCTCTTAATGAAACCAAATTAACATTAATGCTCTTCTTTTCCTCTCACTTTGGCAAATATAAACGCAGAAAATATTGCGAGGATATGAAGAGAAACGTTAAAAGAAAAAGTTTACTACTTTCAGCTGTTGTGCTATATATTCTTCATAATATACTTTCAAGCTTATTTCACCGGCAAGTTAGTACAAACATTACAGCTTGCTTTATAGACCCTAAAGTTTACGCGACGTTATTATAATTTGCTTACTTTTGTCAATTCGTAAATTTTGTTTATACACTTCGAGATGTAACTTGATCTAAAACATTTAACATTAGTGAATATTTTTTTCCAGTAAAACCGCTTGAAGAATGCTAAGTTAATACATTTATCCAGTGCTACGAGGAATATTTGCAAAGTTTCCGACCTTTTTAACAAAAGCACATATTTATTTCCATGCAAAGCAAAATTTATTTTTCGACTTAATCTCTCTCAACTCGTACATTTGGTCTAACGTATTTCCCATTCCTTCAAACCGTTAGAAAAAAATCAATTGTCCAAAGCTGAAAACCGTTTTTGCCAAGTGTGGACGTTTTTTCATAATAGTGGCCTTCAATTTATCTAGCAACGCAGCGTAGTACTGTTGAACTCTTTGTAAGGTGGTCGACAAGAATTATTTCTCGACTATCCCAAAAAACTGTCGCCATGACTTTTCCTGCAGAGAGAGCGACCTTTTTCCTTGGTTCTCCCACCGAAATCCACTGCATTGCCTGCTGTTTGGTCTCGGGCATATGGTGGTGTACCCAGGTTTCATTGACAGTTATCAATCACCGCAAAAATTCCGCCGGATTTTTTAATACAGGCTAAGACACTCGCCAGACGTGTCCGTCCGTATGCGCTTTTAGTCGATCGTCAACAAACGCGGGAATAATTTGATCGCGCAGATAATTTTCTCATATCTAAATCTTGATGTAAAATCTTGTGCACCCGCTCAAAAGATATCCCACAATCTTAGCTATATACATAACAGTCAATCGACGATCTTCCATCACAGTTTGATGCACTAAATCGACAATTTCGTCAGTTGTAAAAGATTTCGGACACCCGGAACATTTCTCGTCTAAAATGCTCATACGACCACGTTTGCACTCGACCACCCAATGTTTTATCGTTGTAAATGAAGGGGTGGCTTCACCGTATACAGAGTCTAATTCATCTTATTTCTTGAGTCTTTTTCCCTTTCAAATAAAGGAATTTTATCACTGCGTGACACTCAAGTTTCTCCAGGGTTGAACGACAATGTGGACTGACAACTTTAGAAGCGTACCATAGACAAACTTATGATCAGTATGGCTTGCAATTTTGACAATTTACATATAGCTGTGAGTTTTTCTTTAAAATTATTTAATATAAAATAAGTGATTGTATGGGCAGTTACTCAGACATATTTTTGTTTAGACTCTGTATGACATTTGAGTATCCCAGGGCGATCTTTTTGGGTTCTGCATAGCTATGCCTAGCGTCCAAAGTAAATTAAAAGAAATAATACAAGAGATTGGTTAATAATTCTTTTATTGTCTCTTTGTATGTTCACATTTCATTTGGTTTCAACTTAGAATACACGTATAACCTTGGAGTCTTTGATTTTGGATTCAATTGAATCTTTCAAACAATTATTACACTCAGATTTATTGCCCTATGTATTTGCCCTCCCAATGTTAAGATTAATACTCAAATGAGGATCTCTGGCTTCTACTTCAATTTATTTTCAATTCGAGTGTGCTATTCAGTGTCTACTTAAGTGGAAATCAAGTTCCTACAGAATAGCACGCTTATCGTCGCACTTTATATGTATTTTATTCATGGAAACTCTACTTCCCACTCACAGGTCTCTAATACCTGGCCTAAATACACTTCAGTCGTGTATTTATGACTATTATTTAAATCAACAATCCACATACATTTTTACTGATTTAATTTACTCTATGTACTCCACTTCTATCGTGTGTACAGTCTTACTTACTCGAAACTGAGTTCCATATATAAATTTTCAAACTCCTCTTGGTACAGTCTGAATCTTTAAATATTTTAACGATTCGTTTCTATCAATAATAACTATAATAGTAGTTAAGTAACTAAATATTTGTGCAATAATAGAATAAGCTAAGAAATTAAAATTAATTTTTATTGACAAGTGAATGCTAACTGAATCGACCGATAATAATCAAGAATATTCAGTGAATTTCTTTATTCTGCCGCGCCCTTTTATATTTTGCGTTTTGTGATTCCCAGAATAGTTTTCCCACTCCCAGTGATTTATTTCCATTTTGTCTGATTTTCATCCCTATTTAACATTTTTAGCCATGTATATTCCCATCTATTGTAAATAACTTTGTTTTTCAAATTTTCGTGCACAATGTCTTTGTTTATATACTTGATCCTTTACTCGTAATTTCAGTATTTTGTACCTTTTATCACGTGGTTGCAATTTTACTCTCGTCGTCTTCCCGGAATTTCTTTATTTCACGTTGACCTTACATTTTTTTTTTCAAGTAAATCTGCCTACGTCTTTTCCTAATTCCCGTGGTATTTTTCTTCTCTTCCATTCGTGTATGTCTCTCACATATATAATGTTGTTATTGAGCATGGGCCTTCTAATATGCTTTCAATTTTTTACGCCTGACTTGAAAACATTGGTGTTTTTATTTGCATTATTTTTATTTTACTATGTTTGTTTGCATCTTGTTATTGATAATTTCGATATTTTTAAATTTCACGTCTCCTGTTCTTGCCTGTTCTTGGATGTCTTTCTTATTTGATTTTCCTTTTTCAAAATGCCTTTGATATCTCATGTTTATTTGTCCATTTGGAATGTTGTTCATAAAATACAATGAATTGAAATTGAATGTGATTACTAACGTTACCAATACATAAAGAAAATATTATTCTGTTTCCTTTTTCTACATTACTGGTACGTACAGCATCTTTTATTAATTATTTTATTATTATAATTTAATTCTAAGTGTTTAGTGCGTAAGATAACCTCAAATTTATATACATGTCTTTCTATTATTTACATATAATTTTTAATAATATATATCTGATTTTTATTACAAAATTGGAATATTATATACGAAGTGCATTTTAAAAGACATGATTTATTTTTAATTTCTTTTTGCTTATTCAGGTTACGTTTAATTAATTTATTCATTATTTGATTCTATTTTTATTTTGTATCCGAAGTCAATTTCACAGCAATATGTCGAAGTCATCTATCGGACGGCGAAAGAATCTTTTTTCTCCAATTACTTTAGATCAGTAAGGCCGGAAACATTTCGAATAGCCCTCGTATATCAAAGGCCAAATAAAATATTTAAGTAGTAAAAAGTAGGTCTACATCTATAACTACGTTGACCATAAATATTCCTTTTAGTAGGACAATACTTAGTTTTCAACAGTACCCTTATGTCCTTTAATATATTTTGTAAGTCCTTACAATATTACTTCTTTTTATAAATAAACTCCAAAGTCTTGGTTTTCAGTATTTTCCACTGTTTATCCATTTCCATATTAACATATTTTTACGATTTTCCCGGAACTTCAATCCAGTGTGTAGACGCCACTTCTAACCTCTGCACGAACCCAATATAACGTATCGTTACTTAGACCGTCGCGTAGAATTTCCTGGATAAAAGTAGGTAAGAGCAAAGAGGAGTAGATTCCAGAAGAGACGGTACTATTCGACTATTCCATTACTGTTTATATACGACAATCGATCCGGCTTTACTTACTTCCGATTTAAATAACATGCTGTTAAAATTATAGACGATAAACGTTTACTAGTGCTGAATTATTGTTTAGAATAAATTGATTTTGAAGACGGATTGTTTTATCAAGAATATTTAGCCAGAATACATCTCAGCGTATATAAATATTTTATTTAGCAGTACTTGTTCTAGTTTATAGTTCTTGTTCTTGTGTATAAATTAAGTATTAAGATAAAATAATATATAAAATATATATAAAATATAATGGAATTTCATCAAGTAAAGGCCGAAACAATCATATATAAATTAAGTATTCTACAATATCACTTACAAGACGAAAATGTTATTTCAATGTGGAGTTGCGAAAAGACTATTTATTTATGGAACTCAAACCAAGCGCTGCCCCAGATATTGTTGATTGCAAAATATGCAAAGTATATATAAATATAAAGTACATATTCGAATAGTGAGCAAAGTAATATCAAAACCTATTTAGGAAAAAGAAATATAAGGTAGCAGCAAACGCATTGGTAATAAGTAACAAGTTTACTTTTTAAGTCCTCACAAATAAGCTCCGAAAATGTGATAATTGCTGCTAAAGAAGAAACATCTACTTTCACACTATATGATAATTGCTATTATAAAAGGAACATTCTACCCTATTAAATAGATATAGAGTTTTAGATCGCTAAATTGTACGTCTAATTTGATTTCCAATTTCTTTGAAAGAAAATGTAATTCTACTCGAACCAAAAGCGAGCCAATTGTGAAGAATATATTTACACAATACTTTTTTACTATTTACAAAAGAATCACTGACGGGTGGAGGTGGCTATGTAGAGAGCAAACTTTATTAGTATCATCACTCATCAAATCATGGGGCCATAAAACTTATACCGCTAGTAGTGATATATTTAGATATTGAGAAAAGTATACAAATTAAATTACTATGCTTACGTGAATATCTGGAAAAACATCCAAGCAAAGTACAGTTTCTCCAAAAAGACCTTGCTCCCTTCACAACTTAATTCGACCGTCGGAATTATAAAGGCGAAAACTGTTTTTTCAAAGAGTTCCCTGAAAAACAGGCCCTCCATTTGTGCAGATTCCAATTGCCATGTTCAACAGCCCAACGATTTCTTTGCCCTCGCTGTTCCCTGCATAACCGTAGCTAATTAGCAGTTCTGAGGGAAAGCCTTCAGATTGCAACTATGCAACCTATTCCTTACTGTTTGACAACAAATTATTCTGGCTATACCTATCTGAATAAGCTATTAATTCGAGATACTTTGAAGATAGGGTTTCTTCGTGAAGTAAGGATCTTGAGTGACGGTTGTAGTAACTCTTTCTCTCCCACTTATTTATTTATTTAACGTATGGCTAACATGGATTATACATCTAAAAGTTAAATTTTAAAATCAAGGCCATTGATCCAGCCCAACGCAATGTCAGTTGCTTCAAAAAAGATACTCATCTCACCTCCATATGCTGTAAGGGGGCATTCAGCCGTAATACGGTGAATCGTCTGGCGAGGTTTTCCATATTCGCAAGTTGGTGCATCAGTCAGTCCCCATTTATAGAATGAGTCCCGACAAATTCCGTAGGACGTTCTTATTCTATTGAGTGTCTTTCACTCATGGCTCCTTTCCTGGTAAGGGTACGGTAGGATCAATGATCGCTTGAGCGCGTATCAAGACTTCCAAATACTCTCTCTCATCTATCATTTAGGTTGATATCTTCTGCTGTAAGTTGTTCTGCTAGCAGTAGTTAAGGAGATCTTGACTGAAGTCTCGACAGGCTGGCATCAGGCAAATCACTGTGTACTGGAAGGTTTTATTCTCATTGAATTTGATGTCAATCTTCTTTGCGTGGCAGCTGTTTAACCAGACTGGGGCGCAGTATTCAGCTACGGTAAGAGTTGACGTTGTAAGGGTGACTGCATTCGCACCCTAAGCAGTACCGCAGAGCTTGTGGATTATGTTATTTCTATTGCTTATTTTAACAGCAGTGTGTTCTCTAGATGTTTTTGATATGGGAGTGTTCGATCCATTGTTCCTCCCAGATATTTTTGGCAAAGATTATAACGTAGCAAGTTGTTATTGCAATACACTTGCGGTTCTAGACGTGCTTGTTTATTATTGAGGTGAAAGCACGACACTTCTGTTTTGTTCATATTCGGGATTAGTTTCCAGTCGGCATAGTATTTTCCCAGCACGGACAGATCCTCTGACAGTATATTATTAGTTCCCTCTATGGTTTTACTCCGGCATGTATCGGCATATATAAACTTTTTTGACTTTGTGGTGTGGCATGTCAGAAATATATAGATTGAACAGGACAGGTGCAAGTACCGATCCTTGAGGCAATCCATATACATACGCGGCACTACCGATGGTTCTGTTTTAATCCCATGCTTTTTTAACCTGACTTTGAGAAGCTTGTAAGCCGTTATCAACTTCTTGTTGAGTTAAACAATTATTTAACTAACGCACAAATTATTCAAGTTGAACGGCTTTTAAGCGCATGTTGAAGCAATTAAATTTAAGTCAAATGATAACAGAAAATAGAACATGTATTAAAATATCCCAGTGTCGAAAAAATCGAGACAAAAAAAGGATATTGTAAAGGAAAGAATCGTATTTTATTTCCGTTTCCTTGCTATGAAGCTACTCAATTTGTTGGAGAACAATTTTTTCATGTTTACGTTTGTTTAACATACGGTTCTAATAACTAATAACTAAACGTAGTAGAACCTTGAAACATTCATTTAAATGATAAAAACTCAGTTTTGTTTCAAATATCCACTTCAATTTTAGTAGTTCATTAAATGTACATAGAAGACGAAATAGTATCTAATGGTTTTGCAACAAAATAAAAATATTAACGTAGCCACTTGTCTTATAATTTAATTATAAAATCAATAAACTAATTAAAAAATCAGAAACAAGAAAAGCAATTACATTATGAAAATTTATTACTTTGAAATTTAACATTGGATAGTAATTAAACTCCCTGCATGAAAGTTGCGCATACATTAACTTGTCGAAGCTGATAACTTCTATGATTTATAGTTTAAATTACGTTCGGTTATTCTAAGTAAGTAAACTTGAATAGCGGAATAATTAAATGAAGACAAAAAAAATATTTAGATTATGTCTGACATCTTGGGTGATATAAATTTTTTGTTAGATTTATATTCATATTTAGTAACACAAATTTATACAATCAATAGTGACCTATAATATATCCCTCTCTCTCTTTTTTTTAATTTTTAACTCATAGATTTTGTTCAGTATCTCACCTCACATAATTTATTACAAGGTATTTACTAATAAAAATAAATACTGATTTAGCATCGTGCGTGTGCTGTAATTATAAGGCGAATCTAATAGTATATTATACTATAAGGGAGAGAAATGCGTTATTTTGGCAGAGAAGCAATTTGAAGCTATAATGCACCGAGGACAAAATAGCATCTCTCCCGAATGGTATATACTATTTTTTCCACGGTCTCATTAACTTAAAAACACATATTTTGTCCTTATGAAGTAAGTAGCACCAGAATTATTGTATTCGGATTGAGCATTTATTTAGTAGTCGTTGAGTTATTGTCATAACTACAAAATAAACCAACAAAAAGAATTGTCAAATTAAGGTGCTAGTTTGGTTTAGTTTAAAGTTTGTTTAGTGCACAATGAATAATTGTGAGTCGGAAGAGATTGTGGAGGCTGCATATATTGCAATAAGCAATTTGCTGCCTACGAAGTCAAGATCTTTATACGATATAGCCTACAATCGGTTCAAAAAGTGGTGCGCCGAGAAAAATGTTCAAGTATACAGCGAGAATGTTTTGTTGGCATACTTCATTTGAAAATGCAAAGAATTACAAGTCTTCCACATTATGGGCGCAATATTCTATGGTTAAGTCATGCTTGATAATTTACGACAACATAGATATAAGGAAATTCCCCAAGCTGATCGCATTTTTGAAAAGAACCGGTGACGGATATCAAGCGAAAAAATCGAAAATATTGAGAAAGGGTGAAATCGACCGTTTTCTATCAAGTGCAGATGACAAAGAATTCTTAATGATTAAGGTAAGATTACTTTTGTTGTTAGGTATTTCAATTATTAAGTATTTTGATTTTTTATAGGTTGGTTTAATTCTGGGGATTGCCGGAGCTTGTCGAACTGATGAACTAGTCAATTTAACTGTAGATGATATTGAGGATGTAGGCTTTTCCTTGATTGTAAGAATTCCAAACACTAAGACAAAGATTCCACGAACCTTTGTGGTTACCGATGTGGAAAATATGCTTGAGTTGTTTCGAAAATACCTGTCCCTTCGTCCTCCCCACGTCAAGCATAAGCGCCTTTTTTTGTACTACAAAGCAGGAAAATGTAGTTCGCAGCCAGTTGGCAAGAATACCATGGGAAAAATTCCGAGTGTAGTAGCTTCGTATTTAAAATTACCTGATGCTGCATGTTATACTGGTCACTGCTTACGAAGATCTTCAGCGACATTACTGGCAGATGCTGGTGTGGATATCACGACAATAAAGCGTCATGCTGGTTGGAAATCAACGACAGTCGCTGAGGGTTATGTCGAGAACTCCATTGAAAATAAGACCAAAATTGCTAATCAGGTTTTAGTAGGTACCACTACTAGGGCAATCACAAAAACTGTAAATGTAAGCGAAAGTAATATTCCTTCTAATATTAATTTTGAAAATTGTACAAATGTAACATTTAATTTAAATGTCAATAAATCATTTCAATGTTATCTTTTTTTTGCATGAATCACAAACGTTCTCCATAATGTAAACTCCCTTGGGAGCATTATACTCCCTTGGGAATAATCGACTACTTCTGTTTTAATTTTGATGTCATAGAAACTGATTTCTACTCCCGACCGTGGAAAAAAGTATTTATCGTGAAATAATGTCGTATCTTGACAATATAGTTGTTTATACATCTAGTTTTAAAAGTTGTACATTTTTCATGAATTTACAGCAAATAAGTAAAAAAAATGTACTTTAAAAAGGTATTGAACACAAAATTTGTTGCATAGTGGTTTTTGCAAGCCGAAAGTTTGCTGGATTCTGACAAATCAGAAAAAAAGCACAGATAAACATAAATAAGCAACAACTATGAGTAGGGTTATTATAAAGTAAGTTCCCAGTTCAAAATTGCTATAAGTTTGGCAAATTTTTAATAAGCAAATAAATAATAGCAGTAATTTGTTCATAAAGACACGGAATTTTATTATAACAAGAAGAAATAGGAAAAAGTTAAATATGACCAAATATGAAGTTGTTCAATAAGTATTAGTCGTTCTTCTATGGTATAAACGGCATTGGAAAGTGCATTCCTTGGTATGTTTTCAATGACATCTGATATCATTTGTTTAAATTCCTCACAAGTAGTAGGCCTGTTAGGAAATACCCTTTCTTTAAGGTAACCCCATAACCAGTAGTCAACCGGATTTATGTCTGGTGACCTAGAAGGCCAACTGTTTGAAAAATGCCTACTAATTACTCAATCGCCAAATTTGTTACTTAATAGTGTTGTTACGCAAACGGACAGCGATATTTTCGAATGTTGCAAGACTTCGTAATACTGACATTGCAGAATGATGATATTCAAAACATTATTTAAATGAAAGCCTGAGCTCCACCTCACATACATAATACCGTAAAAACACTATTAAGTAACACATTTGGCGATGGAGTAATTAGTAGGCAAAGTATAAGGACTTCAAAAGCGCAACATCCTTGAAATATTTACAAGTTCTGAAGTTCTGCTAATAAATCCTAACATACTTGAGACAGACGAACAATTTTTTTAAATATGACTATTAAGCGATACACATGAATCAAATGAATAGAAATAAAACCACGGTTTTAATCTTCACTTTTACTCTTTATTAGTAAAACGACAATTGTTTCGCCAGCACAGTGGCTTCCTCAGGTGTTTACTTCTAAACAGTACGTTACAAACTGGTACAAATTGTCGTTTTACGAATAAAGAGTAAAAGTGAAGATTAAAACCGTAGTTTTATTTCTATTCTTAATTATGGATCTTCATCAAGTAAATGCAGAATCAATTCAATGAATCAAATGACCCTAATTTCACTCATTCTGGTGAGTCGAACATCATAAATTGAATAGGAGGACAAGTATGGGTGGTTTATTCCAGTGTAAGTCATAGCATAATTTGTTAACATTCAAGGCAAAGTTATTCCTATTGGGCCAATTGGCCAGTTAAATAATTATGTTAAAGTATGTCTACATCGTGTTGATTATAGAAACTATGAAAGAGCTTAACATCATCCGCATATGCTAATACTTGACAAGATAATAATGGAAACAACCGTTGAGATATTCCCAATGGTACGTCCTAGTTTTTAACATGTTTTGAACACTGCACTTTCTCTACTTTTCACTAATCACTCCAATATTAAAAAAGCTCAAAAGTTTTGGTTAACGGACATAAATATCTATAAACCAGCAGCAGTGCCATACCATGCCTGACAAACGTTCTCCATGTACATCCTCATCTCTTCATCTACATTGGGGATTTTAATAAGCACCATGAGATCTGGAAAGAAAGAGCAAATAACCAGAATGATGAAGCTCTAGTGGACTGGAGCGAGGAATCTGGCACTTATCTGGTATTCGACGCTATTGTTACTTCTATTTTTGGTATATGGATGCATACGCTAAATAAATAAAATAAATATATCCCTTGTATTTCCGCGTTCATATTATAAGTACTTTTCTTGTTTTTTTAATAATTTAAATATTTACAAGAAAATTACTGTTTTCTTATATCTAGAAACGGAATCTAAGTACTAGTACACATTCTAGAAAGCCAATACAATTTCAGAATAGATTTAGTAAATTGCATCGGCCATCGACAAAATGGTATTTAGGTCACTTACACCAGGGGTGCCCAAACGGTCGATAGCGATCGACAGTTCGATCGCGAGAGCTTTTGGAGTCGATCGCAAAAAAATAAAAAATAATCACTCCACAACTTAGAGTTCTCTCGAACGTCAACTCTAGGGCCTAGAGTTATGTAGTTATGTACAGATTTGCGCATAACTTGGTATTTCTTAGTTACTAAATTGTGAAAAATCTTTACGTAATAGAAACAAAGGGACTTCGGTTCAGTAATCAGTAAATATGTACAAAACACTGGCATATGCTTCTATTTAAATCGCAGATCCACGGTAAACCAGTGTAATAGAAGAAACAATATTTCGGTACTTTTTACCTTTAAATAAAATATACTTATTTTGTCAGTTAATTAAATTCTAACGTATGATCAAAAAGTCTTTGGATCGTGATAGCCATGAAACGTAAAGCTATCTATAAAATTGTTTACTTCTGTGATTCATTTGAAGTACCTTGAAGTACGCATAAGTCACAAATAAAATATATTTTAGGTTATGGTATTTATTTACATTTTATGTATGTTATATTTAATAACATTTATAGAGATTACAGAATGCATTTATAAATAAACGAAGTTTTAATAACTAATAAAAAAAAAATAAGGCTCATTACAGATAAGAAAAGAACTCACACAATGAAACAATACACTTTTACAATAAAAAATTATAAAAGATGTTGAAAATGTCTTCCCTGTTCTTGAATACACCGGTTAACACGTCGGCCCATGTTATTAAAAACTTTAATTAAAAGATCAGGTGTTACTGTGAGACAGTTTTCAACAATACGTTCTTGTAATTCATCTAAAGTGTGAACTGAAGTTTTAAAAATGTTATTCTTAAGCAATGGGAATGAGAAGTAGTCTAAAGGACTCAAATCACAAGACCTAGGTGGGTAACGTCCGTCTGATATTAACCTTTCATCATAAAATTGACGTAAATATTCCATGGCTACTCGAGCAACATGCTATCTCGCGTTATTTTGCTGAAAGTATCCATTATGAAGTTCATCATCGTGCAATTGATTGATAAAAGGATCAAGTATTTGATTTATATATCTTTCAGCGTTTATGGTATCTTGAAAAAAATATTGGCCCTATTACCGGTCTAAGGGACATTGCAACTCAAACACCAATCTTAGGACTATGTAAAGGAGCCTCACTATGAAAATTAGGATTATTCTCGCTCCACATACGCATAATTTGTTTATTAACGTATCCAGATTGGTAAAAATAAGGTTCGTCTGTAAAAAATGTTAAATCAAGGATATCGTTATTCATATGGTCATTAAACCAGGTACAGTACGATACTCTCTTCTGATAATCTGGTGGCAGTAACTTCTGACACATCTGCAGTTTATAAGGAAACATGTTCAAGTCATGTTTAACAATGGTTTGACACGTCCCATAACTTAAATTGATTTCTTGTTTCAGTCTACGCAAGGATAAGGTAGGTTCTTCCTGCATGCGTTGCCTAACCAGATCAATAACATCATTATTTCTAGCCCGTCTTCTTCCAGATCGAACACTATCGCTGATATTACCAGTTCCTTCAAATTTGTCCACAGTTCGTTGAAGTTGCCGAAAAAAAACTCGTTCAATTATTGCGAAGTTGGGAAATCTCTCACGGAACTCATTCAAACATAAACGAGATGAATAAACCCAATCACCATTTTCACCTATATTTCCATTACTGTAGTATGATTTGATAAAAAAAATTTTATATTCTAATTGAAACATTTTGAATTATAACCAGCTGACTTGAAAGTTGTCAAGTAAATGTCAAAACTAATTGAAATAAATAATTTCATAGATATCTCGTAAATTCCACGGCAATAGCGATCCAAAGACTTTGATCATACGATATTAAAACATTATTTCAGACCGTGTCTTTAGCACTGCATCGACCTTTTCCGATCTTTCGTCCAGTCTTGTAAGAGATATCTTCAGAACTGCTACATAGTGAAGCTGTTAGTCTGTTGCTAAAGCATCACAGTTACATTTGCGTTACTTATCCAGAACGGTTTGCCAAGTATTGTCTAGGAATATCAGTTATCACGATTATCATATTATTTTTACAAGGATATAGAATTATTAATTAATTGTTTTAATAAATGCTTTGAAATTACTGCAAATTATATTGAATAGTAAAAATTATGAAATATACAAAACTCTGGCGCTTACTTTGTGTATTTATGTTTGTCATCTATATCATGTTTATATCTATTTTTAAGGAAAATAGATGTAAACATGATGTAGATGACATGACATGAAAATTGCAACACCAAAAAGGGGTGGGGCGAATTTTTTGACCAAACTTGACACAAACATATAACTATTCAAACGTAATAATGGATTATGATTTTGTTGCGATGGATCAAGTGGTCATGGTATATCTGACACTTCATGCGGTTTTTTCGCACATTAATATCAAGTGTATTTCTTGCGAGTTTCGATTCAATTTTCACTGTTTTTTTATGTCATATTTTTTAAACGTGTTTTGAGAGCTTTATTATACTTATAAGCAGCAACGTTGAAATTATCTCCAATTGAACGAATTCGACAGAAATAGAATTGGCTTGCGCAAATGTGTTTTTTCGAACAAATCGCTTTAACCAGAATCAATCCACCTTCGTGCGCTATCAGCGCATCAGTTATGGACTAAGGAGGGCCAAGAAATACGTCGAAAGTGAACAGAGGGCCGAAAAAGAACTAATGAGGTACAGAACCTAATAGCACTAAGAGATTCTCCAATACAAGATCAATCGCTGATCTATGATTAGGTAATGAAAGGCCTCCTGTGACCCTTCGAACAGTTTATCACCGAATTAGGGTTTTGGCTTTTAATCCTATCGACCACATCTTGTGTTACGACTTACGTTTCAACACCGACAACAGCGTTTAGAGTGATGTAGGTTACGAATGCACTGAATCTCGGAGTGGTATAGGTCGGTATTCAGTAATGAATTTCGATTTTATATAGGAATGCATCATGGCCACACGAGATTCAGATGAAGACGTGGGCAAAGTCACGATATTCAATTTTCTGTTGAAAGACGTGTGCACTGAGCCGTGAGAGTTACGGTATGGGATGCTATAGCATATGGAGTAGATCTCAGTTAGTGTTTATTTAAAGCACCATTAACACCCAGGACTACGTTGATGAGGTGGTGGAATCCCATAGTCTTTTTCAGCAGCTCGAAGACACACTTTTGCAGCAGGATAATTCTCGTCCCCATGTAGCGAGATCTTCTCTAAACTGGTTCGAAGAGGTTTATATCAATATCTTGCCATGACCATCCAATCTTCCGACCTATCGCCAATCGAACACGTGTGGGATATTATGAGAAGAAAGCTGATGAATTCCCCGCAAACACTAGAAGTTCTCCGCCACGAATTGTTTGAGACATCATACTCCAAGAGGGCATCGACAACCTACTGGAATCAATGCCACGAAGAGTGAGGGAGTGTGAAGCTAATATGAACACCCCCACAGATTATGAATAAAAATAAAATTTAATTATGTTTATCTTTAGTTCGTTTTCATTGAAATTATAATCAATTATTACCTTTAGATAGTTAAAAGTTTTGTCAAAAAATTTGCAACCCTTCCTGGTGCTGCAATTTCCATTCATGTATATATAATTATCGTAATTACGCATATAACTTACTAATAAAAAGTTAATTCTTTTTTTTAATATTCCTGCGAAAAGTAAAAATTAAAAAATTCACTCTATATTTACAATATATATATATATATATATATATATATATATATATATATATATATATATGTCCCTTATGAATGCTGTACACTTACCGTCGCAATTGACGATTAGCTAATATCACGGCCATGAGAGCAACATTTGCTGCCATCCCCATGGAAGCCAAAGCAAATATTAGAGCTGCTTCCGCAGTACCACCCGGATGACACTGAAAGACCTTCGTAGCATTCGAACTGGCATTGCCTGTAATACTCCCGAATCGTAGGTTGGCACCTATCATCGCCACAGCAGAACCTGTCAAGAACAATACAAACATTATTTACAATTATGTGATAAACAGCTTACGTTGTTTCGGAACTATAATGCTCTTATTAGTACTCTCGGAATTTGACCCGTTGTAATTTATTTTTCCCTTTCCAACTACATGAAAATTTAATGACTGGAAAATGTAAAAACGGCGAAAAGAGAAAATTACATGTACACATTTTGTTTTTTTTTTCTTTTTTGAAGTGACTGCTGAAATGTGCTGGTTAATTAAACTTTCTGACACAATGTAACGTAGGATTTAAAATTTCATTTCCATACGAAAAGTTCTGATTTGATATTGCGATAAAGTGACGATGGCATAAGTGTGACCATCGTCGACCGAGGTAGCCACTAAGAGTGTTCCCTTAGTTGCGATGAGCAACCCCGTACAGGGTGCGCTTCGCCTGTCTGCGCCTTGCCTCGTTGGGGCGGGGATCAGACCGTCGAAGTACTGCACGGAATTGTAAAGAAGTTGTCGGGAAAGGGTTGGCGGCCCTACGCAACGGCTGGTTATCCGACCTCTCTAAATTCATGCGACCGATCACTAAACACACGCACGAACGCACCGACATACAAAACCCTACACTTACGCTCTCACACAAAACCACACACCCATAGAGAGACGCAAGCTGCCAGCAGCACCATATATATATATATATATATATATATATATATATATATATATATATATAGTGATGGGCATATTCACGTTAAATTAATACGAGAGATAAGCTACATTTATTGAGAATAGAAAAATCTAGTTACCTAGGAAAAACAAATTGTTGTTTATTAAATAATGCATTATTTTATCTGACAAATGCATTTTAGTTTTTGCAATTCGGTTGAATAGTGTCTTCTGTTATCGAAAAAATGGAACTATCACTAGAGAACTTTCGGATAATGATTTACTATGATTTCAAGAAAGGCTTGAGTGCATATGAGTGTGAGAAAAGTTTAAAATCGGCATTTAGGGATCTCGCACCATCGTTGGCTGCTAGATGGTATAAAGAATTTGAACGAGGTTGTAACTCGGTTGTACACGGAGAAGGAGTTGGCCCTCCTTCAACTTTGTTAATCCCAAAAATATTGCTGCAATCAAGAAGATGGTGGAAGAGGACATCTGCATTACCTATACAATGATAGAGTCCAAACTGAAGATTGGATCCTCGCAAGTGAGAACAATATTGCACGAACATTTACATTTGAAAAAGGTTGCAGCCCGGTTTGTACCCTCATCTGACAGATTTACAAAAAGCAAAACGTGTTAGAATTTCTCAACAAACTTTAGATATGTTGAATGCTGGAGGCCATCAAATTATTTCTAAAATTATAACTCGCAATAAAACGTACATAACGTTTTCTGATGTTCGCACTCACCAAGAAAGCTGAATCTGGATACATGAAGGATGAGGATGAGGAAATCCCTACGATGGTGAAAAAATAGCGAGCAATGACAAAAGTAATGTACGCAGTATTTTTTGGAAGTACGGCTTTGGTGGCCGCAATTAAATTAGAAGATCAGAAGACAGCTACCGCTAAATGGTATGTTTAAAATTGTTTGCCTACTGTGTTCAGTAAAGTGCCAACAAAGGGAATTATGTTACATCATGATAATGCGTCGTCCCATACAGTAGGGATAACTGTTCAACATTTAGCTGATAATAAATTCAAAGTTATAGAACATCCTTCTTACTAGCCGTATTTGGCGATGCGTGACTTCTCGCTATTTTTTGAGCTCAAAAAACATTTGAGGGGGAAAAGGCTCCAGTCACAAGAAGAAATTGATATTAAGTTAAGTATTCTCGGCTGTTGTTGCAGATACTTCTTGGTGAAACATTTTAACTTCATACAGTAAATAATAAAAATAAATTAAAACACTTGGCTTGTTTCACTATGAGATTTATTTAAATTCTGTTTTGGCTGTTGGCATTTGTTTCGGCTGTTATGGCATTCTCAAAGAGATCTATAAATCTAACTTAAAGACTATCGCACTTGTTCTTATATGTTGTCTGTTCTTGTGTGTAGTGGGGGTGGTACTATATTGTGTATTACGGTGTCTATAAAGGGTGTATTGGCATATTCTATCTGTGTGTTGGTGATTAATAGATTTTGTTTTTTCGCTATTTTTATTTCTAATATTTCTAGGAGGTCCAATCTCTTGCTTTTTGTGATATTGTGTATTAAGTCGCAGTTATCTATATCGGGGAAGTGGTTGAGTTCTATACAGTGTTCGGCAAAGCCTGTGTTTTTCTCACTATATAAAATTGACTTTTTGTGTTCTTTAACTCTGTTTTTAATGGCTCGTCCACTTTGGCCGATATAGATAGCTTCACAGTCTTTACATTTTAATTTATAAACACCTGATTGGTCCATTTTATCTTTTTTATCTTTGTTGTTGCTAATCATTGTTCCCAAATTTGTTTTATTTACCCAGCTTATTTTGATATCTAATCCTTTTACTATTCTGTTTATTTTATTAGTGAGTTGGGGTATGTATGTAATTTTGCGCCATCTTTGTATATTTTCTGTTATTTTCGGGTATAGGTATTTGTTCTTATTATTTTGTATTTCTTTACGTTTTAACAGTTTATCTACGATTTTAGGGTCATATCCATTATTTCTTGCGATTAATTTAATTGTGTTTATTTCTGTATTAAAATCTGTCTTGTTTAATGGTGTGTTTGTGGCTCTATGTATATAACTATTGAATGTTGACATTTTTATTTTCATCGATTGTTTAGCGTTTAATTTAAGTGTTTTCATGATAGTACCCCTAAAGACAGCTGGCTGAACGGTGAAATATGGAAAGGAAGAATGGTTAAGTGTATTATTGTTGATGGCAATTACTTTGAACATATTTAAAATAAAAATTCTGAAAACTTGTATCAATCTTTCTATTCTCAATAATTGCAGCTTGCCCCTCGTATACAGTGAGAGGCAAATGTGTAAAACCATGTAAATATCTGTTAAATTAAAAATGATATTATAATAAAATTTTAAGCACGGAAATTAGGGATGAAGAGGTATTTTTTAAATATACAGAGTGTTCAAAAAATGTAACGTACTGAAGTAATTCTTTTTTAAATTGAATTTTTTTACATTTCGATAACACAACTTCAACAAACTATAAACAAATTGGGGTCTAAGATATTTTTTATTTATTAATTGGTAAGGAAATAAAAATAAACTGCTCATACAAACAAAGTTAAACTTATTTTATAATATTTTGAAAATGAGCGCCACCTACTTCCTGATATTAAACCAATCTTTCTGTAAATTCTCTTGTAACCCTCGCTATGATGTCTGGTGAAATGGTTCGTATCTGTTCATTAATTATTTCAGCCAAATCTAAGATACGCTTTTTGTTTTAGATAACCTCATAAGAAGTAATCTAGTGGATCGAGATCGGGAGAACGTGCGGACTATTCAATTTCGCCTCTCCTTCCAATTCATCCAAATGTCTGGTGAAACCAGATGTTTTGAGGAAGTTGGTCATTTTCCTCCAATGAATAAATTATCTGATTATTTAAAAATTCTAAATATCTTTGACTATTTAGAGTTTCTTCTATGAAATTATTCTGTTTCTGTAAATACCAATCCAAACATTAAGCTGTCTAGGATGTTGGGTATGCGCCTCTTGTATCCAATGAGAATTACTCTATACCCAATACCGACAGTTATGTCTATGTATATTACCTTTCAAATAAAAGGTTGCCTCAACCTAAAATACTATATTATTTACCAAATTGTTATCTAATCTAATTCTAAATATCTTTGACTATTTAGAGTTTCTTCTATGAAATTATTCTGTTTCTGTAAATACCAATCCAAACATTAAGCTGTCTAGGATGTTGGGTATGCGCCTCTTGTATCCAATGAGAATTACTCTATACCCAATACCGACAGTTATGTCTATGTATATTACCTTTCAAATAAAAGGTTGCCTCAACCTAAAATACTATATTATTTACCAAATTGTTATCTAATCTAATTCTAAATATCTTTGACTATTTAGAGTTTCTTCTATGAAATTATTCTGTTTCTGTAAATACCAATCCAAACATTAAGCTGTCTAGGATGTTGGGTATGCGCCTCTTGTATCCAATGAGAATTACTCTATACCCAATACCGACAGTTATGTCTATGTATATTACCTTTCAAATAAAAGGTTGCCTCAACCTAAAATACTATATTATTTACCAAATTGTTATCACGATTACAAATGTTCAACACTGATTCACAAAAGTCTTGCCTTCTGTCGAAATCATCATCAGAGAGTTCTTGAACGAGCCGAATTTTTTAAAGATGGTATTTTTCTTTTTTAATAATTCTTCCTACTGAGCGACGACTAATATAATCATGCCTTTGCGCCAGGTTGTTTGTAGATACATGGGAATTTTTTTCAACAGATATGGCAATATCTTGCGCTTTCATATCAAATGTAGCAGAATTTGTACAACAAATTCTTTGCAAATTACAAACACTGCCATTTATGTTGTATCTTCTTAAAGTTTTTGTAACAACAGAATGCCAACTTGGCTGCCGATTGGAATGTATAGTATTAAAAAGGTTACATACTTTCTGATGAGTTCTTGTCCTATCACCAAAATCGACCATCATTAATATTTGTATTCTTTCTCTTTCATTTAATTGCACCATTACTGACAATCAACAACTATTTAATAATGCTTTTAAATGCCACAAACTACTTCTAATAAATTTAAAGATTGTAATATACACGTTTTTGTTCGACAAAAAATAGTATATTATACTATAAGGGAGAGAAATGCGTTATTTTGGCAGAGGTGCAATTTGAAGCCCGAGGGCTACAATGCACCGAGGACAAAATAGCATCTCTCCCGAATGGTATATACTATTTTTTCCACGGTCTCATTAACTTAAAAACACATATTTTGTCATTATGAAGTAAGTAGCACCAGAATTATTGTATTCGGATTTGAGCATTTATTTAGTAGTCGTTGAGTTATTGTCATAACTACAAAATAAACAAACAAAATGAATTGTCAAATTAAGGTGCTAGTTTGGTTTAGTTTAAAGTTTGTTTAGTGTACAATTAATAATTGTGAGTCGGAAGAGATTGTGGAGGCTGCATATATTGCAATAAGCAATTTGCTGCCTACGAAGTCAAGATCTTTATTCGATATAGCCTACAATCGGTTCAAAAAGTGGTGCGCCGAGAAAAATGTTCAAGTATACAGCGAGAATGTTTTGTTGGCATACTTCAGTGAAAATGCAAAGAATTACAAGTCTTCCACATTATGGGCGCAATATTATATGGTTAAGTCATGCTTGATAATTTACGACAACATAGATATAAGCAAATTCCCCAAGCTGATCGCATTTTTGAAAAGAACCGGTGACGGATATCAAGCGAAAAAATCGAAAATATTGAGAAAGGGTGAAATCGACCGTTTTCTATCAAGTGCAGATGACAAAGAATTCTTAATGATTAAGGTAAGATTACTTTTGTTGTTAGGTATTTCAATTATTAAGTATTTTGATTTTTTATAGGTTGGATTAATTCTGGGGATTGCCGGAGCTTGTCGAACTGATGAACTAGTTAATTTAACTGTAGATGATATTGACGATGTAGGCTCTTCCTTGATTGTAAAAATTCCAAACACTAAGACAAAGATTCCACGAACCTTTGTGGTTACCGATGTGGAAAATATGCTTGAGTTGTTTCGAAAATACCTGTCCCTTCGTCCTCCCCACGTCAAGCATAAGCGCCTTTTTTGTACTACAAAGCAGGAAAATAGTTCGCAGCCAGTTGGCAAGAATACCATGGGAAAAATTCCGAGTGTAGTAGCTTCGTATTTAAAATTACCTGTTGCTGCATGTTATACTGGTCACTGCTTACGAAGATCTTCAGCGACATTACTGGCAGATGCTGGTGTGGATATCACGACAATAAAGCGTCATGCTGGTTGGAAATCAACGACAGTCGCTGAGGGTTATGTCGAGAACTCCATTGAAAGTAAGACCAAAATTGCTAATCAGGTTTTAGTAGGTGCCACTACTAGGGCAATCACAAAAACTGTAAATATAAGCGAAAGTAATATTCCTTCTAATATTAATTTTGAAAATTGTACAAATGTAACATTTAATTTAAATGTCAATAAATAATTTCAATGTTATCTTTTTTTTGCATGAATCACAAACGTTCTCCATAATGTAAACTCCCTTGGGAGCATTATACTCCCTTGGGAATAATCGACTACTTCTGTTTTAATTTTGATGTCATAGAAACTGATTTCTACTCCCGACCGTGGAAAAACATTTTTTTTACATCGCCACAACAAAAGAAATAGGGGTAATTGGAGACATATCAAATAAATATCTGGTTATTAAAGGAATTGAGATAAAGATTGGTAGATATTGATTATACATTAAAGAACTAATTCAGATTTTAGTTTCGGAGTCCTGCACCTTTTTGACGCAGTTTGGTTGTCACGTGAAAAATTGGCGAAATATCGTTTTGTTACACTTTCTGCACATTTTTACTTCGATTTTTTTGTAGTGCTTGTGTCTTTAGACGACAATATGTTTAAAAATATGTAATATTTAGTCCTCTATTGCTGTTTTTTTATTTTGACCTTACTTTGATTAGAAATTAAAATAAGTTTTCTACACACACCCCAACTTTTATTGAAAGTGCGGCAAGCGTAGACTACATAAAGGGGTAATTGTAGACATTGCCTTTATATTAGGTATTTGTTGCAAATCTAAAGAACGAAGTTTGAAAAGTATTTGGAAAAATGTCCCGCAACTACAAGCGCAAGAAACTCGCATGTCACTGCACCGTTCAACAAATTGAGGAAGCTCGTGACGCAGTTAGTTCTAGAAGAATGACCTACCGGCAGGCACAAGAACACAATAACGTGAATCAGACAGTGATTTATCAAAAACTTATGGACAGGCAAACAAGTATCAATAAAATTGGTGGTGGAAGAGGACCAGCATTATCTAAAGAAATTGATGACCAACTGGCTCAATGCATATTGGCTGGTGCTGAGTGGGGATACCCAGTAGATAGAGAGGAACTTCTGGATTTAGTAAAGGAGTATGTTACTATTAATAATATCAAGACTCCTTTCAAAGATAACAGGCCTGGTGAAGACTGGTACTTGGGGTTTATGAGGAGAAGAGGCACCTTGAGGTTATTATTTTAGTGATTCATTTAATGAAGTAGTTAGATGAAATTCTTTCAATAGTAATTGATATAAATCTATGATTGGCACCGCAGATTTCAGAGCATTGTCCAAAGAATAAACCTGCGCGGGTTATTAAAAATCTAATTTGATTTAATCGTCCCGGTGTTCTTTACGATCGGAGCAGTTATAGCAAAAGAAGGCGGATTTTTATAAAAAAAATGAAAACAGTAATTCAAAAAGAGAGTCTTGAAAATTGTCCCGAGTTGACTTTCAACTGTGATGAGACTTGTTTTGCCACAGATCCAAGCAAAGTCAAGGCTATTGTGGATAAAGGAAAAAGGTCATTTTATCGACGCGTAGGCAGTACGGACCGAGAAGCTGTTGCGTATCGACCTTAGGTGATGTGTTGCCACCTCTAATAACTTTTAAAGCAAAACGTACTGTACAATTACGTTGGACCAATCCTGTAGATGAGTATGCTGGTACTACAAATGCTACCTCAGAAAATGGTTCATGCAAAAACCTATATTTTATTACCAAATTTAAAAAATTCCTTGTGTCTAATCAATAAAAAAAAACAATGTAATTCAAAATTCATATCTATTGTTTCTATATGGTTCTATAGGTGTCGAAGTATTTTTTAGGAAATTTAATTTTTAGTTATTTTCTTACCTTTTAGACTTGTTATTACCTAGTATCTAAGTACTAAAAATTTATTCTACACAAGAATATTAGTTTTGTTTATTTTGTGGTAACTAAGTAGGTACTTAAATATTGTTTTAACTGAAAATAAATGTATTTTTCTAATTTTTTGTTTCATCTACAACCACAAATTTTCGATGAGGAAAATTTACAAAACATTTATGTCATTTTAAATGTTTCCTTTTGTGTTTGTCTCCAATAACCCCAGCTATTTTATAATTATATAATACTAAGAGATGTACGGAATTCCGATGTGTCGACATTCACCCCAAGAACCGAGGTAAGTGACGACATTTGCAGAGTTTTACAAAAGTATATATCAAAAACAAATTGCATATCGATGCGACAATTCACATCAAGCTTTGATACAAAATAATATAAAACTGTATAAAAACAAATTTGTATCTGTATATACATGGACACACAGCACGTATTTACCAGCGTTTGCTTCAACCACCAGACGCATGCGTTTCTGTCTAACGACTTTATCAATGACGGATTTACGAAGACAAACGACTGTAGGTACACTTCGCGGTCATGTAGCAAATTTTGTCCTATTAGATGACACCAGATAACCTCATGACATCTGACGGACAAAACCGGCCACGCCGGTGCAAAGTGTTTCTTCTCGAATAGCTAAGCTATTACAGGAAAAGAAAAAATACGCATATTACTATGAGTCCATTAACTCGTCGCCAGGTGGCGTAATATAGCAAAAAGAAATTGCATATCGATGCGACAATTCACATCAAGCTTTGATACAAAATAATACAAATCTGTATAAAAACAAATTTGTATCTGTATATACATATGATAAAGTCGTTAGACAGAAACGCATGCGTCTGGTGGTTGAAGCAAACGCTGGTAAATGCGTGCTGTGTGTCCATGTATATACAGATACAAATTTGTTTTTATACAGATATGTATTATTTTGTATAAAAGTATATATATTTCTGAGGATTTTAAACTTGGGTAAAAAGTAACCGTACTGTACAATGGCACTATCAATACATAATATTCTTGCAAATATTTGGTTTCTTAAACCTCACTTTACTTTAATGACACTGAATTATTCATATCTCCGGGGTAATTGTAGACAAATGTCTACAATTATCCCATCCTTCCCTAAAAGAAATTGTTGTACTTACATTTCGAATTCTAAAGGTTTTTATTTAAACGATCATACCTAAGTATCAAGCAATAGTTGTGATTTTGAAAATCCGAGAGACAAATATTCTAAAAAGTCTGATTTTCGTTTGCATGTAAATTTCAGGCTAAATACCTTAGACCTTAAGTGTTATAATTTGTTGAAATTGTGTTATCGAGGAGAATCCTAATATATAAAAAAATAAAGGACGTTCATTTTAAAAAAAGTACAACTTTAGTACACTAAATTTTTTTGTAAAAAAAAATTATATGTAAGTGAGATTTAATACTCGTTATCTCTCATTTGCATTAAATTCAATACATTAACTATATACAGGGTGGGGAAAAAGTAATGTATATCGCTTGCAACTTTTGAATGAGCAATTTAATTAAAAAATTTCTTATATAAAAGATGGTTAACATAATATTTGGCATTACTTGATAACATTCGTCTTTTTTTGAGTTCACTATTTTAATGCAAGGCAACTAATTTTTATTCTTAAATAGCGTCATGTATTTTTTTTACATATTTAAAAGACTTTTTTTCGTAAATGTAATTTATAGGAGTTGTAAAAGAAAATTTTCAAGAAAATGGTCAAAAACCTTCATGATTCCGAGTGACAACTCAGTTGTCTTGATTTAATAAATTATTCTATTTTTAAATGTCAGCATGACGTAATATGAAGAAACTTGACAATTACGCGTCATTCGATAAAATTTTGGCATTTATTCGGTTGTAAAAGGTTAATTTATGTAAAAAATGGAAAAATTATCAAACAAAATAACGAATTGATGTTTTGATTATGGTTGGTTACGATAACAGGAAAGGTACATAAGCTGGGGTATGTGATTTATTTAATAATAAGTATCCTAAGCGGATGTCGATTAACCAAACAATTGTGAGCCGTATTGTAAAACGGTTTAATGAGACAGTTACCGTTAAACACGCTCCAAAAACCGGCAGACCAAGAGCAGTAACTGACGGAGATAAGGCTCTGAACGTATTATTAGATACTGCGGAGAATCCCAAAATTATTATTATACAGTGTGGCCGCCATCCATAGCGCGATGCATGTATTAGTAACTACTGGTCGACTATAATGGGCGTGTCAACTTGAATTGCCACACCGACAGCGGGCGTATTATTAAGTTATACGTATAAATGTATTCGTAGGCAAAGCAAGTGAAAAGCAGTGTAGGAGGTATTGTGTTCCCGATAGAAGTAAATATTTGCAGTTGTTTAAAGCATCAGATAATCACTGATAACATCTCAGTGAAGTAACTCATCACAGCTTCATAAACAACATTTAAAAAATAAACATACATAAACAGAACTACTAGACTTTAACATAAAAAAACTTCTTAACGAAAATAATATTTAGTATTATAGTAGTATTACACTCTAAAAACTTAACAATAATAAAATACTTAAAAATAAAATATTTACTTCTTAAAACAGAATTGTAATTCAACATAGCAATAAACCTGCAATTAGCTAAAAGAAAATGATATTCTTAATCAATAATTAAATTCTAAATAAATTAATTAGTTAAGTGTTCAAATAAACCTCCTTCTTGACACGAACAGTAACCCAACCGATTATAAAAATTCCGACGCACATTTGTTAACATATCTGCTGTGACAGTATTAGTGACTTCGGTAATTCTCGCGCGAAGTTCCTCTAGATTTGATGGACGTTCATCACCGTATCTGTAGATCGAATTATGTAAAAAGGGCCATAAAAAGAAATCGTTAGGGGCTAGATCAGGAGATCGCGCTGGCCATTTAATAGGACCCGAGTTACCGATCCATCTGTTTTCAAAAACCGCGTTTAAAAAGTTTGTTACATAACGGGTATTGTGCGTTGGGCAACCATCTTGCTGGAACCAAACTTCATTAATATTGAACCGCTCCCGTACTGCGGGGATAATACTATTTTCAAGTAACTGTAGATATCTATTTCCGTTTAAATTACCGTCAATAAAAAAAGGCCCAATTATATGATCCCCAATTATACCTGCCCATACGTTTAGCTTCTCTGGATACTGCGTTCGCGTTGGTATATTCAAATGTAGATTTTTACGCGACCAGTAACGACAAACTACGCGGTTATGATGTCCGTGTAGCCGAAATGTTTTTTCATCTGTGAACAATACGTTATTAAGAAAGAATTCATTTTCGTGATATTTATCATTCTTTCGCAAAATTGCATACGGCGATAATAATCATCGGGAAAAAGTACTTGTGAACTTGTAAATTTGTATGAACGATATTTATTAGTACGTAAAATCTTTTGAGCCGTTGTTTTACAGATACCTAATTCGCGGGCAATTTGTCGAGACGACATAGTGGGATTTACTTCGACTAAAGCACATACTCGAATTTCTATATCACTTATATTCTTATCCGGAACAACTTTATTTTTATTAGTTACTAAAGAAAATGTAGATTCGAATCGATGAACTGTCCTACGAATGGTGCTTGCATTGGGAATTTGACTTTCAGGGTAATTAGCTGCAAATAAAGCTCGAGTTACTTCCGCGGAATTACCCCCGTAAAATTGTTTAATCATAAAGAGTTTTTGCTCCGGTGTATAATACTCCATTTTTTAAATGACCGTTACGTACACCAACAACGCGGTTTATTAAATATTGTGAGCGAGTAGTTCCCCTGACGATATAAACATTGCAACTAACACCCATATGCGGGAGCGACAGCTAATGCGCTTGCGCGACTACACCGTAGAAATGTGAATTTATTGGACAAATACGAGTGCATCTTAGGGATGTGCGAAATACTAGGCTCTCTTGTAATCCATTGGAACATTGCGTCTACTTCTTTACCGTTCTAACACACGGACACCTCTGTGTGTTTTGCTTACACTACCGGTATCGCTATAGTGCAGACGTACGCGGCCACATGGTATAGTACTTTTTCCCCACCCTGTATACGTGAAGTAAAGAAGTGGAAGTCATGTCTGTCTCCAGGATACTGTGTGTTGACAGGCTCCAATAAGAGCGAAATGCATCCACACATTCCGGGATAAATGTGACTTTTCACGAATTATTCATTATCCTAATTTCCGTGTCTAAAATTTTATTACAATATATTTTTTAATTTAACGGATATTTAAATAGCTCTACATATTTGCCCATCGCTGTATACATACAGTGTTTCACTAAGAACCTTCTGCAAGGCCAATTTACAATATTTTTGTATTAGTTTTTAGTTAAAATTTATAATTCAATATATATACAATGTAAACTATTTATTTTGTCCAGTAATTGGTTTTTACTGCTAGGCAATAAATATTATTATCATTATTATTATTATCTATAATCTATTCAAATTTAGTAATAAAAAAGTATACTTGCTATTTGTAGTAAAATGAAATTTCTAGCAATTAGTTCATTAACCATACGTTGAACGCGCAGAAACGTTAATTGAAAGCCTATAGGTTAAATTATATATGCATAAACCGGATAATTTAATTTTATACATCAACATCCGTTCTACATGACACATAGAAAAGCATATAATGTGTTATACTTGATGTAGGCACATTATTATACAAGATTTTAAATTTTCACCGCTCGACTATATTACGCACACGTTTGGGCGATCGAATTTAATTATCTTCTCGAAAATGGATAATGAAAAGTCACACCACAAATTAATTGATTAAAGTAAACTTTTTTAGCACACAACTAAAATTATAATATTAATTTAAAAAAAAATTTAAGTTCTTAACTTCAAAATGTGTGTATCGTTCGTAGCATTTGTATTGATTTCAAAATAATCTTTTTACCGAAGAAGCCACATTAACAATAATACAGGGTTGCCGCTGATAGGTTAGACGATACGTTTAAGATAAGTCCCTATTCATAAAAATAGTAAACGTTTATATTTGGATATCAAAACATTTATGCACAAACATTTATACACATGCTTTTATTACGATTCTTTTTTGTGGATATCAATAATAGGCCTTTGCGTCGAATATGTGCTATGCCACATTAATTAAAATGTGATTAAAATGAAAGTTCGAACGTCCTTTAAACGTAAAATTATTATGTTTATAATAAAATAAAAGTAGTCATAAAACAAAAAGTTTTATGTAGCGTCTACCTGAATTATTTGAATGGAATTATGTACATATTTCTTGTCAAAGAAATAATACGACAGTTTGTATATAATATAAAAATTTATTATACAAGTATTTTGTGACAGATTTCGTGTAAATTACAAAACCAAATAAATAATGTAATGATAATTTTTCTAAACATGTATGCCCACATATTTACAAAAATCTCCATCAGAAAGAGAATTGAAAATTGATTTATGAATGCAAAATTACGTCAGGCTGGTCACTCAATAGAATATCGTATCACCCTTATCGAGTGAAATCAGCTTTCTACGTAATAAATAGTTTCCAAAAATATTTGACTTTAATCAAATAAATTGTAATGTGTCTAAAATACTTAAATGCTTTAATTTGATTACTCAAAAAACTAACCTCAGAAACATGAAGATGTTCAAACTCTATCTAAAATATACTACAATATGATCATTTATATTTACCCTCTAGCATGCCATGAAATTATTTCTTGAAAATATCGTGTTGGTAGTGACAAATAAAATACATCTGTCATTATGTGTATGTTCTGATAAATAAAACTCATCTGTCATTAATGTATTTATTAATTGACACTTAAAAATGTTTACAATAAATCATAAAGTGTTTCTGATCGAATCATACTTTAGGAATGGTGTAAAATTAGAAAATGGAGAATGGTCGTACTCCTTGCAGCCTTGTATAGAAGAATTTCGGGCAGAATTTCCAAATTTTCCAACAACATATGACAGTTTGCGGCAATTAATTCAAAAGTCAGTGGTTAAATTCCGTGAAACAGGGTCTGTGTCTCGAAAACCAGGTGCTGGTAGACCACTAAAACGGACAGTTGAAAATATAGCAGATGTTGAGGGACGAATAAATCAATCACCTAAGAAATCGATTCGTAAGCTTTCACAACAAACACAACTGTCATATGGGACCTGCTAGAGAATCCTTAAAAAAGACTAAAAAAATTTCCATACAAATTTCATTGCGTGCAAGAGCTTTTACCAATCGATCATGTAACCAGAGTTAATTACTGTCAGTGGTTCTTAGGTACGATTAATAACGATGACGTTCTTGACAAATCCTTCTGGTCCGATGAAGCATGGTTTCATTTATCAGGATATATAAATAAACAAACAATGCGCATCTGGTCTAGTGAAAATCCACATGAAATTCTTGAAACACCCTTGCATTCACAAAAAATAGGCGTTTGGCTTGCTGTTTCTCGTAGACGGATTATTGGTCCAATATTTTTTAATAATACCATAAATGCAGAACGATATCGTAATAATTTATTGCTACCATTTGTAAATCAATTACATGATGATGAGCTCCGCGAGGGATATTTCCAGCAAGATAATGCAACAGCCCATAAGACAAGAGAAACGATGGAATTATTGCATGAATTCTTTGATAATCGAATAGTAGACTTTCCACCACGATCTCCGGATTTAACAATTATGGACTATTTCATTTATCCACATCTAAAAAATAGAGTATTTACGAATCGTCCACATACAATTGAAGAACTTACTAATGCTATCCGAAATGTCAGTGAGGAAATTACACCACATAATTTAAAGAATGCCTTCAATAATATGAGACGAAGAGTTGCGCTATGCATAGAAAATGAAGGAGCTCACTTTGAACATTTATTGTAGCTGTTTTTATTATTAAACTTTTTATTTTTTCAGCTGAAACGTTTGTATGTAATTATTTGTCATAATGACAAAACCTAATCTGGCATCAGTATAAAATAACCTATATCACACACACGCCGCAAAATAAGTTAACTTAAATTATGGTACCAACTTAAGTTTAAAAAAGAAAAATGTCATTGCCTTCTAGAGGCTAGAAATATATGATCATAATATGATCATATATTTCTATTTATTATGCCAGATAATACCATATTATGGTATTATCTGGCATAATAAATTGAAAGTAGAAATTCAAAAGAAAATTTATATAAAAGATAGATAGTTTAATACTGTGTATGAGTAAAATTATTGAACAATATTCTAAGGCGAATTTCGTAGTAAAATAATCCAAAATTTTAAAATGATTAAAAGCGCAAGTTGATGAATGTTTACAATTCGAAGTGAAGAAATTAACTAACTCTCTTGCTCTGCGATTTCTACTAATATTGAAATAAAAAATATCCCTTCTTAGAAATTACAAACACATCAATACGCGATTAACAACACGTATTGATGTGTTTATAATTGTAATGATTGTTAATAAGTTGAGAAAGAAATTCATACTACCTTCCCCCCCCCCCGCACCCGCACCCAGTGCTGATAACCTACAGATAGGGTAGGTTTCTATACAACGGTTGCGTACAATTGAATTGTCATTTGAACATATGTAAATAGGTATAACGTTTTTAAATATAATCAAAGAAAACGGGTATCAAATAAACAACAAATACGAAATGTAAATAAAGTGATAAATCTAGACATTAAATAACATAATAACGTGTCTAAACATGTTTGTAGAATTAAATGCGTAAATATTGGTGTTACTTACACTGTTATAAAAGATATATAGGATGAAATCAATAAAATAAACTTCTTATGTAAATTAGATATGGAGCTTATAATCGGAAAATAAACAGTTAGAGCATTCACTACATGAAAAACGAAAACTTAATTTACACCAATATACACTGATGTCCAAAGGGTTAAAATAAGATAACACCATTGTTCGTTGTTACTGTATATTTTAGCACTGATTTGGTGTTTGTCCATATTCGTAAATGTACAAACTTAACGCGCATCCTGTTTCTCAATTTAAATTTGGATATCGGTTTCATGGAATAAGGGAACATATTTTAAATGACTGGAATTTTCTTCTCTTGCCTAGCAGCATTGACATGCTTATAATTCTTGTTTTTATCTGTAGTGTATGTCAACCCTACTTCGAAATATTGGGTCTTATGGAGTATAACCCTTACTTATTAGCTTCTTTTTTTAACACTAGTTATGCTGCCAAGTCATTTGACGCGCTTTGTATTTAGGGAATATTTTTATTTTGCGTTGTACTTTTTTAAGTCGCTTGAAAATTTCGATCTGTCATCTGTTGTGAAATAAGCTTTATTGATTTAAATAAAAATTGTCCAAACGAGTTTGTTTTATTTATGTTCATTTACCTTTTTGCATTAATATTTCTAGTTCCTACAAAATTGTACGTCTTGGAACTACAGAATTACGATATAGTTTTTTAACCTAAAAGAAACATCAATATTAAATGTCAAATTGAAAGATCCATCTTACGTGTAGCCTACCTATTAAGTAAATAACCCTAATGTTAGAAATTTGGCAACTGTAATGCAATCTGCACAAAAGCAATATTTCGAAGTTGGTGTGACATGGACTATAGAGTGGCTGTAGTTACAGCTGAATTCTCAAGAGGAAAGTCATCCGTTGAAGAGACATTAATTTGTAGAGAATTACTGGAATGCAATTGCATTATGATTTATTTATTTTAAGATTCAATTATTTAAAGTAGCATAATATCCATACACAGAATGATGTTAATTAATCGTGAAATTACTAATAATGAATATACAAGAGGGTATTGATACATTCTTAGCCTATTATTGAAACAATTTAATGTTGGGACATCCTTTTAAACTTTTTTTCAATCGAGTGAACAGATAATAGTCTGCGGAGACTAAGTCTAGGGAATAGGGCAGGTGTCCCAGTAATTCGAACCATAGATCCCGAATTGTATTCATGGTAATACGCGATTTGTGTGCAAGGGTATTGTCCTACAAAAACAACACACCTTTCGCTAATATGCCACGTCTTGTTTCCTTAATTTTCTCTCTCAGGGTGGTTAGTAACTTAGAATAAGAATCTCCAGTGATGGTCTGATCCTTTTTTAGATAATTGATCATAATTATTCCACGGATATCCAAAAAAAATCAAGCAAGATTTTTTCCAGCGGATTTTTGAATTCAAAACTTCTTAGGCGTTGGAGAACCATGATATTTCCACTCCATCGATTGCCGTTTTGTTTCTGGGTCGTAAAAATGGATCCATGTTTCACAGTCACAAGACGGTTCGAAAAATCTGTATCTCCTTCAAAACTGGCACCGATTGACCGTGATGCTTTCACTCTTGCTCGTTTGTGTTCGGCTTTCTGGCATTTAGGAATTTTGCAGAAATTTTTTCATATCTTAATCGACATGAACTATATGATGGACGCGTTCATGTCATATGGAATCTTTAGTGCCTCAGCTAAAAGTTTCAGCCCAATTCGACGGTCTGATAATATTATGTCATGAACTGCGTCAATATTTTCGGGGGTGGACACCGAAATGGGTCTTCCTGGTAGCTTCTCATCTTCAATGGAAAGTTTTCCTCTTTTGAATCTCGCAATTCAATTTTTGACAGTCGCCTATAATGGGCATTGATCGCCAAGTGTGTTAAGCATATCTTCGTAAATTTCCTTACCATTTAACCTCTTCAAATACAAGTATTTCATGATGCCTCGATGCCTCCAATTTATCGATTTTTACATTTGCATTCGAAGTGCTTTCTTTCAAAATTTACTGCACAGCAATACTTCAACTTCTTGACCTAAGAGTTTACTGTGACACTTCTAAAATGTCATTATTTCGTGTCATTATAACAAGATTTTGTTTTGTTCAAGGAAAATGGCCTGGGCTGACTAAATCTCAATACCCCCTCGTATATATTCCGAAAGATGAATAATGTGTTTTGGTTTTGATTTACAATAAAAATACGCATATTCACTTCAAATTAATATATATTCCTGAATTGGAGGGAAAGAACGCTCCTAATATGTATACTAAAAGATTTAGTTACAGATTAAGATTTAATACAAGAAGAGATGAAATTATTGCATACATATATTACTATACCTACCATTTAAAATTTGAATTTTAAAATTTTTTTTTATAACGATTACGACCCTTTCGTATTAGTTTTAATCGTGAGACTTAAAACCTACGCAAAGGCAAAGAAGCGAGGAAACACAGAGCACAATTAAAATTTTTGGTTTAAAGCTTAAAAAGCATAAATAATACAGGATTTAGATTTTCATATTTATGAATTTATTGACCATAATCTTAAAATATTACGCAAAAAATATTATTGTAATTTAGAGTATAATCTTAATTCTACTTACGTTGTTATTTTTGCTTCGTATTTGTTTTAAAATATCAGATTAATGCGTAAGTTCCTAGCGTTCTTGATTTTAGGATTAGATTGCCTTGAAAAAAAATCGTTAGGTATATGTAATTTTTTTATGTTATGTTTTTAATATTGTTTAATTGTTTTAATAGCGTGTGATTTTCTGCAAAGATTGTATTAAAGAAAATGGAACATCAAGTAGAAAAAAAACAAGCATTTCAGACATATCCTTTTGTTCGAGTACAACAGAGGAGTTCATTAAAGCATCTGAAGCCGCTAAAACAATTTGTGCTGTTTGTGGAGATAATGTAACTGGAAATGGTACAGCAGGAAAATAATTTTCTCGATTTAAAGAGGGCCATTTTGATAAGAAACGATTCTCAACGTTCAGGAAGACCATAGACTTTGATGAAGACTGTCTCAATGCTTCAATTCACGATGATTCACGCCAACAATTAATTCCATGCGCACACTTCAAAAATTTGATGTTTAGTTGCCACATATTTCGAGCGGTAACAACAAGAATCAGCGTGTCAAGATTTGTGCCTTCTTTTCTGGCTCATCATCGTTTAGCTCCTCAACAACATCAAGCATTTTTGTTCCACATTGTTACTTGTAACGGAAAATGTGCCTTCATATTAATCAATTAAAAAAGAAAAGTTAACTTCCCAAACAAAAACTAATACTCATTTGCGCAATCTGATGTTGATATTTGGTGGCATAAAGAAGGTGTGTAATAGGAATTGCTTCTGAGGAATATGTCCAGAACTGCTAAGAGATTTACTATCAGCAATTCTCTCAGCTTGAGGCCGCAATTCAATAAAAACACCGGCGAGACATTATCAAGTCATTTTGTGCGAGGGAGGTCCAGTTGCCGTACCGTACATTTCCTGCAATGTATTTTGCTTGGACGGACGTTTTCTACATTCAAAAAAACGGATCGCAATTCGCATTTGGCGGGATTTTCTATAATATGTGCCATTGTAACCAGTCACAAAACTCACACCACACACCGTAGGAACTCAAACTCTTTCTCTCCGCAAAGCTACGATGACACTATTGACACCTGCGTCGCTTTGTTTTTAATTGGATCAGTAGCGCCATCTGTATGAGTAAACGGGTACTATTTTCGGGGCTTCCCTCGTAGTACGACGATGCACGCCCTCGTACTGCTAACATTGCCAAAAGCGGCTGTTAAAGAGCTTGGTTGGGAGATCATTTCACATCCTCTCTTTCTCTCTATCTAATAACTAGAGACCGGACACATCGGGCTGAAATGACGTCATTACGACGGGCGATATAAATAGTCTACAACATCTGTAAGTACACCCACGCAGTTATTGAATAGCACTATTCATTCGGTTAACCGCACACAAAAAATAGATGTGCAGTTAACCGAAAGAATAGTGCTATTCAACAACTGCGCGATGTACTTACAGATGTTGTAGACTATTTATATCGTCCGTCGTAATGACGTCCATTTCAGCCCGATGTGCCCGGTCTCTAATAATAAGTTATTAGTAGAGACCGGACACATCGGGTTATTAGTAATAACCTTCGAAAAATATCCTTTGGTAACTATGTCGCGCTCCAATATTGGTTTGACTGCTCCTTCACTTTCAAACTACGGGCCTTTTTAAGCGTAAAATATAAAAATTACCAGAACGTTGCAAGGCAATCGTAAATAATGGAAGAGAATATATTCATTAGCTCATGTGTTTTGTTTGTTAAAAAAACTAATAAACTTAGAGTTCAATAAAAATGCTATGAATTTATCTATCAACTCAATATATTCAAATTGAATATATTTGTAGGAAAACTATTTAAGCAAATCTCCTGACGTGATAGAGAAATCTTCAAACTTGCGCATAAGATGCACGAGTTAATCTACAGGGAATTAAACATTAAAAAATTACATGGCAGCATCTTGATCTATAACTCTGGGTGGGAGTTTCTTTATTTAAAACTCGAATGGCGTAGATGGCCTTCTTCTGCTACACGTTTTTCTAGTCATCCCACGAAATCATCATAGCTTCAATTTCGTTTAAAATGTTTTGCTTAAGATCATCAGGATTACGGGGTCTATTATTATACGCACGCCTTTTTAGATATCCCCACAGAAAAAAGTCTGGGGCTGTTAAGTCACGCGATCGAGCTGGCCAGATTATGTCCTCGTTGCGAGAAATTCAACGGCCGGGAAAGATATCACGCAGCGTCTTAATACTGATTTTCGCCGTGTGGCTTATTGCCCCATCCTGGTGAAGCCAGTAATTACCATCAAGTCATTCATACCTTAGCTGGAAAAAAGAATCAATCATGTGGCAATATCTTCTTGATGTTACACTGTTACGTCATACTTGTTGTCTTCAAAAAAATTCCAGTGACTGATAGCGTACACCAAACCGTTACTTTTGCTGCGTTTAGTTGACGTGGGTTTTGTTGTTGCCCAATATCTAAAATTTTGTTTGTTAACGAAGCCATTTAGATAAAAATGAGCCTCGTCACTCATAAACAGACAACGTGCAATATTGGGTTCGTCAGGAAACAGATCTAAAAATTGTCTGCAAAACTCAAGTCGATTTTGTCTATTTAATGCGCTTAGTTGTTGAACAAGTGCCAATTTATAGGTGTGGAATTAAATACGCCTAAGTATTCTATGAAAGCTGATTTTCTTTAAATTTAAGCCACGTGCATGTTGTGTAGTTGAGCGTTGGAAACTCTTACACGCTCAATATTTTCAGCAGTCGTAGCACTTATGTATGTCCCAGTCGGTTTTTTGTTCGCAGTATTACCTTCATTAAATCACTTCTGATATCATGCCAAAATGGTATTGCGGGATGGTGTATCACGACGATTAAATTGACGACGGAACGAACGTTGGATCGCGACAACCGATTTCGTACGCAAATAATGCGTAACACTAAAAATGCGCTGCGGAACCATATAATTGTTGATGGCAACTAATTACACTTAATGTTAAACAAATTCAACCATAAATCAAAAAATTATTACATACCAAAAACCATCAGTGCATTACAGTATTCTCTGTATAAAAAATAACTTTGTTGACCAGTATTCTTGGTTGGGAAGCATAAAGCCAAGTAATCTGCATATAGAAATTTTCTAAATTTTGTGGGTGGGAGATTTTTTGTGTAAATATTGGACATAAGAGGAGCTAGAACTGAGCTTTGAGAAAAGTCCAAAGACAAACTGCGATTTGGCAATTACCCAGCATATTCGGGATAAGTTTGCTGTACATATTGCAATGAACTTTTCCCCACAAATATTTTGAAAAGTTTAATTATTTTTGAGTGTATTATTATTTTGAATATTTGTAGATATGACTTGCGCAGTTTGAGCATGCCGTTTGTTCTGCTGTGGACGTTTGTAAAACTATATTTTTATGCGGAGCCTGCGTGCTTGCTGTATCCACAGACACAAGTGTTCAGTGAAGTAAGAAAGGTGTGTTTATTTAAAGATAAATCTTTATCTTCGTTTTAGTAATTTCGGTTTTTGTTTTTTGATTTAATTGTGTTTTTGTGCTTGCTTAAATCATTACCGATTTATTTACGAGTTTGTGTATCTCGTAATTGATTTTTAACACTTTCTTACTCACGTGTCTCGAGTATATGGATATATATTTTTATTGAACGAATTGAATATTGTAATTTTTCTATTGTATTATTATTATCGTTATGATATTTAATCTTAGTTATTTGATATAAATGACAAAGAAGGTTTTTTAAAATTTCTAGTATAAAAAACTTTTCTGTAAATGTAAAATTTTAGTACGCTTGGGATATCAAGGGCATTTTTTAACATGTGGTTGCACATGCGTTAGAGTTTGTTTCGGTCTGTCAAATAGTTTCTTTTGATTTTGTTTCTTGGGGGTGAAATTAAAAAGCATATTTGTAATTTATTAGTTTTAATTTTGATCGGAAGTCACTTAGGTTTTTGATCGCATGCTGCGGTCACTTCCATGCGTTATTTTTACCTTAATAATATTGTTAAATGAGACAATATTAATCTTTCTATTATATAAAGATAAAAATTTTTTTTCTTTTTTTGATTTTTGTATTAAAGTTTCATTTAAATTTTATTGTGTTTATTATTAAATTGACCTTTTTTCTTTTGTGCTCATAAGTAACTCAAAGATATTATTACTATTTTTCTCAAATAAATTTTGAGTGGCGCCTAAATAATATTTTATTAATTCAATTGTGTTTTCCACGTTTTCCAATTGATACCCTGAGAGGAAAGTAGTCCCATTTTGAAACTAAACCGACTAAATATCCTAGCTGGATAGATTTGTCGTGAATGGTGGTAAATTAATTATCTAAACCACAGTTCATAGCAATATGTTTTTTTTTATTTAAAAATAATTCCAAACGACAGAAATAGCCCAAACAGGAACTCAAATTATACTCCATCGCCAACAATTACACATCATGAGTTATCATATATTTACTTATTAGTTTCATTTGTATTTATATTAACTCATTTCTTTTTATTTATTTTTTCAGGTAAGCATGAGTTGGAATTAATTATCAACATCGTTTTATGTAAGTACACTAACATTTTCGTTTATACATATGAGCAATTTTATACGCGCATGAAAATGAATTCTTCCGTTTCTAATACAAAACACATATGCAGGCAAACAAGCAATCACGACAAAAATTACGTAATCCACGTTCGTATAGAACTGGGACTGCCAACTACCCTTACGCTAGCAGGGTTTTTGGACCAAGCTGTTATTTATGCCGCTTTACGAATTCCGGAAACGGCAATTAATCAAAAGTCTGAAATTGAGCACTGTCATTTAAAAAAAATGTTTTCGAATTAGGAGAGTGAAAATTAACATTTGTTTGGTGAATAAAAGCCTACATTGGATTTTTCCGGAATATAAATGTCCTGTCCGTCAAATGAGTCGTCGCTTTATTTACGTTTCTTGTATGACGTGTTTAAGGATATTAATATTCTTAACGATTTTTTTGTTTTAAGCGAATCGAAAAATGTGTTTTGATGCTAAGCATTACATGACAGAAGGTTTACATAAAATAATAATTAAATTGTAGAACAGTAATATAAACAAAACAATATTGTTAAATACTAATAACTAGACTACAGAATTGTTTCAGCTTTTACTTTATGAAATTCCATTATAACTATTATCAGGATAAAATAAAACAAATTTTAATAAATTTCACTACCTCTTTACTTTACATAGTAACGATCGTTTCGCTCCAACCTGAGCTTCGTCAGACATACAACTCAGGTTGGGGCGAAACTATCGTTACTGTGTAAAATAAAAAGTAGTGAAATTTTCTTTTGTTCGGGTTCAACAATGGAGTTAATTAATGCATCGGAAGTCGCTAGAAGCATTTGTGCCGTTTACGTAGTAAACGTAATTGGATAGAGTTATGACGGAAATAGTTTTCTCGATATAAGGAGCTCCATTTTGATATAAACAATTCTCAATGTTCAGAAAGACCATCGGGCTTTGATGAAGAATTAACTCGGGAATTAGCAGTTATAATTGTAAGCAATGGACCATAATACGACATTTGTATTCCGTGGACAAAGTTCAAAAACTATATGCTGAGTTGCCACATGTTCAACAAGAATCAGTGTGCCAATATATGTGTCTCTTTGATAGCTCGTCAATACAATTGACCTTTTGTTGCCCCATATTGTTACTGGTTGCCATATTGGTACCTGGTCACAATAACATCAAGAACAGAAAAGAATAGCTTAGCTGGTGGAACAAATATGGCGTCAACTACTATGAATTGCTTCCAAAGAATGTAACCATCACTACTAAAATTTAGTGTCAACAATTTCGTCGACTTGAGGCAGCAATTCAAGAGAGAAAAAAACACTATTAAGCCAAGGGCCGATAACGCCCGCCCTTATACTGCTATCGTTACAAAAGCATCTACTCAAGAACTCGGTCGAGAGATCATTTCCCATCCTACTGATCCCGCTCCATCGGATTTCCATCTCTTTCGCTCTCTATCAAACAACCTTCGAGAAATCTATTGTAATAACGAAGGCACACTTCAAAATTGGCTTCAAGACCCCTTCACTTCTAAATCAAACAGATTTCTTCAAACGTGGAATCGAAAAATTAACAGATCGTTGGAAGACAATCGTAAATAATGAAGTAGAACATATTCTTGATTACTATATCTATTTTGTCTGTTAAAAAATTAGTAAATTGGTTCAATAAAATCGCTACTGACTTGCATCAATCCAATTAAATAAAAACAGTTAACACGAAGGCGATTCGTAAATTAAGTTCAGTTTCAGGCTAGTGAGCAGAGGGGCGGGGTATCGACGCAATCGGAGTGCTGCGGTGTAGTGTGGTTCAATGTGAGTCTAGCAGTGCTAGTGAGGAAATCGCTTGGACATTCTTTCGTGCAATTTTTGGTAGTTCAAAATAACTGCTGCAATTGTAAATCCTATCGACTGTCAATCGCGCACTGTTATACAATTTCTACGTGCAAAAAACATAAAGGCTGGTGAGCTTCATCGTGAACTTTGTTCTGTTTATGATGAAAGTTTCATGGGTGACAGTATGGTAAGAATATGGTGCCGAATCTTTCAAGAAAGACGAGCTAATATCTATAATGAAGAACTGAGTGGAAGACCTACCGTTATGACGAACGAACTTACGGGTAATGTCAAAGAAAAAATTCGTCAAAATCGGCGATTCATAATCACAGAATTGAGTGCCTTCTTCCCTCAAATTTAACGTACGCTTTTGCACGAGATTGTTCCTGAACATTTAGATTACCACAAATTTTGCCAAAACTTCTTACCAAAATCCATAAAACAAAGAGAATGACATCGGCATTTTTCTCATACGTTACGATGTTCAAGGTGAAGATTTCCTCAGAAAAGTTAGTGCCGATCCCATTCACATTCTTGTTTTGTGGTCTTCGGTAAGAATTTCTGGCACCCATTATGAACAAACTTTGTGGAAACCTAAATGTTCAGTAACAACCTCCTACAAAACTATCCTCGAAATGTTAGGGAAAAATTCACTCAGTTCTGTGATTGTGAATCGCTGATTTTCACGAATTTTTTCTACGACATTACCCACAGTTGGTCTTCCACTCCATTCTTTCTCATTAACATTAGTTCGTCTTTCTCAAAAGATAGGGCACCATCTTCTAACCATACTGTCTCTCATAACATTTTCACCATAAACAGAACAAAGTTCAAAGTTAATCTCAACAGCCTTCATGTTCTTTACTCACAGAAATCGTATAACCGCACGCAATTCACGGTCGGTGGTATTTTCAATTGCAGCAGCTATTTTAAACGACCAAAATAGCAAGAAAGAATGTCGGAACCTCCTCTGTGCTCTAGGAAACGGAACTTACTTTAAACATGATTGTTCCGACTACTTCTGATGCCTATTTCGACAAGCTTCTAAAAGATTACGTTTTAGACGGCTTCAAAATATTGTAAATTATTGAATTGGATAGGAGGCATGTTGAAAAACAAAACATATTTCTTAGCCTAAAATAAATATTTCATTGAAAAGTCACTATCCCGTCAAATCACTATCGTAGATAGGTAGATAGATATCTCCCGTATATAGTAGTAATGGTATAATTTTAAAAAGAAATCTTATATGAAATCGCCTTCTTTGGACACATTGATTAATATGACATTTAAATTGCCTTCTCTTTGGTTGGTCTGATTTTCAATTTGCGTAGTAATTTATTCCTTTAATAAAAAGAGAACTCAGGGTAATTTAGAATGATTTTTCTGACGCATGCAAGACAATAGCAATCCATCCTTACGATTTATGTAAGCTAGACGCATACAAAAATAAATACTTCACAGCTAAAAGTTCAAGTATTATGAAGCTTGAGTTATATAATTTTTTTGCCTAATATAAACATATAAGCTAAGGGAATATTTCATCTTGCAATGTTATTTTGTTTAACTTGAGCTGTAACATTACATTTTACGTGTTAATATAAGGGTGTCTCAACGGGAGGTTTGTTTTTGCGAAATATGGTTAAGTTGGTACTACAGCTGTGAGATTTGACAGTTAGCATTGCTTATCGTGAAAACCTATTACCAAAATGGAGAATCTATCGTGGGTACATTTCGCAATTTACGTGATCATTTTGGTATTCATAATCGCCCAAGTAAGACCGCGATTACGAAATTAATTGAAAAGTTTGAACGCACTGGTTCTGTGGCAGGCGTAAAAACACCTCTGCGTCCTCGCATCGGTCGTTCGGCTGAAAACAGCCTGTGCAGCGTATTTTGACCAAGGATTTGCACTTACACGCATACAAGATGCAATTGACACAGACATTGAAACCAGCCGAACATGGACAGCGCCGTTAGTTCTGCAATTGGGTGTTAGCGATGCAACAGGATAATCCCTATTTTGCGACACAAATCATCTTCAGTGATGAAGCGCATTTTCAACTTAATGCTTACGTTAACAAACAAAATTGCAGAATTGCGTGTGATTGAAGAACAACCTATGCACCCACCACGAATCACTGTTTGGTGCGGATTTTGGGCCGGCGGTGTAATGGGACCATTTTTTTTTTTGAAAACGCTGCTGGTGCCGCGGTAACCGTCACTGGTGATCGTTATCGTGACATGATAGCCCGTTATTTGTGGGCTTAGTTGGCTGGTATGGATGTGGATAACTTCGGGCTTCAGCAAGATGGTGCCACCAGCCACACAGCGAACCAAACAATTGAGTTATTGCGCACAAGGTTTCCAGGCCGTGTAATTTCTCGTCATGGCGATCAAAATTGGCCACCAAGATCGTGCGATATCACGCCGATGGACTTTTTCTTTTGGGATTTTTGAAAGAAAAGGTTTATGCTAACAATCCTCAAACACTTCAACAGCTGAAAGACGCGATTGCTGAGATGGTGCCGCAATTGTGTGCAAGAGTCATACAAAATTTCGTCAACAGAATGGACATCTGTCAACGTAGTCGCGGCGGCCACTTGTCAGATATTGTGTTCCACATGTAATGTCCATGTCTGTACTTTATCATGAATTAAAAACATTGACAATTTTCAACAATCTAATGTGTTTAATTGCAACTTCAAAAACAAACCTCCCGTTGAGACACCCATTACTATTTAATAATAACAATAATGCTAATAACTAGGGAAACCCAAAAATATGCACATAAATATGCAAATCATTTAGTCAAAATATGCACAAAAATCTTGAAAATATCCAAATAAAAAATACTTATAATACATAAATTTATTGATTCACTCAATAATAAACATTTTAACATTTTTTCTACATACTGTACTAAACCTAAATATGCATTTATTACACAAAGCAGTTTGTCGTTAGTTATAAAAACATTTAGTGGTTTACTACTAAATGTTTCTCGAAGTTCTCAATTAAAAAAGTTTGTCTCCTGTCTGAATATAAAAATTTATAAATGGAAAAACTCCTTTCCACATCAACCGATGTAATAGGGACGTTTTTAAAATTGCTTAATATTACAGGATTCAAATCAGTGGCTTCAGTAAATTTTCCCTCTAAAATATTAGCTACTTGGCTAAGAAACCGAAGTCCACAATTGTTTTTCATCACATTTTTGAATATTTGAAAAATTTTGTCCCCCATTTTGCCTGCGACATTTTGAAAAACTGCCTCAGATTGTTTTACTAGTTCTACATTTCGGGTTAATGGCAAATTAGGTTCCTCCATTTGTGTTATTGTTTTAGAAACAAAGCTAATAATTTCTAATACTTCCTTAACTTCAGTAAGGGATTGGGAAGATTCGTCAGACAATTCTAAAATTAGATCTTTTAGTTGACAGAAATTCTCGCAATAGAAAAAAGCGGCTCCCAACCAAGTATTCCATCTTGTAATAACAGGTTAAGATGGAAGAGGAGTGTTTGGTAGTTTTTCTGTATAGAACTGAACCCTTATAGGCGTTGCAAGGAAGATTTTTTCATGTTGGAAATTAAACCATTTACAAAAGAAAAATGTTTCCTAATATCTTCAGCAACAACCCTCTTTAAAGCATGAGCAAGACATGTATCAAGTTCGGATAAAAGACTTTCAAATTTTTCCCGGCCTTTATCATGTATTGTGCTGCATCTGACAAAATGAGCAAAAATTATCTCCAAGAACAGGCGTAGAAAGAAAAAATGTTGATAATTCTTGTTGAACAAATCTAGCCACTGTGAGTACATTTGTTTTGTCTAACTCTTTAGAAGCAATGAGGTAAGATTTTGTCAGAATCTCGTCACTAAAAACACCATAAATGAGCAATGCAAGGTCGTCTTGAATCGGTGGTTTCATCAATATATTTGTAGAAATGTTTGCTCCGAATTTTAGCTTTAATTTTCTCAATTACCTCCGAATACAAGGAACTTACGTCGTTTCTTCGTAATGTTGTTTCAGCTGGGATATTGAATTTGCAATATTTCTAGAGAAAAGAAGTGAAGTTTTGATTACATAGCTTTGACAAGGGAATATTTGACGTCATGATTGCATGACATAGGTCTCGGTTAAAGACGTCTTGTTCGTTTAGCTTTTTGGAAATTGGTTGGAAACAGTGCGTTAATGTGGGTTGTGATACGTCTCCAGATTTCATCTTACCCAATTTAGTAATATGAACAGAAGTTTCACGTGTTCTATTTGATATTTTTTATCGCATGGTATCTGCAATGAAAAAAAAACAAAAATTGAAATATCAAATTGAAAAGCAATATTATCAATACTTAGATCTAAATCCCTAACAAATAAGTTCAAAATATTAAACGAAAGCGTGTCCAAGTGATGCGAAATCGGTCGATACACTTAAGGTTCCTTAAGTTAATAGTGCCAGGGCAAAAATGAAACGCCCTGTATTTTCATTGTATATGTCCATAAAAGAATGTAACTTGCTTTTAACTTGTTTTTGTATCTCAAAAAATAACAGATATCGACCGATTTCGCACCAGCCTCTATATTGAATATTCAAAAGTTATACTTACAATTTTAACGCACAAAGAACAGTCAACTCTTCCCATATCTATACGTAGTTCTTGGTATGGCTTAACCCACACTGACGCTCTACTGACTTTGGGTATTTTACGTAAAATACCACAACACTGCAAAACACGAGTCGATGTTATCTCTTTAAAAGCACAATCAGAAATAAAATCCAGAAATCGATTTTTTATTTACCTACTTATGTATATATAGATACAATCAAACCCCTGTTAATGGTTTAAAATGACGTATTTTGAATTCTCGGAATTTGAGACTGGGAATACCCATACTCTTGTATCTCATGTATAGAGAACGGACATTCTTACCACATGACTAAGTTCTTCGAATACAATAGCCGTTGTCCATTGTTAACGCTGCGAAAATCAGGTGTCCGAGAAAGTCAAACACAAATACTTCATTATATTACGACGGGATGTACTCGGCGAAGTTTATAAACATTTCCAATTGCCGATTGCGTTTAATGGAATATATCCTCCTAATACAATAGCTGTGTTGTCCATTGTTATCGCAACGGACCAGATGGCCGGGTAAGACCAACAAATACCTCATTGAATTACGCCGAGTCATGTGGTAAGAATGTCCGTTCTCTACTCATGTATCTCATAATTTTTTTTTCTTGAGAACTGCAAACATAATAAAATAAATTACTTCATAATGAAATATTTATAAAATTGTTTATCTTGATCTCTTAAAACGCCTGCCAAAGATCTACAATCATTTAAAATTCTTTCAATTATGCACAATATGCTATTTATTAAGGATATAATTATTTTAAAAAATGCATATAATATGCACTTTGAATATTTGAGTTACATTAGTAATAACAATAATAATAAGTTATTATTATTATTGTATAAGTTTAGTTATACAGGCTGTCTCAAACCGTACCGGAAATATTTCAATGATTAATTGCGTTTACAGTTTTGTTTTACATATCTAATTTTCTATATTTTTTTAGCTTATTGATACAATGATTTGATATACTGGGTATATTTTTTAACTTGAAACTTTCAAATATCTCGAAAAATAAGCAGTTTACGAAAAAATTTCCAGATTTAAAATTTAATAATTCAATGGAGGAAATATATTAGTCCTAAAATTAGTCCCTTTCTCTCCCTCCATGTAGGTGGGGTGGGGGTAATTTTGAAATCTTAAAGAGGAATAGATTCGAATTCTACTGAAAAAAGTACGTATGATTTGTCTGAAACATTTTTTTCAATTCATGATAAATGGCGCTGTAATCGATGAAATTCAATTTTTTCAGAGAAACCTATGCATACGATTCTGCAATACGTGTGCAATAAAAAATACGTTTTCTTTGTAAATATTGAATATTAGTCTTCGAAAAACTTTATTCATTTGATAAATTTCGAATAACTGGGAAAATGTCACCTGTAGAAATGTAAATTGCTGGTGAATAAATTACTTTTAGCGTATGCTTGATTAACCTAAGTTTTCTTGCCTCTCACGTAGGTAGCGCTGAATTTCTGAGGAAACTAGTGAACAACCGAATAGACTCAGCATATCTTCTGTCGGCAGTGGACTTTCTATTACCGACATACCTACACGTTCCACAGATACGTCCTCAATGACCAGAGCTAAAGCAAATATATTAACCAAGGCGCCACTGACTCATATGTATAAAAATGCGAATATGCACTTTCCTGACCTCTTCCATATACCGGATGGGGTAATAGTGTGTCGGCGGAGCTTAGCATGAAAACTAATAAAGTTGTAGCAATGAAATTTTGCGTACACATGTAGTATGCTACATTGCATTTTCTATTTTTATATATATATTTACAGGCTGTTCCAAATTTCCGCAACCACTTTCAATTTTTTTTTTAATAGCTATACTTTCTTGTTATTATGATGATAGCCACGCAAATTATCTTTGCAATGATATATGACAATGTACACTTACAACTGTTAGTGTTGGTTTTACTGCAAATTTTGTTAAAATCTTGACAGTTGCAGCGTTTAACATTTTAAGTCTTAGCCTGAAAATGGGTGCAGTGCCTCACGTAACTCTTTTGTTACCAATTTATGGACTAACACGTTATATGTTTTGAGGGTGAACAACGTGACAACATATACAGGGTGTTAGATATGTCGTGCCAAAGTTATCGAAGTTTAAAGGCTATTTTCTCTTTTTTTTTAAATTGAACCTATAATTTTTTTATTAGTCAGCAAATTCCTTGTAAAATTGCCGTTAAAATGGTACCAATAACATAGTACTTATTTCTAGTATTTTCGAAGTTATAATCCTTTAATGGGATATACCTATGTTTATAATATTCAATATGCGGTGCATCTAATAGTTGGTTGGCTATGAAATGATACCAAATAAAGTAACTTTTACAAACACCTGTTTTTTAATTGTTTATTATTTGCTTTAGAATTACATTTTGTAATTTTTTCATAATAAAACAAAATTAATTTAAAATGTGTTCAAATATATGTCCATTCTGCTATACACATGCTCTTAATCGCCTCTGCATCGACAGACTTACAATTAGAGCCATGTTGTTTTCACTAAATTGAAGAAAAGCGTTTCTGATTCGTTGCTGCATGTTCTCTGCCGTTGTAGGAGGTGTTTCGAAAACTATATTTTTTACAGTAGGCCACAGAAAGAAATCACCAGGGGTTAGATCTGGTGATCGCGGTGGCCAGCTTATAAAGCTTCCTCTTTATTAGTTTTCATGCTAAGCTCCACCGACACACTATTGCCGCACCCGGTATAGTCAACCCTTATCTCTACTTACCCTTCATTTATTCTTTTCTTTTTCCTTTCATTTCTTTAGAGTACATTTTTAGTGTTTGTAATATTCATACATTTGCAAATATATTACTCATTTGGCGTTCATACATTCTGTATTTGTGTACTTAGCCTTGAATTTAGGTTTATGTTTTATTTCACTCTGTACTTTTATAGGATTCGTCTGTTGGAAAATAAAGGATATTATTATTATTATTATCAGGTTGCAAATCTGGACCTCTTTTCGTGAACTGCTTATTTTTCGAGATATTCGAAAGTTTCAAGTTAAAAAATATACCCGGTATATATGTAGTGGGCATGAAGGGTATACATGATGTGTATGCGTGATGATATACCCCGGGCAACGTTCTGCTCAAACAAGACGGCTAAATATCTCTCACGGTCGAAATATACAAAGCCAACCATTGGAAAGTGATAGTTCTTATAAGAACCCCCAGACTAAAGATATAGAGCCTAGGGTTCGTATTTTGCCATTGAACATAAAAGGCATTTTAGTAGACTTGCAATGGGCAATAAGATAGATATTATAGCACTACAGGAGACACACTTAGAAAACAATGAACGGATTGAAGCTCTAGGTAAAATTCCAGGATATAGAATTACATCTGATGTATATTAAATTACATTTGTCGACGCCACACGATAAATAAATAAATTATTATTATTAAGACAGCATCAAATAATTATTAACAATTACGTACTACTAAGAATATTTTTAAAATGTAAATCTGTTTCTCTAAAATAAGTATTTCATTGTTAAACCACTCTCTCGTCGAATCACCCTGGTATTATGCAAAAGAAATGTTAATATTTATGTTTGTCAAAATTATTATAGTTAAAGATACTTTATTATAGCTTTTCACCAATATTTTATATTTGAATAATGAATAAAGAAATGTGTGCTGAATTATTTATAACACTTCGCGACTATATAACGATGCTACTGCAAATAAATTTCATAAATTTAATTTATAGAACGAACGCACGAAATTGGAAATATTCCAGACCAAAACGTGAAAATATTGTAATTGTATTCTCATCTCAATTTATGATCTATTATGCGTTAAGAGTTATGGAATTAAATATTTCCGACACATTGGCGTAACAATTTTATATTTAGATGTTTGAGTGATTATTTAAAAAATTAAGTTGAAAGCTGTATGTATAAATTTATTATTGCATTTTTAGATGACACAAATATTATACAGGATAAATACAGAATCTAAGTGATTCAAATTTGTCTGCATTTTATTTTTTTTCTGATCAGTAAGAACTACAAATTAATATTATATATTCATCAACAACCCTGTTTAAAATACACTATTCCCATCGTCCCGGCAGTTTCTGTATTCCCGGCGAAAGAAATTCGTTCGGTTAACGACATAGCCTTCTTCATTAGAGGCAAATCGCTTACCTCCAAAAAACTTGTTTAAGTGGCCCAAAGAGATGATAGTCACTCGAGGCCAAGTCTGAACTATATGGGAGGTGAGGCAGGACTTCCCAACTCAATTTAGTCACTATATTTTTCAATAGATGCGTTTTATTTGGCCAATAGTTATCGTGTAGGAGAATAACGCCCTTGCTTAAGAGACCGCGTCTTTTTGTCCGTGTGGCCAGGTTAACCTTTCCAAGAAGCTCACTGTAATAAGCAGAATTAATCGTTTTTCTTTCTTCGAGAAAGTGGACGTAAATTGTGTTTGTAGTTTTTTCGGCGAAGGTGAGCTTGAGTGATGCTATTCCATGCTAAACATTCTTGTGTACTGAGATATAATTACGTACCGAGTCTTATCAGTTACGATGATACGTGACAAAATGTCGTAACCTTCATACTCGTAGCGAAGCCAGAGTTCGCTGCAAACCTGAAGACGTCCCTGCTGTTGTTCTGGCACTAACTTTATTAAATTTAAGCTTGTTGTGGACAATAGTGTAAACTTCTAATAACAATTTATAGTATAATACTGTTGTGATCAAGAATTAATTTAATCGGACTTAATATTTTTATGTTGATAGTTGTGTACTGTCTTTGATATCTGTATCTGTATGAAATTACATGTCATTATTCTCGTTAGTGAGTAAACAAACGATTGTTTTTGTGTCACGAAAAGAGTTTACTTGAGCAAAGATTTTGTTTGCGAGATGAAATTTCTGCCTACATTGAAAATATTAGGAAGAGGTTTCGGTGACATGTTCATGTCAAGAACAAAGGTGTTTGAGTGTTACAAAATGTTCAAGGAAAAGAAAGAACGTATTGGAAACGAAGGTCAATCCAGACGACTTTCACCATCCACTAATACAAGTCAAGGAAATAAAAGGCCTCATGTTCCAACGTCGTCAATTGACAATTGAAGACCTTGTAGACAATACTCGGATTACGTTTAGATCGATACAAGGAATCTTTAATGATCATTTTAAAAAGAACGCACTGACTACGCACCATTACGGACGATGGAATATGGATATATGCTTATGATCTCTAAACAATCCATGAATCCATTTAATATCGTTCCAAAAGTGAAGTAAGACCGAAAAAACACATCAAAGTCGTTCAAAATTCAAAATTATATTAACAGTTTCATTTGATTTGTGATACGCTATACAACTCAAGCGCCCATAGTTATGAAAAGACTACTCTTGCTTTTTGCATTACGATGATGCACCATATCCCAGTTCATGGTTTATTTTGTATATATTGTTCCCCAGCCACCGAACTCGCCTGACTTAGACCATTTAATTTTTTCTAATTTCGCTGCTCGAAAAACCGTTTCACAATCCATCGATTAAAGACATGAAACAAAATTACAATTGCGCTCTGAAGGCGATACCGGCAATCGACTTTCAGAACTGCATTGAAGATTGGAAAAACATTGTAATATGTGTATTCTTTCAGAAGAGAACTACTTTGCAAGAGATAAAATTAATTTGGAAGAAAAATGAATACTTTGTGCGTTATTTATATGAGTATATGTATTATATAAACATTAATTTTTCTGGTTTTGCACCTATTTTAATTTACATATTGCAGTGAATTGTGATGTTGATTGCTTATTTTAATTGGCTCACAATACACAGTAGCTTGGCCGGACTAACTCAAATCGGGTTCGCCTACCAGAAGCTCTTGGATCTCAATGGGTCAGTAGTAAAACAAAAGGTATTAGAAAGGAAATAAAACTAGCATTAACAACACAAACATGTACTTTTCAAAAAAGAAAAAGAAAATTCTACCTTATCAAGTATAAGGTAGTGTTGAAACACCTAATGTGCCTCAATGGTGAGGAAAACATGAATAAATATGACTGATTCAAGGGGAAAAACCTCACTAATGAACCCCGAGCAAATTATAAATTAAATATTTAGAAAAACTGTCAGACTTATCTAATTACGTTATCCCAATTTAAACGTCAAACAGCACAACTCTCTGTAAGCGCACGCAACCAAAATTTTAATTCATGCGCACATCTAACATGAAACAAATAAAATTTTCCCACCAAATCTAACCTTCTAGAATATTTTACTCATAAAAAAAAACTTCAAAAGAAATCTGAAAATTTTCCTTAATATTCCTCTGATTACAAAATATTTTATAAACTAAAATATTACTGACTTTGTTGAGCTCAACTATCTTACTAAATTATTTCTAAATACATAAATATAATTGCAAAAATATACGTACATTAATTAATGTATACGACACTTCACAAAAAAATTAGAGATTTCAGATAGGTCACATAAATCAAAATTACAAGTTTACAGACTCGTAATAATCGCAAATTAATTTTAACACATCAAATGAAAGCACAACTAAAACGCAAACCGATTTTAACTAAAATTTCTGAATAAGAAAGAAGTTTCTATTCAGCGACAAGAACTTGGACGTATCTGTTCGATAGCTGGTTAATCTCTGCCTCTTCCCCTCTCGGAAATGGAAAAATATCCGCATGCCTAACATAAATCAAAAGACCTGCAATTGCAATATACTTCCGCTCGACCTGGACTGCATACATCAATACAATTGTTCGAACAATCTACAGTCGTGGATAAAAATACACATTATAATAAATTTTTCGAGAAATATTAAATATTCTTAAATATTTTTCTGGAATAAAATACACATAAATATATAGTGTTTTATAGTTTCTTTAAAATTTTTCTTCGGGGAAAAATCCACTGCAATATGTATCAAAGACCTTGTTGGTCTAGCGGTAGGTCACTAGACTATGAGTGATCAACCAGGTTCAACCCCGGGTGCAGCCAGTGGTATCGATAGCACTTTTTCAGTCCAGACTGACAACTGGCGCTAGCTACGTTATCATCACATTTTTTTTATGTTCAAGGTCGAATGAAGTGTTTTGAAATAGAATATGATTCATCTGAGTGCCGCCTATTCCTTGATTCGTCAAAAACAACCGCAAAGTAGTCTTGCTAGATAATGCTAATAAATTTATATTTTGCAAAAAAAACCTGTACGAGTTGGAGGAAAATGGAGATAATTTTTGTATTCAGCAGACTAGAAAACATAATATTTGCCAAAAACATCCCCTGCAACTGAATAATTTTTTTTGCAGACCTGTTCATTTATTATTCACTTGATTGCTCAAAATCTTCTAATTTAAACAAAACACACGGTGTTATCTGGAACAGACTCTATATATTGGATGCATTGTTATTTGTAAGAACTATAATTAATAGACATATCATAAAAAGGATCTTAATACAATTTATATTGACAAAGGAAATATGGAAATATTTTTTTCCTTTTTATAATAGATAGGTAATACATTCTTACATTCGATGTTCCCTTATTTAAGCCTGTCGAAATAAGATCCGGTATCCCAAATTCATTCGTTATTGTAATGAGTTGACGACGACCCAGATGGAAATCGATGTTTGCCAGTTTGGCACAAGCACGTCGAGTGCAGCTACATAGGCTCTTTCTTGACCCTCTGTAATGCGTTCCATTCAATCCAAACGGAATGAATGGTAACACGCAAGAACTGTCATTTCGGTAGCGATAAATGGTATCACTGTGAGAAAAATGTCGAAACCACTTTATAGGTGAATAAAATGCGGACAATAAGTTTATCCAATTTTAGTGTGAAGCTTGCGGTAAAATTTGATTTTTATCAGCGGCAAAAATCAGATACTGCAGCGTTACAAAGGAAAAGCCATCGATGTTCACAAATCACGTTTCTCACTGTACTAACTTTCTGACAACACATTTTACGGTTCTGTTTCGAAGAAATATAAAATTTAGTGCATGAGTTATGCCTCATAAATTTTACCTTTTTTTACGATAGTGGCGGTAAATATGGCAGTATTTCTAATTCGCTTATCCAGATACTAAAATTTTATCTTAGAATATATTTTGGAAAGATTCCATCAATATGCACCTGCACAGATTAAAACACATTTTAAATTTTTAATATTTTATGAATTAGAATATATCTACAGGTGGCACAGGAAAACGGGAAATTTTGAAGTAACTGAAGAGCTTAATGCAAATAAGAACTAATGAGTATTAAATATCACTTTACACGTAAATGTCGCCTAATGTGTTGCGTTAATTTCTACATTTTGACAAACTAAGTTTGTACTAGTATGCAGAACGCTACACGTTACGACGCCACCTTCCTGGTTGTTAGAATAATGAAAAATTCATGAAAAGTCACATCTATCCCGGATTGTGTGGATGCATTTCGCTCTTATTGGAGGTTGTCAACACCCAATATCCTGGAGACAGACATGTCCTCCACTTCTATATTTCGCGTATATACAGGGTTGGGCAAAAGTAACGCATCAGTCGAATAATTCCGTAAATATAAACTTTAGAACAAAATGTTGTAAACAAAAGTTGTTTGACAAGTTATTTTGTATTGGCTTCAATAATTTGTTTTTTTTTTCATGATGATTACATATGACAGCCAAAAATTAATTTTTTTTTTTAAATAGAAATAATATTATTTTTTAGACAATTCGGAATCTTTATTAAGTTCATGGGGTTAGATAATAAAAATATTGAGAAAAAAATAAAATTTAATAAAAGTAAACAAACTACAAAGCTAAATTAAATACTCAAAGTGACGTCCTTCTACGACCTGACAGTGTCCTAAACGTTCCCAAAAATGACGAATTGTATTTTGTAAACTATTAGGTGGTATGGCTTGTATCTCACGAGTAATTTTTGCTCTCAAATCCTCTAGGTTTCTAGGTTTCTCCTTGTATACTTGAACCTTTAAGTGTCCCCAAAGAAAGAAATCCAATGGATTTAAATCGGGAGACCTAGCGGGCCAATCAATAAAACCCCGACGTCCAATCCAACGACCGGGAAAAATTGTGTCTAAATACTGTCGAACATTAATAGCATAATGTGGTGGTGCTCCATCTTGTTGAAACCATAGATTACGGTTTGGCATGCTTGGTTGATTGTCGTTAGGAAATAAAATCAACAAATCTGGTACAATATGGTTACTCAATAAATGTAAGTAACCATCACCATTTAGGTTGTGTTCCTAGAAGTACGGACCTATGATTTGTTGCTCAACAATACCAGCCCACCACACATTAAGTTTGTGGCGATGCTGTGTATGATTTTTCGCATCCAATGTGGATTCTCAGTCACCCAATAACGGCAGTTATGTCTATTTACAAATCCATTTAGACAAAATGTAGCTTCGTCAGAAAATACGATGTTGTTTAAAAAATTTGGATCGTTATTGGACAATTCCATTATTGTTTCACAAAGCTGTAATCTTCTGTCCGGGTCATCTTCGTTAAGTTCGTGCAGTAAGTGTATCTTATAGGGCTTGTATTTGTTCGCTTTTAATATTCGTCTAATAGATCTGCTACTCATATCATTTTCTAATCCTAGTTGAGTGGTTGACGTAGTGGGATTTTCCGTTACAGCAAGTAAAACATGAAGAGATCGGTCTTCATTAGTGATTTCTTTTGGTCGGCCAGCTTTAGGTATATCTCTAACATCGCCCGTTTCTCTAAATTTAGTAACCAATCTCGAAACTGTTGATTGAGCTATAGGATCTCGATCAAAATAAACATTATTGAATAAAGTGCAAACTTCGTGATGTGAACGTTGCCTGTCACCGTATCCGACCATCATAAGAATTTCTATTCTTTCTTTAGTAGTTAATTTGACCATTTTCACACAAAACACGTAATAAAAAAAGCAAGTTTTACGATGGAAACTATTTTATTGTGAAACGTCAATAATTCAATGACGTTTATTAAATTTGATTTTTTTCTCCATGTTTTTATTATCTAACCCCATGAAAAAAGTACATATTCATATTCAGAAATTAATAAATATTTCGAATTTTCTAAAAGAAAATATTATTTCCATTTAAAAAAAAGCTGTCATATGTAATCATCATGAAAAAAAACGCAAATGATTGAAGCCAATACAAAATAACTTGTCAAAAAACTTTTGTTGACAACATTTTGTTCTAAAGTTTATATTTACGGAATTATTATACTGATGCGTTACTTCTGCCCAACCCCGTATATAATTCATATATTGAATTTAATGCAAATGAGATCTAATGAGCATTAAATCTCATTTTACATGTAAATATCGCCTAATGTGTTGCATTAATTTAGTTTGTTGCAATGTAGAAACAAACACATTTGGTGTTAAATAAATAAATATACTTTCATCTAAAAATATTTATTTACACTATATGCATTTATTTTTTATCTACAATGACTTATACTAACATAAAACTGCTGTTGAGACTGGTAAATCTTGTTAAAATATGATTGTTTGATATTAATGTTATGAAGAGAATGTTATCTTAAAACTGTTTGTCTTGTATTGATGTTGAGTTGATACTGTGTTTGAGTTCATGTTTAATATGAAAATTTTAATTAAAATAATTACCTGGACAGTTATAAGAAAAATAGGGCTAATTTTCAATGTTAGGATTATCAAATTCCAAAAAGGCGTTTAAGAATTAAGAAGAAGACGCATCCAAAAAAACGTATAGCTTTTGTTTAAAATGAAAATGTTATAAAAGCCAGAGACCGAAAAAAAGGAGAATTGATTGTTCTGGCACTGAATAGGAAACACGTACTTCGTGTTGTCCAAGTCAAATAGTAAACGCGTACTTCGTGTTGTCAAAGTCAAATAGGAAACGCGTACTTCGTGTTGTAAGTTATTTTGGTTCGAACCTAAAATAAATAGGCGAACACATAAATAGTGTCAATCAACTGTGGTAAAAACGAAGGAAAAATAACAATCAAAGAAGATAGATACTGCCTAAAAATAAACACAAATATTAAAAAGAAAGAAGATTTCCAGAAGAGAAAGAGCTATCTGTCATCCAATTATCTAAGGACAGATAAATGCTAATTTAAAAACACCTTTTCTGTAAATGTCAAATTATAAACATAAAAAAAAACAATACAATTCAAAAAACTGAATTCAAAATTAAGAAATTCAATTACAAAGAGTTCATAGAATTTTTTACATTAACTGATCACGCAACAACTTTACACGGCGTCCACGTATACACTGCAGTGTATACGTGGACGCCGTGTAAAGTTGTTGCGTGATTAGTTGTACTAGCTTTACTGTGCCCCATGTGCGACACCTTGATTAGTGGTTTTACCTACTGATGATGACAACGTAGTTGTCGAAATACGTATTTAAGATACTATCATTAATTGCGGTAAGGGGTTATATACCTTTTTAAAGACTGTTCAGTTTATATCTTGTCTCCACAGATGTCATTCCATCCATACATATTGCTATGAATAGTGGTTTGTAGATTTAATGCGCCACCATCCACAACTAGTTTACCCAACCAGGTCACTCAGCCGGTTGATTTCCAAATATGAGACTTCTAACTTCACGGGTTCCAATAAGGAAAGTCGTGACTGTTTCTACAAAGTAATTTGAGCGCCAGTAAAAAGTTCAAAATTTTTGCTTATTTATATTTTACTAATTTTTAATTAATTCGCAGTAATGGCCAAAACACCAAAATTAAACACAGGATAAAATCAAACTGAATCTTTAATACAAAAAATCAAAAAAAGAAAAAAAACTATCTTTATAAAGTATAAAGATTATGTATTTTACAATAATACATGAGGTAAAATATATTCACTGTGATATTTATAGCTGAGTGAATGAAAAACGTCCTCTTTATTAACTCCGATCAAACTTATCTAAAAATAATAAAGTTTATTTTTAATTTCTCCCCAGAGAACCACACTGTATAATCAAAATCTGAAACACGTTCAAAATATACACATGCGCAAATAACATGTACAAAAAATAACCTTGAATCCCGTCGAACAAACTTTTCATCACGCACAAAATACGATTACAACTACTCGCTTCCACCACACTAACAATAACCGGTTTCTCCCTCCCCGCATCGGTCTCCATGGAGACAACATATTGCAACTGTCGGGGGCACTCAGTAAAAAATGCAGCTATAGAAAAAGTCAAAACTCGCTGCGCAAACTCGTCTAGAGGAAACCTTAATGCTCCGCTAAATCTACGCATTTATCTTGACACGTTCAGATTATACTGTGCTCGTCACTTTTTTCCATCAGTGTATATAGCATCTCACTACAGGGTATATTCGTGAATAAATATCTTTTTCAAACACTTTAATAAAGTTGGATAAAAGCGAAAACGATCTGTAATTCTTAATATCAGAAAGCGAACCGTTTTTAAGAATAGGACACACCTTAGATATCTTCCATGTTTCGGGAAATTTCGACGTATTTAATGATACATTAAAGATTATTCTCGGCTGTTGTTGCAGATACTTCTTGGTGAAACATTTTAACTTCATACAGTAAATAATAAAGAATAAATTAAAACACTTGGCTTGTTTCACTATGAGATTTATTTAAATTCTCTAACATCTCTTTCGGCTGTTATGCCATTCTCAAAGAGATCTATAAATCTAACTTAAAGACTATCGCACTTGTTCTTATATGTTGTCTGTTCTTGTGTGTAGTGGGGGTGGTACTATATTGTGTATTACGGTGTCTATAAAGGGTGTATTGGCATACTCTATCTGTGTGTTGGTGATTGATAGATTTTGTTTTTTCGCTAGTTTTATTTCTAATATTTCTAGGAGGTCCAATCTCTTGCTTTTTGTGATATTGTGTATTAAGTCGCAGTTATCTATATCGGGGAAGTGGTTGAGTTCTATACAGTGTTCGGCAAAGCCTGTGTTTTTCTCACTATATAAAATTGACTTTTTGTGTTCTTTAACTCTGTTTTTAATGGCTCGTCCACTTTGGCCGATATAGATAGCTTCACAGTCTTTACATTTTAATTTATAAACACCTGATTGGTCCATTTTATCTCTTTTATCTTTGTTGTTGCTAATCATTGTTCCCAAATTTGTTTTATTTACCCAGCTTATTTTGATATCTAATCCTTTTACTATTTTGTTTATTTTATTAGTGAGTTGGGGTATGTATGTAATTTTGTGCCATCTTTGTATATTTTCTGTTATTTTCGGGTATAGGTATTTGTTCTTATTACTTACTTATTACTTAAAGATTATTGTTAGAGGAAAAATGAGAATAATTCTACCGTCTCTTATAAGGAAACTTGGAATAACATTATAACCGGAGGTCATGCCATCTTTACGTTTTCTAATAACGTTATCTATTTCTAGCACTGTAAGAGTGAAAGAATTCACAAATTAACAAATGCTAAACTGTCTGTTAAGACAGAACAGCCACTAGTAAAATATTCTTGAAATGCATTTACAATATTCTGTGGATCATTATATACATTGTCGTCCCACTGCAGCGAGACGAGAATCCTAGAAGTACCGCGTTAACTTTGAATAATCGTCCAAAAGTTTTCCGCATCAGAAGTAATGGAGTGCTCAACACTCTCTAGATATATTTTATATACGCTTTTCCTTAATCTGGGACCTAAGCTGTTTATATGTGATCATATCTAAGAAGTTACGTGATCTTTTAAAACTTTCAAAATAACGAGCCTTTGTTTTAATATTCTTAATAATCCTCCTGTTAAACCACATAGGGTATTATGTGTATTTGCAATAAATTTTTATATATGGAAAAAAGAAATATCAAACAGAACATTCAGTTAAGAAAGTTTTAGAAATATGTAACATTGATAACATGTGACTTTTCGAATACATATTAAGCAATTTGACACGATACCTAGACTGAATCATGAATGAAATTATTTCGAATGAAATTGTGAAAATTACATGAAATAAATTCATATTTTATCTCTGCTACCGTGTCATTCATCAAAAACCACAAGAACTTCCGGAATGTTCCGAACAGTTAATGCTTTTGAGACCATGCACACCTACGCTAGTCAATTATAACTCATTTACGCGATCTGTGCTTGCACCTTTGAAATATTAAATTTCCTTTACTATCAAAGCCGAAAAATAAGTAGTACAGAAATAGGTATTTCCGTCTCTTTAATTTTATTACTGAACATTTTGCCTCAACCGTCTTCTTTGTATGTGAATTTCATGATAATAAAAAAATGCCTTTTCTGAAACTCCTATGTAAACGTAATTTCAAAAAGTGTGTTTCGCTGAAATTGCGTTCTTTATATGATTTGCTTAGACAGAGAGAGGAATAAATACTGGTAATTGCTTTATGCTGTCATATGCAAGTATTCATATACCGTGACCAAAGCGTTCTGTTTACCAATACTAGTTTTGTTGTTATTGAAGGTATGAGTTTAGCTAAATTCGGTAAAGTTGTACCTTTCGTGTCCTAATTACGATAATGAAATTAAAAAATCAACTGGAAGTCGCATTTTCGAGATTTTTAATAGAACAACACATATTTTCGAAAGCTAAATTGTGAAAAAATATCTAATACTCTACCACCTCGAAATTTAAAATACACGGTCAGGAAGCATTCCAACTTCTAATGCTTATTGATTAATACGAGGTGCTACCCAAAAATTCCCGTAATTTAAAAAAAATGGCATCACTGGACACCTGGCAGATGTGAATCATGAAATCGATTGTTATTTAAAGAAGGGAGTATAAAGAAGCATTTAGATCGCTACTAATACTGTTACTTTCACTATTACTCATATTTAAAATCAATAAAAAGTTGCAACGTATTCGGTTGCAAATACTTTGTTATGTTCGAAAAGACGTTCCGATTGAAATGAAAACTTGAGACGATGCCGTGTACACTGCTCGACATATAAAACCCGTACATATTATCAATGTAAACCAGGCTTATCAAATTTGACATATCTTATTTGACTTGTAAAACTTGACATCTGTTATAGGAATTAGCAATGTATGTATTACCTATGAAGTCTATAAGTGACAGTATGAATATATTTGTTCCGTTAACGCAAATAAAAGACTCTGATTTTATGCTCATGAGAGTTGTACGGGTTTTATAGGTTGCGCAGTGTACACAAGTAAAGCGATTATAGCGCCCACCAATGAACACACACATAGACGTAAAAGCAGCGAACACCCAGTGTACAGCTTGCTGGGATAGCGGAGAGAAGGAGCGCCAGCATACACAGGTTATAACGTTCACTGATATACACGCACATACACAGTATACGCGCTGCAGAGAGAGGAGAACGCCAGCGGAATGGCGAAGAGAGGAGAGCGCTGCCTGAGTAGTCATCGCGTGATGGCTTTCAAGAGCTGAGTTTATCCCCGTGGTTCGCCATTAAATGTTTCACATAAAAAACAATATATTGTCCTTACAACTTCTTTACTACCATCCCCTTCAAAGTACCTTCCACATTAATACACCGATCCCACCGATTTTATAACTGGAGCAGTGCTTGAAGTTTTGCGTGATATCGTGTTGAACACTTCCTGTGATTCGATCTGGATCTCCTCAATCGTCTCAAAGCGGTGCCCCTTGAGCGTCAGTTTCAGCTTCGGAAACAGAAAGAAGTCACAAGGGGCAAGATCTGGGGAGTATGGAGGGTGCGGTGGTAATGCCGTCTTCGTATAAGCTATAAATTGTTGCACAACAAGTGATGTGCGGGTTCGTGCATTGTGCATTCGTGGTGTAGAATCCACGAATAGTTGCGCCGGTTGGCAGGCCGTTTGCTTCGAATGTTTTCTCTTAGTTGCCGAAGAAAGTCACAATAAAATCGTGCATTAACTGTTTCCCATGATTGAAGACATTCTTTGTGCACGCTGCCATCGGCGTCAAAGAAACAAATCAATATTGACTTGACGTTGCTCGAAACTTGCCGTGCTTTCTTCGGTCGTGGTGACGATGGCGTCTTCCACTGCGATGACTGCTACCGATTTGAAGTTCACATACCTTTAGCCGTAACACATGTTATGCATGGACTGTTCTCCTTAGGTCTTGCAGGATAGTATCACAGACTTTTACATCGATGAACGACCGGAATGCTCATCATCATCAACCGACACACGTCCATTTTTAAAAATGTTGTACCACTAATAACTTTGCGTCAGGCCTAAAGCATCCTCACCAAACGCTTGTTAAAGCATTTTCATAGTTTCCACTGCCATTTTACCAAGTATGAAGCAGAATTAGATGCACCTTGTTCGCTCTTTCACATCAGACATTGTAGTGTCGCAGAATAACAAACAAAATACATGAACCAGCCAAAAATATTAGATTAGTGTCACTATGTTTTATTTAATTGTTTGTAAGAATATTGCTCCGGTATTTGTACCATTTTCAAGAGCTTAGTAAACTAAATGAAGGGACTTACTATGTATATATCAATATGTGTATGTATTTGTGTGAGTGGATTAGTTAGTATTAGTAGGGGGTTAATAGATAATACATATTAATAAAGATAATATGAGTACCATGTTAACAAAGACATAATTACAAATTTATATAAATCTGGTGTATACAAACTAAATTGAAAGTACAGGATTTGCAGAGCATTGCATAAATAATATTCATTTTCCCGATGTAGAAGGCTACAAGCTGTTGTATAATATAAATAGAATTGGCCCTGTAAATGTTCTGTCAGTAGCGTGTGCTTCAAAAAAATTTAGGAGGATTGAGCATATGCTGGCGACCGTCAGTTAACTATCGTTCTTAGGACCGAGCTTATACATCGTTTGTAGGACTGTCTTCTTTGTATTAGGAGTTTTGTACGTTTCAGTTTAATAATATCGCAATTGCGAACGTCGATTAAGTAACTATAGGTTCACAAAGTAGAAGACATGTAAGCTTTGCCATAAACTTCACATTTTTTAATTTACGTCATACATTAAATTTGGAAATTTACCAATAAATGTGAACTTCCAAATTTAATATATGATGGAAACAAAAAAAAATGTAAAGTTTATGACAAAGGTTACATGTTCCGGAATAGAATTTAATGTACAAGAAATACCTGGATAGTGCACAACACAAAAATTTGGGTCATTGGGTTGAGCAACCTATTTATATTCGATTAAGAGTTAACAGTGATTACATGTAGTCTATCGTTTAATTTATTAGATAATGAACTATTCTGCTCTTCTTGGAATAAGTACTCGAACTGGCAGTTATCTAGTCGGACAACTTTATACTATTGCGCGATAAAATCGAAATTGTATTAACTTTTTTTGTATTTAAATATAAATTAACTTTTTCTTATTTCTTCTTGTTATAATAAAATCCCGTTTCTTAATGAACAAATTAGTGCTATTATTTTTGTACATATTAAAAATTTGCCAAACTTATGGCCATTTCAATTTGGGTACTTACTTTAGAATAACTCTATATTTTACATAGATATAACTATGCATATGTTACAATTTATTTAGGATTACTAAATATAATGTGAACAATATATGATATGTTAATATAACTCTTATACAAATAAATTATTTAAACTAAAACCTCGGTCAAACGCGAAACTTTGAACAAACTTATACATAAGCAACTTATACATAATATGTTACAGGTAACTCTAAACTTCCTTAATGCATGCCTGTATATATACGTATAACTAATTAAAAAGAACAAGTTTGACCAGGGCTTCGGGTGATAGTATCTTCACTTATTACAACTTTCTAATTTAATAATTGTGAAAGGAAACTTTGTACGATGTTAGGTTTGGTTAACTTTGTTTTTGAAATGACTTCAAAACCACACGGAATTTTGCCTATAAATAAATCATCCTTCAAACTGAAGCTACTTCATTTCGTATTTTAAAAGTGTCGGCTAACAATAAGAGAGAAACACTATTAATCATTTTTGAGTTTATCAGTTATATTCCTTTACTAGCTGAGTGCTGTCATAAATAATATTGGCTAAGTTTTATAACAGCTTTAGTTCCACGCAATACATTTACATTCAAGATTTTTTACGATATCAACATATATTCACTTATATTTCAGATAATCTAATATATAAAAACGAATGTGTCTGTCCGTTCCATATAGACTCTTATACCGTTTATCCGATTCCAATGAAAATTTGGTAAATTGTTATTTTCATGCAGCGATGGTTTCTGTAAAATAAAAGTGTAACTAAACAATTTTTTTCTTGAATCAAAATCAATCGTTTGCGTGTGCGGTATATATGGTTTGACGTTGTCACAAAGTGACTGAACGAGCTGTCATCAATTTAATAAATGCCCTTTGACGTTGTCAAGAAAAGACAGAACAAACCACTGAATCATTTTATACTTAGCGAAAAGACTAAGCTGACTACGAACCTGCGATGCAAATTTTGAGGAACTCTCTGGGTGTGCCAGTTCTGTAGGGTGAACTTCTCGAAGTATGAACCGAACAGTTATGAAAAAATGTCTAAATGTCGTGCAGGTTCCATTAACTAACAAAACACCAGCTGGAGAGTATGCCAGACGCTATAACCCACCAACTACTGATGAAGTGGCCAATGTTATAGTGGTATGTACATGATTTTAATACGCGTGACATTATTATTCATCGACGGAATGATACGGTTCAACGTGTTTTTGAAACACCTCGATCCTACGATGTCTTACAGTATCCAATAATTTTTTTGGAATGGGCAGGACCGATACCATTTCAATATAATGTAAACGAATCCAATTATAGACAAGTGTAATCACCTGTATTAACATAATTCGATAATAGAATTTTGTTGTTCCTATTTCTGAACATCACTTTCAATTTCCTTGTTATCATTTACTCTGTTTCGTTATTTCATACATATAGGTCAAAACAAAAAAGTGTAAGCATTAAATTATTACGCATACCATTCGCCCTGCTTTTTAAATAACGAAGGCTCAAGTCTAATCACTTGAAGTTTGCGATTTGAATTTTACAAATCCGTGTTTCTCACATGATCAATTATATGTCGCATACTCATGAGCAGGACAATTCACAAAATTATTCATTTTCGCTCAAGACGGAATAACTAAAAATATAGTGTATCCTAAAGCACTTCAATAAAAGTATGAAAAATTAAAACACGACAGAGGAAGGAGCAATACAGGGGTCGGCATAAGTCAGGCAACAAATTTGTATTAAAAGAAAAAAATGCGGCGTCAAAATGAATTTATTCAAAGAAATTACAAAAGGGATTCGAAAAAGAGTTACTGTAAGTGTTCAAATTGATGACCATCTTGATCAATGCATTTACTGCAACGTTTCTCAACGGTGAGGCAGGTCCGGCGAAGCACGTCAAGCTGTCCGCGAAAATTTTCAAATTCTTCTTCAATTGCAGTTCGGAGGTCGGGAAGGGTACGTGGTCCTCTTGCAAAAACGCGGTCCTTGAGAAGGCCCCCCACAGGAAGAAACCACAGGGTGTCAGGTCACATGACCGTGCGGGCCCCTCAACGATTCCTCGTCTGCCTATCCATTCTCCAAAATGAACATTAAGGTACTCCCGCACACATAATGCGTAGTGCGGCGAAGCTCCATCCTGCATGAAATGACCGATTTTCGCGAGTGTTGGATCGTTGTCCATTTGCCCACGTAAATCTTCGAGCATTTCCAGATAACTTTGGCCCGTCACGTTACCCTCAAAAAAGTACGGACCCACGAGACCTCCCGCATGGATACCTGCCCACACACACACCCCAGGCAGGTTTAATTCTTCTTCAATGAAGACGTGAGGATTCTGGTCGTTCCAGTACACGCAGTTATGCCGATTGACCGTACCGTTCAGCTTGAAGGTTGCTTCATCCGACCACAAAATGGAACGCTGGAACTGCGGATCATCCTTACTGCATCCGAGGTACCACTCGCAAAATTCCAATCTGCGATCGAAATCATCCTCGTGAAGTGCGTGGAGGAGACGCGGACGGTAAACTCGAAAGTGCATGCGTTTCAGCATTCGTCGTAAAGAACGATCGGATATTTGAAGTTCTCCCGATAGCCGCACTGCATATTGGTTCGGCTGCTCGACAAGCGCCAGCGCCACTGTTTCCATATTTTCGTTAGTTGTTACAGATACCGGTCGTCCAGAACGCGGCGCGTCGGCAACAGAGCCCGTTTTTAAGAATTTCTGGTAGATCTTCGACACTGTTGAACGATTTGGTAGCGGCGAGTTCGGAAATTGTTGTTGAAATTCGGTAAACATAGTTTCGTAATCCGCGTTCGTACGAAGATACGACGTAACAAAAAAAACTCTTTCTTGAAGCGTGAACTTGTATCGGTTATTCATTCTGAAAACGCGTCTACTCAACGAGCACGTGTTATCATGACACCGAGACAACTGTCTGAAGCACGAACATGCTTCGTTTTAATATTTTTCGACAGCGTTGCCAGACTTATGAGCGTTGCCGGACTTATGCCGATTTTTCGAGAGCGTTGCCTGACTTATGCCGACCTTGGTACAATAACATGGCAAATCTGAATATCGAAATCTAGCATGATACAGGATTTCAGGGGCGAGTACCTCGCGCAACGACCTCCACGTAATGGTACCTCGGCAATTGAAGATATGAGAATATCTTTGAATTTCTCAATATTCCTATTTTTGTATTCGCAAACAGCTGCTCAATAAAATTGGTAAAAAAACTTAATGAAATACTATGTTAGTCGATTAAATAAATGTTCTTTCAAATACTATTTACAGAATCAGACAAAAAATGTCTTTACTTTAGTGATATACAGAGAGCGAACTGAAGCGATTGAATGACTAATTGCCCCGATAAAAATTTGTGGCGGTATCATGTATAGTATGCATATTATAACAGCCCCACTATTTGCTTGCTCGATTGCATTCGTTGAACAGATGTTATTTCCGTCGTTATTGTGTCTATTCATTCTTAATTCTGTTTTACAGTGGCGTTTCTTGTTTCGTTTCTTTTAGTATTATTTATTTACAACTTTTGGAATTTTAAAAAATCCGTTTTATATTGTATATTTATCCTATATTTTTTTATAAATATTAAGTTTAATTTACTACCTTATTTTTGGAGTTTTCGTTTCTTCTTTTTCGTCAATTTCTTTCTGTTCTTAGTGTTTCTCATTATTTTCATTAACTATGAAGAATTCTTGTAGGGCAACCATGGTAGGATGGATTGGAAGCCATACAAATTGGTTGTATATTCGTAATGATACCGAGATAAATTGCAGTGCCTGTTCATTAAGTTTAAGGCGTTCACAAAAGTGTAATGTGCTGAGACCTGTTTCTTCGAAAACTCATCTAGATAACATATATCCATATGCACCTGACACTTTTAACCAAGAACTGTGTGAAGCTTTTATGGTTGCCAATATCCCATTCAAAAAGCTTAACAATTCAGTCCTCAAGAGGTTTCTTACTAAATATACTGATCGCCATATACCAGATGAATCTACTTTACGTAAATACCACTTACCAAAATGTTATTTGAGAACCATTGAAGAAATACTAACCAACCTAACTGGTCATTATCTTTGGGTAAGTGCAGACGAAACAACGGATGTAATGGGACGATATGTGTTAAATGTAGTTGTTGGTATTCTTCACCTGACAACTTCATACCAACCATACTTAATTGCAACTAAAATATTGAATCGTAAAATATACTATAAAGACAAGATGCTATTATTTTTGACTGATGCGGCAGCTTATAAGTTAAAAACAGGGAAATTATTAAAGCAATCTTATCCCAATATGCTACACGTTACCTGTGCGGCAGATGCACAACACAGAGTATGTGAATACATGAGGGGTCATTTTCCAAATGTTGATACGTTAGTTTCATCATTTAAAAAGATATTTCTCAAAGCTGAGACAAAAAGTTGATGCCATATTTAGCAGAAATCAAGATTTGAATATATTATATCAATTCTGCACAGAGCCAATTGAAAAATCTATGCATTCGAAGTATGGTGCACTTTTAATCGCGCACCCACCACCAGTTGTGATGTGGAACGGACATTTCTATTTTTAAAGACATTTTAACATCTAAAAGAACTAATTTAACACAGGAACACCTTGAACAAATTTTAGTTGTTCATAGTAATGTTTTACACTTTCAATGTTTCACAGAAAATACATACTTTTGTTCTTTCTAAGTTATTTTTATTCAAAATTCGATACGCAACTTGCTTGTCAGCATTACTTTTGTTTCAGCAGTAGTTGCTGCCGGTTACCAAACCATTTATTACATTCACTCTGTTGTGCATTGACAGATACATATTAACTGCATATGGGGGTATCTGCCACTTATGCAATGAACACACATATCAAATTGTTCGAAACGCACGGATCGCTTACACAAGCAAACCTATTGCGAAAACAATGCAGACGCCTATGGGGTATGAATCATCAATCGCTCGAGTCCGCTCTCTGGCGATATAGCAACACATTCTGGGTTTTTGCTAGTAACTTATAAATGTTACTTAAATTTTAGTTGCCTATATTATGACGGAAAGTAAAGAAGTAAACATTTCTTACAAAACTTTATTTTCAAAAATAACAAATTAGCAAAAAAAAAGACCGGAAGACGATGGAAGAAATAAGAATGATGGCAAAAGATAGAAAGGAATGGAAGAAATGGGTAGAGGAGGACTGGAACTCCCAATGCGACGCCTGAAAAGGCATAAGGAGTAGGAACTACAAGACCGATAGAAGATTCAATTTACTGTACCTGCTTGCACAACTTTTAAGAATAGGGCGAAGAACGAACACCTGGGTCTCATTTCGGAAAAGTGACCTAAATTTATGTTCTTTAAAACGCAGTATATATGTAAACGTTAAGTTTTTACTTAGTCACAGTCTCCAAAGAAAGACTTTTTTATATTGTTATACATTTGCATGTGCAACTTGGAGAAATACATAAAATTATTTCTAAGAAGTGTTATTTTCAAATCAGTTATTTCTTTCTTAAAAGTCTTAACATTTAAACGCCTTAGCTCATCTCATAAAGTTAGGAAGTTTATAATTTCTAAATGGCCGAGTATTGGGGAAAGTTTTTGAAACACAATAAAATAAAATATAACTTTCAAGTGATTTTTCGGAGACAAACAGATCGTCCAGTAAGCAATTTCATGAAACAAATATCTTTCCAGAAATATTATATAGCTGCCCTATTTTTACTTTATATTGTATTAAATGCTGCAACAGATATAACTCACTCTCCTGAAGTAATAAATTTATACACTTCCTCTTTGAACTGAGGGAATTCACATATGATTATCTTCAACACAAAAATAAATAACTGGTATCATTAAAATAATTTTATTTTTCAGTATAATCTCCTAAAGGACAATCCCTGGCAATATTTGACTCACCATATACGAGGCATATATTTTAAATAAGGTCCGTTGTTGAATAAGAAGAAAAATGCTGTAAATATCATTAAAATATATTGATTTCCACATTCTGCTTGCTTTAAACTACTTTGCTACATAATTTCCATTTTTATTCAAATATTTGTCATACCATTCAACAAGTTTTTGAATTCCGATGTCAAAGAAATCTGTCGCCTGTCAAGAAGCCCAATCCATGACTGCGGTTTTCACATCTTCGTCGTCATCGTATCGTTGACCACTAATGAGCTCCTTTAAGGTGCTACGTACCGCGCATAGGCGCAGTTCTGACGTAATGTAGATGGTCGGTAAGTTGTCGAAATCGGTAGTCGTAATGCACAATTTAAGGGAGCCTCTATTTATCGTGTATGCCCTTAGTCAGTGGAGACGGGTCTTCTTCTACTTCCGTTTGGGTTGGACGCCAGCATCCAGGCACTTGAACACAGTGCTCTTTGTACTACCCCCAATAGATTTCTGTTCCACTCTGTTGATCTTGTGTCCTCGATAAAAGCCACTATCCTCCTCAGGGAACGTTTGAGTACCCTCGTAAGATCCAAATGAATTTTATTTACATTCCCATTCAATTCATATCAGACTGAGCCACAGCGAAGAGTGGCCCGGTTACGCTAGTAAATTAATAAACTAATATACCTACATAGTTAAACCAACTCAGAAGGATAAATTAGGAAAAAATAATGACTACAATATGTATAGGTAAAATCTAAAAATGTTATTAAAAATGACAGTTATTTCCAAAATAGAATTCTCTCGCCAAAACTCGGCGAAAAACCAAATCCACACTTAATAACACAACGAACAGCTAGTCAAAGTTAATAATCATATTCAATGGGGAAATATTCCCTAATGAATATACCGTATGGAACCGGCAGGGAGGTAAACGATACCCCACTTGTACACTATATAAGAGAGAAGGGACGGTTATAGCGCCAGGCGTGTCTGTGCCCAGTCTGATCAGATACGTTGACGATAGATGTGCAGTGTAATTATACGTAGAACATCGATTGTAATGGCAAAGTATACCATAAAGTTTTAAAAGCAGATTTACAGTTATTCCCATATCGTATAACTTGTTTGCAAGAAATCCTCGATATTGATTATCCGCGACGAGTAGTATTTTGAGAATGATTTACAAATAATTTTAATGATGATGTCCTAGACAAAACTTTCTTTCCAGACGAAGCATGGTTTCATGTTAGTGGATATGTTAACTCGCAAAAACATGAGAATGTGGAGTGATACAAAGCCCAATAATTTTTATTGTTGAAGCTCCTTTACATCCTCAGAAAGTTGGTGTTTGGTGCGCTATAAGTAGAAGGATTATTGGTCCATTTTTTTTTTAATGGTACCTTGAATGCAGAAAGATATCGACAGGAAATACTATTGCCTTTCTTTAATCAACTTCGCGATGATGAACTAGCTTTGGGATACTTTCAACAAGATGGTGCTAGAGCTCACACAGCGGGGGAAACAATGAATATGTTACAAGAAGTGTTTGGAAATCGTTTAATTAGTTTGAACAGCGATCATGAATTTCCTCCAAGATCTTGTGATCTTACACAGTGTGATTACTATTTACGGCCTTTTTTAAAAAATTAAATTTATCAAGTACCAGTGCAATATTATATAGATCTCCAAGACAGAATTATAAATAAAATTAGTGAAATTAGAAATAGTCCCATACTGCAAAATGTATTTAGTAGCATTCGGAGGAGGTGCGTAAAATGCTTGGAAGAAGGTGGTGGACATTTTCAACATCTTTTATAATTATGGTCATTATTGTTGGTAATTTATACAACTAAAATTTATGATATTTATTATAAGGTTGTAATCTAAGGACTCTACAAACAATTTATTTGTTTCAAATTTATTTTAAGCCATTTCTTACAATAATTTATTGAATGTTAATATATTAAACTGGTACCATAACTAGATACTATTGTCACTATAAGATGAATAAAACCTTTACTTGTAAAGTTATTTCCTCTTAATTCTGCATTGTCTTTTTACATGTTACTACAGATTAGATGAGCTTTATTACACAAGAATGAATAGCATATTAATTGAATTATGTAATTTTTTCCAGTTATCGCATGAAGAGGTGCTATTGTTAGCAAGAATTCTCTAAAATATCAAAATACTTAATTTGAAATTTGCAAATTAATTACTGTTACATTCTAAAATCATTATTTGACTAGTTTATATTAATTAATATGGCATATTAAAGTAATATATTTCGACATTAACTGACATTTGCGTGTATGATAACCTATAAAATTGTATTAAGTAAATGTATCAATCTATATCAGACATGACTTCATATTTTCAAGGACTACTTTGACTTCGAATGTTTCTGAACACCCGTTATAAAAATATTCCCTCATATAAATTGTTACCAAATAAACTGATATATGAGCCACTAGTTTTTATGCAGAGAATTTCGATAGCTTGCAAAATTTCGTTACATGTTTAAATGACGATGCTCGAAGTATTTCTGAGTGCAAGGAACTAATACAAATTCCAAATTTAAAAAATCAGTTGTACTTTCTTCAGGAACACTTTGGAAATTTGCCAAAACTAATCACTTATTTTGAAAATCAAAATCTCAAATTAAATGATGGATTAACCACATTAGATTTGACTATTAATAACTTCCAAGTCACTTCATATGTGGCCTTCGGCAAAGGTTAGACGCAGTTTTTAATAGAAATACGGATCTAATAACATTGCGGGAATTGTATATGGGGACAATGACTCAAAATCTAACTGCTAGATACGCTGAAATAAAAGAATATTTCCAGTATGCACCTATAACCAGTTTCGATGTAAAAAGAACGTTTTCTATCTACATGTATTTCATTCAAAGAGAACAAATTTTAGAGGAGAACCTTGAGAAAGTATTGCTAATTAATATTAATATTAATAATTAAAAATGTATTTCGTATTTTCTAGATCACCACCCGTTTGTTTTCCAATTATATAAATAAAATTAAAAACTCTTTAAAAATACAAATTTTCAATAGTACGCGCGTTGGCGATGAGTCATCGGCCTCTCGTGTCCGGTCCCTAAGTTATGAACGTAGCAAAACGCGTTGACCAAGTATGTGAAGAAGGACGCTTGTTCTTGGGTTATGTTAATATACTTTCTTGATAAGTCATTTTTCGCGGTATTGTTTTTATTGAAAGCGAATTGCAGAATCGTATGGATAGGTTCTCAGAGCGAGAACTTAAAAAGGAATTGAATTTCATCGATTACAGCGCCATCTATCATGAATTGAAAAAAATGTTTCAAACAAATCCTACGTACTTTTTCCAGTAGAATTCGAATCTATATTAAAATATACGGGTTCTTATTTAAGATTTCAAAGTTACCCCTGCCCCACGTACATGGAGAGAAATAGAGGGACTAATTCTAGCTCCAATGTATTTCCTCCATTAAATTATTAAATTTTAAATATATAGATTAGTTTTGTGCGATTAATTTATTCTTATTTTATACGCCTTTAAAATGTTGACAGTATTTATGGCTAAACAAATTTTCGCTAAAATAAAAATTATAAAATTAACAACTCATTTGTAATTAAAATAGTATTTAAAATTTAAAAATTAATTCATGATTAATAAAGTTTTGGGTAAATATATAACCGCACTATTTATATGTTAAAAAAATGTAGAAACTTATATGTATTGACTCAATATCACTGAAGCGTTATAGTTGTTGCAACCGACTGTATACATTTAAAAGCTCTATCAAGTTTTCTTTTTTGTCGTTAAAAGCGTTACTAGTTACATTCCCTTGCTTCACCTGATATAATTCACCTTTCTAACATTTTTCGTTGACGGAAGAAATACTATGATGTACTAGAACACCGCCTTTATCTTGTCGCATCCTTAAGTGTGTTTTTCAATCGAACCATTTCGCGTATGTTTGTCGCTTTTCCCCGATTTTTCAGGTCCAGATGTTTTCTTTCGATGGTATTATTTACTGTTTGTTCTAGCGAATTTTTTACAACACAATTTCAAGTTTTACGTATACGCATGTAAAATTGCATGCCCTATATTTGTTGCAAATGTTTTCACATAGATTTTTCTTGTAAATTTTTATTTCAAAATAAGGAAAATGTTAGTATAAAACGAAATTATTTTATAAGTAAATATATTAATATATTTTTCTACTCCCATGTTCTAATTGATTTATTAGATATTTACTACCTGTATTCTAATGAGATTCATTACTAAAGACCGCAGACTATGTGCCCCAGCAGTGGCGTTGCGTGGAGAGTTTAGCAGAATAACAGTGCGCTTACTTAAAAATAAATATATCGAATCCCTATACAAAAAGTTAAGAAAAAACATAAATAACTTACCCAACATGTTTACATTGTTGTAAAAAAATGCGGATGTGCGCGATGAAAAAACTGCACCATAATATATGTTTCTGTATTAGTCTCGGAAAGGTTCGTACGTAGCGACGTATATATATGTTTATATACAGAGAAGGATTGTTCGACGTTGAGAGATGTTATAATTGCATAGTTAAAGCGCTCTTTGTATCTGTACAACGGATCTTCAGTATTGGTAAAAAGTTGCCCTTAATTTTGTAAAATTTATATTTTTATCTAATACACTGTTAAATTTTTCACGGACACAATCACTTTTTTCATCTTCAAGGATATGCACCACTACGTGGTCAATAATTGCTAATGAGTCCGATAAGGACAGCGCAGTGTTCTGTAAATTTTTTATTGCGTCCAGTATTGGAACGTAACTGTCGTAAATAATTTTTAAATTTGCTGCAACTTGAGGATTGTTAAATTGAACCTGGCTGAGCCGTATTGCAGCTGCTTCTTTGGCATCTAGTTGTAAAATCACTGATTTAATTTTTTCAAAATGTCTATAATAATAAAATGCTGCTTCTAACCAAGTACCTCATCGTATAAGAATTGGTTGCGGCGGCTCGGGTATATCAGGACACACAGAATGAAATAGCCGAATCCGTTTCGGAGATTTAAGAAAAACCTCTTTCGTTTGTCCTATCAGTTGATCCACATCAGGATAAGTTGTACGTATAGTGTTTGTTACAAGGTGTAAAGCGTGAAGCAAACATGTGACATGCAGCAGGTTTGGTTGAATCGTTTTGAGTAAGTTTGCCGTGGAACACATAACCTTGGCAGCATCGGTAACTAACATTAACACTTGCTTCGGTAAAATCTCAAATTTGTGTAGTGTTTCTATTAATACATCATATATCGCTCTGGCAGTACACCCTTGCATTCGTTTACAGGTTAGTAAATAAGGAGGAGAAGGTCCTTGCGGAGTCAGCGTCCGTACTAGAATGGCTAGGATGGCCTGTTTTTTAATATCTGTAGTTTCGTCTATTGTTAACCACAGGAATTATTTTTCGTACAATTTACAATTCTCTCACGCACTGAAGGTACGTAATTCCGTAGCGTACTTTTTGCTGGTAATTTCCACGTAGGATTGTATTTCTTCCAAAACTGACGAAACATTGGGTGTTCCACTTTCTGCATTGGTATATTGGTCGCAATTAACATCATTGTTAAATCACACACAAATTTATTATATGATCTGCGTCCACTATTATTCGATTTATGTTTGTCACTATTTAAATGTCTTTGGCACTGACTTGCTTTCCAAGTTAATAAATTTGTTTCACAAACTAAACATTTCACTACGGTACCGTCATATATTAAATCGGGAAACCGATGTAAAAATTTCTTTACTACGTTAGCATGCAACCGAGTCGATGCATTGTTTCTACGCACTCCCTACATTTTCAACACGATTGTGTTAACAATGTATCGCTTACAACGTCTCAACGGCAACTGAATTGATCGTCGTACGCCTCTACTCGATCCCTCCACATCACGCTACTGTTCGGGCACATAGTCTGCCGTCTTTATTCATTACGATACAGGTCACAACCTTGTCGCCATATTATTCTACTATTGCGTCATTGCATGCTAATGCATCCATAAACATACACACGTTTCATAAATCGCAAAAAAATAACTTGCTGTCGGAATAACATTTTAAATTTTGAAAAATGACTAATATGCCGTCATTTTGTTCAGTTGAGGATTATTTAAAGAGTTGGAAGGGATAGAGTTTGTTTCTTTAGATCTCCACTGATCTGGGCTTGTCGCTGGAGTGTCGAACCAGTAACAACAATATTTGGTCAATATCAACTATTGCCATTGATAAATCTAAATTTTGACAATTCTGACATCTACTCTTTTGCCTCTGTCGTTATCCTACTGTTTATTTAATAGTTCGCATATATAAAATCAATTCAAATGTGCGCCACTGAAGTTGAAAACTTAACTCCACTAGAAATTGTAGAACAGGCCACAAAAGCTACAAACAATTAATGATTATTGCTCATTTTGATGTTATCTAAAAAATTAAAATCCATAAGTTGCTACTGTGCTAAATACCATGTAGATAAGAACAAAAAAAAGTAGAGAAAAGAAAAAAACACAAAGTTTCCGGCGACGTGGATTGTCGCACCTCCCACACCTGCCAACGTCTAGCGTCCCACCCGGCTACAAAGACAGTCTCAGCTCCGGGGTGGGAGACCCGGAGGTACTAAAAAGAAAGGTGGTGAAAGGCACCACCGAATTTAGTACCGCTAGACGCCGCAATCTCGGAAAACTACGATAAAAAAAAACAAGGCAAGTCACGCGGCGGGTAGATGGCGTAACTAAGCCGTCCGAAACGAAAATCTAATAAAGTAAAGCACTGCCTTCAAGCTAAGCAACCAGTCTTTATTTAAAAGAGTCACGAATGAAATAGTAGACGCTAAGTGACTAGCCTGTGTATATAACAGAGAATGAGATTGAAAAAAAAAAAACTAGTTTCATTTTGCCGCACGAGCTCAGTTTACAAAACGAGCCACGATAGCGGCGTTTTCTAAAAAAGCGAGTGCGGCAAAAGGCCTTATGAAACGAGTTTTTCATACTATTTTTTCTATTTTGCATTTTTTACATTAATAAATTGAAATTATTTAATTTGAAAGTACAAAGTTTTATTTTTATATAAAGCATGCAGTTTATCACATTGATACTTGACATTTCCAATTTAAATCTTGCTATCCGCGAAGTATATTATATTATTTTTTCATTTTCGTTAACATTACTTGATATTTTATTTAAAAATATAGGCATGAGTGACATAGAAACTAATATATCTTGCTGTCAATTGTATACAATATACGTTGTTTGTATAGAGTACGTACATATATCATATCTGTCAAATGTATTTAAATTCTTAAAATCAAATGATATTTATTTCTGTGTTCGAACAACGCCAACATTGAAAAATGAAGAAAAACGTATCCAAATGAAGCTCATTTCGATCCTGTTTTGGGTGTCATAATGAGTTCATTTCGAACGCAAAATATAAAAACACAATTTATGGATATCACGAATGTGTGAAAAAAATAATTAATTAATAACTGATAAACCCCATCAAAATACCTATTTATCTGGTTCACATTTATAAATATATATTTATTTAAAATAAATAAACAATAAATAAATAAATATTCTTGTGCTGTGGCACAAATAGAATTTAAGTTTAATAAATATATAAGTTCATACATATGTACATATAGTACATATTTACATACACAACAAGAAAATATACAACAAGAAAAACTTTATCATCGTGAGCTACATATTCATTCATCTTCCTCCAAGTCCAAGTTAGCAGTCGATTGTTTACTTAGATCCGAAGCAAACGATGTTGATGGCTGTGCATTATCGATAGTTTTGTCGACTTTTTCAAAGAACATTGTTATTGGTAGTTGTCGTTTTTGTCTTTTCATTTCAATACACAAATCCTCCAAAGGTTTCAAGGCTTATGTTATAGTGCGAGTAATTTTTATACTGCGTTCAATTATTGGATCATATTCTACTATCTGTTCTTTTAATGTTTGAGCAGTTCGAAATATCGCTGAAAATTTTTCGAGCGTCCATGCTGGCTGTTCTTGTTGACCCTCATCCTCATCGTCACTCGCTTCTGGAGAAGATTTCACAAGGTCTTCCAATTCCTCGTTGGTGAATACTTGATCCTCTTCGTTTATGTAATCACTGAGTTCCTCTTGGGTTATATCGTTAAATCCTTCTCCATCTATTTTCTGCGCTATGTTAAATATCGTTGTTAGATGTGAATTAATATCATGTGTGTCTTCAGAACTAAGAACGATGTCATTCCACAGATTTTTCCAACATGCTATTATCGTTTCTGACCTTAATTTCTTCATCGCTCCTTTGATAAATAGAATTGCGTCAGCAATTGTAAATGACTTCCAGCATTCCATGAGCCCGATATCAGAGCATTCGTTAGCCATTGTATACAGCATTTCGAAAACCTGTCGAATATATATGGCTTTAAAGCATCTAACGACACCTTGATCAAGGGGCTGAAGCAATGATGTCGTGTTAGGTGGTAAAAAAAGCACTTCAACATTTTTATCTTCTGTGCCTAGTGACACAGGATGCCCAGGAGCATTGTCTAGTATCAGCAGCACTTTAAATGGTAATTCTTCCTTTTCCAAATAATAAAGCATTGATGAAACCATTGTGTAAATTGAACAGCCGTAACCCACCCCTTTCGATTTGATTGCCAAAACACAGGCAGGCAAGCTTTATCTTTGTATTTAAGAGCACGTGGATTCTGTGATCGGTAAACAAGTCCGGGTTTAATCATATGACCAGCTGCATTTGTACAAAATATCAAGGTAAGTCTATCCTTAATTGCTTTAAAGCCTGGTGCACTCTTTGCAGTCTTATGAATATAAGTCCGTTGAGGCATTTTTTTACACATAAGACCAGTCTCATCGCAGTTAAAAACTTGCTTAGAATGATAATTCTTTTCTGCAATAATTTGTTTAAATTTTTCTGGAAACAGGGCAGCAGCTACATGATCAGCCGACGCAGATTCCCCTGTCATTTTTATATTTTTAGATTAAACCGAGTTTTAAATCTATGCAGCCACCCCCTACTTGCTGTGAATGATTTTCCTTCCTCTTCAGTATAATCTTGGTTCTGTATATCTTCATATAAAACCAACGCCTTTTGTTGTAGCACTTTGCCATCGATAGGAATATGTTTTCTTGTCATATCTTCCACCCATAAATTTTAGGCATTTTCTACCTTAAGTAACACTTTATTACGTATTGTGGTTGCAACTTTTGCAGTTTGGGGTGCACTTGAAAAACTAGCTCGAATCTTATCTTTGTTTTTTAACACTTCTCGTATCGAAGATTCGTTTTGATTGTATATTTTAGCAACAGTTGCAATAGATTTTTTTTCTATTTCAATCATATTAATGATTTTTATTTTTTCACTAATAGTGAGCATTTCACGTTTTCTTTTTGGTTTAGAAGCCATTTTAAAATGATTTTCAAATTTACTTGCTTTATAACAAAATAATTTGAAACATACATGAGTGGGTAAAAACCACACCAATTTGTATAATACAAAAGTATTTTTAATAATATAAAACATTATTAAAAATGGGGTGTGAAGAACACGTATCTGCGTCTCTGGAGAGGAGATACATTCACAAATATATAACTTGTATTGTGTTCTTCACATCCCATTTTTAATAATATTTTATATTATTAAAAATACTTTTGTATTTTACTTGCTTTATTTAAAAACTATTGCAAGCACTGTCTTGTCCGACAATTCGAATAGTACTAAACTCATAGTTAACAGGAGCATTTATATGTACAAGTAAAAGCGAGTGGCACCTTAAGCACGTTCCAACTTGTTTAACTTATCATAAGAGAGCGCCGAATTCAGGGGATGACTCATATATACGACGATATATCGACAAATGCTCCTATAACTTTTATATTTATTGATATAACGCGTTTTCTGCTCATCATAGGTAAATCGCGGATGACTGAAACCGCGGATACGGAGTCAGCGGATAACGGGGTACTAGACGGGGGACGGGGGACCTGGCAGATGTCTGGAGGCTTGTGTTATATTTTAAAAATAAACTAAGTTAAAATTTGCAAACTTAAATAAAGCATAAATTAAACCAAACGTTTGTGATTCTATAATATTTTAGCAAGAACAAAAGATTAATTACTTAAACACAATAAAAAAACATACAGGAAAATTTAATATCTTAGAAATGAGTTAATTATTTAATTAAAACCAAACGACTAAGTGAGAAAAGGTAAATCTTGATTTAAAATCATAAATTTAAATAAAAACCAGATATTAAATTTATTTGAACGTGGAGATTTTTATATCTAATGCACACGTTGTTTTTCCTTAGGCGAACCTGTGTGAAATTACGTTGAACTCCAAATTAAATTTAAGCGTTTAAATATAGTAAACTAAATGGAGTAAGGAATTAATCAAGGCTTTTTTTTTTAAATAATTTAAATATTGATATTATCAATAGAATTACGTAGTGACGATAGAGAAAAAAAGAGAGAAAATTTGAATATGTATAAAGAAAGATTAAATTTGAATTAGCAAATTTCGTATGTAGCGAGTATAAAAAAGAACTTAAATTAACTAAGTTGAGTAAGATAAATCAGAGAATGATAAAGATATTCAAAAAAAAGAAACTCTTAGCTTGATGGTTCATCTCCGTAGTGGATACGTAGTCTGGTTTGTGTTGCGGTCTATGGCAGGTCATGGAAAAAAAAGGAAACGTAGATAGTTCAACGATTGGTGAGATTTCAATCGCTCATACCAAAAAAAATAAGTTATAGAGATGCAGAAAAAACGAGTAAACCTAAATGACATAAATTAATTTGACAATTACGTACCAGAAAAAATCCTAATGGTTTTTTATAACACAACTATATCGTTAGTGAGTAACGCTACCCTCTCGTTCAAAAAAAGAGAGCGAATTACAGCCCTATAGCTAAGCCACCACGATGTTGAACAGGAACGGTATCACAACTGATCGATGTCGGTATCAGTCTACATCTCTCCGAAAGATATCTCTATTCGATAATCGAGGGGGGAAGAAAGTCACGTAAAAAACTAATACGCAATCATTTTTGCGGATATATGAACGTAAGCAGATGCACTTACAGGTAGATTCACAATAAATAGAACAGAATGAAATAAAGAAAGACGCTAATTTGCGACAAATAAATGAGTGTTTACGAAAACGTAATAAAGTTTATGGACACAGTATTCAATTTTAAAATCGACTGTATCTATCAAACATAGAATAAATATAACAAAATATTCAAAATTACACGCGTTATCGAAAAGATAATCTGAAGGGTATAAACCCAAAAGATCCAAAACGTTTTTGACAGATGAAATAAAGAAATTATTCGAGAAGCCTTTAATAAATAGTAAATATTTATTATCGAAGTTAAGTAACTAAATGTTAGTTTTCAATATAAATTACGTGAACACCTGTGCTTTTTCCATAAGTGGCATGCACATTTAGAATTATGGGAGCATGTAGAAGGCATGAGCTGCACAAGTTGGAATTTGCAGATGTAAATGATTTTAAATCAGCCCTTTTAATTACAATTAGAGATACAAAAACAACACGAAAATTTAAAATTACAGGAAAGTATTACGAAATATGCAAGAAGTAGATGAATCTTCGTCCAAAAAATGCTACCACCCATCATTGAAAAATTCGTGAAAAGTCCCATCTATCCTGGAATGTGTGGATGCATTTCGCGTATATATAGTTAGTATAATAAACTTACTGTAAATAAGAACCAATGAGTATTAAATTTCACATTACATGTAAATGTCGCATAATATGCTGCGTTACCAGTGTGCAGAAACGCTACACGTCGCGATGGCACTTTCCTGGTTATTAGGATAACTAAAAATTCGTGAAAAGTCACGTCTATCCTGGAATGTGTTCGTATAGCTTGGGCGCCACTCAGCGAGCTCGCGTTTATTAGTTTTGTATTGTGGTTACGTCTAGAAAATTAATGCTCTTATTCAGTTCTGTTTCTATAGTGAACGTTATTTTGGAGTAATAGGGTTTATATAATTGTGTGAAGTTTTTAATTGTCTACCTGAATGAATGGTTCACGCCACACAGCTGTCGGCCGTATGAGTTTGACGCATGCGTACTTCATCTGTAGTAGCATCTATCTCGTTATTTTATAGCCACACCCCGTATTACATAATACAAAATTATATGTACTACAACAAACTAATTTAACACATAATTTATTGTTTAAAAAAAACTTTAATCGATTACTAAATTCTTTAACCGTTTGCATTTAATAATATTGCAGATTTTACGTGAGATGAAACTCTACTACTAGAAAGACGAAAAATACGCGTTCACATTCCAGAAAAGAAAGACTTATTGAATTTTTCTCCTTATTTCGGAGCGGAAAGTAAATGAACTATGTAAGTATTTTCGTTTTCCGTGAAGATACCCATTGTTCCTTGAGGTAATCCTTGAAGTTTCCGTTGGGTCAGTCACTGTTGTGTGCTCCCGGAGGTTGTACTGTAGATTATTTTGTCAGAATAACGAGCAAGCCGAACATTATTTTCAAGACAAAGAACCAAACAGTTTTTATGCTTACGTAAATTCTTATGCGCTTCACGTTTTTCTGTATGTTATATTTTTCGAAGTAAATATTCTAGTGAATAGTAGATACAATTAAATTAAAAATTTAGGGATGAAAGTTAGTAATACGTAACACCTTTCCTAGGATAATTGATAAGCTTAATATTTTTTTGGTCTCATCCGCCCTTTTATATATATAAACACTCATATAGCTATGGAGTAATAATTAGCAATTTCAAACCTTCAAAACTAACATTTACTGCCTTCAAAATACTGACATCTGCTTTCAAAACATACATCTGCTTTCAATAACTGACATTTGCTTTCAATAACTGACATCTTCTATCAAGACTGACATCTGCTTTCAAAACTGACTTCTATTTTCAAAGCCGACATTTACATTCAATAACTGACATCTGAATCATTAACACTGTTACTTTATAATGCATTTATAAATAGCTTGAACCAAGGTCTAGCGTGACTTAAGTGGTAAAGAAACGGTCCGGCAAACCGTAGACTTGGGTTCAAGTCCCAACGTAGACATATTTTTTAATTAAAAATTTCGTATGATTTGCTTTGTAATTTGTAGACAGCAATGTTTACATCCTCATTTATTTCGCAATTACATACTAATTTGATATTTGTAAATATTTGATATAAAAGCCGAAAAACTCCAAAAATTTATCCATTGATATATATATATATATATATATATATATATATATATAGATAGATAGATAATTATTTCTTGATGTTTGTATATTATAGTAGATTTAGATAGTGGGCGACTTAAGGTCTGTTTTACTTAGGTTATGTTTAGAAGTTTACGAGTAACCAGAAGCAGAAGCAGACACTTATCGCAGACCTGAAGATGGCAAATGTGATTTTGCCGAAACGTTGTCCAGAAACCAGCACCGGTCTTTACGAAGACCAAACAGTGGAAACGCGGAAGAAACCCCGGAATCCAGTTAAAACATACTACTACCCGCGGAAACCTAAAAGAAAACATATATATATATATATATATATATATATATATATATATATATATATATATGGTAAATTCAATCAGTTGGCGATTAAAGGTCTGGTTTACTTCAAAGTATATATATTTAAAACAACCCTACATGTTTCGGCAATGATGCCTTTATCAAGGATATAAAATATAAATGACACTATATAAATGTCAAATAATTGAGTTGCTATGGATAAAATTATTCAAAGATACATTCCAATTGCATAATAATAAATCATGCCTTAGTATTCCAAAAACAGATAGCAAGGTGTGAACATATGTGTTGTCCGCTGCTAGCAGCTTGTGTCTCTTTCTGAGTATGAACTTGTGTGTTGGTTGCTGCTGGCAGCTTGCGTGTCTCTCTGGGTGTGTGGTTTTGTGTTTGTGTGAGCGCGTAAGTATACGGTTTTGTATGTTGGCGCGATCGTGCGTGTGTTTAGTGACCGGTCGCATAAATTTAGAGAGATCGGATAACCAGCCGTTGCGCAGGGCCGCCAACCCTTTCCCGGCAACTACTTTACTTTTCCGTGCAGTACTTCGACGGCCCGACCCCCGCCCCATCGAGGCAAGACGCAGACCAGCGAAGCGCACCCTGCACGGGGTTGCTCATCGCCAACCGAGGGAACACTCTTAGCGGCTACTTCGGTCGACGACGGTCACACTTTGTGCCATCTTAACATTTTCCGCCATGCGGGGGCACTGCACACACGTCGAACGTGTGCGTGCTGTTAACGGCAGCCTAATACACGGCGCCGCGCAATTCACACACCACTAGGACCGGTCCTGGGCGGCAACCTGGCTAGGCTGCCGTTAACAGCACACACACGTTCGACGTGTGTGCAGTGCCCCCGCATGGCGGAAAATGTTAAGATGGCACAAAGTGTGACCGTCGTCGACCGAAGTAGCCGCTAAGAGTGAAAGCAGAGGCGTGACTAACGAATTAGTTCCCGCGTGCCCCATCGCACATACGATTACTTAGTATGTTGTTCATGGTCATCGTGTGTACACGTATAATAGCAGCAGGAAAGTGTCTTCTGTGTATTTAATAATGTTGAAGGAACGTACAGTAAAAAAAGCCGCTATCAGCAAAGTTAGTCAATAGGTTTATTGAGAGTCACGCCTCTGCTTTGGCTCCGAATTGGTCCACTCTAATTATAATACAAGATAAAACATAAAAATGTTTCTTATGGAGTAGCGGCTAGGTAATTGAAACAATATTTAATTTACAATGACGTTTCGGTTCTATGTATAGTACCATTTTCAAAAATTAAATTTATGCTGTTAACATGCACTGTATGTATTTTGTTATCGGTTTGCATTTCTTAACAAAACTAAATATGTGCGTTTTACTATTAAATGTAAGCGTTACATTAGCTCCTTACATTGGTGGTTTGTCTAGTGTTCCTGCTATTGATAGATATTCTCCTAGCTCAGTGTCACATTCGTTTGAGTATCGTTAGTATTAAGCCGATCTGGGCAGCCTTCATGGTAGGGTATTGGGCACGCCTTTATCATTGCCCTGGCACGAATGCATCATGTATACACTGTCACACTATTAATTTTTCATCGAAAAAATTTAACAAGAAAAAAAACACGCCTATTGAAGACACAACAGGTATTATTTATAATTTAAGGGAAAAGATAAATATTATTATGACATTAAATATTCCCAAATTATTATTGGAATTAAAAATCTAATAAAACATATATTTTGTATACTCTTCTTTTAATCTTTATTTCATTTTTCGTCAAACAAATAGGCATTTAAATAAAATTTCTAAACAAAATCATTTACAATGTTCGCAGCTGTACATAATTGAATACACCATTTAGACATATGCAACCTTCCATTAGCGCAGGTTCTTAACTTATTCTAGATAACTTTACGTCGTCCGGTTATTGAACATTAAGGCGTCGCGATAAGGGAGTATCGAAGACACGATAACGTGTATTAAACCTTCTTAAAATAACCACATGCCATAAGCTATTAGTATGTAGACTGCACAAATACGCCTATTATACCTCCTCCATTCGATATTATCCAATAATTTAATAATTCATCTCTTTAAATAAATACATAACACATCATGAAATAACCCTGAATTCAACTATTAAATTCTCTTTTGTCTTGAGTTTATTAGTTTCATATAGTTTTAGAAATGAATTGTTCCCACTATTGAGTGAGAATTTTTTAAGTAGTTCTATGTACGAGGGCTTTGGAGAATATTTCTGGAAACGATGTAAAAAAGCATATGTAAAATTTAGTAAACGGGTTTATTACAATACGAAATGTTAAAAAAAACATATCTGGATATGTATACATCGACATACACAACATATATTTAAGAAATCTTTTCATGATATATTGGAGCCCCACCTAGACTAGGACTTAATGAATAAGAGATTTAAACGTATACTCTTTCTTTGGTAGTAGCTTCGCTACTTATAAAAAAGCGCTTTGCCGGTGTACCTCTTTAGGCCATCAGATGTCTCGAGACCTTCTCTTGAGATTCCACGCGTAAAATTGGACTAGCAATAGGTACTTTATTACATGACGAGATCTAAAAGATCGAAACACGTATAGATATATGAAGTAACCACTGCAAGGAATTTTTCAATAACTGCTTAATTCGACGAAATATTTAACTAGTTGTCTACTATGTTGACAATTTTATTTTTAAAGTTCCATATAGGAAAAATATGAGTGTAATAGTAAAAAAAGAACCCGGTAATAATAATGTCACAGTTAAGTGTATCGAGAAAACGAAAAATTAAATGTACAGTTTGCGATATGTTTCTAATGTGATGGACGAAGACCCACTGCAAACAACACGTGAAGACTACAAAGCACATATAAGTGGCGTAAAATCGATCGAGGAATTTTTATTTAATTTATGTGTACCAATAATTTTATGTAATCTACGTTTACTTTATTATCCAATGAATCATTTTGTACATTCTAGAATAAATACGCGAAATATCTGTTACCTAATCGGACAACGTTACAAAATTTTTAATTCAAAATATAAAATAAATTTAATTATGCAAATATAATGTCACTAGACGTAGAACGCTCGTTTTCTACATATAAACACATTTGTTAACCCCACCGTACTCAAGTTGCTGGAACAACTGCGAAAACACACCAATTGCCAATATTAGCCGATGTTATCCACTTTGTGACCCGACGAAAGATATTTTAAACGGTAATTGTTCCATCACGTTTTATAAATTCATTATTTCTTTTATTTACATATTATAAAGTGCACGTCTATGACACGAACCTCAATTTGGTTTCTCAAGTACGAAATATCAACTGAATTATTGGTTAGAAATTTTACGAATATAGCAGTTGAAAAGGCGAGGACCTCTTAAACTATTGGATTCCAAATTTTAACATGCCGTTCAAAAAAATTACTCTTAAAACCTCGTATATATTATAATTTACTCGGTATGTGACTTAAAGCCTCATAAGCAAATTGACCAAGTTAAATAATAGGTCATTTCATCATTAATTATTTCAGTACACCGCCATGAAAAAGACCGTCGTCCTCAGCTGTCCGAATTAATTTCGCAGTTATCTTGCTAACATCTTAATGAAGTGCTTGGAACAGTAATGATAACTTATTACAAAACATTTTTAAACCCTTTTATGTTACTGAAGATACCGCCCACAGGACGTTACCACGCTTCTGCGGATAAACTGCAGATGAATTATCACGTCAACGATTACCATCAAAAGTAGGTTTTGTTGTTTGATGTAAATGAGACAATATTTCCTAGCGGGAGTGAAATGAGTGTTTAAACACGTTGCGTTATAGCTATAAAGAAACAAAGAATACTGAACGCCATATTTTAGTTCGTAATATATTTCCATCTTTCGAGTGTACTTTAAACAATAATTAGAAGATTTCAGGACCGTGCTATGATCGTTCCTCTTACTAGGTAGGTCATTACGCGTCATCTAAACGAGTATTTGATATGAATGTTAAATTTACAACTCGACGAGGATTTATGTTGTTTTAATTAAATATTTTTCTTTGTGATAAATTTTGCATCTTTTTTAAAGAAAAAATTAATTAAAGAATATTTAATTCCAAACATTGGATATATAAGTTACTAAACATCTAATTTATGAAGTAATTACATAGCCCTACATGCATTTTTTAACTGTTTCTAACGAGCGATCAAAATAATTTGTAATCGATTCATTCGTGAATTTGTGTCCGTATGTCTTTTTCGATTATAATCGTTGCGTAGTTATATATTCGACTGACAGTTTACTTGGCGTTTGTAATGTAAGTGCAGTTCAAATAATGACATACGATTTCGCATTCAAGAATGACTCGATTACAAATTATCTTGATCGCTAGTTATGTAAATTACGTGTAGAATCCAAAATAGCCATGAGATTCGATCTATTAGATCTAGCTTTTGAGATACCCTGTATTGGCTTCTTTTATAAAAACATATTATTTTTCAGCTGACGAGGTGCTCCCCAGAAATTCACGGAACTTGAAAGAAAACAATAAATTGTTCTTCAAACTTGTTCACTACCATCCCCTTCAAAGTATTCTCCTTCCACATTAATACATCAATTCCAGCAACTTATCCATGGCTGGAAGTCCTCGCGTGTTAACGTGTTAAACACTAACCGATTCAGTCTGCATCTCCTCAATCGTCTCAAAACGGCGCTCCTTGAGCTTCAGCGTCAACTTCAGAAACAGGAAGAAGTCACAAGGGGCACGATCTGGGGAGTAGGTAGGATGGGGTAGTAACTGCCGTCTTCGTTGGGGCTAAAAACTGACGCACAAATGACGTGTGAGCTGGTCCATGGTCGTGGTATAGGATCCACGAATTCTTGCGCCACTTGTAGGCCGCTTGTTTGGAATATTTTCTCTTAGTCGCCGTAGAACATCGCAATAAAATCGTCCATTAACTGTTTCACCTGGTGGGAGAAATTCTTTGTGCACGATGCCATCAGCGTCAAAGAAGCAAATCCACACCGACTTGACGTTGCTTCGAACTTATCGTGTTTCCTTCTATCGTGGTGAGGATGACAATTTCCATTGCGATGACTACTACTTTGTTTCAGGATCATGCCCGTACACCCATGAGTCGTCGCTAGTAATGATTCTGATCTTGAAGTTCGCATGCCTTTCGGCAGTTTCTTTCAGTCCTGTGCACACATGAACCGGCGCCGTGACAAATGTTATTCATGGATTGTTCTTCTTAGGTCTTACAAGAAAGCATAACGCACTTTTGCCACATTTTGTGTATATACCTATACTAGCGGGCCACATCTAAATTCCGGGAATTTCTGGGTAGCACCTCGTATGCCCATTTCAGGCTATTACTGTTACTAGTTGCTCCAACTGCCAGTTAACAAAAAATACGAACTAAGTTATTAATTTCAAAAAGTAGATAAATATCGTTCATTACTTATCACTTAAAATTTCCCTTTATACGACTTTCTAGCATCGAGAATATTTCTTTGAGATTTTGTAAATGATTTTTAGGTTAGGCTCAAATGACAAATTACACATTTAATTCTCTATATTAATGATAATGTTGGCGGTTGACGAATTTACGATACATACCAGGGAGAATACATAAAGGGAGACACTCTTCCCATGTTATTGGAATGTATTTTTTTCAGCTCCGCCGTACAATAATAACGACAAAGCTGCCGCCAAATAAAAATGAAAAGGTTGTGGATAGTATAATATCGAAATTATTATACGCTTGAAAAAAAAACCTATTACGATGCTAGTAATGATAGAAACTATATTATTTTAATAGAAATAGAAAATTCTTAGTTGGCCTCAATTGACGGTATCGGTAAAATTGGTAAATTAATTTGTACCTCTACAAAAATTCACTTTAATTTAATCATATATTTCGTATAATTTCATTTTGTCCCCAAATATAGCTACATAAATGACTTATCAAGAATTAAATATTTTAATTAAATTAACTGTGACAAATTCACGAAACTTTACTTAAACTCAATTATAACTTTCTATATTGCTTTAAATTTGGAATATAATTCAAAATTCACGTTTTGTCAAAGAGTTGAGAACAAAATAATTCACAATTATAGTCGCTGCTGTGTATTCGTATGTATATTATGTTATTGTACATTTTAATAGAATTTTTTACAAAATATTAAATAAGATTTAACATATTTCCAAAACTTAAAAAAATCATTAATATACAGTAGCTGCTAATTTTTTGTAATATGAAACTTTTTTTGAACGAAAATATCAATCATGTTACGAAAACGAACCAAAGCTTTTTAACAGTGTTTTTGGTTATTAAATTTTTAATAAATGCGTTAATATATTTAATTGGGATCAAGAATATTGAATCTGGTATTTTCTTGGAATACAGGAACGTTTGGTGCTTCTAATTGATTTTAAACGATTACATAATTTTTGTAAACATTTTATCACTTGAATCAAGCTAGTAAATATTTTAAGAGATACAGGTAAAAATACCATAAATTTGGAAAAGAAAAGAAGAAAGCCTGGAATAATAAAACAATTAAGGGTTGACGTCATTTTATGCAAAGCGTTATCACGTGTATTTTTGTGCTCCAAGTTTATAAATTCATAGAGCGAGAAATACAATATTTACTAGCCTGATTCAAGCGATAAAACGTTTACAAAAAAAAATTAATAATCATTTAAAATAAATTAGAAGCTCTAAACGTTTCTGTATTTCAACAACATACCAAATTCAATATACTTGATTCCACTCAAGATTACCAGACCTGAATTCTGATTTTCCTGTACAAATATGCTGCCAAGACAATTCACCGATAAAACTTGTCCAACCACCTATAATTTGTATGTTATACTAAGGTATTTCATACGTATATTAGATAAACAACTAAAAAGGCCATTTTACCACGAACGAAGATATAAATTCATACGATCAAGTTCAGAGACAAGCTAATAATCAAATTTGCTTTAATATTGACTAGTACTCAAATTAGAAAACCTTCACACATAACGTACGTGACTTAGGTAAGCTTGATAAGATAGGCAATGTTCATACTCACATAAATAACTTTTTATTGATTATAAATTCAGCTGCCTTAATATTCTAATCAAAGTCTGTTTTTTTATATTGAAAATATAGCGTTATACATCCTTTACACTCGATCTTTTCTTCACTATTATATACAATACACTAGATAATGCATCATCTCACGAATCCACCTTGAACCCTAAGAATCTCATGTTAATAAATTTAGAAGATATAGGAAACCTTTATACAATAAGATTTAAAAATATTTTTAGTACATACAAACATAAGTTATTTGGCATTCATTTCGCAGTTGAACTGCAGTTGTGTAAGGAAATTGTTGTTACCCTTGTATTATAATGGCAACCCTTATACGAGGAAAAAAATGATAATAAAATTATTCGATCAGAGACGTTCTGTGTAAGGTATTTGCAGAACGACCTTCTCTCTCTATATTAACTATTAACGCGTTATTAACTATTTTGAAAAATTTGGTTGCCTTGCGCCTAAACAGCATAGATAATTATTATTTCTAGGAGATATCCTAGAAATAATAATTCAATTAGTTTGAATAAAGAAGTAATTTACTCATTTGTGCCAAACTAACAAACAAATTGCACAGTGATTTGATATTTCCGACAGAGGGATAGGTATTCTATCGAACTTTTCAAAAATTCTTGAGCAAAGAATATACATACATCCATGTTAAATCTAAAATATCTCCCATTCAGCAGGCTTGGTAGCTGGACGGTCGACGTTTACTAATCTGGTATACATTTCACAGGATATTTGTAACAAACTGAAAGATCGTGATCAGATGGATGTTGTCTACACCCTGCAGGGTTTGATACCATTGATCACAATATTCATGAAGAAGCTCAATAAATTTGGATTGAATGACTATTTCCTTTGTCTTATGACTTCTTATCTGCAAGGAGGAACTAATTACGTATATTATAATAGATTTAAGTCGACCGAATTTATTTCTTATACTGGTGTTTTTCAAGGCTCTAACTTGGGGCCGCTTTTCTACTTGTTATTCATTAATGATCTTGAGTCGTTGACGTGTCCTAAATCGGTTTACGTCGACGACTTAAAGATATATATGCGCATTTATGGACCAGACAATAATTCTCTTGCAGAATAACATTAATTTAATAAAGAGATGATGTCTGAAAAATAATCTAAAACAACATAACTAAGTGCTGTGTGATTCCTCGAAAAAATGAACTTTTCGGTTTTAATTATAACATTAACAACGACCCTTTACCTTCTAGTATGACGGTCAAAGATTTAGGAGTGTTACTTGCCAGTGGTCTAACTTTTATCTCACCATATTACTGATATGTGTAGATCTGCTTCCGCAACTCTTGGTTTTTTGAAGCGTAGTTCCAAATATTCTTCGAACATGGAAACGATAAAATATCTCTATTGTTCGCTAGTTCTAAGTAAACCGGAATATATATCAATAGTTTGGCATCATATAGGTATGCACTTGTCATAAGGTGCGGGTGGAAAGTGTACAGCAAGCGCGTTTTAAAGTTCCTGAGATTTATTGGAGGCTATTGGAGAATATCCATCTAGAAATGCCGATCACAATACTACAATCTACTGCGCGATCATGTTTTAGTTTTGTCAGATACTAGACGAGAAATCGCCAATGCTAACTTCTGTTAGCATGTTGTAGTGCATAATATGATTTTACTTGAGAGAATTTGCTTTATAGTGTCTCGATTTGCATCTCGAAACTCTCTGACTTTTGCTTATCCGATGTGTAGGAGTAATATTTTCCTTAAAATCCAGTTTTTCAGGTGATAAAAATCACTAGTAAATACTTTGACGACATTTTCTTGGATTCGAGGATTAATATATAATTTTTAATTTTTTTAAATTTTAATTTAATTTAATTTTGTTTCAATTTTCTTAGATTATTGTATAAGATATATTCATGTTAATTTTCTTGTTTCGTTATTCATGCATGATGTACATCTTTTGTGCCTATGGTACTGTTGCGTACTTAATAAACCATTATTATTATTATTAAAATTATTAAATTCCTATTTTCAAATTCTTTAGTTTTCTTTTTTTTATTTCTCTTCTTTTTGCAAAGAAGTTAAACAATAAAATTTGTATTTAAATAAGGCGCATATGCATGTATATATAACTCTTGTTTGTTAAATTTTCCTTGTGCAAACTTGATAATCGCGTTAAAATAAAAGTTTGCGCAGCAACTAAAAGTTTATCATGTGTAACGTAATAATTATAAGTTTGGAACTTAACGTCTCGCGAATGATATAACTTTACTAATGAACAAAATCTTATCTTGAAAATTTGGTATGAAAATATGAAAATATACGTTTAGATCTTGATACCCTTCACAATTTATTTTACTTCTATTTTACGTGAGGTACGATACTGTATAACATTTATATAATATCGCATATGCAACAGCATTATGGTATTATATACAGGGTGAGTCGTGAGGAATCGTCCAAACTCATGGAGTGTATTCTACTGGTGAAAGTAATGTAAAAAAACTCGAATGTTGTTATCCGATTTTTATTTGTTTTCGAGTTATAGCGTAATTAAAAATGTAGATTTAGTATACCATGTTTATGTATGTATTCGTAAAAACAGTGAAACCTCGGTAGCAATTCATTATAGGGAAGTCTTCATAGCTGAAGCGCTACCTGTTCGTGGTTTTCCGAACTAGCGGTAGTGACATTGAAAGCAGTCGAGAAATAGTGTAGAGTGGTTTGTATGCCTAATGCGTCTAATGTCACTACCTCTAGTTTATCGTTGATATAGTGAGGGCGCTGCCATCATAAAAAATGTTCCCTATACCTTGGAGTAAATTATAACATTGTGTTCGGGTATTGTGACATTGACTTGACGTTTGTACGACTATAGACTATAGTGTAACAAACTAAAATGCCACACACTTATTCTAATTTAGAATATGCTAATATGGTGTTTGTTTATGGATTTTATGATGGGAATGCTACAGCTGCTGCTAATGAATATCGTCAACGGTTTCCAGATCACAGACATCCTAATAAAACTGTATTTATTAGTGTATTCAACACATTGTGCGCGACCGGAAAGCTTCTCAGTGTAAACATAATATCTGAACGAGGCAGTCAACAACAATTACAAGAAGTAGAAGATATTCTGGATGTAGTAGAAGAAGACGCAGCTACCAGCTCACGGAGAATTAGTATTCAATTGGGCATTCCACAAACAAGGGTGATAAAAACACTCCACGAGCATAGCTTACGTCCGTACCATGTACAAAGAGTACAGCACCTACAACGAGATGATAATCGTAGACGTATGGAATTTTGTCGATGGATAAATGATAATCCTCGCGTATACTGTTTACGGATGAAGCGACATTCACCCGTGACGGTATTAATAATTGTCATAACCAGCATGTATGGTCAGACAAAAATCCACACACAACAGTCTAAAATAACTTTCAACATAAATTTTCGGTAAACGTGTGGTGTGGTATGATCGATGGTTTTTTAATTGGTCCTTACATTTTTGAGAATCGCCTCACGGGAGACACCTATTTACATTTTTTAGAAAATGAATTGCACGGACTGCTAGAGGATGTTCCCATAAACATCAGAATCCAAATCTTCTACCAGCACGACGGAGCGCCTGCACATTACGCTCGTGCAGTCAGGCAACATTTGGCTGAAAGGTTTCCAGGGAGTTGGATTGGACGCGGTAGTCACACTGGATGGCCTCCTAGGTCTCCAGACCTCACGCCACTCGATTATTGTTTATGGGGCTGGTTAAAAAATGAAGTGTATCAAGTAAAAGTGGACACTCGTGAATCACTAATTCAACGGATTATGAATGCTGCTGACAATATCAAACATCAACCTGACGCAATCAGGAACGCAACCAGCGCCCTTGGTAGACGATGTAAAAAATGTTTTGAAATGAATAGCGATATTTTTGAAAATATATTATAAAGAACGATAATACCAATAAAATACAAAAACTTCAACGTATGAAATTTTGTTTATTTTTAATTACCCTATAACTCGAAAACAAATAAAAATCGGATAGCAACATTTGAGTTTTTTAACATTACTTTCACCTGTAGAATACACTCCTACAGTTTGGTCGATTCTTCACGACTCACCTTGTATATATAGATTACCAATATCCTAAATAAACGAGTAAATTATTAGGCGAGGTATGTGGATGATATATTGTGTATTTGGATAGGTGCAGAAAGGCAATTAACAGAATTTTCAAAATTACTTAATTCTCAAAATCACAAGATACAGTTCACAATAGAAAAGGAAGACAATAACAAATTAAACTTTTTAAATATTACGATATACAAAAATAATGATAGATTATCATACAAAATTGATAGAAAACATTTACACACGAAAGCAAAAAAATTGCTTACAATAAAAATGTCAACATTCCTTAGTTACATACAAATAACAGAAAATAATGGATATAATCCTAAAATTATTTACAATATGCTAAAACGCAAAGAAAGAAATAATATAAGAAATTTTTTTTACCCAGAAATAAAAGAAATAGACAAACCTATATGGCATTCGATTAGATATATCCTCCGCAACTCAGATAAATTAAATAAAATATTAAGTAAATTAGACATTTACATAATATGTCGGTTAATGAAATAAAATTAAGTACAATGTTAAACAACAACAAAGATAAATGAGATAACTTCAGGTTTCCCAATAAGGAGATATGTTTTTAAATAAAATTAAATTAAATTAATTATTCAGATATTGTTACGTGTAACAAGCAAGGTATCTGAAGCATATACAACAATATTGCAATTTTTCTGTTTTATTAGCGACCCACTGGGACGAAGTTCTCAAGTGGATGCCATATATGTAGATTTTTCTAAAGCTTTCGACCGTGTCCACCAATTTTTGCTCCACAAACTCGTATTTTGTGGGTTTGATAGTAACTTTATTTTATGGATTACATCGTGTCTGTCTCTTAGATTTCACATTGTTTAAATATCATTGATAAACTCCAGACCTATAGTAGTCAGTTACTTCCGGCGTACCTCAGGGTAATCATTTACCAACAGTTCTCTTCCTATTTTTCATAAATTCCTTATACAAAAACTCCACATCTTCTAAATATATGGTGTATGCAGATTAATTTAAAATATTTATGGGGTTTCGCTTCAGAAAGATATTGATTTGCTTGCGGAATAATGTTCAGTCAACAATTTGTTGCTTAATTCAGAACAGTACACTTGAAATGATTGATCATGTTACTGACCTGGGTGTAATTTTTTGTTCTAGTCGTTTGTTTGATTGATAATGTCATAAATAAATTTATACAGATACGCGGCTTCATCAAGTATTGCTTTATAGTTTGGTCTCCTTATCATGCAACTCATATAAATCGGATCAAGCGAATACAACTCATTGTCAGTATGGTTAATTTTATTCCTTTTAAATTAATCATTGATTAATTGAAACTTATATTCTGTCATTTATATTTTGTATTCCCTTGACAAAGGCATCATTGCCGAAACATGTAGGGTTGTTTTAAATATATATACTTTGAAGTAATGAACTAGATCTTTAATCGCCGACTTATTAAGTTCACCTTATATATATATATATATATATATATATATATATATATATATATATATTATTATTAGAGAACGGACACGCTTACCACATGACGCAAAGCCCAGTGCAGTACTGACGAAAGGCTGTATTTCTAAAATATTTAATTTTATTTATATAATTGGAAAACGAACGGGTGGTGATCTATCTATCTAAAATTACGAAATACATATTTATTAATTAATTTTATTTATATAATTGGAAAACAAACGGGTGGTGATCTATAAAATTACGAAATACATATGTATTTGTTGAAAAGTTGTATTTTTAAAGTTTTTAATTTTATTTATATAATTGGAAAACATACGGGTGGTGATCTATCTATCTAAAATTCGAAATACATATTTATTAATTAATTTTATTTATATAATTTTAAAACAAACGGGTGGTGATCTATAAAATTACGAAATACATATGTATTTGTTGAAAAGTTGTAAGTGTACTATACGATACAAAAATAATTAAATCGATATATGAAGTACTTTTTCTTTTATTGAGTTTTCAAATCAGCAAGTTTCCCTGCCGCACCCTATATAAGCGGGCGTGACGTAAGCTGTCAATTGTGGAAGATGGCGGAGTTATAACCTAATTGATTTAAAAATTAATTTTCTGTATAATTTTTTTGCGTGAATTTTTCCGATATTTTAATAGTTATTCTGCTATTCGGGGCGGAGACGAATCCAACAAATCAGAGATCATTAAAATCGGTCCAGCAGTTCTTGAGATATAAATGGTGTAACTAACCCGACTTTTGTTTTATGTATTAAGATATTGTAAGCCATGAATTGGTAAAATAGCTAATTTGCAAAAAGTCTTTTAAACTTGGGATTTTAATAATTTATTTATTTTAACAAAAGAAAAAATGACGCTCCTAGATTAAATGTTCAAACGCTCATATTCATACTTTTATTGAACATTAAATGCACTAATGTACTTTTGTACTAAGTTAGCCATGGACGAACTATTAAACAACAAGGCTATGGCAAATTGTTAAATAAATGATATATATATATATATATATATATATATATATATATATATATTATTAGAGAACGGACACGCTTACCACATGACGCAAAGCCCAGTGCAGTACTGACGAAAGGCTGTATTTCTAAAATATTTAATTTTATTTATATAATTGGAAAACGAACGGGTGGTGATCTATCTATCTAAAATTACGAAATACATATTTATTAATTAATTTTATTTATATAATTGGAAAACAAACGGGTGGTGATCTATAAAATTACGAAATACATATGTATTTGTTGAAAAGTTGTATTTTTAAAGTTTTTAATTTTATTTATATAATTGGAAAACATACGGGTGGTGATCTATCTATCTAAAATTACGAAATACATATTTATTAATTAATTTTATTTATATAATTTTAAAACAAACGGGTGGTGATCTATAAAATTACGAAATACATATGTATTTGTTGAAAAGTTGTATTTTTAAAGTTTTTAATTTTATTTCTATAATTGGAACATTTTTATTTGTTCATTTTGTCGTTCAAGATGAGTAAAGGAGTATTAATATTGACTAGCAATAGTTTTTCAAGGTTTTCTTCTGTCAATTTTGTTCTCTTTGAATTAAGTACATCCTTATAAATAGAAAAAAAAAAGAATATTCTAGATCCAAATAAACGAAATTAAATAACGAAATTTTATGCACACTTATGTGAAAATAATTGGAAGTTGTTGCTTAAATGAAAAGAAAAGGAATGTACGTGCTATTTCTCTTACGAAATACGATAAACTTATTTATTTTATCTACGTACACGACACCACTGCAAAACACTATATTCTACGAATACAATAGCTGGGTTGTCCATTGTTATCGCTGCGAGACCAGGTGGCCGAGTAAGTCAAACAAATACTTCATTTAATTACGCCGAGATGTACTGAGCGACATTATACACAATTCCAATTGCCGATTGTGTTTTATGGAAATTGCATCCGTTCTCTAATTATTATATTCTACGAGTATATTCCAAGTGATCTACTATCTCTGGTTTATCGGCGAAGACCAACGACTTGCGTTCATCGTTTGTTTCCTGCAGTAACCTGATTGTGTCGCGCATTGTGTGGCATGTTGTGCTATATTGTTGAAACCCTAGCTGCTCTAAATTTTGGGGAACAAAAAAGTTAATAATCATGGACCTATAGCGCTCTCCATTCGCGAGATTTTCAAAATAAATGTGCACAATTTGCAAACATTATTCTAGTGTAAGTCTGTTCATTTTTAAATGGCAAAACGTGCTGAATAGGAATCAGTTGTCAATTGTCAAAATGGTTTGTCACTAGAAACTATTTTTCCAACATAAAAATCAAACCTCTAAAAAAAACACTCATTACAAATAAATAAAATAAATACATGTTATACGAAGAAGGCTGAGAGCATTACGAGAGACTGTAATAAGTACAAGTTTAAAAATTTCCCATTTAATTTTTAATATTGAAATTTCTTATCAAATTTATGTGTTATACTTCCGAGAGTGTTCGAAAAAGATTAAGAAAAAATAAACTCGAAGATGTGAACATTTGCATATCGCGAGTTTAACGTCGAAATTTTCGGAGTGTTATTTTATTGCACCTTTAATGGACACATTTATCATTCGTTTGAAGAATGGCTTCAGTTGTATTGCGGTTGTAAATGTTAGAATACTATTTGTTAAATATTATTTATTGTTGGCATGTACATTTCATCAAACTTAATAGTATACTAATGGAAAATATATGGAAAATAAATGATAGCTTGCATTAGAATATTGTGTACTTTAATATAACATATGATTCAAAAATTTTTTTATTAGTGGTGGCTGTGGATAACGTAACGTATATTTCAAAAATGTATGTCTTGATTTATCTGTCAAATGTGATTAATTTTAAATGCTAGAATATTGTATTAGTAAATGGAAATTCTGACATTTAAAATTAATCACATTTGACACATAAGTAAATGATATTAAGTTAAGACAACCCATATTTCAAATGTGCAAGTTTGGCAATACTTACTATGAAGACATTTTTATAGGGACTAAGAGTTAGTGACTTTAGTGATGCTTTTTTTTTTGTCAGTTTTTTCTCTTTTTTTTCCTGGTTTTTGAACCGAAATGAAACTTTCAAATGTAACTTTTATTTTAAAATTTATTATATACATTTAGAGTTATGTCGTAACCCGTTTTGGTTTTTACTATTGGGTGCAATTAAATAAATATTATTATTATTAAGACAAATGTTTTTTTTTAATATACGTAATCCGCAGCCACCACTTATAAAAAATTTATATAGTATATACAAATATACAATATATACGAGGGTCGTCCGGAAACTGATACCCATTAGCGCATGCACGTCATTTTTATAGAAGCGGGTATCTAACCCATCGTAAACTAGTTTCAGTCAGTCGTCAGTGTTGTTTTGGTGAGCGATCTGAATTAATTGTGAGCGATCTGAACTAATAACAGATTATTAGACAAGTCATTTATTTAACAATTTGCCATAGCCTTGTTGTTTAATAGTTCGTCCATGGCTAACTTAGTACAAAACGTAAAATTATTCATTAGTGCATTTAATGTTCAATAAAAGTATGAATATGAGCGTTTGAACATTTAATCTAGACAGCGTCATTTTTTTTTTTGTTAAAATAAATAAATTATTAAAATCCCAAGTTTAAGACTTTTTGGAAATTAGCTATTTTACCAATTCATGGCTTACTATATCTTAATACATAAAACAAAGTCGGGTTAGTTACACCATTTATATCTCAAGAACTGCTGGACCGATTTTAATGATCTCTGATTTGTTGGATTCGTCTCCGCCCCGAATAGCAGAATAACTATTAAAATATCGGAAAAATTCACGCAAAAAAAATTATACAGAAAATTAATTTTTAAATAAATTAGGTTATAACTCCGCCATCTTCCACAATTGACAGCTTACGCCCGCTTATATAGGGTGCGGCAGGGAAACTTGCTGATTTGAAAACTCAATAAAAGAAAAAGTACTTCATATATCGATTTAATTCTTTTTGTATCGTATAGTACACATTCTGAATTTTTGTTTTAAGTAGTTTTAAAAATGACATCGGGCAAATGGCGGCCCTCATTAGTGATACACTGATCTACCCTTGATTTGAAGTTTCGCTCCACTCTTTCGAGCATATCGACGGGAATGTTGGCGATGGCTTGGCGGATGCTGTCCTTCAGGTGTTGCAGGGTCCGGGGTTTGTCGTTGTAAACGATGGATTTAAGATATCCCTATAAAAAAAAATCGCTGGGTGCCAAATCGGGGGAGCGCGGCGGCCACGGTACGTCACCCCTCAAGGATATAAGGCGCTCGTGGAAGTGTTCCCTCAAAAGCTCCATCTTTTGTTCTCGCTGTGTGCGCTGTGGCTCCGTCCTGCTGGAACCATACGTCCCCAAGTTCCATTTCTTCAAGTTGTGGAAGAAAAAATATCTCAATCATTTCTCTGTAGCGAACTGCATTCACAGTAACAGCGCGTTCATCTTCCTCGAAAAAATGAGGCCCAATTATTGCAACTCTCGACAATGCACACCACACAGTAACACGTTCGCAATGAAGTGGCATCTCATGAAGTTCGCGGGAATTGACATCACTCCAATACCGCATGTTTTGTTTGTTAACACAGCCGGAAAGGTGAAAATGGGCCTCATCACTAAAAAACACGAGAGCGTCGTCTGGCAAGTTACTGAGCGCTTCACATGCAGTTTGGCGAGAAGCGAAATCGCGTTCACTCAACTGTTGAACCACACTTCATTTATTGAACTTAAGATAATACACAGCACATGGTACATGGCATTACCCTAAATTCCGGTGCTCCACCTAGTGGCACTACACCGGATCCTAAACTTGGTGTTTCGTAAAATATAACTAAGTAACTTATTCTAACTAATCTTAAACTAAGCTGATGCGGACCTAGTCCGCGCCCTGCTTATCTATTTACAATTGCGCTCCTAACCTGCAGAACTGTTGAACCACAGCAAGTTTGTAGGGACTGGAGTTCGTTGTGAAGAATTCGTCTCACTGTGCGATCAGAAATCCCCAGAGCAGCAGCGTGTTTACGCGCCAAACGCCGGGGAGAGAGCAAAAACGACTCCCTCACCCTTTCGACGTTTTCTGGAGTTCTGGATGTCCATTGACCTCCTGGGCCTTTTTTTGCAAACACTCCCACTTTTCCTGAATGTGTCCACCCACGAAACGATTGCCGGCCAGGAACGGGACCCGCGGGATGAATATTGAACCGAGTTCGGAAGGCACGTTGGGCGGCGACCACCGAATGACCGTTGGAAAAGTAGGCCTCGACGGCGAACGCACGCTGTTCCTTAGTCCAACGCATGACGACAACTGGCTTGTGGGGTAACAAAACTTCAGAACCCCCTCTTTCTAATGAGACCCTCCCCACCTCTTTCTGACCACGCCTCGCTCATTGGCGTCCAATTCAAATCAGCAAGTTTCCCTGACGCACCCTGTAGCTTATTTGTAATAATTGATGTCCATTGCAAATCAATGACATAAAGGTGTAAGTTTTTTTTTGTTTCATGTTGTCTGTGATTTGTTTTGAAGAAAGCATATAAAGGTTACCGGTCGATTTGTTTGTTTTGTGCGAATGTTATTAATAAATCTTATTGTGCGAGTATGATTATTAACGTAACGTGGTACTCTGCATTCATCCAAATCTATTGACTTTGTAACAAACGAAGACGAACCCATCAACTATCCAACTGAATTTTTAAACTTCTTGGATGTGCCTGGCTTACCACGGCACAATTTACAACTGAAGGTTGGCTTGGTAGTCATCATGCTTCGAAATCTAAACCAACCAAAACTATGCAATGGAACGCGTTTGGTGATGAGAAAACTCATGATCAATATGATTCACGCGACGATACTCAAAGGAAAATTCAAAGGTGAGGAAGTTCTCATTCCGAGGATTACGATGATCCCAACCGATATGCTCTTTAAACGAATTCAATTTCCGATTCGTCTTACATTCGCCATAACGATTAACAAATCACAAAGCCAATTCTTGTTTGTGTGTTTGTGGTCTAAATCTAGAAAATGCATGTTTTCCTCATGGTCAATTCTACGTGGCATGTTCACGTGTCGGCAAACCATTCGCTTTATTTGTTCTTGCTCCTAATAACAAAACGATGTTGTTGATCTCAATAACAATATGAAGTTTACTGTATCCAGAATTTAATAAGGCATTAAAAAATTTAAAAATATACAGGCTGTTCCATTTAAAATAATAAATTGGATGTCTATTTCCGGTATAAGTGGAAATGAGATAGGCAATCTGATATTATTTTTAAAATCCTTGAATCTTTTTACAAAAGTATACCCAATTTAATTTAAAATGAATGAACCGTTGCAGAGGTACTTTGGATGTTCCATACCTTTTACAAATACTGTATATGTAAGAAAATGTGAGAGCAGAAAAGTTTTATTATCAAGAAATTTATATAACATTTATCGGCTAATAATATAATAAATGAAAATGTGCTTCATAAAATAAAATGAAAGAAGTGCCTTTATAAGCACAGAAAATAATATCAAACGCAATTTTGTAAAAATGTATTTATATTTATAAGGTAAAAATACTTTGTCAAGTGATGGAAGGCTAAACAAATTCTATCGGCATTAGAAACGAGTTTTTTCATTAGATTGTAAATTACTGGAAGTGAAGAGAACTTTTAATTACTGTTTCTGAATAGGTGATGGAAGAGTGTACGAATCTTGACACCCTTAAGACTGATTAATGTGATTTCCTCCTTTATTGGAATACCTACATAATAAATCATCATCAGCATATGAAAATTAACTAGTTTATTACATTCATCAAAGGCATAATAAATTAGTTGAGCTGTGTTTACAAAAGTTTTGAACAAGGTTGTTTTTACATAAGAAAATAAGTTTAAGAACGTAATTCCGTTTATAAAATTTTATAGATAATATTTAGCTGCGATCTTAATACGTTTTCAATGCTTTCATCAACTGTCCTAAAACCCTTTAAATTGATTAAGAAAATTATTTTTAAAAAATTTCATCTGTATACAATGGAAACGTGAATCCATCACTACAATCCAGAGACTAAAAGCAATCCAGAGGGTGGAAGCACTTTGATTCTCCTGGGCTCGGCTTACCAGATTCTTACTTCAGTTTTTTAGAAGAAAGATGAGATAATTATGATAGATCATTTGAAAAAGAGTAGGAGCATTACGACGGAAGAATATTATATTGAGTTGCTAACAAAATTACATGAGGAAATTGTGCACAAACGCAGCGAAAATCTTGCCAAAAATATGCTCTTTCTGTAAGGCAACACTCCTTCTCACAAGTCATTGATTGCACTGCAAAAATTTGATGAAATTGTTTTTTAATTAGTTGACCATCCTTCTTATTCTCCACGTCAAACTATTTCTTATTCCCAGAACTCAAAAAACATTTGAAAGGTAAAGTTATTCGACAAGTGATGAAGTCATATGTGTCGTTAAGGTCTGGTTTTAGACCAAGACAAAGAACTGTTTTAAAGTGCTTCGAATTACTTTATGCACGTTCTGCTAAATGTGTAAATCTTAGAAGAGGTTATGTTGAATAAATAAAATTTTGTAGTAGTTATCAATACACCCTCGTATACATCAATATACGACGGCAGTCTGAAATGTTTTGGCTTACCTTAGAAACAAGTATTTTTCCGGACAAATGTAGTTTTACTTTAAACATAATCTCCTTTTAAGTTCGTACACTCTTCCTGGCAAGGCTCTAATTTCTTAAACCCTTCCGAATAGGCGTTTACGTATGCGATGATTTCGACGTTCGATGAAAATCTCTGTCCTCGCAAGTAAAACTTTAAACTTAGGAAACAGGAAAAAGTCGCTGGGGCCTAGTGAATACGATGGGTAGTAAATCAATTCGAAGTGTAATTCGTGAATTTTAGCCACGGCGACCGCCGAAGTGTGAGCAGGTGCGTTGTCTTAATGGAACAGCACTTCCTTCTTCAAATGCGGCTGATTTTTGTAATTTCTGCCATCAGCTTATCAAGTAATGATGCGTGGTTTACTCCCGATATTATTTAACCTTTTTTTTAAGATAGTGGACGAACACAATTCTAGAAAGCAGTCGCCATCACCTTCCCGGCCAATGAAACCTTCACCTTTTTCAAAGCAAGTTCACTCTTTGCAACCCACTGTTTTGACCGTTCTCTCATCACAGGAATCTAGTGGTAGATCCAAGATTCATCTACAGTTATGAATCGACGCAAAAAACCTGACTCGTTTCGCTTAAACCGCTCCAACAGGGTTTTGGAAATGTTAATTCGAATGTGGTTTTGGCTCAAAGCGAGCAAGTACGGTACCCAATGCGTGAATAGCTTTCCCATGTGCAATCCGTAATTCTTCAATCAATATATAGCAAACGCGTTCCTTCGATGTGTGCATAGCCTCTTCTATCTCTCTAACCTTGATTTGACGATCGTCTGGTGAACATTTTCGATGTTATCGCTGATGGTCGCAGTTTTTAGCCATCTCGAAGGCTCATCATCAGCCATGCTGGTACGACCACGATTAAATACAGCTGCCTATCTTTTCAGGATAGCAAATGATAGGACAGAATCCTCGTAAACAGCGTCCAACTCGATTTTAATTTGCACAGTCGTATGCCTTTCAAATACAAGAATTTAATAACGACACGATATTCGAATTTTGTTCATTTTTACAAAAGACCTGACATCGACTGACAAACGACTGTCAAGAAACAACTGAACATCCAAATTGGTTGAAATTTTCACAGGAATCTTCCAAATGGAATATGATATCAGTCACAGGTTTTATCCGTAGAGTGTATGGTAAAATTCTAAAACAGAAGATAGAAAGTGAGTATAATAGTCTGGAAGCCGAAGAACAAGCTGGCTTCAGAGCAGGTAGATCAACATCGGACAATCTCTTCTGTGTTACCCAACTTATCGAGAAAAGATTACCAATGAATCTGGAAATACATGTACACTATGTAGATCTTAAAAAAGCTTACGACGGCGTTCCTCAGATAAGACTTTGGGAAGCGCTGAGAAATACGAATATCGACAATAACTTGATCAGAGCAGTTAAAAACTTTTATAAAAATGCCCAAGCCAGAGTAAAGATAAAAGAGAAAGCAACCAACGCATTTAATATAACCAAAGGGCTCAAGCAGGGATGCTGTCTCTCGCCAACATTATTTAAAATATATTTAGAAGACGCCTTAAGAACTTGGAAATGAAAGTGCGAAAGTATGGGTATCCTGTTGGCAGAAAGAAATATATACGCTATGTTTCGCAGATGATCAAGTATTGTTAGCTCAAGATATAGACGACATAGAGTATATGACGCGCAAATTGATCGAAAAATATCGTAAATGGGGTCTAGAAGTGAACACACAAAAAACAGAATATATGTACATAGGTGGCGTACAAAAAGTCCTTATCCTAAATGATGGACAAAAGATTAAACATTGCGACACTTACAAATATCTGGTACTGCATGTGTCACAGGATGGTACCTTGGATACAGCCCTACGATATAGGAACAATGAGGCTAAAAGAGCCATAAGCCATTTAAATAGTATTCTCTGAGATGAAAAGATCTCCAAAAAAATAAGATCCTAATATATAATACAATTGTCAAGACCATAGCAACTTATAGCTCTGAAGTCTGGTCACTTAAATATAGAGCAGTAAAAGCGTTGTTGGTAACAGAAATGGACTTCTGGAGAAGAGCTGCAGGTAAATCTAGAAAGGACAGAGTACGAAATGAGAGAATAAGAGAAATTATCGGAGTCAAGCATAGTAGATGACATCAAAACGAAACAACTTCAATGGTATGGACACGTGCAACGGATGACAGGTGAACGGCTGCCCAAGCTAGTGATGGAATGGACTCCACAAGGAAAGCACAGGAGAGGGAGGCCTAGAAGAACTTGGAGGGAAGGAATCGACCAGGAGATAGAAGTGAGAGGTTTAGAAAACAACTTATGGGAAGAGAGGGACCAATGGAAATTGGGCATTGAAAGACGGCGAAAAACGTTTTAAACCAATACATATATATATATATATATATATATATATATATATATAGTAAACCTAATCAGTAGGCGATTAAAGGTCTGTATATTACTTCAAAATATATATATTTAGAGAACTCTACATGTTTCGGCGGTACGCCTTTATCAAGAGTATACAAAATATAAATGACAGAATATTCTGTCATTTATATTTTGTATACTCTTGATAAAGGCGTACCGCCTAAACATGTAGAGTTCTTTAAATACATATATTTTGAAGTAATATACAGACCTTTAATCGCCTACTGATTAGGTTTACCATATCATACCAAGGTCACGAAGTTATTATATTTATATATATATATATATATATATATATATATATATATATAAAAAGCGTTCAAATAAATTTTACCTCTAGTAGTCCATGACAATAAAAATGTTTGTCGTAACTTGTACTATTTACATTTGCATCAGTTGTCAATTTGACAGACTATTTATTCTGATGTATACTTAGTTGGAGCTTTTTGAAATTGCTTTGTAATTTAAAATTGATTTAAAATGGTTTTCACTGTTCAACACAAATCATTCATGGTTGAATCTTATTTTTGGAACGGACGTAATATTAACGGACAATGGCACTATTTTCTTGAAGAATGCTTAGAGGAATTTAGAAATATGTTTCCAAACTTCGTCTTTGATTTTGATAGTTTTTGGTACACAGTTAAGAGCTAGTTGACGATGTAACGCAAATTATGAATGATACACCAGGAACATCCATACGAGTATTCTCTCCACGAGTGCGTGTTTCAATTGGCACTTGTCATACAATTTTGAAAAAAGACTTACATTTATTTCCATATCGCATGGCCTATTATCAAGAAATCAAAGAAATTGACTATCCTAGAAGAACAACATTTTGTCAGTGGTTCTTAAATAATTTTGATAATGACATTCTTGACAAAATTTTTCTCAGATGAATCATGGTTTTATCTGAATGGATATGTTAACTCACAAAATATAAGGATGTGAAATACTAAGAAACCGCATGACTGTTATGTTGTTCATCCACAGAAAATTGGTGTATGGTGTGCGATTAGTCGAAGAAAAATCATTGGCCGTACTTTCTTTAAAGGAGAAAGGTATCGACAAGAAATTATGACATTTATTGAACAGCTTAATGAAGAAGAAATAAATCAGGGTTACTTTCAACAATACGGAGCTAGAGTGCACACAGCTTGTGAAACAATTAATATGATACGTAAATTTATCAAAATCGGTTGATAAGTTTAAACATCGAACATGAATTTCCAACAAGATCTTGTGATGTTAACCCCTGTGATTTTTTTCTGTGGCCTTTTTAAAGAACTCAATTTTTTGGGTACAGATACCTGATCTTGCAGACCTTCAGATCAGAATTGCTGAAATAATTAACGAAATCGACGATATGCTACTACAAAACGTTTTCTCCTTCATTAGAAGAAGATGTTAGAAATGTCTCGAACAAGGTGGTGGCCACTTTCAACAATTTTTATAAAATGTTACTTGTTTGTTGCAAATAAACGTATCTCATTTAGTTAAATATTTTAATTTTATTATTTTGACATTTATCATGTCATTCAAATAGTTCATAACCAACAAAATTCATATTAAGAACTTAAGTAAAAAGCTAAGATATACGTATAATTTCCATGGGCAACTTCGAGGTAAAATTTAGTTGAACGCTCGTTATATATATATATATATATATATATTTATATATATATATATCTTTCAAACCATATTCGATTATAGTACCAAAATAGTTTTGACGATTAGCACCAACTTCATGTTGGGGCTCAAAACTATTTAGACTACCCTGGTATATCTAGGAAAATGCAAGAGCACGAGAGTTTTATTACGGAGAAATTTATGAAGGAACATTTTCCACCTAATATTATAACAAATGAAAGCTATTTTTTGAAACTACAAGAAGTTCACGACAAATTAAAATATTCTTTATAAAACAAAAGCAAGTAAATGCGTTACAGAGGGAAAATAATATCAAACATAATTTTGGAAAAATATATTTAAATTTATAACTTAAAAGTACATTGCCAAGTGATCTTCCAATGATAAAGAGTTTACAAATTACTTTTTTTATTTTGCGTTCGAAATGAACTCATTATGAAACCCAAAACAGTATCGAAATGAGCTTCATTTCGATACGCTTTTTTTCATTTTTCAATGTTGGCGTTGTTCGAATACAGAAATAAATATCATCGCTGTCATTTGATTTTAAGAATTTATGTACATTTGACAGATATGATATATGTCCGTATTTTACACAAACAACGTATGTTGTATACAATTGACAACAACATATATATGTTTCTATGTCACTCATGTTTATATTTTTAAATGAAATATCAAGTAATGTTGATGAAAATTAATAAATAATATGTAATATAATATACTTCGCGGATAGCAAGATTTAAATTTGAAAATGTCAAGTATCAATGTGACCAACTGCATGCCTTATATAAAAATTAAACTCTGAACTTTCAAATTAAATAATTCCAATTTAAGCAATTTATTAATGTAAAAAACGCAAAATAGAAAAAATAGTATAAGAAACTCGTTTCATAAGGCCTTTTGCCGCACTCGCTCTCAAACTGATCTCGTGCCGCAAAATGGTGCCTTATGAAACTTGTTTTTTAATATACAATATGATCATTTATATTTACCCTCTAGCAAGCCATGAAATTATTTCTTGAAAATATCGTGTTGGTAGTGACAAATAAAATACATCTGTCAGTATGTGTATGTTCTGATAAATAAAACTCATCTGTCATTAATGTATTTATTAATTGACACTTAAAAATGTTTACAATAAATCATAAAATTTTTCTGATCGAATCATACTTTAGGAATGGTGTAAAATTAGAAAATGGAGAATGGTCGTACTCCTTGCAGCCTTGTATAGAAGAATTTCGGGCAGAATTTCCAAATTTTCCAACAACATATGACAGTTTGCGGCAATTAATTCAAAAGTCAGTGGTTAAATTCCATGAAACAGGGTCTGTGTCTCGAAAACCAGGTGCTGGTAGACCACTAAAGCGGACAGTTGAAAATATAGCAGATGTTGAGGGACGAATAAATCAATCACCTAAAAAATCGATTCGTAAGCTTTCACAACAAACACAACTGCCATATGGGACCTGCCAGAGAATCCTTAAAAAAGACTTACAAAAATTTCCATACAAATTCCATTGCGTGCAAGAGCTTTTACCAATCGATCATGTAACCAGAGTTAATTACTGTCAGTGGTTCTTAGGTACGATTAATAACGATGACGTTCTTGACAAATCCTTCTGGTCCGATGAAGCATGGTTTCATGTATCAGGATATATAAATAAACAAACAATGCGCATCTGGTCTAGTGAAAATCCACATGAAATTCTTGAAACACCCTTGCATTCACAAAAAATAGGCGTTTGGCTTGCTGTTTCTCGTAGACGGATTATTGGTCCAATATTCTTTAATAATACGATAAATGCAGAACGATATGGTAATAATTTATTGCTACCATTTGTAAATCAATTACATGATGATGAGCTCCGCGAGGGATATTTCCAGCAAGATAATGCAACAGCCCATAAGACAAGAGAAACGATGGAATTATTGCATGAATTCTTTGATAATCGAAAAGTAGACTTTCCACCACGATCTCCGGATTTAACAATTATGGACTATTTCATTTATCCACATCTAAAAAATAGAGTATTTACGAATCGTCCACATACAATTGAAGAACTTACTAATGCTATCCGAAATGTCTGTGAGGAAATTACACCACATAATTTAAGGAATGCCTTCAATAATATGAGACGAAGAGTTGCGCTATGCATATAAAATGAAGGAGCTCACTTTGAACATTTATTGTAGCTGTTTTTATTATTAAACTTTTTATTTTTACAACTGAAACGTTTGTATGTAATTATATGTCAAAATGACAAAACCTAATATGTCATCAGTATCAAATAACCTATATCACACACACGCTGCAAAATAAGTTAACTTAAATTATGGTACCAACTTAAGTTTAAAATAGAAAAATGTCATTGCCTTCTAGAGGGTAGAAATATATGATCATATGGTACTATTTTGAATATATTGGAACTTACCGAGAGTGAAGGGAACTTTTAACTATTATTTCTGAATAGGTTATCGAATCGTGTACGAATCTTGACACCCTTTAGACTAATTAATGTAATTTCCTCCATTAATGTAACACATTAGAATTAATGCAGCATAGGAAATTTTATTAGTTTATTTAATTCTTAAAAGCATAATCATTTATCGATTGACGAAAGAGATACTTGTTGAAACTTCATTATAGCCTTAAGAAAATAAGTAATAATTTCATCATTTCCAATATATATTGTAAACCACTACAATATCTATTCCCCATACAATTGCTTTTATGAGGTGAATGAAAACTAGTAGCTAGTAGCTTTCATTTATTACTTATTTCCTAACGTCATAATCAATTAATTGAGCTGCGATTACAAAAGTTTCGATGGGACTGTTTCTACATGAAATGATAAGTTAAAGAACGTAACCCAGTTACACACGTAACACACTAGCGTTCAAAGTAATTACTTTTAATACGCTGCTAAATAATATTACATTTTTACGAGAGCGGATTGATATACAGGATTAGGCAAATATATGGATCCATTCCAATATCTTTGATATGGCTACTTAGATTTTAATAAGACTTTCCACAATTAATTAAATGCAAATCATGGATTCGATTGGTATATTTATATCCGAGTCAGACTTCCAGTTTAGCTGGAAACAATGCTTACTTTTTTATTTTAAATGAAACACCGTGTATATTTTTACAAATGTCAATAGAGCTGTGCTCTGGGAGTTCAGCAATAATAAAGTTTGGCACCCTTTTGTTCAACAAAGACAAAGATATTTACTTAAAACTGATATTTTAATGTCATGTTTATGTTTACTAAGTCATGGATTTAAAATTCAGTACTTAAACTATCAGACTTAACTTTACAAACGTTAAAATATTAATAACGGTTCAATTAACTGAAAAAGAACGTATTGAAATTCTGATGATGATTAGTTTTGGTAACCGCGTCAAAACTCATGAAGAAGTATGCGATTTGCATCAAGATTGACATCCAATATCGTTGGTAAAACTTTGAGAAGGTATATCATGACCGGAAATGTTAGAAATTTATCGAAAATTCGACGACCAAAAGTCGCAACTAATGAAGTTATCGCTCAAGATATTGCTTTAACATTAGAAGAATTACTACAGACTTCTACTACATCCCTCGCACTAAACAATGATACAAGTTGCCGATCAGTAGCCAGAATGTTGAAGGAAGAAAAGTGTTCAAGAGCTATTGGACGGGAATTATGATCGTGGAATTGAATTTTACGAAAGAGTGGTGGAGATGTGCAAAAATGACCAATATTTTACATACAATTTGCTGTTTTCCGACGAGGCTACGTTTTATTTGAATGGTACCGTTAATCGCCATAAGTCTCAATATTGAGCAATAAGTAACCCTCATTGGATGCTAGAAACGCATACACAACATCCGCAAAAATTAAACATTTGGGCGGGTATTTTCAGGAACCGTATTATTGGTCCTTTTTTCATTCATGGTACACTAACTGGACAGAGATATTTAGATCTTTTACGTGATCAAGTTGTTCCTAATATTGAGGAAGATGGGAATTACCTATAAGTATTTGGTTCCAAAAATATGGAGCACCCCCTCACAATGCCCTTAATGTTAGAAGTTTTTTAAACGAAACATTCCCAAATCGGTGAATTGGCTATAGAGGATACATTCTCCAGATTTAAATACCCTAGATTTTTTCCTTTGGGGCCATTAAAAATATGTGGTTTATACTAGACGACCGCATAATTTGGACGAGTTACGACAGAGAATAATTGAGGAAACTCTATTAATTCGTGAGGAGGCTTTGGCAAATGTCATTCAAGAATTTGTTCACAGACTTGCATAATGTCAAGAAGTGAACAGTCATCATTTCAAAAACTTTCTTAACTGATATTGATTTTGTTTATAGTTTTTGTTTATTTTTCTTGTTCTCAATAAAATTTGCATTATTAGATTTAATTAAATACCTCTGTCGTTGTTGAATAAAAGGGTGACAAACCTTATTGTTGTTGAGCTCCCAAAGCAGAACTTTATTGAAATTTGTAAAAATGTACAGGGTGTTTCATTTAAAATAAAAAAGTTAACACCATTTCCGGCTAAACCGGAAGTCTGATTCGGATATAAATATATAGCAAGCGCCAATTAAGTTGGCGCGAGGAGGGGGTGCGCAGAAGCCGTTTTTAAAAACGTCCACCCCCACTACTCAAGTAATTGTCAGAATACATTTGTCATTGACGTTTGACGGAACATAATGTCTTTGCTAGGGGATCATAAAGTGATACACGCTCATAGGTTAGAATTATCTGACATTTGATGTAAAACCAAATACAAATCTCCCCACTACTTCTAATCCTGCGCGAATTTACCCCTCCTCGCGCCAACTTAATTGGCGTTTGTTATACTCGTCGAATCCTCGATTTGCATGTAATTAATTGTGGAAAGTGTTATTAAAATCTAAGTAGCCATATCAAAGAAATTCGAATGAATTCACACATTTGCCTAACCCTGTATAATGTTTCCAACAACGCCATTGTATGAATAGTAGGATTAGAAAGTTCTAACTTGCAAAGTATCTCGTCTTAGCATGCAAAATTTCATTTTACTGTGTACCATCGTTGAGTGACAGTGTGTCATTTATCTTGAGTTCGATTTCTGAGACGTGTACTAAGCAACGATTATCTCTGCTAGGTTGTGTACCCATGGACATTTACAGGCGTTTGAAATCTGTTTGTGACAACGATTGTATAGATGTAAAGAATGTTCGCCATTGGATTCGATGTCCAAAACTCTGTCATAAAAGCAAAACGAAGAAATAAAAGTATCCAGTATTAGTGATGCATGACGAATCAAAGGCAAGTGAATGCACTGATTCAAGATATTTGTGCCGAATTATGCAAAAACAAAATTCCTCAGCAATTCGCATTAGTTAAGAAAGAGTCCAATACATTGTTCAGACGTTGAATTACAGAATAATTTGCGCCAAATAGGTCCCTTAACAATTAATGGATATCATGAATGAACCAAAAAAAAGTTTGTCAAGAATTTCTTAACCAGCATCGACATGAAGGAGATGATTTTTTATGAGCATCACCACCGAGTACAAATCTTGGGTTCATCATTATGTTCTCAAGAACATGTACGAAAATTCAAAAGAGTTCCATCAGCGCAGAAGGTCATACTCACCATTTTCTGGGATGCAAAGGAAGTCATACCGAATATCAACCTGTCGGAGGGATCAACGATTAATTCACTAAGATACTGCACAGCTTTGCGATTACTAAAGAATCGTATTCGTAGAGAGGCCGAAAAGAACGATTTCTTTCTTGCAACAGGACCACGCCCGACCGCATTGTAGCAATGAAACCATGAACACAGTGGCGAACCTGAAATTCATGTTTCGCCCTTTCCGTACTGCCCTGATTTGGCAAGTTCAGAATTTCTGGTTGTTCCAAAATTTGAAGAAGGTGTTGAAAAATACGGAATGAAGAAATGGATTCAGCGTTTTGAGCAATGCGTTGCACTAAATGGTGATTATGTGGAAGAATAATTATATGCATTGGTAGTCCAATAAATTTTGTTTATTTTGATACTGGTTTCGTTATTTTGTCTTTTCTTAGTATTATTTTATAGAGTTGGAGACCCTATATTTCAAACCGTCCTCGTAAATTAGTCTTGTCAAAATGCGAGTCTCTAACGGTGCCCACTTGTATTTCAGTTTTCGATTTTTTGTAATTTGCAGACAAATATATTGCAAATATTACTGAAAAAATTAAGATCTTGAACAAAAATTCGGACTAAGTAATATGGACATTATACGACTCTGTACCAAGACTAACGAGCGTGCCTTATCTCAATGAAGAGATAGACGAATAGAGAGCATTAGTTTGTAAAATTACTTGCGAAATGTTTTCATATTACTAATTTAGTCGTATTGTAACTCTTGTTTGGAATTGTAATTCAAACCTAAAACTCTACTAGTAAATATAATATCCTAACGCTATAGGTTTCTTACAGCTTTTTCTTTTAATACGTATACATTTTTGTGACACATTTTCTTTAATACAGTTATTTTTATAGAAACAATCAAATGAAAATCTTTCGTACTTACCAGCAGCCATGTTTCGCCCAATAATCCTATTATGTGACACAATAAAATGCTCCTTTTACGACTGATAGTGTATATAAGTAAAACAATAAACATAAAATCATATTATTTATACTTTGGATTTTATTTGTCTGGATTTCAAACTGTGATATTTAATAACTGAATACATTTCACGTGTTTTTGTCATTTTGCCATTACAATTTCCACATAAAGGTATTCCGAACTGCGGTGATAGTAAAACAGATTTTATTATAATATGGACGGTCCAAAAATGATACTGCGGTTCCTATCTAATTATTCGTACATGTTACATTTTCGTATTACTTCGTTTACACTCCAACCATAAAATTTTAATTTCATTTTGACATTTCATGTCTTTCTAGCTTATAAAATGAAATCGTTCATATAAATGCGAAGTGCCATTTATTTACAATAGCAAAGATATTCGAAATGTTTTTCGTGTATGATCATAATGCAATATTGATTTTAAAATATATTTCTACAAGGACTTACCAATTCTGTAAGTTAACGCACAAAATTATTGGGGCACCCTCATAATATCATAGTATTAGCAGAAATATTTAAAAATATCAACAAAAATGTGAAAATATATATTGATAGCAAAAAATATTTAAAATGTTTAAATTTTTGTTTCGTCTCGTTCGCATATTCGAGGAATTCTGGGTAGTTTAGCCAATTTTTCCGGTGATAGTTGTGTTCATGGCTATTTTAGCTTACTCCGTACGAGGTGTAGCAATTAAGTTCCGGGAATTTGTCAATAAAACACAAGTAAATTAAGTTACGAGCAAAATTTTATTATCGACCTTCGCTATAGTCTCCCTCTAACTTAACTAAACGATTGCAACGTTGCTCCCACGATTGGAAGCATCCTTGGTAATTCTCCAAAGTTAACCCGTTCAGCACCGCGGTTACAGCTTCGTTCACCTATTGTTCGCCGCCATGATGAGTTGCCTTGAGGTGCGACTTCATCTTGAAGAATAAGAAAAGTTGCAGGGGGGCGATATCGGGCCTATAGGGTGCGGCAACGTTGGAATGACTTTTTTCTACAATGAACGAGGAATGGCCCGGCGCGTTGTCGTGGTGCAAGATCCAGCCGTTCGCAGCGAGTTCGATGAATGATGCCGCGGATATCGAAAAAAACGATCAGCATTGCCTTTAGTCACGACTTGGGCATCCTCGCCCAACCCAACCCACCCTTTGCCACCCGCTGCTAACTTTGTATACGGGTACTCAAATGTCCAGGTCTCATCTCCAGTGACTACTCGACTCATCCAAGCTCTGCCGTCGCTCTGAATGCGGGACAACAAATCCTCGCAGATCGATTTTCGCATGTTTCTGTTGATGGGGTGAAGTTTTAGCACCATCTTTACGCAAATCTATCGCATATTCACATTCTCGTGTAACATCTTGTGAACGGTTTCTTTGTTGATGTGATCAACGCGAGCAGACGATCGGTACGAAATTTGACGGGACCCATTCATCCACAGCGCATTTTAGATATGCACTCGTCTCCGTACACCGCCTTCAATTTGATTGAATGATTTCCGAGGGTTTTTTCGCCAGATTTCACTAAAAATTGCATCACAACACGTTGCTTGTAATGTGAGTCTCTCATTTACACGACGCCACTAAAAAGGTTACTTTCTAAAAACACACTCAAACCAATCCAAATGTGCTATGGACTTCAAACTTCGACTGGAACTAAAGGAGGGCCACCTCTTTCAAGACATATGTTTACGAATGATGCAGTGTTGCGAGTTCCCGAGTTATAACTAAATTCCCGAAACGTAATTGCCGCACCTCGTATGTCAGCAGCACATGTTAATATTGATTTCCGCACCTTTCAATTGAGTTTTTCCCACAGATTGGATTTAAAACGGGGCTCTAGGGAGGCCATTCAATTGTCATCTTCTTCCAGTTGCTTTAAATATTCTCAAACAATTTTGGAAAAATGATTCGGGTCATTATCTTACTAGAATACAAAATTTTGACTCTAATTCTGGTTCCACAAGGTATCGCGTCGACGCTTATACTGTCCCTTCTTTAAAATTCCGTCGATTTTAGACATGTCACCAACGAGTGCACCACCAAAACGTCCCGAAATTATCTTACGAAGACCCATTTCGAGAATCTCAAATTTAGATTAATCAGTCTACAGCACCCTATTCCAGGCTTCTATTGCCCAGTATTGATATTCACGAGCCCAATTTAATCGTTTCCTTTTGTTTTGTAAACGAAGCAGCGGCTTTTTCATCGGTATTCATCCATGAAAACAAGCTTTCCGTAAGCGACCTTAGGAACGCTTACTGGATTCTGACGAATTGTATTTATTTCGTCTGCTGTTTCTGTTACCGTTTTTCGTCTGCTTCGTTTGCTGGTAACTACTATACAAGATCTTCAGTAGATGTCGCTTTTGGTCCCACTCCTTTTTTTTTGAAAAAACTGCCGCTTTCACGATATTTTCTTCATAACATTATGAAATGACCATTACCTAGGCTCTTAGAATTTATGAACCCGGAAATTTTATCTTTCTTCGAAATAATACAAATAGTGCGAATAAACAAGGGTGCCCAAATACTTTTGTGCGGTAGTGTATATGTAATGTAAAAATAGGTCAGAAAACGTAATAATCTAAGGCTTTTGAAAGCAAATGTGTGATAAATCTTTGAAATTAGCTCATATTGGCAAATTCGAAAACTAAAAACAGCTGTCTTGTTTATAAACCATGCCCAAGACGCCCAAGACAGAACTGGCAGAATAATGCAATAACTAACAAATGAATTAAACACAGAAAATAAAATAGACGCTGCTAATTTATTATGATGTTGAAGTGATTTACTTGAATGGCACAAAAATATCAGTTCGAAAGTTTACTATCTAAAGCATATACCTATATGCAAGTAAATTTAAATTAAGACATGACGACTGTAATTGAGAAAATCAATAAGTTTTGGATTCCAGCCAGCAACTACTACAATGTTTTTTAAAAGAATTACATTATAAGTAAGATATATTTCTGAAAAGATATTCAATACACCCGATTATTATTTAATTATTACTTGCTTTAGTTGGATTAATTAGTTATTATCTATTACCAACCAATATGCTCAATAAGATAACTGTGCAAAACGTTTACAGAAAATCTTCAAATCGAAATACGTATCGAGGAACACAAAACTGATAATATACAAGTCAATATTAAGACCAGCACTGTTTTGTTGATGTGAAATCTGGGTTCTGAATCGAAAAAGTCTAGAAAAGATAAGCGTCTGCAGTCTTAGATACGAAAATATTGAGGAAGATTTCTGAACGGAAAAGGTCGGAGAACAGAAACGAAGAAAGAAAAATCATTAAGAGAATATATTAAAAATTGCAATGGTTGAGACATCTTCAACTGGGAATAAGTAATAAGAAATATGTTAAGAATATAATATGAAAGATACCAAAAGAGGGGAAAAAAAGGGAAGGCCCAGGTAAAATAATGAGAGATTTAAAAGAGAAGTAAATTTGAAATAGGAGAGAGTTTGTTAAGAAGAGAAGAAGATGGTGGGAGATTATACAGCTCAAGACCTAAATAGTCTATTTAGGCTATTTATAGATTGGCTTAATGATCAATAGCTTTTGTATATTAGCAAGAAATATTGGATTGCGTATTGCAGAAAAGATAAAAACTTTCGTTGAAGATTACAGCAAACCGGAAATATCCATTCCTGCACCTATCCTTGAAAATATCGATGTTAGCTTGTGACATGGTTTTATCAAATTGTTGAACTGTAACAAATGTATAAAATATATAAGATTATCAATTTTTTCTTCAGTCTTTCATTTTCATATTGCTTTAATTCACTTAGTTAAATTACAAGAACTTTTTCCTTTTCATAAAACATTTTCAGATCAACCTATTTTAACTATTAACATTGAACTATGGAGGTATTTTTAATAATATGAAATATTAAAAATCTGGTGTGAAGAACACAAATACAGGTTCACTATTAATATTTTTTGTGAACGTGTCCATCTTTGGAAGGCCGTCGTTGGTTCGCAGTGGTTATGTGGACAGAGCGAGATACTTCGGCTGTCTGACAACAGGCAGCGCTGAATTTACTTCTACGCTCGGTCTGGATAATTTCTGTGATATGGCGATGTGGTTCTTTTTTGTGAATGTGTCTGAAGATATCCTTTCTCCAGCAGGGGCGTACCGATGAGCCTGTAGAAAGACGTAATACGTATCTGCGTCTCTGGGAAGGGATATGTTCGGACACGTTCACAAAAAATATTAATAGTGAACCTGTATTTGTGTTCTTGACACCAGATTTTTAATAATATTTTATATTATTAAAAATACCTTTGTATTATACAAAATATTATACATTATACAATTATTCTGATACATTGAACTATGGAATTATTTTTTTTAGGCCATAAACCAGTAAAATTGCAAGAAAAATATACCCTATCTTCTGTTTAAAATGTTCTTAGCTGTTAATAAAGTGACTTATTAATAGTATAATTTTTCCGAAATACACTCACGGACAAAACTATCGAATACTTTTTGTTTTCACTACTGCTTAAATGTATCTTCAAATTTTTTCAAATGTTATTCATCTAGTAAACAGATATGATCACGCATTTTATCGTAAGAATTCTTACATAATTTTAAAATTAAGTAAGTGATAGTGATTCGCATTAACATTGCCTCTATTGAAAACAACATGCCCCCAGTTAGACGCTGCAGTGCAACTGAAGAACCACAAATTGTAACTCTAGAATATAAACAATAAAATACCACAAGACGTCTTAAAAAAAATCAATCTGTAGTCTCGAATATTTTAAGAAGATATCAAGAGACTGAGAATTTGGTACGTAGACACGGTCAAGAGTGCAAAAGGTGTACAACAGCAATTAACCATTTTTTTGATACTTATTTGTACATGAAATCGCACATTGACAACTACGTATCTCAAAAATGAGCAACTAAATGCACGACAAATTAATGTTTGCGCAAAAACAATGAGACGAAGATTAAAAAAGGCTGGTTTAAAGCCAAGACAAAGCTCCACGTCTTCTCCAAAATCACAAAACTTGTCGATTAGAGTTAAAATTTGCACTATAAAAATATTATGTTTGCAGATGGACAAAATCGTGTCTACAGAATCTTAGTGTAACAGTACATCAGCTACAATCTCATATATAGTGTCAAATTTGGAGGTAGCGGTGTAAGGCTTTGAGGAAGTATTAGTTGGGAGAAATTCACTGAGATTGGACGAATGACTAGTGAATCCTTTGAGACTATGTTTTGACAAAGTCTGAAAGGATCCTTTGAGACAATGCTTTGACATACGTCAGCTATATTGGATATGGAAGATTCGTATTAATGCATGATTAACGCTCGACCACATGCCGTTGGCATAGTAACTAATTACCTCAATACATTTTAGGTTCAAGGATTAGATTGGCTACCATATCCTGTACCAAGTAAAATAGAAGAACTTAGGTTTGCAGTACAACATAAATGGAACGCAATACCTAAAGAATATATTCAAACTCTACTTAGTAACATGCCAAGAAAAATGCATGCAGTAATTAGAGCACGAGGAAGATATACTCGTTTACTAACCATGATCTTATTATAATCAAATGACTAAGATTTGCTATTCCAATAATATTTAAGTCAAAAATAAATATTCTTAATATTTCCCCTTTAAGATCTGGTAGCGTCCCCGGTAATTTTTAATGCGCTGATTACGAGAAAAATAGTCAAAAAAATCCATCACGTCAGAATATTTTTTATTTAACATTTTAGATTTTGTTTCAAATTTCCCAGAGGGAAAATGAATAAAACTTTTTTTAAACGAGTTTACTAATTGTCAATGCATTTAGTGACTCTATTAGGGTAATAAATTAAATTCCGATTCATAATTTTTTAAATATTACATAATTAGTGTAAGGAATATGTCTTTATTACAATGAAAATGGGTGATTTTAGCCTCATTAACTAATGAAGCTAAAAGTTTAAATTTTTTAATGAAATGTGAATATATCGAAAGTTTTTAAGGTAGAAAATAGCAGGACAAGAAATTGTGAATTAATTTTTTTTTTGTGAAAGTAATAAGCACTTGAAATTATCTCCTTTATACATTAATCTGGGTATGGTGAAACAATTTGTGAAGGCTTTAAATAAAGAGGGAGAAGGTTTCAAATATCTGCATACAATTTTCCCATCATTGTCAGACGTTGAACTGAAAGAAGGAATTTTTGATATAAGAAAATTAATGAAGGATGAAAAATCTATGAAAAACTCAGCTAAATTGAGTTAGAAGCATGGAAATCTTTCAAGGAGGTGGTGTAAAATTTCTTAGAGAACAATAAATATCCTGATTATAAAGAAATAGTGGCCAATATGATTGCAAATTTTGGCTCAATGAGCATTAAACTTAATTTCCTGAATTCGTTTATTGACTCCTTTCCGGAAAATTTAAGGGCCGTTATCGAAGAGAAAGATAAAAGACTTGTCCAATATTAAAAAGATATGGAAAAGAGGTATCAGGTAAGGGTAAATACAAACATGTCAGTGAGCTGCTGAGGCAAGATGAACCGGACCGTAATTTAAGTGAAAATCTCAAAATAGAAGCTTCACCAAGATAAGTGTGTACACGCCAGAAACAAGAAATCTTTTAACAAATTTCAATAGTTTTTCAATTCTTTAATTAAGTACTTTTTTAATATATTTCTTTTCTAGTAAAGGTGTTTTTTTGCAATTTTCTTCCTATGTCTATTCTGGAAAATCTGGCAATTGAAAAAAACTGTCTACATATTCGTAATCAGCGCATCAAAATAGGTACTTCAGAATCAGTCACCAAATTCAAAAGGACACGTCGTGACTCCATATTTGCAAGCCTTTGTTAATTTTCACGATTTTTTTCTCATTAAATTGTTCACTTAAAATTTTAGAAATATTTTTTTCTTTTTAGGACAAGGTGATTAAGTGACTTGATTCATTAGAATTAATTTTTTTAAAAAGTAGTTATAAAAAATTGAAAATGTTCTATAGTTTTATCGATGAGTGTAGACATAAATGCCTATAATTGTTGTTAACAATTTTAAATTTTTTTGTACCATACGATCATTTAAATTCTAAATTATAGCAGGCGGGTTTTTTTTATTAGGTTGTCCAGAATGTCAATTATTGATTAATTGAAATTTGCGGTTGTTATACTTTGTGACATTTTAATCTTATGTGTAATCGATATAATTTTAATGGAAATGAAAGCATTACAAGATAAATTAGTTTTATTGTGAATTACAAAAGGTGTTCAAAGTGTTCTCCCCCTGTTGCAATGCAACTGTTAATCCTCCGTTTCATATTTTCAAAACCATTTTCCAACATCTGAACGGTTATAGCGTTGCATGCATTAGAAATTGCCTCTTGTAGTTCTTCAAGATTATGTGGGTTATTTTTGTAAACTGTGTTTTTCAGATACGGATAAATTAAATAATCAAGAATCGTTAGGTCCGGACTGCGAGGCGGAAATTCAATGACTCGATTATCATAAAACTCGCGAATTCGAGCCACACTTTCTCTTGTTTTGTGAGCTGTTGCATTGTCCTGTTGGAAATACCCATGTAAAAGTTCGTCATCATGAAGATTTTGTAAAAACGGTTCAAGTAAATTATTTCGATATCTCTCAGCATTTATCGTTCCTTCAAAAAACACAGGTCCAAATATACGCCCTCGAGAAACCGCTAGCCAAACACCAATTTTCTGCGGATGGAGAGGCGATTGAATAAACTCATGAGGATTCTCCGAAGACCAAATACGCATATTTTGTTTGTTTATATAGCCGGATAGGTGAAACCATGCTTCGTCCGAAAAATATGTTAAATCCAAAGTGTTGTTGTTATTTAAATTATTCAAAAACCACTGACAGTATTCTATTCGGACAGGAAAATCTCGAGGGAATAGCTCTTGAACGACGTTAATCTTATAGGGATAAAGATTTAAATTTTGTTTTAATATTTTTTGACAAGTTCCATATGATAGGTTTATTTCTTAGGCTAATCTGCGAAGAGATTTTTTGGGAGACTGTTCCATTCTTACTGCAACATCTGCCACAATCTCAGGAGTTCTTTTTTTGGGCGCGCCACTAACAACTTTCCTACCTACAGTTCCAACATTACGAAATTTCGCCACACATGTGTAAATTTCTTGGACTAATTTTTGATAATCCTCAGGAAAATTAGGGAAAGCATTTTGAAAATCATTGATGCAGTGCGGTACTGAATATGTCCATTCACCATTCTCTTGTCGTTCGGCGTTTTTAAAATAACATTCTGTAAGAAAAATCTTATGTTCTAAGTCAAACATTTTGAAACTTCACTTTGACAATTCAAATTATAAATTAGTACTTATATACCAACTTAATTTAAATTTCACAAACTGCTCTAATTTAGAATTTAAATGATCGCGTAGTATAACAATGCACTATAATCCGTATTTTAGTAACAGAAAAGACGCATTTTAAAATTTTAATTTACTTATACCTTTTAGCACATATAATTACCTCAGAAATAATTATTATTTTTATTATTATTATATTATTAAGTGGATTAGAGACAAGATTAACAGATTTTATTTATATAAAAAATGTTCTAATACTGTATTGAAAAATAATATATAAAAAGACTTGAACTAACACTTAATCTTGGCTTAAAAGCATTCTTCACAAATAATAAAAACTTTATTATGACATATACTGGAGAAAAAATTGTTAAAATAAAATTGGTATTCGAAGTCATTATTAAATCTTAATATAAATACATAATAGGGATGATTATAAAAGGAATGTTCAATTTAAAAAAATTATAATATATTATTAATTTGTTAAATATTTTAAATTGTTTGAATAATTTATCCATATATAAAAGCCTTTTTAAAATACTTATGATTTGTTACTAGTATTTCTTGATAAACTGAAGATGTAGCTAGGCTGCTACAAAAATGTAACAAAGAAAAATTTGTTTTGTTTATTAATTAAATTATTTCTTACTCACAAATATGCCGAATTCAAAAAACAACTTTTTTAGGATCAAATAAATAAATCATTGAGAATTTATAATAACAACATTTCATTCCTAATTAAGTACTGGTTTCAGTGACTTTCAATGTAGCTATTTTCGATAATATACCTACAAAAACAGCATTCCTTCTTGTAAAAGCATCCCTTATATTGTTTCCTCAATAAACAAGAAACATAGTATTTACACAAAGGCGGATATTAATCAGAGATTACGGAATCTATCTATTATTCAAATAATAAAGGGGTGGATTTCGTTAAAATAAATATTATCGAAACTGCGCATGAATCGGGTAGACAGGGACTCTATAAAAAGGGGCCCTGTACCCACGATACAGCAGTAGAAAGCTAGAAATCAGATAATTTCGAAACTTTTACGTACAGACACTATGCCATTAAAGTGATAAATTTCCAATTTAAATCTTTATAAATCTTTAGGAAAATGTAGAAGAAATTATCTTTCTGGTTTAAACTAGTTTGTTTTCGCTATAAAAGAACAGTGCACAATGTAAGTATTTAAAGTTCAGAGCTTCGTAAAAGCATTGTTTAAATTTCGCTTTGCTGGAGTTGAGAAAAATGTAACATGCACTTACTTTTCATTATATTTTTTTTAATCCGTAGTTAATCCATAAACACTTGAATTTTCAAACTATATAATTTACAAAATTTCGCTTAGATTTTAAAACTTTCATCAGTGTTTATGTCCGTAAGAGTGTACGTTGTGTGTATATGATAACGTGTATCTTAAATGTAATTAAGTTCCCCTTCCGCAAGCATCATCACCTACGAAATGAATTTTGTTATCACTTCGAAAACTTTCCGAAAACTTAGCGATGTCTGATTGCAGGGTAATTCGACTACAACACCGCGTCTATTTAGGTCGGTGATCGCGAGGATACTGCAGGGATGCTGTAATCTGTACCCTATCGTATACTCTTGCGTCTCAGGGGGTGAATTAGAAGGTTCGCTCATACATAAACTTTTTCATTTTTCAATTGCAAAACTATCACCTTGATCTATTAAGTATGATCATGCTTAAAGAAAACAACATAAACTGATGGAATTAGGAAAAGTAAGATATTATTATAACAAAGAGTTCGCTGGCTTTAAACAAGATGGATGATATAGAATGAATCATATCAAAGACATACCAATCATCACCAAATTATAAGGTATACGAGGCTGCTGGGAATATTTTTGGAAACGAGTTAAACAAACACAAATAGAATTGAGTAAACTCTGACATGTTACACACTGCATACCTTTGAACAAACTTGCTAAACATTTTTTCCAATCTGAAGTTGGTATTTTGGAAACCAATGTTAAAAATCATTCAACAGCTGTTTCAGGCGACAAAAATTGACCACCACCCATTTTATTTTTTATGTTTGACAGCATGTATAAATCACACATACCGAGTGACCTTAAAATAAAACGACAACGTATGATAAATGGAAAGATGTAATTATATAGAATATAAATCAAACATATTGTGAGTCAATTGCGAAACCCAAAATTAAAAACTACCTGAAAATAGTATTACATGACGCCTATGAATTCAAAATATTCGGAATGTGTATAAATAATAAGTACCTCTGTTGAAGTTACAGACGCACACATACACTACAGCGTATGTTTACATACGTAACAGCTGTCGATATTATAAAAACATTGTTATATGCTAAGATTAATAACCTCAATCAAAAATCAGCTATTTATACATTCAAGTGAATTATTAAAAATTATAAAAATGTGTATTACTTGTATTACGTGAATGCTTTTTTTTTGTTACGAGAAGTAACAAATGTACACTTTTGCATACCTTCGAACCAACTTGCTAAACATTTTTCCAATCTGAAATTGGTATTTTGGAAACCAATGTTCAAAATCTTTCAACAGCTGTTTCAGGTAACGAAAATCGGTCACCACCTATTTTCTTTTTAATGTTTGACAAATCACATATACAGGCTGTTCTGGAAGTAAAAAGACAACGTTTGATAAATGGAAAGATATAATTATATAAAATATAAATCGAAAATTTTACGATGCGAACTTCAAAATTAAAACTGTTCCGCCTATGAATTCAAAATGTGTATAAACAATAAATACCTCTATTGAAGTTACACACGCACATACGCCACAGCGTATGTTTGTAACAGCTGTTGCTGTTGTAAAAACTATAACATCGTTGTATGCTAAGGTCAATAACCTCAATCAAAATCAGCTGTTTATACATTCAAACTAATTATAAAAAATTTTAAAAATATGTATGTTACGTGAATGTTTTTTTTTGTTACGAAAAGTAACAAATATAAAATATGAATATAGATATAATATTGCAAACAAACCTTGCAATGTTTGTCTAATAAAAACGCTAGAAGATAACATGGCGTATATAAGTTTTCTATGGTAAAGGTTCGATAACCTGGTACGAATGTCAGTTGTAAAAATTTATTGTGAGTTTTTGAAGACGATGTATTAAAAGAACATGTAGAATGTGTGTACTCTACGGGAATTTGACATCCTATTTGGTAACAATCTATCTTTAATCGGAGACGTAAATGTAAATCGTATCGAACGTACGTAACGATCGACAACTGAACGAAACTTAAAGCGAGACCGACAATAACAAAACTATTCTTTTTGTTATTGTCGGTTAAAATCAAAATAATTAGTTAATAAGTAACAGTTTCCCGAAATTAGATACAAAATATGATCGTCGGAATTTTATACCAAAAGTAGGTGATACCGTAATTAATTACACTGGTTTACAAATGGGAAAAAAAATTGTGTACATTGGGTGTCATAATATTTTTCTTATGTACTTTTTTGGCCCACAAAACTCAAAAATGGCAATAAATTGTTTGTTTGTTTTATTTTCGGAGGTCGTTTGACTGTTTGGACCATATCTCGAGATAGAATCGACCTATCTGGTCCCAAAAGGTATAAAATTAAAGATCTAAAAATCTAATTGGTAACAAATATTACCGACAAACATTATTTTCAAATCGGTTCAGTAGTTTTAAGTGCAATAGGACAAGATCTGTAAAGTAATAGTTTCTTTGCACAAAATCGAAAATTTACTCAATCACTAGAGAAAATGAAAATCGCATAAATATGCTCAGTTTCTTATTTTTTACATGGAAAACCTTTACGAACAGAACAAAATAATTATGAAGAAAATCCATGTACAAATGCCGAAGTTTTGACGAATTATGTAAAAGTATCAATTCAAAATTCAATTTTTTCTCTATTTTTGTATTTTTTTTCTTACTTATAGCATATTTTGTCGTTTAATTCAATTTAGTTCGAGAAGAGAGTTTTTGTCACCCGGCGATACACGAAATTAGCTCCTCGAAGCGTGGTCCGATATATCGCGCACATGTAACTGCACCACAGAGAAATGATAGATGCAATAAATACATTGCAATACTTTTCAACAAAAGAAAACATATCAATTTTTTTTTGTCGCAAGGAAAAATTAAATGTAATAATAGAACGTAAATCGCCTGTCTTTGTGCTGAGCTGTAGAAGGTATAGTGTTTAAGAAAATTGAAGGTCAATTTTATACACCATTGCTTCGGAAACTTAAATATCAAAAATTGTGTTGTCGGTGAATTCCAAGACTGCTTTCTGACAATCACAAAACAAAAAGATTTGTCTGTGCTTTATCGTTTTTGACTCGATATGATCAGGAAGCAGATGAATTTTTGGACCACATCGTTACAATAGATGAGACTTGGGTGGCTCACATGACTCCTGAATCCAAGCAACAGTCAATGGAATGGCGGGGCACACGTCGCCAACCAGTGTGAAAGCCAAACAGACACTATCAGCACGAAAGATTATGGCAACTGTATTTTGGGACAGAAAAGGGATTTTATGCTTAGAGACACAACAATCATTTCTTGTGCGTTGAGAAACTACGACGTGCCGTATAAAACAAGCGGCGTAGTCTACTGTCTTCCGGTGTGATCTTGCTCCATTACAATGCAAGTTCTAATCAAGTCTTTTGAATGGGAATAAGTGAAACATCAACCTTACAGTCCAGACCTTGCTCCCAGTGATTTGCACTTGCTTTGATATTTAAACGAATTCGTTGGTAGTCAACGGTTCGACAACGAAGAAGTGAAAACAGCAGCTTTGGATTAGGCTTCTTCACAGGCGACAAATTTTTTTAACATCGGAATTCAAAAACTTGTTAAACAATACGACAAATGGTGGAAGTATGTAGAATGTAGAAATAAATATGTTTTACAAAAGTATTTTTAATAATATAAAATATTATTAAAAATGGGGTATGAAGAACACAATACAAGTTATATATTTTTGAATGTATCTCCTCTCCAGAGACGCAGATACGTATTTCACCTTTCTACGGGATCGTCGGTACGCCCCTGCTGGAGAAGAGATACATTCAACCAAACATAACTACCTTGCTATCAACCAGAAATTATTAAGACAGAGCGTGAAAGAATATTCAGCGCTGTCTACATAATAACTGCCGAACTAAGCAACGTGTTTCTATAGACGGTAACAACCATATCTATAAAAAACTGTATTATCGTGTCTTATCACGATAATACAGTGTCTTATCACGATAATACAGTTTTTTATAGATATGGTTGTTACCGTCTATAGAAACACGTTGCTTAGTTCGGCAGTTATTATGTAGACAGCGCTGAATATTCTTTCACGCTCTGTCTTAATAATTTCTTGTTGATAGCAAGGTAGTTATGTTTGGTTGAATGTATCTCTTCTCCAGCAGGGGCGTACCGACGACCCTGTAGAAAGGTGAAAGACGTATCTGCGTCTCTGGAGAGGAGATACATTCAAAAATATATAACTTGTATTGTGTTCTTCACACCCCATTTTTAATAATATTTTATATTATTAAAAATACTTTTGTATTATACAAATTGGTGTGGTTGTTACCCACTCATGTATGTTTCAAATTATTTTGAAATATATTTTAATGATATTTACAGTATTTTTCTTCTTATTCAAAAACGGACCTTATTTAAAAAATATCCTTCGTATTTTGCGATTAATAAGATCATGGCTATGGCTTGGCGTTTTACGTAAATTCAAGTTTCTATATTCCTCTTACTTCTTTTGGTGTGAATGGTCAAATAAGAAATGACATTTGACATGATGCGTCTCAGAAATCCTCAATTTCTGCTCATCATCCTTGTATAAATTTATATCCGGCTCTCGTAATACTAAATTTCGGGGTTGTATTCGGCTCGCAGACTATCTATAAATTTATGTGTGACCCACTGCTCGCGGGGCGTAACTTCCTTATAAGCTAGTTATTTATTTTGGTTGGTGGCAGTTATATTTAAAGTTGGTGTGTTTTCTGAATATTCTATTTATTTTACAAAGAAAAACGTTTAACCTAGTTTCTTAAGATAAGCCTCGCAATGTAGCACTTAATGTAAACTTAAAACTTTCAATTCTTTACTGTTTGTGTTAAGAGACTGTGTGTCTTGTTCTGTACTATCTTGTATTATTAATGAGAATATGGTGTTACAAGTAGATAAAAATATACCACTACCCCTACTATTTCTTAATTAAAATGTGCGTATATATTTGACATCATAACGAGGAATTTTCCTGCATTATTACTTCTTAGAAATTGTACCTACGTGCAATAATATCCTATGTTTACGTTAGAGTCTTAAAGATCTTACTAATAAATAAATATAACATTAAAATTCAAATTAAATATCTTTCCTAATTAAGTATTAGTAGGTGTTATAAATCTAAGTATGCATTTCCGGCTGTTCCGTATTATACATATTTTGTTAACAATGGGTGTGGTGATTAAATATCGTCTTGAATGCATTCACTGATAATCCTAGGCAATAAACAAACGATCTAATGTATAAAGTAGGTAATAAATAGATTTGCAAATGTAAATCCTTAAAATCAAAAGAAAATATTATAATTTTTAATATGTTAATAAAAGTATGTGTCGTTTAAACTTGAAAATTAATTATTAAATATTTGTAAAATTTGAAATGTTATACTTTAATTATTTTATTCTAGATTTACTTATTTCTAACATATATAAATATATACAATATAACAAATTTCGTTTTATGACGAAACAATCTTCGTTAACTTGTGTATATTGGAAAATAACATTAGTAATATTTGTTACAGATTCGATTATATAACGTGTGTATAAATTGTCGCAAAAGCTACACGCAGCGACGTTCTTCGTTTGGTTCTGAATAAAAAATCTTAATGTTAAAATATCGTATCATGCTTCGTTTGTTTTCACGGGGTTCTTGAAGTTCAGACTTTTAGTGCGTAACTAACCTTTGCTCTTCGATATCTGTTAATAGAGATAGATGCAATTTACTTTAAAGAAAAAATTTTTACTAGTATTATTTCGAAAACGTTTTCTTTTTGATTTAAAAGCTTGTTTTAAACATTTATTCATTAACGTATTTCCACGAAAAACACATTTGGCAACGTTGTAGAACAATAAGTTTGTATTTCAAAGTGAGTTCAATCAAAATCATTACTGTCAAATTTTGACATTTACGAATTTACGAAGCATGATACGACATTTTAACATTAAGATTTCTTATTCAGAACCGAACGAAGAATGGCGCTACGTGTAGCTTTTGCGACAATTTATACACACCTTGTATATTATAATTTAATATCTTTTAGGACCAGATTGGTTGGTCCAAATAGTTAAACTATTTCCAAAAAAATTCATTCTCCATCCATAAAAAAAAATTATGTACCATTTTCGAATTTAGTGGGCGAAAATACAATTACATGCGAAAAGCATAGTGGCATACAGTATACAAAATAACTGTAAACCAGTGTTATCATTATAAACCTCAAAATCATTATGTCATTATTATTATTACAGATCTCCAAATGGCAAACGTCCGTCATTTATTTCCTTATACAGCGAACAAATCTGATACAGCATTTTCATTTGCTTCTAATGGTTCTAATTTACCTTTTAGGAATTTTGGTTAGAAGTGTCAAATTTTACACATACGACAGTTGAAAAACACGGACACCACGGAAACTGCGAGATTTCAGAAATTATCACATCAACCCACTGCTCACTGCTTTCAAAAAAATGTTATACCGAATAATGTTGATATTCTTGAAATCATGTCAAAGTTTATCAAGCAATCCCTGAATATATAAAACAAAAACTCTTTTTAATAATATAAAATATTATTAAAAATCGGGCGTGAAAGTTCATATATTTGTAAAAGCACCTCTCCAGAGACGTAGATATGTATTTCATCTTTCTACGAAATCATCGGTACGCTCCTGCTTGAGAGATGCATTTACAAGCACAACAACTTCGCTATCTCACATAAGTTATTAAAGCAGAGCGTAGAAGAACATTCAACGTAGCCCATCAAGAAAACATCGAGGTAACTAAACACTGCCTCAGTAACAAATGCAGGACTAAGCAATGGCAGGGGCGTACCGATGAATCTGTAGAAAGATTAAATACGTATCTACATCTCTAGAGAGATGCTTTTACAAATACATGAACTTGTATTGTATTACTCACACCCTATTTTAGTAATATTTTATATTATTAAAAAAACAAAATTGGTGAAATTTTACCCCCTCAAGTATGTCTCAAATTATTTTATTAGAAATATATATATATATTAGACCCAAAAATAATAAACGTAGAATGTTTTGAGTAAATTCTGAATTCCTAACAATTCCCACCATACTCCGTCTTCTGTATAGGTATATAACGGCATATATTGATTTTGTACCTTGTCAGAATAATAGTGAAAGTACCTCTTGGGTCTTTTCCAAACATTACACTTTCTCTAATTCATTTATATGTGCTACACGTCCCAAATGATTAGTATACTGGATATTATAAGAGAAAACCATCCGCAATTGCGCAATGTTTATTTTTTAGACACCCGTAGTAGGAACTTAATTAAGTAGACACCTTGAAAGAAAGATAACATTATATTTGTTTGTCTCTCAAGAATCTTTCGTGAAGAGAAATTTGAGTAATATAATTTGTTAATTAGATACTACATTCTCATATTATGCCTTTAGAAAAGGCTTTCCATCTCGAATTTGTTAGCGCTGCCAAGACATTTGATTTCTGGCTCAAGGGTGTAAATTTATACACTTAAACAAACTAGTATTTCCGCTTCTAATTATATATTCTATATAATAAAATGTTTAATTTGAAAGCAAAGGGTGAACAAATTTACTAAGCTACAGACGTCAAAAATCTTATTTATTTTATAATTCGTTCATTGACGAAGGCTATACTTGTTAAAATCTCATTATAACTTCAATATTATTTTGCCATCAGATAGATAAAAACTACTTATTTAAAATACAAACTGAGAATATACAAGGTGTCTGTAAAAGGTTTTTACAAAAACCTACTATTTATTCCTTACAGAAAAATAAGCCGATTTAAGACAATTTACTTTAGTACAACGGTTCTCAAACTGTGGGGCGCGCCCCCCTAGGGGGGCGTGATAAAACTAAGGGGGGGGGGGGCGCGAGTATATCGAAAAAAAATGAGAAAAATGTATGGACAAAAAATATTACTGACATAATAAAAAATAAAATACACGTTTACACTGATATATAATATAATACATTTATAAATAGGATTGTATCTGTATTGCACAATATATTTAATAAATAACTTATCAATAATAAATGAAAAACAGGATTAATACTTATTAGTGATTCCCTTGAGCCTGTGTTGCAGAGCAAAGTTTTTCGAAAGAGGGTTTAATATTAGAAATTGCCACTCTAATCTCTTTTTCTATATTTAGCTGAGATCTATATTTTGTCTTCAAAGCAGCCACCGCAGAAAATCCGGTTTCGCAAAGGTAGCTTCTTGAAAATGGTAATAGTATACGAAATGCTCTTGTTTTCAGTGCAGAAAACTCATCATCCAACCCTGCCCAAAATTCACAGAGTGATGTATTAGTAAATTGTCTTTTTATTTCGCCAGTTGCCGTGAAGTTTATACAGATTTATTCTTCGGCATTTGAGAGGCCTTCGGTAGTATTTTGAAATGGGTCCCTAACCCACTCGTAACTTTCTGTCAAGTTGAAATCAGCAACAAAATACTTTTTAAAATTCTTTGCCAGCTTGGTTAAATGATTTTCAATTGTTGCAAAAACAACTTCCATATGTTGTTCTTCAGCCTTGTAAGTTTTAACAGATTCGTCCACATTTGCAAACATTTTTAGTTTTTTTTGCTTTAAATTTCTGCTTGACAATTTATCACTCGTATCCAATACATGTGTGTTTTCTCCTTAGAGTTGAAGATTCAAGGTATTTAGTTTCTCGAATATGTCGACCAAGCAGCTCAATTTCATCAGAAATAAGCCATCTCGAAACACAGGATATAAATGAAATGACGATATAAATGTCAAGTAATTGACATTACTTGACATTTATATCCTGTCATTTATATTTTGTATTCTCTTGATAAAGGCGAACTGCCGAAACATGTAGAGTTTTTTAAATACATATATTTTGAAGTAATATACAGACCTTTAATCGCCTACTGATTAGGTTTACCATATATATATATATATATATATATATATATATATATATATATATATATATATAATGTGTTCATTTCAAAAGTCAATCTAGGTTACTTTGAAATTTTGATAGAATAAAACGCAAATATATTAGTATGTGTTTGGTGTTCCATAAATGACATTTGAGGTTATTATAACAATCCAGTAATGTTGCAGAATATCATCAGAAATTTAGAACGGAGGATTTTAAAGTGCATTGATCTTGAAGGACAACATTTTCAACATTTGTTATAATTTTCAATAAATACCTATTATTTGTTATTTATTTGTATGTATGAAACTGTCAAAATATACGACTTCGTAGGTTAAGTAGTAAATTTTAATTTACGACATACTTCAAAATGTTCTCAGTAAATCACATGCTACTAGATTGATGACTTTTCAAATGAACGCTTGTTATATATATAACAATTGATAAATTATTGGAGTTATATTCTCGGCTGTTGTTGCAGATACTTCTTGGTGAAACATTTTAACTTCATACAGTAAATAATAAAGAATTAAAACACTTGGCTTGTTTCACTATGAGATTTATTTAAATTCTCTTTTTTTTTTGTTTCGGCTGTTATGCCATTCTCAAAGAGATCTATAAATCTAACTTAAAGACTATCGCACTTGTTCTTATATGTTGTCTGTTCTTGTGTTTAGTGGGGGTGGTACTATGTTGTGTATTACGGTGTCTATAAAGGGTGTATTGGCATATTCTATCTGTGTGTTGGTGATTGATAGATTTTGTTTTTTCGCTAGTTTTATTTCTAATATTTCTAGTAGGTCCAATCTCTTGCTTTTTGTGATATTGTGTATTAAGTCGCAGTTATCTATATCGGGGAAGTGGTTGAGTTCTATACAGTGTTCGGCAAAGCCTGTGTTTTTCTCACTATATAAGAGAATTTAAATAAATCTCATAGTGAAACAAGCCAAGTGTTTTAATTCTTTATTATTTACTGTATATTGGAGTTATATTATATATATTGTTATATTTAATAAACGGCTAAGAAATTATCTAAACACATATATATATATATATATATATATATATATATATAGTATTTTCGTGACCTTGGTATGATAAGGTAAACTTAATTAGTCGGCGATTAAAGGTCTGGTTATTACTTCAAAGTGTATATATTTAAAATAATCCTACATGCTTCGGCAATGATGCCTTTGTCAAGGATATAAAAAATATAAATGACAGAATATAAATGTCAAGTAATTGAGTTGCTATGGTTTAAATTATTCAAAGATACATTTAAATAGTAATTATAAATCATGCCTTAGTATTCCAAAAAATAGATAGCAAGGTGAGAACAGATGTGTTGTTCGCTGTCATTTATATTTTTTATATCCTTGACAAAGGCATCATTGCCGAAACATGTAGGATTATTTTAAATATATACACTTTGAAGTAATAACCAGACCTTTAATCGCCGACTAATTAAGTTTACCTTATATATATATATATATATATATATATATATATATATATATATATATATAAATATATATATACTAGTAAGTATTATCGACCGTACTATATTAGTAAAAAATTAATTAAACGGATAAGCGGTCTGTCAAAATAAAGAATCTCATTTATATCACTCTATATTTCATAACCATTCGTTACTTCATCAGGAGTTCCATTACAGAGTTAAATTTACGTATAATTGTTTTAAAAGGTTGACGTGAAACAAACATCTGTTAGTTTAATGTTTTAATTTAGAAAATTGATTTTAATATGTTTAATGGCGTCTTTGCTAAATTTTAACTCTGTAATTGAACTCTTAATGAAGTAACGAATGGTTATGAAATATAGAGTGATATAAATGCGTTTTTTTTTATTTTAACAGACCGCTTACCCGTTTAATTAATTTTTTACTTTGTACTACTTTGGACGACGTTTTGACAAAATCACATTTTCCACTTCAAATCTGCGATAATTGTCTGCTTCTGCTTCTGGTTACTCGTAAAGTTTACAAAAGGGATTCTAATATTGATGTAACTCGAGTCATATGAAGAAAATATAAAGAAGCACTCGTTTAAATTTAATATGGCCATTCCTAACTAAATTTTCGCATAATATGAATGATTTTTCTTTAGCACTGTGTTATTTTCTTCCGATATCAGATAATTACATGAATCCATACAATTTACAGCACTTTTAATATTTTTCACCGTTTCCACCGACATTTTATTTCTAATAATTTTTTCGGTGTATTATTTTCGAAGATAATACCATCTGAAGAATATAGTAACCGTAGGTGATGTTTAGAAAGGCAAATTTGCCGTAAAACAGTAGTGAAAATATAGAATACCAAGGAACCGATGAAAACATAATAGTTTTACACATGATAGAACTCAATAAACAATACAAATATACCTCGAGCGCTAGTTCCAAAATTTACCGCGTGGTGGCGTGTTACTTAATGTAAATTCCCAATATCGTATAAATCTTATCTTATAATGTGGAGATTTGTTGCACATATAGCACTCAATAAAGTTACCTATTAGTTGGTAGATCTGCTCGACTATGTCTCCTGTTCTTATGTCAGGTGTATTCGTTACAATTTTTTTGTGCGCATTAATAATTGTCTACTTTTCAACACTACTCAAGTTGCTTGCTTTCTCTCGTTTCTTTGGAGGAAAATACACACCTGTGTTTGTAGCAGTTCTGCTGCTAGGTTCTGTATCCATTCTTGAAATCAACAGCTAGAGAATCATTTCATTTTAGTAGAAGGTTCTTGTATTCACATATTACTTACATAATCTGTTAATCTGTAAGTTAATGCTCTAAAAAGTACTAATGTACATCATAAAATAGCTAAAGTAATATCATAATTATAAAAAAAAACCTCTGAAAACGCAAACGTGATATAAACAGTCAAAGATGTCAAAATATTTGACAGTTGATAGGGCAGGACTATGTGATTTTGCTTTGCTCTCAACCAATGAGAATTAACTGTCATTTAGGTTTGGCTCTCTATTTTTGAAATGCAGTATAGCTTACGTAAATTATTTAAAAATACATATTTAGATGTGTAGATGCTTGCCGCGACGGGACATCACTTCAGAAAGATATTATTGATTTGCTTGCGGTCAGTCATATGCTTAATTTTATTCTGTTAAAATTAAACATCATAAAAACCTATATAATTATACAGAAAGATTTTAACTTCTAGGACTTGAATCGCTAGAGAGCAGACGACGTGAAGCATTTATCACAATAACCTAGATTGCTGATCTTCTTTATTGTTGTTCTATGTTCCTCCATTTCACGCCCACTCAGCCAACACGTTTAATATTCGTTTCATTGAACTGAATATGGTAAACACAGTCCTACACAACGAGTGTCATCAGTGCTAAATATTTTATCTGGAATTGACTGTTCAATGTATCAAATCGGTCCTTTATATCTGCTTTAAAGCAGATTTGTTAATTTAGACTAGACGATATAAATTCCTTGTATTTTAGTTGTTATATAGAAAGCTATATAGTTTGATTTAGATTTTCGTTAGAATTATTATTATAATAATCGTGTATATTTTACTAAAAAAATAATTGCACTTTTTGGAACTTTTTGTTCTTGTTATGTAGAAATTAATAAATATATAAGTTAATAAAATATTTTGGATCATTTAGGTAAAGAGTCTTTCAAATTGAGCGCCTTTTTAAAAAATAAATATAACCCATAATTTGCATTAATTTTCAAAAACTTTTATTGGCAATTACAGTATCAGTTGTGACATTTATACGCGAAAAATAATATCCGACAAGTAACCACCTCTTGCTGCTTCACAGCTGTTTACTCTTTTGTTAAAATTTCTATTAAAATTTCGACATAATTGAGGCTCTATTTCACCAATGACACGAATAATTTCATCATTCAGGAATCGATAGTGATTTGTTCTTATAGACTTGGCTTTTTACGTAACCCTCAAGAAAATAGTCCAACGGTGTTAGATCACATGATCTTGGTGGCCAATAACCATTTCTTAAAATAATTCTTCCAGGAAATTGTTATCTTAATAAAGCAATTGGTTCATTGGCAAAATGAGGTGTTGCATCGTTCTGTTGAAACCATCTATCCTCTAGATCAATATCATTCAGTTCAGGCCACAAAAATTCAGTTAACATCTCACGATATCAAACACTATTCACTGTTACAACATCACCAGCAGCATTTTGAAAGAAATATGCTCCAATTACACCACCTGACCATAATGCACACCAAGCAGTGACTCGTTGAGAATGTAAAGGTCTTTAATGAATCACTCGTGGATTTTCCTCATCCCAAATTGGACAATATCGTTTGTTAACAAAACCACCGATTTCAACATGTGCTTCATCAGAAAAGATGATTTTTTGTGATAAATCATCTGGTTCTTTTTTAATCCAACTGACGAATTCACGACGCTTTGCGTGGTCCAATGGCTTTAGTTCCTGTATTATTTGAACCATATATGCATTTAAAGCCAAATCCTTTCGTAAAATATGCCATGAGTCCAACTTATTGTGAACGTCGACTAATAAACATTCAGATGCTTCAGCAAACACTTTCACGAATCAAATCAATATGCTTTTGTGAACGATCACTACGACTGTATCTTTCTCTTTTTTGGTCTTCCACCGAACCGGTCTTTTGGAATTTCCTAATAATTCGACCAATAGTTCTCTCAGATAGACGATCATGTAAACCATAAAATTTACGTAATTTTCTAAAAACATTTTTCACAGAACGCTGATTTTCATAAAATAATTCAACAATTTAAAAGCGTTGTTTTATCGTGTAAGAAGGCATTATAAATGTCATACATCACATATCGTAAATGTCAAAATACCCAGACAAATTCAATGCGCCATCTATATTTTATTTATTTATAAAATAAGGCGCTCAATTTGAAAGACCCATTATTTTAGTATGCAATTTTTTATATTAAGTATCAGTTCGATATTCCTCTATATATAATTTTTATTTCTTTGGTTGGTCCCTTTATGTTGAGCAATATTCCAAGACAAGGGAAAAACACCCGATTGAAAATATAAAAAAAACTTTAGCTCTGCAGTTACATATATCTTATATGATTTATGATGTGCGTTTTATATCACTACATGAGTGTACCCTCGGTAACCATACATATAAAAACTGAAATACACTAGAGAAATAATCACGAACATTTCTTCTTCGGGAATTTTTGAATTTGTTTCTGATAATAATATACTGGAACCGACCTTAAGTGCATTGCAATTAAATAGTTTTATAAAAACATCGTAACTATTAAAATCTTTGTGAAAATTCGATTTAACCCCCTTAACGACGGAATTAAATTTCAAATTTCGTACTAAAAAAACACTTATTTTTTTCGAGCATTCAAAACTCAATAACTTTTATGTAAATATTTCTGAAAAAAAAAACAATATTTTGGAAAATATATAGAAAAGTTTATCAATAAAATAGGAAGTCCCCAATATTACGTTGAATAAAAAAAAATTGTAAATTGAAATCTGTATTTCCTATTCAGTTATAATACACTGTTGGAAAAAAGTGACGAGCACACCCTGTATAATCTGAAGAAGTGGTTCTAACGCAATGAAATTTGGTATGGAAGTTGTACTAACGTAGTATAACTTACCCTCACCTGGAGAGCGGCGCAGCCCTGCTGGGCAAGGATGCATTAATAGCGGAAATACCACCCGCAAGCGCCGCGTACCATCGCTACACGACGAGGCATAGAGTCAATAAGTCGTTGTATGGTAGCGGGAGGGATGTCCAACTATGCTGCTTCAACTCGCCTCCATAGCTCCTCAACATTACCCGGGGGAGCCGGATAACGTTGAAGTCTCCGACCGATCATATCCCAGACATGTTCGATCGGATTGGGATCCGGAGAACATGCCGGCCATGGAAGCATCCGTATATGGTTCTCTTTCACAAAGGTCTGGGCAACACGTGCAGTCTGCGGTCGGGCGTTGTCGTGCATGTATAGAAGACGTGGGCGCCGTCGAACGTAGGGAAGCACAACGAGCCGTACCACCTCATCTACGTAGCGGCGAGCCATCATCCCATGCTGTATACGCAGCAGACGTGTACGTCCACCATGTGTAGTAGCACCCCATACCATAATGCCCTGCTGACGGTGGATAGGACGTGGTTGGATGCACTCCTCGAGGTGACGCTCGCCACATCTCCGATGAACCAAAATTCTAGCCTCCACCCACTGGCGCCGTGTACGGCAGTGCTCGCGAGTCAATGGAATCCGCTGCAACGCACAGCGCGCTCGCAGTCCACTTTCTAGCAAACGCGTAGTGAGTACGCCTTCCCTTCCTGCTCGCCAAACGGCTCCAACTTGCCTTGAGGAAGACGTACGCGATGCTAAAGCGCTGTGCACAAGGGCGCGATCCTCGCGTGCTGTGGTCGCGCGGGGCCGTCCCACTCGCGGCTGAGGGCGCGTACATCCTTGCTCCATCCATTCTCGCCATGCCCGCTGCACTGCCGATAATGACCGCTCGAGATGGCGCGCGATATCGCGGAAGGATACTCCTGTCATGACCATTCCTCGCTCAAACTCACTCAGATAACGCGAACGGCCTTCCATCACGCACAAAGTACGACTACAATTACCCACTTCCACCACACTAACAATAACCGGTTTCTCCCTCCCCGCATCGGTCTCCATGGAGACAACATATTGCAGCTGTCGGAAGCACTCAGTAAAAAATGCAACTATAGAAAAAGTCAAAACTCGTTGCGCAAACTCGTCTAGAGGAAATCTTAATGCTCCGTTAAATCTACGCATTTATCTTGTCACGTTCAGATTATACAGGGTGTGCTCGTCACTTTCTTCCATCAGTATAATTTCAGTAATAATAAAACTTTAATTCGAGGTTGTTTACTCTATGAGTACAAACTTGGTACCGAGGCTACAGGAGCGACGCGAAAAATAACAGCACAGAAGTGATTCAAGAAATTTTCCTCGGGAGAGCTCAGGCGTGACCGATGAAGCACGCTCTGAGAGACCGAAGATCATTAACAACGAGGATATTCAACAAGTTGTGGAGGAAAATTCCAGCATAACGTGCCTAGAGCTTGCAGAAAGATTCAATTTAAGTGATGAAACCAACTAGGGAAGACGTGGAGTTAAGCAAATGGGTCGCACCTGAATTGTCAAATAACAAATTAAGTTGTCTTACGTTTGGCAAACATTTCACTCCACGATAATGAACCATTTCTTGATCTAAATTCTAAGCGTTCGTATCATCGGTTGTCGCCTACTGATTCGATACCACACACTCCCAAGACTTCCTGGCATCCAAACAAGATTTTATTGTGTGTTTGGTGAACAACAACCAGAATTGTCCATTATGAGTTTCTGGAAACGGGTCAAACCGTCACTGCTTGTATTGTGAACAGTTTCAGCAAGTAAAAGCAAGCAGCACTCGTCCAAAAAACAGTCTTCTTTTATCAATCGAAAGAAAGTGGTAGTCTTACAGGATGATGCCAGACTGCATACGGCAAGATCCGGGAAAAAATTTCTGAACTTGACTGGGAAACGTTACCACACCCTCCATATTCTCATAACATTTCGCCAAGTGATTATCACCTTTTTTTTGTCTCTTGACAATTGTGTGAAGCATAGACAGTTCAAAACTCAAGTTGATGTAATAAAGGCAGTGCGTCAATTTTTTATTCAAAATCCATAGAGTTCTAAATTACCGGCATACACAAATTGCTGTCACGTTTGCAAAAGGTCATTGAGTGTGATGGTAATTACACTAATTACTTCGATAATAATAGTGTATTATTGTTTCTTAATAAATATTTACCTGATAGAATGTATGTAGGAGAGGTTAAAAGAGCAGATTAATTGTTAAATGGAGTTTCCTTATTAATTGAAATATACAACGTACATTTCGTTCAACACATTTGCCTAAATAACGGATGTAACAACAGTGGAACCACCAGTAGATTTACCTTTAGTCGCGTTATCAGTGTTTAAAGGCCGCTTAATTATTCTAACACTGTGTTATGAAAAGTAACGATATTCAATTCAATTTGTTTTTGGCTACATTTTGATAAATTAATTAAATAAGTCAACCCCTTAGAATACAAGGGAGCGTTTTTAAGTTCGCGGAATGGAGGAAAAGAAGAGAAAGAAAATAAAAATACAAAATTATTTTTCCTTTTCAATATATTCACGTGCAACTCTAATACATTCTTCAGATCTTTCAATTACCTTGTGTATGCCTTCATGAAAAAAATGTTTTATCTTTGAAAAATACACCGAAACTGCGTCTTTTGCTCGTAAGTTTCTTCCCACGCAGCTCTTTTTTTCATTTTTGGGTACAGGTGAAAATCACTCGGAGCAAGGTCTAGACTATAGGATGTGTGATTCAAAATATCGAAACCCACTTTGCAGGACAGCCAGCACAACACGACTCTTGTAGACGTGAGCATCGTCATGCAACAGCAGGACACGTTTCATTAATTTTCCCCTTCATTTTTCTTGAATGACTTCTTTTACTCACTCCAGAACTGAAGCGTAGTATTCTCCAGTTTGTAATCTATTAACAGGATTTCTTCTGAGTCACTAAAAACATCGCCAAGAATTTTCTGGCCGACTGTGACACCTTAAGCTTCTCGGGCGGTGGTGGTGTGCTCCTTCATAGTGATGAACCCAAGCGTCATCCCCAGTATCAATTTGACTCAATACACCATCCCTGTCTTCATTACAGAGATCCAAAAACCAACGGGAATATTCCAAGCGCTGTTGTATTTATGGCGGCGTGAGCTTTCTCGGCTGACCTTAGTCATGCCAAGATGATCATAAAGAATTTTAAAAATGATTGTATCAGGTGCTCCTATAGTTTCTGCGGGTTGTGTCTTCTTTAGCCGAGCATCTTCCATTATTAATTTTTCAGCTTTTCGAACAATTCTTAGAGTAGTCACTTCAATAGGCTAAACATACTATCCCTGCTTTGTAAGGAACTTCATAACGGTGCAATTCTCGATTTTCTTCATATTTCGAACTTTCTTCCCGAGTGAGTTGCTTGATCGCCGATAGTTTAAACACTGCTGACGCCGTTATGATAAAACTTTATATCTATACTATTAAGGAGTCACTGAAAAACGCACATGAACACATGAAGGAACTCTCCCACTTTCATTTTGCAAGCAGCATTCAAAATACCTTTTTCAAAAAATGTATTTTAGTCCACAGTCAATATAATTTTGAAAGTAAAAATAACAAATTCTTTTATCTATTTGCCTGTTTTACTTTTACTTTGTCAAATTTTTGACAAATTCAAATTTAAAAATCAGACATGTCAACATAAAGTTGCAGAATTGTTACCAGCCTAAGAAAAAACATATTTTCAATCATTTATAGTCGCCCGTTTACTTATTTGATGTAGAATCAATTTTCAACTGAGAAAAACGTAATGCAAAAATGTCATCCTAAAGCAGTTGATAATAAATATACTCAGTAACATTAGAAGTGTTACACCCAGAAGGAATAATTTGTTCAACTTGATTTTTTGACAATGTGATTGTTTTACATCAAAAATGAAACATTTGCAATAAATTTTATTAACATGTAATACAAAAAAAAATTAATAATGTGTTTCGCGACCCCGTAGCTGAGTACACTTCTGTATACGTCTAGGCATCGGCAAAATGAGATGGTCGGTATCTGCTTGCTGTACCTCGTTTCAAGCAACTTGATTTTCGTGGATTAACTGCGCCAGAGTCTGTGGAGGATGCTGCAATGTGGACAGTCCCATGATATCCCATACATGTTTAAATCCGGTGAACAGGGTGGTCACGGCAAAACATTAACACCTGCTTCTTGGAGAAAGTCCATAGTTCGACGAGCAATATGGGGAGGTGCGTTGTCTTACTGAAAAATGACGTGTGGACTACCATCTAGGTAAGGTAGTAAAGTGCTTTGTAGGACATCATTAATATAACGCGCAGCTGTCATACTGCTTCGAATAAAGAGAAGTGGTGATCGGCTACCATAGGCAATAGCTCTCCAAACCATTACTCCAACAGTCCTATGAACATGCCTCAAAACAGCAAACCAAATATCACGTCGCTCTTCACGGCGGCGTTGTACCCTTCTACGGCCATCGTGCATACCTAGACAGAATCGCAATTTGTCGCTGAAGACGATAATATGCCATTCTGCCTCCCAATGATGCCGTTCTCTGCTCCAGTTCAAACGTTGACGACAGTGGTCCGCAGTCAAAGGAAGCTCTAATCGTGAAAGACGTCTAAAGGCTCGAATGCGGCGATATAGTGTACGCATAGTAACAGGTCTACCTTCTTCTCCAAACCATTGGTCAGCGATTTGACGCTTAGTAGAAAAACGGTCTCATAGAGCTAGTTATCTGAAGCGCCTATCTTGATGGTCTGTGGTACGCTTCGGTTGACCAGCTGGCCTTCTTCGTATTCCTCTACCTTCTTCTGTCCACACACGACACACACGCGTTACCGTCATTGCAGTACAATTAACACCACGGCCAATTTCGCCATAGGACAAACCAACATCTCGATAGGGAACAATTCTACCCCTGTCAAAGTCACTATAACATGTTGATAATTTTGACGTTTTCTAACTCTAGGCATTTTGTTACGCTTAACACTAGACTGACGCGCAATAAGTAAACATTTCTGTACTAGTCAGCTCTCTTAAACAGGTTTCTTCACAAAAAAACTAAGAGATAAATTTTTTTGTCAAAAAATTATAAAAGATAAAAAGTTGACATTCTTACCACAGCATGCTTTAAATATAGTCATTCTGATGCCAAAAAATCAAGTTGAACAAATTATTCCTTCTGGATGTAACACTTCTAATGTCAGTGAATATATTCTACCTGAAAATACAAATTTCATTAAATTAACTTTACGATGACAACTGTAAAAAATTTAATCAAAAATATCATTAATATTTTTTTAGGTCGCCAACTTTATATTAAAATCATGCTCCTCTAAATAAGAATTTAATTTAACGCGGTATATACCAGAACAGTACATGTTTTCTGCTGGACATTACTTTTTTTTAATGAACCTTGTTTTAGATAAATAAAATATATTTTTATTTTAAGTTTTATTATGTTTTTAAAAATAGAAAAACAATTAAATAATATTATTTGTAACTAATGTAGAGGGTATTTATTATTTATTTGTTGAATATCAATATTGTTTCAATCAATCAATTTTTCACTATTTCTGTTTTCTTTTGTTCACAGATAAGAGAGATTAAGAGAAAATGATATTGTATTATTTTAAGGCTGAGTAAAACGTCCCTCGTCGATTCGACTAGTAAATTTCCTCACGTTCCACGAAGAAAATAACGCATTCTTTGTTCTATCTACGAAGGGACGTTTTTATCTTCCCGGGCTGAGCATGAAAACAAAAGACTAGAGCATCAATAAAAATTTATTTTTCAATAGAGTTTCCTTGCTTTTAAATACATGTATTTCGCCGTTCCAATAATATCTTTAATTAACCGTAAAAATATTATTTTTGTTTCTCTGCAAAATGGTTCGCAATAGCTGCTATAAGTTCGTCGTCGTCCCTAAAGTTTGTCCCCCTAAGTGTTTTTCTGAGATTTGGAAACAAAAAATAATCACTGGATACTAAATCTGGACTATAATCTGAGTGTTCAATTTCCTCAAAATCACAATCAATAAGAACAGTTTTTGAATTTCTTGATTTGTGCACTTATGCAAGCTTGCATACTCTCCATTTACTGTACTACCCTTACCCAGATATCACTGATCTTCAAAAAAGAAAAAAAAATCAGTCACAAAATCAAAACACGCTGTTTCTAGAAAATATTTCGTCCCTGAATCCAGATATAATTTCAGAATTTCTGTATCGGTCTCAATTTCCATGTGATACTGGTTTCTGTAAATGCTTACGTCAACCTATGTATTATAGCATTGTATGTTTCTGGCAAAAAGAGAAGAAAAAATCTGCGTCAGTACATAAATTAATCAAATAAATGAGCAACATAAGAGTAAAGAAAAGTGTATAGACAAAAGCAATGGATACTATCTAAATGAAACATTAACGGCAATGTGTATAGACGTACCTAAAAATATTTTCTTTCTGATTTCCTGATATACTTTGCCCCAGGAACATCTCTTCGTAAGGTCCAGCAGTAGTCGGACAGCATTGCAGCACTCCAATTGCTTTGATAACGCTTTTCCATTTGAGAAATGTCTTGGTGGTACCGTTCTCCATATTCGTCACTAACAGCACCAAGGTTATCCGAGAAGAAGTCCATATGGTCGTTCAAGAAATGTGTCTTAAGTGACATGTTACATCCCATACTGTGGTATGATCTCACTAGTTCTTGTACAATATCGTGACAGTTTTCTGCCTTACGGTTATCTAAAAAGGTATTACAAACGCTTATGAAGGGCAGTCATCTTTTCAACATCACTCGACAAATCAAGGAAATGTTCATCAGCCTTTAATTCCCTGATTTGCGGTCGTACAAATATTGCCTCCTTAATTTTTGCTTCACTGATCCTTGGGAGCTTATCTCACAAATACATGAATCCATGTGATATTTTGTCCCATGGCTCTCTCAAAGTTTTTGATAAAACCCAATTTAATATGCAACGAAGGTAGATACACAGTTTTCGGGTCAACAAGAGGAGTATTCACGATATTCTTCTCTCCAAGCAGCAGTTCTTCCCGAGCAGGCCACTTTTTCCAAAATAGTGGTTTGTTCTGTCTCTGCTGTCCCACTCACATATAAAGCAGCAGTACTTTATGTACCCGAGCTGCCAGCCCGAACAGAATTGCAATTACCTTAAGATCCCACATAAAAGGTTATTCAAATATTCCGGAACACTTAACAAAAGTTTTTTGATTTTAAGTAAGCTCTTGTAAAAACATATTTATTTCCAATCTACATGTTGCTCATGTTATCATGGAAACTGTATTCAATTTGATTTTTTAAAATGAAATACCCTATATATTTTTACAGAGCTAATATCCTCGTGTGATTTTAAAGTGCTTTTGTGTATACAATTATGTTGCTCCATTCTTGAGATATTTACTATTATTTGTAATTTTTACCAAGCGTAGGTGTTCTAGTTAGCTATGAATAATATACCTGACATTTACATTTATAGACAGTATCTCAAATTTATGTCAGAATTCAGCGGTTTACTTTATTAATGATTATTGGAATTGGTAATAGAAGTTTAGAGATCCAAGCAATCTGTTTAACGCAATGTTTCCTAATAGAAACCCTATAAGTGTCAGTGCCGTGAAAAGTACCTTAGATCGTTACGTAAGTTTGCAATCTATAAAAAATTCGACGAAAACGGGTCAGCCAAAAACTGCTACCGCTCAATATAAAAGATTCCTAAAATTAGTTCAAACCAACAAGCATTAGATCATGAGGTGAGTCAATCATCAGTTCATAGGGTACTCAAAGAAGAAAAAGAACATCCTTATAAAGTGCAATTAATTCACGTATTGAAGGAAGATGACTCCAAAGAGAGACTACAATTTTGTGAGATTATGCAAGACATGATTAATAATAATCCTACCATATTAAGTAAAATATTATTCTCTGATGAGGCCACATTCTGTTTAAATGGGTCAGTAAACAGGAACAATTACAGGTGTTGGTCAACAGATAATCCACACTGGACTGAAGAAGTTCATACGCAATACCGTCAAAAAGTTAACGTTTGGCTTGGTGTTATTGGGAACAGAATAGTAGGACCATTTTTTATCAACGGCACGGCACGTTAACATCAGATCGTTAATTAGGTTTACTACAGAATGAAGTAGTGCCTCATCACCGTAACATCTTCAATGAGGAACAACTAGATAATGTCTGGTTACAGCAAGATGGAGCTCCTCCTCATTACGGTGTGGAAGTTCGAAATTATTTAAACAAGATATTTTATTCACATTCAGATACAGACATTCATTCAATACATTCATTCAGAGATTATACATTCTTATTTACTCCTATTAAATTCATTTTTATTTTAGTTCTATTCAACATTGTTATCATTCATCTTTTCGATCATTAATTTGCATTTGCAATATTATTGTCATTAATTGAGACAAGAGTGAAGAACATAGTTATTGAAATTATTATTGTTACCACATCAAATATTACCGTGTACAACATGTACAAAGCAGAATTCGACAACTTGTATACGGAAGTTAGCTTCGAGTAAGTAAGACTTTACACACGATAAGAGTTGCAGTCTATAAACTTAAATAAATCATTTTAAAAACGCATAATGGATTAGTAACTTGAATGAATTAATAATAAATACACGACTGAAGTGTAAACTTTTTCCAGATACTTGAGAAAGATAAGTAGGAAGTAATTTTCCCACGATGATCACAAGATATCTGTACTATTGAGATTTTTAACTAAATATTCATTGATAGCAGAAAAATACAATTTTATATCCAATGTGAAGATAGACGTATTATTCTGTAAGAACTAAACATCCACTTAAATAGACGTTGAACAGCACACTCAATTTAGAAACAAGTATCAGTAGAAGCTAGAAATCCATATTTGAAATTAGAGATACAGTTTGAGCACTGAGCTCAACGTTAGGAGGGAAAATACCCCATTTTGTGAGTGAAATACTTAAATGTGATAGTTTGAGAGATTCAATCGAATCCAAGATAAAGACTCCATTTATAAATTTGTACAAAGCTTTCTATTATTGATATTTTAGTCTTAAGTTAAGAATGAGATATTTTAAGTTGAACCTAAAATCAAATACAAACTAACAATAAAATAATTATTAACAATTTACATCTTGTTGTGTTATTTCTTTACGTTTACATTGGATGCTAGGCCTAGTTAAGTAGAACCCAAAAAGGTAGCCCCTAAGATACCAAAACCTTATACATAGTCAAAAGAAAGATATGCTGGAATAACTGCCCACACACAATCATTTATTGCATATTTTTCAAACAAGCAAAACTCACAGCAATATGTACGGTCGCGGTTACATAAAAGCGACCACTAATTTGACATTTTGTTATTTTCATAAATTTTGGTAATTCAGGTTTTTAAAATGTTATATATGTTGTCAACAATGACAGCAAAAATTAAATAATATGATAATAAAACGTCAAAGTGACAAATATTATTACAACAATTTAATGTAAAATCAATAATGTTACTACGAAAATAATTACAAATCTTTATTAAAATTAATATTTTGAAACTCCGCCGTTCTCGATAACGTAGTTTAGTCTTCTAGGTAAGGAAGCTACCAAATTACGATCATACTCTGGAGTAAAACTGTTCCATACCTCTTGAATTGTATTCCATAAATACTCAGCATTTCGTGGATAAAAATTATTTCCTTTATTAATTGTCTTCAACATCAAACCCCAAACATTCTCTATAGGATTAAGGTCAGCACTACGCGCTGGCCAGGGCAGCACTGTTACGTTGTGTCGTTGCAGCCATTCTGTTACTGTTTGGGCGGTATGAACTCGACAATTATCCTGCTGGAACACAAAGTTATTTTCAGGAAACATGCCGTTGACTGATGGTAGCATGATCTCTAGAATGTCTATATATGTTAATGCATTGAACCTGTTTTGAACATGTGTGCAGACACCAAGACCGTTGGCACTCATCCACCCCCAAACATTAACAGAAAAACGGCCACTTTTTCTAACATTATGGATGTATAGTTCCTCAAACCGAGTGTTTGGTGGTCTATATACTCTAACGTGACCGTTGTAATATGATTGAAAGACTTTCTCATCCGTGAAAACTACGTTCTGCCAAAAATTTGCGTCGTGCATATAATATTGTATCGCACACCCGATTCTCTCTTCTCTATTACCTTGCGTTAAAAAAGGCTTTTGCACTGCAACACGACTTCTAATGTTAGATGTAGTTTTTATACGACGCCGTGCCGTTCTGATAGACCCTGGAAAGTTTGTCGCACGTCGTGCTTCCACAATAGTTTCAAAAGGATTATTTATCAAAAAGTTTATCAGATCATTGTCCTCTTCCTCTGTTGAAACTTTTTGCTGACCAGTCCCCACCTTTCTTTCTAATGAACGTCTCTGATTCCATCGGGCATTTATATAATGAGCAGTGCTTTTCGCCACTTGAAATCATTCGGCTACCCTTCTCTCTGACCAACCTTCTTCCAAAAGGGACACTATACTACTTTTTTGTGCAATATTTAAGTGAGGCATTATGACTTTGTAAGTAATGACACTAATGACAATTTAAATAATATTTGACTTTTTTCATTATTAAGTGACATGATGTATACAATAGGAAAAAGTGCCGGTCGCTTTTATGTGACCGCGACAGTACAATGCAAATAGATTTTCTTATCTATCTTTCTTACCTTCAAAAAGGCTTTAGTACCAGTATATAGAATTATAATGAAAGATAATTTTGAAATAAAGACAAAACGTGAATATATCAAAACTATAACTAACGTCTAACTAACTTTAAAACTTTTTTCTGAAACTGGTAGTCTCTTAAGAAAATCAGGCAGCGGAGCAGTTAAGAAACGTACACCTCAAGTTGTCAATCGTGTTGAAGAAATAATGGAAAATGAACAACAAACATCTGTTCGACATTGGAGTCAACAAATAAACCTTTCTGTTGGTACAACTCACAAGTTATTAAAAAAAGATATGCAACTTTATCCATACCGTGTCACAGCAGTACAAGAATTGTTAGAAATTGATTACCCACGTAGACTACAGTTTTGTAATTGGCTTGCAAATATGAGCAATAATGGAAAACTTTCGCAAAGAGTCATCTTTACTGATGAAGCATGGTTTTATAAAACGGGATACCTAAATTCACAAAATACAAGAATTTGGAGTAGTGAAAATCCACATGTAATTAATGAAGAATCGCTACATCCAGAGAAAATTGGTGTTTGGGCAGCGATAAGTCAAAGGCGAATCATTGGACCAATATTTTTTCAGGGAACGTTAACTGCTCAAAGGTACCGTACGGAAATTTTACAACCATTTGTCAATCAGTTGCATGATGATGAACTTCAAAATGCATATTTCCAACAAGACGGAGCACCTTGTCACTGTACTGCAGAATCTTTGGATTATTTAAGAGAATTTTTTGATGAGCGTATAATTAGTCGAAATACTGAAATTGCCTGGCCTGCACGTTCATGCGATTTAACACCTTGCGACTTCTTTTTGTGGCCTTATCTAACAAATAACATATTTCGAACACCTATATTGAATTTGAATGATATGCTACAGAGAATCGAACAGAAATGCATGGAAATTAATAACAATCCAGTAATGTTGCAGAATATCATCAGAAATTTTGAACGGAGGATTTTAAAGCGCATTGATCTTGAAGGACAACATTTTCAACATTTGTTATAGTTTTCAATAAATACCTATTATTTGCTATTTATTTATTTGTATGAAACTGTCAAAATATACGACTTCGTAGGTTAAGTAATAAATTTTAATTTACATACTTCAAAATGTCTCAGTAAATCACATGCTACTAGATTGACTTTTCAAATGAACACTTGTTATATCAACATCATTGCGAATATATATTTATGTTGGTGCGAATGTCCAGTGTTGACACATATCATTCTGTCATATTTTGCGTGTGTTTGTTTACTCTTGGTTTGAAATGCCGAAAGCGTTTTGATGCCAATGTAAGCGACTTATTGTATCTGCAGTTGCAAACTGTGTAGCAGAACGCGATAATGATGGACCGTTGCTGCCTCTATCAGCTTTGAGAGAAGAAAATTGTATTTGTATTTTGCTATAATTTCATATTAATATTGCACTTTTTTTTTTGTAGCGTGCAGAAATAGTTTTAGGAGTAAACGTGACATCTGTCAGCAGAATTTCCGCGTAAATACAGAAAGGACACGCAATTTGCAGCCTAAACGGAAATATGACAAAAAGGAACCTATATTGGAGATTGATTACGTCGCTGAAGGTGCTAGAAGGAATGTTGTCTACGAGATGTACAGAAATACTAAGATTTTTGAAAAAATTATAATATAATTGTGGTATAATTATAGAACAACATATTACCCTAACACCTGTAAATACTTGTTGAAAGAGATATTTTTATGGGTGGTAAAACATCTTTATGGAAAGTGTTGCGGAACATTAGGTGCCATTATAAAAAGGATGATCGAACAAGAGCGTACGTACTATATTGAAGACATGGTGTTTTTCATATTTGTGGTTATAATTCTCTTTAGGAATAGATCTGCACCGGTCTATAAAATTCATAATCCCATCAGTATGGCCACATAGTTCTCCGTCTGTCACCGTGCAATTGCATATGAATGCAATGACGAATTTATTATTAATCTTTGCGAAGACTCTGAGAATGACGATTTATTTTCAGATTAATGTGTCACTTATTTTTAAGTTGTTTTGTTTATAATACCTGGTTTCATTTTCTTTCAACATATATACTGATGTAGCACAAATATCTTTTTAGTATTCTATTTATTATTAAATACGTATAAAGTTTTCACCTGTTTTTATTGTTTGATTACTTCGTAAAGAATTAATAAATTCGATTATTTATAAAATATAACCTAAATATTGCAAGTAAGCGTTTACTACCCTAACCTAAAATGTAAACAAATCGATTTTTCCAATGGATTTTTCAAATGATTTCGCAACATTATTTTGACATCATTGATGACGTGCACGTCTTCGAATCGTGAACGGCGTGAACGTAAACTAAAAGAATTTTGTGAATATGCCAGGATAGAGTAGCATAAACTCATTCAACACGGGAACACCCGGTTTCTATCAATGATGCCCGCGCTGGAAAGAATTTTACAGATTTTTGAAGGCCTGAAAGTGTTTTTTTTAGACCAAGAAATGTGCCCATCAACAATAAAAAACTTGTTTACTGATTTAACGGATGAGCCCTACTTGTGGTTTGTCCACCGACAGCTTGCACTGTTTAACAAGGCCATCCTAATAATGGAAAAAGATAACACTACAGCTTTTGAGGTTGTTGAAGCTCATTAAGCTTTCAAAAGAAACCTGACAGAAAGAAAGGCTTCAAACTTTATCCCTATGGGCGCAAGGAACATCTAGATGAGCAAGTCCGTAACAGTGTGAAAGAAGAATTTGATGACTTTTATGAAAGATGCATTGCATACTTGGATCTCTGGGAGAATAGTTTTGGAAATGCTGAACAGTTTACATGGGTCAATCTGACCAAAACAAACGCTGTTGATTGGGAAAACACCGAAACTTCTGCTGAAATTATTAATAGCAGTCTTCTTGATGTACCCGATATTAAAATAAACAATAATCAGCTGTTTGACGAAGTTATGCTCGCTAAGGAGTGGAAACAGTGGAAGCAAGAAGAGACTACCAGAGATGTGATTATTTCAAGTGAAGAAAACTGGCTCAGGCTGTTTGGTCACTTCAAGGAGAATCACATAGCAGCCCCCAATCTGATCAAGATTGTTGAATATGGCTTCTGCTTACTTGGGAAATCAGCTCCAGTTGAGAGAGTATTTTCTTTAATGAACAAGGCATGGACTGATGATAAGGGTTTGATGAAGGAATCTACGGTTAAAGGCTTGATGATATGTAAAGTTAATATCGGATTAGCTTGTGAAGATTTTTACAAGATTAAAACCAGAAAACTTTTAAAAAAAGTCTTAGCAAATGAAAAGTACATGTAAATATTGTTCAAATTTTTATTCCTCATTCAAAGTGTTTCTTATTACTTAAGTAACTTATAAATATTAACATGTAAGAAATAAAATGTTTAAATTTATATGCTTGTGTCATTTATTATTACCCCTGCTTTAGGTTCCTAATCAGTAACCATTTATTCATAGCATTGAGAATAAACTACCGTCTAAAACACTCTAAAAACTCGCCAACGGTGTGTACCCTTGAATACCCGCGACGCTGGAGCGCATTCCGGTGTCCCGGTTGAACATTTCAGAAATCTGGCAAGCCTACTTATAGTAGATCTTGAGTTAGACAAAAGAAGATTACATAATGATGCGACTTGGAGCAAAAATAGAGGGGCTGATATTTATCCGTCATATCATGTGATAGCAGCGGCAAAAAGAAAGTTTGGTTGGTACAATATGAATACCGGTGCTCACTAACTGTTAATACATGGAGCTGGTGTTACAAAATCTTTACCTTTGCCAGTAGACCAACTGCCAGAAGATGTAACTGAGGCAGCCCATAAAGCTTCTAAAAATTAAGGTAATATTACGTCAGAGAAACTTCTAGAATCAACACTGATAGTGACATATTTAACTGGATATCAGTATCTTCAGATCTTATTGTGGTAAGTAAACGGAAAAAACCTAAAAGATATAAAACTCAACGAAGTTGTATTAAGTATGCTAAGACTGCCTACTTTCTGTGTTGATGATAATGAAAGGAATATTGACCGGGAGTCAGATGATGATGATGAGGATGCTGAGGATGTGGAATAACGGAATAATATCAATCAAATCAAAATTAAGCCCCTGACATCAACTTATCCTATTTAGGTATTTATCAGAAAGATAATCATTAAGTAGTCTTCTCATGAACATCTCTGATCAGAATATCTAATAAAATCATGTTTTATATTTTTGTCGTCGTAAATTGATAATTTGGCCTTATGTGCGGCGCAGGATTTTCTGTCAAAACGTTTTTAGCCAAAAATAACATTCCAGTACTAGACCATCCGCCTTATTCGCCTAACTTGGCACCATGTGACTTTTATCTGTTACCCAAGGTAAAATCTGCATTAAAAGGAACGAGATTTCAGACCGTTGAAGTTGTGAAAGAAAAAGTGGCTCGCGTCATGAACGAGCTCACAGAAGAAGACTTCCAGCTCTCTTTTGCACAATAGAAACTTTGAATGGAGTGGAATAGGGATAGAGAAAGTGTGTATATTGAAGGAGATAATAATTAAAATAATTGAAATTTATAAATTTCAGATAATGAGTTTCCCATATCAGTCTCGTTATTTTACAGCCACCCCTCGTAAATATACTTTTAATCATACAACCATTTCTTTTATAATGATATTTAACATGGCATTTTATTAATTTTGTGTTAAAAAATATTTCCAATCAACAGCGGGCCATACATTTTACGCAATCTACATTAATACTATTGAATAATACTATATATTATTACACATATATCCATGCATAAATTTAAACCTCTAGCTATCGATTGCCAGCAGGGTAGTAACTAGATTATTCCATGTATGAACGGATTTTGCTTCTTGAACTCCATCCTAAAGAAAGCCTATAAAAACGTCAATCTAGTAGTTTGTGATTGATCGCGTATTATCACGAACAAATAAGGACAGATTGTTTGAAAACGGAAATAATTTATGTGCTGCTAATCTTTTCCATTATGTTCCAAAAGAAAAGATCACGCAAATTCTTATATCACAATAAATATAAGTAATATTCGTTAATTAATTAAAAATTAAAACTTACTTCCGGCATATTTTAATTAATACTTTAAAATTTTACGCCGAAAAAAATTATTTTCTGAAATGTATGTAATAACCTACCGAGATAATGTTTTTTTTTTCTTTTAAATTACTTTTATTAATAGAACATCTTTAAAATTATACTGTTTGCTTGGGACTTCATATTAATACAAGGGGATTTTTTTATGTTATTCTATAAAGTTATCAAACTTATTCCAACATTTCTTAAATAACGCTATGCCTTCGAAAAAAAATTCTTATGGTAATTCTGCAAAATACGGCTCCACAGCGTTTTCCACGTCGCGTCGTGATTCGAAAAAAATGGACGCCTTCTCAAGTATTCTTTGAATTTTGGAAAGAGATAGTAGTCACAATGGGCAAGGTAGGGTGGATTCATTGATTACTGCTTGAACAATTTGTGTCTTATGCACCCTGCAGTTGTCGTGCAAAAGCTGCGTTTTCTGAGCAAAATTGTGTTTTTTTTTCGCGTATAGCGGTGTTCAAGTTCTTAATTGTGACTTTATAGACATTTCCCGTTATTGTAGTCCCTTTTGGCATATACTCAATTAAGAGAATCCACTTTTCCCTCAGAAAATTGCGTTTTTGCCTTCTTGGGCGATGGATAGCCCTTATGAACCCATTGCATAAACTCTTATTTCATCTGAAAGTCCGAGTAGTATACCCAAGTTTCATCCCCAGTCTAAGAAATTTTCATCTTGAGATAAAACAGTCAAATTCTCTTCATAAATTTGTCGTTTACACAATTTTTGTTAGGAACTGAGCAGCCTGGGAATCCATCGTGCCAATACTTTACTCCTTCCCAAATTTTCGTGTAGAATTTTAAAAACTCGTTTCTGGTATTCCTATTTTTCTAGCAATACCTGAAACTTTTACTCGGCGGTCAGTCAACACCAAATCTTCAACTTTGTTGATGATTTCTTCAGTTCGTGCTTCCAGAGCTCTTCCCCACATTGAGTCTTCATGAATGGATGATCTGCCCAATTTGGACTGCTTACACCAAAACTTGACTTGGAAATAGAGCGGGTTATTTTCTTCATACACTGCCACCATTCTCCCATAAATATATCTTCGGGCTGCTGCCTTCTTTTGATAAAAATTTCAAGACGCTTCTGTGTTCAAGTTTCATATCACTGAGTTTCTCTTCTTTAAACGAATGTAAAAGTAACAAATGTTAAGCGATTCGAAACAAATTTGGAGATGACACAATAAAATGTCACAGAAACTTGACGTAAGACAATTGTCACAATAACATATTGTTTTCATAGCTAGATAGATAACATGAAAAACTCCCCTCGTTTTATAAAAAAACATATAGAAGAGAAGTTTACTATTCAATTAAGAAGCACGTAAAAATATAAATATCTCGATTCTTATATTAAAAAAAATTATAAACGAAAAATCTGGAAGAGTAATAATAATAATAATAGTTAAAGACGGCAGACTATGTGCCCGAACAGTAGCGTGATGTGGAGGGATCGAGTAGAGGCGTACGACGATCAATTCAGTTGCCGTTGAGACGTTGTTAGCGATACATTGTTAACACAATCGTGTTGAAAATGTCGGGAGTGCGTAGAAACAATGCATCGACTCGGTTGCATGCTAACGTAGTAAAGAAATTTTTACATCGGTTTCCCGATATAATATATGACGGTACCGTAGTGAAATGTTTAGTTTGTGAAACAACTTTATTAACTTGGAAAGCAAGTCAGTGCCAAAGACATATAAATAGTGACAAACATAAATCGAATAATAGTGGACGCAGATCATATAATAAATTTGTGTGTGATTTAACAATGATGTTAATTGCGACCAATATACCAATGCAGAAAGTGGAACACCCAATGTTTCGTCAGTTTTGGAAGAAATACAATCCTACGTGGAAATTACCAGCAAGAAGTACGCTACGGAATTACGTACCGTCAGTGCGTGAGAGAATTGTAAATTGTACGAAAAATACGGTAAAAAAAAAATTCCTGTGGTTAACAATAGACGAAACTACAGATATTAAAAAAACAGTCCATCCTAGCCATTCTAGTACGGACGCTGACTCCGCAAGGACCTTCTCCTCCTTATTTACTAACCTGTAAACGAATGCAAGGGTGTACTGCCAGAGCGATATATGATGTATTAATAGAAACACTACACAAATTTGAGATTTTACCGAAGCAAGTGTTAATGTTAGTTACCGATGCTGCCAAGGTTATGTGTTCCACTGCAAACTTACTCAAAACGATTCAACCAAACCTGCTGCATGTCACATGTTTGCTTCACGCTTTACACCTTGTAACAAACACTATACGTACAACTTATCCTGATGTGGATCAACTGATAGGACAAACGAAAGCGGTTTTTCTTAAATCTCCGAAACGGATTCGGCTATTTCATTCGCTGTGTCCTGATATACCCGAGCCGCCGCAACCAATTCTTATACGATGGGGTACTTGGTTAGAAGCAGCATTTTATTATTATAAACATTTTGAAAAAATTAAATCAGTCATTTTACAACTAGATGCCAAAGAAGCAGCTGCAATACGCAGGTTCAATTTAACAATCCTCTACAACAACCTTTCTACAGGATCGTCGATACGCCCCTGCAGTTATTATATAGACGGCGCTGAATATTCTTTCACGCTCTGTCTAAATAATTTCTGGTTGATAGCAAGGTAGTTATGTTTGGTTAAATGTATCACTTCTCCAGCAGGGGCGTACCGACGATCCTGTAGAAAGGTGAAATACGTATCTGCGTCTCTGGAGAGGAGATACATTCACAAATATATAACTTGTATTGTGTTCTTCACACCCCATTTTTAATAATATTTTATATTATTAAAAATACTTTTGTATTATACAAATTGGTGTAGTTTTTACCCACTCATTTATGTTTCAAATTATTTTGTTAGAATCATTTTCTCACCATAACAATGGGAGCTCTCATACATCGGTACAAATAGCTCAATATTTGACTGGTCAAAACTCGATGTTTTGATGAGTCAAATATTGAGCTATTGATTGGTCATTCACGGTACAGCCCTGATTTGACACCCAATGATTTATTTTTGTCCCGGTACGTGGAGAATAAACTATGTGATCAACAATTTTCGACGAAGAAGAAGCTGGTACCGCTTTCAAAATGTTTTGGATGCATCTCAATTGAAATGGAAAATGTGCTGTATATATTGGTTCAAACGTATGCAAAAGTGATCGGAGGGTATTTTAAAAAATAATGAAACCATTTTTGTTTTTGTTTGATTTTCCGAATACATAAATAACAACCCTCGTACATACGTGTACAAAGTCATAAAATAATGTGCACTTTTTTAAATGCTTCTTGGGACGAAACAGAGAACAGCTTCTTCAACATTATAGTAATAGTATTACAAGGTTGGAATTCGAGGAAATGTAACAATAACACCTAAATAATTCCAAAAATGATAATTTGATGTGAATACATCATTTGACATCAGTTCGAGGTAATTATGTAAGAAGCATTTCGTTTAAATTAACACGCATTAATAAAGACCAGCAAACTCTTATGCAACATTTATAGTTAAGACATAATCGCAAATTTACATGATACATTATTCGAGTATCTTAATAAATCAATACCCAAGAATCTTTCAACGATCGTATGCATTTTACATGAAAGAAAATACGTTGAAATGAAGCTTTTTTTTCTAAAACACTGCATGTGAAACATTTACTTATGAAATGTTTAGAAGCAGTAAGTGGTTGGTGCTCAAAATGTCTCAGTGAATTGTATTTCTTGCTTCAGGGCGTAAATTATTAATTCATTGGTCTCCACTACCTCCAACTTCTACATTATTCGCGATTCTTTCGTCGAACAAAGTAGAATTTATACAGAACGTTGCACGAGATACTGCAGTGATTCGCATAGTAAAAACTATTACTTATTGAAATGTGTCTTTTGAACTTGAAATAGTTTTCATCAATATTCAGTAAGAATAAGAAATGTAAAATTAATACATTATTGTTTGTACAAATATATTATAAATGTTAACTTTTAAAATTAGGTTTTTAAAAAGTCACAAATTTGCATAACCAAAATTGCCATATGTCCCTAATTATAAAGCTTCTTCTGTACGGAATTTACTAAACTATATATTCAATAATAATAATTGTTTTTACGTGAAAAAAAAGATAAAATACTCGCGGAAAACAATGAGTGCTCTATGACTCTTCATTGTATAATTTTGCACAGTCGACAAGAATTTTTAACATATTATTTATAACGAGTTGCATCGACAAATTCATACATGATCAATTCTGCTGCGAGTTTTTCTGAAAATGACCGAGTGTAATCGCATTAATTATCGTATTTATAATTTCCATTTTATGAATAGGATCATTATGTCCGTGATTTCTGAATTTCCCGCATGATAAAATAACACTGCTCGCGTCAATTACCATTTGTCAATAGACTATAATGCATTCCAATTAAGAAAGGACCAGATGGCGCGGCAATCTGAGTATAATTTACACAGGAATTTCAAAAAATAGATAATTTGTATTTGAGGTTATATATCTACTAACCTATATAAAAGACTATTTTTTGACGTTTGTTTATTAACATATTTATTATTAAGAAAGCTTAGACTTTAGTAGTTTTATTCGAGCAAGAAGCGGCAAATATATGAGTATACCAATGCAAGGTATTATATAAAATATTTCAATTAATATCTTATAATCTGTTATTTATTGTTTGAAGGTGTTGCATCTACAATAAATTTGTGCGTAAATACAGTGAGAATGTGTTAAAATTACTACAGGAGAAATATTTACATCTTTCTTTGATTTTATTACAGAACAAAACTTTTGTGTAAATGTGAAACTAATAAATTTAAAGGATTGATGGTGACAGTGTATTATAATTATCATAATATTTGTATATCGTTTAGCTTAAAAAATATAGCATTTTACAAAATACAGTTATTTTAATAGTATCTATAATGAGAGAGCAATAAGGAAATTCATTTACCTGCACATCATTTCACATAATTTGGATAAAAATTTTTATACATCTAAAAAAGATATTTAAAAATATTTTCATTTTACAAAAATAAGTAAGTACATATTAAAAACGGTAGGATAGGTAAAACGTAAGCATTTTTCCAGTTTCAGTATTTGGTTAAACATGTGTTCGTTCCTTTATTTCAAGTTATGCCTGATTAATACTTACTTTTTTGCTTATGTATGGGATAAATTGCTACTATGGTAAAATGATTTTTTTTCAGAATAATTGAAACATACATGAGTAGGTAAACCCCACCAGTTTTGTATAATACAAAGGTATTTTTAATAATATAAAATATTACTAAAAATCTGGTGAAGAACACAAATGCAGGTTCACTATTAATATTTTCTGTGAACGTGTCCGAATATATCCTATCCCCAGAGACGTAGATACGTATTTCGCTTTTCTACAAGCTCATCGGTACGCCCCTGCTGGAGAAATTTTTTTCATAAATGTCTGAACACAATGAGCGTAAAACCCTCTTTTATTAGCATAATATACATTAAATCTTTTACCTACACTTACATAATTACATTAAAAAAATTATATAATCATTTCCTACTTAGAAATTTCATTAATATTCCACGATTATCACAATATCTGGTAGTTACTTGAGACCTAGGACATCAAACAATTTCTGAGGACCTGAAAGAACTTACAATCTCATGAATGTATATGGTAATAGTTATTTACGATACAAGTGTTAAAGTGCGATATTATTTCACGAGTAAAAGTTTGCGACACGAGCGTTAGCGAGTGTCGCAATTTACGAATGAAATAAAATAGCATTTTTAACACGTGTATCGTACAATATTTTTTCGCTAACGCTCGTGTCGCAATTTACGAGTGAAATAAAATAGCATTTTTCACACGTGTATCGTACAATATTTTTTCTACAAACACAATTTTTATTATAAAATATAATGAAACTCCACTGACCAAATTTGACAGCTCATGAATACGTTTTGACACAACTGGACGCAACCGTTAAATTACGTCAAATTAAGTTGTCACAATTCATACCAAAGATGAGTTCGTATTTTAATAAAGAAAATGAAGTAATAGCGAGAATAATAATTCTGAAAGTACTGCAACACAGGAAATAAATATCTCGAATTACAGAAACTGTACATTTAATATTAATTATCCAAGAAATATGTAATTTTCATTTAGTAATAAAAATCACTTTAATATATGTTGTCATTTTTGACAAACTGTCATGTCAATTTACTTTAGCGGTTTCGGCTAAAAGTCATATACAGATACAGATCTATTTATAAAGATTTGTATCATTTGTATACATTGCTTCATTAGCTTGACTGACGACGCCTATAGATGGCAGAAACATATGTCTTAAGCAGAAGTAAATGCTGAAAATACGAGGTATTGTCCAAGTATACAGTTACAGATAACTATTTTCGAAAACTGTCATTAAAATTTTAATATTTTCGTTAAATTTTCAGTTGACAAATTGAACCTTTTTGTCACCTAGCTGCGAAATACTTTTACGTTCTAGAACGAAATAGTATATTACATACAGCGGCGGAACGTAGTTCATTACCGTCGAGAGATATTAAGTTCACAGAGACGCGCATCGTCGAGGTGAACTTAATCTCGAGACGGGAATGAATCTTTCCGCCAAGGTTTGTATACTATTTTACTAACGATCGGTTAGTAATTAATTATTATACAAACTATTAAATCACTAAATTTCAAAAATATAATAGTATTAAATTTCATGGCATTTTGATAGATGCTTTTAATATGTACTGTTGCTAGGTAACGTAACAATTAATAGTTATATTTTCTGACAGATTACTAAATTATTATCGTACGACTTTAAACATGGTCTTTCGCTAACAGTAAACAGTCATGGAAATTATTTTACTAACTCCGGTGGTATCCCGCACACTACGACATCATCATCACTGTCCATTTAAATTTTTTTTAGCGATAAGTTGGTATTAAAGCGAAATAATAAGTAATGAATCTCTAGACCTTTTTCACAATAACGAACAAACAGTAAGTGTCAAGGCAACGATTTCATAGGCAATTAGGTGGTAATGAAAAAATGTTATGCGTTTATAAAAATTCTTTAATTTATAATAATATTCATTCAGATTTTAGAAAAAAAAGTATGTGTACCCCGTAGTAAAAGCACATTCCCGAACTTCAATGCTTGTTGACCTCGGCCAACAATTTACATTGTCGTCCAGGAATGTATCGCTTTTACCACTAGATACACAATGTACTATTATGTTCTAGGACGCCAAAGTCTTTTTCGTTCTAGAACATAAAAAAAATGTCAAATTAATTTGTAATTTTTTCGAAACTTATTTATGATTTTATTAATTAAATAATATACATTTTAAATAATATAACATTTCAATACAAATCAGTAACTATTATAAACAAGACGATTTTGAAGTAAACACTTTTAGAATATGAATTACAATATATAATTCTGAAACTACTTTTTCAAACAACTAATTGTTTATTAGGTTGCTATCGTTATGATAGACACTGCACCTAAACCATCTTAATTCAAACACGGATCAAACGATTTCATATATAAATTAAATTGTTGTGCATAACACAATTGTTATGTATTGTTATTGCAGTTTTCGAAAAAATATTGTTTGTATCTCAAACGCGAAATGCTTTTGCGTTCTCGAATGGATATTTTGCCTCGCTAAAGCTCGGCAAAATAACTTCCATCCTTGAACGCAAAAATACCATTTCGCGTTCTAGATACAAAAATAACTATTAAGCGACCACAGACAATTTTTAGCAGTTAATAGTATAGAGAAATATTTTGGTAATTTATTATACAAATTATAATAAATATTTAATTTTAAAATACATTAAATTTTAATACGTTTGTACTGGGAATCTTTATAGATAAATATATAATGTTTTAAAGTGTGTTTTTAGTTTAGATTTAAGTTAAATTGCCTTTTTGTGCTTTGCTGTAGGAGCGTCTAAATATCTTGATAGTTCAGTTGTAAATAGGTTGACTGGAATGGTTAGGTGGATAGAATTTGTTACGGCAGCGTTTCTTGTGAGAGAACTGAATTACAGGCTGTGGATACTGCGTCTGCATATAGAAATTTTGAATTTTCAGTAGTTCTGGGAACGTTTGTATTTTCAAATATGATTTAGAATGTAGTTTAATTTTATTAAGATATTTAATCACTAATTTCGGGTTCTTAACACTTCTATATCTTTTATTATGAAATACGTTCAAATGATTTCAGTAAAAGGACGCCAACCACTAAATGTTTTTTTATCTGTTTCATTTACATTTTCAAATTAATATTATTTATCCTATTATCTTTCGTAATGAATTTATAGTACTCTAGTATTCTAAGTATAGCAAACGCCAATTAAGTTGGCGCGAGAAGGGGTAAGTTCGCGCAGGATTAGAAGTAGTGGGGATATTTGTATTTGGTTTTACATCAAATGTCAGTTAATTGTAACCTCTGAGCGTGTATGATCCCCTAGCAAAGACATTACAAAATATGTTCTGTCAAACGTCAATGACAAATGTATTCTGACAATTACTTGAGTAGTGGGGGTGGACGTTTTTAAAAACGGCTTCTGCGCACCCCCTCGTGCCAACTTAATTGGCGTTTGCTATATCTTTGAATTATTACATTTGCCTTTAATAACGCTACATTTTATAATTTAATGTTAATTACTTTGAAAAATCACATACATCCTCACATAATTTGCGGTATAGTCAAATCATAAGGATGTGGTACATAAATAAAAATCATTTGAATTAGGTATAAAAATATGTTTCTAAAGTAAATTTAATGAAAAAAATTATTGAATTAATGGTACAAACCATTAACTTCATTGTTAATCCCTGTTTCTTTTATAGTATAATTAGATATATCTTGAATTCCAACAATATATATATATATATATATATATAGTAAACCTAATCAGTAGGACCGGTCCTGGGCGGCAACCTGGCTAGGCTGCCGTTAACAGCACACACACGTTCGACGTGTGTGCTATGCCCCCGCTTCGGCGGAAAACGATAAGATGGCACAAGTGTGACCATCGTCGACCGAGGTAGCCACTAAGAGTGTTCCCTTGGTTAGCGATGAGCAACCCCGTACAGGGAGCGCTTCGCCTGTCTGCGCCTTGCCTCGTTGGGGCGGGGGTCAGGCCGTCGAAGTACTGCACGGAATTGTAAAGAAGTTGTCGGGAAAGGGTTGGCGGCCCTACGCAACGGCTGGTTATCCGACCTCTCTAAATTCATGCGACCGGTCACTAAACACACGCACGAACGCACCGACATACAAAACCCTACACTTACGCTCTCACACAAAACCACACACCCATAGAGAGACGCAAGCTGCCAGCAGCAACCAACACACAAGTTCATACCCAGAAAGAGACACAAATTGCTAGCAGCGAACAACACATATGTTCACACCTTGTTATCTATTTTTTGTAATACTAAGGCATGATTTATTATTATTACTGAATGCATATGTGAATAATTTAAACCATAGCAACTTAATTACTTGACATTTATATCCTGTCATTCATATTTTGTATTCTCTTGATAAAGGCGTACACAGCCGAAACATGTAGAGTTTTTTAAATACATATATTTTGAAGTAATATACAGACCTTTAATCGCCTACTGATTAGGTTTACCATATCATACCAAGGTCACGAAGTTATTATATATATATATATATACATGGTGTGTATAAATTGGCGGACCCACAACACGCGGCGATGTTCTTCGTTAAATTCGGAGCCCAAAATCCTAATACGAAAATGTTGTACCATGCTCCATATCTTTGCACGAGGTTCCTAAAGTTCGGACTTTCAGTCTTGAAATAAACATTATTACTCGATATTTGTTGACAGAAAGAGCTACAATTTAGAATAAAGAAGAATTGTCGTTATTATCCTTTCGTTAAAGTTTTCTTTTTGATTTTAAAGTTTGTTTTTAATATTTGTTTATTAACTTATTTTGACGAAAAACACATCTGACAACGTTGTAAAACAATAAGTAGGCAGCCTAATGTTGTTCTAGTCAAATACATTACTACTGTAAAATTTTGACACTTATGTAATCTACCTATTTCATTCGACTTGCTTATTTTTCGTGTTTATTTGTATAATTTTGTTTAGTTTTCTGATAGATTTCAATTCGAACAATTATGTAGGTAATAATTACATCGATTTCTATCAAGAAGATGTACAAAAATTAGTCAATATTATCAAAAATTTTTAAAACTTTGTAATATTTTCGTAATAAATATGTAATCTAAGAAACCAATTTTATTTCGTTTGTTTCTTTTTTAAATTTAAAATGTAAGGTTCACATGACGACGTGTAAAAATGTTCCGAAGATTATAATTAGCACATGCGTGTTCAATGTTGCCAAATGTATGTTTCTTTCAAATTCATTCTGAAGGCAAAGGAAGCCTGATACATCGTTTTAGGATTAGGACTTTTAACTCAAAATTTGACCAAGAATGTCGCCACGTGTAGTGGGTCCGCCAATTTATACACACCTTGTATATACATATATATATATATATATATATATATATATATATATATATATACTCGTATAAGCATATATGTATACATATTATGCAATCATTCAATATTCCTTTAAAAAATGTTTAAATAGTTAATATAGTTACCAATCAATATTTCGTTGCAGTAACGCATATACCGAAATACGAAAAACGGACGAATAAACAAATTAATTAAATAAATTGAACCGATTTATGCGGAACGAATATTTATTTATAACACTCCGCTTATTTAGCCGATCGATGATATTCGTTGATTGCAGTTCTATTGAAATAAAGTGACACAATCTTTTTGAAATATATTTAATAATTCCAACGCTATGAATGTATTCTATTATAAAATATATAAATTATGTATAACAACAAAGAAGGCAGGTTATATAATTTTTCCAAATACGAGGGATGCTGGGAAAATTTCCGGAATCTAGTAGTTTAAATTATGTCAGCGTTTTACGAACTATCACATTCGTAAAATTCGATATTTCTAACCAATAATTCCGTTTGACAGTTAGTACTCAAGCGAATTAGCGAAATAGTAGTTTTGTGCAAAAATAGTATTTTCGCGTAAAAATGTTCGAACCCATGATTTTCATGATTTCGATTGAGGTTTAAAGCCAAAACAATGCATCGATCGATTTTATTTGGTTTCTGACAATGAAAGGCCAATCAAAAGTCATGTTGTACATCTGTTGTTTCCATTAAACCAGATATACCTAATGTACTATATGTGGTACACTTCTAACAAGTCTTAACATGTAACGGGTGTTCATTTAAAGACTTCATCAATTTACCCGTGATTTTTTGATAGAATAAGAGCCGATAAGAGAAGTCGTAACTTAGTCCTTGTAATTGTACACTTGACATTTGTCAGAATAATTCTGTTTTAACAAGCAAAGTAACCTGCTTTAACTTATGCTAATCCAGCGTTGTTGGACAATGTTGTCGGAAATTTTCATCGCAGATTATAGGAAAACATAGAAGCCGATGATGTTGGCATTAGATCACCAACATCATCCTGAAGAATGTCGTCTTTTTATCGATTCTTCGCAATTGAGTTTGAAAGCTATCTTTCTTCACATAGGATACGTTTGTCCATCTATCCCCGTTGGCCACACAATCCACATAAAAGAAACGTGTGAAAATATTACTTTTCTTCTAGATAAAATTAATTACAAACTGTACAAATGGTATATCAGCACAGACCTTAAAATTGTAGCAATTCTACTCGGTTTACAACTAGGGTATACAAAGAATTGCTGTTTTCTTTGTGAATGGAACAGTCGATCAAGAAATTACCACTACATTGTTAAATACTAGCCAGTCACGGCTCAATATATGGAGAATATAGAAGCATATAAGTCACTAGTTGAACCTGATAAAATACTTTTACCACTAAAAACACATAAAATTAGGTTCGATGAAAAATTTCGTGAAAGCAATGGATGGATTCCAAAACCTTAAACAAAAATGTTCCATAATCTCAGATGCATAACTTAAGAAGGAAGTCCTCAAGATAAAAAATTTGAAGAAACCTTAAGTGACTTAGAGCGTGTTGCTGGGAATGCTTTTGAAAATGTGACCCAAAATTTTCTAGGAACCAGAAAATCTGACAATTATATAGCACTTGTTAATCAACTTCTTTGAAGTTGCCATAAAATGGGCTGTAACATAAGCCTTAAAACACATTTTTTGTCCTCGCATCTGGATTTATTTCCCGCAAACCTCGGCGACGTGTGTGACGAACACGGCGAATGGTTTCATGAAGACATTTCTGTTATTGAAAAACGTTGTCAGGGCAAGTGGAATAATAAAACGCTTGCTGATTACACTGGCCTACAACCATTTTGGTGCTGGAGATTTTAGTCCCGATTTTATGTGTCTTACATGGCGATATCAAAAATGTTACCCGTTTTCTTCTGTCAGCTCTAGTTCCCGAGAAAAAAAAAAACACAATTCACGAAAAAATATATATTTTATTGACATTAAACATCAAGAAATTGTCTTTTAAGTGATTTTCTAGAATGAAACTGACTCGGGCAATCTCGCATGATTCCCCAGCAATAGTCAGCCATCATATGACTGTCCCACCTTCCTTGGTATCTATTCTCCATTGTTTTTAGGTCTTGGTGAAAACGTTCCCCTTGTTCTTCGCTTAGATCTCCTAAATTGTGTTGGAAATGATGTAGATGACTATTGAGATAATGTAATTTTATACTCATATTACAGACTAAATCTTTGAATCGCACCAGCATTTCCTCTACTAGTTCTACATAGTTGTCAGCCTTATGATTTCCGAGGAAATTTTGTGCAACTGCTACAAAAGATTGCCAGGCAAGCCTCTCCACATCATTCATACAAGTCTCAAAATTAGTTGTGTCTTTCATCAATTTACGTATTTGAGGTCCATCAAAGATACCTGCTTTTAGTTTTTCAGTACTTAAACCAGGAAATTTGTGAGAAATAAACTGGAAACATTGACCATTTCTATCGAGAGACTTAACAAATTGCTTCATTAGCCCTAATTTTATATGCAACGGCGAAAGAATGATTTTTTCTCTTGAAACTAAGGGTTCATTTATAACATTTCTTTCCCCAACAACAAGAGCATCTCTCAGGCCAATTTTTTGCAGTCCAATGACGTGATTTAGCTCGACTGTTCCAGAGACAAATAAAACATGGGTATTTAGTATAACCACTCTGTTGACCCAATAAAAAATTAACCATCTTCAAGTCGACGCAGGTCACCCAGTTATGTTCAATATATTTTATTTTTTGTAAAAGATTTGAAATTACCTCATATTCTTCTTTTACACATGTTGAGTGAGCAATTGGAACGGGAGCATATTTATTTCCATTATGTAGAAGAACTGCTTTTAGACTTCGTTTACTACTGTCAATAAAGAGACGCCTTTCATTGGGCTGATAGATCGTTAAATCCATGAAAGCCAGCAAACCACTCACATTACAGCAATACACAAAATTTTCATCAGATGAAAAAAGCTTCAATAACTTTCCCTCCCTCGTGCGATATGTAGACACTCGAACATCTGAGGAAAGACAATTTTTTCTTTTAATCTTGACGCTAGTAACTTAGCACGTTCCTTCGAAAGATCTAAGTCTCTGATGAGGTCACTAAGCTCATTCTGCGAAAATGGCTTAGGATCTGATGTTTTTCCGCAGTATTGAAAGTCATCATCTACTTGGGAAGAAATAGGTATTTCAGCTTCATCCTCCTGAGATTGCTGCACTACCTGGTGAAAAGTTGGTATTGGAACATTTTCTGAATGAGGAACAGATCTTTGTACTGAAGAAATATTGGGGTATTTCCATTTATGGCGATTGTTTTTGTTGATGCCCACTATATTAATCATACAAAAGTAACAGTCGTCATAATGATTTTTTTGTTCTCGCCATATCATAGGCACTCCAAAACTTCAAAGACTTACGTTTCCGTCTCTCCCATTGTCGCAAATGTTCAACGCATATTTTACAAACACTATGAGGCACCCACACTTTATCTTGGTGTAGAATTTCAATACCGAAGTAAGCAAAATACAAACGACGCACTGTGTTTGTAAACGATTTACGCTGATTTTTCAGTATGTATTCACCAAAAACATAACAAAATATATCAGGATCGTTAACACAACGTCTGGACGTACTAGCCATAATGAGATAGTAACGCAAACTTTATCGATGATATTGTAATAATGACTAGTTACGAACAAGACCATAACAAGACCGACAACAATTCACAATGAGGGTAGTAGGTAAACTAGAGCTGATGAGTTAAAATGACGTATGTCAATATACTGTACATTACCTACTTTATCGACAATTCAAACAAACAGAGATGCACCAAAAATTTTTTTTTTTTTTGTAGGCCTGTGTTATCGTTGGACATTGATATCAGAAAGTGCCGAAGAACAGTATAAAAAAAAAGTAGAAAGATAAACATTTTAAACAGGACGATACCATACGGCTCCATATAATATACTCAATACTCAATAAATTCAGCTTAAAGAAACGAAAATTGTACATAGTTTCTAAAGAAAAATCTAAAAAATAAAAATTTTTTGACCAGTGCTATAAGAAATCGGGTGTGAGAACAAAATACAAGTTCATATTTGTGTGAAAGTATCTTTCCAGACATTCAGTAATGGTAAAAGTGTTATTTATTGTGATAGTATCTCTCCAGCATGTACTGATGATTTTGTAGTAAGATGAAACACGTGTCTGCACAAATATAAACTTGTGTTGTGTTCTTCACACCCGATTTTTAATAACATTTTTATATTATTAAAATACGTTTTTCTATTATACAAAATTTGGTGAGGTTTTACCTACTCAAGTATGTTTTAAATTACTTTGTTAAAAGAAACACTTTAATTAAAACGTATTTCATTGAATTGCATTTCGATGATTGACTTCGTTAATAAATGGAACCCATTTCTATAAACATCACAATTACTAGCCACACGCGGATAACTGCGGAAGTTTGAATATGTTCCGCTTATTGTGGCGATTAATTAAGTTAGTCAATGATAACGCTGATTGGAATACAATTAAGCGGTCAGTTAGGTTCTAATTACGTTCCGTGCGGTTAGAACACTTCTGCGGTTTGTATTGCCTTGTACAAAGTAAGGAAAATTTTCAACATTGCCGCAAAAATAAATCCATATTCTATTTTATTACTGCTACCTAAATGTGCATTTAATAGATTTATGAAACTATTTAATGCTAACCATACGGAAAAATGTCTTTAAATTTGTTTATTTTTAAATTTCATTAATTTACATGAGACGGTACGACCTTTAGTCTCAAGATTTACTAACTTCCACTATTTTTTTATAAAAGCTTATTTTATAAGCTAATACGAAGGATAAGCTGAATTTATTGAGAATAAGAATATCTATTATCAGGATAAAATAAAACAAATTTTAATGAATTTCACTTTTTAATTTACACTGTAACGATCGTTTCGCTCCAACCTGAGCTTCATCAGACATATAACTAATTTATGTACAAATTTTCTTTTTATTTTTAACACAAATATACCGTAACAAACACATGTTTTATTTTAAATAGTTGAAGGAATGGGTACTTTTTATTACTAAAATGTCTGTGCACAAAACTTACACTACGGTTTATACAATACTGTTCTTAAGTAATAAAACTAGGGGCTTACATTATGTTACAGGGAGGTAAAGAAATTCTATGGAAAAATACAATATGTGACTGTCTGAATATCAAATAAATAAATTGAGTAAGGGTGAATTATTTGTTTCTAATTGGTCATTGAGGATCTTGTCGGTTTTCTTTAATTTATTAATTTCAAGTGACTCTAATAAATTAAGTTTTTTGCCCTTATTTTCTACGTGTAATATTTTAAATTCTTTGTTGAAATTGTGTTTCGTTGAATTAATATGAGACGCATATGAAGAGTCACTTTTATTATTTCTAAATGAAGAAAAATGTTCTTTGAAGCGTATTTCAAACGATCTGCCTGTCTGTCCGATATACGTCATAGGGCAACTACCGCAAGTTAACTCATAGACTCCTGACTTTTTATTGTTGTTTGTTAATAAACAACAAATAATTCACCCTTACTCAATTTATTTATTTGATATTCAGACAGTCACATATTGTATTTTTCCATAGAATTTCTTTGCCTCCCTGTAACATAATGTAAACCCCTAGTTTTATTACTTAAGAACAGTATTGTATAAACCGTAGTGAAAGTTTTGTGCACAGACATTTTAGTAATAAAAAGTACCCATTCCTTCAACTATTTAAAATAAAACATGTGTTTGTTACGGTATATTTGTGTTAAAAATTAAAAAAAAATTTGTACATAAGTTAGTTATATGTCTGATGAAGCTCAGTTTGGAGCGAAACGATCGTTACATTGTAAATTAAAAAGTGAAATTCATTAAAATTTGTTTTATTTTATACTGATAATAGTTATGTATATGGAATTTCATCAAGTAAAGGCTGAAACAATCATATATAATAAGAATATCTAATAAACTGTGAAAAACAATCATACAGTGTTTATTTAAAGCAACGTTTTATCTATCTGTCATTTGACGTTTTGTTGTTGAAGTTGTGTTCGTTACAACTCAGCTATTTATTTTTTAAAGTAAAAGAAAATGGAATTAACTCGAATCATAATTTATTATGATTTTAAAAGAGGTTTAAGCGCTTATGAATGCAAAGAGATAATACAGATCTGCATAAAATAAATCTGTATCTGTACACATGAACATACAGTACATATTTACTAGCGTTAACTTCAACAACAGACACATGCGTTTCTGTCTAACGACTTTGTTAATGCGGGTTTACGAAGAAGTAACGACAGAAGTTCGCTTTCTGGTCCAGTAATAAATATTGTCCTATCAAATGACCAGTGGCGGCTCTTGATGACGTACGATGTGCGCTGCTGCACGGATGAGACTACTTCGAACTATTTCGGAAGATTTCGGTACGGTTACTTGCTTCTCTGTATATATGAAAGCTTAAACGAAGCAGTCTCATCCGTGCAGCAGCGCACATCGTACGTCATCAAGAGCCGCCACTGCAAATGACACTAGATAACCTGGTGACACCTGACGGACAAAACAAACTACGCCGATAAAAGCCATTTCTTCAGAAATAGCTAAGCAATTACAAGAAGAAGTATATTACTGTAAATCCATTCATCCATCCAATGGACAGTAATATGTGTAAAATTTGGTCTCTTTAAATGAAATACATGTTGTAGATAGAAAACGTCCTTTCTACATCGTAACTGGTTATAGGTGCATTCTGTAAATATTCTTCTATTTCAGCGTAGTTCTATTAGTTCTATTAAAAACTGAGTCTATCTTTTGCCGAAGGCCACATCCGAAGTCACTTGGAATATCTTTGAAATTATTAATAGCCACATCTAATGTGGTTAATCCATCATTTAATTTGAGATTTTGATTTTCAAAATAAGTAGCATTGTCATTTAAACATGGAACGAAATTTTGTAAACTATTGAAATTCTCTGCATAAAAACTAGTAACTTCCAACCATGTTCCCCATCTAGTTATTACTGGAGAGGGAGGCAGTGACAAAAATGGAAGTTTTTCCCTGTAAAAAGCTACTCTCAATGGTGCTTTTCTGAAAACTTTTTTAAAAGCGGATACTAGTCCAACAACTTCCGGAAAGATGTCTCTGAGGAAACATATTCTAATATGCTGCATATTACTTGTGTAGCACATGCTCTCGACAGAATCTGTGAATATATCAGAGACACCTTTCTAGAAGTTGATGAGACATGTATCCGCTTTTAAAAAAGTTGTCAGAAAAACACCATTGAGAGTAGCTCTTTACAGGGAAAAACTTCCATCTTTGTCACTGCCTCCCTCTCCAGTAATAACTAGATGGAGAACATGATTGGAAGCTACTAGTTTTTCTGCAGAGAATTTCGATAGTTTACAAAATGTCGTTACATGTTTAAATGACGATGCTCGAGTGCAAACAACTAATACAAATTCCAAATTTAAAAGCCAGTTGTACTTTCTTCAGGAACACTTTGGAAATTTGCCAAAACTAATCACTTATTTTGAAAATCGAAATCTCAAATTAAATGACGGATTAACCACATTAGATGTGGCTGTTAATAATTTGAAAAGTATTCCAAGTGACTTCGGATGTGGCCTTCGGCAAAAGTTAGACGCAATGCCTCAAAATCTAACTGCTAAATACGCTAAAATAAAAGAAAGGACGCATTCAAAGAGAACAAATTTTACAGAAGAGAACCTTGAGAAGGTATTGTTAGTTAATATTTATACTCCTTTACTCAACTTGAACTACAAAATTAACAAATAAAAATGTATTTAGTATTTTATAGATCACCACCCATTTGTTTTCCAATTAACAGTTAAAACAATGAAAAAAAGAAACTAACTCATCGTATTTTATTTATCTTACGAAATATAAACTAATAAATAAAATAAATTTTAAAAACTTCTTTCTACGCCCATGAAGAAACTGTTATATCGAAACAATTGCGTCACAATTTAACGACAAAAAAACAGACATTCGGCTAACCGAATGAATAGTGCTATTCAATAACTGCGTGTTGTACTTAGCGATGTTATAGACTATTTATATGGTCCATCGTAATTTTGGCCTGCTGCTTTCGGTCTCTACTTATAAGTAGAGAACGGACGCAATTTCCATAAAACTCAATCGGCAATTGGAATGGTGTATAACGTCGCTCAGTACATCCCGGCGTAATTCAATGAAGTATTTGTTTGACTTACTCGGACACCTGGTCTCGCCGCGATAACAATGGACAAGCCAGCTATTGTATTCCGAGAATATAGTGCTTTTTAAAGTGTTTTCATGAGCGTAGATAGAAGCGGGGTTTTTATAATGTATTTTATTTATTAGTTTATATTTCGTAAGATAAATAAAGTGCTGTGAGTAAGTTTCTTGTTTTCATAGTTTTAACTGTTAATTACATCGTAATTTTTGTGATAGATCCTGTATAATATCGTTTGATTGAATCTATTTCTACCAATTATTTCGACGTAAGAGTGTGCATTGAATTTCGTTCAGTTTCAATAACTTACGCACACATTTTTAGTTTTCATTTATTTAGATCTAGAGCATTGTTTAAGTTACTTTTTCAGACACGATATGGAACAATGTTGAGAACGGCATTGTAAAACAATGGCGAGTTGGATTGACGGTCATACTGATTGTATGTCCATTGTCAGTGATTCCGAAATTTATTACAAAATCCGTAAAATATCGTCAAAAATTCGTCACTTAGGATCGCAAACACATCTGAACTCTGTAAAACTTTTATGGCGGCTAATATTCCATTAAATAAACACAACACAACACAACACAAGCATAGCAATCCCACTTTAAAAATATTTCTTCAAAAATATACTGGTCGAAATGTTCCTGATGAATCAACTTTACGCAAATATTATGTTTCTAGGTGCTATACGAGAACAGTAGAACGCATTAAAAGCCATCTTTTAAATCAATACATATGGATAAGCGCCGACGAAACGGTGGATATGTTAGGACGCTGTGTGGTAAATGTCGTAGCTGGTGTACTACATCCAACTATTCCCTATAACTCATATGTAATAGCAACAAGTGTTATAAATAGAGTTGATGCGGAAACAGTTGCTGAAACCATTAAGGAGAATATGCAAAAAATGCTTCATTCGGACGCCACGTACAAAGAAAAAATACTTTTATTTGTCAGTGATAGTGCTGCGTATATGTTAAAAACAGGCAGACTATTAAGAAAACATATCCTAATATGCTGCATATTACTTGTGTAGCACATGCTCTCCACAGAATCTGTGAATATTTCAGAGACACTTTTCCGGAAGTTTATAGACTTGTATCAGCTTTTAAAAAGTTTTTCAGAAAAGCACCATTGAGAGTAGCTCTTTTCAGGGAAAAATTTCCATCTCTGTCACTGCCCCCCACTCCAGTAATACCTAACTAAATGTGGAACATGGCTGGAAGCTACTAGTTATTATGCTGAGAATTTCGATAGTCTAAAACATTTCGGAACACTGCTAAAGGAAGATGCTAGAAGTATTGGTGAGTGCAAGGAGCTCACACAAATCCCAAATTTAAAAAATCAGTTGTACTTTCTTCACGAACACTTTGGAAAATTGCCAAAACTAATCACTTATTTTGAAAATCGAAATCTCAAATTAAATGACGGATTAACCACATTAGATGTGGCTGTTAATAATTTGAAAAGTATTCCAAGTGACTTCGGATGTGGCCTTCGGCAAAAGTTTGAAGCAATTCTTAATAGAAATCCAGATTTAATTACATTGCAGCAATTATGTATGGAGACAATTCCACAAAATCTAACGGCTAAATATGAAGAAATAAAAGAATATTTCCAGTATGCACCTATAACCAGTTGCGATGTAGAAAGGACGTTTTCTATTTATAAGGATGTACTTAATTCAAAGAGAACAAAATTGACAGAAGAAAACCTTGAGAAACTATTGCTAGTCAATATTAATGCTCCTTTACTCAACTTGAACGACAAAATGAACAAATAAAAATGTTCCAATTATAGAAATAAAATTAAAAACTTTAAAAATACAACTTTTCAACAAATACATATGTATTTCGTAATTTTATAGGTCACCACCCGTTTGTTTTCCAATTATATAAATAAAATTAAATATTTTAGAAATACAGCCTTTCGCCAGTACTGCACTGGGTGGTAAGCGTGTCCGTTCTCTACTTATAAGGTACGTTAACTCTTAAATTCGTCAGTAACATGTGTAGTTTAATAAAGATTGATGGAGCTTGATATTTTATGAAAAAATTCGTATTAGCAGTTCTGATGGTTAAACTTTTTATTTTCGTGATTTACGGGAAGATAATGCCACAAAGTGTAGACAAACAGATAGTAATTCGTATATGATACGAACAGGTGTTAGTTACAATAAAAAAAAAAACGCCAGTCAATTTTGCTTCGGATAGCATGAACAATAGGCAATGCCTTCAACTAACTGATAAGCACGTACGTCTACATGCATATAAACAACCAAAGCAAACTAGCGCAACTATACGCAGTTTTTCCAGAATTATTACAGAGTACTCCAAAAATAATACGAGGGCGGATTGATACGTATACAAAGGTCTCTAATTCTATAAAATAAGAATAAGAAATAAACAAAATAATGAAATCAGTCTCAAAATGAAGCAAATTTATTATAATATCAATGTACATAATTATATTTCCACCTAATCACCATTTAGTGAAACACATTTCTCCAAACGCTGAATCCATTCTTCATTCCATCCATGAAAAAACTTTCTTGCTTACTGTTGATCCAATTGCACCCGAACGACAGCATCCTGAACTTCAGTGTCTGATGTTAACCTTTCAATAACTCCTTCAACTTTAGGAAGATCCAGAAATCTGAAAGTGCCAAATCAGGGCTATGCGAAGGTTGCGAAATGACCGTGAATTTCAAGCTCGTCACTGTCTTCATCGTTACGCTGTTGCAATGCGCTCTGGCGTTGTCGTAGTGCAAGAAAAAAATCGTTCTTTCCAGTCTTACTCTATGGATTCGATACTTTAGTGATCGTAAAATTTTGCAATATTTTTTTAAATTTTCTGCGCTGATGGAACTCTTTGAATTTGCGTAGACGTTGAGAATCTGGACGAAAGTAATCCATTGATTGCCGCTTAATTTCGGGATTATAATGATGAACCAAAGATTAGTCCTCGGTGGTGATGTTCATGAGAAAATCATCCATTTCACGTGGTACTGGTTAATAAATTCTTAAAAAATTATTAGAATGATTAATTAATAATTATATACTCTTGTAAAATTAATTCCTGAAAATGTTACATTATGGCTATCGTCATGAAAATTATGTCCCTTTAATAATCACCAGGATAGGGCTCCTGGTGCCCTCTATGTTAGAGTTATTCTAATAAAATTAGTGATATCTATCCAAGTGTTTTATTCTCAATATTTAGTCTAAGTTAGTTACTAAAATATTTCACTAACAAGTGTCTGCAACATCAATTAATGATGCAAATTGCATTTTCGTGAAGTGATGTGAATGAAATAAATGCAATTGATTTGCACAAATTTGCCAACTGCGAGCATAATATAATATCTGTTCTTAATGGAATTTAAGGCTTTTTCCGTGATTCAAACGGCAGTCCCTTAATAGCTCAAGGGTTAATAGCGTGGTCCGGCAAACCAGAGGACGCAAGTTCGAATCTTGCATCAGGGCGATTTTTTTTTAGTAAAAAATTCGATTAATTAGCGTCGTATATGTAGAAAGCATTTATTTAATCAATTAATGATGTTATATAATTTATATTAGTATTATTTAATACATTTATTATTATTGCTGCATCGTCATTTTGTTTTTGTATATTAATAGCCAGGGGTACAGGGAAACTGGAAATTTGGAACTAACTCTCACAGAATTAAAGAAGAAGGATTTACAAGTTTTATTATGAAAGAAAAAAGCAAATTACCTGCCATTAAGTGTCCCAACAAAAAGTTTCAATTTGTAAAAACAATGGGCAAGTTGGGTAAGTGGTGTACACGTTGGTTTTGAGAGGGCCCTACAATAAAAAGTCGCACACCGACAAATCTGGTGATCTTGGGTGCCAATGCATGTCACCAAACCATGAAATTACGTGATTACCAAAAAGCTGTCCGACGGCTGCTATTCACACCCGAGCAGTATGGGCAGTTGCTCCATCTTGCTGAAACCAAGTATTATGAAGATCGAGAAAGTGCTAAAGATGTTCAGTTAGAAAAGTTTCGAACATATCAACATATCATTCGGACTTTACTGTCGTTGAATCCTCTCTGCCATCATCAAAGAAGTAAGGCTCAATCACACCTCGCGCTGATACGGCACACCAAACTGTAACATTTTGGATATACAATGGTCGTTCGTGCATTTGACGAGGCTTGTTAACTGCCCAATACCTGCAATTCTGCTTATTTACATATCCGTTGATATGGAAATGAACCTCATCCGACATGATAATTGTTATCGCGCCACGCAGTCTAATGGTTTCAGTTCCTGTACAGTTTGTTTGAGGTTCGTTGAGTTCGTTGATTCCCTGGTGGTTTCTTTTTTAGAACTGAACCCGTCTCGAAATTCTTAACCCATGTTATTGTTGGCGTGGCAAGCTAGAACGCGACGATGACGTCCTACATTATTATGGCGTTATATATAATTCCCGTTGAACAACAGTCACTGCCAGCACTTTTGTAAAATGCCTTCACAATAAATGTATGTTGTGAACCCTCCCACTGGTCCATGATTACTAAATAGCAAATAGTTGTGCGCATATGGACGCCACTCCCATCTTCTACCAGCTCCTCAGGGCTGCCACTACCAAAATTTCCTGTTTCCCTGTGCCACGCTGTATACAAGTGTCCAGTATGTTCAAATTTTAGGAGTGTAAAGTAGACTTCATTTCAAGTAACAAAAACGCAAAACTTGTATATCCATTTTTATTTGTTTCAAAGTTACAGATCTATGAATGTGATTGTCAGATCATGAAAAAAATGTAATACTAAAGTCAATAAAAACTGATTTTATTTAAAAAAGTTCAATTAATAATATTTTCGAAATGTCCACCTCCTTGTTGAATGCAGGCTTGTGCCCGTAAGCCAACAGAAGAAGTACTTATCCGAATTTCATACTTGTTTTGTCGGATTTGCTCGGCAGTCAGGTGAATACGATCCAACAACTATTCTCTTGTGTTCGAAACTTGCGCGTAGACTAAATTTTTCATGTACCCCCATAAATAAAAGTCAAGGGGATTAAGATCGGGTGATCTGGCTGGCCATACAACAGGGCCACCTCGACCAATCCATCTTGGATAATTGACGTTAACCCAATTTCGGAGAGCAATTCCGAAATATGGTGGTGCCCCATCCATGTGAAACCACATGTCTCGTCAAACATTCAGTGGGTCATCCTCTAAAAGACCTGGCAGTTCGTCAATAAGAAATCGAAGGTAATTGTCCGCATTTAACCTCCCAGAAAGAACGACAGGACCAATCAACAAGTCATCGATTAGGGCCGCCAAAACGTTAATAGAAAATTCATGTTGAAATTTAGAACGGCGTATAGCTTTGGGATTTTCTGATGACCACCTGTGCAAGTTTCTCAGATTTGTAACACCACTTCTCGTGAACGTAGATTCATCTGTCCAGAGGACTGTTCTGCAGAAATTAAAATGAAGCCGTGACTGTCTTAATATCCAGGTAGAATAAAGTAGACGAGCATAGTGGTCTACCTCAAGCAAACCGTGTCCCCTGCGATACTATTATGGATATAAGCCCTCACGTTTTAAAATTCGCCAAACTGTCGTTCGTGGCACTCCTAGTTGTCTAGCGATTCGACGTACACTGAGAGTTGGATCCCTTGTAACAATAGCTACTGCTTCTTCCTCTAAGTCTGCTGGAAAATTTACTCCTCGGTCGAAAAGATAATCACGCAATCCGCATTCCCGAAATTGTCTGTGTACTTCCAGAAACGTTCTGTAATGAGGAATGCGCCTATTGGGAAACCGATGTCGGTATTCAATAACTGCTTGACGTGCACTGCCGTTACAGTAGCCATACACAAAATGCATGTCCGCATACTCTTGAGAAGAAAATCGGTAAGGCATTTTGAATAAAGAAAACGTGTCCACTCACTAATAAGCTGTTGTATGAACTGAAGCGTAATCCTTTATTAAAAAATGCAACGTTAACAGTCATCTGAACATTTGTTATTGTATGATATTCATGGTTCAGCACTTACGAAATAAGTAAGAATCTTCTTTATCATAAATCAATTTCCAGTACTCTTTTTTGTAGATCTCCAAGAAATTACTGTATGCACTACGACACGTGTTTATTTATTTTAGGATAACATTTTATTATGCGACGTTAACAATCACAGGCCTGTTATTGAATCGTATAACTTTTTTTAATTAAATAAAATCAGTTTGTATTGACTTTAGGATTACATTCTTTTTCATGATCTGACAATCACATTCATAGATCTGTAACTTTGAAACAAATAAAAATGGATATACAAGTATTGCGTTTTTGTTACTTGAAATGAAGTCGACTTTACACTCCTAAAATATGAACATAACGATACGGGACACTTGTATATTAATGAAATATAAAAGGTGCTATCTGTTCAAACCGGACTGTATATAACATAACACTTTAGCATTACAATTACACGAATTTGGAATATAAAATTGGTGAGAAAAATTTCGTTGTGTATTACATAAATTCTATTTTTGTTGCAGACGGATTACACAAGACATCTTGACGATATCGTTAAAGAAACAGAACTACTGCTGTTGGAAACGATACAAAATCTACTACTCTACAACGACAAAAATCGTGCAGTAAATGTACTGAAACAATGGAGACACTATTCAACGTTTCTAACCGAAGGTAAAGTACACGTAAAGCTTTCTCCTTACTAATGTATTAATATTAATATAAAAACGTGACCACAAATCAAAATCTCCAGCCGCAATAAATCAGACGTAACCACAGAGGCTTATCCGCCTGTGGTTTATTAAGATATGACATTTTTTGATATATCCTGGGGCACACGTTATACTCGTATTTCGCTGAATTATTGCTCTCATTTCTTTGAATTTCTTGTGTGAAAAGACGTCGCGCCAGGAATGAATAAACACTGTCATTTCTTTTCTATTCCAGTCAACAAAAACCGAATGATGACAGAAGAGACGGAATCGTTCAAAAAAAAATTAGAAAACTTGAGTAGCATCTGGAGAACTTTACGTGATAATGAAACAACTTCGAACGATATCGAACAAACTGTCCTGAAACTTGAGAAGAAAGGTCGAGTATTATTGGACGCGGTTAAAAAGGAAGGTACTTTGAATGCAGGAGGAAAGTTTGAATGGGTTGATTCAGTTCTCATCAAGGTAAGAATTTTTCTTTAGATAATGATCTAAAGTTTCTAGACTGATGAAAGGCCAGTGAAATACAATACTTAAATATAATACTGTAGCGACAATAATGTAAATAAAAATTTAAATTCGTGATTTTTAATAAATTAAATGATTTTTTTCATGAACAAATCACTAAATATGAATTAACGTAAAGTAAAATAAGTACATAAGTTTCTAATTCGATACATTTTTTGAAAGTTAAATTTAATTTTTGGCGGTTTGTAACTAATATGTGGTTTTAACATATAATACGAGGGTGGATTGATATACCGGTTGTCCTTGAAATAAAAAGACAACGTATGAAAAATGGAAAGATATAGAAGATGAATCCTAAAAATTTCCTCTCATAAGCGAGAAAAAAATGACAAAAAATTTTGTCACGCCACTATTCGATCGATTACACAGGCCTACAAAAAAAATTTTTTTTTGGTGCATCTCTGTTTGAATAGTCGATAAAGTAGGTAATGTACAGTATATTGACATACGTCATTTTAACTCATCAGCTTTAGTTTACCTACTACCCTCATTGTGAATTGTTGTCGGTCTTGTTATGGTCTTGTTCGTAATTAGTCATTATTACAATATCATCGATAAAGTTTGTGTTACTATTTCATTATGGCTAGTACGTCCAGACGTTGTGTTAACGATCCTGATATATTTTGTTATGTTTGTGGTGAATACATACTGAAAAATCAGCGTAAATCGATTACAAACAGTGCGTCGTTTGTATTTTGCTTACTTCGGTATTGAAATTCTACATCAAGATAAAGTGTGGGTGCCTCATAGTGTTTGTAAAATATGCGTTGAACATTTGCGACAATGGGAGAGAGGGAAACGTAAGTCTTTGAAGTTTGGAGTGCCTATGATATGGCGAGAACAAAAAAATCATTATGACGACTGTTACTTTTGTATGATTAATATAGTGGGCATCAACAAAAACAATCGCCATAAATGGAAATACCCCAATATTTCTTCAGTACAAAGACCTGTTTCTCATTCAGAAAATGTTCCAATACCAACTTTTCACCAGGTAGTGCAGCAATCTCAGGAGGATGAACCTGAAATACCTATTTCTTCCCAAGTAGATGATGACTTTCAATACTGCGGAATAACATCAGATCCTAAGCCATTTTCGCAGAATGAGCTTAGTGACCTCATCAGAGACTTAGATCTTTCGAAGGAACGTGCTGAGTTACTAGCGTCAAGATTAAAAGAAAAAAATTGTCTTTCCTCAGATGTTCGAGTGTCTACATATCGCACGAGAGAGGGAAAGTTATTGAAGTTTTTTTCATGTGATGAAAATTTTGTGTATTGCTGTAATGTGAGTGGTTTGCTGGCTTTCATGGGTTTAACGATCTATCAGCCCAATGAATGGCGTCTCTTTATTGACAGTAGTAAACGAAGTCTAAAAGCAGTTCTTCTACATAATGGAAATAAATATGCTCCCGTTCCAATTGCTCACTCAACATGTGTAAAAGAAGAATATGAGGTAATTTCAAATCTTTTACAAAAAATAAAATATATTGAACATAACTGGGTGATCTGCGTCGACTTGAAGATGGTTAATTTTTTATTGGGTCAACAGAGTGGTTATACTAAATACCCATGTTTTATTTGTCTCTGGGACAGTCGGGCTAAATCACGTCATTGGACTGCAAAAAATTGGCCTGTGAGAGATGCTCTTGTTGTTGGGGAAAGAAATGTTATAAATGAACCCTTTGTTTCAAGAGAAAAAAATCATTCTTCCGCCGTTGCATATAAAATTAGGGCTAATGAAGCAATTTGTTAAGGCTCTCGATAGAAATGGTCAATGTTTCCAGTTTATTTCTCACAAATTTCCTGGTTTAAGTACTGAAAAACTAAAAGCAGGTATCTTTGATGGACCTCAAATACGTAAATTGATGAAAGACACAACTAATTTTGAGACTTGTATGAATGATGTGGAGAGGCTTGCCTGGCAATCTTTTGTAGCAGTTGCACAAAATTTCCTCGGAAATTATAAGGCTGACAACTATGTAGAACTAGTAGAGGAAATGCTGGTGCGATTCGAAGATTTAGGCTGTAATATGAGTATAAAATTACACTATCTCAATAGTCATCTACATCATTTCCAACACAATTTAGGAGATCTAAGCGAAGAACAAGGGGAACGTTTCCACCAGGACCTAAAAACAATGGAGAATAGATACCAAGGAAGGTGGGACAGTCATATGATGGCTGACTATTGCTGGGGAATCATGCGAGATTGCCCGAGTCAGTTTCATTCTAGAAAATCACTCAAAACACAATTTCTTGATGTTTAATGTCAATAAAATATATTTTTTTTCGTGAATTGTGTTTTGTTTTTCTCGGGAACTAGAGCTGACAGAAGAAAACGGGTAACATTTTTGATATCGCCACGTAAGACATACTTAAAATCGGGTCTAAAATCTCCAGCACCAAAATGGTTGTAGGCCAGTGTTATATTATAAAAAGTGTTGTCTAGTTGTCGATCGTTACGTGCGTTCGATACTATTTATATTTACATCTTCGATTAAAGATAGATTGTTACCAAATAGGACGTTAAATCCCCGTAGAGCACATATCTTACATGTTCTTTTAAAATATCGCAGGTTATCGAACCCTTTCCATACAAAACTTGTACACAATGTTATCTTTTAGCGCTTTTATAAACATAAATATTGCACCTGTAAATTCAACAGCGGCATTCTGAATCGATATTAATATTTTATATTTCCTACTTCTCGTAAAGAAAACCATTCACATAATGCACATGAAATGATGTCAGTTTTAAAAGTCTACAAATTATTTTTTGTATGATTTTTAAAATGGGTTTGTAAATTAATGTAGCACACATCTTAATTTTTAATAATTCATCTGAATTTATAAACAGCTGTTTTTATACGAGGTTATTGACCTTAACATTCAACAATGTTATAGTTTTTATAACATCAACAGCTGTTCGCTATGTAAGCTTACGCTCTAGCGTATGTGTGTGTGTGTAACTTCAATTGATGTATTTAGTATTTATACACATTCTAAATATTTTGAATTCATAGGCGGAACATGATACAATTTTCAGTGGGTTTTCAATTTTAGGGTTCGCTCGTAATATTTTGGATATATATTCTATATAATTACATCTTTCCATTTTCATACGTTGTCTTTTTATTTCAAGGACACCTGCATAAGGGCTCCAACAACGCCATTGTGTGAGTAGTGGAGACAGAAACACGTTCTAACCTGCAAAAGGTGATTTCGAGTATCTCGCATTAACATGCAAAGTTTTATTTTCATATGTACCGTCGTAGAGTAACGGTTTTATTTATCCACGAGTTAGATTTCTGAGATACGTGCCAAGCAGAGATCCGTGATAGAATGTTTAACGCTGGAAGGTTGGGCGAGCATCTAAGTTGTTTAAACGCTGTTTATGGCAATGTTCGTCAGTAAGTTCGGCGTGCAAAACTCTATCATAGGAAAAGTCTTTCTTTGGAAACTGTGGATAAGTAAAAACTTAAAAAAGGTATATAACCCCTTACCACAATTATTAATCGTATCCTAAATACGTATTTCGACAACTAAGTTGTCATCATCAGTAGGTAAAACCACTAATCAAGGTGTCGCACATGGGGCACAGTAAAGCTAGAACACCGCTTACGCAACAACTACTTTACACGGCGTCCACGTATAGACTAATTTAAACATGCAAATATATCTAACGAAAAAGATCGACAAACTTACCTCTCTTAGGGAAACGGCATTCACATATGTTTAAACTCCAATTTGAAATATATCGAGCCAAAGATCGACAAAAATTACCTCTCTTAAGGAAACGGCACTCAACATGTGTTAATACTTCAATCTAAAACGTCGACGACCCTTTTATGGTTCTAAGAATGAAAAGAGACAAGTGAAGGGGATCGGTGCTATATTACCGTTCATGGAATGTTGTTTGTTTTTAGCGATATGAATGCTTTCGTAGGCGTCAAGATCGCGGGGGTTATTAATGCCCTTTACAAGCTTTAACCCTTTAATCGACACATTGTGTAGTGTACTTAAAGCATGGTTGGCAACGTTAGATTTATCCGGTCTATTGTATTTAATATGTGATATGTGTTCTTTAAACCGGGTTATTATTGGTCGTTTTGTTTGGCCTATATATTTCAAATTACAATCATCGCAACTAATTTCGTATATACCTGATTTCGAATTAATATTAACTCTATCTTTAGTATTCCCTAGGAGACTTTTGATAGTATTTTCGGACCGAGAGGCAACTTGGAGACCTCTTTCTTTCAGAACTTTATTAATGTTTTTCGTGATGGGGTGGTATGGTAAACACATGTACTTTTTCTCCTGGTTACCTTGAGATATCAAACTTGTGGATTCGCGGATTGTATTTTTTATTTTTGTTTTTCTAATTATTTATTGATTATTTCTATGTCAAAGCCATTATATGTCGCTATATTTTTAATGAAATCCAGTTCTATTTCATGTCTTTCTTTTGTTAACGGAAAATTTAGTAACCGATTGACTAAGAAATTAAAGGAAGCTGTCTTATGTTGATAACTATAATTTGAATCCGCGATGATGAATCTATTAACATTGGTTTCTTTCCGGAAAATGTCGATTTCTATTTTATGTTTATTCCTAATCAGTAAAGTATCTAAAAATGGTATCCTGCCATTGTGTTCCTTTTCCACCGTAAATTTAATCGTCGGAAATTTCAAATTTAATTGATTAACGAACATGTCAAATTCACATTTCCGTATATCAAAAATCGCGAGAATGTCATCTACGTACCTAATCCAGACTCTCGAGAAATATTTAGCGTTATTTTTAAATTCTACTTCAAATTGACTCATGAATAAATTGGCTATGAAAGGAGATAGGCAATTACCCATTGTTGTGCCTTGTTTCTGTTCATAAAATTTTTCTCCTACTTGGAAACAATTTTGCGTCATGCACAGAGTTGTCAATCTCATGTATTCTTTTATTTTTGAAGGTTCAATGTTATTCTTGTGGAGCAAGCTTTCTAAATATTTAATAGTCTCTGGAATAGGTAGCCTTCCAGTTCACAATCTTTAATTAATTTAACAAATTCTAAGGAATTACTAACTGACAAATTTTCTGGTTTTACGGGTAGATTTTTGTTTAAATTCATTCACTAACCATTTGGAAATCAAGTAAGTCGGTGAGTTGATACCTGAAACGATAGGTCTCATCGAGTTACCTGGTTTATGTATCTTCGGCAAACAATACATTCTTGGTACTAAAGGATTATTAACATTCAATTTATACTTTTGGGTAGAAGTTATTAAAATGACTTTGACATAGAAATAATCAATAAATAAATTAGAAAAACAAAAATAAAAAATACAATCCGCGAATCCACAAGTTTGATATCTCAAAGTAACCAGGAAAAAAAGTACATGTGTTTACCATACCACCCCATCACGAAAAACATTAATAAAGTCATGAAAGAAAGAGGTCTCCAAGTTGCCTTTGGTCCGAAAATACTATCAAAAGTCTCCTAGGGAATACTAAAGATAGAGTTAATTTTAATTCGAAATCAGGTATATACGAAATTAGTTGCGATGATTGTCATTTGAAATATATAGGCCAAACAAAACGACCAATAATAACCCGGTTTAAAGAACACATATCACATATTAAATACAATAGACCGGATAAATCTAACGTTGACAACCATGCTTTAAGTACACTACACAATGTGTCGATTAAATGGTTAAAGCTTGTAAAGGGCATTAATAACCCCCGCGATCTTGACGCCTACGAAAGCATTCATATCGCTAAAAACAAACAACATTCCATGAACGGTAATATAGCACCGATCCCCTTCACTTGTCTCTTTTCATTCTTAGAACCATAAAAGGGTCGTCGACGTTTTAGATTGAAGTATTAACACATGTTAAGTGCCGTTTCCTTAAGAGAGGTAATTTTTGTCGATCTTTCGTTCGATATATTTCAAATTGGAGTATAAACATATGTGAATGCCGTTTCCCTAAGAGAGGTAAGTTTGTCGATCTTTTCGTTAGATATATTTGCATGTTTAAATTAGTCTATACGTGGACGCCGTGTAAAGTAGTTGTTGCGTAAGCGGTGTTCTAGCTTTACTGTGCCCCACGTGCGACACCTTGATTAGTGGTTTTACCTACTGATGATGACAACTTAGTTGTCGAAATACGTATTTAGGATTTGATTAATAATTGTGGTAAGGGGTTATATACCTTTTTTAAGTTTCTGTCATAGGAACGAAATAAAGGTGTTTGACGAAAAGCGCGCGGGTCGACCAGTATTAGTAATGCATTAGAAGAATAAAAAGACAACTGAATGCACCTGATTTAAGAAAATCATCGGATTATTCAAAAACAAATTGCTCGGCAATTAAGCATTATTCAAGAGAGAGTCCAATACATTGTTTAGGCGTTGAATTGCAGAAAAATTTACGCCAGATTAATCCCACGACAATTAACGGATGTCTTGAAAGAACAAACAAAATATTTCTCAAGAACTTTCCGAAAACAAGTGGTAGTGAATGAAATATCGTCGTCCTGATTCTCCACATACAGGAAACTTGAAAAGAATTCCATTAGCGCACGAAGTCATGGTTACCATTTTCTGGGATGCATACCGATATCTGCCGAAGGAATCAACGATTAATTCAATAAGATACTGCAAAACTTTTCGATCACTAAAAAATTGTATCCGTACAATAAGACCAGAAAGAACTCCATAGAGTTAGATTTCCAGTTGTTCCCAAAGTTGAGAGGTCGACATTTTTCATCAGACACAGAAGTTCAGGCTGCTGGTCGCAATTAAATCAATAGTAAACAAGAAGGTTTTTTTCATGTACGGAATGAAGAATTGAATTCAGCGTTGGAGAAATGTCTTGCACTAAATGATGATTGTGGAAAAATAATTCTGTACATTGGTAGTACAATAAATTTACTACATTTTGAGACTTATATTACTGTATTTTAGTATTTCCAAAGCGATACATATCCATCTTTATCTAAAAAAATTTGTTGCCATAACGCATAAGAATTTGGAAATTTTGAAAATCTTCCCAACGCATTATTTCAATTTTGCCTATCCATACAATTGCTCCATTTAATCATAAAAATTCAGACAAGGTTTACAATTTGATATTAAGTGATTTTTAAGTACTCTGACATGTCAACCTTTTTTTAATGACTGGCCGTTGCAAAAATTTGATTTTTTTCGCCATTCGTTACATTATCATATCACGAATACCTTTTTGTTTTCTGATCATTACTAGCTCCACAGCTTAACAGGTGCGATATACCCTGGGCCTTCTTTACAGTTACTAGGCCACATGCCGGAACGGAGTAGATTATTTTCTTCTTTGTTCCCGTCGGGTCGCCATTACTTTGACCACACACTTTTAGTCATTGCTTGCACTTAATAGAAAGATTTGAATTAGCTCGGTTTTTTAAGAAACTTATTATCAATTAAAAAACACCCATTGACAAATTGTTTTCTACTCGTTCTTTACTTATGCACATACTAATTAAATGGAGGTGACTTGCCAAAGTCTCAAGTAGCTTTGGATAGCACGTATAAAAAAGATAATTAAATATAAAAACTTAAACACTAATAATTAAAGAACTGTTACAATTGTCAAGTTTTATATTAAAATTGTTTCTTCAAATGAATACGAATAAATTTTTTTTAAAAGGTTATTTTATTCTATTTTATTCACTTTGGCAATACAAGATAACACACTCACACAAACGAAACAGTCAAAACCAGAAAACGGTAGGGAAAGTCTCGAGAGTAAAACGTAAAATCCGCGAACGAACTCGCCAACACTGAGTGCTGGTCAGACCGAAGTTATAGCACGGGCATACAAAACCAGCTAACGGCGTTTAATGTTTAATAGGTGTAATCCGAATTACAAGTATGTGTCGACGGCGCTTATTTTTCTTAATTTTCATTTAATCAATTAATCTTTATTATCAAAGAGAATAAAGAATTCTCGTATGATATGTGGAGCTATAGCTCAGTGGCTCTTTCAAAGGAGCAGGCAATGCTTAAATGTTGAAAATATTCTTTCGCATTAACATTCGCAAAAAAATGTTTTTCCAATTCTGAGTTAAGCTGAATTTATATTTTTTTGGTAAAACTTATTACAGTCAACAAACGTTTAAGAGAAAAATGTTATAGGCAAACTCAAATTATTTTAGCGTGAGTTATCTGCACAGGAATTATTTTGAAGCATAAATGGGACCTGTATATGAATATATATTATATATACTTGCGTATGTATTAATTATTGTACTTTTGTTTTTTACCCAGTATCTATTATTATTAATTTAACTAAAATTTGTATAATAGCGTCATAATTAATTATCTTTAAAAAAAACAATTTACTTAATAAATCCTTGATAAAAAAATTCAATGTAGAAAAATAAGAAAAAAAGGAGAAATAATATCAGTAATTTTGAAATATAAAAAAATATATAAAAAAAAACAATTTTGATAAGTGTGCACAAAATGTATATGAGGTCTGTCCGGAAAGTATCCGACCGTGTGCTGTAGCAAGACAAGAAGCTAAAATCTGGCCAACGACGATGGTTTTCCCTTTAAAGTACTCTCCTTAGGAAGCGCAACCTTCTTCCAGCAATCCTCCCACTTTCGGAAACACTCTTTGAATTCAGCTTTCGGAATAACTTCGTCGCATTCGTCGAATCTTCTTCCTTTAATAGGATATTTCAATTAAGGGAACAACTAGAAGTTGTAGGGAGCTAAGTCTATAAAGTGGTTAGCGTAGCTGAATAATATTGTGTTTCACAAAAAATTTCCATATAAGTTGCAATTAATGAGCAGATGTGTTATCGTGGCGAAGCACCCATTCGCCACTTTTCAACAAATCTGGCTCTTTGCCTTCTTATTGCATCACGTAATCGTTTCAAAACTTCTGGGCAATACTTTTTGTTTACCGTTTCATCTCTTAGAGCGTATTCATGATGAATAACATCTTCCTAGTCAAAGAAAGCAGTAAACATCCTTTCATGTTGCTCCGACTCTGATGTGCTTTCTTAGATCGTGGCCGGTCAGGCGTTTTCCACTATGAAGATTGGGCTTTTGTCTCAGGATCATAACCATTTAACCGTGACTCATCCCCAGTAATGACCCTTTTGAACATTTCCGGATTGTCTCTAATTGCTTGCAAATTGTCCCGAGCAACTTCCACTCAATAATTCTTTTAGTTTTCTACCAGTAGCCGTGGAATATATTTTACACCGACACTACTCATCCCTAAATCTTGATTCAAAATTTCTGAAACTATAGTTTTTAGGATTTCAAAGTCTTCTTCTAGTTCCCGCACAATTAAACGACGATTTTGGTTAATTAAGACCCAAACTCGTTGCATATATTCAAGATTCCTTGCCGTTAGGGGCCTGCCAGAACAAAGGTTACTTTCGAGTGATTTGCGACCACTTTTAAATTGCTTAAACCCTACTCTTTAATTTACGCATCACTCGATTTATTGCAATATACTTGATAAATCTTACTAATGGTTGCCGAACACGAACGACCAAGTTTTTGGCCAAATTTAATGCTCTTTATTCGCTGCATTTACTCATCGTGAATCGCGCACCAGGTTCGTATTTCTCTGAACGATGTACTCTTGTTGAGTGAACACCGGCATGACCATGGCATCTCGCGGGGCACTTAGGTACTAAATTTCAGCACAAAGTCGGTACTTTTGGGATATGCCTCGTACATACACAGCATTATAACTATACTCGGCAAAGAGGGTCAAGTTTAAGCTTAATAAGGTCGGTACTCCTTTCAAAAAACAACAGCCATCTATACGGCGGGTCGGATACTACCGGCTTATGTTATCATTGCCATTTAATATAGAAATTATTAATAGTAGATTTTTATTCCTACCTATGCAAAATCGATTTTGATGAACAGCATATGATTCCGAAGTATTTTGTAATTTTTAAAATTCATTCTTGTAACGTCAAAATGACATTTGTCACTTTTTGAAGACGAAGTACAAATTTTGTTAAATTTGGAAAGTTGCACCATTAAACAAGTCGCAGAAGAATTTCATTTGAACAAATCTACAGTACTGCAAGTTAAAGAAGATTGGAAAATGAAGGCAGTATATGTCGCAAACAAGGAAAAAAATATCAACTGATATAGATCACAATTTGTTTGAATATTTGACAGAAAATCAAGAAATTACAAAGTAAATTCATAGATCTTGTATAAGATTTACTAATAGGGAACAATTATGGAAATCTATTGAAAATACCTGGGAAAACATTGTTTAAAAACCTAATTTTTCTCATTGATTCTGTACTAGAAGGTTAAAGAAAATAATTGATGCGAATGGCAGATCAGTTATGTATTAGTTTATTGTGTTTTCTAAATTGTAATAAAAAATTACTTGACATTTGACTTGTCTTTCAAAAAAAGTTTAATAAACACTAAGCAATATTAGAAAATTTTGACATGTTAGGTTATACTAAATTTATGTCAGCTTAACTGTATACATGTATTAAAAAGTGATGAGAAGTACCTGACCCGACGTATAGATGGCTGTTTTTGGTTGAAAATGACTATTGAGTGACTATTGTAGGAAGTATAGCAAACGCCAATTAAGTAGACGCGAGGAGGAGTAATGTAATCACTAATCACTTTATGATCACCTAGCAAAGACATTATGTTGCGTCAAACGTCAATGACAAATGTATTCTGACAATTACTTGAGTAGTGGGGGTGGACGTTTTTAAAAACTGCTTCTGCGCACCCCCTCCTCGCGCCAACATAATTGGCGCTTGCTATACTAACCTTATAAAGCTTAAACTTGCCCCTCTTTGCCGAGTCTAATTATAACCATACCTTACAATTTTAATACCTCATAAATAGTATATACAAGTGTCTGTAAAAGGTCTTTTCAAAAACCTAGTAATACTAGTAGTAGTAGTTTGGACGCTATATGGCGCTGAAATTACAATTCTGAAATCGTTTTTTTTTTTTATTATTATTATTATAGTTTATTAATTTATTATAAATATGAAACTTATTTTTTTTTTAATTCTGGGAATTATTAAAATACAAATTTCATAAAAACCATGACAGTAATCGAGTCTTTCAAAGAGTACCTTTTCTGTAGTAAATAAGTTACACAATCTAAATTTTATACTTAAACCAACCCCTCTTTTTCCATTGGTGTAGAAATTTAAAATGCGCAATTATAAAAAGAAACCCAAGTTCTGCGCCTCATTAATCTATGTCAACGTACCAAATTTTAACAAAATCGCATATGCCGTTTTATTATTTATTATAAAAAAACTATTTCAGAACTGTCGTATAGCTCCCAAACTAAGCAACTTTGTACTAAAATAAGTTGTCTTAAATCGGCTTATTTTGGTGTAAGGAATAGGTTATTATTATTAAAAAAAGACCGAGTTATTCCAACATATAATATTGTTCTTTTTAAATATTATACGGGTATTAAGAAATCAATAAACTTTTTCTCGACTTAATATCTGGATTTCAAATAAATTTTCTATCTTTAATGTTATGTATAATGTTTTAATGTTACATTAACATCTCGATTATGTATGTATATTTCCTGCTAAAAGCTTCAACATCATATTATTGTTATATTACTTATGTAGGGTGTTATAACCATCTGATTGACAGGTTCAATCTATGTATATTCAAAACGAATTTCCCGAACATGTGCACACGTTCGGAAATTTTCAATTTTTCCTATTAGCATATGAAAGGCCTTTCAATGTTCTCTCACATATTCCGATTTAAATTTTTATAAATATTACCCAAATCGTTGTTTACTAAAATACTGATTTCACTTTCTTTTTATTATTCGGAAAGTCGATAATAGTTATTTATTGTACAAGTGTGTTATGTTACAAATAAGTCACGCGAGAAAATGTTTAGCTCACGAGTCCGCTAGGACGAGTGAGCTACTTTTCTCAAGTGACTTATTTGTAATTAACACACGTGTGCAATACAAAACTTTATCAAACACCTCTTAAGATCCGTTCAAAATGGCTTTTAATGTTTTATAAATTTGACGTTCCATGTCAAATTTAAATTATAAATTTGACGTTCCATGTCAAATTTAAATTATAAACGACTAATGCAAAAAGTTCATATACAGTAATGCAGAGGAGAATAAATAATGCAAATCAACAAGCAAACAAAATTAGTGATTGATTAATAATACTGCAGTTAAAAGTTGACGGTAATGGAAGAGTTGCAAGAGGCTGTTTTCATTCCGCTAGAAGTTTAAGAAAGAAGCTCAAGCAGCATGTTATAAATTACTGCCAAAAAATCGAAGGATAATTACGACAAAGAATTTCGTCATTTTGAAGAATGGAGAAAACAGCAAAGTATCACTGAAATTAACGAAGAAGTTATGCTGGCGTATTTCCATATTTATAGAAGGAAAATAGCACCTTCTTCATTGTGGACGAAGTATTCCATGTTAAGAAGTACTTTGAAAGTGTATATGAATAGTGACATATCGAAATACGGAAAACTGATTTCCTATTTGAAGAGTGAGGCAAGAACCCACAAGTCCAAAAAGGCGAAAATCTTGGAGAGGCTACATATAGAGAAGTTTCTGAATGAGGCTCCTAACAATAAATATTTGATGATGAAGGTATTATTTATTTTCTTATATTTAATTCAAAGTATTTATTCATTATTCGTTCGTGTATTCTATGCAGGTTGCCTTAATAATGGGTATATCAGGTGCGTGTCGTTGTGATGAAATAACTAAGCTGAAAGTTGACGATATAGAAGATAAAGGAGGATACTTGTATGTTTCGATACCTGACACAAAGACAAACGTATCTAGAAGTTTCACTGTTATGGCAGAAGGATTTACAACAGATATTCTTGACCTCTACAGAAAATATGTCTGTATGAGACCAAAAGGTATTCCACATGGCAGATTCTTCCTAAATTACAAGAAAGAAAAATGCACTATCCAGCCAGTTGGAATTAACACCATTTCTAAGATACCTCAGAAAGTTGCATCTTTTCTGAACCTACCAGAAGCTCAATTATATACAGGACATAGTCTGAGACGTTCGTCAGCATCTCTTCTGGCAAACGCAGGAGCTGATATTACAACAGTTAAACGACATGGTGGGTGGAAATCGTCCACTGTGGCAGAAGGTTATATACAAGATTCAGTATCCAACAAGATTGATATAGCCAGAAAGATACAAGGTCCAGGCAGTCTAACGTCCTCGACTTCTGGTCATCAGATTTCTGTTCAGGATACTTCAAATACGTCTTCTAGTATAACTCTAAATTCGAATAACCTGAATGCAGAGTCAGATACAAAGAGGATTTCCTTCAACTTTAATATTAATGTAAATGTTAATTAGTTGCTATTGTTTACCCTTTAGAATTAATATAAATATGTTAATACTATAGCAGTTTGAATGTCTCTATGCAATCTAAATTTCACCTTGTTTTATCTCACTAGTGAGATAAATTATGTTTTTAACTCACTAGTGAGTTATAAGCTACATAATTGATTTAAAATCGCCATAGTTATAGGTCTATTATTAGGAGGTGTTGGATAAACAATATTTCTATCAAACACACTTTTCAAATATTATTAGACCATTATTAGTATTGTGTTACAAATTACTCTGTTTATAATTTACACGAAATTATAACTGAAAATTACAAATGAAACAGACATGCAATATACATATCTGTAACTGTACACATGGACAATTCACCTCGTATTTTCAGCATTTACTTCTGCTTAAGACACGTGTTTCTGCCTTCTATAGGCGTCGTCAGTCAAGCTAGTGAAGCAATGTAATACAAATGATACAAATTTTTTTAAGAACAGATTTGTATCTGTATACACATTTACGCTGAAATCGCCTACAAGATATATTTATTATTTATTTTGCGAACGATATATAATATAACTAATCTCACTTGATTATTAAATGTATGGAAGCGTATGTATTTTGCGTAATAACTGGAGTTGCGTTTTTTCGTCCGTGCAACAGAATTGAACTAGGGGTCTCATTTTCGGCTTCGGGCCAATTCAAACATGCGAAGTAAAAAATATAATACTTAACAGCTACTTATGCGTTATATACTTTATAAATAGAGATTATATTTATGAGGGCTAATCTCTTTGCTCCGCCCCTGAACCATTTATAAACCAAAACAATTATTTATCTTCACGCCGCATTATAACCTGCTATGTATAGAGTAACGCTAGAAACTTAGAAGTCTGAACCTGTTAAAGCGTGCGTACAGTAGACGCCCGAGGTCGAGAGTCGCATATCAGTATCAAAATGGATCGTGTCGAGCAACGAGCAGTGATTAAATACTTACGTTTAAAAGAGATGACTCCAACTCAAATTCATCAAGATTTGCAAGATCTGCTATCATATCACATAGTTAAAAGGTGGTGTCGTGAATTTAAATGTGGTAGACAGTCGTGTACAGACGAACATGCAGGTGGAGCGCCCACAACCGTCACTACCCAAGAAACTGCTAAAAAAGTCCATGATCTCGTGCAGCAAAATCGACGTGTGACTATTAGACAAATAGTTGTAGATGCTGGTCTCTCATATCATTTTGGTATATAATATTAGAGCCGAATTGAACATGAAAAAATTGTCTGCAAGATGGGTATCCCGAATGTTAACAGATGCATACAAGCAAACTCGAAAAGACATTTGCAGCCGTCTTTTAACGCGGTATAGACACGACAATGAAAATTTTCTTGCAAGATTAGTGACAATGAATGTGTCATGTATCCATCATTATGATGTAAAGACCAAAATACAAAGTAAGAAGTGGACACATCGAGGTTCACCACCGCCGAAAAAATTTAAGATGCAACCTCCAGCAGGGAAGATCATGCTATCCGTATTTTGAAATATGGAAGGCGTAATTTTAGTATATTTCCTGCGGCAGGGGGGCATAATTATAGGTGCTTATTATACCAATTTAATTCCCAAATTACGTGACTTGATAAAAGAAAAACGTCGGGGGAAGTTACGCAAAGGGGTTCTCTTGCCTCAGGAGAACGCAGCCGGTCACAGGTCCGCCATTGCAACAGCTGCAATAACGCAACCAGGCTTCGAATTAGTTGAGCATCTGCCAGATTTGGCCCCCAGCGATTATCGATTGTTTCCAAAACTTATAGAACACTTGCGTGGTAAACGATTTCAGTCAGATAATGTGGTATGTGCGGTAAATCGGTGGTTTGCAGAGGTTGAACAATCTTTTTTTTCCAGAAGCATTGAGACTAATGGAGACTATGTTGAAAAATAAAAGTGAGATGTTTGCCAATTTATTTGTGAATGGGTCAGGGGTGGAGCAAAGGGATGCACCCTCGTATGTAATAATATTTGTCCACATAATCACCATTTATGCAACACATTTCTCCACACACTGAATCCATTTCTTCATTTTGTCCATGAAAAAGCTTTCTTGTTTACTGTTGATCCAATTCCAAACAGCCGCCTGAACTTCAGTGTCTAATGAAAAATATTGTCCTTTCAATACCTCCTAAAACTTTGGGAACAACCAGAAATCTGAAGGTGCCAAATCAGGTCTGTATCGTGATTTTCAGGTTCGTCACTGTCTTCCTCGCTTCGTTGCTCTAATGCGGTCTAGCGTTGTTATGGTGCAAGAAAATATTCGTTCTTTCCGACCTTACTCTACCAATGCGTAATCCTGCGATTTCCTTGAACCAGTGCATTCGCTTGCCTTGGATTCTTCTCATGCTTCGCTGATACTGGTCGACCTGATCGCTTTTCGTCAAACGCTTTCATTTCGCCTCTATGAGAGTTTTGCACGTCAAAACTACTGGCAAACAATCTTCACATGCATACAGTTATTGCCATAAACAACTTTCAAGCACCTGTAAATTTCGGTGAGTGCGCAACCTTCCAGCATTAAAAATTCTATCACGGATCGTTGCTTGGTATACAACTCAAAAATCGAGCTCATAATAAATGACACTGTTACTCAACGACGGTACACAGGAAAATGGTAATTTTGAGATACTTGAAATTATCGCTTGGCGGATAGAACTTGTTTCTATCCACACTACTCACACAATGACGTTGATGGAGAGCTTATAAAGGGTCTTTCAATAGGAACGTTGGAAGTTTGTTAGGTTATAGCGGCCATGTAATTAATGGCAAATTACCATGGAAGGTTATAGTGTTGAACAACGTGTGCATATCATCAAATGTTATTTTCAAAATCCGTTCGAGAAACGATCCACGCATTACGTGATTTTTATCCTCGCCACAACTGTCCAGTCGGGGCGACTATTCGACGTTTGGTGGCCAAATTCGAGTCAACCGGTTCGACAAAAATCAGCCAATACCCGTACGTTACCGAAACGCAAGGTCTGCGTTCAGCAGAGTTTCAGCACAGCAACGATATGTTCAACATCGCTGCTGTGCGTGAGTGTACAGGAAAACCCGAAACAGTAAATTTCTCGTCGTTCACAAGAATTTGACCTTTCTGCGACTTCAACTTGGCGAATTTTGCGTCGGGACTTCGGTGTATGAAATGCAACTGATCCAGGAACTTAAAGTAACCGACCATAGACAACGCTGTGTGTTCGCTGATTGGGCTTTGAAACGGTTGGAATTTGACCCAGATTTCGCCAAGCAAATCGTCTTTAGCGACAAGACCCATTTTTCGATGCATAGATGTGTGAATAAGCAAAATTGTCAGATTTGAGAAGATACCAATTCACACGAGATACACCAACGCCAAATGCATGCTGAGAAAGTAATTGTTTGGTGCAGATTTTGATCTGGCGGAATCATCGATCCGTACCACCTCCAAAACGAGACTGGCATTGCCATAACCGTCAATGACGAGCGCTACAGATCGATGATAAGCATCATTTGAAATTTATACACTTTATTCAGAGGGACCAGGCATTTCACGTTATTAATGTTTATGGCAGTGTCAAACATAATTTTATAACGCACTTTTACTTTTTCTTTATCCAAGAAATATTGTTCAAAGCACGGCCTGCATTAACCGTTTATCTCACAATTATGTTTCGATTCATCCTTTTTAGAAAATGTATTTTGAAATACGAATTTATCATCTAGTTTATAGTTATTTATGCAGGCCTTTTGTTATTTTGTATTGTTTTTACTTAAGGTGTAGCCGCTATGGTCACCAATTGTTTAGGCACATCAGCTAAGCCTTGTAATGTTTAAATCAAAGGTTTGCCGCCTATTGCGATGAACACGTATTTACTCGTTAAGCCAGACGGACTTACTACAAATTGTATTAGACAATAGTATTTCGGATGGACGATATATCCAAGGTTAAGTCTGGGTAAAAACCGTATGTACCTGACCCATTTACTTATCTATTCCATATAATATAGCGATGTTAAGTTTATGTAAACTTATTTACCTATCCTGTTTCGACCAATCATAAGAAATAGGGTGGAGTCTTGTGACTACATTTTTCTTTACGTGGCTAATATTTTAGAATTAAAAGTTTAAGTTTGCTAAGATCTATCATCGAGGTCACACATGCCATTTTAAGCAGCTTCACGAGTTACTAGAATTAGAAATGTAACCAAGTTTTATAATAATATATTTTGCTTACGGCTTATGTAACATCATTTTTCTGTATTTAATAAATTAAAGAGTGTTTTTTTTTATTTTGCGAACTACTGAGCGAGGAAGACCTTCTATTAGCAAGTTGAATCAACGATTATTCAACAAAAACTAATCATTACGGATTTATGAACCGTGATTACGCAGAGGTGTCAAATTCAGCCACATACGCCCCAACAGCCTATACTGAATTATATGGATACCGACTTTGCACAAGCGATTTGAGGGTATGGTTATCTCAAGCTGCGGTGACGTGAACTGGCCACCGAGATCGTGCGATTAACGCCATTAGACTTCTTCCTTTGGGGCTATCTTAAAACGCAGGTCTATACTAATAAACCACAAACAATCATCGAAAATTGGACCTCCTGGATGCGTGCCACCAAGCAAAGCCGCGCCGGACATTTGAACAACGTTATATTCCATACTTAATGGCATAATATGTTCTTTGAAATAAAAAAAAATTAGTGGATATCTCACACACAATTTGTTTTGTTTACATTTAAAAATCGAGCATCCATATTGAAAGACCCGATATATCAATCCGCCCTCGTATTTCTCAAACAAAAGACGTTACCTAAATTTAGGTTAATTTCCCAAAAAAAGAAAAGGAAGACTATTGTACTTCTGTTTGTACTGTTATGTAGGATTTTTGGATTCAATAAATATTATTATTATTATTATGCCTTTCGCGTATGATATACGGGGTTGGGCAGAAGTAACGCATCAGTCTAATAATTCCGTAAATATAAACTTTAGAACAAAATTTTGTCAACAAAAGTTTTTTCATGGGGTTAGATAATAAAAATATTGAGAAAAAAATAAAATTTAATAAACGTACATTTGGACTAGTGCAGTGTTTGGTAGATTGCTTTGGAAATTGTAGATTTTTTGACTGTCATTAAATTATTGACGTTTCACAATAAAATAGTTTCCATCGTAAAACTTTTTTAATACGTGTTTTGTGTGAAAATGGTCAAATTAACTACTAAAGAAAGAATAGAAATTCTTATGATGGTCGGATATGGTGACAGGCAACGTTCACATCACGAAGTTTGCACTTTATTCAATAATGTTTATTTGTATCGACATCCTATAGCTCAATCAACAGTTTCGAGATTGGTTACTAAATTTAGAGGAACGGGCGATGTTAGAGATATACCTAAAGCTGGCCGACAAAAAGAAATCACTAATGAAGACCGATCTCTTCATGTTTTACTTGCTGTAACGGAAAATCCCACTACGTCAACCACTCAACTAGGATTATAAAATAATATGAGTAGCAGATCTATTAGACGAATATTAAAAGCGAACAAATACAAACCCTATAAGATACACTTACTGCACGAACTTAACCAACATGACCCGGACAGAAGATTACAGTTTTGTGAAACAATAATGGAATTGTCCAATAACGATCCAAATTTTTTAAACAACATCGTATTTTCTGACGAAGCTACATTTTGTCTAAATGGATTTGTAAATAGGCAAAGCTGCCGTTATTGGGTGACTGAGAATCCACATTGGATGCGAGGAAATCATATACAGCATCGCCACAAACTTAATGTGTGGGCTGGCATTGTTGGGCAACGCATCATAGGTCCGTACTTCTTGGAACACAACCTAAATGGTGATGGTTACTTACATTTATTGCGTAACCATATTGTACCAGATCTGTTGATTTTATTTCCTAACGACAATCAACCAAGCATGCCAAACCGTAATCTATGGTTTCAACAAGATGGAGCACAACCACATTATGCTATTAATGTTCGACAGTATTTAGACACAATTTTGCCCGGTCGTTGGATTGGACGTCGGGGTTTTATTGATTGGCCCGCTAGGTCTCCCGATTTAAATACATTGGATTTCTTTCTTTCGGGACACTTGAAGTCGCAAGTATACAAGGAGAAACCTAGAAAACTAGAGGATTTGAGAGCAAAAATTACTCGTTAGATACAAGCCATACCACCTAATAGTTTACAAAATACAATTCGTCATTTTTGGGAACGTTTAGGACACTATCAGGTCGTAGAAGGACGTCACTTTGAGCATTTAATTTAATTTTGTGGTTTGTTTACTTTTATTAAATTTAATATTTTTCTCAATATTTTTATTATCTAACCCCATGAAAATAGTACGCATTCATATTCAGAACTTAATAAAGATTCCGAATTGTCCAAAAAATAATATTATTTCCATTTAAAAAAAAAAAAAATTTTGGCTGTCATATGTAATCATCATGAAAAAAAAAACAAATGATTGAAGCCAATACAAAATAACTTGTCAAAAAACTTTTGTTAACAACATTTTGTTCTAAAGGTTATATTTACGGAATTATTCGACTGATGCGTTACTTTTGCCGAACCATGTATAGACAATGCAAATCAAATTATTCGTAAAATATTCTTTAGTAGTTTGTTTTTGAATCAATTAACTAAATTACACCATGTCCATATATGTAAATACAAAATAATCTGCTTCATCTAAACTAAAAGTTACATTACTCCGTTCCAATTCGTTGTTGTAAATTAGATAAGCCGAACCAACTTCAATCACAGTCAAGACCGAACATTTGAATTTCAAATGATCGGTTCGTATGAAGGTATTTGTTTATTTATTAACTACGTAACAACCGTATAACTTCAAAGACAGTTTTAGACAAACAGGAGACGCCTTTAAACGAACCAAATTTGCCTTTTTAGTGCCTTCAAAATGGACATTGGCTGCTGATCGATAATGTAAATTTATGCAGCCCCGCAGTACTCGATAGGCTTAATGCCTTATTGGAGCCTAACGGAACGCTAACGATTAGCGAGAGAGGTGTTGATGAGAATGGGAAAATGATTGAAATAAAGCCGCACGAAAATTTCAGACTTTTTCTAACTATGGATCCAAAAAACGGAGAAATCTCACGGTAAGTATTCGTAAATTTCGTATAAATTGCTTTTGAATTTATTTTAATAATAGAAAGATCGATTTTCTTTATTAAGTTGATAAATGGTGTGTAATATTTTTATATTGCTTTTCTATAAAAATTATAATGGTTCTCCTTAGCTAATTGAAATTAAAATTAAAAAAACACCCAATCTAGCATCACGAAAACAAATTAAATTCTTGAAAACATTGCAACTCGCTGAATAATAATATTGATAATAACAATTTTTTTTTTGTTCAACAATATTTATTGATATTCCAATTACAGGACAAAATATAACTTAAATAAATATACAGTGATGGGCACTAGATCTGAGCGATACCGGCGTTTTCGGTATCGGGTATCAATTCCAATCGAGGTATCGATACTTAGCGATGTATCGGGTCTGTGCACGGTATCGATTCTAAGTACTGGAATCGGTAAAGTATCCATAGGTATCGAAGCTTTGAAATCGTTACTTTGGAATCGATGCCTTGATTCGATATCTAGGAATAAGTATTCATAACCCGTTTTCTAGCTATCGATTATTTGATATCGGTTTCAAGAGATATCAAATTAATTTACCGATTCTACCATATCTACGGTATGAAATTTGCAATATTGTATTTTAGTATCGATGCTTTAGACTCCTTGCTTGGAGTAGACACCTTGGAATGAATAATTCGGTATACATTGAGATCGATTCCAGTCATTTCTATATTAGCATCGATTCCTAGGTATCGATACCTTAGAAACGATACCTAGCGCACGAATGTGCTAAGCACTTAATATAAAGTTAAGTTTTGATATTAAGTTCACTTATTTTATTACCAGAATTTATTTTTATTTTAGAATATTTTTAATATTTTGTTATCAATTACACGGGCCTGCATTTTTCAACTCTTTGAATGTTGATTTAAAAATTTTAACTGTTTTCTAGTAATTGGGTAGCGCTATTTTCAAATCTGCTTTTACTTTTTTTGTATCACGTAAGGTTATTTTTCAAACCAGTAAAATCAAAAAATATAGAAAAAACACGATTTATTTCATTTATAAGTTAGTTTTATATTATATTTAAAAAAATACAAAAATATACACATAGAAACTATTAGAAGTAGTTATTTATTCTTTATGCTTCTTAAAAAAACGTTTTCGTTTTTCAGAAAAGCTTCGTTTGGTTGTTTTTCTGTCATATTCAGCTAAAGGAAGATCTGAAGGTAGTTTCTGGGGCAAGCAAATTTTTTTGTTTCAACCTAGACCCCAGTACTTCAGAAAGATCTTTTGAAAGTCCCAAATCTCTTACTAAATCATTCAGTTCGGCTTGTGAAAATAGCTGAGGTTGGTTTTGACCTGAGATTGATGGTTCAAAATCACTATCCATCTGTACGGAGCCGGAAGTTGAAGAGGTTTCAATATCTTCTTGTAGTACTTTGGGGGGTATAGGTATAGGTACATGATCACTGTGAGGAACTGGTCTGATAGCTGATTTAATATTGTTTGGGTACAAAATATGTTTCAAAGTATTTCTATTATGCCCCTTAATATCACAAAGACAAAAGTAGCAATCATCATGATGATTTTGCGGTTCTCTCCAAACCATCGGTATTCCAAAAGGAAGGCTTTTTCTATTCCCTTTGGTCCAATGTCTTAAACCTTCTTTACATAGCTTACAAACAACGTGCGGTGCCCAATCTTTATCTTGATCTCCTAATTTGATTTTGAAATAAGCATAATATGCATTTTTCACAAATTCACCAATGGTCTCTTAAACTTTTTCAAGACGAAATATCCACAAATATAACAGAAATCATCTGGTTTGTTTTTGCAACACCGGCTAGACATATTTTTAAGCAATGTTTATTTATCAAATACCACGCACAACCCTAAAGACAAATTAATTTTACTTGTTTACTGATCGACACTCAGATCTATAATGAAGTAAATGACATTAAAATATACATTTCGTTTGGAGTGATAAACTTGAAATCCTTCTTCGCAGTATGTACTAATAAAGTGAAAGCATAATAAATAGGATTTAGCAGGTAAAAATTCCCGGAAATCTTGTCCAAAATTAATACATGTAATAAAAGATTTACATCAGGTAATGAGAGCCTATTTAACAAATTTCTTTAAAACCACAACAGAAAATCATTTTTGGGTTAATACCTAGAATTTGAAGTAGTACATTCATTTTAAAATGTATTAAAACGCCTATTATAAGATTTTTTTTATATTTTTTTCTTTTTCTTTTGTGCAAAAAAAATCTGTGGGTGGTAGAGACCAACTGTATTTTAATTAGTTATTGCTATATAAAAACTGAGCTTAACAAACAAAAATCACGTCATCACAAATTTTATGCAGGCCTGTGCTATCAGAAATTACTTATTTGTTTACTATACTCGTATATAGCAGTATTATTTAGTTACACATTTTTCAATGTTATTAAATTTAATAAGCCCACATTCACATGTAGAATGAATACAATTTTACATTATGACAATTTACGCCGAAATTGCTTCCAGACAATCATCCTATTGATGCTTTTAGGGCGTTGGGTAATCGCACTAATCGCATATCAATCTTATATACAATGAATTCTATTTTTATTTTGTACTGTACATACATACATACCTTTTAAATACAAATTTACAAAATTTAAACTTTTTACGTAAAATATATTCGTACCAGACAAAATAAATGTGAAATAATTTATAATAAGATATTTTTTATTGCTTTATATCTAATAGCATAATTTTCATTCAATATATTTCCTTTGTTCAGAATAAAAACTTTGATGGTTATGTATTATCTTCTTATTTGCACAGTTTATCGCAGTTCAATGGACCATCAAAATAGTGTTTGCCTTTTAAACTGCATGTACAATTGCGGCATTAAAAAACGCATACACTTGAATTTTTTCTGTGTAATTGTGATTTTTTTTTCAAAAGCCAACCATATTTTATATTGCAATTTAATCGCGATATAAAAGTCACAATTAGTGTTGTCCAAAAAAACAAAATAATAACTTTAATAGGAGAAGGATGGTCAATCAGGAGATTAGCTGTAAAGCCTTGTACACACTGCAGCCGCAACGTGCAATGCAACCTGTAATGCAACATGTAACGCAACGTGAACGGCTTGAAATAGACAGCGCAACGTTGAGAACGCGCAACCTACTTTCAAGACGTTTCTAGTTGTTCCCACTAATGGTTCGCGAGCACTGTAGCAACATGGAGTGTTCCTTTAGTTATAATTATTATCATCATCTAGCCATAGCGTGCGGAGGAGTTTATATGTTAATACATGAAGTAACCACTGACAGGAATCCACAAAGATTGTGGAGAACCAATCTATTTAGGCTTTGTTGCGTCTAAAGGATGATAAGAGACTAATCATTTTATGTTTACAAATCTCTCCCGTCGTATGAGGCATGGTTTCATGGTACATAAATTTCGGGGTACCTACATAAATTCTCAAAATATGCGAATGTGGAGCACTAATAAACCGCATTTTTTTATTGAATCTCCACTACATTCTCAAAAAATTGGTGTTTGGAAGGCAGTCTCCCGTAGAAGGATAATTGGGCCGATTTTTTTCAATTTCACCATCAATGCAGAGAGGTACAGAAATAATATTTTGACTGAATTTGTTGAACAACTACATGACGATTGAACTTCATAATGGTTATTTCCAACATGACAGTGCAACAGCACATACACGAGAAACTATAGCCTTTCTCCGTGAGTTTTTTGATGATCGACTTATAAGTAAGTTTACATACGTAAGTTGAGTTTCATCCAAGGTCACCTGGTTTGACAATTATGGACTATTTTGTGTTCCCTTTCTGCAAAATTAGAATTTTCAGAACTCCTGTACATAATTTGCAAGAACTGCAAGATTATTGAAGTATGTGCAAACATAACGCCAATATTGCAAAAATGCTTTTGATAGCATGAAAAGGCGCGTAAACGTGTGCGTCGAACAAGGCGGGGGTCATTTCGAACATTTATTGTAATTTGTTTATTAATTTTTAATAAAATGTTATTCAAACATGTAAATCATTGTAAATAAACATATATTTACAAATTTTGTCAGTCAAATGTCAATATAACATGATAATTTAATCAGAATTATCTCAAAAGAATTATATAAATTGAAACAGACGTTTTACATTGCATGGCTATCCTTTATCAATATAATTTTTGATCTCGCGGTATAACAAACGGTATATGGAATTGTTTTATTGAGAATAGGAGTTTTATTTTGAATTGAATGTGGATTGTAGTATTTATACGTGACATAACATTGTAACAATCGCTAAAGTAATAATATCTTCTTTCAAGTATGTATTTACAATATCTACAGAATTTACAAGACTCAAAACTTTGCCTTTGATCGCGCATTCCTTATGAAATACGAGTAGACCTCTAACTTTAAACAAAATTAATTTCAGAGCTATGAGGAACCGAGGCGTGGAAATTTATTTAACGAACAATTACCAACACGGCAAGAACTTTGACGTTAAATCGCTTGCTAATATTAAAGGTGTATCCGACAATACAATCATAGAATTGCTGATAAATATACACAACTTTATTTCCGAACTTGTAATAGGTTAGTATTTCTTATAAATATAATATTTAATTTTAAATTTAACTATACTTGTGTTTCAGGGGACGAACCTAACATAGATTGCATTTTGCAGTCGGCTTTCTTAATATCTCAACAGATTCGAAGAGGTATTGATAGAGAAAATGCTATTATAAGTGCGATAGTGGACGTTTATTACAAGTCACGCTCGGATTCTGATTTTAATAGTAGTGATCCTCTATGCGTCATTGAAAATGAAATAAAACAAAAATTAAAGAAAATATTAAATAAAAAGAATAATATTGATGAATACGACGCGAGCATAACGTTGATATCTCAAGAACTCAACTCAAACACTGATTTAACAAGAGTAAAACAGCAAATCGTTCCGCTTAAGAGATATCTTGAAACATTTCCAGAAGCGCATGATATAAATGCGTATTATTTTATAATGCATTTTTATAGTATATCAAGTTCAAATGATTTAAAATTGCGTCACGTTTTCTTAGATAAATTGATAGCTGCTAATAACTATTCTATACCTCTTCAAAATGTTAACAATTTACTGTATAAATTGTGTTCACAACTTCCACCAGGCAACGTAGACTTACCAATGGATAGAAAATGGTTACCAGACACAAATTATACTAATATTAATTTATCATTTGGTAACAGAGTATTTTTAATGTTGTATTTCTTATTACATAAACACGCAAACGACTTGGAAATTCAAAACATTCCAAAAGAAAATTACACTTTAATAAAATATTCGGAAAATGTAAAAATAGGTCAAATTCAGGATAGTATAGATGATGCTGTTTTAAGGGAAGCTCCGACGTTGCTTAACGTTTATGATAAATTTATTCTGAATGCTTTTACCAACACAAATACTAATATTTCAAGTGATCAAACTATTAATGTGATATCGTTTCTCCAGTGGCGATTCTATTTAAACCATATACTCTGCACAAATGTGAGTGAATTAAAGACACTGGAATTAAAAGAAATTATTTCGAATTTACACGTTCATTATAAATGGTTTCTTAAATATGCAGTCGACAAAATTCAATCGTTACTAAACGTGGCACAAAATGAAAATCTTTCAAGTATTATATCGCTTATAAACTCAGGACTAACCCATTGTTTTAGTCCATTGGCCAAGTTGGGGAAACGTTTCAGAAAAGAATCGTTTAGACCACCACCATTAACAAATACGACACAGTTATCTATAATTCCAGAGTATCATAAAATTATTGATTCATTCGACTTGACAAAGACTGAAAATGTAAGCAGAGTTCTTACGAAACTTTCGGATGAAACGTTTTCGTCAATTTTACTGAAACTAAAAATTGATTTAATTTACGACATAGAAGAAATCCCAGACAATTTTCTTCAATTAAAACAGATGCTTGAGAGATTTTTCATCGAATCCGACAATGAAGAATATAAAAAATCCGATGCGAATTATTTAGTTATCGCAGATTTCTTTTCGTTGATTACAATGTATCAAAGTAGATTAAGTAATTTCGATAATGTTCATAATGCAGTATCAGTACCATGCGTTCTGCAAGGAGTTTTAAAAAGATATGAAATAACGCAGGATCCAAGACTCTTTCATGAAATTGTAAGTCGTATAACGCATTATTTATTGAATAATCCATGCACGACGCCTTCTAAATATCTAAAATACAAAAGCGACGAAAACGTTAATGAAGCAACTCTAAATTGGCAAAATCCAATATTAACATTCTTATTTACATCGGTGCTAGTAAATACAAATAACAAGACACTTAATCTTAAAGTCGATCTTAAGGACTATTATAATTCAATGAAGCTATACGATAAATTTAATCATCTTCTGTGGAAGAACACTTATCAACTATCGGATAGTAACTGCGCCATTGTGTAAGTATTCATTTACAGTTTGTTTATATTCTAGTATGCTCTTATAACCTCTCATCAAATAATCAATCAATTTAGTATCTTGGAAACGTTCCATGAAGTTTTATTGACACATTGTTTGTAACCAACTACAGGCTGATTTACGGGAAAAGGACGGTTTTTAAATGAGCAATCCAAAGTTAATGTTCAAAATAATATTATTTTATAGTTACACAAAGAAAGGTCAGAACATACGGTTCTTTTTAAATAAAACTAACGGTAGTTTAAACACACACTATATTAACAATAAAACAAAATACACTATATAACACTTAAAAACTAATAAGTCTAATAACTAACAATAGGTGCATTTATTTCACAATAAGTATCTACATTTATATATCACACGACGGTGTTTACTCGTTAAATATCCTGATCTCCCTTCAAAAGATTCTTATATAGTGGTATAACTTATTCGAGGTCCTTCCAGAAGCTCTTTTCTAGAAGGGACGGAAGGTCGGATGACATCACAATACCATTTGAGTAAACATAGTAATTTTTTGAAAATGATGTCACTCATGTGCCCACCACATGAGTGACCTCTCGAATACAGATTTCCAGTCTCTTCCGAAAATCGCCCTCAACTCGGGTATGCATGTCTTGGTCGATCAAATGCGCCTCTTCTGTAATTGCATGTTTCAACTCTATTAAATTACGGGGTTTGTGAGCATAAACACATTCTTTTGCATATCCCACAGTAAATAGTCACAGGAGGACAAATCCGATAACCTTGACGAAATCAGCTGTCCAGGAAACATGTTTCTCACAACTGTCATCGATGTGTGGTCAGTGTGCGCTGTGGCATTATCCTGATAACATTTCACATCTGAAGTCTAGTTTGAGAAATGAATTCAACATGTGAACATAGCGTTGTGAGTTCACTCTCACTGTGACGCCATTTTCCTCGAAAAAATACGGCCCGATTATTCCAAAACGGACAGCCGCACACCAAATTGTAACTTTGGGAGAGTGATGGGACCAGTAACAAAAGTTTTGTTTATTTACAGAGCCGTTTAGGTGGAAATGAACTTCGTCGCTCATTAACACTATTGCATTAGGATTATCATTAAACCGCACTTGCATACTCACTGCGAAGTCTTCTCTTTGTTCATAGTCTCTTACTTTGAGTTACTGGACCGTCTGAATTTTATAGGGATGAAATTTCAAATCTAATCGTAAAAGCTTCCTCACAGAATCACGGCTCATGTGTAGCTCTTGTGCATGGCTACGTGAAGATCGCCTCGATCTTCTGATTAATGCCCCTTTCACTCTGGCGATGCTTTTGGGCGTCCTCACAGTTGTTGCAGGGCCTTGTGGCTTTGTCTTTGTAATTTTCCCGATTGTTCTGAACGCCTCGAACCATCTCAACAACGTGTTTTGGCTTGGAACTGTGCCATTCCGATCGATATTGGAGTACCTACGAAAGATCCGCTGTGTTGTTATAACAGATTCACTATTTTGAATAAAAGTATCGTAAGCGAAAACACGATGCTGCATCGTCCACTGCTCCATTGTGTCTGAAATGGTAGGGCGCACTCAAGTGAATGACCTAACCTCAATCTCCTCACCACCTGTAACAGCCACGTATTAACTGTTCCAAAAACATCCGTATAAATAACAGTAATTTTGCCACGATATTCCTAAGTGAAAATCTGCACTTTTTAGCAGACTTCCAAAAAGAAGGAGGTGTTCCATTCGTCGTATATATTTTTTAATCTTTGATTGCACATAATTACCCTACGAATTGACCGATTTTAATGACTCTGGATGCGTTTGATAGAAGGTGCATCATAAATGGTCCCATATCATCGTGAGCCGTTACCGGACTAGTACTAGGCTAGTAAAAACCAAAGGACCACTTTTTACCTATTGGTGTGTTTAATTAAGGATTTTCTCCAACATAAACATCTTTACTGTTCTAATAATTCTTTTAAATTATACATAAATTATGTACTAAACTGAGCCGATAAGTACGTTGGTCGGCAGTCTCATTTGAAAGGCGTTTATGTATTAAATGCAGACGACACTCTTTTTCACGCTTGGTTTCTCGACTTAACCTAGAATTTACTTTCTCGCGCATTCTCGCCAGCCTTTGTTTACGTACGGAGTTACTTTCTGTACTACGTTTCATTGCTTGTCATTTCTTCACGTTTTCAAGCCGTACCTTTTTCATGTTTTGCGTTTCTTGCAAACGAACTTTTTTCACACGCGGTCTTCCCATTATAAACAAACATAATAATGCAAACAAAACAATAAAAACTATGGAATAAAAAGATTTAAACAAAACCGACTTCAAAAAAAGGCCGGAAAGATAAAAGCAGGAAAGAATACTCTAAAAAGGAAAAAACAACTTATTTCTTTTAATTTTATTTCATTATTTATTACATAGAACAGATCAAACTAAACTTTTGGGAGTCGGTGCCAAATTTAAATAAAAAAAAATTAAATAAAAAAAAAATAAACACCATAATCAACTTAAGATTTTATTTTAAATAAATAGTATTAGAAATAAAAGGAAAAATCATTTTTTCTTAAATTGAATGTTCCCTAAGTAAATAGTGCTGATTGAATTCTGTTATGGTCTATGCTTGGAACCGTTCTTTGGATCAGTCCGCCGCAGTGTTTAGGACCGCTAACTACGTTGGTCTGACGCCATCTAATTATTCCCCTCCCACCGCTAATTGCGGTCCCGTCGAACATAGTCTTTACTAAAAACCTCCAAAGTCGACGCAACACTATAAATGTAGGATTCATACAAAGCACTTCCCCACCCATAAATAATTTTTTCTATTTTGCGTTCGAAATGAACTCATTATGAAACCAAGAACAGTATCGAAATGAGCTCTATTTCGATACACTTTTTTTCATTTTTCAATGTTGGCGTTGTTCGAATACAGAAATAAATATCATTGCTGTCATATGATTTTAAGAATTTATGTACATTTGACAGATATGATATATGTTCGTATTTTACACAAACAACGTATGTTGTATACAATTGACAACAACATATATATGTTTCTATGTCACTCATGTTTATATTTTTAAATGAAATATCAAGTAATGTTAACGAAAATTAATAAATAATATGTAATATAATATACTTCGCGGATAGCAAGATTTAAATTTGAAAATGTCAAGTATCAGTGACCAACTGCATGCTTTATATAAAAATTAAACTCTGAACTTTCAAATTAAATAATTCCAATTTAAGCAATTTATTAATGTAAAAAACGCAAAATAGAAAAAATAGTATAAAAAGCTCGTTTCATAAGGCCTTTTGCCGCACTCGCTCTTTAGAAAACTCGCCGCTATCGCGGCTCGTTTTCTAAACTGATCTCGTGCGGCAAAATAGTGCCTTATGAAACTTGTTTTTTAATATACTATTGTAAGACTATGTTCTGTGGTTAGTTCGGTTCGTTCGGACAGCAACAGTTTAATAACTGTGCTTCGATGAGCACTATCGTGTTCGCGTAATCTGCTTCAATTGCCATTAAACTAATATTTATGTTTGTCTTGGCCAGTTTAGACAATGTGTCAATTGTGATTTTTTTTTAAATAAAGTAATTATAGCCTTATCTTGTCGCGTTATTGCAGTACAACTTTGCCCGCTTCTTAGAAAATCTTCTACACTTTAGGTTTATTGATGTCTTACTCATCGTCTGACATAGTTTTATATGAACACCTAGCTACTGCGGCAGTTGTCATTTTAAGACATTTACGAAGCTCACATAAAAACACTGCTTCGAAACGTTTTGCACACGCTGCACTCATTTTCAACAAACACCTGCGTCACATACAACAAATAACTGAATTAAAATGACTAGGCGATTTAGAGCGAAGATATTTCTAACTACTCTCTTATTAACTTTCCCTTCATGGGATATTGGCCTGAGCTTCTTATTATGCAACTGTATTTTTTTAAAGCTGCATCCCACAAAATTCAATTGTCACACTTTGTATGTACGAGGTGTGATAAAAAAATACGGTGAATAATTTTATTGCGAATAAAGTAATAAGCTTATATCAAATTTGAATTAATCTCCTTCAAAGTACCCTCCTCGACCAGCGATGCACTAGTCCCAACGTTGATTCCATGATTCGAAGAAGCATTTCTGGAAGTCTCCGTTCGGAAGGGTAGAGTTGAGACATAATTAGAAAACATCGATGTTATTGATGTTTAGCGTCGATAAAATGAATATCGATGTCCAAAAAATATCGATAATAAAACATCGACATATAGTCGTATTGTACTGTGATGTATCACCTGCCAGATAATATATATAAATACATACATACAAAAAAACGTTAAATACATTTGTTTGTAATATTTTTTGTATCTCTTAAATGGTCCTTAACAATTTTAAAATTGGCATGTAAAGAAGTGTTAATAATAACAAATAATAAAAAGAAATAAAATATGAACCGACGTTTTCTCTAAAACATCGATATTTCGATGAGAATGCATTGATGTTAAAACATTTTAAAAACAATATTTTAAGATCGATACATCGTTGTTTTCAAAACATCGACATCTATGTCCCAACCCTACGAAAGGGTCTTCAGCTGCTCCGTCGTGGACCTTCCAATGTCATGAATGGTGTCAAAACATTTTCCTTTTAGTACGGTTTTTATCTTTGGGAAGTGACTGTGGTTAGACAGGAATCTTTTTTTGGTCAAAAACTCGCGGATTAGAAGAGGGACGGCATTGCGCGTTGTCGTGATGAAGAAGGAAGCCGTGAGCCCAATTTCCTAGTCTCTTTCTACGATTTCGCACGATTTGCTATCAAGTTGCTTTGCTTTTTGAATATTTACCTACTGCAAACCTGACTTTTTGTGTCAATCTTGACACTCATAATATTCTGACAAAATATCTTTGGCGTATCGCTAAAGTAAAAAACTTAATAAAAACTTGAAGAAATTTCTTCATTGTAAATAGAAAAACGGTTAGAAAGGTTACTGTTTTAATATTTTGTGGAGCCCAAAACATTTCGTTATCTTTTGGGCATAAAAGCGATTAATGGTTTGGCATTATCTAGTTGAAATGCAAATATCTCGGTGTCTGTGTGATGACAGATATTGCACTGGCAGTAATGACAGTCATGATAAATTATAAATATTGAGTAAGCCACTGGATAAAGTCATATCAATACAGGAAAAGTGAACCGTGGCAAATGTAACGGATGCGATAGTACATCTTTTCGCAGTACGCCCTTGTAATATTCTAAGTTTACAGTCGTCCACCTTGAAACGAACTTTGATCGCGCTATGCCCTCACTATAAAAAAAAAACAATGAGTATGACCTTAACGTTCGACTTTGACTGACGTGCCTTCTTAGGGCGAGAAGAGCGACTCGTTTTCCATTGGAAATTCTGAATTTTTGCCTCAGTGTCATAGCCATACGCCCAACTTTCATCTCCAGTTATAATTTTTGCCATGAAGTCCGGATTTGCATCAAGACGATCCTTCAATTCCGTACAAACAGACACATGATATGCCTTCTGTTCGTCAGTCAAAAGTCTGGGAACAAATTTCGCACTCGTCTCATTTGCAAATTAACGGTCAAAATTCTTTGCACAAGCACTTGCGAGATGTTCAGTTCTTTGTTCTCGAATAGTTAATCGCCTGGTTTAAGGAACCATTTTTGCCACTTTTGCACGTTTTCGTCAATTTTTGAGGTCGAATTATTTCCGCTTTTAATTCGCTCATACCACTTGTGAACAGTTCAGAGTTACCATGTTATCGCCATACACTGATTTTAACATTTCATGGGCTTCTTTGGCACTTTTTTTGTAACTTAAAACAAAACTTAATGTTATCGCATTGTTCGAAATCCATGATACGCAACAGGCGGTACATACGACCTGCTTTGAAAGCCAATTAACAAGTCGTACAACTTGTCACTTGTCTAACGTGGCACTAACCGTCTCAACGAATCAAGCTATCAGATTTATTATTTCAAATAAATGTAGCGTCAGCAGTGGCTGATATAAAAATTAATTCAAGTTTTTGATCACACCTCGTTTATGTAAAGACCAACACTATTTATATATCATTTTTCATTTCAGAAATTTAGATAAGAACTACATAATGAAAAAATTTGAAACATTTATCTATAACCTAGCGAAATCTCTAAATATAGAGCGTGAACGTGAAAACCCATTTGAAATAATGAAATTATGTCTTGAACGAATCCAAATAATCGAAAAAGAATCGAAAGAAGAGAAGAATATTTGGTGTTCTTTCCTGTCAGAATGTTACAAAAATATTTCCAAAATGGATAGTTCCACACCGACTTCGAATATAAATTTAATTGCAAATTCCTACATTACTCTAAATTACTTAAATGGATTATTAAATTCTAAATTATCGTTAATCGACCCATATACGAAGATAGCACTAAAAAAGAAGCATATTGCTAGTGAGATAGAAAACTTTGAAGCATTAAGTGCCAGTTTTAAAATACAGAACGAAGTATACAGTAATGTTGAATTTCCCCTCTGTCCTCTGATAAACACGCAAGTAAATGAGCAGCGTGAGAAGATTAACGAGCTAAGGAAAGAAATAGCAGTCAGGCCGCAGTTACCTAAATACGAATCCCTCTTACAGGTAATGTTCACATGTTAATGTCCTTCAATTCTTTTTTTAATATGTATTGTTTCAGGATGTCAACCATGCCTTTTCGACTGTTTTATCCCCAAATAAAATAAACGAATTATACAGAGATTTAGAATCGGCGATAGAAAGTGTAGAAAAGAATGATCAAGCTACATTAAATAAAGCAAATCTAGATAATAGCTTTACCCGTACCAATCAAACTATCGCAAGTATTGAAAATTTCATTAAAATTTTAGACAACTATAGATATCAATATCCAGACATAATTGAGCCATTGTATTGCAATATTATGGAATTATTATATGGTTTTAAACTGAAAAGTAGTTTGTTCAAGAAGTTGCTGTTGCAGCAGAAGTATTTAGAAAATAACATTAGTATTCAGAACGTACTTGTGAATCTTGTAAAATTTCCGTATTTAGATGAGAATCAAGCCAGTATTGAAAATGTGGTCGATAATTATATGGGAGATGGAATGCAAAATATTATAACGACTGAAATATCTCTAGAAGATCCTGCAATAAAACATCAAAAGTTAAAGTAAGTGAAATTTGAGAAATTAACACGAAATTTTTTAAGTTATAAGAATTCATCATGGTGATTAACACAGTCAAATTTTATGAAAATATATTTTCACATCGTTCGAGGTCGGATGAACTTGACTTTCGGGTTCTTGGTCAATAAAACTAACGGTAATTAAAAACACTATATTAATAATAAATATACACTAAAAACACTTAAGATTAATAACAGTATTTATTTCACAATATTTATATATCAGTATTCATTTATACAAGGTGTTCCGTATCCTTATGTTCAAATTGTAGAAGTGTAAAGCCGACTTCATTTCAAGTAACAAAAACGCAAAACTTGTATATCCATTTTTATTTGTTTCAAAGTTACAGATCTATGAATGTGATTGTCGCATCATGAAAAAAAATGTAATCCTAAAGTCAATACAAATTGATTTTATTTAAAAAAAAGTTATACGATTCAATAACAGGCCTGTGATTGTTAACGTCGCATAATAAAATGTTATCCTTAAATAAATAAACACGTGTCGTAGTGCATACAGTAATTTCTTGGAGATCTTCAAAAAAGAGTACTGGAAAGTGATTTATGATAAAGAAGGTTCTTACTTATTTCGTAAGTGCTGAACCATGAATATCATACAATAAACAAATGTTCAGATGACTGTTAACGTTGCATTTTTTAATAAAGGATTATATTACGTTTCATTTCATACAACAGCTTATTAGTGAGTGGACACGTTTTCTTTATTCAAAATGCTTTACCGATTTTCTTCTCAAGAGTATGCGGACATGCGTTTTATGTATGGCTACTGTAACGGCAGTGCACGTCAAGCAGTTATTGAATACTGACATCGGTTTCCCGATAGACGCATTCCTCATTACAGAACGTTTCTGGAAGTACACATACAATTTTGGGAATGCTCACTGCGTGATTATCTTTTCGACCGAGGAGTAAATTTGCCAGCAGACTTAGAGGAAGAAGCAGTAGCTATTGTTACAAGGGATCCAACTTCTCAGTGTACGTCGAATCGCTAGACAACTAGGGGTGCCACGAACGACAGATTGACGAATTTTAAAATGTGAGGGCTTATATCCATATCACTATCGCAGGGGACACGGTTTGCTTGAGGCAGACCACTAGGCTCGTCTAGTTTATTCTACCTGGATATTAAGACAGTCACGGCTTCATTTTAATTTCTGCAGAACAGTCCTCTGGACAGATGAATCTACGTTCACGAGAAGTGGTGTTACAAATCTGAGAAACCTGCACAGGTGGTCATCAGAAAATCCCAAAGCTATACGCCCATCTAAATTTCAACATGAATTTTCTATTAACATTTGAGCGGCCCTAATCGATGACTTGTTGATTGGTCCGTTCTTCCTGGGGGGTTAAATGCGGACAATTACCTTCAATTTCTTATTGACAAACTGCCAGGTCTTTTAAAGGATGTCCCACTGAATGTTCGACGAGACATGTGGTTTCACATAGATGGGGCACTACCACATTTCGGAATTGCTGTCCGAAATTGGATTAACGTCAATTATCCAAGATGGATTGGTCGAGGTGGTCCTGTTGCATGGCCACCCAGATCACACGATCTTAATCCCTTGACTTTTATTTATGGAGGTACATGAAAAATTTAGTCTAGTTTCGAACACAAGAGAAGAGTTGTTGAATCGTGTTCACCTGACTGCCGAGCAAATCCGACAAAACAAGTATGAAATTCGGATAAGTACTTCTTCTATTGGCTTGCGAGCACAAGCCTGCATTCGACAAGGAGTGGACATTTCGAAAATATTATTAATTGAACTTTTTTAGATAAAATCAGTTTTTATTGACTTTAGGATTACATTTTTTTTTGTGATCTGACAATCACATTCATAGATCTGTAACTTTGAAACAAATAAAAATGGATACAAGTTTTGCGTTTTTGTTACTTGAAATGAAGTCTACACTCCTAAAATTTGAACATAACGATACGGGACACTTGTATAACAATATTCGTTATCGGTCACTGGTTGTCTAATGAGTCATCGTTCTCTTGATCTTTTATATAGTCCATCACCCGATCTAGAATCTTTCGTGTTCTAATTTATTCTGGGTTGTGCTGACACGCACGGCAAGGACGCCATCGCGTGACTCACATCACAATATACGTATTGGGGATAGAACCAAGTTTTAGCCTGCAAACGGTAACTACGAGTATCCCGTCTTAGCATGCAGTATTTCGATTTCCTGTGTACCGTCGTTGCGTTACAGTCTCATTTATCATAAGTTCAATTTTTGAAATACAGTCCGAGATAGAATTTTTAACTTTGGAAGGTTGCACTCCCATTGAAATTTACAGGCGTTTCAGTTTATAGCAACGTTTGTATGGATGTAAAGAATGTTCGTAAGTGGATTCAACGTGCAAAATTCTGTCATAGAGGTGAAATGAAGGTGTTTGACGAAAAGCGATTAGGTCAACTAGAATCAGTGGCGCATGAGAAGAATCAAAGATAAGTAAATCTACTGATTCAAGGTAATCGCCAGATTACACAAAAACAAATTGCTCAACAATTAGGCATTAGCCAAGAAAGAGTCCGAATCAAATTACAGAAAAATAGCGACAAGTAACGGCTGTCATGAAAGAACAAAGAAAAAACATTTGTCAAGAACTTCTTAACCAGTATCGACGTGAAGAAGTTGATTTTCTCATGAACATCAGCACCGGGAACGAATCTTGGATTCATTCTTATGGCCCCAAAAGCAAGCGGCAGTTAATAGAATATCGTCGTTCTGATTCACCACATGTACGACGATTCGAAAAAGTTCCATCAGCGCAGAAAGTCATGCTCACCATTTTCTGAAATGCAAAGGGTGTCATTCATACCGAATACCTGCCCAAGGGATCAACGATTAAGAATCGAATCCGTAGAGTAATGTCGGGAAGAACTAATTTTTTCTTGCACAACGCCATAACGCATTAAAGCAACGAAACGATGAAAGTGTTGTTCCCAAAGTTGAAGGTAGTGCTGAAAGGTCAACAGTTTTCATCAGACAATGAAGGTCGGGCCGCTGTTCGCAATTGGATCAACCGTAAACAAGAAAGTTTTTTCATTGATGGAATGAAGAAATGTATTTACCATTTAGAGAAATGTGGTGCACTAAGGCCCGGTATTATAAACAATAAAAATCTACAGATTTTATTTAGTAACCAAGTAAATTTAATTTACTCCATAGATTGGGTATTATAAACATCGAATAAGGAAAGTAACCAAGTAAATCTCCCAAGTAATTTACACCCTAGAAAATCGGCCTATTCAAATTTATTCTTCGAATAAATGCGATCTGACGTATTCAAACATAACCTTATTTTAAAATATATTGTATTGTTTTTTTTTTATAAGAGTTTTGATTGTGTTAAAAATAATGTCGGATTTGTCGGTGAGTTCTGTATCATCAGTGTCTTCCGTATCTTCAGTATCTGATTCATCAGACGATGAAAATCAACCTTTCGAACGTCGTCGTCGTCTGCCAAGGATATTTCGCGATAGGACTGATCCATTTGAAATATATTCAAATGAAGAATTTAAATCACGATCTCGATTAACGAAAGAGACATTTCAAATGGTTTTAAATATTATTGATGATAATTTGAAACCTTACACAAACAGGAATATGTCCATATCGAGCAAGAATCAATTGTTGCTAGCATTAAGATTTTATGCTACCGGTTCCTTTCAAAATGTAGTTGGAGATCATTTTAATGTAACAAAGTCCACTACAGGAAGGATCATCCATAAAGTGACACATGAAATTGCAAGTTTGAGGAATCGGTATGTAAAAATGCCACATTCAGAACAAGCCCGAAATTTAATATGCAGAAACTTTTTTAATATTCGAGGATTCGAGGATAATTTTTCGAACGCTCCCTTTTAGTTTCTTCTGACATTTTATAAATATAATAACAAAAATAATTAACCTAATATCAGCCACGAGGGAAACATAAACTTAACCTCCACAAACAGTTTGTATTTAATTTTATTTATGTGCTGCCATCATTTATCGAATAACGAAACTACGAAATATTGCTATCCCGTGATAGTCTACGAATAGTTATTTTACTTGCGTAAAATGTTTATAATACCCGATTTCAATTTATTCGTTGAATAAATTTATTCGTCGAATTGCTATTCGGAGATTTATTCAATGTTTATAATACCGGGCCTAAGTGGTGATTGTGTGGAAAACTAATTTTGTACATTGGTAGTACAATAAATTTACTTCATTTTAAGACTGATTAGATTATTTTGTCTTTTCTTATTAATATTTTATAGAGTTGGAGACCTTGTATATCATCCGCCCTCGTATTATTTTGAATAGTCGTTACGTTTTTATGAAAATATTTTCAAAAATTCGTATTTAATAGTCATGTTTTGTAAAATATGATGTGTTTTAATTTGAGATTCTTATATAATACAAGACGTTTAGTAATTTTTATTTATTTATTATATGTACTACTGTGAATACCAGAAATGCGTTTTATATTTAGGGAATAGGCGATCCTGGTGCTGCCATCTGCGAACCAATGTCTCTATCGTAAAGTTCGACATTTTTGACGGAATACCTTACTCAGAACGTTTTGACGTACAGGTGCTATTTGTGTTGTTTACAGTGACAAAAAATTCATCTCGGCCTAAAAATGGAATTAACTCGTGAACATGTTTTACAACTCTCGACGTGGATTATCACAACAGTGCATCGATGAACTTAATTCGACTTTTGGCGTTGAATCACTATCAAAAACCAGCGAATATCTGTGGCATACTAAATTAAATCGTCACCGTGCTTCGCTCACTGACGAATTTCATGAAGATCGTCCAAAATCGTCTAAAAAATGTTCCGAAAAACATTGCTGCTGTGCGTGAACTGAATAGGTCTTTCAAGATGAGCCAAATCCAACAAAAGTTGTTCACACACGAAGCACTTCGTAGCAAATGGTCGCTTGTTTCATCGGAAAGACGGGACATGTGGCAACTGTACCATTAGTGTAACGTTGGACGGTCAATTTTAAATGGTACACAAGAATTTGCTTGCCAGAAGTATGCGGAAAAATAAGGAAGACATATCATTAAAGATGGCAAATTAAACACACATTCCAGTGGCATGTGTGTCGAATTATAAGAAAAAAATTATAAAACGTGCACAAATAATGTGCGTTCAAATAAATTTTACCTCTAGTAGTCCATGACAATAAAAATGTTTGTCGTAACTTGTACTATTTACATTTGCATCAGTTGTCAATTTGACAGACTATTCTGATGTATACTTAATTGGAACTTTTTTAAATTGCTTTGTAACTTAAAATTGATTTAAAACTATTCAACACAAATCATTCATGCAGGCGCGGCTCGTGATGACGTATTTTGGTTTGCAGTACAATGATCCGAGTGCTTCGTGTATTCTCGTGTACTAACTGTAACGTTTGCTTAGTAAACACCGAAAACAAACGATGCACTCGTATCATTGTACTGCAAACCAAAATACGTCATCACGAGCCGCGCCTGCATTCATGGTTGAATCTTATTTTCGAAACGGACGTAAGATTAACGGGCAATGGCACTATTTTATTGAAGAATGCTTAGACGAATTTAGAAATGTTTCCAAACTTCGCCTTTGATATTGATAGTTTTCGGTACACAGTTGCACTAAGGTTTTCAGAGAAACAGGGAGTGTTATACGGAAAGAAGGCAGTGGCCGGTTGAAAAAACGTACGGAAGAGCTAGTTGACGATGTAACGCAAATTATGAATGATGCACCACGAACTTCCATACGAGTATTATCTCAACGAGTGGGTGTATCAATTTGCACTTGTCATACAATTTTGAAAAAAGATTTACATTTATTTCCATATCGCATGACCTGTTATCAAGAAATAAAAGAAATTGACTATCCTAGAAGAACAACATTTTGTCAGTGGTTCTTAAATAATTTAGATAATGACTTTCTTGATAAAACTTATTTTTCTGATGAATCATGGTTTTATCTGAATGGATATGTTAACTCACAAAATATAAGGATGTGGAATACTGAGAAACCACATGAGTTTTATGTTGAAACCTCACTTCATCCACAGAAAATTCGTGTATGGTGTGCGCCTAGTCGAAGGAAAATCATTGACCCTATTTTCTTTAACGGTACCTTAACAGGAGAAAGGTATCGACAAGAAATTATTATGCCATTTATTGAACAGCTTAATGAAGAAGAAATAAATTAGGGTTACTTTCAACAAGACGAGCCAGAGCGCACACAGCTGGTGAAACAATTAATATGATACGGCAAATTTATCAAAATTGGTTGATAAGTTTAAACACCGAACATGAATTTCCACCAAGATCTTTTTTCTGTGTTTTTTTTTCTGTGGCCTTTTTTAAAGAACTCAATTTTTCGGGTACAGATGCCTGATCTTGCAGACCTTCAAATCAGAATTGCTGAAAGAATTAACGAAATCGATGACAGAAGAAGAGAAGTGAGAAATGTCTCGAACAAGGTGGTGGCCACTTTCAACAATTTTTATAAAATATTACTTGTTTGTTGCAAATAAACGTATCTCATTTAGTTAAATATTTTAATTTTATTATTTTGACATTTATCATGTCATTAAAATAGTTCATAACCAACAAAATTCATATTAAGAACTTAAGTAAAAAGCTAAGATATACGTATAATTTCCATGGGCAACTTCAATGTAAAATTTAGTTGAACGCTCCTTACTTACCGCATTATATACACGACAGGACTGCATACTAATTTGCAATTCAAGGTTCCTTTCATTCGTACGGCTAGCTGCCGATATCAAATACGATAACGGCCGAAATAACTCCGGCTATATATGTGACATCAATATGCCATCTCTACAGATCATTCTCCACCAGGACAATGCGAGCTCTCAAACATCGGCTCAAACAAGAGAGTTTTTGATAACTGAAAAAGTATAATTTATAAGTCATCTGCCGTAAAGCCCTGATTTGGCACTCAATGACTTCGTTCTATTCCCGCAAATCAAAAATAAAGTACGAGGTCAACGTTTTTTGACGTCTGTAGAAACGGTTGATGCTTTCAAAATGCATGTTTTGGCGGTACCTCAATCGAAATGGAAAAAGTCCTTCGAAAATTGGTTCAAGTGCGTGCAAAGGTGTATTGATCTTAATTGAGAATATTTTAAAAAATGTACGATAATTAATTTTATTTCTGTTCTCTATTCCCGAAATATAAAAGGCATCCCTCGTAGTGTTGTCAATATCTTTTATAACATTGCAATGATACTCTCTGATCGAGAGGATGCAGTGAAGATGCACCCAGGAAACGCGCCCCATAGATTGGTAATTTCTTGCAGCAATATGAAGTTATTACTACGCATATTTTGTATAGACGGCGAATACAGCGTTTAGGAAAATGGTCTTGAAATACTAAATATCGTCAAAGAATTTGGCGGTACGCATGAAAACAAATCTTAGAAACTGCAGTTTCTTGAACCTTGATAAACAGTATAAGATCAGTAATTTATGCGTCTGACGAAAGAGGGCAGTATTAAAAAATGTATTTATTTTACTTGCAATCCTATCAACCACATCTTGTTACACCACTTACGACCTAACAGCGACAGCAACGTTTGGAGTGGAGTAGGTTGCGAAGACACTAGAACCTGAAATAATGGCATAGGGTGGTGTTCAGTGATGAATCTCGATTTTGTATAGGGATGTACGATGGCCGCATAAGGGTCAGGCGAAAACGTGAGGAACGTTGCGATATTCAATTTTCTGTTGAAAGATGTGTGTACCAAGCTGTGAGCGTTATGGTATGGGGTGCATATGGCAGTTGGTGGTGATCATCAGAGGCACTATAAACACCCATAAACACCCCATATCTTCAGCAGCTAGAAGACCTATTTTTCCAGCAGGATAATGCCTCCACGTAGCGAGAACTTCTCTAAACCGGTTCGAAGAAGCCCATGTCAATATCTTGCCGTAGCCATCCAGATCTTCTAACCTATCGCTAATCGAACACGTGTGGGATATTATGGGAAGACCTCCACAAACGCTAGAAGTTCTCCGCCATGAATTACAGATTGCTTGGGACACCATACCCTAAGAGCATTTTGACTACCTACTGGAATCAATATCACAAAAAGTGAAAGAGGGCGAAGCTATTAGAGGCCGCTGCAATTATTAATAAAAATAAATTTATATTGCGTTAATCTTTTGTTCCTTTTCTTTGAAATTGTAATCAATTATTACCTTTGGATAGCTATACGTTTCTGCCAAGTTTGGACAAAAAAATCGCACCCTTTCTTGGTATTACAATTTCCATGTCATGTAAAAGTACATTTTAATCAAGTATTCCTTTGTGTCTGTACTTCCTTTTTAGCAAGTAGTATTTGCACATTTTAATGAGATTTTTTGTTTAACAGCCTTCTTAAATGCGCAATTCAAGAAACATTTAATAGTTGCTCAACAAACGCAAAATATTCGCAAATATCCGATCCAGAATTATTCCATAGATTTAATGGAATTATTAAACACTTCATCGATATTTGGAATAAACAAGAAGAACAATTAAAGAAAGAGCAGGCCGAAAAAGAGAGTTTATACAAAATGAGGTAAGTTAAAGAAATACATTTTCTCCTTCAATTAAACAAAGACGTTTATCAGGAGTAAATGCAATGATAAATCTGAAGATGAACAAATTGAAGAAGAATTAAATAATCTGTTTCCCAATTATTTCGACGAATTTTCGGACATGCAAAATGAAGAGTTAAAAGATGATGAAATTAATGAATTTAGCGAAAAAGACTTTAATACAATCAATTTAGATGATATTAATTTTGTCTACAATCTACATTCAGTATTTGTTTGCTCGCATGCAAAATCTCCTTGGTTGAATTTGAACCAGAAGCATAGTTTTTTCAATTATATTATTCCCCTTATGCAAAAGTTCAAATTACTTAAATTGTTACTGCCAAATTCTATTAACGCCTTAAATTATGACATGGATGCAAACATTTTGGGTGGTTTACATGTTCTCGTTGGTGTGGCCCAAAAATATGGCAATCTAAAATTATTCGGTGAGTTAAAACTATTGCACCAGTTATTATGCAACTAAAAATTACCTAACATTTAGATGAATCTGGCTCACCGACACGATCCATTTCAAGAAAATCATTCGATTTTTACCGAGATTCAAACATTGATGAAATTAAACCTTCTTATCAAATATTACATGATATCGCCGATAGAATAAAGCATCTTTTAATGGAATGGCCAGATCATCCTACATTGAAGAACGTATGTTATATTATTTCATTTTATTCTTTATTTAAACTGCATTTGTTTTTCAGATTAACATCGTAATTGACAGGATATACAATTTTGACATGGCCAGCCCAATATCAAGATTTCTAACTGGTTTCGAAATACTGTTAACCAAGTGCCATGAATGGGAAGAGAATGCACATTCAGGTGTTTCGCTTCAGAATTATATCCAAAATATAACTGCGCAAATAATAACTTGGCGAAAAATTGAATTAAACATGTGGAGAGATATTCTGAATATTACATTTAACAGGTATATTCTAAAAACTAAACAATTATTAAAAGGAAATAATTTGATATACATACTGGTAAAATAAGCATTTTTTTAAATTGATTAAGATAAATATTTGAATTTAATCCAATAATTTATAAAACCTATATTGTACCTATATATACACATGCTTGTTGAAACTTCATTATAACGACAAGAAATAAATACTAAACTTCAAGTTTCAAAAATTTTATTATATATCCACTATAATATTGTTTCCCTATACAATGGCTTGATCAGGTGGATGAAATATTAAACACTTACTTGATTTAATTCTTTTTAATTCTCTTTAATTCAAATCTAAGTTCTCCGTTAAGAATTCCCATGAATTAATTAACAACATTTTAAGCTTGGAAATACAAAACAAATATAAACTCATTTCTTTTGATGTCTCGAATCTGTTCACTAGTATCCCACCCCAGGAGGTAATATTTAATCAGTTTACAACTAGAACGTAATAACACGAACATTGTCACAAAAACCGAAATTTTACAGCTTTTAGAAACGTGTCCGGAACAAAATTATTTTCAATTTTAAAATAAATTTTATAGACAAAAAGGTCCTAGCAATGGGGAAACCACTAAGCACCTTATTAGCCGAAATTTTCATGAACAATTTAGAAATCTAAATAAGTACACATCCTTTGTTTAGTAATTGTTTCTATTGGTTTAGGTATGTTGACAACACATCAATTTGCTTTAATGGTTCAGATAGACAATTAAAAACTTTACATAATTATATTAACACTATTCACCTCAAAATAACATTTACAGAAACAGATATAAATAAAAGCATTAATTTTCTAGATTTAACCACAACATACAAAACTAATAAACACGAGTTCGCTATATGCTATAAACCAACATATACAGACACCACAATACATGCTAATTCATTTCACCCTATAATCAGAATACCAGTCAATGGTGTATAAATTAATGAACGTACCCATGAGTAAAAGTAATTTCGACCTCGACCTAAACAGATATACACAATAGCATTAAGCAATGGTTACTCTATAAATATTACCAATAACATCCTGAATAGCCAACAAAAATCTAAAACTCTTTCTTTAGTTTACCCAAAATTAAAAAACAATATAACTAATTCCTACAATTCAATCACTTAGGAAAAGTTTCGGAAAAAATTGGTACTTTCATTAAAAAACTTATATCATTTTAGCAAACTCTGGTGTATGTAAGTTAACAACTGCGCCGACCAGCGCGTTACTGTGTATCTACTACTTTGTCAAACACTTGTGAACATTGTAATAAGGTATACATAGGACGAACGGGGAAGACGTTTAAAATTAGGATGAAAGAACACGAGAGAAGTCATAAAGAAAGAAAAAAACATATTCAACTTGTCATCAATCATTGTTTAGAAATTAATCATAGATTTAATATAGATTTCAAAATTTTACATATTCAAGATAAAAGCAAAAAACTTAACTTGTTAGAAAACTTAGAAATTAATAGATATAATAACTAAGGATTAGATTTAAACAACTCCCCTCTACTAAATTTAAGATTGTAAAAATATTTCCACCACCAGCTTTCTCAATAATTTGTACATAAATATTCAAACTTGTATTTTAAATATTCAGTATTTCATCCATCCGATGAAGCCATTGTATGACGAAACAGTATTGTAGTGGATTTACAATAAAATTTTTGAAACTAGAAGCTTAGTACTTATTTCTATCGTTACAAGTATAAATAGAGAATTTCGTCCTTCAAGTGCCTACACAAATACATATACATATTGCAGTGAACTGTGCCTTTGCTTATTAGGTCAGCTCACAACAAATGTCCGGACTAGTTCAATCGTAGATACTTCTGCTTGGAACTTCCTTCTCTCGAGGTCTTGCTCTTAACGAGCAAGAAAGTGGAAAATAATAAAATTCAAAATGTCATTCATAAAAATTCACAATTTGATTCTACATGTTTATTTAAAAAAAAATAAAAAAATACTCTTTACAAAATGTAAAGAGAGCTAAAGCATGATTAACTAAAGCTTGGAGGAAACAGTCTGTGTGATAAATTACACGCACACAGAGAAAAACCTCCTGTGACACGCGAACAAACATAAAACTAATAGATAATTAAGAAAATTCTCAAATTCAAATTCTAAATTATAACCTCTAATTTCAAACGTAAACAGACAAAACGTCAAACCGTACTTAACTTTACTTGTGCGAACTAAAACACAAGGCCAAATCTCCCCTCCAATCCTGACTAAAATGTTCTAGAAAATCGTGACACTAAAAACTCCCTCATTCAAAAAATATGGTAATTTTCTTATCTATCTATATTATAAGTTAATATAGAAATAAATCAAAATTACAAATAAGCACAAATATCAGCAAATTATAGAAATAGGAATTTATATAAAACAACTGTAGAAAGTATACTTACGTAAGTATACTTACTCGCAGAAAAAAACTATAGTGCGAGAGATACCAAATATAATTAAATTTAATACAAACGAGATCACCAACACTCGTAAAATTCGTAAATGAAATTTACTGCACAACAAAAGCACTAAAATAAAATAAACCGACTTTAAATCAATTACAACAGGAAATAAAAAATTAAGTTTTTTATATCCCGACCATATGCTTCAACAACTCTGGTATCTCTGTCGATGAAAAGCCGAAAAGATCGGACATCGCACAACAAAGCTACAAAATAAGGCCGCAAGACGGACTACATCCTAAACAAATTTATATACAGTTCTGGCCAAAATAATAAATTCAAAAATATAAACATTTAAATATACACTATAAAATCAAAATACATTTTAAATAAATGTCATAAATACAATATAAATTCAATATAATTCTTCTTCGGGGAAAAATTCACTGCAATATGTATAAAATTTGGTAACTTCCTGCAACCATCATTACTATTTTCTATTTAAAAAGCAAAATAGACAGTTCTCTGAAAATACCTTGCGATCATATATGTTTGAGACGTCTCTAGACTCTAGACATTTTAAATATTAGATTTGAACAACCTCAAGTAATGGTGGATAATAACTAGAGAAGCTAAATTAAGGTGCGTGTCATAGGCGTGCACTTTATAGTATGTACAGTTGACGAAAATAAAAAGTAGGACAAAGTGTTTTGACTAAAATCTAGCGACTTAAACCTGACTTTGCTTTCTGTGCTTTTCTGTCACTTTGGCAAAAGTAAATTAATATACATACACTCGTGGACAAAACATTCCGGACACTGAAGTAAATGTCTGTCATCATAATTAAAATTCCTTTTTTTTTACAAGACATGAAAAATTATCTATGAAATAAGAATTAGAATGTAAAGAAGATACCGTAAAATTTGTCTTTCTGCATTCTTAAATAAAATATAATAATAGTTTAAACACACACTATATTAACAATAAAAACAGAATACACTAAATAACAACTTAAAACTAATAAGAACATTTCTTTTCACAATTATTTATTTGTATATCACACGACGACATTTATTTGTTGAATGAATTAAATCCCTCTTGAGTGCTATTTATATTCACCGGAAACTTCTGGCATATTCGATGTTATCGATCCTTCCGCGTCGAAATCGATATCATCACGTTTAATTGATCAAAAAATAATGACGAACCCAACCCAAAAAATCTTGGCGTACCCTTTATTCAACTTATCTGTTGTGTTGAAAGGTCATTTGAACTGTCAGTACTGGCACTTATTGGTTGACAAAATGCAAGCAGAAAATGTAGTCTGAGCAGTAGCTTTGAACGAAGATGAACGCAGTATTCGATACATCGCTGCTGTCTTGAATATTCCCCAAGACGCAATACAGCGACATCGTCAAACTGGGGAATACACAAGAAGGCCAGGATCAGGTAGACCTCGCACCACAAACCAGTGAGAAGACTGTTTTATGGTGCTACTACGCGATCGTGGTTTACCATCAACAATTGTGTCTCGCCAAGTCGAAGCCATTTACGGCACTGCAGGTTCTGCACGAACCGTTCGCCGAAGATTGAAGGAGTACGGATTGATGTCAAGGAAACCTGCTGCTTGTCCACTTTTGCTCCCAGCTCATCGTGTTCAGCGACTACGATTTGCCCGTGAACATAAACATTAGACAATAGATAAGTGGAGCTGCGTATTGTTCACGGATGAGTCTCGTTTTTATCTGCGTTCGCCAGATGGACGAAAACATGTGTGGAGAAGGCCTTGTGAACTATTTTCAACGTGTGATATATCTCCAAGAATGGCATTTGGAGGAGGCGGTACTGTACGCGAAAACTGAGCTTGTTCTCATTGAAAATGGTACCATGACGACTGTTAGGTACATCAACCAGTGATTAGCTGATCACGTCGTGCCATTTGGTCTATTCGTAGCTGAGAACTTTAATCTAGTGCACGATAACGCGCGACATCACACCGCGCGAGTGGTTGAACAATATTTGGACGCCGTGTGATGTGGGCCACATCGGTGAGTCTTCACGCAGATATCGTGGTATCGTTAAATAATGCACAAGTATGATAGGTTTAACATAGTTTAATAAACCAACACTTATAATTATTTAACAAGATGGTATTACATAATTAACAATGTAGACGGTAGTCGAAAAGAGACTCTAACTCATTCGTACCGTCTGAGTATTGTTACTCTGCTAAGACTGTACTAAGACTGTCTCTCGACTGTCCGACTCTGATAAGACTCCGGATGGGATGTCTTATATATTGTTAGAGTGATCTCCATTTCGACTATATGTCCTTACTCTAAATAAACAAGAGTGTTGAAAGTGTGTAACGTACCTTGCGAATGCTTGTGTATGTAAGTTATGTCGGGCGAGGTCATGTTTGGATATAACATGAATTAAACACGAGCCGCGCCTTGACTTAGATAAAAGGTACACTGCATTGCTTAATTGGGTTATTACAGCCGTTTGCAATGACCAGCTCGAAGACCCGGCACCGACAAGCCATACCGGTAATCTTCGAATAACTCTTCGTGAGGAATGAGAAAAAATTTCACAGGAAGAGGTCGCCAACTGCATTCAAAGTTTACTACGCCGTATGGCAGAAGTCGTTAGAGTTCGAGGAGGTAGTACGCACTATAAATCGCTTAAATTGTGTGAAAACATACAATTTTCTAGTGCTAACAGACATTTACTTCAGTATCCGGAATTTTTTGTCCACGAGTGTACATTACAAATTGAAAGAACAAAAGAAAAATATAAGAGATAATTCAAATTATGTTCATTTATGTTCAGCTCCCATTGATCATATAGCAAGTCAGAATTGGACCCATTCAAACTTTAAATTTTAACATACGAATTTTCTGTTCCTAAAATCTTAATATAAAATTATTCAAAATTTCCATTTTTGTATGTAATTATCTATATCTATATAATTATTGCTTAAGCTACGAATGTTGATCATTATGTCCGTGACTTTTTGAGTGAATGATAATTTTTTCGGTAAAAAAAAACGTTTAATTTCTCAACATAATCTCCTTTGAGCTCAATACACTTCGTTCAACGTTTCTCCAATTTTTTGATCCTTACCAAATAATAAGATTTATCGAGATTCTCAAAATAGGCGTTTGTTTGAGCGATGATTTCATCGTTGGAGGCAAATTTCTTTTCGCCGAGCCATTTCTTCAGGTTTAGAAACAGGAATTAGTCGCTGGGGCTAGGTCTGGAGAATATGGTGGATGAGAGAGCAACTCGTAACCTAATTCATGAAATTTTGCCATGCGATGCCAAACGATACGCGTACCGTAACGAAATCGGTTCAAACCATAAATTGAAAAATAAATTTTTATCGATGCTGTTTTCATGTCCAGTCTGGGAAGATAAAAGCGGTCCCTCATAAATTATGCAAGGAGATTCGAAACTGTTTTCAAATTTTTAATTAAATATCCAATACACTATAGAATTCACTCCAAAATCATCCACAATATCAATCATTTCCAGGCTAAATGAACCGGTGGGAAAATGGTGGTGTTATATTTACCAAATCTTAGAACAATTTGCAAATCAAACCGTAACTTCTGATGAACTAATTTCGACGTTAACAAAATTTATCACCGAATCAAATTTAGTTGAATTTGAAAAGAGATTGGAATTACTATTCGTTTTTCATTGCCACTGCGTTTACATGAAAAACTATCCCGAATTACAAATCTTGATGAATGTATTATGGAATATTTACCATTACTACAAGCAATTTTTACCGAAAATAACTGAAAAAATCAAAGCACTCCGCACACCTATAGAAAAAAAATTGAAAGATTACGTGAAAATTGTAACTTGGAAGGATATCAGTTATTGGTCTATAAAAGAAACTTTACAAAAAACGCACAAAACTATCCATAAGCACATTAGAGAATTTGAGGTAATTGTAAAAATTCCACCTTGAATTCTATTTGATTTCATAAATCAAAATGTTTTAGAAAGTGCTAAGGCAGCCTGTTTCTAATTTTCTGTATGATATTAAAGAAGAAAATACCACGTTCGAAAATATAGGAATCTGGGACAGACCACAACGTGTTTCGCCGAAAAGCTATCATTATACAATGGATTCGGTAACGTATATAGCGAAAATGAGCCCCAATAAGGTAAAGTAAAATTTCTAAGTTTACTTAAAGGTATTTAAATGTATTTTTTATATTATTAGAAACTAACAGAAGAAGCTGCAAGCGATCACTTGTTTATTAAAACAGCAAAATATTTTAAAAAGTCCCAATTCCTTTGCAAAGAAATTATTTCTGCGGCCCCATATCCGAAACTAGTAAAAACTTTAGATACTTTTATTACTGAGGTTATAGAATCAAATACCCATTTGCAACAATTACAGGTAAACATTTAATTATTAAATAATCATCAAAAATACTTAAAAAAATTTTTAATTTACATAGATCGACACCACTTTACCAAAATCGAAACAAAAATCACAGGCTAAAAGTATATTACAGCAGAAACATCGAAGCTTGTCTGATTTATTTAAGACGCTAATTAAAATGGGTATATCTTTCAAGAAAGGTATTTTGGAAAGTAAATTAGATGGAGGCAACAATAATTTCATTATGGAACCAATAGATTTGGAAGCTCTTTTTGAACATCTAACTTATAAGTATGTTTACAATTTAGTATAGGTTCGATCGAACTCGCAGTTCTGAAGAGTTCTAGAACTATTGCGCATGGTCACTGCACGTTTAACTGTTCGGACCAGGTAATTTTGGAATTACAAAGTCTACAAACTATTAGTATTGTAAAATACTTGTCTATTCGGGTTCTTAAATAAACCTAACGGTAACTTAGACACACACTATATTAATAATAAAAACGAATAACAATTTAAATCTAATTACTAACAATAGGCACATTTATGTATTTATATTTATGTAAGTTCACTCGGGGATGATTTGGTATCGAATGCCCTCAATCCTTTAATGAGTCCTTTTAATTTTGTTTGGTGGTCGAAGTTGCCTCCATTTCCACTCCAATCTCATTGCCCGGGGTTGTGAATGTTTTGTGTTATTGTGTGTAGGTGTATGTTTGTGTGTTACGTTTGTTTTGCCTATAAGGAATGCTGTGTGTTTTGCTACATTTTTGTGTGTTTGTGTTGACCTTTGTTTATCTGTTAATTTTTGATTTTTTTCGCGGCTAATTGGATATCGTTATCCTCAGCGCGTCTCTAATTTGTTTGAGTCCGTCTTTTTTAATTAGTCTCCGTTTTGGGTTTATTATGTTCCTTATTGTGGGGTTTTCGTGTGACTTTATTGTTTCTATTGTTTTTAGTGTTCGTTTGCATATTATTGTTTCCAGTGTTTCTAGTTTCATCTCTTTATGTATTTGCGCGTTTGTCATATATCGCGGTGCATTTATCGCGAGTCTAATAACCTTGTTTATTTTCCCTTGTACCGATTGTCTTTGCCTTTCGCTGGCTTTATGCCATATTTCTCCGGCGTATGTCGCGCCCGCGAGTATTATCGTTTTTATTATTAATATTTTATTTTCCAGTGTTAGTTTGCTTTTGCCGTTTAGTATCGGGTACAGTGCGTGTGTTGTGAACCCTATTTTTCGTTTTATTTCTTTAATATGTGCCGTGTATGTGAGTTGTGAGTCCATTGTGACCCCGAGATATTTAACTTTTTCCTGCCAGTGTATTGTGTGACCTTCGAATTTGACTTCGTCCGGCCTTTTGTGTCGTTTTCTGTGTTGGAAGTAGCCCTCAATCCCTTCCTCGACGGCTTATATATCGCTATTCTATATCCATCGAGAAGGCGCTGGGGTATGATACGTAACGTATCGTTGAATGAGTCATCACAATATTAACGTATGTCACAGAAGTTTAGGAGAAAAAATCAAATTCTTTAAAATAAATATAACGTAATTCATTTAAATTAACACTTTGCCAGCATTTTACCTTACATCTAATTTAAATAAATCTAGATCTAAATTAATGACAGAGGGCCATGGTTTTCAATGGCACGCAGTTGTTGTCTAACTTGTCCCATCATGTTTTATTAGTCTATGTCTATGGCAATTTCTTATCTTCTGATACAGCCTACACCCTAGTTGTGCATGATTTTTAGCTTTCCAACAATTATTATATACTTTTTTGGTCAATATTCCCCAAAAATTTTCGATTGGTTGGACCTCTGATACATTTAGTGGATTGTCAGCTTTTGGCACAAAATATATGTTTTGAGCTTCTAACCATGTTCTAGTCGTTCTTGCATAATCACACAACTTGCTAAATCTGGCCAAAACATTATTTCACCGCGTGGATGAGTAGTATTAATAAATTGAAGCAATTTCGGTAGACATCTCCCAGTATCAGTATTGGCATTAACTTCCTTCGCATACCCAATAAAACATCTTGAAATTTTGCTCTCCGATATCCTCGTCAGTCCTGAGCGAACATTATTGAACAAAATAATAATTTTGCTGTATCAGTGTAATATTCGAGTACCCAGTGCACCCTTTTAATTAGTGTTTGTTAATTTTTTTTTTGAAAATAACAACTTTGATAGCTGTCCACATATGTGGTCATCAGTACTCAAACAAGTTACTTTGAAAAGAATACTATTTATTAAAAGTTATTGGCTTACAAATACTATTACCTTATTTTGAATGAGCAAGCATAAAACAGTTTCTCTCTTTAGTTAAACGTAGAAATATATTGCAAGAAGTACATCTGATTCTAGTTTTGTGTTTACAATGTTCTCTTCTACATCTTGCAGCCGAACTCAAATCTGTAGCTTCGGGTAGATGCATCGCACCGAAATATCTTATTTCAGGAGGTGGAACAGGCACATTTCCTTTAGCTTTCTTTGGTTGCGGAGGCTCCAAAATTTCTGGTTGTTGCATACCACGATAGGGTTTATTACAAATACAGGGGGGCTGGCTATTTATAATAATAGAATTATTCGATAGAAAAATAATATAAAATTATACTTTAGTTATTTTGTAATACGATAAGATAATTAGTGGTGCTGGTGAAGTTCCTTCAAAGGTCCAGGACGTGCGTGGTGGTGGTTAATTAAAATAAATATACAACAACTTAATTACTAAATAAAACACAGCGGCGTCCTTAAATTTTGTATTTATATTTACATAATAAATTGAAACTCGATATATTTAAAGCAATTAAAACAAAGTAATATGTACACGTGGAGTGGTGAATAAGTAGATTAAAATTAACACAAAAAAATACTCTGACACGAACGTTCAACGGGGTAGTAAATTAAGGGTTAATTAATATGTATATAAAATAACCTCTGCATCGAAGAATACAGAGCTTACCTTTTGATTTGCGGCGATAGTAGCCACGTGGTCTCGAAGATATACTCGAACAAGTATAAGTAGGGCGATGTTTTACCGGAGGAAAAGAAATTAGTTAAATTAATATGAATTCACTTAAAAAATAATATGCATAGAACAATGCAGTTTACCTTAGAAGTTGAAGAGGCTGGACAGCGTGGTGAGTTCCCTTGTGTGCTTGAACAGCACTAGGAGATGTGTTTCTTACGAAGGTTCGAAAGCGAAGAAGGAACTATAGTTTGTATCGCAAAGGAAGGGGTCTAGAACAGTTGGTTTATGATGTATCGAAGAGGGGGTCGATATCTCGAATAATAGTTAATTAAACGCGCGGCCTGAAGACTTGGTCTGTCGACGTCAGAAATATTCTTAAAATAACCCTTGTGACATAAGTTTCCTAACGATATCAAACACGACACATAAAAGAAGATGTAAATAATATTAAATTTAAAAAAAATTTAAAAATATGGAATTTATCTAGAAGAAATTCGACATTAACGTTAGGGTTCTGAGTCAGGTAGAAAAGGGTCGTCGGTCAAGATAAGACGGTGACAAAAGAAATAGAAATACTTTCTCTTTGTAACGAAAATGAAAGTTTGTACAAATGAAGAAAAATGTCTTAAGTTTAAATATAATTAATATGAGATATTTAAAAACGAATATATGTTTAATTAAGTGAATTAAACTTCTATACGCTATGTGTAACAATTCGCCCACCCTTTGAAAGACATTTTTTTGTCTATGAGTGTCTTGCGTAAGAATTTATTAATTAGTCGTTACGTTATTTTAAGGACAATAAAATAAAAAAGCGCACCAGGAGCGGCTTGTGCTATACTGTACCCACACCATGTTACGTATGGCGTACGGGGAAACCTGGAAACCCGTACTAGGCAAGTCTGCGCTCTTAAAAATCAGAGGTACAGTTTGAATTAATTGACTTGAGTAATTAATCAGTGTTCGATTAATTAAATGCAAAAGAAAAAAAACTGAACTGATTAGTAAGTCGCTAGGTGTTAGTCGCGACACAATGTAGTATAAATATGTAATATCGAACGAAAACAAAAAAGAGAATGGGCCCTAATCTATCATTACATATCTAACTAATTTGATTAAATCATTATTGCTAACATTTAATTGAAATACCCGTTCGCGTACTATTCACCCTGTAGCGGCGGTCTTGCTGTTGATATCTGGCGTCGGTTCTTGGATTTTCGGTTGCGGCTTTTGTCCGTTGTTGGGCGGTTGCTGTTGACTGTCCCCGGTCTTGCAAATCGACGGCGGCGAAGAGAGGTATGCAGCGGCGTCGCTCGAAGGGGGTCGTTTCTACCTGCTCTTGATGTGTTGTGCTTCGATGTCGATTCGGAGAATTCTTTCGCTGTAGCTGCGTTGACCTAGTTAATTTAGGCGATCTTGCTTTCTGTGAAAAATAAGCAGACTCGATTGTGCGTGGAGGTGGGATAGGGTTAATTATAGGATTACATTTGGTTTCATGGTAAGATGCGGGAGCTGTAAAGAATTTAACTGTTTTACGATTTTTCTTACCAAAATGTAAACAACGTTGTCCTATATTTAATACCGCTTCTTGCGTTTCGAAGAATGGCATTCCTAATATTAAGTTTTCTCGCAAATCCGGTGCAATTAGTACAGGGACTTCTATTACTTGATTCTGGATGCGTGCACTTACGATCCCAGTTCCGGTAATAGTCATGTGTGCAAATTTGTGTCCTAATGATGCTGTACTGACCTTGTTTGAAGTTATGTGTCTAACAATTGCAGGAGCGGCAAAGTTATTTGTCGCTGCGGTGTCTAAGATGGCGTCGACAGCGTGTCCTGTGGCTTCAACACATATACGAGGTGTTTTCGGTGATGAATTATGCTGTATATAATTCAACGATGGTTCTTGTTTCTTTCGCAGAACTGGGCAGTTGCGATGCCAGTGATTATCAGAACAGTAATCACATGGCGGTAATCCTTTCGTCGTTAATTGCTTCACTTTGTTGCCTGAAATTGATTTAGATGATAAAGACGATATCTTACTTGCGTAAATGTCTGCTGGATCGCCATGAATGTAGTTGTCTATTTCCATACATGCTTCTCTTAGCGCTTTCGATGTTTCTAGAGATTTCGGTCCTAACATCACTTTGTATTCGGATCGTAATTGCCTCTTGATTAACGCTGCGATCTTCGTATCATCCCAATTTGGATATAAACGATTGCACAATCGTTTTTTCTTTAAGAGAAAAGGAACTGCGCGTTCATTCTCTTGCTGAAAATGTCCGTATAAAATTTCATGAAGTTTGTCCTTACGTTCGTTCGACTTGTAACGTTCAAGAAATAATTCGCTAAAACATTCAAAAGAATCAATTTGATTATCGAATTGCTCAAACCATAATGCTGCTTCTCCGTGAAGATATGTTGCGATTTCGTCTATCGTTCGTGCAGGGCTTAGCGTTTCTGCTTTCAGATGTGCTTCTAGTTGTTGGAGGAATACTTCAGGGTCCTGGAAAATATCTCCACTAAAAACATCTGGCTTTGGAGGTGATACACGTGGTGTTGCAACTGATCTACAAAATTCCTGTAAAACATTGATTAAACATTGTATCTCTGATGAGTTTTCGTTAGGCGCCACCAAATCATTCGATTTGGAATTAGATGAGTTGTCCTGTTGTTCCTTTGGCTTCACCATGTTGTTGTGGATTCGTTGATTTACACTAAATCAAATTTTGCCTCACGTTCCGGGCGTCACTTATTACAAATAGAGGGGGGCTGCTATTTATAATAATAATAAAATTATTCTAAGATAAATAATATAAAATTATACTTTAGTTATTTTGTAATACGATAAGATAATTAGTGGTGCTGGTGAAGTTCCTTCAAAGGTCCAGGACGTGCGTGGTGGTGGTTAATTAAAATAAATATACAACAACTTAATACATAAAATAAAACACAGCGGCGTCCTTAAATTTTGTATTTATATTTACATAATAAATTGAAACTCGATATATTTAAAGCAATTAAAACAAAGTAATATGTACACGTGGAGTGGTGAATAAGTAGATTAAAATTAACACAAAAAAATACTCTGACACGAACGTTCAACGGGGTAGTAAATTAAGGGTTAATTAATATGTATATAAAATAACCTCTGCATCGAAGAATACAGAGCTTACCTTTTGATTTGCGGCGATAGTAGCCACGTGGTCTCGAAGATATACTCGAACAAGTATAAGTAGGGCGATGTTTTACCGGAGGAAAAGAAATTAGTTAAATTAATATGAATTCACTTAAAAAATAATATGCATAGAACAATGCAGTTTACCTTAGAAGTTGAAGAGGCTGGACAGCGTGGTGAGTTCCCTTGTGTGCTTGAACAGCACTAGGAGATGTGTTTCTTACGAAGGTTCGAAAGCGAAGAAGGAACTATAGTTTGTATCGCAAAGGAAGGGGTCTAGAACAGTTGGTTTATGATGTATCGAAGAGGGGGTCGATATCTCGAATAATAGTTAATTAAACGCGCGGCCTGAAGACTTGGTCTGTCGACGTCAGAAATATTCTTAAAATAACCCTTGTGACATAAGTTTCCTAACGATATCAAACACGACACATAAAAGAAGATGTAAATAATATTAAATTTAAAAAAAATTTAAAAATATGGAATTTATCTAGAAGAAATTCGACATTAACGTTAGGGTTCTGAGTCAGGTAGAAAAGGGTCGTCGGTCAAGATAAGACGGTGACAAAAGAAATAGAAATACTTTCTCTTTGTAACGAAAATGAAAGTTTGTACAAATGAAGAAAAATGTCTTAAGTTTAAATATAATTAATATGAGATATTTAAAAACGAATATATGTTTAATTAAGTGAATTAAACTTCTATACGCTATGTGTAACAGGTTCTTGAACATTAGGGTCAATTTTTTCTAAAGAAGATGCCGAACCTCTTATTAGGCATTGACCTATGCGCAATTTAAAGTCCAGCAAGTCCATAATATTTGTGCGTGAAATACCTTGGAACTGGTAATCCCGTCGATACTGTATCCAGCAATTAACAACCGCCATGTCCATAAAATGTTCGATACAACGTATTGTCCATTTTTTTGCTCTATACGTAGACATTAGACGGTTTAGAAGATCTACACCGCCCATATTTGTATTATACTTCCCAATCAGGTCAGGTTGATTGACATTAATGTAAGCCTTACCTGGCTTAGAATATCGTTTGGCAATTCCCATAGGTTCTGAGCTGTACTTTGATGAAGCCGATAGAACAGACCGGTTATCCATCCATTTAACTATTGCTAATTTGTTGTCACTTCTGACTGCAACATCTATGGAACCTCTACCTCTCTTTTTCATCTCTGCATCAGACTTTAAACTAGTATTGGGAAATCGATTTACCATTATGGTACCGGTGCCAGATATTCCTTTTATCTAATAACATACCTAACAAGACACTACCAGTGAAATATCTGTCAAAGAATAAATTGCAGCCTGGAGGACAGGTTTCAGATAAACGCAAAATTGCTCTACCACCAGCTCCTAATTTTAGACCACCATCTACTTCTGGTGGCAGCTTAGTAGAAGCCCCCTGGTATATTTCTAAATCTAGAACTTGACCGGAAGCCCCAGCTAAAATGTAGATTTTAATACCTGTCGGATTAGGCTTTCTGGGAACATATTGTCGAATAGCTACACTTCCACTAAATGGAATCATCTGTTCGTCTATACACATGTTCTCTTCTCGGGGCAGCTTTAACACAGCTTGATGAAAATAATCTATAACTGGTCTGACTTTCCATAAACGATCTTTTTCTTTCTGCTCTTCAGAGATTTCCAAATTGTTGACAACATGCAAATAATTTCTAAGTAGAAAAAATCTATCCCTGGTCATAGTATCACTAATTAATGGAACTTTATAACCCGATTTCCAATACATTTTGATTCGAGGATAACCCAATGCACTCATGGTCATGGAAATGCCTATAAATTTCTTGATTTCTGTAGCATCAGTTTTTAATAGTTTTGATTGTGTTTGCAAATAGTGTATGTTTGTTTCAGAAGCCGACTGTACAAAAAATTGTTGAAAATAATATTGATTAAAATAGTTAATGGGTAATTGCTTCGGTTAGCCAGATCATACTCAATTGGAACAAATTCGGGAAATACTGGTTGCAAGTGATAGCTTCGACTAAATCTTCTAGATTTATTCAGCTGCTTAGGCTTTTTAGTTACTTTATTTACCGTAACTGTTTTACGCCTTCCTTTACCTCGTCTACTTGTCGTGTTTATTTGATTCGTATTTGTGTCTTGATCTTCGTCTTCAGCTGTTTCGTTTTGTTCGTTAGGTGCAGATTTCTGAGTCTTGTAGTCAATTTGTTCAATATCTTTTTGGGTTGGTCATTGTGTGTTTACATTTTCGAAACCTTCATTTATTTTACTATCAGAATCATCACTATCTAAGTCTGATAAATGTGGCAGATAGTTATTATCAATCAATGAATCATTGTCGCTGTTAAACGGAACGGCTTCTGGATCGTCACTCTCATCAAGTGCAGCCAAAATTTCGTGATATTTTAACGGTCTGGTGCGCTCTGAATGGAAAGTCTAATTATTGTATTATCGCAATTAATTATTAGATTTTCGGTACCACAAATAATATGAACTTCTATAGACTACCAAGAGTTTACATTTAGTCCCCACGTACACAAATGTGCACATTCACCAAACAACAAGAATTGAAGTAATGTCCCAAAGTCCACATTTGTGGACATCGAACTTCTAACCTAATTTTAAGAGTGGTAATAACAAAAACACAACACAATACTTCACCCTTAAAAATTAAAATTAAAACCTAATAATTTAGTGAACCTTTCTTACCGTAATTGCTTCGGCGTCGCCGATCACCTGTTGTACTAGTTGACACCATTTTTAGTAAGTGTTAAACTGGTTGCTGAATTTCGTTCAAACTTTGCATACGTTCAACTGACATACACATCTGACGTTGTAACTACTCGCCTATTGGCAGAAATTAATTTCGGGAGGTGTGGAAATTTTTTAATTTATGTGCGCACAGGAGGACCTAGGGACTGACGAGGATATAGCACACCGAACTAGAATTTTGTCTTAAAATTTTTCTATTACATTTATTTTTGTATTTAACATTATCTGAATAATTTTCTACATTATCGGTATAAAAACCAGCATCATCCACTATGATCACTTTATTGTTTGCAAAATGATTTCGGCGTAATCTACAACAAATTCTTCGTAACTGATCCTCTGTATAACGTGTGCTACCTGCAAAAGGTGCAAGCAATAAAACCCCACAAAAAAACTGACTTGTAACAAGTCAATTGCATCTTCGCAAAATAATGTGAATGAAATAAACATACCGGGTTACAAAATAATACAAATCTGTATAAAAACAAATTTGTATCTGTATATGCATGGACACACAGTACGTATTTACCAGCTTTTGCTTCAACAACCAGACGCATGCGTTTCTGTGTAACCACTTTGTCAATGATAGATTTACGAAGCAAAAGACTGTAGTACACTTGCATATACAGATACAAATTTGTTTTTATACAGATTTGTATTATTTTGTATCAAAGCTTGATGTGAATTATCGCATCGACATGCAATCTATTTTTTGCTATACCGGGTTAGTTAAAAGTATGGAATCGACGGTTTATTTCCGTAATTATGAACTTTATATCAAAATGTCTTTAATAAAAGTGTTTTTACTAATTATTCTCCCATTCTTAGCCTACTCGTTGTTTTCTGTATGTCAACGCATTTCCATGGAAACATTTTTTTTTCAAATGGTAACTATGTGTTTTTTTTTGCTGATTTCTATTCCTCTTTTTTTTTCTTGAAATGACTTGATATTTTTTCATATGCTTTCATAACAAAATTTTAGAAAAAATACTCATAATACTTTATTCACTCAAATAATATTTAACCCAAATTAAATGTTCAAACTGAAGACCCCTTGCAGCTTGACAATAACCTAATCTATCACATAAATTTCGCAACGAATTTTGTAGCCATATAGGTGGTATTTCTTCAATTTCATGTCTGATTCTGGCTGCCAGGTCTTGCAAATTTTGTAGGTCTTTATAAATTTTATTTTTTAAATGACCCCAGAGGAAAAAATCTAGGGGACTCAAATCTGGCGACCTGGCAGGCCATTCAATAGGTCCTCGACGTCCTATACAACGACCTGGAAAGACGTTATTCAGAAACTCTATAAAGTATGGACCTATTATGTGGTGCCCAATAAGACCAGCCCGGACATTAAGTTTTTGTGGATGCTGTGTATGGTGTTTCCATCATCCAATGAGGAGTTTCACTGGACCAGTAACGAGAGTTGTGTCTGTGTACAAACCTATTTAGACAAAAAGTGGCTTCATCCGAAAATAAAATGTGGTTTAGAAAATTTGGATTATTATTGATCATTTCCATTATTGTTGCACAAAACTGCATTTTTCTGTCAGGGTCATCTTCGTTTAGCTTATGGAGAAGATGTATCTTGTAGTTCTTGTGTTTGTTCTTTTTTAATATTCAAGCAACCGACGATTGACTAATATCATTATCCAAAGCAAGTTGCGTGGTTAACGTAATTGGAATATCCATAACATTAAGTAATACATCTACTAGAACTTGATCTTGATTTGTGGTTGATTTTGGACGTCTAGACCTTGCATATCTTTTCTCTAAATTTTATAACCAATTTAGACACTGTGGATTGTACAATACGATTTCTTTCCGGATGAACGTTATTAAATAAATGACAAACATCTTGGTGTGAACGTTGTGAATCTCCATAACCAACCAACATTAAGATTTCAATTCTTTCAGTATCACTGAGTTTCACCATGTTTACAAATTAAAATGATACTATTCTTATTATATCAACTTATTGAAAGGTACTTCACAATGACATGAAAAATGGCATTAAAGAAAACAAAGGCCACTATGATTTTTTTGAGAGAATCTGATTTTATAACACATTTTGCCGTTTATTGGAAATTATAATTTTACACAGAAATGTTGTTATGAAAAAAACATCAGGTCATTTCAAGAAAAAGCAGAGCAATAGAAATCAGCAAAAAAAAACACATGGTTGCCATTTGAAAAAAAAAATAACGTTTCCATGGAAATGCGTTGACATACAGAAAACAACGAGTAGGCTAAGAAATGGAGAATAATTAGTAAAAAAAACTTTTATCAAAGACATTTTGTTATAAAGTTCATAATTACGGAAATAAACTGTCCATTCCATACTTTTGACTAACCTGTATACATATACGACGAATTTTTTACTGAAAAAAATTGGCCTTATGCAGAATTTGAACCTACGTCCATTGGTTTACCGGACCACGCTTTTACCATTAAACTATTAAGAGACTGAAGTTTTAATCGTCGGGAAGTCTTAAATTGCATTAAGAAACAGATATTAATATTGCGCCCGTAGTTGGCAAATTTGTAGCAAATCAATTGCATTTTCGCAAAGTAATGTGAATAAAATAAATGCTTTCTACATATACGACGCTAATTTTTCGAATTTTTTACTGAAAAAAAAAATTTGCCCTTATGCAGTATTCGAACCTACGTCCATTGATAATTTTTTCACATATTTGTTGAGCTTACAATGCACCGTTAATCGACCTACTATCATTTGAGCGAACTTTCTGTCTCTATTCAATTGGTCCGTTATAAACCTAGATCAATATTCTCTAAAGAACTGTTTTGCCTGTCTTTGACCTGAGGAATTCTTCCACTTTTTCATGGCTGTTTTAATAATTGTTTTTGCAGTGCCTGTAGACGAAGACTGTCGAGCCAATTTGTCCGCTTTCTCATTACGCCTGTGGCCTTCGTACTCGGTGACCTAGATTAATTTATGTCGCTTTCTTGTGTTCACTGAGCTCGTTTAGGATACACATACAGCTCCATAGTTTGGATTTAACTGGTACTAAATTCAGTGCCTTTAACATTGCTTGTCTGTCAGAGAAAATGGCCAGGGTGCGATTTGTTTAACCCTCTCTGCCTGTTATTATTGCCCGTTCTTTGAGACCATATATTCCGGCTCGAATACCTTTTTCTGTTGTAGAGTCGAGCGTACCAGATAGATTCTGCCTGGAGAGGTTGGCCTTTTTTCCACTCCTCCTCCAATCTGGAATGACTATTTTATATTTCTTATCAAAGTTAAAATTTTTGAACCATGGCATCAGTTGGTTTCCCTGTAATGGAATCTGCCCGGAGTTCTTCTATCAACTTATGATGACCAGTGCCATGGACTCGACTTAAAGGTGTTCTGACCACCCATTAGTCTGTAGGCTACTGATATCTTATGACGAACATAATAAACTTAGTTATATTTACTTTACAATATTATCAAAAATTATTTGTACGTTCGAACCGCCCAAACAAATGCAGACTCTGAACTTGTGAACATGCGCAGTACAAAGCGAATTCCAAATCTTGGAAGCGTTCGAAACTACTCAGAACTCATGGGCTCGAACAAACCTTATGTTTCGTTTATTTGCATCAAAATATTTTCCAGGCGTAATGATGAAAAACTATTGACTATGTGGGACGGTTGCGAACTATATTTCTTAAAATCCTTTATGAGGTTGAATATGTTGGAAACAGCTTTGCAAAATCCATCCAAAGATTTGGGACCTCAAAATATCGAGAGATGCAAAGGATTCGCCGCTAATTTAATGGTATCACTTTTAATAATAATAAATATCCGATATTTATGATAGTAATTTTGTTTTAGACGCTAACTATTGAACAGAAAAACAGACTGGTAAAATCAACAAGAACTTTCTACTACCTAAGATATTATTTAGCATATTTTACTGATTTTTGTAACGAAACTAATTTCATTCACAAAGACGTCGTTAACAATCTCAAACATATTTTACACAATTTAATAATGGTGTTAGAACAGTGCAAAATATTATTACAAACATGTCCTGAAGAAATACACGATGAGAATACTTTAAGAGATATACCAACATTGAAACCTGAACAAATGAATATGTGTTATAAATATGATCCCACTTGGAACAAAGCAACTACTATTTTAGGTCATTTATCAAACAATGCAGAAAAAGTACTGACAATATTGAAAAAGAATAAAAATATTATACCAGGCTCTGAACAGAATTTTGTATGTCCAAACTACGTTCCCGTGCCTGACTTCGAATTAATTATGCAAGAATTAGAGTCTGTGACGGTAAAACTCAATGACTTATCGACATTGCTTGGCACTATACCATTATACAGTAGTTTGAAATGGATATTAAAAGAAATTGAAGACGTTAAAAATAACTTTTCTTTCGCAGAAACGTCTAACTTGGATGTCGATGTTTATGTAGGAAATGTAATCAATAGTAATGAAAAACTGTTAGCAAAAATCTTAATTTCATTACAAAATGTATACAAAAAGTATAAAAATATATCTGAAAATTTGCAAAATGTTAAAACTACAGATTCTGACGAGGACAATGAAGCAGCTATAAGCGATGAACATTTAAAAAAGTTAATAATAGAAGATTTATTTGATAATTTGTCACGGCTAGAAATTGAGGATATATTAAACTGTATCACAGATATAGCAAAAAATATAGATAACCTAAAGCCTTGTCATTATTCAAAAATTAAGAATAATATAAGTAGGAATTTAGAATTATTTAAACAATTAATTCTGTTGTTAGAATATTTCGTTACACAACAAGTGTCTGCATACAGAGTAACAGGCAAACTAACATCAATTTTACTTAGTATTTTCATAGAATTGACAACAAAAGTAAGTATATTACTAATTCAGTGTCTTAACACGGCTGATCAATATTCTTTATAGGGTTTTTGCATTCCACCAGAATTTTCAGAAGAACTTAGCGGCGAAGGACAAAGTCAGCAATCTGGCGGAATGGGCTTGGGAGATGGCGAGGGAGAAAAAGATGTTTCCGATAGAATCGAATCGGAAGATCAACTAGAAGATGCAAATGAAGAAGGAAAACCAGAGAAAAATGAAGAAAATAAAGATTGTGAAGAAGAGGAGAAGGCTATAGAAATGAGCGAAGACTTTGACAGCAAACTCCATGTATATCATTAATAATTATTTCAATGACTTCCAGCATATTAATTAATCGATTTATTCCAGGATGCCAATGTGAATTCGGACAACGAAAATGAAAGTTCCCATTCTGACGCAGAAGAACAAATGGGCGATACTGAAAAAGGAACAAATGAAGTAGATCAACAAATTTGGGGTTCGGATGAGGAAGTAGACGAAGAAGAAGGTAAAAATTAATAAATAAAATAAAAAATTTCTTAAAATTATTTTTGTTCTATTAAGACGACAAAACAAATGAAGAAAAAGGTGAAAGTGGTGAACAAGAAGGTGAGCAAAAAATGACAGCCAAAGAAACTTCTTCAAAAGAAAATGAAGAATCTCCAGATCCTCAAGACGAAACAGAAAATAAAAAGCCAACAAACCAGATAAATGAAGAAGATCCTGAATATGATGATGATCAAATTGATCCTTACCATGGCAAACAACCGGAATTACCGGAACCAGAACCAATGGATTTACCCGATAATCTAGAATTAGACGAAAATGAAAAAACTACTGAGGAAAATGAAGATGAAAATCCATTTGATGTAGACGCGATGAAGGGTAAGAAGTGGCTTTTAAATTTAAGATTTTGATAAAGTAGCGTTTTCCCTTTTACAGAACAAATACCGCCTGAGACCAACGTAGATGCCGCGGAAGAAAAAGATAATGAAATAAAAGAAGACCTAAAGGAAAATATGAGTGATGAAAGTGACGATGATATTTCAGAAATTAAAAATCAAGAAGATCTCATGGAGACAGACAAGGACGACAACAAGCAAACAGAAAATAATGAATTAGAAGATCACATTGATGAAGATAATCAAGAAGATTTGAAAGACAGCGAACAATCAACATTGGATCAAACAAGCACAGATACAAATCAAATCCAGCCCATGGATGTTGATCATAATGCATCTGCCGACAAAGTATTACAATTATTAATTAACTCTCATTTTCAAGTTTCCTTTTAAATTCCGTCTTCTAGGTTGTCGCAAGTCAAGCTAAAAATGAAATATCCAACGAGTCAAATCCGATATCTCAAGAAGATGCACCTGATAAAGATGGTGTTGGCCAATCACAAGTCGAAGAAAGTAGTACAGGACACAAAGGAGCAGCCAATGCTCAACAAGATACTCAAGATTCCAACCAGAATAATGATGTACAACAAGCAAAGCGACAAAAGCCTGGGGAATCAGACTCGCAAAGAAGTTTAGGTATGTTATGATTTTATTAAGAATATAGTATGGCATATAAAATATGGTGCAGACTGTAGGAAGAAAGAGGATATCAACGAAAGAACTAAAACATTTAATAAAACACGCTCTAAAATTTAACAAAATAATTTGGAACGTACTTGGGTAAAACCTCATTATATTTGTGTAAAATAATAATACAAAAATATTAAAAATCGGGTGTAGGGAACATAATATAAATTTATATTTTTGTGAAAATTTACTTGGCAAGGGGTTTCTATGAGACGCTTGCGTCGAGGAAATTCGGAAAGCCAGCTACGCAAACAAAAACAACATTATGACTGATAGTCAGACGGTTATACTGATTTTTAAAAAAATCCGAACATGCAGAAAGATACCAAATAAATTTTAGTACATCAATACGTTAAGCACGTATTACGCATCTGTTACAAATGAAACAGACATGGACATACATCTCGTATTTTCCAACGTTTACTTCAGCCAAAGATACGTGTTTCTGTCTCAGTAGACTTCGTCAGTTTGACTAGTGAAGTAAAATTTGATGGATCGCCTCACAGGTATAGCAAATGTAATTTCCAAATAACTAAGTGTACGTCCGTTGACATTAGTTGTATTAATTTAAAATATTACAAACATATGAGTAATTTCTCCAAAAAAAAAAAACAAGTTCACATTTTGATCCCCTGAGGAAGCATACGAATTCGATGCGAAATATTGGGCTAAAAAATAAAGAACTGACTTAAGTAATAGAGCTTAATTTTGCTGGCTTCCCCCAAAAAAACGATTATCCTTTCCATATATATATTTATAATTTCCATATCAGTTTTTCACTATTTTAATTTTCATTTTATTTAAACTATTTCGAATATTATATAACCTATCGCAACAAGTTCATGGATGACAAGCAAATTAAAAAAAACACAATCGCGAAAAGATTGCTTGCTAAGTTTGATGTCTTGCCTTCTAGGTAAGTAGAAAATTTTGCCCTATCTGGTGTCACTAGATAATCTAGTGACATCTGACGGACAAAAGAGACTACACCGAAAATAGCGATTTTCGCTTTACTTCATTAGCCAAACTGACGAAGTCTATTGAGACAGAAACACGTGTCTTTGGCTGAAGTAATCGTTGGAAAATACGAGGTGTATGTCGATGTGTACAGATACAGATGTGTGTAATGCATGCCTGTTTCATTTGTATCCAGAAAGAGTCGACCAATTACAATGCAATTTTTTATACTATTCTGTTTTGTCTCTGATAAAAAATGATAACAGTATAGACAAAAAAATTTAGCAGGTGTACAATTTTTTATTTTGTTTTATCAAAAAAATATGTTCTTAAATTTGCGTTTCCTTAAGATTGAAGCAACATTTCGTAGCGATTTATTCTCAATTTATTAAGTCATTGTGTCTAGGCGCCGTTTACGGAACAATACAATCATTTAGGTGAATTCGAAAAGGGGCGCATTGTTGGTATGCAGGACGCCGGTTTTTCAATAAGACAAATTTCCGATCACATGGGACCCAGTATGTCAAATGTTACAATGTTGGTCCAGATGGTCTGAAGAAGGAATCCATAATCGTCGTCATGAATCCGGACGACCTCGAGCAACTACAGCACGGGAAGATCATCATTTGAGGATTGCGGCTTTACAAAACAGAGTTTCCACAACCTGGTCGATTGGAAATGCTGGGTTGGGAGTTTTACAGCAAAGAGTCTCTATGGCAACGATATATCGTAGAATACGCGCTTTTGGGCTTCGTTCGTATAAACCATTTTTATGTCTCCCAGTAACACCTTGACATCGTGCTGCGCGGATTGAGTGGTGTAACGCCAGATCAAATTGCGATGGTGAATAGAATTGTGTGGTGGGTGGGTGTTCTCTGACGAGTCTCGATTCTGTCTATGGGTCCATGATGGTCGCAGAAGAGTAAGACGATTTTATGAAAAATGCAGAAATTTAGAATTTGCTGTGGAACAACATACAGCTCTTACACCAAGGGTGATGGTATCGAGTGCGATAACATACGGTAGCAGGTCACCTCTAGTTTTTACTGACAGAAATTTGAATGGAAATGATTACATACGAAACATACTGCAGCCCGTTGCACTGCCGTACTTGCGAAGGTTAAGTCAACCCCTTTTCCAACAAGACAACGTACGCCCTCATACAGCAAGGGTTATTACAAGGTTCATACAAGAAAATAAGGTGATATGATTGGTACTCGATTGAGTAATTTACCCTTACCACCAAATAATGCTCTATTTGTATCGTTAAGCGGCGAAGTGTTCTACTTTGCAGAACTTCTATTTTTCCATTACACTACATACCGTTCCATGTGATTTCTGTAATTTCTAAAAATTTTGCAATCTCTTTATTCCACAAACTACTTAATTCCTCCCGTTTTTACTTCGATCCTATTCTCATCCGTTTGAATCAAATAACCGAATTAACTCAATCTTACATTTTTTAGATTTTAGAGTTTACTCCAAAACTTCCCCAAACACTTTCCATCTTTATTTTAAGAGAGCCGACAGTACGACAGTATAGTTAAAGTAACAGTGTTATAATTGACATAGTCAAACAGACCTTACCATCGTCAGTTACTAGATGGGTGACAAGTAAAAAAAAAACTGCGGCTTGAATCAATATCGCGATTGAGAATTTCAGCAGATGCATATAATAGTCACAATTAAATGGCGTAATATGTTACCTACATTCGAGGCAAGGATTAGTTAAATGTTCAAGATAACTCAGGGAATTAATTATACCATCCTAAATGGACGGCCGTCTTACAATTTCGGTTTTTGTTTATACTCGAGTCGACAGTATGCCAGTGTAGTACTACCACCGTAATGCTGTTGTAACTGACATACTCAAACAGACCTTACCATGGTCAGTTGCTAGATGGATGACCAATAAAAATAACACTCGACACCTCGACATCAAAAAATAAAAGAGGGTACACAGATTAAGTACGTAAGTTTATACTCACCGAAGCATCTCCATAACGTTTGAGATTTCTTGTCACAAAATCACGAAGATATCCGAAATATAATAATTCAAAAATCTATCTAATGATACTAAATCTGAAAAATTTTCAAAAATCTGACTATCTTTGTAAATATTTTCTTATATTTTTCTGCTTTATTAATGTTTATTCCTCTTGGTTTGAAGGAAGTTCGGTATGTATCGACTGAAGTATGAGTTGAAATAATGCAATCGTTTTTGAATAACACTAATATATTTGCAAATTTAGTCTTGGAGTTCCGTTAACTTAATACAAATGCAGTATCTGGTCTAAATACTAAAGACCGAGAAAACTGGCTGCTCCTATTTAGATCACTGAGATCTTAGTAGGAACTGTTAGTGAGATCACTGAGACCTAAGCTAGAACTGTAGTTAACTCGAAGAGATTGTACTTGGAACTGTAGTGAGCTCTAAGAGATCTTGTTTGGAACTGTTTCTTCATTTACTTATTTTTCGGCAAGAAAGTTTTGTCCCCGCCAGTTGCAAGACAGGGAGAAAACAAAGAAATAGATTATACAGAAATTTCTATACAAATATTTTACAAAAGTATATGGTGCAGTTTCCAACGTTATAAATGTATTAAAATAAACAATATACGGCGGAAACCCTTAATTATAGAAAATAAAATAACTCTTAAAATAATAAATATACACAGGAAGTGCCTTAGAGATAACATAATATTTCGCAGAATCGCATCGGACCAAAACTATTTAACCTATTATAATTGAATAGATTTTTTATTGTCAATAAGCACATACAGTGCGTGGACAGTAAGCAATATACACATACAATTACAGTATAAACACATAATAATAAATGATTAGGTTGCCAAAACAAACAAATACATGTCACCTAATAAAATACATGATCAAAGCAATATTTAAAATAAAAACAATTTAAAAATAAAAGCAAGGGATTCCAACGTCAACCCGCAAAGAACCCATCCAGCGAGTACAAAACCTGCCCGAGGAGCAGCAATTTTAATTTTCTCTGAAACTGTTTTAAGCTTGAAGACTGCCTAATGTTCAGTGGCAGTCTGTTGAAATACTGCAAGCCCATATAAACTATTGAATCGCGACTCGCACTTATCGCGGGCTTTGGTAAATTTAGAACTTGGTTGCCGCGTGTATCATACGAATGAATATCAGACCTATGCTGGATATTACTTTGCTTTTTAAAGATGATAGACAATGATTCGTATAATAACAATGAATAAACCGTCATGATTCCACTATCCGCATACAACGGCCGACAGTGGGCGTCCGCTGCCGCCCCGCACAAGAGCCGCACCGCCCGCTTCTGCAACCTAAAAATCGAAAGAAGATTCCCAGCGGTCGTGAATCCCCAAAATGCCATACAATATAATAATATAACACTTTATCTATAACAGGAAATATGTCAATAAAACTTATTCTATTATACAATACATTTACAACTACTAAATGGATGGGTTAACCAAAAGGTTGTGCCTGTAATAAAATAAATAATTTTTATGACCGTAGAAAACAAGACAATGAATAAAGAAATGTAATACTTGACCAGGCCTTAGGTAATTGACAACATTAAATATATCCGAACTCCAAGAACCTTTTCTATATACACTTTACAATTTAAAACTAGGATTGAATACATTAACATAAATATACCTACATCTGTTTGCTTATATCTCAATGAAACTAAAAATACAAAATTAAATCTATTTTTCCCGAACAATTATGTTGTACATGTTTAAACATGAAAAATGCAAAGCCCGGCGGGGGAGAAACACAAATTAATATTAAAAAATGTGGCAAATACGTAAGAAAAATTAGGAACATTGGTATATAGCAAAACGTAGAATTTACAAGAATCATTACAGCAATGTCTAATAATATTAAAAATTTGTATTTTCTAGGAGATACATCAGAACCAGTAAAGAAGAAACTAAAAACCATCCATATTGATGACAATAAAGAAACAAATGAGAAAGAAACACAAAAGAGCGATGCTGATATTTACCAACATATCAAGGAAGCTAAAAGCCATACAGAGCAGGTATGCAAGTGAATATTTATCAAAAGATGAAAACCACTAAACCAATTTACTAGGTTCTCGATGCAGCAACAAAAGAACAAGTAGAACAACAAAAGGAAATACCAAATCTTTCGGATGAAGAATGTGAGAAACCGGATGAATCGTCTGAAGAACTGCCAGAAACGCTCGAAGAAGATAGTAGTGTCAAAGAGGGTATAAAACAAAAAGCAGAAAAGTTAGATTCCGAAAATAAAGACCTCTCGAATAAATCTCAGCATCCAGAAGGTACGTAAAATTTATAGATATACTCTTATTTCACAAATAATGCATTTAATTAATATATCAAATATTAGTAAATTTTTAAATCAAGTACTTTATAGCTGATATGAGCGAGTTGCTATTTATGTATCCGGAATAACAAACAAATACAAACATTTATCGTTGAAAATGGTTTTATTGTTTTTGTAAATAGTGTAATGTAATTGTGTCTTTTCGGGTTCTTAAATAAAACTAACGGTAACGTAGATACACACTATATTAATAATAAAAACGAATAACAATATAAAAACTAATTACTAACAGTAAGCACATTGATGTATTTGTATTTATGTAAGTTCAGTCGGCGATAATTCGGTATCGAATGAATCTCTCCCTCCATTTCCAGTCTTCTTATAGCCTATAGACCTTTGAGAATATCCCCGAACTTCCTCGGCCTTTCTAGACACGGTGGTATGTTCGCGCATGTCAGTCATCGTTAGACTGTTCGCGAATATTGTGGATAACTTACATCACAATAGTCTCCGTGATAATCGATGCAGTTTTGCGTACGTTTGAATCAATTTTCACAGCACTTTTTCCATTCCGATTGAGATATCTCGAAAATACTCATCAACTCCTCCAGAAAATCGTTGACCACGTAGTTTATGAAATCATTGTGTGCCAAACCAAGACTGCACAGCGGATGACCAATCAATTCCATGTTTTGACCGGTCAAATATTGTATTGTTTCTACCGATGCATTGTCATGGTGAAGAATGATCCTGTGTAGGCAGTTATTTTACTTATTTCTCCAGAGACTTCTGGCAAACAAATGGTTGTGTACCATTCAGAATTGATCGTTCTACGATCCTCTAGTAGTACTATAGCCATATATCCACTAAAAAAAAAACGACCATTTGCTTTGAAGTACTTCTTGCGCGAACAATTTTTGGTGGGTTTGATTCATTCTAGAACACCCACACCATCAACTACTGCTTGCTTTCGAGTTCATACCATCAATTCAATATTCGTCACCTCGGTAGATATCTATCTATCTTGTAGATCTCGGTTTCCGGGTTGCAACCGCGTCGAGTTAGGCGTAACTCGACGCGGTTCCATTTAAGATTATTCAGAACCGAACAAAGAATGCCGTGTAGCTTTTTCAGCAATTTATACACACGTTATATAAATACTTAAAATAATAAGTTCAATATTTTTTTAAGAAAATTTGATCTGTTTATGAAGCGATTAGAATTTATAAATTTGCTAAAATATAAATAAAATTTGCAGGTGACATAATAAACGATCAAAATGAAATGGAAATCGAAGTGGAAGGTGAAATTGTTCAAACATCTACAGTATTGCGAGGTCAAGAATCTGCTTACCACACACAATATAATAAGTTACTTAACGAAGCCATCATTAAACTTAGTGCTGAAGATATGAATAATATACGTGTGCAAGTTGAAGAACAATTGTCGAAATGGACCGAGGTATTACGTAATAATATTAATTAAATTAAATTCTTACTTATTTATTTTTATAGGCGCCAACAACAGAAGAAGCCCAAAAGTCATGGGAAAAAATATCGGCTATAACATCGTCGTTAGCGCGAGATTTGTCCGAGCAATTACGTCTAGTATTAGAACCAACTCAAGCATCTAGATTACGTGGTGATTTCAAAACTGGTAAACGGATAAATATGCGCAAAATAATTCCATACATAGCGTCTCAATTTCGAAAAGATAAAATTTGGTTGAGACGGACGAAACCGGCCAAACGAGATTATCAGATTGTGTTAGCAATTGACGATTCCTCCAGTATGAAAGATAACCATTCAAAAGAATTAGCATTCGAGAGTGTCGCTTTAATATCAAAAGCACTAACGTTATTAGAATCTGGACAATTATCTGTCTTGAGTTTTGGAGAATCTACAGAACTACTTCATAAATTAGATGAAACGTTCACAGACAAAAGTGGTTACAAATTGTTACAGAATTTTCAATTCGATCAAAAGAAAACTTGTGTAGGACAAATGGTAAATTTTGCTACGGAAATGTTGAATACCGCGCATACCCAGAGTAATGCTCTCAATGCTAAATTGCTGGTTATTATAAGTGATGGTAGAGGAATATATTCGGAGGGCGAAACTTATATACACCAAGCCTTGAGAAGAGCAAAATTATCGAATATATTTACGATTTTCATAATTATAGATAATCCACAAAATAATAGTTCTATACTAGACATTAGAACGCCTGTTTTTAATAAGAATGTCACAGAAGTACTTTCTATAAAAGCTTATATGGATTCTTTCCCGTTCCCATTTTATATAATTTTGCGTGATATAAACTCGCTGCCAAATGTATTAAGTGATGCTCTGAGACAATGGTTTGAAATAGTTTCTAGTAATGATAGAACGTAAAAAGTATGTTTTGAAAATGTAATATGTAAGTGTAGAAAAATTTACACTTAGTCCTCCAAAAATGTTCTTAAAATAAGTATAATTTATGTAATAATTAAATAAAGTTTCAATAAATGTAGTTGATTTTTCCTTTGATCAAAACTAAATTCCATAGATGTACTGTCATCATTAATAGCAATTGAGAAAATATAATTTTTAAGACTTTTCTACAATTAGCGAATAGCTTTTTTGTAACATGTAGAATTAGTAATTATACAAGGTGCTACTCAGAAATTCCCAGAATGTGAAAAAAAAGCAATAAATTGTTCTTACAACTTATTCACTACTATGCCCTTCAAAGTACTCCTTCCGCATGAATACACCGATCCCAGCGACTTGTACATGAATTAGTAATTATACAAGGTGCTACTCAGAAATTCCCAGAATGTGAAAAAAAAGCAATAAATTGTTCTTACAACTTATTCACTACTATCCCCTTCAAAGTACTCCTTCCGCATGAATACACCGATCCCAGCGACTTGTACATGACTGGAGTCTTCGCGTGTTAACGTGTTAAACACTGCCTGCGATTCGGTCTAGAACTCGATGGTCTCGAAACGGCGCCCCTTGAGCTTCAGTTTCAACTACGTAAGTATAAGGGGTGGGGTAGTACTGCCGTGACGTGTGGGTTCGAGCATTATCGTGGTGTAGGGTCTACGAATTGTTGCGCCACTTGGCAGACCGTTTGCTTCGAATGTTCTCTCTTAGTCGCTGAAGAACATCGCAATAAAATCGTCCATTTACTGTTTCACCTGGTGGGAGAAATTCTTTGTGCACGATGCCATCAGCGTCAAAGAAGCAAATCAACATCGACGTTTCTTCGAAGTTGCCGTGCTTTCTTCGGTCGAAGTGACGATGGCGTCATCCACTGCAATGCTTTATTTCGAGATCATACCCATAACTCCATGATTCGTTGCCAGTAATAATTCTTTCGGCAGTTTCTTTCAGGTCTGTGCACACATGAACGCGGTGCTGTTTTTGCAGCAATACATATTGAGTTAGCTGTACGACAAGCCGACAATGTTACAAATGTCATGAATTGGTCTCTTCGGTCTTACAGGATAGCATCATGCACTTTTGCCACATTTTGGAGCGCGTTTTCTGTCGATGGACGACATCAACCGACACGCGTCTATTCTTAAAACGGTTGCACCACTCTAAGTTTGCGTCTGACCTAATGCATCCTCACGAAACGCTTGTTTAATCATTTTCAGAGTTTACGTTGCCGTTTTACCAAGTTTGAAGCAGAACTTGATATCGGACATTGTAGCGTCGCAGAATAACGCATACACAACTCAACAAATATAAACACAAAAACAGTTTGTCACTTAGCAAAGTACCATTTGAAAAACTTAGTATAGACGTAGCTCACGCCAACTAGCGCTATAGAGCTTATATACCCATCCCTTCGCGCGCCACATTAAAATTCCAGGAATTTCTTTGTACTCTTTACGTGTTATTCGCGGTGGGTTTTTTTTCAGCACATTAGAAACATATCGCAAACTGTACATATACTTTTGGCGCCATTGCAAATTAAATCCAGATATTCACTTAGTAACTTATTTGCTTGGTCCGACAATGGTTATTTTTTCGATACACCTAACTGTGACATTATTATATTATTGTTAGAGACCGGACACATCAGGTTGAAATGACGTCGTCAGTACGACGGACGATATAAATAATCTACAACATCTATAAGTATAGCAAACGCCAATTAAGTTGGCGCGAGGAGGGGGTGCGCAGAAGCCGTTTTTAAAAACGTCCACCCCCACTACTCAAGTAATTGTCAGAATACATTTGTCATTGACGTTTGACAGAACATATTTTGTAATGTCTTTGCTAGGGGATCATACACGCTCAGAGGTTAGAATTATCTGACATTTGATGTAAAACCAAATACAAATCTCCCCACTACTTCTAATCCTGCGCGAACTTACCCCTTCTCGCGCCAACTTAATTGGCGTTTGCTATACATCACGCAGTTATTGAATGCACTATTGATCAGGCTAGCGCGCACATCTGTTTCCATCGAGAATTGCGACGTTTAAATTTCTGTTTTCATGGGCGTAGTGGAGTTTTAGTTTTTAGTTTAGTCATGAAGCGTGTGGAGTTTTAATAATTTAGTCTATTTAGATTATATTTCGTAAGATAAATAAAGTGCTGTGAGTTAGTTTATAGCTTTCATAGCTTTAACGGTTAATTACATCGTAATCTTTGTGATAGATCCTGTTTAATATCGTTTTATTGAATCTACTTCTCCCAATTATTTCAACGTAAGTGTGCATTGAATTTCGTTCACTTTCAATAACTTACGCATACATTTTTAGTTTCCATTTATTTAGATCTAGCTTAGATGTAGAGCATTATTTAAGTTACTTTTTTTAGATATGATATGGAAGAACGTCAAGGACAGCATCGTAAAACAATGACGAGTTGGATTGACGGTCATACTGATTGCATGTCCATTGTCAGTGATTCCGAAATGTATTGCAAAATCTGTAAAATATCATTAAAAAATTCCATAAAATCGCACGTACAACGTCACTTAGCATCGCAAACACATGCACAGAAATTAGACTCGTTGGAATCACAATTTTAACGAAGGACTCTGTGAAACTTTTATGGTGGCTAATATTCCATTAAATAAACTTAACAATCTCACTTTAAAAATATTTCTCCAAAAATATATGGTTGAAATGTTCCTGATGAATTCACCTTTCGCAAATATTATGTTTCTAAGTGCTACACGAAAGCAGTAGAACGCATTAGAAGCCATCTTTCAAATCAGTACCTCTGGGTAAGTGCCGACGAAATTGTCGATATATTAGGACGCTGTGTGGTAAATGTTGTAGCTGGTGTACTACATCCAACTATTCCATATAACGTATATGTAATAGCAACAAAAGTTATAAATATAGTTGATGCGGAAACAGTTGCTAAAACCATTAACGAGAATATTCAAAAAATACTTCATTCGGACGACAGGTACAAAGAAAAAATACTTTTATGTGACAGTGCTGCATATATGATAAAAACAAGCAGACTATTAAAGGAAACATATCCTAATATGCTGCATATTACTTGTGTAGCACATGCTCTCCACAGAATCTGTGAATATATCAGACACCTTTCCAGAAGTTGATAAACTTGTATCCGCTTTTAAAAAAGTTTTCAGAAAAGCACCATTGAGAGTAGCTCTTTACAGGGAAAAACTACCATCTTTGTCACTGCCTCCCTCTCCAGTAATAGATGGGGGACATAGTTGGAAGCTACTAGTTTTTATGCAGAGAATTTCGATAGTTAACAAAATTTCGTTGCATGTTTAAATGACGATGCTCGGAGTATTTCTGAGTACAAGGAACTAACACAAATTCCACATAAAAAAAAATCAGTTGTACTTTCTTCAGGAACACTTTAGAAATTTGCCAAAACTAATTACTTATTTTGAAAATCGAAATCTCAAAATAAATGATGGTTTAACGACATTTGATGTGGCTATTAATAATTTGAAAAGTATTCCAAGTGACTTCGGATGTGGCCTTCGGCAAAAGTAGGACGAAGTGTTTAATAGAAATCCAGATTTAATAACATTGCCGCAATTGTGTATGGGGAAAATGCCACAACATCTAACTGCAAAATACGCGGAAATAAAAGAATATTTCCAGTATGCACCTTCAAATTTTACAGAAGAGAACCTTGAGAAAGTATTGCTAGTAAATATTAATACTCCTTTACTCAACTTGAACTACAAAATGAACAAATAAAAATGTATTTCGTATTTTGTAGCCGTATATACAGCGTTAGTAAAAAGTCCCGGAACGGTCGAATAACTTTGTTATTTGAAATTTATGATTTCTGAAATTTGGTATGGGGGTATAGTTAATATAAATGCATTTTATGCAATACACTTAATATTTTTTTCACTTCCGGTTTAATCGGCAATACGTCCAACTTTTTTTTTTTAAATGGAAAGGCCAGATTTTTTTAACATTTTTGAATGCAAAATAAAAAACTACGTTCAGGAAGTATTAAGATGTTTATTTTTATTCACAAGAAAACAGTTAAAAAATTAAAAAAGTGTCCTAATACAGAAAAATCAAGGTACCTTTGAAAATAGTTGTTGTTTAGTGTTTTCATTCTTTTTGCTGTCACATTTGACAATTTTAAAAGCGTTTTAACTTTTGCATCGCTATAAATTTACTTATTTTAGACATTAACACATTTGAAAATGGCAGTAAAACTTACTGAATCAGAACGAATTGAGATATTAATAATGCGTGGGTACGGTGATCGTCAACGTTCTTTTGAAGAGGTTCGTATTTTGTTTAATACTGTTCATCCGGATCGTCACATTAGTAAAAGTACGGTATGCCGAACAATTCAAAAGTTTGAAGTATTTCGTCAGGTGAAGGATTTACCTAGAAGGGGACGTCCATTAACAGCAACAGATGAAGAAACTAGTTTGAATGTGTTACTTACAGTGGAAGAAAATCATCACGTGTCCACAACAGAATTAGGTCAAATTCATGAGATCTCTCAAAAATCTGCTCATAAAATTCTTAAATCAGCAAAAATGAAAGCCTATAAAATGTATCCCGTCCATGAGTTAACTGAAGATGATCCAGATCGTAGACTACAATTTTGCGAAACAATGACGGAATTGATCGAGCAGCCTAATGTTTTAGATCACATCATTTTTTCAGATGAGGCAACGTTTTGTCTCAACGGCACTGTGAACAGGCATAATTGTCGCTACTGGTCAATTGAAAATCCGCATTGGATTGAAGAAGTCCATACACAGCGTCCTCAAAAGGTGAATGTCTGGGCTGGTCTTGTTGGAAACAACATCATAGGACCATTTTTTATAATAGGAAATTTAACTGGCAACGTCTACTTAAATTATTTGCGAAATGAGATTGTTCCAGCACTTGCGGCCCTCTTCCCAAATGCAAACATAGGTGATTACCCTAATGCACATTTTTGGTTTCAACTAGATGGAGCTCCCCCCATTTTGCCCATAATGTCCGCGATTATTTGAATGACATTTTTCCGGGACGTTGGATCGGACGTAGAGGAGCATTCGAATGGCCAGCACGTTCGCCAGATCTCTCGCCATTAGATTTTTTCTTTTGGGGTCACTTGAAATGTCAAGTGTACAAAAATCGTCCCCATAATCTTGAACAATTGGAAGAGAGAATAGTTCAAGAAGCCAATCGCATCACTCCAGAACAAATACAAAATTCAATAAGAAATTTTACTGACCGTTTACATTTTTGTCAAATTGTAAATGGAGAGCATTTTGAACAATTATTGGAATCGCAACCTGAATAGACAGGTACCTTGATTTTTCTGTATTAGGACACTTTTTTAATTTTTTAACTGTTTTCTTGTGAATAAAAATAAACATTTTAAAACTTCCTGAACGTTGTTTTTTATTTTGCATTCAATAGTGTTAAAAAAAACTGGCCGTTCCATTTAAAAAAAAAAAGTTGGACGTATTGCCGATTAAACCGGAAGTGAAAAAAATATTAAGTGTATTGCATAAAATGCATTTATATTAACTATACCCCCATACCAAATTTCAGAAATCATAATTTTCAAATAACAAAGTTATTCGACCGTTCCGGGACTTTTTACTAACGCTGTATACCCGTTTTATTATTATAAGTATAATTATATAAATAAAATTAAAAACTTTAAAAATACAAATGTTCAATAGTATGTTCGTGAGCGATGAGTCATCAATAGAGCTGAGGATGTTTGCGGTATAACCATGGTTATATCATATAACCATAGTAATTTACTATGGTTACATGATATAACCATGGTTATACCGCAAACATCCTCAGCTCTAGTCATCAACCTCTCGTGTCCGGTCTCTAATTATTATAAATAATAGTCTGTTGCAAAGCAAGTACTAGTCGCTTTCAATATACATACTAATATCTAATATCGCAGACGAAATTGTGCAGAAACTGCAGATCGGAAGGGAAAAGGCTGCGCGTTGATATGGCACGCCAGTAGAGCGCACCCCGAAATTAGCATCTCTAGTTATCACAGCTAAATATGCACAAACGTTACTATCGAACAACAGACAAAAACTCAAGTCGTTGATCTGAATCGCGCCGCGGAAATGATGAAGGATATGGAAGTAAGCTTCTTCGATTATTTTTTCTTCTTAACATAAAATTAGCGAAATAACTGTAACCATTACTTTTCATGTGCTAAGTATTTGTTTGCATTTTTTGAATTTGCTGGTGTTTGGAAATGATACCATTTTATTCTCTGGCGCTTTGGGTCGGATGCTTTATGCAAGACCCATGTCTCGTCACCAATAACAATATAGTGCAAAAACTCCACCCCTTACTTGTAACAAATAAGAAAAGTCAATGCAGCTCCCATTCGCTTTTTCATGTTGTGATAACCAAACCGGGTCATGTATTGAACTACATATCTCCTTCAAGGTACGACCCCGGTCTTGTTTCTATTGAATACAAGCACGACCTCGGTGCGTCCAAACACGACCTCGGTATGTGTTACAATCTTTCACCACTTTGTTGATCTTGTAACGAGGCCACTAGGCTAAAGGAGGACACGCTCAAATATATAATGAGATCCCATTAGATCTCGAGAGACAGACACACGCAGAGTCCGAGAGAGTGTATTATAGAAACCTCCTTAAGACTAGTGTCTATTTATTACTATGTTATATTGTTATTGTTGATTCTTTATAATGGTGTTAGTTAATTATATATTGTTATCCAAACGCTGACCGTCTATTATTTATTATATCGGCGAATCTGCGTACCAACGCAACGATGTGCCCTCCGGGACCAGGTCACATCACAATGTGTTCATGCGATAAAATTCGAAGCACACTTTTATAGCCAAGTTATTTTTGTATGTTTCATGAAGTAGAAACTGAAATTTAAAAAATGAATACAAATTGTCAAACGTCTGATCTCTTCTACTTTTTTCATCAATTTTTGTTTTGAGTTGTTAGATCGTAGCGGAGGGCCGGCCTGATCGTTTTTATTTATGGACGTTCACTATTAAACATGAGCTAGTTTCGAATTGAAGCTTACCCCTACTATAAATTTCAATAGGGTGTATTCAAAAAATGAACCACTGAGTGGGATCACTGATTTTATCACACATTTTAAAGACGCACAATTTACGAGCAAACGTCCGCAACGACTCGCTATCTAACTCAAATTGGAATAGTTGAAAAGAGAGGTCACTGACAGGGCAGTACTGTTGGCTGTGGAATCCGTGTGCAACGTTCTTTACTTTCTGGACGACCCTCGTATTCATATAAGGAATTACTCTGATCTAAAATTGTATCTCAAAACCAATCAAATAGATTTAAAAGTAAAAATTAAAAAACGATAAGTCTTTTGTAATGTGAGTCATGCGAGTGTGTATAGGCCTATATAAGGTCCTCTAATTGGAGGGAGAGATTCATTCTCACTGCGACATCTGCAAGAGACAGTCGACTCGAAGAGCTGCCACTTTGAGAGAACCGACGACGACAATCGTCAAGCAAAACCGGACAAGTTAGAATCATCACTAACCTCAAGATAAACTCCGAATACGTGGATCAATGTTCACCCGAGATACGTTCAAATGTACAGGCAATAATCGACAGAACCTAGGAGAAAGAAGAAATCCAAAAAAACACGCCGTTCTTATTCATGGTTGACCCGGAAGAACCAACAATAGAAACTGAGTTAATAGAAAAATTCCCCGAATCACCTAAAGAAGAAAAAGGCCCGGTAAAACCGAAGAAGAGCCAACCGGAACAGAAAAATGAAAACAAAGTCAGCAACACATTAACATACCCGAAAAAAAACAACAAAAAAAAACAGAAAACAGAACATGTAACCGCACCAATTCAAATTAACAATTCATACAGTGCCCTCGAAAACAAAACAGAGGAAGAAATGGAACAAGACGCAACCGAATTCACTCCACAACCGTTAACTTCAGACAGCACTCCCAGGGTAAGTAACAAACCAAACACTACACAAAACACAAACACCGTAACACACAAAACACCTAAAATCGCACCAATCATAGTCACAGAGAAAGACAAATGGACACTAATTCGACAACTACTTAAGACACATAACATCAAGACCGTACAAAATAAACTTGTAAAACCTGGAATACACATAGAACCTAAAAATGACGACGACTACCGCACAATTAAACACATACTTAACACAGAACACATACAATTTTACACGTTTCAATTACGAAGCGAAAAGACAGTAAAGGTAGTTATGCGAGGAATTCCTACCTTTATTACTGACACTGACATAACAGACGACCTGACTGACCAAGGCTACCCGACACTAAAGATCAAACGAATGAATGGAAAACACGGCAAACCTGCACCACTTGTACTAATCGAACTGACGAGACAATACAAATCAATTTATAACATACACGAATGCTGTGGACTTTCTGCGAACCACTTAACACACGGACAGACATAATACAATGCCATAAATGCCAGACTTTTGGACATCAACAAAGACACTGCAACGTACACTACAAATGCATGAAATGCGGCGACTCACACTAAACACACTTATGCACAAAACCTAAAATAACGCCACCAAAGTGTGCAAACTACGGTGGTCCCCACCTATCAATATTCCTCAACTGCCCAAATAACCCAAACAACCCTGACAACAAAACCACACCTAAATACATCCAAGCACCACTCCCAACAACTAACCCTTGGACACAAAAACGAAACAACACAACACCAAACAGAAATGACGTACTCGCACTTGCCCTATGCAAAATGTTAATTACACTTCACTCTACAAACGCAACAACACAACAGATACACGACTTCGTAACACAAACAGAGAAAATAATCACACTTTACAACAACAAACATTAAACACATACAAAATAATACATGACTTAAACTCAAAAACGCGACAAACGTACAGACACACACTCAACACACGACCACAAAAAAAACAACACTACACGATTATTTATTAATCAGGCAACAAACACGTCACAACCCTGGGAAATACGAAACAATGGAGTGAAAATCGAGTTTACTTCGACCATAAGACAAAATCAATTGACCCATGAAAAAGGGAGAGATTATTCAACCAGTAACCGACCGCCGTGTTAATATCGTAGTTATAAATAAATATAATTATTATCATATTGTTATAGTTAGTTAAGTGTTATTTAGGGTATTCTTTTATCAATATAATGTATTTTTTTTTTTTTTTTTTTTTTTTTTTAATTTAATTGAATCGGCCGATACTTGCTGGAAATCCATTATATGTAAATGGGATTTAAGTAATACACTTATATTCATTTCCAGTATATATTACACTTTATTATATATTAATAAATAGATAACATGTTTCGCTACGATGTAGCTTCTTCGGAGTAGTAATATAAGATCCGAAGAAGCTACATCGTAGCGAAACATGTTATCTATTTATTAATATATAATAAAGTGTAATATATACTGGAAATTAATATAAGTGTTTTACTTAAATCCCATTTACATTCAATATAATGTGTTTAAATTACCGTTAGTTTTATTTAAACGAACCCAAAAGACAAGTTATTTACAATATTAACGAAAGTCAATGTGTAATATTTATTTATAAAAACTAATACATCAATGAACTTCATCTAACTAAAAATTATAATTTATTATTATTACCTTTTAATTTGAAACTGATTTAAATATTGTAACGAGTTCGTCAAAAGCCGTAATTAACAAATTTTGAAAATGAATCATATAGAAAACTCGGAAAAGGAACTTTTTATAAACGCGCTAATAGGTGGCTAATTCATCACTCATCACTTCCATAGCATTTCATAAATCGATACATAATATAAAAAAAGAAAAACATACGAAATGTATTTTTCCAAATTACAAATCAAATAGTGTATCCGAGCAGCTTGTTAAAAATCATCAACTTCAACTTGTTACGCGAGCCAAATAAGGTCGACACATTCTCCTAGGCGTAAGCGATAATTAAGAGCTCTTGAAAAAAAATGGAGAGAGGCAATTTTTATTTTTTATATAGGGGATGTATCGACGGCACTCTAGACAATAAATTTGTAAAATTACCATCAATCCATTCAGAATAGTGAAAGTTCATAAATAATTAATAGCATTTCACAAACAATTGAGCAAATTGAAAATTATAGAAAAAATGCAACATATATCAATGATTTTGTAATTTCGTTTTTAATAAATCTTATTTAATAAATTGTTTAATTTTACAAAACGATTTTAAAACCTTTACAAAATTATAGACAATCTTTTTCAAATTAAAAAGAAATTTTCTTTGTCTAAAGTTCTATGAACAAAAACGCCTTTTCTAAGAAACTTGTGCCTAGCATTCTAATAATCTCTTTAATGAATGTGAAAGTGCCATCCATACAATTTTTCCACGGTGCATAGAAAGTAGCAGGATTGTATAACAGGAAAATAGAATTTTTTCATTAAAACTGCTAACACGAAAATCAATACGTGTGTTTAAAACACTACTACACGATATCTCTGATGAAACATTACTGAATAAAGATAACACAAAAAGTGTCTCATTTATTTATTACCTACTCTTGTCAACTGGGCCGGGGATCAGACAGACAATTACCTCGGAAATGCAGACACTCCTTTCAAGTATAATCCATTAATCTTATGGCCCACAAAACTTTGGCCGGGTTGGTGAAATGAAATTATTAGGTATCATAGAAAACAACACATTGTTTACAAATTCAATAATCTGCTCCAAAAGAAATGGGCACGTGGCTTTAAGGCTTCCACCCTACCATCCGGCTTTAAATCCGATCGAAAAAATTTTCATCAGTTACTGTTCAAGATTATATAACTATTTGAGTATGAATAAGATTAGCGCAAGATGGATACCACAACTTCTTTGTGTTCCTCAACGTCAACATCGTGTTGAATGTGCGTGTTTCTGGACATGTGTGAAGACACAAAACCGATTTTAGAATCCATTGTCACAGGATAATACAGAACAACGGTTCTGTATTACGATCCTCTGTCCAAAAAGGAAACTATAAAACCAAGTGAACCTTGTCCAATAAAGATAGAAGTAGTTAAATCAACAAGAAAGATTATGATCAAAATATTTTGGGATTGTAAGGGCATTTTAGTGACTAAGTTTAAAGTTTCACAATGAAATTGTCAACAGTACACATGAAGTTTGTTGGTTGTATAAATTGAGAGACAATATTCTAATATCTAAATTTTTCAACCAGTCCAGTGCTGCAGGAGTTGCCTTGCTCAGCTCGTGGATGCCTCCAGGGAAACTTCTTCTGGGGCAGTCATTTACTATGTGGGCCATAGTTTGCTCCACATTTCCGCAGTCGCAGAGGCTAGTATCCCGTAGTTTTCATTTATACAGCATTGAATTGCACCTTCCGTGGCCTGTGCGAAACCTATTTAATTGAGATCATTGCCTACGTGGGAGGGTTACGCCCGGCAGATGTTCTAAAGGATTAGAAAGTAAATCTCTATTCCTCAATTCAGGGTGTTGTTCGAGAAGGCTATCCAGCAATCATTCACATTGATGGGGTGCTGAACTTCCGTATCCAACCAAATCGGTCTCCCAGATTTCAGGCGGGTCTTAATAAATGTTAAACATTAGAGGAGCCAGAACTGATCCTTGAGGAAGGCCATTTTTCAACCGCCGTATAGTCCTGACATGGCTCCTAGTGACTATCAGTGATTTTTCTATTTAAAAAAGTATTTTAACAGGTGTAATTTTCATGGCGATATTGAGATCAGGGAAAGACATCAAAACCACAGAACATACAGAAGCGACACTATTATCGGCACCTTTGATCTTTTAGAGTCAGATTTCGGTGACCTTCGCCATCTTTTCGTAGGTACTTTTAAACGCCAAGTTTAAATATTATTGGTACATAGTTGAACATTGTAATGGTCAACATTATGCAATCATAGTATTATAGAGAAATTTAAGTATTGTTTATTTTTTAAATTAATAAAGTGGAATATATAAAAAATTTAAACTCTTTTACAAATACCAAAGAAATTGAAATATACTAGGGGTAGCGTTATTTCAGTTTGTAGGTAAGGTAAGTGGTCGCAATATACCGGGTGTATAACCTTTGGGGCTGTAGCTTCCTTATATTTTATCTGATTTTAATGAATGATATGTCAAACTAAATCGTTTTTAAAGCACTGTAACTTGTTTTTCAAAAAAAAAATTTTGACATTTCGTTTTTGACAGACCGTAGTAAATTTTTTTTTTTAAATTGTACTACATATTTTTGTTTACTTATTCTAATAAAGATTTATTTCCTGAAGACACCTCCATTAAATTGAGTGACAAATTTTTTATTGTAGTATATATGTTGAGCACTTGTGAAATTATTACACTATTAAACTTAAATAAAACACCTTATATTTCACAAACAATAGTATATTAACTATATGTACATTTCATGTGCCCTGCACACATCATCAGTAGTAACTAAATTTAAAAGTATTATTTTTTAAATACATGTATTAGCAAAAATATCTATTTTTTTTTTTTTTTTTTTTTTTTTTTTTTTTTTTTTTTTTTTTTTTGGTTAGGGGTTTAAAAATTACAATTATAAATGGTCAACAAATGGTCAAAAAAGATGCATATAAAAATATAAAACTAAAAATAAAACTAAAAAATTTTGGTCGTATATTGTAATAGTGCCTGTTAAAATCTATTGGAATTCCAAGAAAGGACAAATTATGGGAAAGACCGTTACCTATGAAAAACAAGACAATGACTGTGTTTGGCATGTCGGGTTCTATTAAATAACAATATAGTAACGTGAAAAGGAAAATTAGTTATTAGATACTGTAGGTATACAATTTAAAAGTTTATTATTAATAGGTGAAATGTCATTGTTTAAGAGGTAATTCTTGTATTTTTTCATATGTATGGCCTCCCACATGTCTAAACTTTTGCTATTACATTTTTTAATTAATTTTACATTATCTAAGCTGAAATTATGTCCGGTATCTAAATGATGTAGAGCTAATGCTGATTTATCTACATTGTGAAGTTTTACATGAGCTAAATGTTCTTTGAAACGAAAATATTAAATAAAAAACGAACACTAAACCGGAAATTATCAAATCTCCGCGAAAATACACAGACACCAATTGCAAAACAATTAAATCATAATACAATAATCAACAAATCATCAACCAAGTTTACTCCAGAAGAACTAGAATTGCTCAACAAAGGTCTAAAGTTCAGTGTTCAACAGAATAAACTTCAAGTGGAAAATTTAATTAATGACCTACATAGCGCTACATTTCATATACCAAAGGAAAATAGAGCAGCCTTCAACATAGAATCAGCCCAGATGCTTGAACAAACCATCAAAAAGACAAAAAACAAAAAATACAAACCAAACAGGAATTATAAAACAGTCACATCTTTAAAAAGAAACAAGGATTGCGTCTTCACAAAATCTGATAAGGGCAATGCAGTTGTAATTTTAAATAAATCAGATTATATTAATGATGTAGAGCTACTTCTAGAAACCGGCCCGTATATTAAAATAAAAAAGGATCCTCTGAATAATTTTATAAAAAACAGACACAGCACTCTTAACGAATGTAATTTATTATTAGACAAAAAACAAATATTAAAATTAAAAACTAGTAACCCAAAAATTCCTCATTTATATTGTCTACCTAAAATACATAAACCAGGTAATTCTTATCGTCCTATAGTTTCAAACATAAACTCTCCCACTTACGAAATCGCCAAATGGTTAGTCAATAAATTTAGTAAGTATAAATTTGATCAAGACCTTTCTATTTTAAATACGGGTGATCTCATTTCCAAATTAAGCAAAATTGACATTAAGCTAAATGATAGACTCATTTCTTTTGACGTAGTTTCATTATTTCCAAGTATACCCATAGATTCCACCCTAAACATGCTCAGAGAATTTTTAGAGTTTAATGCAGTTTCTACCAATCAAATAGAGGAGTACATAAAATTAACTACTCTCTGTATGCACCAAAACATTTTTTCTTTTAATAATAATTTTTATAAACAAACATTCGGCACAGCCATGGGCAACCCTTTATCACCATGCCTAGCGAATTTATTTCTGAACAACTTTGAACTTTTTTTCCCAAATTTTGGGCAAGATACGTAGATGATGTTCTGGCAGTGATACCTGATTCTTTCGATATAGTTTCGTTTTTAAATATATTAAATACCCAATATCCATCAATCAAGTTTACGTATGAGTTGGATAAAAACAAATCTTTACCCTTCTTAGATTTAAAAATTACTATTTTAGACAGGAAGTTTGAATTTGACATTTACAGAAAAGAAACACATACTGACAATTACATACATAAACAATCAGACACTTTTAACAAATATAAAGAAAGTAGTTTTTATTTTTTAATTAATAGATTATTATCAATCCCTCTATCACCAGTGAATTTTAAGAAAGAACTAGACCACATAACAAAAGTAGCAGAATCCAACGGATACGATAAACAATTGGTGGATAAAATCAAAAACAAACTAGAAAAGAAGAAGCTAAAAACTTTTAAAACCAGATTAACTCCAAATACAAAGAGTAATACCAAAAAATATTGCAAAATTACTTTTCACAAAAGTTGGCAGAATAACGTAACTAAATTGTTAAAAAAATATAATCTAACTCCTGCATTTTCCAACACTCATAAGTTACAACAACATCTTCAAACAAAATTAGTTAACACAGACCCACTGAAAGAATCAGGTATTTACAGAATTAACTGTAATTCCTGCCCAAAATTATATATCGGCCAAACAAGAAGAAATATTCAAACCCGTTTCAAAGAACATTTAGCTCATGTAAAACTTCACAATGTAGATAAATCAGCATTAGCTCTACATCATTTAGATACCGGACATAATTTCAGCTTAGATAATATAAAATTAATTAAAAAATGTAATAGCAAAAGTTTAGACATGTGGGAGGCCATACATATGAAAAAATACAAGAATTACCTCTTAAACAATGACATTTCACCTATTAATAATAAACTTTTAAATTGTATACCTACAGTATCTAATAACTAATTTTCCTTTTCACGTTACTATATTGTTATTTAATAGAACCCGACATGCCAAACACAGTCATTGTCTTGTTTTTCATAGGTAACAGTCTTTCCCATAATTTGTCCTTTCTTGGAATTCCAATAGATTTTAACAGGCACTATTACAATATACGACCAAAATTTTTTAGTTTTATTTTTAGTTTTATATTTTTATATGCATGTTTTTTGACCATTTGTTGACCATTTATAATTGTAATTTTTACACCCCTAACCAAAAAAAAAAAAAAAAAAAAAAAAAAATAGATATTTTTGCTATACATGTATTTAAAAAATAATACTTTTAAATTTAGTTACTACTGATGATGTGTGCAGGGCACATGAAATGTACATATAGTTAATATACTATTGTTTGTGAAATATAAGGTGTTTTATTTAAGTTTAATAGTTAAATTTTTTATTATTAAAAAAAACTACGAAATTTACAGAAATCAAGCTATCATATATTTTAATGAATCAAATATTCGAAATTGGCCCCATTTTGTTCCAGACACATTTGACACCTTCTATTAACTCCAACTGCTGCGTTTAATATAAGATTTGGTGGTATTTCATGACATACTTGTACTATCCTTCTTACTAAATCATCTCTGGTATCAGGTGGAGTCAAATAGACATGATCTTGAATGTAACACCACAGAAAGAAATCCAGTGGATTCAGATCTGGCGATCTAGCAGGCCATCGAATAGGTCCGCAAGTGCCCATCCATCTGACGCCAAAATAATTATTTAGAAAATCAGTATTCATTCGTGCATTATGGGGTGTGGCACCGTCCTGTTGGAACACCAGCCTGTTTAACTCAGCAAGTGGCAACTCATCTAAATAATCGCCTAATTCATTGCGTAACAAATTATTATACTTTTCTTGGTTTAGATTACCCTCCACAAAAAAAGGCCCTACTACTCTATCGCCTAAAATGCTACACCATACATTTACACTGAACCGATTTTGAAAATTGTGTTGCATCACAACATGGTTATTTTCAGTGCTCCAATGGCGATGATTATTTCTGTTGAATACACCATTTTTCCCAAAAGTGCATTCATCTGACCACAACACACGACGATAAAAAATTGGATCTTCGCTTAGTTTATTCATGAAAACCGTGCAGAATTGAACCCTTCGTTGAGGGTCGTTTTCACCGAGAGCATGCACCTTCCGTGGTTTATAAGGAAAGAACTTGTGCTTCTTCAGAATGTACTGAACTGTAGAATGTGATACCTGCATGTAGTGAGCAATTTCTCGCGTAGACGTATTAGGGTTTTCTTCCACACAGAGCAAGACACTTAATTCTAAATTTTGATCTTGAATTACACGTGCGTTTATTTTCAGTTTTTTTAATGATCCAAAATTTCGTAAATTTCGCACGAGCCTTCCAAACTTATCGGCACTTGGACGCTGTCTGTCAGGAAAACAATTTCCATAAAGTCACAAAGCAGCTGCAGAATTTGTTCCGCATTCAAAATATGCTTGAATCGCATCCACACATTCGCCATTATCCATTTCAATAACAAAATTTAGAAATAAATCGTTGAAAATGTTATAATGAATGTGTGACTGACAGATGTCACAGCTCTCTTCGAAAATTTGGAATGCACTTTTATCGTTCAATATGACAGCTTGATTTTTAAATTTTAAAATAAACACTATAAATGTTGTTGTTGACCCACCACTCACTGATAACTAGAGCTGGGGATGTTTGCGGTGTGCCAGGATAGTATTCAGTTAAACGCACGGATATAATGACCTTGTTTCGATCGGTGATGCATGCGTGATTTTATTGCTTTACATGCATTCGCTATTTATATCACTTAGGTATGTCAGTTATGTGTACTGTATATAAATAACACACTTACCTTATTTACGATTATTATAGCATAGCGTCAAGTGGATAAGACTTGCAGTAAGTTTGTAGCATTAGACACGTTTCCATATTTGTAGCGGTGAGCGATGTACGCCGTGATGAATAAATTTTTTTATATTTTGAGAAAGACCGCTCGACATCTACGGATGTAACACACGCACAATTAAAATAATCTTTATAGATAGAAACCGAATCTACACTTGCACCATTACTAATTTGTTTTAATCTGGTAAAATCAAAATCATTGTTTATCACACTCTCGAACTTTTCTATTACATTAACATTTTTGTTATCATTTACTGCGCATAGCTGGGCGTGTACATCGTCCAGTATTTGCAGTGACTCCGCTAACGATAATGCAGTATTTTGAAATTTCTCGATTGCGTTAAACAATCCTATATGATTGTTATAAATAGTTTGTAAATCTGCATCAAGGGAAGGGTTTTGAAAGAGTCTCTGGCTTTCCTTAATAGCTACAGCTTCGGCAGGATTGAATTGTAGAACCACAGATTTTATTTGTTGGAAATACTTGGCATAATAAAATGCCGCCTTTAACCAACTTCCCCAACGTGTAAGGATTGGCTCTGGTGGTTCGGGAATACCAGGGCACCGACTGTGAAACTCTCGAATTCGTTTGGCAGATTTTAGAAACACTTTTTTTGTGGTTGCTATTAATGCATCCACCTCTGGATAACATTGCCGAATAGTTTGTGCCACAAGGTGTAAAGCATGAAGTCTCTCACAATCTGCTTTAAGAGAACGGCCTACAGAACGCATTGTCGCAGCACCATCGCTCATAAACATCAGGAGTTGATTAGTTGAAACTTGAAATTTTTGTAGCGTATCGAGCACTACCTTCGTAATTACTTCGCTAGTGCACTTTTCCAATCTTTTGCTGGCTAATAAAATGGGAAATGTTGATTTGACAGGATCTTAGTACACGCACTATAATATTCACAATAGAATGTTTTTTTCGATCTGTCGTTTCGTCGACACATACCCATAACTGTTTATCATTTACTACTGCTTTCATTCTGTTTTCAATGTCCTCACGCACAATTGGTAAATAGGTGAGTAACGTTCTCCGTGACGGTAGCTTTATGTTGGAATTGTATTTATTCCAAAAGTCGTGAAAGGCTTTTTATCTAGCAGGTGAACTGGCACATCGCCGACGAGTAGCATTGTCAATAAATCGAAAATGAATTGCGTTTTAGACAGCACATTATTTTTTTTGTCTTTGTGGTGTACACTTTCAACATGTCTTTTACAGTCGTATTTGTCCCAGCAAAGTAACTGTTTATCGCATAATTTACAAACCACTTTTGCTCCATTATAATACAAATCGGGAAAGTCTCGGATAAATTTCTTCACGTCGTTATACAATGGGCGCTTTCTTGGCTTGGGAACGTCCGTCATACTTATTAAATAGAGCTCAAGACAACACACGATCACGTTGCCAGTTCACGACTAACTAAAGTGTTTCGCTGCATCGTGTTTATACGCTGGTGGGGATGCACTACATACGGTCCTGCCGTACCGCAAACATCCTCAGCTCTACTGATAACATAACATTGGTTTGTAAGCCTTTATGGGCTATATAGTATTGAATGTAAGTGATTTTAAAAGGTACACACATTTGCTGGTAATAAAATGAAATAGAGTATTTAAAATGCATTTAAGAAATCGCTTGTGTTCGGAAAAACCAGAATAAATCGAACTAAAAAAAAAAACCTTCAATTTCTCGATTTTTTTTCATACAAGGATATCGTTGTTTACAGTTTCATATTCAGAAAAAGTAATATATTTGAATAAGGAAAAAAAAAGTATAGTGCAATTTAAAAAAACACAGTTTGCAGCTGTCTGTCAAAAACAAAGTGTAAAAAAAAATTCAAAGCGGATCACGTTACAGTGTTTTTAAAACGATTTCGTTCGACGTATAATTTATTACATTCGGATAAAAAATAAAAAAGTTACAGCACGAAAGGTTTTTCATAATACACCTGGTATATAGATCAGGAGAGCGGAGAAGAGAACGGGGACGGAACGAGCGGACAACCGTGCAGTGGCGGGTTAAAAAAGGGGCATAAAATAAAATGCACTCGTGTAATTATCATCATTGTTATTTTTATACTTAATTTACGTATTTTCTATTTCATTTTATCCTCTCTATTTTTTATTGAGTTATCTATTGATTTTGAAATAAAATTGTCTTTGTGAGCAAGCTTCTTACTTTCACAGCATCTGATTGCAAGCGTTTAGCTTCGTGATGCATCCTAATTTTAAAGTATGTTTTTAAAATAACTGTATGCCATGATTATTTAATGGGTCATCATTGACAATATGTTCGTAAGTTTCTTTTTTTGAATATTTATGGTATTTTTTGCAATGTGCCAATTTCTTTTGGCTTTTCGTGGGGTCTTATTTCGTCTGTTAGACAATGTCCTGCGTACCGCTTCAGTCTTAAAGGATATGTTGTAATACTATATCGTTTTCTTATACATTTGAACAATTTACTTTTTTTGTTACTTTTTTTGTGATGTTTTCATCGCCCGCTCAGTAGACTCTGCAGACTTTGTAGCAGAAGTAGAAGAACAAGGAACCACTTTTTTAACTTTTTTTTGGGAGGATACATTACGCCCATGTCTCGTTATGCATTTTCTGAAGTAGACTTTGAAGAAGACGCTAATGGGATCGCTAAAGGTAATACACTATGGACATATGAAATTTCCCCTAATAATAGATTACTTTTCATTAATGGAGTTGAAGTCGATGAAGAAGAACTGGAAATATCGTTTTCTTCATTTTTGTAGTCAGAATAAGTTTAATAACCGTAATAACCCTCATATACCGACCTTATCGCCCAAGAACCTGAAAGTAATGCTCAATATAACAAGTGTTCTTTTGAAAAGTCAATCGAGTAGCATGTGATTTACTGAGAACATTTTGAAGTATGTCGTAAACTAAAATTTACTACTTAACCTACAAAGTCGTATATTTTGACAGTTTCATACATACAAATAAATAACAAATAATAGGTATTTATTGTAAAACTATAACAAATGTTGTCCTTCAAGATCAATGCACTTTAAAATCCTCCGTTCAAAATTTCTGATGATATTCTGCAACATTACTGGATTGTTATTAATTTCCATGCATTTCTGTTCGATTCTCTGTAGCATATCATTCAAATTCAATATAGGTGTTCGAAATATGTTATTTTTTAGATAAGGCCGCAAAAAGAAGTCGCAAGGTGTTAAATCGCATGAACGTGCATGCCAGGCAATTTCACTATTTCGACTAATTATACGCTCATCAAAAAATTCTCTTAAATAATCTGAAGATTCTGCAGTACAGTGACAAGGTGCTCCGTCTTGTTGGAAATATGCATTTTGAAGTTCATCATCATGCAACTGATTGACAAATGGTTGTAAAATTTCCGTACGGTACCTTTGAGCAGTTAACGTTCCCTGAAAAAATATTGGTCCAATGATTCGCCTTTGGCTTATCGCTGCCCAAACACAAATTTTCGCTGGATGTAGCGATTCTTCATTAATTACATGTGGATTTTCACTACTCCAAATTCTTGTATTTTGTGAATTTAGGAATCCCGTTTTATAAAACCATGCTTCATCAGTAAAGATGACTCTTTCCGAAAGTTCTCCATTATTGTTCATATTTACAAACCAATTACAAAACTGTAGTCTACGTGGGTAATCAATTTCTAACAATTCTTGTACTGCTGTGACACGGTATGGATAAAGTTGCATATCTTTTTTTAATAACTTGTGAGTTGTACCAACAGAAAGGTTTATTTGTTGACTCAAATGTCGAACAGATGTTTGTGGTTCATTTTCCATTATTTCTTCAACACGATTGACAACTTGAGGTGTACGTTTCTTAACTGCTCCGCTGCCTGATTTTCAGAATCGACGCACGATTATTTTATGCACTAACTGATATTTGTGATTTACATTATCAAATGTCATTTGGATTTACGTTTACGGAACAACAAATACATAGTAATATATATGCGTCTTATTCTATCATAATTTCAAAGTAACCTAGATTGACTTTTCAAATGAACACTTATTATCGGGATAAAATAAAACAAATTTTAATAAATTTCACTACTTTTTACTTTACACAGCCACGATCGTTTCGCTTCAACAGGAGCTTCGTCAGACATACTATGTGAGCCAAAAAGACTGAAATAGTTGTTTATCTAGTGTATTTTCCATTTTAAGATTTAATTCAGGTTAGAATGACAAGCATCTAACATTGACTTGACGCAATGCGCATTGTTTATAAATGTCACGAATTTCATAGTGAAGTAGTTGTCAGATCACCACCAACTTTAACACTAAAATCAATGGCACCAACTATTTCAGTCTTTTTGGCTGACATAGTATAACTAACTTATGGATATATCTTTACATAAATGTACCGTAACAAACACATGTTTTGAATAGTGGAAGGAATGGGCAGTTTTTATTGTTTAAATGTCTATGAACAAAAATATTGAACTACGGTTAATACGATACTGTTCATGAAGCGATAAATTAAGGGTCTACATTTTATGTTAAAGGGAGGTAGAGCAACGCTATGGAAAAATAAAATATATGACAAGTCTGAATATCAAATAAATAAATTGAGTAACTGTGAATTATTAATTTCTAATTGATCATTGAGGATCTTATCAATTTTCTTTAATTTATTAATTTCAAGTGCCTCTAATAAATTAATTTTTCTGCCCTTATTTTCTGTGTGTAGTATTTTAAATTCTTTATTAAACAACTGAAACAGACATGTAATATACATATCTGTAACTGTACACATGGACAATACACCTCGTATTTTCAGCATTTACTTCTGCTTAAGACACGTGTTTCTGCCATCTATAGGCGTCGTCAGTCAAGCTAGTGAAGCAATGTAATACAAATGATACAAATCTTTTTAAGAACACATTTGTATCTGTATATGCATTTACGCTGAAATTGCTTTACAATATATAGCAAATTTCGTCCTATAAGGTGGCACTATTTAATAAGTGACATCTGACGGACGAAAGAGACTAAACATAGTCTCTTTCGTCCGTCAGATGTCACTTATTAAATAGTGCCACCTTATAGGGCGTAAATGTATATACAGATACAAATCTGTTCTTAAAAAGATTTGTATCATTTGTATTACATTTTTTCTTTTTTTTTATGTTTTCTATGTTCTAAAGTGAAAGCCATTTTAAAACTGAGAAGCAATTTATTTAAACCAGAATCGACGCACGATTATTTTATGCACTAACTGATATTTGTGATTGACATTATCAAATGTCATTTGGATTTACGTTTACGGAACAACAAACACATACTAATATATTTGCGTCTTATTCTATCAAAATTTCAAAGTAACCTAGATTGACTTTTCAAATGAACACTTGTTATAACAGTGGTGTTGAAGCATTCATCGGTTTGCTCCTGGATTTGGCCAAAAAATCCGTGGGTGTAAAATGGTCAAAACACAAGAAAATATTTTTTCTATTGTTCCTTTCCGTATCTATTATTTGAAACCATTCTTCTCTCTCAATATCAGGAGGAAACCTATACATTTTAGAAAATAAATGTTTTACCTATAGTGAGCGGCTAGAGTATGGAATAAATTCGTTTAAATCCGAACAATTAACCGACCCCTATTTTAGAATCATAAAATTAGAAGGTTTTCTGGTAATTTTGCTTGAGTTGCAATAATTGAACGTTTTAAAATAAGATTATAGACAATGAGACTCAACAGTATTGCTTCTGTTAATTGAATAAAATAATTTTAATTTGAATAATTTAAAACTTCGATATCGCTAAAATGGTGCTGTGAATATTAAAGTTTCAAATTTGTACCGAATATTCAAAGTAATATGTTTCGCATTAAATTAAAAGAATTTTTGCAACGTGAACGGAATTTAAATCAGTACAATTTGCAACTGACAAAAGTTGCATATTCTATCCTCTGGATTTCGTTTAACAGGTAATGTTGAATTTTTTAACAACTTATCTATGATTATGATATGATAGCACAATTTCATCATTTTTACTATTGATTTCTGCGTTAAAAGTGCTTAATTCCTTATTATATTATCAACACATCATCAGGTACAAATACTTTTTAACTAAATGCGTGTAGAATTTAATCAAAGTGATTATTGCAATATATTCCAATCTCTTTGAATTTAACGAAATCGAAATCATACTAACGCTTTACGAACCTAGTACCAGCACGATATTTCGACCAATGACTGCACGGAATCGGATCATACTTAAGAACTACAATCGCTTGGCAGTGTATGCTTCCCCTTTCGTCGCCGACAGTTTTCACGACCACAACAAACGGCTTGATACTTCTTCTACTATATTTCAATCTCTTTGGCAAATACAAACAAGCATAAAAAATAACATTTAACGATATGCAGTAAATATTTAATTCGAAAAAACACTAAAAAAGGAATACATATGAACTGCAATAATGATTAAAATATACCATAAAAGTAAATATAAAATGATTAAATAAACTAAATTTTCAAATACAAACTCAAATAATGATAATTAATTCTCGCACAATATCAATATTATAATCAGTGATGCACAGACTTATAGGGAACAGGGGCCACTGGGGAAAATTATTTATAAGCCAAGGACGGGCCACTACAAAGAATACTTATTAACACAAATATTTTTATTTTTAAATAGTATGAATTACTACAAATGATAAAAATAAAAGAACATTCAAAAATTTTTGTTGTAATTATGTAATCGTAATGTAATCTAATCATTACAATGTAATATTTCATGTTGCCTAACAATTTTGTTTACATTACTTGTCGCCACACCTACAATTGCTTCCAGATTTTCATTTGCCAGACGGTTTCGATTTTTTGTTTTGTTAAGTTTCATCACTGAAAACGTTTGCTCACAAATATACGTCGATCCAAATAAGCTTGCGCATTTCAATGCATTTATTCGCAACTCTTTATAAGCGGTTTTGTCAACGCAACGGTAAAAGTTGAGTAAATTACCTTCATTAAACTTGTTTCGTAAATTATAATCATTTTACATGTCTATCAATTCCAGCTGTATTGATTCCGGTACATTTTCGAGTGAAATGTTGAAAGGATTGCTGAAAATGTCTAATAGAAATCTAGAAAACGATCATGAAAAGCTTGTATTAAAATATCAATTTTTTCAACATAAGCGAAATTGACATCAGTTTTATTGAATTTCTCCATAATTTTTTTGTAGTTCGGAAAATGGCTGTAATTGGCTGAATTTATTTGTGTCCTGAAAAGACTCAATTTGCATTGAAAGGACGAAACATGAGAGTATAACTGCGAAATCAATTGATCTTTGCCTTGGAGTCGCGTATTTAAGACATTCAAGTGATTTGTGATGTCTACAAGAAACGCTAAATCACACAGCCAGTCAGGGTTGTCGAGTTCGGAGACGTCCTTTTTCTTTTCCGCCAGAAATATTTTGATTTCTTCAATCAAGTTAAAAAACCGCTCGAGTGACAACCCACGACTTAGCCACCTTACTACAGTGTAAAACAGGAGATCACCATATTCGCTTTCAATATCCTCGAGAAATTGTGTGAATTGTCGGTGATTGAGACCTCGTGATTTTATAAAGTTTACAGTAGGTACTACAACTTCCATCACATTTTCAAATCCCAATAATTTTGAACAGAGGGCCTCTTAATGTATAATGCAATGAAACTGCATTAATTCCTTGGTATCTATGTTTTTAGTTTGTAAATACTCTTTTAACATAGTTATTATCCCAGATTTACTTCCAACCATTGAAGGTGCTCCAGTCGTAATTCCTGATAATTTCGTTAAATCCAAATCCATTATAGAACATTTTTGCAGAAGAGCTTTAAGCATGTCGCTCCCCTTGGTTTGACTTGTCAAAGCACTCATACCAATCAGTTCTTCACTCACTTCAAAATTTTGCGTTACACCTCGTAAAAATATTAAGAGTTGAGCAGTGGAACTTATATCTGTAGATTCGTCCAGTGTTATAGAAAAATACTCAAAACTTTTCGATTTCGTAGCTAATTGCTCTTCTATATTAGCTGATAATGTAGTAAGTCTTCTTTGAACAGTCATCCGATTTAGTTGAATTTTCTCAAACCTCTTTGCATCTTTCGGACACATTTTTTTTTGCGGCGATATCTAAACACTGCTTAACAAACTCACCATCTTTAAAAGGCCGACAAGTTTTCGCTATTATTCGAGATATTCAAAGCTAACTTCAGTAGCTGTTTCAGCATCTTGAATTGGTTTTGTAAACATAGCTTGTTGGCCTTTTAGTTCCCTTTGTAAAGTGGAAATTTTTTGCGTTCGATTTTCGCCGATTAATTTGGTAAAAGTATGATGCTGGCTTTCATAATGCCTTTCAGTGGCGGCTCTTGATGACGTACGATGTGCGCTGCTGCACGGATGAGACTGCTTCGTTTAAGCTTTCATATATACAGAGAAGCAAGTAACCGTACCGAAATCTTCCGAAATAGTTCGAAGTAGTCTCATCCTTGCAGCAGCGCACATCGTACGTCATCAAGAGCCGCCACTGAATTGCCTTTTCACATTATATTCCTTCGGAATAGAAACACTACTCTTGCATATTAAACAGACACTTTTGTTATGCGATGAAATAAAAAAGTATTTTTCGGTCCAAATATCTTGAAACTGTCGATTTTCATCTTCAACCTCACGACTACGTTTTTTACTGGGGCCTGGTTTATCCATATCAAAATTTATATATTGTTACGTAGGTAGATGCCACGTTCTAACGACGAAAAATTTATTCTTCACAGATTACAATTCAAACAATATAACGTTCGCTTGTCCGTAGTTAAAACTTAACTGCCCCGATAGCGGACGATGCGTTGTATTTATACGAGTTACCTAACATCGAGAACCTACCACATTGTTCGGGGATAATACCGATGTGTTTCGCGAATCTTCGAGTAATCTAGTTGGTTCGACAGATTTCTAATCTCGTAACAATATTTGGAACGATGAGGAGCATACCTGTCCTATGTAGTAAACCTGAATAAGAATCTTACTAACAATTACAAAAGTTAGAATAAACTAAAAAGTTAAGAAATATTGATCTGAATGAATTTTTACCTACTTTTGTAGTTTTTCGAACAATTTTTAAAATTCGTTGGCGGGCCGCATAAATATCGACAGTGGGCCGCGGTATGTGCATCGCTGATTATAATACTTACTGTCGTGAGCAAAAAAAATGGGACACTGTTTCTGCGTGGGTTTAAATTGTGACTGCTTAAGTGGCTATCTTTACTCAGAATAGTAAGTCAGGAATTGTCAAAAATGTGTGTCTTATTGACATTTATTAAACATTTTTTAAATAAATGTAAATAAAAATTACTAAAAACGATAGAGAAAGATTATTTATTAAATTAAAATAATTATTACATTAAAATAATTAGTATTTCGTCATTCCACCGTTATTAATAACTGCATCTAATCTTGTAGACATTGAAGCGACAATATTTTGTACAAAATTTGTACAAAAGAAATTTGATGCCAAGCATTATAAACAATCTCCCTAAGTTTTTCCTGGGTAGAAGCTCTATCTCATTAATCCCCATACATTTTCAAAGGGATTTAGATAAGGACTGTAGGGCTGAATATCTAAAGTTTAAATTTCATTCTTTTGTAACCATTGTGTTACAAGATGAGACAGGAAATTGTGTTGTTCTTATAGCTTCGTTTAATGTTTTGAAAGGGTTGTGCCTAATCTCAGTAACTAATGTTTCGTCTTCCTGCGTATTCGAAATTTTGTTAGGTGCGGAAAGTATTTTCCGATTTAAATTATCCTCTTCCCTTCATTTTTTTTTATATAAACTTGCGGCTGAAATTTTACCAATATTAAATTGAACCGATACACTTCTTAATGATTTCCCATTTTTCAAACTAGTAACAAGTCTAGCTTTATCAGTTTTCGAAAGATGCGGCATTTTCAATTTTGAATTATCAACTATGATATATAATTTGACGTAGAGTTTGAAAGTTAATCAAATGTTAAAATTACAACGCTAAAAAATAAAGGAAATTGACATAACGATTTTGACACTGTCCCGTTTTTTTTGCTCACGACAGTATATTTGATATAAATAACGGGTGTTCAGAAACATTCGAAGTCAAAGCAGTCCTTGAAAATATGAAGTCATGTCTGATATAGATTGATACATTTACTTAATACAATTTTATAGGTTATCATACACGCCAATGTCAGTTTATGTCGAAATATATTACTTTAATATGCCATATTAATTAATATAAACTAGTCAAGTAATGATTTTAGAAGGTAACAGTAATTAATTTGCAAATTTCAAATTAAGTATTTTGATATTTTAGAGAATTCTTGCTGAACAATAGCACCTCTTCATGCGATAACTGGAAAAAATTACATAATCCAATTAATATGCTGTTCATTCTTGTGTAATAAAGCTCATCTAATCTGTAGTAACATGTAAAAAGACAATGCAGAATTAAGAGGTAATAACTTTACAAGTAAAGGTTTTATTCATCTTATAGTGACAATAGTATCTAGTTATCGTACTAGTTTAATATATTAACATTCAACAAATTATTGTAAGAAGTGACTTAAAATAAATTTGAAACAAATAAATTGTTTGTAGAGTCCTTAGATTACAACCTTATAATAAATATCATAAATTGTAGTTGTATAAATTACCAACAATAATGACCATAATTATAAAAGATGTTGAAAATGTCCACCACCGTCTTCCAAGCATTTTACGCACCTCCTCCGAATGCTACTAAATACATTGTGCAGTATGGGACTATTTCTAAAGTCACTAATTTTATTTATAATTCTGTCTTGGAGATCTATATAATCTTGCACTGGTACTTGATAAATTGAATTTTTTAAAAAAGCCATAAATAGTAATCACACGGTGTAGGATCACAAGATCTTGGAGGAAATTCATGATCGCTGTTCAAACTATAAACGATTTCCAAACACTTCTTGTAACATATTCATTGTTTCCCCCGTTGTGTGAGCTCTAGCACCATCTTGTTGAAAGTATCCCAAAGCTAGTTCATCATCGCGAAGTTGATTAAAGAAAGGCAATAGTATTTCCTGTCGATATCTTTCTGCAGTCAAGGTACCTACCATTAAAAAAAATAGGACCAATAATCCTTCTTCTACTTATAGCGCACCAAACACCAACTTTCTGAGGATGTAAAGGAGCTTCAACATAAAAATTATTGGGCTTTGTATCACTCCACATTCTCATGTTTTGCGAGTTAACATATCCACTAACATGAAACCATGCTTCGTCTGAAAAGAAAGTTTTGTCTAGGACATAATCATTAAAATTATTTGTAAACCATTCGCAAAATACTACTCGTCGCGGATAATCAATATCGAGGATTTCTTGCAAACAAGTTATACGATATGGGAATAACTGTAAATCTTCTTTTAAAACTTTATGGCAAGAACCAACTGACAACCCAATTTGTTGAGCAAGAGTTCTTACTGAAGTTTTAGGGGCATCAGTTATTATTTCTTTAACATTCCCAATCACTTCTTCTGTCCGGACTTTTGGTCGCCCACCACCCTCTTGGCGTCCCACACTACCAGTTTGTCGAAAAACTGGAACAATTCTGATTAGTGTACACTGAAAAGTATTATAATCAAAAGCAAGGTTGGGAAATTCATCTTGAAATTCTTCCAAACAAGCTTGAATTGAATACTTCCACTGGCTATCGATCTTTTGACCATTTCGAAAATATGCTTCAACCATGAGTGCTTTGTGTACGTTAGTAAATACCATTTTCAAAATTAAAAAATATAAATTAGTATCTTCGATATTAGATTCTGACAATTTTTGACAGACAACAGTTGACATTTAATAATTATTACAAATCAAATGTAGCAAGCGCCAATTAAGTTGGCGCGAGGAGGGGGTGCGCAGAAGCCGGTTTTAAAAACGTCCACCCCCACTACTCAAGTAATTGTCAGAATACATTTGTCATTGACGTTTCACGGAACATAATGTCTTTGCTAGAGGATCATAAAGTGATATACTCTCAGAGGTTAGAATTATCTGACATTTGATGTAAAACCAAATACAAATCTCCCCACTACTTTTAATCCTGCGCGAACTTACCCCTCCTCGCGCCAACTTAATTGGCGTTTGTTATTAAGTAATGATACGATTTTTTGTTCAGAGCCCACTTGACTTCGAAAGTTTCTGAACACCCGTTACAAGCATTGACAGGACGTCATACAAGATGCCTGTCAACAGGTTGAGATTTGCGGTTGAGAGAAATACCTACAAAAATATTGTGGATTTCGCACATATACGCATGTGTGCGCGGGAAGAAAGAGTGTCGCTTATGTATGTTCTGCGTCAGAACTGTATAGAATTATTAATTAATCGTTATAATAAATGCATTGAAATATAAAAATTATAGAATTTTAATGACATTATTTTATCTATGTCAGATCTAGAACATATAGCGCTTACCTCGTAAATTAAATAAAGAAATTCCTCATATAAAATAACTATGTCGCAAAGGTTGAATTTACAAATGCGTCAAAAAATTCATTCGTAACAATTTCAATCAACTTATTAATAAAGCCAAAAAACATTGCCCCTAGCGCACAAATTTGAAACGATATAAGTGATGTAAAACCAAAACATTACATCACTAATTCATAACAAGAATGAATTAAATTTAAATGAATATAAAACACCGTTATATACAAAAATACAATTTTTTAGATATTGAATCAACGATTGAACGAAATAGAAAAATACAAATTGTCTAAATGTCACTTTTTCAACGACGGTGTCAATACAAATCGGTAACCCACATACCAATTAATGACATTGAGGACCCAACATTTAAATGTTTTTTATTTGAGTATTGATTTTTTAACGACTTGCATGTTTTGTATTACATTTATTCTCCGAAATAATCAATACTTTTATTATTCCTAGTAGTTCACCTATTCAGGTAAGTGCGTGCTACAGAATTCGCGTTTTCACAACAAATACGCACGGAGGTATTTAAAATTAAGATGGAATATTGAATTCAAAACAAAACTCAAAATGAAATCTCAATTCGGAGCCACAAGTAAGGTTGGTTTACCTTTTTATGAACCTCCACCAAGAAAAACCAGCGCTGAAATAATTAATGAAGCAAAACAAGCTATAAAAGGTAAAACATTTTTCAAATTTTTAAAGAGCACGAATTTTCAATTACAAATTTATAGCAGTCGATACGAATACAGTAGATAATAGTTATGCAACAAGTAGTATTAGGCCATTGCAAACGCAACGACCATTTACTCCAAGAGACAAAGAACGATTACTCTTTGGTAAAAAATCAAAACCAAATAGACCACCAAGTTCTTTTAGGTACGTAATTCTTACAAGTTAACAAGAAAAACTGTAACAGACAGAAATGGCTCTATTTCTTTTAGTTTACGGTACTTGCAGACCGAAAATGAATTATCGATTCCAATATCTACACCTGAAGATAGTGATGAAGTTACACCAAAACGAATCAATGCTAACATTCATGCAAATAAATCGGCGGAAAAATCTAAGGAATCTGTTAAAAATACTAGACGTAGATCAGGTTCTATTTCCGAAATTAGTGAGAATAAGATATTCAATGTTGGGGTAAAAGAAATAATTGTCCAAAAAATTAAATTACCTACTTTGGATTCTTTGAAACCATTACCGAAGAAAAAACTACTTAAAAATACTTTCTCACTAGATAACTGTAAGTATAATAATGTGATAGTTTTCGTTTTAATCATAAATAATTCATTCGTTAATGTAAATCGGTATTTAAATTGATTGCGGAAACATATTTGCAAAATAATTGAATCGCTTATTATTAAAAGGAATTAAGTCATTTTAACAGGTTTTGAGAAAAAGAGAAAAAACATCCCAAGTTCAAAAAATTTTTTTTTTTCGTTGAATTCAGCTACTGTTTCATTATTTAATTGGATAAAAGTATTGTTTTAAGTTTTGTTAGTATATATGTTTTTTGTTTTCTAGCTAAAATAGTTATTTACGATACAAGTGTTAAAAGTGCGATTTTATTTCACGAGTAAAAGTTTGCGACACGAGCGTTAGCGAGTGTCGCAATTTACGAGTGAAATAAAATAGCATTTTTAACATGTGTATCGTACAATATTTTTTCTACAAACACATTTTTTATTATAAAACATAAAGAAACTCCACTGACCAAATTTGACAGCTCATGAATACGTTTTGACACAACTGGACGCAGCCGTTAAATTACGTCAAATTAAGTCACAATTCATACAAAAGATGAGTTCGTATTTTAATAAAGAAAATGAAGTAATAGCGAGAATAATAATTCTGAAAGTACTGCAACACAGGAAATAAATATCTCGAATTACACAAACTGTATACATTTAATATTAATTATCCAAGAAATATGTAATTTTTAATCATTTTAATATATGTTGTCATTTTTGACAAACTGTCATGTCAATTTACTTTTAACACTACTGTTAAAAGTACTACTTTTAACACGCTACGCTATAAAATCGCATTTTTAATTGAAGTTAGCCGTATCAAAATGTCAACTTTTAACTGTGTTTGTAGAAAAATTATGTTTTAGTAAGCTGACTAATAATAAAAAACAAAATAGTCGATATTTTGCGTAATATCTTTATTAAATGTGTTTGAAACATGCGTAAATATTGTTGTTTGACTTGGAAAATATAACAAATTTCAAAATTATGTGTTTAAGGGTCTTCATTTATTCCGCTTTTATCCTTTCTAGACTTCCTATCCCAGGTGTCGATCAAATTCTGGTAAAATGGAATATTATCTTCATCCACCCACTTAATCAGCTGCTTAAGGTGTTCAATTTTGGTGTCCAGTATTGGAATTTTATCTTCGGTGTAGGCTTTTCGTGAAGGCATGGATATGTTGTACCTTTTATTTGGTAGTGCTAAATCGAAATGATGAACAGTAAGCCTATTAATGAAATCGCGAGCTTCAACAATTCCAGGCATGTCCTTGTTGTGTAAAATATGGTGATATTTGGAAATTGTAAAGCTTACTTTCTGATTCCTAGGTAGATTTAAGGAATCATTTGATATACCTGTCATTTTATAGTAAGTCGGCCACCATTTTTTCCAATCTAAAATGTCATTCGTTAGCACCTCTTTTACAACAAATTTGCTGCTTTGACTGGAATGAATGATTTTTTCAGTATATTCGTGTACTGAATATATTCTGTCAAATTTTCTTAAATGTCTTTTTATGACAGCGAAATCCCTGTCGCAGGGAAGAAAAGAGTGTCCCCGAATTGGAAAAAATTGTTGTACTTTTTCAAATCTTCCTGTCTGAATGAGTGCCATAGAGAACCGTACCATAGTATAGTTTTTGTTCTGGCCGGGGCAATTGTCTGAAAAAAGCCTAAATTCTTTTGAACCTGGATCTGCGTAGTTGTCAAGGTAGTCCATCAAAAATGAACATACTTCGTCTGGTGTCTTCGCAGCTATACCTTCATGATAAACGTAATAGTAAACTTTTCCATTTTTCAAGTCGTGGATTCCAAAAACACTAACGCTTAGTTGAGTTAAATAGAAAGAGTCTTGAACAGGAACGAGTGGTAGTTGCAGATTCTGCATAAAATCAAATGCTACAGCAGTAATCCTATCCGTTTCTTTTACTTCAGCAATAGTATTTTTCAATGAAGTGTAAAATTTCATAGCTCTACGTTGATGTATTATTTTTTCGGCAACAGCCACCCGTTTAGCAGCTTCACCTAACGATGGACTTTTAATTTTAAGAGAGAGCTCTTCACATTGACAACATGTGTCAATTTGGGGACGACCGAAGTGCAAAGCAAAATTTTCATTAAAAAATTTAATGTAGTAACTATATTTAACATTGCTGCTAGGGTATTTTTCTTTGAACATGTTGTACATTATTTTGACATTCAGTCTGTCTGCTATCGAGATAGTGATAGTCTTTTCCAGAGTAATGTGTCTCTTTGTCAGGAAAATAGATATATGTAGACGAACTAACATGTTTTCTGCATCGGATATGGCATGAGTTTTTAAGCATTTTCCTCGTTTATCACGAGGAGTGGATTTATTTATCAACAATCCTTTTAGTCTTTTAACTCTTTTAACACTAATCCCATGCAGACTTAAAAATGCATTCTGACATACTTTTACTTTGTCATTGTCAGATTGTGGAGCAAAATGAATAAAAGACCTTTCTCTTTCTTTCCCGTGTTTTAAACGTTTTCGTCGCTTAGCAACGTCAGTGACTACAATAAGTGATTGTAAGTATATATCCTGTTCATCTTTAGTTATGAAATGAAATTAGTATAAAACTTTTCGAATATGTACTTTCGTTGAGCGTCACTGAATTTTTCAAAGCACTTCATTGCGCATCTATACAGAAATAAAAAAAAACAAATAAAAACATTTTCTCATAGGTTTCCCAAATATAATTTCCTTACCTGCAAGGGGCGCCCTGTTTTCTTGGTAAAACTGTACGGCCCCTATGATTAACATATTGGGCACCTTTAACCCTACATTTTTTAATAACGTTTTTCTTATAATTTTCATCATTTCGTATACCTTTGCGCCGTTTTTTTAGTATTTCATCAACACTCGCTCTATCGTCCTCACTCTCAATAAAATGTTCACTTTGTTTATTAGACATTCTTGTTTAACCAGCGTTATTAAGCGCAATAATATTAACAATCATGCTACAGAGCACATAACGCTTTATTGTCCGTACTATTTTGAGAAATGTGTTATAGGTTAAGTTATTACTCAACTATCAAAACCGGCGGTAATTTCAAAGGGGTCAAGTCAAGCGACTTAAGCCCTTTCAAAAATAAACCTAAATATACACATTTACATTTACATAATATGGCATAGTGGCACTTAGTTCCTTTTATCATCAAACGATTCAGTTATATCGCTTTAGTAAAGAGCAATGTATATCTCGAAAAAGCCGAAAAGTGACTTAATCCCTTTTAATAATAAGCGATTCAATTATGACATCGTCGTTAAGCTTTGAAACGTGGCTTCAGTACAAAAGCATTAGGTATCATATCGACAAGTTATATTGTCGATATGTACTTAAATTTATAAGAATATGATTCTTATTTAAATTTATATTCATAAACTTTTACTCACTGGACAGTCCTAAAATGTTATAACCTCTTTTTTTTTTGTTAAACGAGCAATATATCCCTTTACGTTGTCTTATAGAGGCATATAATAAGTGAGCACAGAGATACCTACGAGGGCGTGTTGATTAATTCGCACGATCGTACAAAAACAAAGAAATAAATTTAAATAAACACACTTTATTTTTCTACATATTTTCCTCCATTTGGTCCATCTGTTTTCAAAGTTCTTTATTCTGTCTCTGTATAGTCTATCAACAATATTCCTTTTGAATGCCAATGTATCGATGCCATCATCTTTCCCGCTGATAAAACTGTCTTGGCCTTCTTTGGGGTTGATTCATCCATTTCACTATCGCCGGGGACACGATTTGCTTGAGGCAGACCACTATGTCAACGTTTGGTCCACATCTTTGAATGTTGTTTAGATTCGGGTGTATAATAATAAAATCATGTTTCGTCGCAAGTAACAAATCGGCGCATAAAATCTGTTGTGTTGCGTTTAAAAATTTCTAAATTATATTACATATAATTATATATATTATTGACACCGAACACGTCTCTGTTCTGTCGTCAGTAAACGGCACTCATTTTGGCAAAAGCTTTCTTATATCAAGTTCTTCATACAAAATATAAAACACCCGTTGCTTTGAAATGCCCACTGCCTATGCGACTTATAACTAGAGCTGAGGATGTTTGCGGTATAACCATGGTTATACCGCAAACATCCTCAGCTCTACTTATAACGCTTTCTGTCGTCGGTCACTTGGCAACAAATCTTGGACTTTATCCACCATTTCTGGACTTGTAGCCGATTTTGACCGTCCACTGATCATCGTCTTCTAAGCTGCTCCTGCCACGCTTAAATTCATGTCCCAATTTTCTGACGGTTGTATACGCAAGACAACCTTCACCAAATGTATCTCACATATCATCATGGATTTCAGTAAAGGATACTTAATCACTGCACGATGTTCAAAATTATTCATTTACACTTAATTAGTAGCAGGGCGAAATTAAAAAAATTGCCTACGAAACACGCTTTGTCACTAATTTCTCAAACACTAACAGTAAACTGACCAGGCATCGGTTGTCAAAATGTAATGTGTATTTTTTTATTTCACACCTTACTCTAGGCGATCGCGCGAATAATAATAATAATATTCATTTAATTGTACCCAACAGTAAAAATCAAAACGGGTTACAACAATATAACTCTAAATGTGTATAATAAATTTTAAAATGAAAGTTACATATTGAGTTCATGATGAGAAATTAATTATATAATAACGGAAATTCATCCGTTTAAACTCATCGCCGTAAAATAATTGATGATGTTTGGAATATTTATAATTACGAAAACCATTTAATTTTAGTATGCGGTTAACGGAAGAGCAGCATATGCCTAAATCATTGGAAATATCGCTAAGTGTCAAATTTCAATTTAGTTCTATTGCAGCGCATACTAAAATGGACGTATCATTAGGAACTCTGCGATTTGGGAATAATGGTTTTAAATTTTGTACAGAACCAGTAATGTCTATTTTCTTTTTAAGTCTACAAATTGTAGCTTTGTTCGGGATGGGCCTGTCGGCATACCTTCCGGCAAATAAGTCACATACTCTTTGATAAGAATTATCAGCGTGATACCATTTCATCATTTCGGCTTTCTCTTCTAGTGTATAACGCGGCATGATCCCTATTCAAACGCTTAAGAGACTCCGTATAGGGTGACAGTGGTGACACTAATTTGTGACATTAATTGTCAAATGGTTGCGCGACAGACTGTTTTGTGATTGGCTAAAAGCGTTCAGGGGATTTTTATTCGGAGCGGGAGAAATATTCATACATTCGGATCGTTGCGTTTGCTCAGAATGAGGCGGTATTTCTTTTAATAAAAGATAAGTCTCAGTAGCGGTTTCTTCCAAGTTTTATATTAAATTTCACGTTGCTCTACTAAAACACTCATTTTTCTGTCAAAACAAAAAATAGATCTTATACAAATCAAGGCCACGGCCAGGCAACTATGCCTACTGACACGGGAGGGGCGGCCATTGAAACAAAATGGTTTACGCTACGCAGCTGTCGGTCGTACGACTTTGGCACATGCATAGTACATTTGTAGTAGCATGTGTATCGTTATTTTATAGCCACACCTCGTATATAACATCTTTACTGAAATAATAAAATAAATCAACAATTTAAACACACGAATTTTTGGAAAATTCCACAAAATAATATTTATAAATATTTGATCAATATTTGATGATATCATCCTTTGCTTTAATTACATTTTTTGGCATACTGTCCTCACGAGTCCTAATAGTTTCATTGATTTTTTGGGTTATTTTGACACAAATCCTCAATATTGGCTATTAATTCCCTTTGGTTTCCATCCATCTTGAATGCAAAAGTGATTTCAAAACTTCCTCACGTAATACCGATTAATTGGGCGCCACCTGGTGCCTGAAATGGGGAGCACTAAAATCAGAATACATCCGATTATCTCTGAATACATCTGCGAGTATAGCAAACGACAATTAAGTTGGCGCGAGGAGGGGGTGCGCAGAAGCCGATTTTAAAAACGTCCACCCCCACTACTCAAGTAATTGTCAGATACATTTGTCATTGACGTTTGACGGAACATAATGTCTTTGCTAGGGGATCATAAAGTGATACACGCTCAGAGGTTAGAATTATCTGACATTTGATGTAAAACCAAATACAAATCTCCCCACTACTTTTAATCCTGCGCGAACTTACCCCTCCTCGCGCCAACTTAATTGGCGTTTGCTATACGTAGTTTAATATTTAATCAGGTATTAAGTTTACTGCGTTTAAGAAATCTTTCGTTTATTTAACCCTGTGGCAAGGAGGATCTTGCATAGAAAAGGATCCTTGATTAAGAAACGCCAATTAAGTTGGTGCGAGGAGGGGTAAGTTCGCGCAGAATTAGAAGTAGTGGGGAGATTTGTATTTCGTTCACATCAAATGTCAGATAATTCTAACCTCTGATCGTGTATCACTTTATGATCCCCTAGCAAAGACATTATGTTCCGTCAAACGTCAATGACAAATGTATTCTGACAATTACTTGAGTAGTAGGGGTGGACGTTTTTAAAAACGGCTTCTGCGCACCCCCTCCTCGTTCCAACTTAATTGGCGCTTGCTATACACATGTAAAGAAAAGAAATTAATGCGATGGTTGCATTTGTTTTTCATTTAAAAGTTTCTCCATACGTGAATCTACGTTAGAAACACAGAAAAGCAAATTGTTTTCAAGTGATAAGAGACGATTCCTGTATTTAGTTTTTAGCGCAGCCATAGACGAAAAACCCTTTCGACAGAGATAAGACATGGCGAAAGGAATTCATATTTTCAATGCTTCTATGACTAAATTTCCATATTCATTTCGACGAGCAAGCTAAAACGTATTTAAGAAGTAAATTGCAGTTGTAACGTTTTGTCGGCAGACATTTCGATGAGCTGGTCGTGAAACTCAACTGTTAACTTAGCAGCGGCAATAACGTTTTCACTAAACGGATTCAGTACGCATCTTTTCTAAAAATCGTTTTTATCTTCCGGGAAATACCCTGTCAACTGAGTTTTTAGCTCACGCAAATGCATCTTCATGCAATCCAAACTGTAGTGAATAATAGTGTTTTGTTCATTCAAATATATTCTCAATATAATCCGAAGTGAGTGGGAACACATCCGAATTTTTGCTTTGTTTTTATAACGTGCTCGTAAATTCACACTCAAGTCGTGTAAATGCAAAAATACACCAGCTAAGTAAGCCAACAACAACATACACTCATTATTCTGTAAATACAATGAGAATGGCACTTGTTCATTCTGGAAAAAATATTAATTCATCTAGAAATTCCGATACCCGGGTTAACACTAGTGATAACCATCTAACTTATATATCGAAAAGAATTTTTTTATTTTTGAACATTTCATCGCATAGTTTCGCAAACAGCCTGTTCTGTAACGGTTGGCTTTTAATAAAATTAACCATTTTTACTGCTTCACAAAGAATTTGATTGAGATTTTCCGGCATGTTTTTGCGACAAGAGCATGTCTGTGAAGGTAGCAGTGCGTCCTTTCCGCCCTTGGTATAAGACGATCTTTTAATAGTTTCATTAATCTACTGTTCTTTCCTGTTATCGCCTTTGCACGATCACTACATACTGCAATGTATTTTGTCCAATCTATGTTAGTATAGTTTCTAGCAGCTTCATAAAAAACATCAAAAAGATATTGTCCTGTTGCATGACCCGGTTTTTTTGCAAAACAACATATTTTCTTTCGTTGATGTGTCTCTACCACATGAATACTTAACAAAACATAAGAACTGAGACATGTTTGCTACATGTTGATTCATCAAATTGAATACTAAAAAAAATCACTTGAAGTCACTTGCTGAATTATCTGTCCGCGAACATCGGCAGCCATGTCATCGATTCCGCAATATTGTCTCGCCAGAAAGCGGATTTTTTTTCATTTTTTTTTGCTTTTTCCACGCCTACTAAAACACTGATCATATCAATTGCAGTTGGCAATATGATGTTTTCGGCGATTGTATGGGGTTTGGACATCTTAGCTACTCTTAAAGCTACGAGATAAGATGCTTCAAGTACATTTTTATCAGTATAGCTTGACTTACAAATAGAAGTTTGTTGATTTCTCAAGGTAAGTAATATCCTTTCGAAAAATTGCAAGAGTTTGTTACTATGAGTCGGATGTTTAGTTTCCAAGTGTCGAATTAACTTCCGCGCGCTTGTGCAGAGCGCAGAGAACCCCGTTTTGAGAGCACGACAGTGAAAAACAGTACCATCACGAAAGGGTTAAAAACACTTATCTTCTTTTTGTGTCATATTCATTTTGCAAAAAATATATAATATAAATAATAATAAATTTAAAGGAATAAAATTTTAAATGATTATTTTTTTATAGACAAAATTGTAACCGCAAAACCTAAAAGAACAAATAACAAGCAAAGCTAACGATGCTAACTTCGCAAACTATCAATACTTATGCCAACGCCATCTTGTGAATATAACAGCAATTCAAAATTGTGTTTGATTAGCGTTCGCGGTGGAAGATATCCTTTCACATATTCAGAGGCCCGCATGCAATAAAAATGTCCTAAACATATCTCACATATATCCGGAATATATTCGAAAACCGCTCCGCGAACAAAGCTATTCAAAACTGATTCAAAAATTATTTATATAGTTCAATTTACTTTACCTTTCACCAATCGCCAATTATGTAATTAAAGATATTTTCTTACTAAAAAGTTTGTAACGTTCTTTAGTAAGTACCTAACCAAATCATTGTGCTGACCAAACGATTGTCGTTTTACAAACAAATATTAATAAAGTGAAGATTTTAACTATTAGTTTTATTTCTATTTTAGTAAATTATTCATCATCTGAAAGCTTATTTTTTATACTTGTACGATTAGTTATTCTTTTTTGTACGCCATTAAAATACTGACATTATTTATAGTTAAACTGTGCAAATAATAAAATGTGTTTCATCTTAACATTTGGATCACCAAAACCCGGTTTAGAACGTTACATAGACAATTCTTCAATCTATTAACATTTTTAGTACCAGAAGAAGCTGAAGTTCCCTCAAATATTAATGCCGAAGGTAGAAATGCATTCAGTTCGCCCCAAGAAAAGACTGAATACAACGAAAAATTCAGAAATGAATCTCCGTTTGGACGATCCTCAAAGAAACAAAGTTTATCGCAATGCTTATTACTCGAACCACAAAATTTAAACAAAATTTTCGAAAACAAACAGATAATAGAAAATTCTGAAACGCTTTTCATAAAAACAGGTTACTTTAATAACACAATATATACTACAAATAAATCAGACACAAAGATATATGCTCTAGATGACACAGCGGCAGTTAATGATAGAACAGTGGAGGAAGTGATCGAAATATTGATTGCGGAGAGTGTTAAAACCCACAACGATGCCTTCGTCATAGAACTATTGAGTGTATTATACGATCGTATGGAAAAAGAGAACATGTTAAATACAAAAATTAGTTCAAAAATGAAAATTCATATTCTGAAGTGCCTTTATAAATTTGTTGAATCGCAAAATGAAAAACTCCTACTAAGCATTGCTAGAATAATTTTGGCAGTAAGTAAACTGATGTATCTCTTGCCAAAAATATAAAAACAATCGTGAACTTCTTTTTTATAGTTGAAAGTTACCGGAAATAATTTAAGTGGTGTATGCAAGTTAATCTTCAAGGTGTCCAAAAACGACAAAAATGACTGTCTATTTTTCCAAAAAAATATATTAGGTATAAGTTTAAATGTTATTTACATTATTATACCGCAACTTTACCAATCTCATTTCTTTAATTTCAATTAGACACTCTTTCCAAATAATAAATCACTAGAATTGTCAAACTTTCCCCACATTCCAGGATCCTACTCAGTATAGTTAATATATATGGACGAACGTTTTCAAAATACATCAAATTTTATAAAGAACACGTGTTCGTATGAAATTACAACTCAGCATTTTTGTTAATATATACAGTTCGATAAGATTTAAGTATAAACAAATAAATTGTCACAAAAGAAAGATTGCGAATTTGAAGATAAGCAGGTTCATTGTAGTATGCATTATGTTAGGTCATGTATGTTAGATATTTATATATTAGTTAAGCACAGATCTCGACGCTTTCGTAATAAAACGCGATGTATATTGAAAACATTTGTAAATTTTAACTTGTACTGAGTAGGACTTCTGGAATGTGAGGAAAAATAACAACTCGATACAATCACTCATAATTTCAGAATTATTTATTGATGCAATTGGTCGATCAAGTCCTTTGGACGACGCAGAAGCTTGTGTTTATGGTTACGGTTCCATAAAATTTTTAACAATGAACAGCAACCTTTTGCAAAAAATTCTGTCATTAGGAATCTTACCGTTAATGTTACTTCACATTAAAATAATAAATAACACTGTAAGTAGTGTACCTATGACATTTTTATTTCTTCTTTCTAAATCTTTTGTTTTAGAAAATTGAGAAATCTATTATTCCTGAACAAACAAATCATGCACTTTTCCAATTAACAGGAGCGTTAAGAAATCTAGCAAGCGATGAGAGTATGTATGATATGTTCGTTAAAAGTCAAGCTATATCTCAACTCTGTCAAACAATGGACCTGTTTACTTCGGATTTGGATATTGTCAGTAACATTTCACGCACCCTCAGGTACTAAATTCAATAATAACTAGGCATTAAAACATAGTTTACTATTTAACAAAATACCATAATTTAAAAATTACTAGGTAACAAAAAATTACCAATTTACGACACTACAAAGGATTTATGTGAGCCATAATTTATAAATTTCGAACGCCATAACACCAGTTCGGTTTCCGAGCAAAGATGCCTTGCTATTCGAACTAAAAGCATCCTATTCAACAACTACTATTTTCTACTTAAGTCCTACTTATTCCTGGCTGTAAAATTTAATGACTAACAATCAAATCTCTGCTCGATCAAAACTGTAGGGCCCACAGTGATGTTCTTGGGGCACGCTCTTTCTAATCTACACTATTAACATCGGAAGATTGTGTTGAGATCTGTGTTCGCTATAAAGAAAGATCAACAAAGGCCTCCTCAAACCTTGCAAGATCTGCCAGGCTTACTCAATCACCGATGAAAATCAAAATGCACTCTGATCAATAAAGTATTAATGTTGAAAACGGTGTTACAGCTTGGAGATGCGCCAAATTAACAATTTTGAATATAAATCAGAGGTTCCATGCTAAACGTGATAATAAATGCTGGTACGTGAATAATGGGACGCTTCACAAAGATTTGAAGATTCCCTCCAGCAGAGAAAGTTCACTGAATGTTTCCTTTATACAGAGTGTCCTTGAAATATAAAGAGAACGTATGAAAAATGGAAAGATTAAATTATATTTTATATTTATTTTACCAAAATTCCCTCTCATAAGCGAGAAAAAAAATTACAAAATTATTTAAAAAAATTTTGTTACGCCACTGTACGACTGAATATATCATAAATATTATCGGAAATTATATTTTAAACCCGACCCACAATATAGATAGTTTTACCGATCGTTACGTACGTTCGATACAATATTTAGATTAAAGACAATAGATTGTAACTTAAATGCCCGAAAAGCAGACATCTTGCATGTTCCTCTAATATATCAGCTTTAAAAATTAACAAGTATAAATTTTTAACAGCTGACTCAGGTTATCGAACCCTTTCCATAACAAAATTTATCGGTTTTATAAATATAAACATTGCCACCTCGGAATACAATGAGGCATTCTGAATCCGATATTCATATTTTATATTTCTTACTTCTAACCAAAAAACAACATTTTCGTAATACACATGAAACTTTAGTACGATTTTTAAAATGGGTTTGTAAATGAAAACACATCTTAATTTTTAATATTTACTTAAATGTATAAAAAGCTGATTTCGTAGGTATTGACTATAACTTTTATAACATCGACAGCTGTTGCGTATGTAAACATACGGTATGTGTGTAACTTCAATAGAGAGAGGTACATATTTACATTCTGAATATTTTGCCGCACATATTAGGATTTTCAAGGGGTTTTTAATTTTGGAGTTCGCGTCGTAAGTGACTCAAAATATTTGGAATTCATATTCTATATTATTACATCTTTCCATTTTTCATACGTTGTCTTTTTATTTCAAGGACACCTGTGTGTGTGTATATATATACCATGTACCACACGGCACAACAATATTCATCCATGTTCTTCCGCAACCAACACATAACATTTTTCAAGTGTAGCATTTTGCCATAAGGCGGCTTAAAAAACCTTCCTCATTACAGTCATTACAGACGGCCGTGCTCATTCGAAATTATACGTTTGTGACAGATTACGTGCCAGCAGCCATTATCAAGAAAGCATGGCCGTCTCTAATGAGGAAACTTTTTGAAGGCACGTTATATTTTTCTTAGATTTTTTTGTTTCAATAGCTTCCAGCATTATGATGGAATTAGACTAGAGTCAAAACCCCGGACTTTTCTTAAAAATTTCTCGTCATTTTTTTACTGAAATACATTGATTCGAAAATTGCGAATCTCGCTGAATTTACTCTACAGTTTCCTACCGCATACATTTCAGTTATTTAACTTTTTAATACTCCAAAAGGCAAGAATTTGTGAACATTTTTTGAACGATTCATCGGTGAATGGTTTCACATTATCGCTTTTTCGCACACGAAACAATTCATTTTGTAAATTCAAAAGGAAAAAAAGGGACAAAAGCCTTATGGCTTTCGAGAGAACTGACGCAAACTAACGTATTTTGACGAACGTCTTAACATCAGTTGCAACTAGTCACTAGATATATAAAGTACCGCAGTTCTGTCAAGTGCTTCCGGCTATCTTCATGCTAACAGACCGAATCATTTGTGTAGCGGACGTCATAAGCTTTAATTTAATACCTAATATGTACTGCTTTTTATATAAGTAATGGTTTATTATCAAAAACAACCCTTTCCGCCGGTCTGACGGTCGTGTCCGGTCGCGCGAGAGGTGAGAGACTTCAATGGACTTATAGCGAAAAGTGCCAGCTACAACGTAATGATCTTTGAAACCTGCTAGTTCACAAGTAAAGGAATCTAAAATATTGAGCTTATAAACTACAGGGTGGGGCACAGGAACCGGATGTTTTTAGAATGCATAATATTCGACCATTAGAAAAGGAAAGGGCATTTGACAGGTGGGGATATCTTCCCTGACTCAAAGCATTTTACTGTCAGTTACTGTCATGGAGCCGTGGACGCTAGAACAGCGCATATTTGCATATGATTCTTTCGTTAGAAGTGGTGAATCAGTGACTACGGTTCAACGTGAATTTCGTCGGAGATTCAATATTAATCGAAATGACTCTGTCCCCACGCGTAACACAATCCTACGTTGTGTCTTCGAACACGAGGCTCAATACTCAAAATAAAACCGCTCGGATCCCAACGTACAGTGCGCACTCCAGAGAACGTTGAAAGGGTTAGACAAGCGATACTGCGAAGCTCACGCTGCTCTGCTCGGGCTCATTCGGCCGGACTGCGAATCAGTAATCGTACTGTAAGAAGGATTTTACATGGTGAATTACATTTGCATCCATACAAAATAGCGGTTGTGCAGGAATTGAATGAAAGGGATTACCAGCAACGAGTGAATTTTGCCCAACAAATGCTTACACTTTATGAGCAGAACGAAAACATGTTGGTGGTAATGAGTGATGAAGCCCATTTCCACCTTAATGGGGCTGTCAATAGACAAAATTGTCGGTATTGGGCTGCCGAAAATCCTCAAGAGCTGCATCAAAAACCGCTGCACAGTCCTAAGGTTACAGTTTGGTGCGCAGTGGGGAGGTTTGGCGTTATCGGTCCATATTTTTTTGAACATAACGATGTTACCGTTACTGTAACATCGGCGCGTTACATTAATATGGTGAACACCTATTTTATCCCTGAATTGCAAAGAAGAGGTTTGGATCCTCTACAATTATGGTTTCAGCAAGATGGAGCCACGGCACACATCGCCAGAGCGTGTATTGCTGTTCTTCGTACTTTGTGTCCTAATCATCTCATTTCGAGATTTGGTGATGTTTTATGGCCTCCTCGGTCTCCCGACTTGTCAACATTTGATTTCTTTCTATGGGGGTTCCTCAAGTCTCGTGTTTACGAGGGTACACCTCGTACGTTACAAGAACTGAAGGAAGCGATACGTCAACAAGTTAATCTAATTCCTAGAAACCTGCTGGAAAGAGTGGAAGTCAATTTACGTGAACGACTACAACATTGCGTAAACGAAAACGGACATCACATGCCTGAAGTAATTTTCCGCACATTATGAAATGCTAAATTCTTGCGTATGTAATCCTACCAATAAATTTCTTTTAAAGCAAAAACTGACGATTTTATTGTTATTTCAAAAACATCCGATTGCCGTGCCCCACCCTGTATTTGATTTGTTTATCTTCCGATTAAATGGGCCCGACACACCAAGCGTTTCGTATACGGTCACTGCAAAGACTTATTCGCGTATACTGTGTGTAAACGGGATAAGAAAACGACATTGCTGCGCAAGACGTGTCCCCGCCGCTTTACTTCTCCGATATGTTTATTAAATGTATAGTTTATTATGTATTTGATTGGATAAGCATAAGTCAGCATAAGGATAGGTCAGATGTAGGTGTGGTATGATTGGATAAGCAATGATACGTCAGGAGTAGGTGTGCTATGCATATACGTATTGCGTATGTTTCTGTCATATCTATCGTCAACAACTAGGCACAAACACGCCTGGCGCCTGGTGCTATAACCGTCCCTTCTCTCTTATCTAGTGTATTGGTGGGGTATCATTTACCTCCACGCCGTTCTCTCACCCCAGTTCCATACGGTATATTTTATACTGCTTTTTTTATGGTAATGGTTTGCGTCGCGGGCTCTTATATTACACAGTGTTCCCAAATTTATATCGAAATCATAGGCTACTCTAAATGAAAATTTAATTGAAGGCATGGTATATATACGACTAGAATCTACAATATATTAGAATGGCAACCTGGCTAGCGCTAGGCACCAATTCCTACTGTTAATATTGTAATTTATGTATATACACCACTTTCCTTTACAGTACTTTGTCGACAAATGATAACTGTTGCGACAGTATTGCTGATTATGCGGATATATATGACATTCTCGTACGTCTTTTTGAAAAGTATCCCGGTAACGAGGAAATTATTGTTAGATTAACGTACACAGCTGGCAACATCGTAGCAAGAAATGATGACGCGAGAATAAAAGTAAGTTCTAAATATACAAAGTCCGCATTATTTTTAATTTTATCTAACAAACACAAATGACTTATACTAAAAAAAAAATTATTTCTCCTACTGACGGTAACTTCCAAACTTCCAACTTACTTGATTCGCTCATGTCAGTAAAAAAAATTTCAACACTTAGATCTACCTTAATGTGTACATTTGAGAAACTATATTTTCATCGACACTAACACCTTTTCCAAATCCACTTTCTTTGACTATCGGAATATAACTACATCTATTTTATGTAATCGACTTTAAATACATTAATAACACCTCCACCTCGATACAATCTTCGTCATGTCGTCTCAACCTTGACCTTGACGTAGGCAATCTTTACTTCGCCTTAACAATATATTAACCTCAATTAATCTTAATCTTGTCCTCGACAAAACATCCTCTATCTCATCCCCAAAACCATCTCATTTTAGACCTTGGCCGGATACTAACATTGGTTTATTCTTGACTTTGGGTTGACTTTGACCTTAACCTTGAATTGATCACAATCTATCCTGCCTTGGCCAATTATAGAACCTTCTTATTGACCTTAACCTCATATGCAGAATCAAAGTCAATGAGGATCAAGAATCGTCTGAAACTGTGATTCAATAATTCCAAGTTTATACAGGTGTGACGGAAATTAACAATCATCAAATGCTATAGTATGTAAAACTCAAAAAATTTTGCATTCTACATTATACCAGTATTAAGTGAATATACGCAATATAATGTCGTCTATTTGATTATCCTGAGAATGTCTGCTATTTGGAATAGGTTGGTACATAATTCCATGTAATCATCACCTTGATATAGCGAAATCAATTTCAATATAAAGTATTCCAGCATATCCCTTGTCCCAATTGAGCAGAAACCCTTTTAATATAAATATTGATACTTCAGATTACGCATTAATATTAACTTCAATTTGAATACAATATTACTATAGTAGAATATTCACTTACATCATTTTAGTATTATCACAAAGAAAACAGTATACCCTGTTTGATAAAGCTATGGAAAATATATCTTGAAAGAACACTGAAGTGTTGTTCATTAAAAATGGATAATGAAAGTTCCAAAAATAATAATACTAACATAGAGGATGTTATGATAAAGGTATGTATGGTCTAATTTAATAAATATAATATGAATTCTAACCAATTGAAATTATTTTAGATAATACGAATAATAGCAAATATTGCGATTAATCCAGAAATGGGCAAGAAAATGAACGACAAATATGGTACCCAATTAATAGATGAATTTCTAAAAGTAGTAATAAGCAATCCTTTCAAAAAGAATGAAGACTTAGTTTTGTCCGTTTTAAGTACATTGAATAACTTGTCATTTTATTATTCCGCAGATTTGGATCCAGATGTATTTCATATTAAACAAATTGATATTATTGAAGGTATGTTTAAAATCATTCAAAAATGGATGGTGAAGGGCATTTTTAAGTTCGCGGAATGGGGGAAAAGGAGATAAAATCATTTTCTTCCCACGCAGCTCTTTTTTCATTTTTAGGAACGAAGACCACTTTATGCAGAACAGACAGCGCAACACGACTCTTGTGGTAGGACCCCTTTCGTCAATTTCCTTTTTTATTCAATGACTTCTTTTAACCACTCCAGGATTGAAGCGTACTATTCTGGAGTTATAAAAACTTCTTTATTTTTGCAATCTATTAACAGGATTCCCAAAAAAATGTCGCCATGAGTTTTTCGGCCGACTGTGACGCTTTAATCTTCTTGGGTGGTGGTGTGCCTCTTTTATGTCACTGCATGGAATCTTGCTTGCACTCATGTTCATAACGATGAACCCAAATTTCATCCCCAGTAACAATTTGATTCAATACACCATACCCATCTCCATTACAGAGGTTGTTGTTTTTGCGGCGGCGTGAACATTCTCGCCACCCATCTTGCGCTAACCTTAGTCATGCCAAGATTATCATGAAGAATTTTAAAAATGGTTGTATCGAATACTCCAATAATTCCTGCGAGTTGCGTCTTCTTTAGCGTAGCATCCTCCATTATTAATTTTTCGACTTTTCGAACAAGTTGTGGAGTGGTCATGGGTCATGGCCATGGGTCGTCTTCAAGTAATTCACCACCTTGCTTAAAGAGATTGTGCCACTTATAAGCCTTAGTTTTTCCCGGGCAAGAATCGTCTCTTTCGACATGGTTTAAACAGACTTTCCTTGCTTTGCAATTCTTATTTCTCTTAATGCTTATTGTAAGATTCTTCATTTGTTCATAACGTCATCAATTTTGTTAATATTGCAGTAAATTCAAAAAAATTGTGTGACGTCATATATCACACTATTTTTTTTACGTACTGCAATATTTTTTGTTTTAGTTTTTGATAGTACTCTTAACACCCTTAGTAACAAATCCTACATGATATCTTCATCTGCAATAGTTTTTGAAACAATCACATTTTGTCTAAATAAAGAATACTGTAAGTAAACATCCCAAATAATAGGTTTACAAACAATTTTCAATTCGTTACTAACGTAGCAAATGCTCAAAGTGTTCTCCGTTCACTTGTTCGCAAACTCCTAATCTAAAATAAAACTCTTCTTTAACGTTATGTAGGGTTTTAGGTGTAATATTTCTAATTTCCATTCGAATACGCTCTTTGAAATCATGTAAATTCTTAGGTTTTGTTTTAAAAACTTTACTATTCAAATAACTCCAAAGCAAGAAATCGGACGAAGTTAATCAGGCGATCTAGTTGACTATTATGAATCCACTCCTTCCAATCCATCTATTTGGAAAAATTTGATTTAAATACTGTCGAACACAAAGGGAATAGTGAGCTGGTGCTCCATCCTGCTGAATCCATTATATGTTCCAAGAACTTCCAAGGAATATCTGGATCTTGAGATCTGGATATAAAACTATATACTAGGACTGGAACAAGTTCGCCCCTCAGAAGATTTAGATATTTTGCACCGATAAGATTGCCATCGATAAAAATAGGACATAGTATACGATTATTGAGTATGCCTGCCCAAACGTTTACTTTTTCTGATTTTCGGTCATCCAATGAGGATTCATGGCAATCCAATATCTACGATTCTGATGGTTCACTTCTCCATTTAGAGTAAATGTAGATTCGCCAGAAAACATTATGTTATCCAAAGGAACTTCATTTCTATCCAACGAATTCATCATTTGCTCACAAAATTGAAGACAGCGGTCCGGATCATCTCTTAAATCTTGAAAGTATTAAAGTTTATAAGGATGAAGCTTCTCTTTTTTAAAACAGTTTAATACCGTTGTATGTCTGATGCTATTTTCCAAAGCTATAAACAATCGCCAATTAAGTTGGCGCGAGGAGGGGGTGCACAGAAGCCGTTTTTAAAAACGTCCATCCCCACTACTCAAGTAATTGTCAGAATATATTTGTCATTGACGTTTGACGGAACATAATGTCTTTGCTAAAGGATCATAAGTGATACACGCTCAGAGGTTAGAATTGTCTGACATTTGATGTAAAACCAAACTCCCCACTACTTCTAATCCTGCGCGAACTTACCCCTCCTCGCGCCAACTTAATTGGCGTTTGCTATACTTGGCGTAACGTAGATGTTGTACTTTCTGCAATACTGGGAAGAACTTTTACTTTGGTGTCGTCAGGAACAAAAGTAGGCTGTCTCTGCAAAGGTTTCACATGACCAAGTTCTCGAAACTATGCCCCAATTTTGGATACAGTTCCTTGTGAAATGGGGGGTTGCTCGGGATGCCTCTCTTGGAACAGTTGCACTATCTCGAAATACTTCCTATATCTGTCTCAGTATCCGATCATCATCAAAATTTCAATTCTAAGAGATTTTGTTAAAAATTTTATTTTTGTTACAAACTTTAAATCAAAGATATCGATTTTAATCAAATGATGGATTGTCACTGATGACAGCAAGTAATTTAACTAATACCGGCTTAAATATATCGCAATAAAAATGTTAAAAAGAAAAAGGTCAACACGAAAAAACTGTATGATAAAATTGATAACACTTGACAATAGTAGAATACAAGAAAAATAGTAATTTTGCTATGATCAAAAAGCAATCACTAAACTTTGACGTTTTTATAATTGTTGTTGATGTTGTTGCGGTTGGAACGTAAAAATGTGAAAATCTCAAGAACTGTTGAAAATAGAGTTAGCAGCGCAGTCTCGCGCTGTAACGGTGTGCACGTGTGAAAGGCGCATAGACGAAAATTATTCGATATTACTAGAGACACTGGTCATTAATCGATAGGTTAAGATAATACTAACGTGTAATTTAGAAAACATGCTAGCCTATCGAGAGAAAGAATTCAAGTGGGTGACCGGTTATGTTTACTTTAAACAACCATACCCTTGATAACACACTTCTTCTCATCGTTATAATTTTTGCGTGTGTATAGAATTTAAATGGTATCAAGCATTAACCCGTTTATGCCCGAATTATTTCTTTTCGCAATTTTTTCGTTGCGGTGTAAATTTTAATTGTTGGGGATATTTTATAAGCTGTCTGGTTATAAATTTTTACATTTTACATTCTACTTTTGTGATTTTAGTGTAGTTCCAATAATGGAACAATGGGCATGAATGACAGCTATATTTTGAGTACACTTATGTCAAAAGAATTAATAAAACCAAGACTCTTTTTTAATATAAAAGTATAATTTATTTAAAAAAACGTATTTTTGCATTTTATATACCTAATGGAAAATATTATAAAACTGATTCACAAACAAAAGTTATTTAGAGTGGAACAATGCAAAACAGTCTTCATGACAGTTAACACCACATTTTTCACATGCTTTTGTAGTATTTTTTTTGCAGACAGCGCAGCGATTTTATTTCTGGGCTACAATAATCCAATGGTCTAATCGATCATACCTGACCTGGTCGGGCACTCTTGAGGAAATTTCTTTATGTGTGATAGGATGACCAGCAGCTTTTCCAGGCTTACCATATTTTGTCAGATAGGTCTGAACTATTGTTCGTCTAAACTTTAGAAGATCAATCTTTTTTCCGTAGTTTTTCTGTGTAGTTGCCAAGCATTATGAACACTAGTGTCTACGCAATATGCAAAGACCGACCACCACCACTTTTTCGATCTAATTGATATTCTATAATTGTCGACATTTTGGTCTAACCGATCGACACCCCCCATAAACTTATTGTATTGAGATACCACAAATGGCCGAGTAACAGGAACTTTTTTCTTTTCTGCAGACATCCATCTGTCTACACTACCTACAGGACCGGTAGGATCGCAGCTGCTAACAGTAAGCACAATTCTATTGTCATGCCAACTTGTAATTGTAACATTAGTTTTTTTATCAGTGCAGAAATCGTAGTAACTCCTGGGTTTTTTCTCGATAAGTTTTGAAGACATTATAGCGGGGCATTTTTCAATTCTGTTGTACTTTATAGTTCCTGTATAACCGATACCTATATCTTGTAAACGGTTAACTAGTTTTAACGATGAAAAAAAGCGATCGCCGTATATTTTGAAGGATGTGTTTTGCGGTAGATCTTTCAAGAGAGCAAATACAACGGTCCCACCTACTCCCAATTCATTCTGCAATAATTTTGAGACTACCTTTGTTTTGTTGTTTGTTGTTGTGGAACACCCTGCTATGACAGTTTTAGTTGGTATAGAATCTTCAGCTTGTTTTACTTTCCCTTGGTAAGACTCAAATTTCATAAGATATCCAAGAGGTTCGCACAGGCACCACATTTTATAACCATATCTTATTGGTTTTCCCTTTAGAAATTGTTTAGCCCCATGTCTCCCAAAGTATGGTACCATGCTTTCATCAATGCTTAGTTTTTCTTGAAGTTCTGAATACTTAAGAAATCTTTCATTTAGCATATTCATCAAAGGTCTCATTTTTCCGAATTTGTCATTAGTAGGTAAGTTATTATTGTCAGAGCAATGCAGATATCTTTTTATTTCCTCAAACCCATTTCTACGCATTGCATTTACGACAGACAAGTTACAGGTCTCAGTTCCAATCTCCCACCACATACGCCAACGAGGTACTGAACAATAGCCGGATAATAGAAGTATAGCTATAAAGCAACGAATTTCTTCCTCGCTAACCTGAAATGCTGGTTCTTTTTTTTTCCATATATATTCGTCATTTCAGTTAGAAAACTGCAAATAATTCCGTCAAAAAATAACTCAAAACATTCTGGAATCGGTGGCATTTGCTTGGGAGAAACAAAAGCGGGTAAGTTGCCGTCAAAATCGGTGGAATTTTGCCAAACTCTGGTATATGTTCTCGGCAACTTTTTTCATAGGTCTGATAATGAAATATTATCTTCGCTTGAATAGCCATCATTATTTTCCTCGATATTATTTTCTATTTAAGTTTTTGTCTCTATCTCCTCTTGGCTAATTTCTTCATCATGGTATTCATCTTCATCACTATCTATGTCAGTGTCATCACCAACAGTAAATGTTTCCCCTCTGTTTGTAATTTTTGCCACAGCTTCAGCTTGACGTTGACGAACGCTTAACTTATTTATATCATTACAGTCCTCCTCGTCACCACTATCTTCCGCACTTTCATCACCGTCATTCGGGGGTGTTATAAAAACATCCGCCCGCCAGAACTCTTCGTCTTCTACTAGTTGTATAAGCTCTTCAGTAGTGTAATACCTAAAATTGGGAAAAAATAGCATGAAGCCATTCATGCCCAATGTTGCAATAATGGAACTTTTAGAAAAAAAATCTACTGTCATGAGGGTATCAAATATATATTTTTTCGGTGCATGCCAATTAGTTTGGGTACTAACCAATAAGAGATAAATACCACTATAGATTTGGTTAAAAAAATGTAAACATTTGATTTTATTTACTTTCGGTACGCCATTTTTTTCACACTGTTTCAAAATATGTAGCACTATAGATTTTTCAAACAAAACGCCCGATACACTAGAAAGATTCTTTATTCACTGCACAATAGTATCGAAATCACGTTGAGACTTGCAGTAAATACGTATGACTAATCTGCATCAGGTGGAGGGGGCTAATATAGCATGTTCCATTAATGGAACAATGGGATAAAATGGGTTAAACTTGTTAGTGTTTAGAGCGTTATTTATATTATAGGGCTTTTATCACTTATCGGTGACTGGAAAATGTATGGTTGCGATAAGAAAATACGCACTGTTTGGTTTACCCTAATATATTTTTGCAAGTGTTTAGAATTGAGGCGTTCATTGAAACTGTTTTTAATAGTACTATCTTCTAATTTATAAAAAATATAGCATTCCATCTAAAAAAAGTGGGTAAAACATCACTGCTCTAAAAGGAGATGATGTCACTAATAGGTGCAGTAATTTAAAACCATCGCAAGTTAAAATAAACGTTGACCTGTTTTAGCGTTTTACAAAAATACGAGGGACACCTTTTATATTTTCACAATCGACCACTAGATGGTGCTTTTGACATATGTAATCACTATATTCTTAAAGTTTGACATTTGTCAATAAGAAATCCGCGATAACTTAGAAATTGAGTCAGTAATTTGCTGACAGTGACAGTTTTAAGACAGCGAGTTTGTAAAATAATGGAGATTGCTCGTGAAGGTTTTCGTTGGATTATTTTTTACGATTATAAAAAAGGCCTAACTCCACAAAAATGCATTATATCGCTTCGGTCAACTTTTGGTAATGAAGCACCATCAGAGAAGACAATTACAATTTGCAATTGGTTTGCAGAATTTCGTCATGGTCGTGCCTCAGTGAGTGATGAATCACGTAAAGGTCGACCAAAAACTGCTGTGGTTCCAAAAAACATCGACGCTGTGCGGATAATGATAGGACACGATCGATATGTGACTTACAGTCAGGTAGAGGCATCTCTTGGCATATCGCAGACTGCAATTCATTCGATTTTACATGTAGGTACATTTATTTGTAAAAAAAATATGTTCCAGATGGATTACATAACTTGACCGGAACACAGAAAGCTGTTCATGTTAATTGGTGTAAAGAGATGCGCAAAAAATTCGACGTAGGAACCGCAAAAACCGTATACAACATCGTCACAGGTGACGAAACATAGATACCAAACATGGATACCGGAAACCATGCAACAATCTACTGTATGGGTATTCCAAAACGAACCGAACCCCACAAAAGTTGTTCGTGCAAGGAGCACTTCCAAGAAAATGATATTTCTTCGGCTGTACAGGACACATCGCAACAATTCCTTTAGAGGATCGAAAAACTGTTAACGCTGAATAGTATACGGTAATTTGTTTGCCAAAAGTTATAGACGAAATCAGGAAGAACAACCGAAAACGTCGCATTATTCTTCATAGCGACACTGCGAGTTCCCATACAGCACGTCTAACAGTTGACTATTTGAAGGAGAAAAGTGTTGAAATAATGTCTCATTGTCCATATTCACCTGATTTGTCGCCGAATGATTTCTTTTTGTTCCCAACTGTGAAGTAAAAAAAAACGTGGACGGCGATTTTCAACACCTCAAGAAGCAGTCGAAGCCTTTAAAACCATGTTTCTGAGATACAACCTTCAGAGTGGAGAAAGTGTTTTGAGAACTGATTCGTACGCATGCGAAAGTGTATAGACCATAAAAGCGAATATTTTGAAAAACAATAAAATAGTTTGTTCATAAAAATTTTGTTTTCTTCCCAGATTTTGTAAAAATATAAAAGGTGACCCTCGTATCATTCATTTTGAAATTACCGAATTAATTCCATAAGTAGTTTCGACACAGTATAAACAATACAATTTGGAAAAAAGTGATACAGCAACATATATTCTAAGCATATGACCTAATATGTACAATATAATCATGCATCCCGTTCTTTTAGCAATTACTGAATATGTAACTTCCTCGAATAAAGAATGTGTCATAGAATCGATGAGAATTTTGGGAAATCTGTCTCGATCAAAAATAAGTCGAAACTACATAACGCAAAATGAGATTTTTAATACTTTGCTATCAATTTTGGAAAAAGGTAAATGTTTATGAAAACTATAAACAAAAATAATAAAATACATAAATTACATTCTCTATCTTCAGATGATGTAAATTTACTACGCACAACGGTGGGTGTTTTTGTGAACTTAATGGCTGATAACAAAAATCGAATTACATTAAGAAATTCCGGTGGAATTTCTAGATTAATAAACGTTATGAATAATTATGGTCAATATGATTGGTCGCTGGCCATGTTAGTTTGTCAAGTAATATGGAATTTCTGCATAGACAGTGTGAACTTGTATGAACTTATATCTGATAATGAATTAGAACAATTGATGGCGGTATTAGTGGATTATCTTGGTATGTTTTATAATTAATAACAAATTTATTTAATTGGTAATTGGTTCATTCATTTAATTGGTAAAATCTTTTTCAGATGAAGAAAAATTATTTGGTATTACCGATACAGATGAAGACAATCAAATTTTAATGTCACAGGAATTTTTGATATGGGAAGAATTTGCAAACGTGGCAACTAACTTGTTGGAAAAAATTGAGCATTTTCTCGATACTGTAGAACAATTTCAATCCAATTGTTTCAATAGAGAACAACCTAAAACTAGAGATTCTAGTACTAATATAAGTTTCTCCGCATGGTAATTAATTGTACCTCCTAGTTAAAACTTTATTTAAATATTTAATTGACACAAAATCTATTTGTTATATATAATATATAGTTTAAAGAATGTATACCAAATATATTTCATATCTTTATAAAATATATGTTGATAAATATATACATGTACTTCTTTTTTTTTCATTAAAATATTATGTTAAAAACATCTCAGTGGCGACTCGTGACAGTGTTGAGTGGCAGGGTCAAATTCCTCACTCATTTTTCCATTTAATAGAAAGGTTTGAATCAGATTAGTTCTTTAAGGAACTTATTATTATCAATTACAACAACACTTAAAGTCATTTGGAACTGACTTATCAAAGCTTCAGATAGTAAATAATTTTGTATTTCCCTCGGAATCGCAAGTACATGTCCAGTTTTTAAATAGAACAGATTTAGTTTTTAAATAGCACGCATACAAAAAGATACTTAAATGTTACAATTGTTAGAATTGTCAAGTTTTAAATTAAAAGTTACGCTGTACAATAATTGACTGTATGTATATGAGGAAACTTGATTTTTTAAAAGGTTATTGATTCTATTCATTTCGGTAATACAAAATATTTATTTCTATAGTAACGGTTCGCGTATTGCTTGGTGATCATTTTGTGCGCATAAGTTAGTTTCGCACTGTTTGTGAACCAGTGATAAATTATAGTTGGAACGTATTTCTGATCGTTTGGTTATCAATCTGGTAGTTGTAGTATTGCCAACAGTAGTAATTGTAATAGTCAACTTTGTTCTGTTCTATGATATTGTGTGATATTGCTATTGCCAACTTTAGTTCTCACAGGATGAAGTATGTACCTAATGCACACATCAGTCAAACTTAAAACAGCACACTCACACAAACGAAATAGTCAAAAACAGTAAAAAGTTAAATCCGCTACCGAGCTCTCGTCAACACTGAATGCAGGTCAGATCTAAATGAGCCAGAATCAAGATGGCCCCAATGCTTCATAGAATTCTTTGACGACCACACTCCTCTACCCGCCAGCTTCCCACAAACGTCCCAAACTGATTTAATTCCGGCCCATTTGATCCTCGACTCGAATGCATTAAAATAAAGTGATTTTTATAAAGTTTCTTACACAAGCATATAAACTAGCTAATGGCGTTTCATGTTTAATAGGTGTAATTATAATTACAATTACGTGTCGACGGCGATTATTAATTAATCAATTAATCGCTATTTTCAAGGCAAATGAAGACTTTTCGTATAGTTTGGTGGCTCTTTAAGAGCCGCTATAACGTGTACCTACTGTCTTCCTTTTAATATAAAAATACTAGTTAAACCCAATATACTTAAACGTTCTAGGTATATTCGGACCGATGTTTTGGCCCCAATCTCGCAAAAATTAATAGGAGAAACATCGCAGAAGACGTCCCACGAAACCATTACTGAGGCTGGATGGTGACCAGGATGAACCAATGTTACGATCTTCCGGATTTCAAAAGGACTTCGAGCAGAGTGTATGCTCATTCTGTTGGTTATACTTTTCCTCAATAGTAAAAAATTTTCTCGTACAAAAAAAAGATTTTCCGATATCCTCTTTTGCCGTAAGATGTTAACAACTTCGCTCTTTCATTACTTTTGATTTTCAAGGATCATATAAAAAGACGGTGTTTGTGCCTTCTGTAAGTCTTCATGCCTAAATCTTCCCCAATGATGCAGAGGGTTATGGGTACGATGTTCATTTCATGAGACAAAATCGTTTGCTTCCGCAGTGAATTTCGAGCAAACAGCTGCTACACTGTTTTACATCATGCAGAACACACGGATGACTGGTACAAGAGTGATCGTGATCAACGACATTACCAATGTCTCGAAAACGAACAATGATAGAATATACGAAATGTTCAGTAATATTAAGAGACGAAAGAAGAGCTACAATCGGTCGTGCACTCTTTCCGACTTTATATACTCTTCGCCTTTACATCACTGCATATTTGAAATGAAATCGAATTCATAGTAACAGGTGTTATATAACATAAATTAGCTCTCCCGGGACAAGTTTAATTTACAATTCGAACACTGTGTATATACCAGCGTTGTTAAAAACTATAATTACTATAAAAAACTAATATATAATTATTTATAATTACATTAAAAACTATAATTACTATAAAAGGAATATAGTAGGTATATAACAGTTAGCAAACTTATACATATTATCAAATTTTGCGGCAAGAAGGATGATTAATTTCAGAATCTTTATGCTTTGAAAACAAGTATAACCGGCAAAAATACTACAAAAAAGAGGAACAATATACTCCCAAGAATCAAACATATTTCTATATTTTCATTACTCGTGTAGAAAAAGGAAAACTTGTATTTATATTTAAATTGCATGGATACTTAAACGTTAAAACCAAACCGACACAACTTTAATAAAAATAGAATTATATACAAAACATTTACATACCTTATAATTTAAAATCATTGCACCCATTTAGTACTTGCTCTTGTTTGATCTATTAAAAATAAAAAACTTATAATCCAATTAATCTTTCTAGTTATTTATCGATTATCGAATAACTCACAGTACCTGCTGCTTTCACTACATTAAACAACCTAGTCGAGAATTAAAAAAAAACATAGATGGCCAACATAAAAACACATTACTAAAAAATTTCAACGATACCAAGGAATATGGTATATTATATTATTATATTTACATTTTACAAATTTACACTTTATTTACTCAATATTCTAACGATGTTACAATTACGGTTCAAAATGTTTTAGACGCTACAATTTAAAGTTAAACAATATTATTTATTCCATTTTACTGCATTAAAATATTTAAACTCCTGGCTCCTGATGACGTATTTGGGAGTGGAAGTACAATGATACGAGTGCCTCATGTGTTTTCGGTGTTTACTAAGAAAACGTTACAGTTAGTACACGAGAATACACGAAGCACTCGCGTCATTGTACTTACACACCCAAATACGTCATCACGAGCCGCGCCTAATTTAAACACTTCAATTTTCATCAAGTTACTACTGCAAAGTAAATGTAACAATGTCACAATCTTGTCCTAGTTAATTTTAATACATAAAATCAAAATTTACGTTTCTGATTAAGACTTAACTTGTTCCATAAATTGTGGCGGCTCTTGATGACGTACGATGTGCGCTGCTGCACGGATGAGACAACTTCGAACTATTTCGGAAGATTTCGGTACGGTTACTTGCTTCTCTGTATATATGAAAGCTTAAACGAAGCAGTCTCATCCGTGCACCAGCTCACATTGAACGTCATCAAGAGCCGCCACTTTATTTTAGTATGGAATCCATACTAAAATAAAAAACTAAAATTTCTACTTTAGAAATAGAACATGTGATGAATTGTGTTCCGATATATCAATATTTGACACGTAAAATGAATTAAATGATTCAACTGTATCCTAGATTACGAGTCGGAATATTAATATAGGGCAGTATTTTGCAGAAATTCCATTTGTGAGAAAAAACACATTTATCCAAATTGCTACATATACACAAGTCAGATACAATAATGTCGTGTCCTATATCCTTTCGTTTGTCCCGTTTAGACTCATATATAAATTCAAAATGTTTGAGGTAAAAATGATATTATAAGTACAATATTAAACGCTTAAACATTTATTAATTTAGGCACATAAATACGAAATATTGTTTAAAATAACTACAAATGTTAGAAACAAAAACATATTTTTAGAATGTATGAACTTATTAGTAAATTGAATTTTCTGAAAATATGTACACATGAATACATACCAATGATTACAGTTGGTATTACAGATTTTTAAACCATCGTGATCAAAATAAACGACTACAATTAGGCTTGGGCGACATTAGATTTTGAAAATTTAAGTTGTGTGAACCTGTCAATATATCAAATGTCATGCAAAAAGACAGCAACGCAAAATAAAAATATTCCCTAGATATAAAGCGCGCCAAATAACTTGGTAACATAACCAGTGCCAAAAAAAGACAGTTATATACGAATCGCTGGAAGCTAATAAGAGAAGGTTGTACGCCATAAAACCCAATACTTCGAAGTTAGTTGACATAGACTATAGTAACTTTTCGCAATTTTTTGATAAGAAATACTTCTTTTTGTAGGGTTTCGGTTTTTTGCATTACAGTTTTAATTATTTTTTTAGTGTGAACACAAAAAATTAAAAAACTTTAAAGAATTTTTCTTTATATCAATTAATATTGAGGATACATTTAATATCCTTTTGTAATGTTTCAATTTCAAACAGTTTTTATGTTTAAATATAAGTGTAGAATATAGAATTCAAACATAACATTTCCCATTTTATAAATATTTAACGGTCATTTTCGAATTTATACCGCTGTATAACATAATTTATCACATTCAAATAGATAATTTTCCGCAAGGAGATGCACCCTGCCGGCTAATATGTGAAGCTTTCAAAGGAACAATATCAAACTTATAATTAGAAACCGGACACATCGGGCTGAAATGGACGTCATTACGACGGAGGATATAAATACATAGTCTACAACATCTGCAAGTACATCACGCAGTTGTTGAATAGCACTATTCATTCGGTTAACCGCACACAAAAAATAGATGTGCAGTTAACCGAATGAATAGTGCTTTCAACAACTGCGTGATGTACTTACAGATGTTGTAGACTATTTATATCGTCTGTCGTAATGACGTCCATTTCAGCCCGATGTGTCCAGTCTCTACATACTACACATAATTAAACGCCCTGAATGATATACCTGTTCTCCTTCATGTATGCGGCTTGAATTAATGTTACGCCCTAAATATAGCAAATATTCTGAACACACAACACATTCTTAACACAGTCTCACATTAACATCAAACAAGCAACACAGTCTTGCTAATATATCAGCATTATGTCCATCCGGCTTAAAAAAAAGACCATAAGCGTCCAAAAATTTGTCCATTAAACACGTATCGAATAATAACAACCATTTGCTGATTATTAGCGGTGTCTGTAGTTTCATCGGCCACCAAAACAATGAAATTTACAGATTTAATTTCTTTTAATATTTCCTGCTTATAAATTTGCCACATGTAGCAATTCGTTCTGAGTAGTTTTTGAGGAGCCTTTAAACACTTGTGAACCTTTCATATGTATTGTAAGCACGGCGTCTAATTCAGCTGCAAAGTTTATTAAGCCTACATAAATACCTGGATTTTCCGACGTCAATGTCTCATCATGGCCTCGTAACGCCAATTCAAAAGCTCTGCAAAATTTTATACACATAATTAACCGGCGCAAAATATGACGATTTTTTTCCACATCTTCGTTGTACTTAATTTTATGTCGCAAATAAGCACTGTCAACTAACTGTTCACGTATGTCCACTTTGCCTAGAACACTAAAATCCACGCATGCATTCATGTGAGAAACGGAATTTTCCTGTTTCTTTGCCCTTTCTGCAATATACTTTAAATCATTCAACCTTTGTTTATTCCACGCACTAACCCGTTTAAAAATTAAGCAGATAAAACAAAATACATAGTTTATTTGTTAGTGAACATCCGCAAATCTACTCATATTTTTCATATATATTTTTATTGAATACTCTATTGTAATTTCAAGTTTTACTAGTTGAAGTGTAGTTTATTTGAAGTTCAGGGATAGGTCTCCCTTTCTTCATAATTAAAAGTTTTTCCTCAAATGATAGCGTGCGTAAACACGTGCAGTAAGCGCCGAAAACAATACTATCACAATAAACGCAAGACGTTAACTGGAGTCGAGCGAGTCTGTGCCCCAAAACGACGTATAAAAACATATGGCGAAGATAAGCGGGACCAGCCGATCCATATTCGGAATAGGTACATCTGAAATCGTGTCCCGGAACATAGTTTTGAGCGTTTATGCGCTAGTGGCTGTGGTGCGGAAGGAAACTTTGATACCATCGTTATAAAAATACGTAAAAATAATAAATTACAATACACTGAATTACATGCGAATTTCTTTCTGTGTTTATCTTGGTGGTTGGGTGGGCACGTGGCCTTTAGTATCAGCCGCCACTGGATAATTGTAATTAAAAATATATTTGTCCGGCGAAATGTTTAATTTAACAGTCGGCTAACAGGCCAGAAAAGTTTGCAGAAGTGTAAAATGGTAAATTTATTACTAGTCAAGCCCTATTGCATATTGACTATGGACTAGTGATTAACTGAATCGAATACTCGATTATTCGAAATATATCTTATTGGACGTTTGCTCAAATTTAATATCCGCTTCATTGTTACCGAGCAAAACTCGTCTTCCCTTGCAGATTAAAAAGATCATCTATTGTATCTGCTAGACAACTATAGACTGCTCAATAACGTATAATAAATAAACATGTAGGTTTCCGCGATCGTTCTCTAGATGTAGATCTCGGTTTCCGGGTTGGAACCGCGTCGAGTTAGGCGTAATTGCCAACGTTTCGTCCACTGTTTCAAGGGACATCTTCAGGGCTGTACGTAGATGTTCGTCGTTTCGCAGTAGCTTGAAGAATGCTATGACAGAGACCGGTACAACTTATATAGAGGGGACCGGGTCAGACGGTGGCCTGCTATTGGCTGGGGACAATGAGCCAATGGCATGCGTCGTATGGGCGTGATGATTCTTAGTTGAGTGCAGTAGAGTTTGCCACGTCGGATGTAACGTATAGCCATCGTCTCTATTGAGATTGCGGGGATGTTTGTAAATTTCAATAGATTCACGGATTTTCCTAGGGAAATAATGCGATTCACGGGACAGAAGCTTGACATCTTTGAATAGAATTTGATGACCGGGGTTTAGTTTGTGTTCTGCCAGCGCTGAACCGGCTATATGTAACAGTCTAGTACAACGTTCATGTTCGGACACACGCACGCTGACTGGCCGCTTAGTTTCGCCAATGTACACACTGCCACACGAACACGGAATGCGATACACTCCTTATGCTTGGAATGGAGATATTTTGTCTTTGACTGAGGGTAAGAGGTCCGAAACTTTAGAATGGGGTCTGAAGACACTTTTGATTTTATTTCTATGTAGAACCTTTCCTATATGATCGGTGATACCTTGAATATACGGTAAGAAGGCGGTGCTGATGTTAGGATCGGGTTCACTTCGAGGTTTGGGGTTACGATGTCTCACTATAGTACGGTGTATGTCGTGGGCGTTATAATTATTCTGGAGTAGGGTGTTAGAAACATGCTTAAGTTCGGAGGGTAGTGCCCTAGGTTCTGAGATAGAAAACGCGCGATGTACAAGAGTATTAATGACCGCTTGTTTGTGTGCCGGGTGATGATGGGAAAACCCGTTCAGATAACGGTCCGTATGAGTCGGTTTCCTGTAAACCGTGTGGTCCAGTTTGCCATTGATATTGCGGGTCACTAAGACGTCTAAAAACGGGAGACTTCCGTCTGATTCCACCTCCATGGTAAAGCGAATGTCACGGTGCTGGGAGTTTATAAAAAGTAAGAATTCATCTAAAGACTGCCGCCCATGCGGCCAAATGACGAACGTATCGTCTACATATCTAAACCAACATTTAGGTTTTAAATGAAAGGAGCTTAAGACCTGTTGTTCGAACGCTTCCATAAAAATGTTAGCGACAACCGGGGATAAGGGGGAACCCATAGCGGCTCCCGACACTTGTTCAAAGAACTTGTTTCGAAATTGGAAGTACGTGGAAGTGATGCACACTTTTACGAGTTCGGATATATCATTCGGTTTGCAGTGGGCGGCTATGTCGGAGATGATAGACACTGTGTCCGGGATCGGGACCTTCGTGAAAAGAGATTCAACGTCAAAATTAACCAGTAAATCACTAGTGTCTAAGGAAAAATCCTGTAAACGAGTTACAAAATGCCTTGAAGATGTCCCTTGAAACAGTGGACGAAACGTTGGCAATTACGCCTAACTCGACGCGGTTCCAACCCGGAAACCGAGATCTACATCTAGAGAACGACCGCGGAAACCTACACCTACATTTATCTACCCTCTACCGGGAGGAAATATGGAAGAAGACCAGAGTTTTTGGTACTCTGCGACAGAGATTGGTAAGACAAATTTCTTCATTAACATTTTTACTCCGTTGCCGAGACAGCAATGTCATACCTACCTTCGTACGCATTACACACCACATCAAATCCCGTTCAGCCCAACAAATCTGTCGCCGTGCTAGCGCCTCCTTACTTCGTGAGAGGGTAAAGCACACTAGGCGCGATTTGAATTCTCTTTCGGTTAAGATTTTCACTACGCATCTTGAACTAGCGCAACGTCTCACCCACGATGATTTTTCTCTCATCGATCGAATAACCTTTCTTCAAACCGAAAAATCACATGCCCTCTCGACGGCCGTTCACATTCGGAAATTTAACGTACTTCAATCCAAACAGGTCACTAAATCAGTCTCTCCCCCACGCCAGACCGTCATTAATTTGTCACAGCACGTTCTAACTCCCGACGAACAATCTATTCTTTCAAAAGGTTCAAATTTTGCTTTGACGCCGAAACACATACCTACCGAAGAGATTATATCCGGTATAGAAAGTGCCCTCATAAAACTCCCAGATATCATTGCAGACCCTATCAGACACCAAACTTCAGCTATTCTTCGACGTGCCAAACCTCCTAGACCGAACGTACAAATATCTGAAATATCTGCCCTAAAAACTCTCAGAACGGACCCCAACATTGTAATATTAAATGCGGACAAATGGAACGCAACAGTTTTACTCGACAACAAGGTCTATCAGGAGAAAATAGACACCCTACTCCAAGACGATTCTTATCGCCTTGAATTGAAGCGGTATCCTACGGCCCGGATAGAACGTTCTGTAACAGATCTCATCAAACGATCATCTATCCCCGGAGACATACAAAAATCTCTTATCCCAAGACACTCCAAGCCGCCGAGATTATATGGTTTACCTAAAATTCACAAACTCAACGTGCCTCTTCGCCCCATTGTCAGCGCTATCGACAGCCCCACCTACAAATTAGCCAAATAATTATCTAACACGCTCAAACAATACACAGGTGACAGTAACTCTGCGATTAAAAATTCTCAACATTTTGTAACTCGTTTACAGGATTTTTCCTTAGACACTAGTGATTTACTGGTTAGTTTTGACGTTGAATCTCTTTTCACGAAGGTCCCGATCCCGGACACAGTGTCTATCATCTCCGACATTATAGCCGCCCACGGCAAACCGAATGATATATCCGAACTCGTAAATGTGTGCATCACTTCCACGTACTTACAGTTTCGAAACAAGTTCTATGAACAAGTGTCGGGAGCCGCTATGGGTTCCCCCTTATCCCCGGTTGTCGCTAACATTTTTATGGAAGCGTTCGAACAACAGGTCTTAAGCTCCTTTCATTTAAAACCTAAATGTTGGTTTAGATATGTAGACGATACGTTCGTCATTTGGCCGCATGGGCGGCAGTCTTTGGATGAATTCTTACTTTTTCTAAACTCCCAGCACCGTGACATTCGCTTTACCATGGAGGTGGAATCAGACGGAAGTCTCCCGTTTTTTAGAAGTCTTAGTGACCCGCAATATCAATGGCAAACTGGGCCACACGGTTTACAGGAAACCGACTCATACGGACCGATATCTGAACGGGTTTTCCCATCATCACCCGGCACACAAACAAGAGGTCATCAATACTCTTGTACATCGCGCGTTTTCTATCTCAAAACCTAGGGCACTACCCTCCGAACTTAAGCATGTTTCTAACACCCTACTCCAGAATAATTATAACGCCCACGACATACACCGTACTATAGTGAGACATCGTAACCCCAAACCTCGAAGTGAACCCGATCCTAACATCAGCACCGCCTTCTTACCGTATATTCAAGGTATCATCACCGATCATATAGGAAAGGTTCTACATAGAAATAAAATCAACTGTCTTCAGACCCCATTCTAAAGTTTCGGACCTCTTACCCTCAGTCAAAGACAAAATATCTCCACTCCAAGCACAAGGAGTGTATCGCATTCCGTGTTCGTGTGGCAGTGTGTACATTGGCGAAACTAAGCGGCCAGTCAGCGTGCGTGTGTCCGAACATGAACGTTGTACTAGACTGTTACATATAGCCGGTTCAGCGCTGGCAGAACACAAACTAATCTCCGGTCATCAAATTCTATACAAAGATGTCAAGCTTCTGTCCCGTGAATCGCATTATTTCCCTAGGAAAATTCGTGAATCTATTGAAATTTACAAACATCCCCGCAATCTCAATAGAGGCGATGGCTATACGTTACATCCGACGTGGCAAACTCTACTGCACTCAACTAAGAATCACCACGCCCATACGACGCATGCCATTGGCTCATTGTCCCCAGGCAATAGCAGGCCACCATCTGACCCGGTCCCCCCTATATAAGTTGTACCGGTCTCTGTCATAGCATTCTTCAAGCTACTGCGAAACGACGAACATCTACGTACAGCCCTGAAGATGTCCCTTGAAACAGTGGACGAAACGTTGGCTATTACGCCTAACTCGGCCGGGTTCCAACCCGGAAACCGAGATCTACAATAAATAAACTTACTCTATTATACTGCAATATTTATTTCATGCCAAAATTTTCTATATAAAAAATGCACTTATACCCCACAAATAAATATTGAATAAAAGTAATATGTAGTTTGATATACTTTAATACATAAAAATGTACACAAAATAAATTAAAAAATGTAATTTGTCTGAGTACTGTTAAAATATACATAAATTTATTTTATGGAAGCGCCTGCCAGAGATTTTGTTTTTATTAATTCACCACTTTTAGTTATAAGCTTGTTTCCTTGCCAAATCGCAATTAGTTCATTATTTATTTTCAAATCGACCTGTAGTTTTTCCCATATTTTTTTCTTTGGATTTAGAACATCATCTGGCATACCGTTCTCATAATTTTCAATTATCACCCTATCACCTGGCATCGCTGTTTCTGGAGGTATTAATGGTTCTACTTGTCTTGGTTCATCCCTAAAACAAACAAAAATTGTAGTTCTTGATTACAATAGTTAAGAAATACAGACTGAGCCAATAAGTTTGAGAACAAATTGAATTTCCCGCTGTTTTTTTGTCATCTTAGATTAGTCAAAGTGACTGTAAATTTTCGAAAAACATATTTCGGCATATTGCATAGTTGGGTCGTGTTTGGAGGTGTTTCGCGTCGTTATAAATATAAAATTTATTCTGCTTTTCAGTTTCTGCATAAGTTTTTTTGTTAGATTTTACTAGAACTGTATTTTTTGAAAACAAGCAGGGAAGTTGTGACGAAAGAAAGGTAAAAATTCAGAACAAAACGTTAGAGGTTATATTTTACTTCCTTATTGTCCTTTTATTTGTTATAGACAACATGCCTTTATCCGAGGAGCAAAAGGCATTCATTTTGAAAGCTCATTATCGAAATGGTGTGCGTAATGAGGATGGAACATGGTCATACTCGATACCATCATGTATTCAACAGTTTGAAGAAGCATTTCCTTATTTACATGTTCCATGGCAATGCCATTTTCGGTATAGTCTCTTTCGTCCGTCAGATGTTACTATATTATATGGTGCTACCTGATAGGACAAAATTTGCTATACCTTATAGGCGATTTAAGCTTTAATTACTTCACTAGCTTAACTGATGACGCCTAATAGTAAATGGCAGAAACACGTGTCTTAAGCAGAAGTAAATGCTGAAAATACGAGGTGTATTGTCCATGTGTACAGTTATAGATATGTGTGTAATTGCTATTCCTTTCTTAAATATTATTGTATTATATACGTATTTGTATGATTCCAGTTCTTTTGGAAACTATTATTTGTTAAAGGATCATCATCGTTTTTAATTTAATAAATTGCATAACACCCCAATATCGAAGTAAATATTCACTGCACGTTGCATAGATATCGTTCATATGTATATTTGTTTAGAAATGTGTGTAGTATTGTTAATAAATGTTGAAATACAGCTATTTTCCTCCTATAATTTTACGTGCAGCGAATTCGCTATGCACTCTGTTAAAATTTAGTTACTTTAATAAAATAATAAGCAAAATGTCATATGAATCTCAATAATTTTGCACTTTCAACGTCAAAAAACGTAAATAAAGGTTATGATTTGATCGCGTGAAATGTCAAATAATTAACCGAAAATGGTAATGTACAGCTGGATTGGATGATTTGGCAACCATGAAACAAATTCCCATAAGACGTATACTGAATACGGAGGTTGGAACGATCTATAGCAAAGACATTATGTTCCGTCAAACGTCAATGACAAATGTATTCTGACAATTACTTGAGTAGTGGGGGTGGACGTTTTTAAAAGCGACTTCTGCGCACCCCCTCCTCGCGCCAACTTAATTGGCGCTTGCTATACCTCCTTCATCAATCAACTATTTACAATAGTTATCCATTTCATAAATTACATAATCAAAATTTCTTAAGTGAAAAAAAAATGTTAGTCAATGCACTTACACTGATGCACAGAGAACCATTCCTTGTGATTCAATACCTCTCATTTTCGCAGCCTTGAGATTACAGAGTACAACGACCATACGATTTTCCATTTCTTCTATTGTAAGAAAATTAACAAGACCACTTACAATTGTTCTAGGATTTTCTTCACCTAAATCAATTTTTTCCACATACAATGCATCAGCATCGGGATGTCTTGAAACTTCAACAATCCGTCCAATACGAATATCTAATCTAGATGGCAATACCTCATCGTCAGTACCAGTTTTGGATTGACTTGATTTAGGTTGCTTGGAAGCTGATGGGTAAGCTTTCTCCGTCAAAGCTTTCAATTTAGGACTTTCGAATTTCTTCCTAATAGGTCCCAATAATCTGTTTATATAAATTTCAAGAGCTCCCTTTAGATCTCCTGGATGAATTTTTTCGTCACCAAATGCTTTTTCTAGTTCTTCGAAGTTCTCAAATTCAATATTACCTCCATTTTCTGGATTTCGATTTATTTGGAATAATTCGTCATTCTTAAACAATGGAAATATTACGTGCTTAGCGAATGATAAGATACCGTTATTTTCTATATTTCCTGGTTCACAAAAAGCTTTTTTCAATTTCTTTTTAACAACAGCTGGTGAATCAAGTAAATCTATTTTACTTTCTTCTTCAGAAGATGACATTTTTGCTCCCGTTAGTCCAGGCACTGCAACAAATGAAATACAACTGCCATTTATACAGTAAGTGAATTATAATATACAAAACCAAAAGAAAAAACTTGTATGTTAAATATAGGTATATATTAAATGCATGAATAAACAAATTCTTTATAGATCTACAATAGGTAAATCATAGATAAAATGTTCTTACAAGAGTACTTTTATCATAATGCCCTCCACCTCTATCTAGCGGATAAAGTTATCATTTAGATAAATATAATAATAAGAGAAACTCATAAATGGAGTTCTTCACTTCTAGATAGACTTTATCTACACAATAAATTTGTCTAAAAGTTAAAGTTCTTGATGAATATATCCTTTATATTTTTTATTGCGCGCGCATGTCTCTAGGTTAGGTAAATGTTTTCATTTTACATTGATCTACAGTTAACAAATTAATTAAATCGGGGGCGATTCGTGTTTGTTAATATTTATGCGTTCTAGTAAAATTATTCCTACACAATAGATATGGCATATATAAATACAATCGATATGGTGGTGGCATTGGGCTGTGTAGAATTTTATGCACATTTACTTTAAAAAACAATAAACGTTAATTATTTTGTTTCAACAAATAGAGGAGCATTTACTTAAAGTTCATAAAGTATTTGTTTGCAGTCACATGACCAAATTTAAGGCATAATAATACCTTAAAATGACTAACGTGTGTAGTATTACAGCGCGTATTTATGTGTGTTACAAAGAGATAAAGTACAATTTCCGGTTCGCACTTTTGACAGTACGAACTGCAATGAAATACTTTATCTACTGTAGTATGAAGTGAGTAAGGGTTACGAGGGTCACAGTATATATTTTGAGATACAAGTCTTTTTACGAAAATGATTTCATTTATGTTCAAAATAATCACCTTTCTTGCATCAATGCACTTTTGTAGCTGAAGTTTTCACAACGCAAAAGCTTGAAGCCAGTCAACTTTTGGAATGCTCTCAAAAAATAGATGAATTGCTTCATCTATCTCATGCTCCGTCGTGAAACATCGACCAGGTAAATGTTGCTTTAGATTAAAGAACAACCAGAAGTCACGCATGGCCAAATCAGGCGAATAGGGTGGATGTTCAATGACTTTTATCTTATTTTCACGTAAAAATTCAACTGTCTACTGTGCACTGTGTAACGATGCATTGTCGTAATGCAACATTAACCCGCGAATGTTGACTGACTCAAGAACTGCAGGTAAACATTTTGTGGTGTACCAGTTTGCTGAGACTGTACGTTGATTTGCCAGCTTGACTGCTTTTACTAATTCAGTACTACGGAAGAAAACTGCGTACATAATTTCTTGACAGCCCTTTGCTTTTTGACCATTGTTGGTGTTGGAGCATCTTCGTGGATCCACACATACCTCTCCTGGCAGGTAGGAATATCATAAAATGGGATGTAAGTTTTATCACCTGTTAGTATTTTTGATAGAATGCACCATTATTTAACATTTTTAACGTTTTTCAAGCGATTCTTTCTCGCTTTGCTTTTTGGAAATCGTTAAGTGTGTGTAGCACCCAACGAGTAACAAATTTTTTCATTCGAAGATGATTATGTAAAATTGAATTTACTGTTACGGATCCAACACCAAGAGTTGCCTCAATCGCTTGATAGGTGCATCATGGATCTTCGTCGATCATACGCCTCACTCTCTCTATGTTTTCAGCGGTAACTGAAGAACAGGGCCTACCAGCACGTTCCTCATCACCAAGCGATATCCGTCCTCTTTTAAATTCGCTATACCAGCGAAACACAGTTGCACGTAAAGGACTTTCATCACCAAATGCGAGTTGCAATCGTTCAAAGACTTTGTTGTTAACTTAACACCGATCTTAAAATCGTAATAGATCATTGCGCGTACATGTTCTCTTGACAAGTTCATGTTTCGATGACAAATCGTATCTACCACATTTGCTCTATGACAGCAGCGACTCAACTGACGGTCAGAGTTTACTACTTATGGATGGTGTTATTTGGAAATGCAGTGTTGCCAGGTCTAATTTCTCTAGTTTCATAGCATCTCAAAATATATAGCGTGTCCCTCGTATTCTAATATAATCCTATTTATCAATATATTGTATAATTTTAACAACAGATATGTGACTCTAATGAATAAATTATTGACTCAGATTTTATAATACAAACACCTTGATATATTGTAGACAGTATGTCAACAATAATAGCATCCTTGCTACAAGAATTTATAAAATCTCCAGAAAATGAATGTGAAACTTAAGAGATCGAAAAAGAGCATTAAAGGAGAGCAAATTTTTGCAAGAATTAAGCGCAATGTATAGATTTCACCCATATTAGAATAACTAACAAGTGTTCATTTGAAAAGTCAATCTAGTAGCATGTGATATACTGAGAACATTTTGAAGTATGTCGTAAATTAAAATTTACTACTTAACCTACGAAGTCGTATATTTTGACAGTTTCATACATACAAATAAATAACAAATAATAGGTATTTATTGTAAAACTATAACAGATGTTGAAAATGTTGTCCTTCAAGATCAATGCACTTTAAAATCCGCCGTTCAAAATTTCTGATGATATTCTGCGACATTACTGGATTGTTATTAATTTCCATGCATTTCTGTTCGATTCTCTGTAGCATATCATTCAAATTCAATATAGGTGTTCGAAATATGTTATTTTTTAGATAAGGCCACAAAAAGAAGTCGCAAGGTGTTAAATCGCATGAACGTGCAGGCCAGGCAAAGATTCTGCAGTACAGTGACAAGGTGCTCCGTCATGTTGGAAATATGCATTTTGAAGTTCACCATCATGCAACTGATTGACAAATGGTTATAAAATTTCCGTACGGTACCTTTGAGCAGTTAACGTTCCCTGAAAAAATATTGGTCCAATGATTCGCCTTTGCCTTATCGCTGCCCAAACACCAATTTTCTCTGGATGTAGCGATTCTTCATTAATTACATGTGGATTTTCACTACTCCAAATTCTTGTATTTTGTGAATTTAGGTATTCCGTTTTATAAAACCATGCTTCATCAGTAAAGATGACTCTTTGCGAAAGTTTTCCATTATTGTTCATATTTACAAACCAATTACAAAACCGTAGTCTACGTGGGTAATCAATTTCTAACAATCCTTGTACTGCTGTGACACGGTATGGATAAAGTTGCATATCTTTTTTTAATAACTTGTGAGTTGTACCAACAGAAAGGTTTATTCGTTGACTCAAATGTCGAACAGATCTTTGTGGTTCATTTTCCATTATTTCTTCAACACGATTGACAACTTGAGGTGTACGTTTCTTAACTGCTCCGCTGCCTGACTTTCTTAAGAGACTACCAGTTTCAGAAAAAAGTTTTAAAGTTCTATCCAAAGTATTCTTAAATTGTATATAATCTATTACAAAATGTAGAAACTCAACTTGAAATTCTACCATGCAATCTTGAACTGAATAAACCCATAAACCATCAATTTTATTACCACTTCGAAAATAAATCTGGACTAAAAAAATTTTATGTCCTAAAGTGAAAGCCATTTTAAAACTGAGAAGCAATTTATTTAAACCAGAATCGACGCACGATTATTTTATGCACTAACTGATATTTGTGATTGGCATTATCAAATGTCATTTGGATTTACGTTTACGGAACAACAAACACATACCAATATATATGCGTCTTATTCTATCAAAATTTCAAAGTAACCTAGATTGACTTTTCAAATGAACACTTGTTATTATCGGGATAAAATAAAACAAATTTTAATAAATTTCACTACTTTTTACTTTACACAGCAACGATCGTTTCGCTCCAACGGGAGCTTCGTCAGACATACTATGTGAGCCAAAAAGACTGAAATAGTTGGTATCGTTTATCTACTGTATTTTCCATTTTAAGATTTAATTCAGGTTAGAATGACAAGCATCTAACATTGACTTGACGCAATGCGCATTGTTTATAAATGTCACGAATTTCATAGTGAAGTAGTTATCAGATCACCACCAACTTTAGACTACTAAAACTAAAACTAAACACTAAACACTAAAATCAATGGCACCAACTATTTCAGTCTTTTTGGCTGACATAGTATAACTAACTTATGGACATATCTTTACATAAATGTACCGTAACAAACACATGTGTTGAATAGTGGAGGGAATGGGCAGTTTTTATTGTTTAAATGTCTATGAACAAAAATATTGAACTACGGTTAATACGATACTGTTCATGAAGCGATAAATTAAGGGTCTACATTTTATGTTAAAGGGAGGTAGAGCAACGCTATGGAAAAATAAAATATATGACAAGTCTGAATATCAAATAAATAAATTGAGTAACTGTGAATTATTAATTTCTAATTGATCATTGAGGATCTTATCAATTTTCTTTAATTTATTAATTTCAAGTGCCTCTAATAAATTAATTTTTTTGCCCTTATTTTCTGTGTGTAGTATTTTAAATTCTTTATTAAAGTTGTGTAAATTCATTATAATTTGTTTTATTTTATCCCGATAATAGTTATAATGGAATTTCATCAAGTAAAGGTTGAAACAATGCTACATATTAAATATATTCTCCGGGTCAATGTGCATGTGTCTTCAATACTGTGATATGAATCATCCGAGAATACGTCAGGCGATGACGTCACTGCGCGCGCCAGCACGTCCTAGTATAGCTCGCGAAAATATTAGAAGGAAATCTCCAAGATTAGATATACTGCTCGTAAGAGATTCAGAACATTCAAGCAGCGACCGCGCGTACATAAAATACTGTTATATAAATGTGAAATAAATAAATATAAATATTGTCATTATTGTTATAGTTAGTTAAGCGCTATTTACTGTATTCTTTTACCAATATAATCCGTTTTATTTAAACGAACCCAAAAGACAAGTTCATCACAATACATTTATCACCGACATAATATATTTTGTTTTTACAGCGGCAGGTCAACCAAAGTTATTTAGTAGTAAAAAAAAGGCTTGAATAAATAGCAATAAATATTGTTCCGTTGGCCTGGTTCTGCTCATGATCCTACGATTTTCAATAAATATTAGAATAAAGATAAAGTTGAAGACAAACAATTTTTCTAATACCATCCAGGTGACAGTGCTTACCCATAACCTGCAAAATTATTTACAAACCATCGATAAATACACATATACAAGCAGAGGTTTCGATACGGTTTGACACCAAAGCAATGTGTGGAAAAGCTTAGTTCGGTATTTGGGAATGAAGCACTATCCAAAACTATGGTTTACAAATGGTTCGCAGAATTTAAGCGTGGAAGACCAACGTTTGGTGACGATCTTCGTGAAGGGCGTCCATGCACCTCTGTTGTTGCGAAAAATATCGATGCTGTGCGTGAAATAATTTTATTAGATCGACGTGTGACATACAATGAGATAGAGGAATCCTTAGGCATTGCGGCAAAACAAATACATACGATTTTGCACGATCATTTACATGTCAGGAAGCTTTTCAGTCGTTGGATCCCTCAAAATTTAAAAGGCGAGCAAAAACAGGCACGTGTCAAGTGGTGCAAGGAAATGTTAAAAAAATTTGTTTGTGGTCGTTCAAATTCTGTATATAACATTGTAACAGGTGACGAATCCTGGATATATTCATATGAGCTTCAAACTAAACAACAATCGACTGAATGGGTGTTTCAAAATGAACCTAAACCAACAAAAGTGGTGCGGTCATGAAGCGTTTCGAAAAGAATTATTGCTTCTTTCTTCGGAAAAACGGGTCATGTTGCAATTGTTGCATTAGAGGATCGACGAAGAGTTAATTCTGACTGGTATACGTCAATATGTTTGCCGAAAGTTATCGATGAAGCCAGAAAAGACAACATAAACGAGCGAATCATTGTTCAACATGACGATGCAAGCGCTCACACAGCACGACAAACTGTCGAGTTTTTGACCAACAGGAACATCAAATTAATGACTCATTGCCCATATTCGCCTGATTTAGCGCCCAATGACTTCTCATTATTCCGAAACATCAAAAATAAAATGCGTGGAAAGCGGTTTTCATCGCCAGAAGAGGCTGTTGAAGAATTTAAATAATTGGTTTTGGAGATACCGCTCAGAATGGAAAAAGTGTTTTGAAGATTGATTTTATAAGATGTAAAAGTGTATACATCTTAAAGGGGAGTATTTTGAGAAACAGTAAAGCGATTTACCTAGCGTAATTTGTTTTATTTTACAATTTTCCGCGAATTTTAGCCGTGGCCTTCGTATGCCCCTACACTGGCTAAGCTAATTAGCAAAAATTAAAATACTACATTGGCTTTTTTTACTTTTGTTATAAAAAAGTAAATAAAGTGAAGTTAGGTATAGCAAACGCCAAATAAGTCGGCGCGAGGAGGGGGTGCGCAGAAGCCGTTTTTAAAAACGTCCACCCCCACTACTCAAGTAATTGTCAGAATACATTTGTCATTGACGTTTGACGGAACATAATGTCTTTGCTACGGGGTGATAAAGTGATACATGCTCAGAGGTTAGAATTATCCGACATTTGATGTAAAACCAAATACGAATCTCTCCACTACTTCTAATCCTGCGCGAACTTACCCCTCCTCGCGCCAACTTAATTGGCGTTTGCTATACATTACTATTAACAAAAGTTGCTACTTCATCCTGTCATCGGTGATCTAAGCCATGACATCACACCTTGCGCACGCCATGGGACTTCCCGGTTCGTCTAGAAAGCGAACAATCCATAAACACTCGACGAGTATATAAACACTCAAGTGAAGGATGATTCATTTAACTAGTGTTCGGCCTGAACTAAACATCGCAGACATAAATATAAATACTGTTATTTTCTGTTAGTTACAGTTAGTGTTACTTATTTATTTATTAATACAGTTATTCTAAATTACCATACGTTTTCTTAACCGAACCCGAACTGAAGATTTATCACAATACGATTGCGTTATCCACTACATACTTATCTGGAATTAGATTTCCAAATTCAAAGAAAGTCAAATGTAATTTATCTTGAGTATTCTTGAGGATAGCTGTATCAAGTAGTTTATCTAGACGTGAAGAAAACGGACATCAGTCAACTATTTCAAATAATTCGTAATAAGACGAATAAGCATAGATGAGACAGTTAATTGATGGATATATTAGTAAATGATAAATATAACTACTAGTAATTATATTCACTCCAACCTACATGCACATCTAATATCTAATTAAGCTTGGTCATATCAAACTTTTCCGTCATTAGATTGGAATAAGACTGGAATATAATATCGTGCGTTCAAAAAAAAACAGCCTCAGAGTTGGCCTTGAAATTTTTAGGTATGTTGTAACTTAACCACGCCATTCTGAATTGTCAAATGTTAAGGTTATTAGTGTCATCTAATAAAAACGATAACACGGAATTTTGTTTATTCATGAGATGAAGATTATAACCTAACAACTAACCTTACAATTTTTTAACCTTGAAATTTCCTAAAGCCATCTGTCATTTAGATGTCACTGTCATTTAAGAAATTCATGTTATACCAGGGCCTGAGAATTAAAATACGAATGTTGTAGTCACTAATAAAATAATACTAATCATTAATCATGCACACAGAGAGAGCCACGAGTCCTAACTTTAAAATTGTCCTGCGCGTTAGTTGCCTCATTTCATTTCGGCGCCATTTTGCAATTTGTATTTGTTTAGTTTGGTTATATTTAGTTATATTTTGGGTGCGACTGCAATTCTTGTTATTTATAAGATTGGATTTTATAGTGTCTATAGTATTTTATAGTGTGTTTAGTATTTGACTTTTTTTGGATATCAACTTATTTTGTTTGTGTAAATATTTAAGTAAAAGGTAACCTTTATTCTTTTTAATAATGTGCTTTGAAGACTATTATTAAAACAGTTTGTACAGATGTGCATTATTGTACAATATTTTTTTAACAAAATAATATAATTACAGATGTCTTTAAGACCGTGTGCAGTATTGGGTTGCACTGATATGGTCAGTCCACGCCACTACTTTCCAAACCCAATTTCTAACTTGATGAAATTCCAATAATGGTCGATTGTATATCCTCATCTGAAAGACTTATCAAGTCAAGAAATCTATAAGAAATGTAGAGTATGTAATCGTCATTTACCAGAGCACATTAGTCGGAATTGACGATTATACAAAAATGCTAACGATAAAAAACTAAATTATTGTAATAATGAATTTTTCGGGAATATAAAATTTATTTATAATATTTGTATGACATTGCTCCCAATTATCGGCTGTAACAAACAATTAAATCATACATTGTTTAAAACTGTAACACACTATGTAAATTTAAATTATTTTATGAAATGTGGAGAACATCAGAATATTTTTAGTCAATTAATAAGGAATTTATTCGGGTTATCATTTTTAATTATTTTAAAGGTGCCTCTAGATTTCTAAAGGGCAATGATTCTCGAAAAGAATGTATTGATTCTTTCCAAAAATAATGTTATGAAAAATATTTAAAAAATAAACGAATATAAACATATTTTTTACATTATTTATTTGAAATCATAGAAAGTAATTAACCTTTGTTTTCACAATTATATATTTATATATTTAACTAAGTGTACATGTCGTGTATGTTCCACACATCATAAGTATTTCCTGCTATTATAATTTTTGTTTAATTTCTAAATACCTGTTTTTGTTTACATTATAATTAGAGAACGGACACGCTTACCACATGACGCAAAGCCCAGTGCAGTACTGGCGAAAGGCTGTATTTCTAAAATATTTAATTTTATTTATATAATTGGAAAACCAACGGGTGGTGATCTATAAAATTACGAAATACATATGTATTTGTTGAAAAGTTGTATTTTTAAAGTTTTTAATTTTATTTCTATAATTGGAACATTTTTATTTATTCATTTTGTCGTTCAAGTTGAGTAAAGGAGTATTAATATTGACTAGCAATAGTTTCTCAAGGTTTTCTTCTGTCAATTTTGTTCTCTTTGAACTTAGTACATCCTTATAAATAGAAAACGTCCTTTCTACATCGCAACTGGTTATAGGTGCATACTGGAAATATTCTTTTATTTCTTCATATTTAGCCGTTAGATTTTGTGGAATTGTCTCCATACATAATTGCTGCAATGTAATTAAATCTGGATTTCTATTAAGAATTGCTTCAAACTTTTGCCGAAGGCCACATCCGAAGTCACTTGGAATACTTTTGAAATTATTAACAGCCACATCTAATGTGGTTAATCCGTCATTTAATTTGAGATTTCGATTTTCAAAATAAGTGATTAGTTTTGGCAATTTTCCAAAGTGTTCGTGAAGAAAGTACAACTGATTTTTTAAATTTGGGATTTGTGTGAGCTCCTTGCACTCACCAATACTTCTAGCATCCTCCTTTAGCAGTGTTACGAAATGTTTTAGACTATCGAAATTCTCAGCATAATAACTAGTAGCTTCCAGCCATGTTCCCCATCTAGTTATTACTGGAGTGGGAGGCAGTGACAGAGATGGAAATTTTTCCCTGAAAAGAGCTACTCTCAATGGTGCTTTTCTGAAAACTTTTTTAAAATCTGATACAAGTCTATCAACTTCCGGAAAAGTGTCTCTGATATATTCACAGATTCTGTGGAGAGCATGTGCTACACAAGTAATATGCAGCATATTAGGATATGTTTTCTTCAATAGTCTGCCTGTTTTTAACATATACGCAACACTATCACTGACAAATAAAAGTATTTTTTCTTTGTACGTGGCGTCCGAATGAAGCATTTTTTGCATATTCTCCTTAATGGTTTCAGCAACTGTTTCCGCATCAACTCTATTTATAACACTTGTTGCTATTACATATGAGTTATAAGGAATAGTTGGATGCAGTACACCTGTTACAACATTTACCACACAGCGTCCTAACATATCCACCGTTTCGTCGGCGCTTATCCATATGTATTGATTTAAAAGATGGCTTCTAATGCGTTCTACTGTTCTCGTATAGCACCTAGAAACATAATATTTGCGTAAAGTTGATTCATCAGGAACATTTCGACCAGTATATTTTTTCAGAAATGTCTTCAAAATTGGATTGTTCAATTTAAATAATGGAATATTAGCTGCCATAAAAGTTTCACAGAGTTCTTCGTTAAAATTGTCAGATTCCAACGGGTTCAATTTTTTTTCGTGCTTTAACGATCCTACGTGACGTTTTACGGTTGATTTATTGCAATTTTTCAAAAACGTTTCACACACTTCACAATAAATTTCGGAATCACTGGCAATGTACATACAATCAGTATGGCCCTCAATCCAACTCGCCATTGTTTCACGATGCCATTCTCGACGCTGTTCCATTGTCTGAAAAAGTAAGAATATTCTAGATCCAAATAAACGAAATTAAATAACGAAATTTTATGCACACTTACGTGAAAATAATTGGACGATGTTGCTTAAATGAAAAGAAAAGAAATGTACGCGCTATTTCTCTTACAAAATACGATAAACTTATTTATTTTATCTACGTACACGACACCACTGAAAACACTATATTCTCCGAATACAATAGCTGGGTTGTCCATTGTTATCGCTGCGAGACCAGGTGGCCGAGTAAGTCAAACAAATAATACTTCATTGAATTACGCCGGGATGTACTGAGCGACGTTATACACAATTCCAATTGCCGATTGCGTTTTATGGAAATTGCATCCGTTCTCTAATTATTATCTATACATTGCCTTTTTAATTCAATTTAAATTTATTCTTATATTGTGAAGTTCTTGTTTAAAGTATTATTTAAGGAAATTTTCAAGAAAAATATATTTAGTTATTTTTTTTGTTCAACGATTCATAAGTATACTTATTTATCAGATAAGTAGTATGTTATATACATAGTACAAATAGATTTGGTAAATACCTATATCAAAATTAATCTCCGCGCCAAAAATTTCAAATAGTAGTTCGTGACATGGATGGAGAGGAAGCTTATTGACTAAAATTTTTAACATTGAATTTCCATTCTCCCCTAGTATTATCTCTGTGTTATACGCCGTTCATGATTCGAAAACGTGCACGTCATTAACAGTATTTTCGGAATTACCATCACAAAATCAATAAACAAAGTATAATAATATATGATCAAAAAGTCTTTGGATCGCGATAGCCATGAAGTGTAAAAACCATCTATAGAATTATTTACTTCTGTACTTCTTTACTTTGAAGTACACATAAGTCACAAATAAAATAGATTTTAGGTTATGGTAATTAGTTGCATTTTATGTATATTTTATAACCAGCTGACTTGCAAGTTGTCAAGTAAATGTCAAAACTAATTGAAATAAATAATTTCATAGATATCTCGTAAATTTCACGGCAATTGCGATCAAAAGACTTTTTGATCATACGATATTTATATATCAACATCGTTGTGAATGCATATTTATGTTGGTGTTAATGTCCAGTGTTGACACATATCGTTCTGTCATATTTTACGTGCGTTTGTTAACTCTTGGTTAGAAATGCGGAAAGCGTTTTGCAGCCAATGTAACCGATTTGTTGTATCCGCGATTGCAAACTGTGAAGCAGAACACGATAATGATGGACCGTTACTGCCTTTATTAGCGAGAGAAGTAATCGCATTTGTATATTGCTATAATTTCATATTATATATTGCACTTTTTTTTGTAGTGTGCAGTAAAAGTTTTAGGAGTAAGCGTGACATCTGTCAGCAGAATTTCCTCGAAAATACAAAAAGGACACGCAATTTGCAGCCCCAAACGGAAACATGACAAAAAGAAAGAAAGAAAATGTAAAGAAATAGTAAGATATTTGAAAAAATTGACTGTATTATAATATAATTGTGGTATAATGATAGAACATATTACCCTAACATCTTTAAATACTATACTTGTCGAAAGGTATATTTTTATGGGTGGTAAAACATCTTTATGGAAAGTGTTGCGGAACCATTGAATTCCAATTAAAAAAAAGATGATCCAAGAAGAGTGCTAGTAGAATTACCACATATTGCTCTAAAATGAGTAACTTATTTTTAAGTTGTTGTTGATTTATAATACCTGGTATCTTTAATTTTCTTTCAACATATATACTGATGTAACACAAATGTATTTTTAGTATTCTATTTATTATTAAATATGTATAAAGTTTTCACCTGTTTTTATTGTTTGATTACTTTGTAAGAGAATTAATAAATTCGGCTATTCGTAAATTATAACCTAAAGTTTGACATAAGCGTTTAATACCCTAACCTAAAATGTAAACAAATCGATTTTGCAACATTGTTTTGACATCATTTATCACGTGCACGTCTTCGAATCGTGAACGGCGTTTAGTAAAATTACAACATGCTTTTTGATGTTACTTAGAAATCATGGCTCACTAGAGGCAGATTTTTTTAACACACGATATTGGCCAAACTTAAATAATTTCCTGAAGAATTTTGAGACAAAATAAACAAAATATTCCTTCTAAAAATACAATTATAAACATTTACCAAATAAATATATGAAACAATTGATGCGTCCCAGATTTTTTGTTGTTTTCAGTTAATTTTTAAACTCATTGATCATATGGCTAAAAGTTTGAATCAATTGCCCAATTTATTTTTAAAGAAGTTTATGAAACAAAAAACCAAATGTCAAATTAGTACTACTCCTTCACTGATATAGTACCAAAATATTAGATAAAAATACCATTTTAAAGTTGTGACATGTAATATTCCTATCTTTATAAATTAGATTTTATAAAGATCTTTATATTACAGACTAATTAGAGGCAATTATGTTAACCTGATGACCTTTTTCTTAAAAATCTTAAGACACCTTTAATTGAATTAATTTTTTAATACTAAAAAACTTCATACCCATAGGATTCATTAGATGTGCCCTTTTTGAAAAACCTAATTGAGGTAAGTATTTCTCTGCAAATGTAAATATTTTCCTTTGATCTACACCACCAAATTGTGCATCAACTTTTAAATATTCTTCATCAAGAGCTTGTAAACCTGTAACATTTAACATGTTCAAAATGTAGCTTTCTCCTTTCAAAATTTTTAAATCAAAAACATATTACCTGGATATAATAAACCACTTAATAATGGGTGTTCAACTTGTTTAACTACTTCTGCACCTGCTTTTTTAGCATCATGTTCTGTAATAACTGATGTAAGTCGATATACATCCAAAGTATATTCTTTAGTTAATTGATAATCTGTTCCCTTAATAAATTTTAATTTATCAATTGGAACACCTATAGATTCCAACATAGCCTTTATCGAATTTTCATAATACTGAACTCTTAATTCTAATAAATCCCAAGGTGCTTTCATGTTATCTAAATAAGCATGTAAGTCAGCAAAAAGAATAGTAACTTCAGCTCCTGCTCGAAGAAAATCAGCCACTTTTGACATTGGAACAAAATAGGCAACATGTGGCTTGCCAGTAGTAGCTGTGCCCCAATATATCTTCAAATCTCTATCCTTTAAAATAGACTTTATTTTATCATCTCCTAACACTTCTTGAAGATTTCTTGCAATCAAATTGTATTTCTCATCAGGTGTAAGCTTATTGTCGGCACTCATTTTAACCTAAGTTTAAATTAAAACATATGCTAAAATAATTAATAAAAAATTAAATCAATTCTTACTTTTTATTAAACTAGGAAGGAAACGTGAATGTTTGCGGGTGACGAAATAATTTATAATATAGGTAATATTAAGGTTTATCACAGGCCCAATAAGGCGAATCTAATTATTAATTTCAATTTGGAAATTCTAATTCGAAAAAACATGAATGGCAATGATATAAGAATAACCATAGAAGAATAACTATAGGCATTAGTGGTGTGCAAAAAGTATGTATTCGATACTTTTGTATCGGATACCTAGAGGGAGCAAATGTATCGTATACCGACAATGAAAAGTATCGGATACTATTAATAAGTACTCAACGGTTAAGTATTATAGATATGTATATGCAATACTTTTGATACATATACTCGTTGATGCATATGGTATATATATATGTATACGATATGTTTATGTAGATCTATGTTTGTGTACAATTGGATATAATTTATTTTTTAGTCACGTTGTTTTTTAAAATAAATAGTATATCAATTGACTATTTACAAAGTATAGATATATGAATAAAGTCATAATATTTTTACTATTCAAGTGGTTCGATACCCATGTCAAAAGCGTGGCTCTATTTCAATGTATGGATGAATTATAGAGTTCGAAATGATATATATTATACACATAAATAATTATGTGTACATATACATACGTATATAATAAAGCAAAGATATTTTGATTTATTGTTTTGAACACTAAGTATATGTAGATATTGCACATATGTACATACATAATAAAAATTATAACGTCTAGTTTATGGCATTGATTTGAAGCATACCTATTAAAATTATGAAGTATACTTATTAAAATTATCTTTCTTAATTTACTATAAGGGTAATAAATAAGACGTAAGACGTCTGTTTATTAAATAAACAATTCTATACGTCTTCTGGAATGTGTTTGTATTTCTTTACCCTAAAATTCCCGATATAATAAATAACAATTCCAATAAACAGATATATCACGTGAAATGATATATCCTCGATTATTAGAATTAGCTAAAAGTACCTGGGAATTGTGGCAACATCTGTTCCAAGTGAACGTGTGTTTTCCAAAAGTGGTCAAATTATATCTGACCGGAGAAATAGACTCAAAACACAACATGTTCAAAAATTAGTGTTTTTAAATGCAAATATGTAATATTATATATAAGTAGTTTTTTTTAGTATATTTGTATGTAATATATTTTGTTTTTCCTATTTATTTATTTCCTGTTTACAAACATTTACATTTAAATATTTTTCTTTCATATTCATTACCGTATTTACTATATTTCATGAATAAATATTTTTATTAGTTATTCAACAATAGTTTAATTTCCCGCAACATCGCATAGTAAGTATTTATTTGATACAATTATTTAATTTGCATAGAAGTATATAACCGATCCTCAACGGTATCGTATTAAATGTATACCAAAGTACTAAAGTATCAAAGATGAAATATAAGTATAGTTATCGACTTGAGTTGACAGAAAAGTATCGGATACAAGTATCCGATACAAAGTATCGAATATTAAAGTGTAAAGTATTGGTATTTATTCGATACATAAAAGTATCTATTTTGCACACTACTAATAGGCATAGATAATTATAACTAACAGGTGTTCAGAAACATTCGAAGTCAAGTGGGCTCTGAACAAAAAATCGTATATCTTTACTTAAGTATCTGATACTAATTTGATAACCTATAAAATTGTATTAAGTAAATGTATCAATCTATCTCAGACTCTCTTCATATTTTCAAGGACTACTTTGACTTCGAATGTTTCTGAACACCCGTTACTTCAAAATGTTCTCAGTAAATCACATGCTGCTAGATTGACTTTTCAAATGAACACTTATTATATTATATTGCTACAAAATGTATTTGTGTATATATAAATTATATGAAATTAACTTACAAAATATCCTTTAGTGTTTCTTATTTTCTTAGCTCTGAAATATCTTATGTAATATAATTTTTTCTTTGTCGTTTTGGCTTTGATACTATACTCTATTTTTAAAGTAGAGAGACGAATTTCTGAACAGACCACTTTGACAGTGAAATCTCATTGGTTGAAAGCAATTTGGCCTTGCTTTCAACCAATGAGATTTCACTGTCAAAGTGGTCTGTTCAGAAATTCGTCTCTCTACTTTAAATATACAGTATAACAATAACATATTATTATATACATGATGTTTTATAAAACTAATGACGTTAATAATAATATTAGTTAATAAACTCTACTCGTCATCAGGTATATTTTTTAATGTTTCTTAATTTATTTTCAATATCAATTTTTTGCCTATTTTAAAATCGAAACAGCTATTTTTATTTATATATGTCTTACTATGAAGAAGTCCCGTGACTGTTTCCGTGCTTAATTTAGTACGTTGTTTAGTTTTTATTAAGTTGATGGAGGAAAAAATTCGTTCCACATTTGCGGAAGAATGTGGTAAACACAACAAATTTTGAATAAAATTACATAATAATGGAAAGACATTCGATTCATCACCACGTTTTATTGCCCTGACACTAACCCAGAATTCAAACATATCTGTGCAGAAATTTTGGCGTTCTGTGTAATTTCGTAATTGCCTCCATTCGCTATCTAAATTTTCAAGTTCGTTTTGTGGTATTAAATTCGGAAAAAGTAAAGCTATATCTGCTATTGAACTTATAGTTCCGCTTTTTACTATCTCGGGGTCAATGAAATTAAATTTTTTAAGTGGGTTGTTTTTTAGTGGAAATCGTCGTGATTTGTGAACAACTTTCAACGTAAAAATCCAAACAACGTAGTCGCAAATATTTTATTTGTTCTGAACTCAATTTACCTTCTTCTAGATAAATTCTAACATTTGCTCCTAAATACAGATCTTCTAATGCTTGATAATTATGTGGATTTTTAAATACAATGTTTTCTAATGCTGTAGATAATAAATAGTTACGTTTTATGAAACAGTCACAAATTGTTCGAAAACTATTGGATACACTATTATATAAAGTGTAAAGTTTTGGCGATTCTGATTGCATTTCACGATTTAGACTATTAAAGAGTGGCAAAACATAATCTAGAAGTAATATAAAGACTTTGGTTAGCGGATTATTTAAATGATCGTATATGTTTTCAGCTGTTAAGACATCGCTGTCTGCAACAGCAGTTGTAAAATATAATCTGAGCGGATTGTATTGTTCTAGAATTCGTTTAATAGCTGAGTCAACCGATAACCATTTGGTTTGGGACGGGTGTAAAATTTTGTGGATTTTAACATTGCAAAATAATTGATACTTTTGAATTCGCTGATTCTTTTTGGACTAGAGTTGAAGTAATTAAAAATATTTCTTGTTAAGTTTTCAAGGAAATTTGGCAATTTTTCGCATGCGTATGAAGCAACTAAGTGAAATGAGTGGCAGATGCACTTCATGACAAATAAATTCGGTATATCTTTTTTTAGTAATGTTGTAACGGAATGATGTCTTCCCATCATTACATTTGCTCCTCAGAAGCAAAGCCAATCATATTATATTTATAAGGAACAGAATTTGAGACAAATGTATTTATAACATGATTATATAAAGTTTCCGCATTCGCACTATCTAATTTCACAAGAGCAAAAAAACAGTCTCTGATTAAATTGTCTTTTGCATACCTGACGACGAGACAAAGATGTTTTATCGTTGAGCGGTCTGTAGACTCGTCTATAATAAGGGAAAATTTATTATATTTAATATCCTCACATATATTTTCGAAACATTCAGCACCTATGACATTTCGAACAATAGCTGTGGTTTTCTTTCTGGCGCACGATATGCCTTGAACAATCTTTGAATCGGGACAAATGTTAGCTATTAATTTTGGCAAATGATCCATTACCAAAAATACCTGCTGAAAATTCGGTTAAACACGGCTGTTTGCGTATCATCCTTGCTGTATGTTTATGAATTATCGAAAGACTGTGTTTCATTAGAGAGTCTTTTCCGCTAGAAATATTAATGTCTTTACTGCAGATCTTACATCTTGCAAAATTTTTTCCCTTTTTACTTCTAGAAAGCCATCTCTCAAAGTCTTCCAGCTTTTCCCAATCTTCCTTATAATTTTGGGAATATTTTATATTTTTTGCTATATTACTTGGGCCAGCTTGTTCACAGTCACTGTTACTACCCATATTTTAACACTAGGTATATTAATTTAAAACAAAATCAAGTGACACCTATGTATGTGTTCTTCTAGAACCGATATAGGATACTGATTTCAAATTTTAAATGCAAAAACAGAAACAAACCCTTCACTCAAGATGCCCCACTGTTTTAAACTCATAGAAATAAGCAAATAACCAAATAGATATCGCTTTTATTCATTATTGAATGATATGTTGTATTTATTTCATTCATTCATTTGTTCGAATGAAAAGGATTATTTCATTGTTGTGGTATTTTGAAGTAATTATTTTCGGGGGAATAAGTATTTTTATTTGAAAAACAATGTTTCTTTAAGATAATTTTTTAACCAGAATAGTCCCTTTATTTAGAATAAAGAACGCTTGAGAAGCGTGCAACTAAATACCTACCGACATACATAATTGTTGCCTTTGAATTCAAGCATTATATCGACTACAATCCATAGTAGCTTTTATTACTGTCCCTACCCATAAAATTGCTTGCCTGTTTTAATTTTCTATTTATTATAGTCATAGATTAAAGATGAATGCCATTATAGTAGTAATTTATTATATTGTATTTTTATTCTTTATTATACATTAAAAAAAATACCCCTATAAATATTTACATTAACACGTATTATTTGCATGAATATAAACAGTTTTAGCACAATTTAACTTTTTTTTCTCATTCGTTTAAAAATCGGTAGATATGATGGCTTCATCGGTAGATCGGTAGAAGTGTAGAAAAATCGGTAGATCTACAGAAAAATCGGTAGACGGAACAACACTGATGGCGTCAAAAAATGTCAACGTTGGCCCTAATTGGTTAAAATTATTGACTGTCGTTAAAGCAAATATTCTAATTGCCGGTAATTAGAAGTTTACTATCCATTCTGCCACCTATTGAAAAGTTCGCAAACTTGACATCTTTATCCTTAAAAATGCCCCATGTGCGACACCTTGATTAGTGGTTTTACTTACTGATGATGACAACTTAGTTGTCGAAATACGTATTTAGGATACGATTAATAATTGTGGTAAGGGGTTATATACCTTTTTTTTAAATCTTTATCCTTGTCTAACAATTATGTTTTAAACACGGCAATTTAAGTAAAATACGCCTGATGGTATGATTCGGTATCAGCGTGTTACTGATTGGTCCTTGGTGACCTTGGTTAGGATGTGTTACACATTACGTCATCAATTTTAATTTGTAACGCGCCAAACACAATGACAGAGCATAACCTATTTGTTTGTTTAACGCTTGTTTTGACGTCCATTACAAACACGTGCTAACCATTAGGGATGAGCGAATATATTGTAGCGAATATATTGTCCTTGGTGACCTTGGTTAGGATGTGTTACACATTACGTCATCAATTTTAATTTGTAACGCGCCAAACACAATGACAGACCATAACCTATTTGTTTGTTTAACGCTTGTTTTGACGTCCATTACAAACACGTGCTAACCATTAGGGATGAGCGAATATATTGATCACAGTGATTATTCACAGTAAATTCTTAATCACCGTTTCGTTTAGCGCGCCAATCACAGTGATTAGAATTCTATATTATTCGCTTCTTGTTTCACCATTCACCGTTTACAATATTTCACCATTATCATTCACCGTTTAGAATTGTACACTTCCGTAAATATGTATTTCACCATTCACCGTTTAGAAGCGCTGACTTGCGTATCAAAGACAAATAATACTGACTTAATTGTGTAATATAACTGTCGTGAGCAAAAAAAACGAGACAGTGTCAAAATCGTTAAGTCAATTTCCTAGCGTTGTAAATTTAACATTTGATTAACTTTCAAACTCTACGTCAAATTATATATCAGAGTTGATAATTCAAAATTGAAAATGCCGCATCTTTCGAAAACTGATAAAGCTAGACTTGCTAATAGTTTGAAAAATGGGAAATCATTAAGAAGTGTATCGGTTCAATTTAATGATGGTAAAAGTTCAGCCGCAAGAATATATAAAAAAATGGAGGGAAGAGGATAATTTATATCGGAAAATAATTTCCGCACGTAACAAAATTTCGAATACGCAGGAAGACGAAACATTAGTTACTGAGATTAGGCACAACCCTTTCAAAGCATTAAAGGAAGCTATAAGAACAACACAATTTCCTGTCTCATCTTGTAACACAATGGTTACAAGAGAATGAAATTTAAACTTGAGATATCCGGCCCTACAGTCCTTATCTAAATCCCATTGAAAATGTATGGGGATTAATGAGATAGAGCTTCTACCCAGGAAGAATTTTGGGAGATTGTTCATAATGTTTGACATCAAATTTCTACAAATTTTGTACAAAATATTGTCGCTTCAATGTCTACAAGATTAGATGCAGTTAATAATAACGGTGGAATGACGAAATACTAATTATTTTAATGTAATAATTATTTTAATTCAATAAATAATCTTTCTCTATTGTTTTTAGTAATTTTTATTTACATTTATTTTAATAAATGTCAATAAGACACACATTTTTGACAATTCCTGACTTACTATTCTGAGTAAAGATAGCTACTTAAGTAGTCACAATTTAAACCCACCCAGAAACAGCGTCCCGTTTTTTTTGCCCACGACAGTAAATTTGTAATACGAAAAATCATTGTAATCGAAGAAAAATAAATAGAAAGTTTTTATAAAAAAGACAAATATGTAGATATATATGGATATAAGTATACTTGCATTTCACAAGATAATTGCATTTAATATTTTTCTAAGTAAAATCACAACTATAAAAACCAGAAATAAAATGTCATTGATAACAGGAAAAGGTATGACAAGGTACAATGATTTCACATCCTTGTTAGTAATTTAGTAACAGTTTGACGAAAATAGCGGTATGATAGCGGTTATGGGAACAAACAATTTTAAATTTTAACTGCAACTGAACAAAATCAACGTGTGATTCAAATTTAAGTAAATATATACCAATTTTAGGCTATAGAAAATGGCTGACAAATTTTCAACTGATTGGGATATTGACTCGTATTATGATGATACAGAGCCTGAAGAGCACTGGGAGTTAAGAAAAGCTTTTATGGCGGTTCATAAAGATAAGTTTCCAGAAGATTATTTAGTTGCTTTAGCGAAAGCATTTACTAATATAGAATTTTTGGGATGTGTGTAAGTAATGAATTCATTTATAAATGAATATAATTTAATTTCATTAGGTAATTTTTTGTTTAGATATCCAGCACCATTAATGATTCGAGTAGCTGAGTTATCAAAAGATGTTGCAAAACAGTATAGGGAAGGTAAAAAACATAAATTACAAAGAACTTTTGTTAGTGGATCTAATGCAGCCGAACAAAAACGAGCAGGTATAAGATTGATTTGCATTTTCCTTTGAACTCTTAAATTTCAGATGTAATACAATAGTTTTACAGTTTCCATTTTCTATTATCTTATAAATAAAATAAAATAAAAATAGTCCTAGTATTTCTTCGGCATCTTAATTATTTTATTATGAATTATGTATGTCGTCTAAGTTCTTTAGCATACTATCTACTTAATAAATTTATAAACAGAGAGTAGGACTGAAGCGATTGAATCAGCAAATGCCTTGATAAAACCTCGTGGTGGTCTCAGGTATAGTATGCATGTTATAATAGTCCCACTATTTGCTTGCTCAATAGCATTCCTTGAGTAGGCGCTGTTATTTCCGTCGTTATGAATAGTACATTGTGTCTATTCATGCATAAATTCTATTCTACAGTGGCGTGTAAGGCGGAAATACATTTATATATTATTTTGTTAGACTTCGTTGAAATAATCGCTTAAAAAATTATATCCACTAATTTATACATGCATATACATATATATAATTATTGTTCTTGAGATAGTATATTTTCTATTCTCTTTCATAAGGGATTGTTTCTGGTTTCGTTTCTTTCAGTGTTATTTGGTTACAAACTTTTAGTATTTTAGAAAATGTTATATTGTATATTTATCCTATAATTTTTTTATAAATATTAAGTTTAATTTACTACCTTATTTTTGGAGTAGTTTTCGTTTCTTCTTTTTAGTCCATTTCTTTTTGTTTTTAGTATTTCTCTTTATTTTCATTAACTATTTAGAATTCTCGTTGGGCAACCACGGTAGGATGGATTAGAGGTCATATAGATTGGTTGTACATATATCCGTAATGCTACCGAGATATATTGCAGTGTCTGTTCATTAAGTTTAAGGCGTCCACAAAAGCGTAATGTGCAGAGATATGTTTCTTCGAAAACTCATCTAGATAACATATGTCCATCTGCACCTGACACTTTTAACCAAAGAACTGTCAAGTTTTCATGGCGGCCAATATCCCATTCAAAAAGCTTAACAATCCAGTCTTCAAGAGGTTTCTTACAAAATATCCTGCTATGTATACGATTGTCCGAGATAAAGAGCGCCACTATGGGAATCTCGGAAACCTTAAGAGATACAGTTTTGGTTAAATGGGAGAAAGGTTGCGTAATCAAAGGTCTAAGAAATTGGCGGTTAGATTTTCCTTAGTTTTTGAGAAATGTTGAAGAAATATAATTTTTCAATTTTTCAAACTATTTTTTCCTGGCGTTAATATTTGACCAAGAGCAAAACCAATGACACTTCTCCACAACAACTTTTAATTCTGTTTAAGGTGGCGTTGTTAGTTTTTTAATCTAACATTTCGTCTTTGCGGAACCATCATAAACTTAATTTTTTAAAGAAGGTTCCTGATGTGTTTATATTAGATTCTGAAAACCCTTTTTATTGCGAATTCAACGACCTATCATACTTTATCATTTAATTGCGGTTTCGTCATTTTTTCGATTTTTTTGCCTTTTCCAAATGTATAATACGCCATTATGACCAAGACGAAAGCAAGCTTTGGAAAGCAAATGCATTGCGCTGCAGTTGCGTTGGTTTTTTGACACATTAGTTTGGTGTTTAATTTTTTGTGCAATAATTTAAATTTTTTTCTATTAATTATGTTTTCCAACGAAGAAAAGTTTGACATGGTGGCATGTTTCATTTCATCCAACCAAAATTGTTCTGTTACAGAGCGTATGTATTTGCAGAAGTATCCTGAAAGGAGGCAGCCAAATAAAAGGACTTTTAGAAAATTAGTAGCAAACCTTAAAGCATATGGTTCTTTTAGAAAACCTGTAGTTTCCCGACGAAAAACTGGCAATGAGGAAACCTTACAAAATGTTCTGTTGGCCGTCACTGAGGATCCCGGTACATTCAGTCCGGCGGATTGAACAAAACATTGGTATACCAAAATCAACGACATATTGTATTTTAAAAAAACAAAAATTACATCCGTACAAGTACAGAATTTGTCAAGGACTTAGACCAGGTGATTTAGAACGACGTCGCTCATTCTGTGAATGGTACACATGTTTTCATGTGTACCATTCACAGAATGAGCGACCTCGTTCTAAATCACGTCAAGAGAATATGAATTTTCTTATCAAATAATATGGTCTGATGAGAGTATGATTACGAATAATGGCATTTTCAATAGACGAAATATCCATTATTGGTCTGGAACCAATCCACGTTTAAACAAAACGTCAAGGCATCAACACCAGTGGCGGTTTCTGCTATGGTTTGCAAGTTTGCGCAACCACCAAAACTAATAGATTTAATTTAATGAAAAAAAGCGTAATTCTACATTTTTTAAATTATAAATTAAAAATTTGAACTACCTCACAGAATAAATGAACTATTATAAATATAATAGGTATATCTAATTGGATATGAATACGTTAAATAAATGAGAGAATAACACACTTGGTTTGCAAACTCATCGCAATCCACGAACGTATATATCCCTATACGGCTGACGAACTTTGTCGAACGTCTTTCGGGTATATCTCCATAAACGACAATAGTGTTGCAGCAGCAGTGCAACCAAAACATTAGACATATTTCTTGCTTAGGGTGCAACGGTATAAAAGCAAATAAAAAAGTTGTATTTGTGTGTTTAAAAGTGTTTATGCTCTTTATTTTTAAATAATAATGAATTCAGTGCAGAGTTTAATAGTGGATCCGTTCTATAAAAGAACGTATGCCGAAAAAATTGAAATAAAGCGGTTGGGCAGACCTGTTCCGAATTTAAATCTGAAACAAACGATTTCCAGTAAGACGCGAACTTTTAATAGACTATTTAATAAGGATATTTATAATAAACATTTGTGGATTTGCGGTTGTAGTATAAAAAATGCATTATTCTGCTTTCCTTGCTTACTATTTGAAGGTGAAGAATTATGGACGAAAATGGGTTTAACTGATTTAAATCATTCAAGCGATCGAATTAAAAAACACAGTATATCACAAAGGCATATGAAAAATGTAGTCCAATTATCGCTTTTTGGGAATGTGAATATTGCTGCTCAGATGGATAGTGCATATCGAAGAAATATAGCATTGCACAACGAGAAAGTTAAGTACAATCGATATTTACTGAACATTATAATTAATTGTGTACGTTTTTGTGGAGCTTTTGAACTTGCGCTGAGAGGACACGATGAATCAATTTCGTCCTCTAACCCGGGTGTTTTTCGTGGTTTAATAAATTTTAGTGCTGAATTGGACGTTGCTTTAAAAGACCATTTAGAAAAAGCTACTGTTTTCAAGTATACTTCTAAAACTATCCAAAATGAAGTTTTACAAACAATGTTCAGTGTGTGTCAAGAAGAAATCTCTAAAGAAATAAAAGAAGCGGATTATTTATCTGTAATAGTTGACGAAACTACAGACGTATCAAATAAATATCAAATGGCCGTGGTATTTAGGTATATAGCTAAAGGTAAGCCTGTTGAACGATTTTGGAATTTTTTAGCGCCGTCAGATCATGACGCGAAAACGTTATCTACAATCATTCTTGCAGAACTAGAAACACACATTAAAGATAACGAAAGAAAATTGATTGCCCAGACATATGATGGGGCAGCCGTCATGGGCGGATCGCATAATGGGGTACAGGCACGTATTAAACAAACTTATAAATACGCTGCTTACGTGCACTGCTACGCGCATCAGTTAAATTTAGTTATGTTGAATGCTGCCTCTGCCAACACTAATGTCCGTATATTCTTTGCAAATTTACAAGGAATTTGTACCTTTTTTTCAAATAGTTCTCAAAGAGTTGCAATATTGGACGAAACAGTTAAAAAGCGGCTGCCTCGTTCGGCCCCAACCAGATGGAATTTTAATTCCAGAATTGTCGCCACTGTGTTTGAACACAGAGTAGAAATTATAGAAACAATGCGAAGAATTTTGAATGAAAGTAAAACTGTAAATATCACTACTATCAATCAAGCTTCAGGTTATATTACGCTTCTTACTAATAAGAGTTTTATTTTCTGGTTAAATCTATTTTACAAGATAATGCCTCAAGTAGATATATTATATGCAAAATTTCAAACTAGAGAAATTGATCCCCTTATGGCCAATAAATATATATTATCATTTGAAACTCAGTTAGCTCAAATCAGAAATAATATAACGAACACTTCGGATACAAGTGACAGTGGGCCCGGCTCATCAACTTCAAAACGACGTAAGATCGATGGAAACGAATATACACGAGAAGCAAAGGAAGTTTGTGATTATTATTTGTCAAGCCAAAGATAGGTTTAGCTTTACTGGACACTTAACTGCAACGTCTCTATTTTATAATCAATACAGCCTCCATTTTCCTGAAAATGTCTTTCAGGAAACAATTAAGTCTTACCCATACTTTGATGAACGGAAATTCCGTACTGAACTAAGCGTAATTTATGAAACGGAAGAATTTAAATCAATCTCGGGTTTGCTTCCTCTTTATGACATCATTTCACAAAGTGAACTAAGTGCGACTTTTAGTGAAACATTAAAACTTTTAAAAATTCTAATTACAATTCCGATGTCATCAACTGAAGCGGAGCGGTGTTTTTCTACTTTGAAGAGAATAAAAACTTTCTTAAGAAACAGCATGGCACAAGAAAGACTTTCTGCATTGGCGATGCTTTCTCAAGAAAAGGATTTTATCCAAAGTATTCCAGATTTTAATCAAAGGGTTATAGATAAATTTGCTACTGCGAAAGATCGTCGCATGGATTTTCTGCTTCAATAAAATCAGGATCAGAATCAGTGAGTTTTAAAAGCCTTTTTTCTTCTTTATATGTACCTTAGCAAAAATAACTTTTAATAAAGCATACTTAGTGACCTACCTTGTTTACCTACTGTAAAAAGTATTAGTATTCACTAAATTTGCAACCCCCACATTTTTAATGGACGAGCCGCCGCTGATCAACACCGTTTTGGTTTTAATATGTGGGCTGGTATTTTCGGTACAACGATTGTAGGACCATTTATTTACCACCATACCTTAACATCAGAGCGTTACCTACATTTGCTGCAAAACGATTTAGAGGATGCTCTCGATAGCATGCCCCTAGCAATGATTCATAACTCATAACTCTTGGATACAGCAAGATGGTGCACTTGCACATAATTCTAGATCCGTTCGGGAATATCTTTCAATGAGATTTCCAGAGAAAATCATTATCACGCATTCGGAAACACCCTGGGCAGCGCGTTCACCCGATATAACTCCGTTTGATTTCGTCGTATGGGGATTGGTTAAGAATCATGTTTATCAACAAAATTTTAAAACAGATGAAGAACTGAGGGGGTTAGTTCAGGAAGCATTTGCCAATATTACTCCACGAATGCTTATTAGGGTGTTAGAATCGATGGTGAGAAGGTGCTATCTGTGCCTGGAAAATAATGGAAATCTTTTCGAACATATGCTCTAAACTTAGTTGTTATGTTCATATTCGCGTGTTGTTGTATTTTACTTTTTATGTCTTCTGTTAATTTAATTTGTTCTTTGTTTTTTAAATGTAGCCATTAGATTGCTATTAAATATGTAAATGAAATAAACTGTTAATGAACATAACAAATAATTTATTCTTCAAAAATAAAAAAAATTGGTACAAGTCCGTACTAGGAATTTTCTTGATTAAGGTCGAAAAAAAGCAGCAGCTTATATATTAAAAACAGGGAAGTTATTAAAGCAATCTTATCCCAATAAGCTACACGTTACCTGTGCATCACATGCACTACACAGAGTATGTTAATACATCAGAGGTCATTTTCCAAATGTTAATAAGTTAGTTTTATCATTTAAAAAGATATTTCACAAAGCAGCTTCACGAGTGGCATTATATATAGAAATACTTCCAAGTTTGCCTTTACCCCCTGTTCCTGTATTAACTAGGTGGGGAACATGGCTAGAAGCAGCATTTTTCTATTCACAACACTTGGATGAATTAAAAAACTTTGTTTTTCTTCTTCAAGATGATGATACGCAACGCATTTCTAATTGTAAGCACCTGATATCAATCGAAAATTTTCAAAACCAACTAAACTTTATTAAAATTAATTTCAAGTGTCTTACAGATACGATTACTTCCATGCAAAATCAAGATATTAACCTAAAAGAGGCGATAAAATTAACTTAGAAACCGTTATCGATCGAATGAAAAGTATGCCTTCTGAATTGGAAACAAGCTGAGTCAAAATGTTGATGTCATATTTAGCAGAAATCCAGATTTCAATATATTATATCAATTCTGCACAGAGTCGATTGAAAAATCTATACATTCCAAGTATGGTGCACTTTTGCAACATTTTAATCACGCACCCATCACCAGTTGTGGAACAGACAATTTCTATTTTTAAAGATGTTTTAACATCTAAAAGAACTAATTTAACACAGGAACACCTTGAACAAATTTTAGTTGTTCGTAGTAATGTTTTGCATTTTCAATGTTTCACAGAAAATACATAGTTTTGAGTTTTGTTCTTTGTAAATTATTTTTATTTTAAAATTCGATACGCAATTCGCTTGTCAGCATTACTTTTGTTTAAGCAGTAGTTGCTGCCAGTTACAAAACCGTTTATTACATTTGCTCTGTTGTGCATTGACAGATATACAATATGATCATTTATATTTACCCTCTAGCAAGCCATGAAATTATTTCTTGAAAATATCGTGTTGGTAGTGACAAATAAAATACATCTGTCATTATGTGTATGTTCTGTTAAAAATGTTTACAATAAATCATAAAGTTTTTCTGATCGAATCATACTTTAGGAATGGTGTAAAATTAGAAAATGGAGAATGGTCGTACTCCTTGCAGCCTTGTATAGAAGAATTTCGGGCAGAATTTCCAAATTTTCCAACAACATATGACAGTTTGCGGCAATTAATTCAAAAGTCAGTGGTTAAATTCCGTGAAACAGGGTCTGTGTCTCGAAAACCAGGTGCTGGTAGACCACTAAAGCGGACAGTTGAAAATATAGCAGATGCTGAGGGACGAATAAATCAATCACCTAAGAAATCGATTCGTAAGCTTCCACAACAAACACAACTGTCATATGAGACCTGCCAGACAATCCTTAAAAAAGACTTACAAAAATTTCCATACAAATTTCATTGCGTGCAAGAGCTTTTACCAATCGATCATGTAACCAGAGTTAATTACTGTCAGTGGTTCTTAGGTACGATTAATAACGATGACGTTCTTGACAAATCCTTCTGGTCCGATGAAGCATGGTTTCATTTATCAGGATATATAAATAAACAAACAATGCGCATCTGGTCTAGTGAAAATCCACATGAAATTCTTGAAACGCCCTTGCATTCACAAAAAATAGGCGTTTGGCTTGCTGTTTCTCGTAGACGGATTATTGGTGCAATATTCTTTAATAATACGATAAATGCAGAACGATATCGTAATAATTTATTGCTACCATTTGTAAATCAATTACATGATGATGAGCTCCGCGAGGGATATTTCCAGCAAGATAATGCAACAGCCCATAAGACAAGAGAAACGATGGAATTATTGCATGAATTCTTTGATAATCGAATAGTAGACTTTCCACCACGATCTCCGGATTTAACAATTATGGACTATTTCATTTATCCACATCAAAAAAATAGAGTATTTACGAATCGTCCACATACAATTGAAGAACTTACTAATGCTATCCGAAATGTCTGTGAGGAAATTACACCACATAATTTAAGGAATGCCTTCAATAATATGAGACGAAGAGTTGCGCTATGCATAGAAAATGAAGGAGCTCACTTTGAACATTTATTGTAGCTGTTTTTATTATTAAACTTTTTATTTTTTCAACTGAAACGTTTGTATGTAATTATTTGTCAAAATGACAAAACCTAATCTGTCATCAGTATAAAATAACCTATATCACACACACGCTGCAAAATAAGTTAACTTAAATTATGGTACCAACTTAAGTTTAAAAAAGAAAAATGTCATTGCCTTCTAGAGGGTAGAAATATATGATCATATGGTATATTAACTGCATACGTAGGTATGTGCCACTTATGCAGGTTACCACACGTATCAAATTGTTCGAAACTCACAGATCGCATACAGAAACAAATTATTGCGAATACAAGACAGACGCCTATGAGCTATGAACCATCAATCGCTCGAGTCCGCTCTCTGTTTATAAAAAATCAGTTTACAATACACATAAATATTTGACAGACAATCCTTAATTAGAACGTCTGCTAGAAAGAATTTAAAAAACGTTTTTTAAATATTTTTATTTTTAACAAAATTATTGAATTACATTAGTTTTATCTTAAACAATGTGAAAAATGTTTATTACTATTATGAACACATATAACTAATATATATTTTTTTTGTTACTAGTAAGAAGAACTGATGTAAAAAGTGCACCAAGACATTAGAAGTTGTATTATTATTATATATACACATGTTCTTTTAAATATACTTATACATTAAAATACAACTTGTTTTATTTTTTGTCATTGTTACTGTGTAAACCTTCTATGGAGACACTAAGTTGTTCAAGTCTTTGTATTAACTGACTCATTGTACTTTGGGACTTCCTCATATTTTCATCTGTTAGAGATGGTTCAGTTGCTGCTCCTAAATCAAAATGAAGCTTAGCTAGTTTCTCCTGTTGTTCTCTTATGTCTGTCATCTGCTCCATAGTGCAGCCACCTCCAAACGCCCTTAATTTTCCAGAATGAAAGTCTTCTAGTAAACCCAAGAGAGCTTTCTCCATGTGTCGAACATCAGGTACTTCAGATAAAAAGCAATGATGACGTACATTTGAACTAATGGGTGCTATATAAATAAGAAACAAAAGAAAAACAAACAAAAAATAAAAGAAAAGCCTAATACTAAAATTACTATAAAGAAAACTTAAATTTTTTTAAACGTGTAATTTTTGACAGTAATACCTTTATGAATATTACGAGGCCTGGCAGTAGTTATTTTGTTATAATCTCGTTGTAAACGTTTCTCATTCACATGAAACAATTTTGCATTTCCAGTTAATCCTGCACCTGTATTACCTCGAGATACAGAGCTATGGCTTGTATTACCCGAAGATGAAATCTAAAATAAATAGAAGATTTTCTTTTACATAAATATCTTTAAATCACTGACTACTTTATTGCTTCTTATAGGTGAAGCAATTTTATCCTCTGTTATAGTATTATCATCTTGGATTATGCTATCATCATTTTCTCCATCAACATCACTCGATACTAATTGCTGGAGTTCTGATTCGCCTCTGCTTTCCATGTATCAATATTTAATAAAATTTTTCACTAAATTAACACTAAAAATAAAATTTAGCAATACGACATAGGCAGATTGTTGAATGTAATAAATTAATTGAACATTCCTATCAAGTATCAAACAAAAACATTGATAGCAAATTAGGGTTATGTTCCTATGTGTTGCAGTTTAAACACTTATTTGGAAATGACATTTAATTTTTCTCAGGATGGGTGATTGTCATTAAATATATTCACTATTTTTAAAAAAATAGTGGGAATCCGTTTTATATGATACCATAAGGAGCAAATCCAATTATCTGTTCTTTATTCCGCATAAAATGTTTTTTTGAAATTAAACTCCTAATTGTAAATATAAATTTTATATGAATTGTTTGGACAATTTCTTTTGTTTTAAGCACCTAATCTATAAATTACAATACTATTATGGACAAAATTTTAACTTTTATACTTTGTATATATTTTTCACTTTATTCTTATTAATAATAATGAGTCAATGACAAGGTGATGTTACCGACTATATAGATCAGTATTTAAAAAATTAGTTTAAAGTAGGTACTGAAAATCGAAAAAATGTTATTACAATTATATATTCAACATATTTAAGAAATGTGTTCATGTTTACTGAAGAGCAATAGTAATTAATTGTAATTATAGACTGAGATTGTAATTTATGAAAATGGCGTCGAATGTACGGGCGTTTACACAAAAATTATCAAAGTAATTAAATATTTGTGCATTTTGAAATAATTTAAATATGTAATTACATTAATTAAATATTTTTAGACAACACGCCGCAGATGTTCGTAGAAATGTATCCTGTCTTACATCTAAAAGTGGTTTTGTTTCTCCATCAATTTCTGTAAATATAATTGTATTTACACTTGATTTTGTATACATACTATCATTTTAGAGTTGGATTTATGATATCATAGATCCATTAGATTATGAAGACTTTTTATCACAATACCAAATACTAATAGATCGAGATCCCTTAAGATCAATTTTGGATATCCCCTTAGGTGATGTTGAAGTAAAAATTATAGAAAGGCCTATTAGAACACTCGTACCAATTGTACCAGAGGAGGAACTGTAATATACATTTAGTATTAAATCTCATTATACTTTAAATGTCATTACAGAGAAAAATTGTTACCTCATGTTCAAGCTTGTGTTGAATGTTATACATCAGATTGGAAGGTTGTCAAATATCATAGCAGACATTTAAGTAGCAGTTCAGGTCCAAGAATAAGTATTCCTAAACCACTTAATCCAAGTCCAAAACAGGAATTTGAAGTAGATTTGCAAGCTACACCTTCAGAATCAAACAGTGAATTAGGTAACTATTATAATAAAATAAATATTCTTAGTACAAAGTGGGGATAGATACTTTGAACCCTAAAGTACTAAAAGTAAAAATTGGGTTTACTGTTCTACTATTTAGGAAATATATTTATTAGGTTTCTGCTACTTTTGCAAATTAACAAAAATAATAATTTTTAGATATAGCGTCACTTTCCAGTAGTGGCAGACAGAGTGTTGTGTCAGTTGCCTCAACAATTTCTTCTTGTGGTGACACATTAACACCAAGAAATTCTTGGGCATCTCTAGACTTACGACATTCAGCAGGAGATCCATTGATTTCTGAAATATTAGAACACAGTACACCAGAAGTATTAGACCAATTAAATGAAAGTCGTCGACAAGTAGAACGCCAGGATACACTCTTTAGCTTGTATCCTGTTAATGAAGATGCAAATGAATGTGTGGAACGGCGACAGCCTGCTGTTCCTCCAATCGAACATATGGGCCATAGAATACAAATTAAATGTTCACAATTAACGTAAGATGTTTTTTTATTTACTTGATTATTCAAAATTTTTGTGTTTGTTATACACAATGTAATCAAAAATGATTAAATATACACATACAAGCGTTCCGACTGCAAGCTCTTCAGATATAAGGAGTATATAAAATTTATAGTTAACAGTTGTATGTTGTAAGTCAAATAGATCTCGTATGATTTATTACACTTTGTTGAAATAATGGTTGAAAATATTACATTGTAAGAGTAGTTGTATGGGCAACGGTTGTGTTTTAACAATAATGTCATAGTTTGTATAACATCGACAGCTGTTACGTATGTAAACATACGCTCTAGCGTGTGTGTGTGTATGTAACTTCACTAGAGGTATTTATTATTTGTACACATTCTATTCATTGGCGGATCGTCTTAGAAGATACCTGTCGCGATAAACTCTAGCAGCAGCAGCATTGTTTCCGCATTCCCCCAACACCAAATACATGTCTGTATAATTGTCGTTTGAAAACATTTTAACATAAATTTAAAAGAAAACGCCAGCGCAAAACTCGAAAAATAACAAACCCTGAACATAAAATACAGCTAAGAACTTGAACATCCAAAATGCAACGAAAATTAATAATGTAGTAATAGAGTTGATATATGAACAGTTGACAATTTGACAACGCCAAAATGACATTAATAAGCAATTTTCATTCTGTTATTTTTTTACGTTAAAGTGGTTTAAGAGTAAATTCATGCAACGTTGCCATATGTTTTTTCAGGTAAAATTAGCATAAAATGTTTTTCGTGAAATGGTATAATTAGAAGAGAGAATTATAAACCTGGTTATAGTTCAAAATTGTTATCCCACTGACCATATCAAAACCAATCTTTAAAATGTTTTCCAGTAATTAAATAAACGACATCTAAAGTGATAACTTTAAATATTTATTTCTTTGAAATTAACAGCGACGGAATTTTTTCCATATTTATCTCATGATCCTTGGTCCTCCCATAATAGCATACCATCCAGGTGTTCAGCGAATTATGGGACACATCGTATATAATATATATTTCATATTTATGTGAATGTTTAGTTGTTGATTAAGCCTGGTAATTCTGAGTTTCATAATAACAAAAATCGAGTTTTTCTTTGGTGAAACATACAACACTAAGAAGAAAGGGGGTGAAAGGTATATGTGAGTAATGCCTTCATATAAAAAATCTCGGTTCAATGTTTACGTAGTAACGAGAAAATTATTTTTCGTTAGTCGACTCTGCCTCTGTCGTAGGTAAATATGCGGGCGGCAATACGGGCTTCCACCTTCAATTCATCAGTAATTCTGTTTAGCGGCGGATTATATTATTCTATTATTTGTCAACACCTCCACAAATTTAAAGAAAAAATATGTAAATAATTTCACACAAATAATTAGAAACCGGGTATCTATCCCATTAGACACGCTACATAAACCTTTTTGTTTTACGACGATTTTGATTTCTTTAAAAACAATAATTTTACGATTAAAAAAACGTTCAAACTTTAATTTCAATCATATTTTAATTAATGCGGCATAGTTTTGTGGGCATATTCGACGTAAAGGTTTATTATTGATATCCACAAAAAAAAACATCGCAATAAAAGCACCATATTGTCCATAAATGTTTTGATATCTAAATATGTACAAACATTTGCTATTTTTATGAATAGGGACTTATATTAAACGTATCGCCTAACCAATGTCTAGGAATTTTATCGATTTTTTTTGCAAATCGATGAACCTCAATTACAATTTTAGTCGGGCTAGTGGCTTGGTGGCTTGCACACTTGCCTCGTAGTCCGGCAGTACCGGGTTCGAACCCCGGTGCTTCCTTTCTGAGTTTGGTTTTCTGTAGTTTTCCAAATTCCACGGCAAATGCGGAAAGGTAACATCTTAAGTCGGTCTACAGCCGCAGGCGTAATAATAACTCATGGCCAGCCGATGCCCCCTGTAATTGGCGCAAGCTGTTGGGGGATGCTAAGGCATGGATTATTATTATTATTACAGCTGTATTTCCGTAAATATAGAAAAAATAAAGATATGGACCGACTTTAACTACATTTTGGCCCTAAAAATTGGGAAATTTTTGATGAATTACAAAGAAATTTCTTTTTTGACTTTCATTTAGACATTTATACGTACTCTTCAGATTCGCATAACTGGGGCGCTATTCAGTGGTAACCATGTACATCTTCGCTTCTCAATTCATTCATGTACAAGAGTATGTAATGCGGCACCAGTTTCTATATTGCTGTAAGACAAATTTCATCCGTATCTACTTGTACACAGTGCATTCAAAAAGTTCTTGGATCGATTCTTTTGCCTACGTAAAAATAGCTCTCTCTACATTTCGCCGACGAAACTATTTAGCTTGATTTCTTCTCCAATTACTGTAAGAGTTTCGGAGTTATAACCAAATGTATTAGTTGTATCTGTTTGATTCTAGTCGTCATGATTCATACAATGTAAAGATTGGTGATCAAGTTTTATTTTAATGTAAAAAAAGTGCTATCCAAACGTTTTCAATAATGAAAAATGCACAGGGGGAAGAGTAGTAAGACAAGTTATTTGAGTGGTATTCGCGATTGGAAGACGGATTAAAGCTTAATTCGCTTTGAATTTGCCTCTTGAGTTCAAAACGTCAACACAGTCGTTCATACAAAAGTTCTAGATCGCCTTTTAAACAAATACGGTCAGATCTTTACCATTTCAGTGACTCGTCTTCTTCGCGACAACGCACATTTTTCATGTGTCACTCAGTTTTCAGTTTAAAGATCCGTGCCAGTGATGTCGAATCAATACAAAGAAACACAAAAAGCATAGTATTAAGAAACATTTCAGAACAAGCTTTTGCAAATCCGTTTGTTTTAATAGCTGAATAAGTTTTTCAAATGTGTATAAAGGAAAATGCGAATTATGTGGAAAGTTCCATCAAGTTTTTCTTTTATTTTGATTTTCTGTCCACAAAAAAATCAATCCTTAAAACTTTTTCAATATTTTGTGTACGTAATTACATGCACACCACTAGAAATCACAATAAATCTTTGATAGCAGGAGAATTTATAATGTTAACAAACTAACTGTATTATAAACTGTCAGATTATTTGACTATTTTTGATTATATTGTGAACATTTCAAGATTAAAGGTACTATTGTGCTTGAACAAAGTTATTGATTATTATTCCTCAAAAATTACTGAACTATAATTGAATTAAAAATTTATATATTCTGAAAACGAGTGTGAAAAAGATAGTTTTAATAATTTGGTTTATACATCCATAATTTGAATGTACTTCATTCACGTTTTAGCCTCGACTTAGAAGTGGAACCATTATTTGCTTCTATGGCCCTTTATGACGCAAGAGAGCGCAAAAAGGTTTCTGAAACTTTTTACTTTGATTTGAATCCCGAGTCACTTAAAAGAATGCTGGGCGGACATGTTCCTTATAGTGACTTAAGTACATTGGCAAGGGGTTGTATTTTTGACATATCACACCCTTCACCTGACTTATTTCTTGTAATAAGACTTGAAAAAGTTTTACAAGGTGACATAAATGAATGTGTAGAGCCATATTTAAAAGATGATAAGGTAAATTTTGATGTAAATGTTGTTTTGTGTCATATAGCTTATATTAAATTACTTTTAGAATAGAGAAAAGTTGAAATTGAATGCTGTAGCCGTTTGCGAAAGGCTCGGAAAATACAGACAAGCATTTGCATGGACTGCTGTTTATTTAATGAATGTTATAAACGGTGGTAATTCATTAGACCGAGATAGTGATAAGGACTCAAATGGATCATCTTCTAATACTAACAGTCTAGGTAATTTTAAATTATTGTTACTCAATATATTGTTTATTTAATATGCGAATTTATGGATATTATAAATGTAAATATTCTAAAAAAATAATAATACTATAATAATAATTCATGCCTTAGCATCCCCAACAGTTTAATAGGGCACTGACAGATCATGAGTTATTATTACGTTAAACGAGAATGGAAACCTTATGCCCCATGTGCAACACTGATTATTAATTTTACCTACTGAGGATAACCACTTAGTTGTCGAAATACGTATCTAGAATACGAGTATTAATAATTGTGATACGAGGTTTTATACCTTTTTTAAGTTTTTACTTAACAACAGACTCCAATGAAAAGACCTTTTAGCTGAATTTGTTGTATTGTCCTGTAAAATTATATTATGAATATGACTCACTGTAAAAGTTTTAACGTGGCATAATATTTTAACAAGCTATAACAAACGCTAATTTAGTTGGCGCGAGGAGGGGTAAGTTCGCGCAGGATTAGAAGTAGTGGGGAGATTTGTATTTGGTTTTACATCAAATGTCAGATAATTCTAACCTCTGAGCGTGTATCACTATGATCCCTTACCAAAGACATTATGTTCCGTCAAACGTCAATGACAAATGTATTCTGACAATTACTTGAGTAGTGGGGGTGGACGTTTTTAAAAACGGCTTCTGCGCACCCCCTCCTCGCGCCAACTTAATTGGCGCTTGCTATACTTTGGAATACTTGTAAGGAGCTGTTTTAAAAAAAAATATTAATGGTTAAAGAAAGTTAGAAATATCAAAGAAAATTAGTTATCGTTTAAAGTTATTTCTTACCTTTGCCTTGTTTTGTTGTATCTCAATTGCTTTAAAACATTTACATTATGAACTATTACAATATTCAATAATTTTTGTTTTAGATCGAAAATCTTCTAGCAGTGGTTTAGAACAGTTACGTAAACGTGCCTCTGATATGGGAAGCTTAACTAGAAGAGGTTCCTTGGAAAGAAGAATAGAGAAGGGACGTTCTTGGTCACCAGATCATTTAGCTAATAGCTTAGATAATTTTAGACCAATTACTTTAACGATGTCTTCCTTCTTTAAACAGGAGAGTGAAAAATTAAAAGAAGAAGACCTTTATAAGTGTTTATTGGAATTAAAAAGACCGAATTTGATATTGAAGAAATTGAAATGCATTCCAGCAACAGTTAAACTAGAAATCTCGCCGGCACCTGCGGAAGTTAAAAATTGTTTAACACCAGAATTGGTTAAAGTTCATCCATATGTCGATGATAAGAGTAGACCAATAAAGGAATTACTTGAATTTCCTGTTAAAGAATTGCTCACACCGAATTACGTGTATCGTAATTTATTATTCGTGACTCCTAAAGAATTGAATTTTTCAAATCGTACGGGTTCTGCGAGAAATTTGGCAGTGAAAGTGCAATTAATGTCTGGCGAACGTGAGCAAAATGCTTTACACAATATTTACGGGAGATCTAGTTGCCCAGAAATGACAAATGAAGCGTATACAGCAGTCACATATCACAACAAATGTCCGTTGTACTATGATGAAATAAAAATTAAACTACCAGCTACTCTAGGAGATAATCATCATTTATTATTCACATTCTACCATATTTCTTGTCAACGCAAAATAGAACAACCTACTGTAGATACACCCGTAGGATATACAGTACGTAACTTTTTTTACATTCTTTGATACGAAAATACCGATGAACACCTTTTTAAATTTCGTTTTTTTGTCAAGTCACTGTGCCACCGATTATATAATAGAGCAGCGGAGACGATATCTCAAAGCTGAACAATAAAAAAAGGAATAGTTTTGTGGTCGATCTCGCTTTAAGTATAGTCTCCGTTTCAGTCAGTTATCAATCATTACGTGCATTCGATATGATTTACATTTACGTCTTCAATTAAAGATTGTTACCAAATAGGACGTTAATTACCCGTAGAGAACACATCTTACATATTTTAACAGGTGATTTTTCCTACCAGGTTACCTTAGCAACCTTAGCATATAAAGCTGATTATTCAATGTTATCTTCTAGAGTTATAAACATAAACATTGCAGCGTATATATTCAATAGCGGCATTCTAAATCCATATTCATATTTTATATTTGTTACATCTCGCAACAAAAAAAAAAAATTCACGTAATACACAAGAAAGGAAGGTGATTTAGGTCAGTTCTAAAAGTTTTCGTCCACAAATGATTCAGAGCAGATATATTCGTACGTAATCGTATTGAGGTTACTGAACCCTAAGTAAACAAAACTGCTCCATTGAAAGGTTATCATAACGTCAACATCCGTCTAAACAATGTTATCCGTTACAATTTTTATAATATATAATATAAATATTGCAGCGTATGTGTAAATTCAAAGGAGTTTTTTTTAGTAGACATTCTAATACATAGGCGGCACACAATTTAATTTTTGGGTTCGCGTAGTAATTGACTCACAATTTTTTAGATATGTATTCTATATAATTGCAAGTATCTATTTTTCTTACGTTATCTCTTTATTTCAGGGACAGTTTGTATATACTGACTGCCATAAATATATGAACATCAGCAAACGTTGACATATTTCATGATATTTCCAGGAAATATACAGGCTGATTCATTTTCGGCCCTCACCATGGGGATCTCTCTTATTATTGGAGATAGAGTATAGGTTTAAATTTGGCAAAGTTGTTAAATTTTGTGTTTGTTATAAATCCGTAAAGAAAATAGACCTGTGACAAATGACCTTCGTTATTTAAAAAAAAAAAACGCGAAAACCCCATTTTCTTCTTTTACCTGTAGCACCGACATTTGGCCTTGTAGAGAAAAAAAAAACACATCCTTGTGGCCATTTCTAAACCTCTATCCAGAGGTGTACTCTAAATTTTTATAAGACGTTTCGTTTCTTTCTGTCATCATCAACTATCTAATTTCTTATAGGCGCCATATTGGATTTAGACATCTTCAAAACGAGTTTTTTTTTTCTGATTTCAACCATGTACCACATGCTGACTATAGTTTTTGACATTAGGTTTTATTTGAAAGAATAAATTATAAGATTAAATAAGGTAGCCTTTGGAATTTCAATCTGTCAAACATTTCATTTATTGTTCATTAATAATACAAAAATGTCATACACTAACGAAGAGAAACGAGATATGATAAGTATTTTTTATTCTTCGAAACGAAATTCAACAGTAGCGAGTACAAGATAACAAAAACATTAATAAAAATACATAGAAAAGTAAACAATAAACAATTACAGTAAATGTTCAATTATCTGGCCATCTTCGGTAATGCACAATTGGGCACGCCTTCTGGCATTTTGTACTGCCCTTTGTATAGTTCTTCTAGGAACTGCATCGAAGGCATTCTGAAGTCTGTCTCGTAATTCTTCAATGTTTTGTGGCGCATCTACTTTATAAATATTATTTTTAACATATCCCCATAAAAAAAAATCTAGCGGACTTAAATCAGGTGATCTCGCAGGCCATTCAACAACTCCCCTATTTCCAATCCAACGGTTTGCAAACTCTTGATTTAAGAAATTTCTAACAACAGCTGCATTGTGTGCTGGTGCGCCATCTTGTTGCCACCATAAATATTGTAATTGATTTAATGGGATATTGTCGTCAAGATAGTCAGATACGTATGTACGTAAAATGTTTAAATATCTTTCTCCATTTAAATGTTCTTCATACATAACTGGTCCTAAGAGACGATTTACCAAAATACCCATCCAAACGTTTATTCCAAAACGATGTTGTGGTCTTCTAGCCCTGTTTTGTCAGGGATTTTGTACTGCCCAATAGTGCTCCGTATTTCTGTTGAACATTCCAGAATTTGTAAATTTTGTTTCATCTGATCAGATGATTTTGCTTAAAAAATTTTCGTCATTTTTTATCCTTTCCATTAACCAATTACAATATTCTAGCCTCCTCAAATTATCTCCAGGCAGTAAAGAGTGACTAACATGGATCCTGTATGGTTTAAACCTACTTTTATGTAAAGTTCTCCAAACTCTGGACTGGCACAAATTTAATTCTGACGCTACTTCGCGTGTAGAAATTGATGGATTATTATTTATCTGTAAAAATACAAGATTAACATGAAATTTGAAAACACGCTTTTAATTTACCATTTGTGAAATATCTTGTCGATTTTCATTTAAATTTCTGTTGTCTTGACCATAACGCGGCTTAGTAAACGATCCATTCTCGACCAAATTTCTGTCGAGATCTAGAAAAATGGTACGATGAGGCTGTTGTCGTTCTGGATATAATTGTAGATATCTTGTACTCGCTACTGTTGAATTTCGGTTCGAAGAATAAAAAATACTTATCATATCTCGTTTCTCTTCGTTAGTGTATGACATTTTTGTATTATTAATGAACAATAAATGAAATGTTTGACAGATTGAAATTCCATGGCTATAGCAAACGCCAATTAAGTTGGCGCGAGAAGGGGTAAGTTCGCGCAGGATTAGAAGTAGTGGGGAGATTTGTATTTGGTTTTACATCAAATGTCAGATAATTCTAACCTCTGAGCGTGTATGATCCCCTAGCAAAGACATTACTAAATATGTTCTGTCAAACGTCAATGACAAATGTATTCTGACAATTACTTGAGTAGTGGGGGTGGACCCCCCTCCTCGCGCCAACTTAATTGGCGTTTGCTATACCTTATTTAATCTTATAATTTATTCTTTCAAATATAACCTAATGTCAAAAACTTTAGTCAGCATGTGGTACATGGTTGAAATCAGAAAAAAAACTCTTTCTGAAGATGTCTAAATCCAATATGGCGCCTTTAAGAAATTAGATAGTTGATGATGGCCAGAAAGAAACGAAACGTCGTATAAAAATTTAGAGTACACCATTGGATAGAGGTTTAGAAATGGCCACAAGGATGTGTTTTTATTTTTTCTCTACAAGGCCAAATGTCGGTGCTACAGGTAAAAGAAGAAAATGGGGTTTTCGCGTTTTTTTTTAAATAACGAAGGTCATTTGTCACAGGCCTATTTTCTTTACGGATTTATAACAAACACAAAATTTAACAACTTTGCCAAATTTAAACCTATACTCTATCTCCAATAATAAGAGAGATCCCCATGGTGAGGGCCGAAAATGAATCAGCCTGTATACATATTTTATTCGTACTAACTTTTTCAAATTTAAATTTTCGGCAAGATGCATTCGATTAATCAAGGTTGCATTGGCAATGACCTAAAAAATATTTATGTTTCTCTGTTGACATTATTTACCTAAGTATAGCAAACGGCAATTAAGTTGGCGCGAGGAGGGGTAAGTTCGCGCAGGATTAGAAATAGTGGGGAGATTTGTATTTGGTTTTACATCAAATGTCAAATAATTCTAACCTCTGAGCGTGTATCACTTTATGATCCCCTAGCAAGGACATTATGTTCCGTCAAACGTCAATGACAAATGTATTCTGACAATTACTTGAGTAGTGGGGGTGGACGTTTTTAAAATCGGCAGAAAATAATGAGGAACAAGGACGTTTACTTGTGCAAGTGGTCCTATTCAACTTGTGGCTCTTAATCATTTGAAATTTTCATCATTTCTTAATACGAATAAAATACATATTTCCTGAAAATGTCATTAAAATATACTAACGGTTGCTGAGTGTTCATTTATTTAAGGCGGCCAGTATAATTTTCATGACTTAATTGTGTTAATATTTAGTCTATTATTAACGATATACCAGGGTACGTAAATTTAAGTCTTGACATTGAAGTTATACCAATGTATCAGAATGAAATATATTTACCTATTCGCCTGTAAGTGCAAAATACATACATTTAGACGCAAGCAGGGTTCCATCTAGTAGAAAGGGTTTGCAGCTGCATATCTGTTTATTTCTATTTATAACTTTGATGCGTAGCTAAGATTACAAAAATGTTTAATAGCGTCGAAGAAAAACTGCAAGTAATCAAGTGTATTATGGCGGATGTAGTGTCAATGAAATTTTTATTTCAAGACAGCCCTGTTCCCACAAGGATCGCTATGTACAACATTATACACAAATTTGAAACCACCGCTCGTCTTAAAAATTGTCGGCAATGTACACATAGCGAGAATGCCGACGAATGTGTAATTCTCTTAAATGACGAACACGAACGTAGGGAAACACAAATTTGTGCCTTAGCGGAGTTAAATCAATTGTTCTGTGAACAAATAATGGAAAATGTAGATCGCTATGAAAGTTTTATTAGTAATATTTGTTTTACCGACGAGTCTATACTGGTCTCTGGAAAATTGCTATACTAGCGTGTCCGAAAAAACGCAATATCCCCAAAAATTAAATTTGTGGGCGTGTATTTTGAATAATCTCTCTTATAAATCGAACCAATAGTATGTGTAAAGAGAGTAAGCAGTATATCGACTACTTCCACTTCCTAGTATTCATACTTTCACTCTGCAAGCTTAACTGCTTAACAATCTGGTTAATAATAATTCTCCATAACTTGCTATTCGCCCACCTGGTAATCTTGAACATTTTAATAAATTTTTTCCATTTCAATTGTCCATTTTGCATTGGATTGACCTCGTTTCGTCATTTATAAAAAAAACTCACTAAAAATATGAAATATAGGGCATTTTTAATAAATTAAAAACTCCTAGAAAATAAAAGCATAAAGATTTGTGATCTGGGATCTTTTAATATACACAAAATGTATATGAGTTATACTTTTAATATATGTCCATATCATGTACACTATTAAATTTTGTAAAAAATGTGAATCATTTTTATAGTGGGTGCCACTCTTGCGCGATGGTCGTTTAGTGTCTGGCGAATACTGTCTTCCAGTCATGTTAGATCCACCTCCAGAAAACTATAGCTACATTCCCCCTGATGTTTGTTTACCAATGACGCGATGGATTGATAATCACAAAGGACTCTTTTGTGTTTCAATTGACACTGTTTCTTCTGTGCACACACACGATCCGGGAATAGAAAGATTTTTCTCAGCCTATGATAATGTACACAAAGGCAGTGCTCCAACTAGGTCAGGAGAGAAGGGTCCTGAAGCTGAACTACGGTATGTATTATTTTATAAAAGTCTTGCATATTACTGATGTTCTTTTTAAGATTTCTATATTTCATAATTAAAAAGCATATATTAGCATGAGAGTTTCGATTTTCTGTTTCAGTTCTGCATTGACAGGCTTGGCCATTGCTCGTCCAGAAGATGTAGTACGTAATTTGCCAGTTGTATTAAATAGTGTCATACAGTTGCTAGTGCAGCCCCCAAAAATTGCTGGACAAGTATTAAATCTTGGAAATACTGCATTTGAAGCAATTTGTATAATTCTTTACAATGTAACAGTGAGTAATATTTTTTTTAACAGAAAGTAATATTAATCTACTATCTACCCTGATATATTAATTTTGGGTTATTGTGATTTTATATAATGAGTGTTCAAAAAGTCCCTACATATGGGCAGCCTTGGACTGCAAGATGCATTTCTATATTTATATCTATTAAGACTATTCAATGTACCTTAAACAAAACGTTATTCAAAGCCACACAGAAAATTGCCATTTATTATGATATAATTAGTAATAATAATATAATTAAATAAATATTAGGTACATGAATATTAATGTGATATTTCTTCTATTCGCCTCGTTTAATAAAACACACTGTGTAATAATAATAATAACTATATTAATAATCAAATACACCAAATATCACTTAACTCTAATAACAATATTTATATTTATTTATACAGGGTGATAAAAAAATTTAATTTTTTTTTAACTGAAATTAGTGCACACAAATGAAAACAAAATTGTGATAAAAGTTGTAAAGTAACAGAGATATTCACACTTATGCGAGCAAAATACAGGAACACTTAGAGCAAAAGTTACCGCCTTAAGCCGTGCTTGAGGCTTGTGCTCGCCGTATCCACGAGTTTTAACACGCTCGGATATCTTGCCTGTTTATTGTGCCTGCAGCATCTTGAAGACGTATGGTTAATAATTGAATATTTTCAATTTAATTATCGTTATTGGACACCAATTTTTCATATTTTCCCATACATAAAAGTCCATGGGGTTCAGTTGGATCTATCTATCCATCGATCACCAAATATATTATTTAAATGCTTACGCACTTCGTAACTGTAATGAGGTGGAGTACCATCATGCAAAAACTATGATGATAAAAAAAATGTGTTGACGCACGTTCAAAGGCACCTCTTCTAACAGTTCAAGATTTTATTGAAAAATAAATGGCCGAAACGTCAGCCAAGAAGAAAATAGCTCCAGTTACGTGGTTCCAGCCAGGAATCCCGGGAATCATTATTGAAAAATAATTACTTAAACTTGACTTATGTCAAGTTAATTGTAACCTGTGACATTTAAGAAAATTTATATGCGTGTATGTACATTTCGTCATTTCTAATTTTTCTATTGCCTGCACTAGTCCGACGTAATTGTTCTGAATAGTTTTAAAATCTGTTTTAACTATCTTGAAATTTTGACTGGTTTTCCTTAATAGCAGCAGCTTCTTTGGTATCGAATTTAAAAACCACCTTCTTAATATTATCAAAATATTTATGATAGTAAAACCATGTTCCCCAACGTGTAACAATAGGCTGTGGTGGTTCAGGAGTATTGCGGATTTGAGAAACACAGCATTTGTACTTGCAATTAATGCATCTATATCTGGATAACATCTACGAATAGTTTCTGTCACCAGATGTAAAGCATGGATTTTACACGAATATGTCACAAGTTAGCACAATATTTTTTTAGCGACCGGTCTACAGAGAGCATGTTTACGCCACCATCACTCACAAACATTAATACTTGCTTTGTTGAAAGTTCAAACTTTTCCAACACTATGTATTCAATTCTAACTCTGAAATTATTTTGGCAGTACGTTATTGTACTCTTCTGCAAGCTACTAAAATTGGTGGGGACGATTGATGTGGTTCCATTGTACATACCATAACATTAACAACCGATTTTTTTTTACAATCTGTTTTGTTTCGTCCACAGATAAACACAGTTTCTTATTTTTAAATTCGGGTTTAATCATATGTTTAAAACGCTCACAAAAGGATGGTAGAAAATTTAGTAATCTTTTCCGGCTAGGTAACGTAGTGCCTTTAAAATGAACGAAATTATTCGTTGTCTAGTAACTTAAACGGTACACATTACACTATTTGAAAGTTACAGATATATGAAACAAAAATCTCTCGCCACTTTTTTGCAATTATGCATTACACTATTTGCGTATCTTTCGCAGTGCAATTTTCTTGAACAGATTAGCGGTATATCACACACTTTACACTTTATTATACTGCCATTGTATATTAAATCCGGAAATGCCTATATCAATTTATGAGTTACATCGTAAAACGGTCTCTTTCTGGCTATTTGTGACACTATAAAATTATTATTTATCACTATAAACCAACGAAGTGCACCGAACGGTGTTCGGGCGGCGACTGACAAAATATATATATACGTGCTAGGACGAGCCGCCAGTGGGATGTTACTCGAATGAACAAACTTTTTATCTATTTCAGACATGCATTCTCCAATCCAAAGCCGTCAGGGATGTAAATGCTTTTTGAAAACATGTTAGTTTGAATGTCTTACAAGTTTGGAACATTTATTTATCTTAAGATCTTAATATTTTTAATCTCTTGTAACTATATCTGTATTTTATCTAGTATATTCCCGAGTTACCAAAGGATCAGCATGGAAGAGACCCTCTTCTGGTTACATACATTCATTATCAATGCAATTTACCACACCCTTACAATACAAATGAACAAATATATGAGTCAGGAGCACCGCTTACAAGATCTTTGTCAAATCCAGATTTGGAGGTGGCTCAATTTAGTCCTCGTGGCTTAGACAGAGCTGCTAGTATGAGAACTCCAAGTTCTGAACAAACAAGTCCAAGTGTTAGTACTTCCTTCAAAACAGTACACCAACAACTAGCCTTGCATTGGGTCGTATCAAGTGGCCGATCAAAGGAATTATCCATGCGAAATGCTTGGTTTTTGTTTGAGTTGATAATTAAGAGCATGGTAGAGCATTTAGCATATACCAGAAATTTAGAGGCACCTCGAAGAAGCCGATTTGCCGAACAATTTTTAGATGATATAACGATGCTTGTACAAACGGTAACAGCGGAAATTATTTCCCAATCAATGGACGATGTGCGGCTTGCACACAAAATGAACGATGCACTTAGTTTCTTTATTTTTGATTTATTTTCCATTGCTGATAGAGGTTATGTTATGCAGTTAATTAGAACATATACGAAGCAAATGCAAGCGAAAATCGCATCAATTCAAGATCCTACGGTTTTGGTAGAATTAAAATTAGTATTTGTAAGAATTATATGCAGTCACGAACATTATGTAGCGCTTAATCTGCCTTTTGCCACACCATTTATGTTTTCTGGAGGAAGCGTTTCACCTAGTCCTAGTGTCACAAGTTCTACTAGTCAAAATTCATTTCTATCTGGTCCACCTGCTAGTCAAGAAAGAGCAAGTACATTCGCGGAACTTACATCAGAGTATAGACAACATCATTATTTAGCTGGTTTGGTTTTAACAGATTTGGCTACAGTTTTGTTGGAAATTCCGTAAGATTTACCACCATTTAATAATAATGAAAAATCTATGTTTATTCCTCATATTTCAGAATACCTTCGTTGCATAATAAAGCTGTGGAAATCGTCAGATATTTACTGTATTGGCATGATAGTGACCCAAGATATACCACTCCAGAAGCAAAAAAACGTGTTGCTGCTTTATATCTCCCATTGTTAAATATTGCTATGGATGTTTTACCATTATTGCATAATTTTGGAAATGATAAAAATGATCGGCACGTATCTGATAATTCAGGCCCAACAAATATTGAAGAAGCAGTAGCATTAGTAATAGCTGGGACAATGAGTTCAGCTAGCTGTGATGGTTTCCAAACAGTATGTATAAAAATTATAGGTCGTTATATACAGTGTTATTCTGAATAAGTGTCAGATAATTTAATTTTAGATTAAACATGTTAATTAATACTTATCTAAAAAATCCGCTGTGTAATTTTATTTTCAATTTTAAATTATTTAATAAAACCGTTTTGGGACCGCACGAAATACTCAGCTGTTGTATCGAGGGCATAATGAACCTTACTAAATCGTATATATCGCATATTCATAACTTCTTTATGTATAAATCCATTCATTGTAAACAAACCGTATGTAAACAAATTTGCAAGCGACACGGAACATACGGACGGCACATATCGGGTGTTACCTGCTTAAATAATTTTTTTAATTTTTTTTTTTTTAATAAAAAATAATACAATTTGCATATATTTTAGTAGTATAATTTAATAATTAAATTAATGACACTTATTCAGAATAACCATGTATTCGAGAGTGTATCATTATATCAATGGCATCTCAAAAGAACGTATTTCTCTACATAGTCTCATTTGAGCTCAATACACTTCCTCCAACGTTTCTCCAATTTTTTTATCCCTCTCAAACAACAAGATTTATCGAGATTCTCAAAATAGGCGTTTGTTTGAGCGATGATTTTATCGTTAGAGCCAAATGTCTTTGCGCCGAGCCATTTCTTCAGGTTTGGAAGCGATCTAATCAGTTGCCGTAAGATTCGCCGTTGATTGTTTTTCCCTTTTAAAGGCAATCGCTGTGGATTATGCCGCGTGAATACCAAAAAACTGCCTCCATAACATTGTTGGCCGACAGACCCACTTTGTCTTTCGGTGCTGATTCGCCCGGCAAAACCCACTATTTTGACTGCTGCTTGGTCTTCGATGCGTTGTGGTAGATCCATTTTTCGTCCACCGTCATCAAACTGTGCAAAAATTCGTCCGGATTACGGTTGAACAACACCAAACAGTCCTTTGAAATTGTCGCGCGAGCGTTTGTAATTACTGCGAGAAAACTCGGCATCCATCTTGCGGATGACTTTCTCATACGCAAGTGATCATTCAATCTCCGATCGACCAACACCATATCGTGGATTTTTTCAATTGTTTCGGGTGTAGTAATCTTAATTGGACGTCCAGAACGTTCGGTGTGACTCGTGCTTGTGCGACCACAACGACATTCAGTAAACCACTTCTTTACTATTGATTTTGATGGTGCAAAGTCCCCATGCTATTTATCAAGCTAAGCCTTGATTTTAGTGATGGTTTTCTTCAGTCAAACAATGCTTGATAAGCACACACGAAGATGTCTGCTGTAAATGGCTGTCAAACTTTAACTAAATGACGTAGCTTTCTCAAATTTCGACAGTATATTGGCAAATGGGGACAGTGTTGTTTTTTTAATTTACAACGCGGGAAATTAAAAAAGTCATGGACACTTTGTTTGAATTTTGCAAATTGGATCTTGAATTGCCTCCAGAGCACTCCCCATGATATTACTTCTATTGTCCTTCGCTGTCTACACCATGCAACCTTTAAAAGAAATCATTACCTCGTTGTGGCACTGAAATCCATCGTTTAAGCCAAGGATCTTGAACTTTGATTCGTCTGTTCATAGCATATGCTTCCAGTTAATAACAAACCAGTTTTGTTATGTTATTTTCCTCACGTTAGTCGTTTTGCTTTATTAAATCGCCCGAATAGAGGTTATATGTTATCGACAAATACACTAGGTTTCATTTGTGGAGCTATTTTACGCCTATCGCGCAACTACAATAAACTTATCTTCTGTTTTTGAAGTTATTTAAATCCTTCAGCTTAACTTAAAGAAGTAAATGTATAACAGACCAGTTTTTCCGGATGCGATGGTTGCTCTAGCTCAAGCCTCATAAAATGTAAATTAAGAAACAAGAAATTTATAATTCCTATGCAAATATAAAGTTAGCAACGTATGTTAGATTCTTTCATAAATGCGTTAGTTGCTTCAGTAGTCTAATTTAAAGTCTTTATTTTTTAACTCATCATATCTCTTTGTACAAAAAATTATCTTTACATTTATAGGTATATACACAATTCTTCTGCTACTGTGGAGTGTACAGATGTCTGTCATTGTTACTCGTGACAATTTTTCTTCATTCTTTATTATCCCTGACCAACAGATTTGTTTCCTGCCTTGTTTCACATCTTCTCCGTATGTTTTGCTTATGTCATTGTTCCATATTTTGCTGGTCTCTTCTGTATTTTTCTTATTCACTATGCATTCAAGATCCTCTTTAGTTATCTGTTATTAATTCTTCTCACATATCCGAACCGCCCTAAATTCTTTACCTTTATTATATCTATGATCCTTTAATAATTATCTATTCTTTTTATACTTGCTGTGCTTCTTCAAAAGAATTTCGTTTCTATCTACAGCCTGTAGTTAGAACATTAACATACACATGCAAATGTTAGCAAAATTGTTTGAATTAACTGGGTCCATAATTTTATTAGTATATCGTGCCTGTGGCCTTGTGATCGAATCTGGGACTCAACTTTCGTGGTTTTCCTTCTATGTTTAAGGCGCGGATGTAATAATAATTCATCGGCTGCCAATACCCCTGTAATAGCCGTTAAACTGTTGGGGATCCTAAGGCATAATAAATTACTAAATGATAAACGAAAAAATTTTTTTTTGGAATGAAAAATATATTTAAAATGATTAATCATTAGATCTTTTCAGAATAGAAAAACTGCTTTAAGCATGGATGTCACTCGCAATCTCTTAATTTGCGTTTTATGGGTATTGAAAAACATCGAACACGAATCTTTATCACAGTGGCTTGGTGAATTGACATCTACAAGACTTGCAACCTTACTTCACTTGTTAGATGCTTGTACAAGTTGTTTTGAATACAAACCTCGCCGAAGAGCACCACAACCTTGTGGTTATGCTCATGCGCAGGTTACACAAGACGTTAAGTCACGTCTAGAAGATATCATTCTTGGTCAAGGCTCTGCTAGAGAAATGATGCAAAAAAGAAAAAGCGGAACCCAGCAACAAGGAACATCTGAAAAATTGCGGTGGCGAAAAGAGCAAATGACATATCGTCCTGGTTTCGATAATTTAGATAGAGTAAAAGATGACATATTGATTGATGTACATTTGGAAGGTCATCTAGCTACAGAAGCTTCATTTATTATACTCGATACTTTAGAGAGATGCGTTACAACAATTGCGCAATGGGATTCTCAACAAAATTTAATCGGACTGGGTCTCACTGTGCTTTTGCATGCTCTTGGAAAAAATCAAAGTACTACTGTATTACCACACATGTTTGCATCACAAAGAAGTTTGGTTTATAAAGTAAGTATCTTGGTAAATCAGATACTAACATTTGTTATTAAATATTATGTATGTTTTAGTTTCATACTGCCCTTTTTGATGATGAAAGTGACCATTGTGCAAATCTTTGTTTACTTTTATTGAAACATTGTGGATCTCATATTGCTTCAGTTAGATCGCAAGCGGCGGCATCCCTGTATCTTCTGATGCGGCAGACATTCCAAATTGGAAACGTGAGTGTATCTGTATAGTATGAACTTACACCATTTAATAACGTAATTTCTAATTATTCAGAATTTTGCCCGAGTTAAAATGCAAGTAACTATGTCACTTAGCTCACTTGTTGGAACTTCAGCATCTTTTAGCGATGATTCGTTGAGGAGATCTTTGAAGACCATATTAGAATACGGTGAAAGAGATACAGAATTAGCAGACACAAGTTTTCCTGAGCAAGTTCGAGACCTCGTCTTCAACTTACATATGATATTATCGGACACTGTAAAAATGAAAGAATTTCAAGAAGATCCTGAGATGCTTTTGGATCTTATGTATCGCATTGCAAAAGGTTATCAGAATTCACCAGATTTAAGACTTACATGGCTAGCAAGCATGGCTCAGAAACATATGGAACGTGGTAATTATTGCGAAGCAGGAATGTGCCTGGTACATTCAGCCGCATTGGTTGCGGAATATTTGGCTATGTTAGAACCATTACCACATTTACCAGCCGGTGCAGCTGCGTTAGAAAAAGTTAGTCCAAATGTGTTGGAAGAGAGTGCAGTGTCCGACGATGTGTTGAGTCCCGAAAGAGAAAGTGGTTGTTTAGGATTTTCGGAAGGTGGTTTATTAGGACTTCTGGAGCATGCTGCCGGTAATCTATATGCAGCTGCTATGTATGAACCCATGAATGATATTTACAGAGTACTTATACCGATCGCTGAAAACAATCGAGATTTTAAGAAGCTTGCTAATATACATGGGTAAATATTAACCTAAACATATAATTTACGTAAGTTTTTATCTTCAGCTTCTGCTGCTGATGTTTGTGTGACATCATTTGGACATTTTCAGTGACAGGACCAAATTTAAAACATACGATTCACTTCAAATGACAAACGTGTTGTGACTGCTGACTGCCTATTTTGATTCGAATGTTTATGTGTCAAGTAGGCAATCAACAGGTAGCAACCCGGCTAGGTAGCTCAGTAAATATTGGGTCGCTCTCTCTCTTAGACGCTTGAGTACCTGTGTCTTACCTGTATTCTCTCTCTCTCTCGCTACTGATGTTACACTGAAAGATTTATATAAGGCGCCAACCCCGGCTTAGTGTCCCCGTGGTTGAAATTAATGCTGCATCTGCCGCGGTCCAGATCAGCTGATAGAATAGCCAGACAAATAGGGAAAGAAATACTCGTAAACGGTCGGGTGGTAAAAATGAAAATTTGATTTTAATAACAAGACAAACGCTTTATTGTCCTCGCTAGGCTATTGCACATAATAACATAGTACACTACATAAACAAACCAAACATGTACATATATATTACACAAGTCAACAATACGGGCATAATAAAACCTAACACTATAACATTTAAGACTACATTACCTATTCGTGGGCAAAATTTAAGACAGGCTCATAGTCGAACGTTCGCTTGAGATGCAAAAAAAACTTACGCTTAGCGCCACATACACAAGAAATACATTAGTGAAATACACAGTTTAAATACATGGTTTACAACAAATTAATACTTCAACCCGTGTTAACAATACGTTTTACAAAGTAAGAGGCTGGCCAATGCAGGCGTTACAGCGAGAAAAATAACAAGTTGGTCTAATACTTCGCGTCGGTACACACGAGCAAAAAGAAAATATTTATGAGAACATGGGTGAAGTTAATGATTACATTACGTCGTCACGAAGTGTGACAGCGTTAATAGTAAAGTAAAGATTGTGGCTATACTGCTTAATAAAATTTAACAAGAAAACCTTAAATCCGACGATGTAGGCGTCATCGTCGAAGTTGGCGTCGCGACGCTCCAATAATGATCGTAGGTTCACGAATGAACATTCTAACCTTATCTGGATGGGTCTACTTCATCCTCCAGTAACTAAATCACTTTTCCCACGAGTGAGGACACCTTTCCGAAGACCGGTCGCACTTTACTTTACGGCCACGCTTCTTGATCGCCTTTTTGGCTGCATCAAGGAATATACATAACACAAAACAGCTCGGCGTATTATTGTAATATTTTCTTGTTGTATGCTACCGTGAAGGCGGTGTTATCATTGGATCTCTCGTCGAGAGGTTGCTGACTAGCTTGTCATTAGACTCTGGCCTTCACCAGTAACTGAACTAATACACAAACAAAATCATCGAATTAATGACCGCTGTTAAGACTCATTGCAGAACTAATAATTCCCTTTTTCCCCTGAGTAGGGCATTTATATCGATCTTCCCCTTCGATCCGTGCTGCGGGCGTTCCACCAATCATCTTAAGGCATCGAACTTCTAGCCCAATAATATGGGAAATTTACCAAGAAGTGTTTGTGCCGTGGGAAAAACAAATATAGACAATTTTTTATATACTGCAGGTGGCTGATGCACGTGTTACAGTGAGAAGAATAACAAGTCGTATTTCATTTCCAGAACGTGGGAAACTAAAATCTTTAAATAAAGGAGATGAAAATAATAATATCTTTGACATTAGCCAATGTACGGAAATTAAATATGTAATTAGCATTGTTGTAATTATTATTATAATTTACTTTGGGTAGCAGCAAATGTATTGAAAGTGAATATGAGATTAGAATTGATATATTCCGTATTATAAGTGAAATTATTAAACAGGGGAGGCCAAAATAACGGAACTCTTAATTCCAAATAGTTAATAAATGTGTAAATGAGTGAAATTTGATTGCGTTCTTGTAGTAGCGCCGTTTAGGCGTTACAGTGTGTAGTATTACAGCGCGTATGTGTGTTAGAAAGAGACTAAAGTACAATTGGCGCTTCACACTTGGGCAGTACGAACTGCAAAGAAACACTTTATGAACTGTATTTTCTTAATTGATAGTGTTAACTGAAATATATGAGGACGATTCGTAAAATAAGTTCCGTTTGATTATTAAAAAAACATCAATACATGAGAGGTTTTTAATATATACAGCTACTACTTTCAGCTGTTTTTGTACATAGGTGCCATTAAGATTGAGACATTTGTCATAGCGATGAACCAGCTTTTTAATGCCCTCTTCACCGAACTTTGCCGCCTGTGAATTAAGCCATGCTGTAACACTGTCCTGCAGCTCCGTCCTTACATAAAGTCTACAAGAAGGACGCATTTCTTGTCCTAAACAACAATGACCATGACTTTTCTCACAGAAAAAGTTTGACGCCACTTTAAAGATTTCCTCGTAGGCGAGTTAGAGCGCCTCCACTGCATTGACTGTCTTTTCGTCTCAACGTTGACATAGGCGGCCCAAGGCTCATCACTTGTTACGATATGACTGGGAAAATCTTCACTTTCGACATTGTAACGTATCAGAAAAGTTGGTGCCGAACCCATTCTCTTTGTTCTTCAGTAAAAAGTTTTGCACCCGTGAACAAAATTGGTGGTAACCTAAATGTTCAGTAACAACCTCGTACAAAATTATACGTGAAATTCACGGGAAAAAGGGACTCAGTTTTGTGATTGTGAATCGCCGATTTTCACGAATTTCTTCTTCAACATTACCCACAAATTCATTCGCCACAACAGTTTGTCTTCCACTCTTCTACACGTTCTTCATCATGGACTTTCAAGGAGGACTTTGTCCTTCTCGAAGGTACGGCGCCATTTTCTAACCATACTGTCGCTCATGACATTTTCATCATAAACAGAACAAAGTTCACGATGAATCTCAGCAGTCTTCATATACTTTGCACACAAAAATCTGATAACAACACACAATTCACTGTCGGCGAGATTTTCAATTGCAGCAGCCATGTTGAACGATCAAAATAATACTAAAAAATGTCCGAACGATTCTCACCTTACTACTGTGAGACTCACACTGAATCAGAATACACCGCGGTACTGCGATCCTGCCGATATCCCCACTTCTCTGTTCACTAGGCGGAAACGGAAGTTACTTTACGAATCGTCCTCTTACTAGATATCACACTTCTTTGAGTAACAGAAAATATTATTGATGATCAATTTTAACAACTAAACATTTTCTTTTTCAATGCTTCTGGCTTAATTGATACAGTCTTTCAATAGAAAATAAGATACCAAAAACATACGTATTTTTTACAATGGACAAAAATAGAAATTAAGAGCCGCCTATGAGAATAATTATTTTTTCGTTACTGAATAAAAAGTGGTCAATAAGTAAGTCGATAAAACATTTAGATTGTCCGAGAGTGTGTATGGTTTTGGAAGTCTTTCGAAGTTTTAAAAATCGAGCATCAGAAAAGCACTTTATGTTCTTATTGGACCTTCAGATCATTCTTTTGCTAGATACTGTTCACGTTTTTCGTTTATGAGCAGACGTACAAAAAGATGCTTGTAAAAGTCTCACTCGCTCTCTAAGCTTTCCTGATTCAAATGTAGGCGTTTATTAACGTGTTTTTGTGGCAAAATAAGTTTCTCATTACACCTTGTTACCAAAAATCATGGCGATAAATAATCGTTACAGCAGAAAAAAGCAATGGATTCGCATTACCGTACAGCTTTGCCAGATAGACCGAAGAGGTGCAATTATAAATATAATAATTAATGTATGTAATAAGTTACCATTATAGCTTCAATGTGTTGTTGCTTTATACTGCCGCAAAAATGTGGTGTAGTGTTGTATCATTATAGAGCGTTTCACGCCCATGATGAAGTACAGGCCATATGGAGATAGCGTACATAGTTGCCAAGTCGCGAACTCATTCCTACCAACATACCTATATTGCTATTAATCAGGCCTGCTGTCAATAGTATTGTATTGACATAACCTTAATTGTATTTATAATGAACCAAATTTTTAAATTATTATTCTTAGTTTGCATCTGTTTATAATATATTCGAAGCCAAGAAAAAGTAAATAAGAGTGAAATATCATTCTAGCTAATGTATATGAAAAGTAAATCATTATATTAACAAACTACTTAAAATTGTATGTTTAAGTTATAATTTGGTTTAACCAACACACCATTTGTATACTCAAGGTTTGTTTTGAATTAAAACAATTATTTTATATATATTGGTTTCCTTTATTATAAAAAATAGTTTGATATGTCTATTAGAATACAAGCAATAATCATAAAAAGTTTTTTTGTGTAGACCATAAACATACAAAAAATACTGCAATATAGATTTATTTAACCTATAACATAAAAATATCAACATCTTAAAAACCTAATTTTTAATTTCAAATTAAAACTTGACTGCTGTAGTAACATTAATTATAGGTTTGTTCCGAGAAGAATCCCTATTATTTTTAGTGAATCGGAATTTAAATCTGTTTTACAGCCATCATCGTGTACTATAATACTGTCTACCAATTGGCTAAAAGAGATGCAAACTGTCAGAGATTCGTTCTTGGAACAGACCTACAATCCACTGGATGTTGAAGCAGCATTCGAATAGCCGACAGGGTCAGTTAATAAATCGTCTTCCATATCATCAGTTGAACCTGAGTCTCCCACATGGATGATAAACTCCTCAACATCATCTTGCAATCCATCGACAATCCACATTTCTTCTTCAATTTTTTTTACATGCTGAATATAATTCTTCCAATTGTCAGCTGTCAAATTACTATAGGCACTCGTAATTAATGGTGCCATATCTTTTACTTTGAACGTAGTGTTGTACATCTTTATGTGATTTTTCACTTGGACCCAAACCATCCTATTGGATTCAGCTCACAATGGTAAGGGGGTAAACGTAGAACTTCTCGGCCAGCATCTTTCGCCAACATATCAAGCTTATATTTGTCATATTGATATTTTACTTGTGATACACTAAACAACAAATCTCTTGTTAACATATTATCTTCAACAAATATATTTGTTTCAGCCAGCCAGTCAATTATATTTTCTTTTTTCCATGCATTTGTAGGTATCTTCTCAACCTTTCTGCTGTGGTACGATGCATTGTCTAGAGCAATTACAGTATTTTCAGGAGTATTTGGCAATAAATGCTCAATGAACCACTTTTCAAACGTATCTGCATCCATCTCATTATGTGCATCAGCTGTATTTTTCTTGCATAGAAATGTTAATTCGGCACCATGAAGTAACCCATTTTCATTGCCAGCATGTACTAATGCAAAGCGAGGACCAAGACCACTCGGAGATTTTAATCCTGTACTCAATTCTCGAACAAATGCTTCTCGAGTACTTTTTATTGTAGTATCTTGCCAGACTTTACTTACTGTGTGTCCTACATTAACCCACGACTCATCTGTGTAAACTATACACCTACCTGGAACAAATATTATTATAGGTATATGCTTTTATATAAAGAACAAAGAAACTTTACCTTCATTTCGAAATGTCTTGATATCTCGCAGATACTTGTGTCTCCATCTTATAACATCATGTCGTTCAATGAGTATGCTTTTCCGTTTTACAGTTTGAAATTCAAAACCAATATCTTTCAAAAGTCTATATAATGTTGATCATGTAAAAGTAGGGAGATCATTGTCATTGTTGATGGTAGCAAGAACTGTATTCACAGTGGGTGGTATGTTTTGCATGAAAAATCTATGAACTTTTTGTCGTACAAGTGCGTGTATATTTTCATCATAAAGGTGTAGACGAGCATTTGCTTGTACCCCATTTCTCTTCTGCTTGTTTTTTTTTGGACTCAACAACGGCCCTTTTTCTTGTTCATTTCTCATGTTGTATATGCTGTGTACTGAACAATGTAGTGCTTCACTTGCTTCAGCAGCAGCAGCAGTAACAGTCATAGGTTTTTTTAAAGAAAATGATTAAAAACATTTAGTAACATCTGCTTTTCTCTTCGACTAAAACATTCACCCCTTCGTGATTTTTTCTCTCCAGGCTCCATTACTGAAGTTTAGAATCTGTAACGGTAATGTTTTTATTTACGAACACATTTCCTTCACATTCCAACTTACCACAAACTTTTGTAAACAACAACTGGAGAATATAATAAAGAGAGAGAGAATATAATATATAATAATAAGAATATAAGGTATATAATATAATAACACTATAACAATATAACAAGAACGAAGAACAACAAATAATATTTAATAAAAATACGGAAAGGAACAATTTGACACTTGACAAGATAACAAAGTGAACAAACTACTGTACTGTAGCAGTTTGGTTATTTGTACGAATTAAAAATCCCCAATAAAAATTCATATAAATTTTCGACATAGCGTGCGGTGGAAAAGGATAGCGCGATGCAATTTCTTAAATAAAATAAAAGAGAGGAATGCTCCATAAGAGCCCATACTTCATCGTGGGCGTGAAACGCTCTATAGTATAGGACTTTTTCGTTTATGTCATTGATAGAAAATTGGTCTAACAAATATACAATTATCAAAATACCCACTTGATACTAAAAGACACCAAAGATACTAATCGGGTTATAGGGTCTTCGTGTTGTTTGCCTGCAAATATCTGCGAAATTTATAAAAATTATTTCGACATTTAGGTTATATCGCATCTATAGTTTTGTTTGGTCAGATTTTTACTAACTTTTTTAAATTTCTGCTAACAAATAAAAATTAATATTTTTAAAAACAATCTGCGGAACATTTTTTTATAATAATCTATTTAAATAAATTTAAACGCCCTTTAGTCTTATACGAACACACACATTACTAGTTCACATTTGAAGGAATAAATTACATTGGTTGAACATAACCTGTAAATGACAAGTGTACAATTGACACAGTGTTGCCAGCCAGCGTTAATGTTACATTGGTAGATTTGTCGACAAATTTCGGTAGATTAATATTAGTAGTAATTATTACCTATGTATGCTGCTGACTCTATTGCCAATGAATAATATAGACGTAGATGTATCCATATAAGCTTTATTAAATAATAATAAATAATTACTTATAAGTTTCTAATATATATAAGAGTATATATTTGTTAATTTTTATATACCTTTCTAAACAACGAATCTGCGATAAAAATTCAGATTTTATTTTCAGTTCCTTTTCCTTACTTAAATACATATAAGTCTAGCAGAACTGTAGTACATACAATATTTCAAAGGTGACAAGAAAACAAAATTAAAAGGGATAAAATCAAAATTAATTTGATTCAAAGTAAACAAATACAGTGGTCCACGTTATTCGCGGAGGTAGCGTTCCACAAAAACACCGCGAACATTTAATCGCGAATATAGGGGTACAAAAATAATATAAACTACAGGTATGTAGTACGTATAAACTACAGGTTAGCAAGCGCCAAATAAGATGACGAGCGGTGGGAGTCCACGCAGCTTTAGAATTAGTGGGAAACTTTGTATTTGGTTTTACATAATGTTGCAAGTAAGTGGATAAGTGGGCATGCGCGTTTTTAAAAACGACTACGGCGCATTCCCAACCCTCGCCATCTTATTTGGCGCTTGCTATATGTATGTATGTAATTGACACAAATAGATATACACACATACATATTGCGTATAAGAGCCAAATACGGCTTGTGAACTTTTAAATAAATAAATGAACAACTGAAATACCGAAACTTTAGGGAAACTACCCATACTGAATCGCGAATACGGAACGCGGATAACGAGAAATGTCAGTAAAAACAGTATCGCTAATAAGCGATTCCGCAAATACAGGGGGCGCGAACAGTGGGTGTCCACTGTACTATTACACTAACTAAATAGAATGTTTTCTAAAATATAAATAAACATAATTTATATCCTACTCAGTGAGATATAAATTATGATAATTCATTTTTAAAAGCAACTTTCTCAGTTGATAAATCCTAACAACTTTTATTATCAATAAATTGCTTGGTATGCAATAATCCACATATTATTGTAATCGCTAAAGTTAATACTTGAAAAGACTCTTTTTACATTTGCGGATGAATGTGGAAGGCAAAGTAAATTTTGATCTTTTGCCAAAATTCTCCAGTATCACTCGAATACAACTGAATAATATCAGTATTCCGCAAAAGACGCCATTCTGTATCCAAATTTCGTATATCATTGATCTTTAAGTAAATTTGGAACCCTGACGACTGCATCAGTAATGGCTAAAGACGGCAGACTATGTGCCCACACTTTCAAATTTAATAAGACACGGTTAAATTTTTTAAAAATAAATATATCGAATCCCTATACAAAACGTTAAGAAAAAACATAAATAACTTACCCAACATGTTTACATTGTTGCAAAAAAATGCGGATGTGCGCGATAAAAAACTGCACCATAATATATGTTTCTGTATTAGTCTCGGAAAGGTTCGTACGTAGCGACGTATGTATATGTTTATATACTGAGAAGGATTGTTCGACGTTGAGATATGTTATATTTGCATAGTTAAAGTGCTCTTTGTATCTGTACAATGGATCTGCAGTATTGGTAAAAAGTTGCCCTAATTTTGTAAAATCTACATTTTTATCTAATACACCTTATGTGTATTATTAAATTTAACAGTGTGGGGCACATAGTCTGCCGTCTTTAGTAATGGCACTTTTAACTATGTGTGGATCCAAAAATTTAAATTTTTGTAAAATATTGTTTTTAGTTGCAGCGAGAATTGCATACTGACAAATTTTTATTCTGATTATGAATACACATTGTCGATTCGCAATAAAAACAACACATTTATATATTATTTTATTTAATATTTATACAATTTAGATGAATACATTGGTAGTTCTGATTTTTTCGGTAGAATTATGTTGAAAATCGGTAGAAATCACCTGAAATCGGTAGGACTGGCAGCACTGAATTGACAACACAGCATAGACGACATCAATGACGTGAAAGCACTCTTATCGTGAAAATCCTATAAGCAATCCATTGTTGATTCAGTAAAACTCCTACGACGAGGTGAAAATATGTTTATCTTTATTAGATGCGTAATCGTGTTTTTCACTCGAGGTAAATTATACCGTAATTATCTCATCCATTCTACACGTCCCAGAAATACCAAATATTAAAACAACTTTATCAACCTCATCAAGTATTCTTTATTTGTCGATTTCTTCCTTCGTTAAAATCTTCGATTTTTTGCCTTATAATCTACAGCTTGCCGTTTCAACAAAGATCGAAGTTTTGAATAATATGAATATGTCATCATCGTATTTAATTGCAAGGGATAACTTGAACATTGAATAATTCGCCACTAACGTGGAAGATTTCATCTTTGAACAAAGTATACCGTTACATTTTCCGAGAAGGAACTCCATAAAACGATTAATTTTTTTCTAGATTTTTTTTGTAATAATTCTTAATGAGGCAATATTTACTATCTTCACTAGTTCTGAAGGAGTTTCAGAAAGAAAGGTTGAATTTTCGAAAACACCAATTAACTTTCTGTACTTCAAGTTTGACCATTCAAAATGAATACATTCCCATAGTTACACAACCAATTTTATTCAGAATTTCAAGGCAGCATTTATTTATGAATAAGACCTGCTTTTTTTTCAAAATTAATCAAAATTTTAACTTCTATTGATTTTTGAACGACCTGCGGAAAAATAGGTTGTAAATCACTTAGGAAGCCACATTCCTGGACTCTGCGTTGCTAGGTCTTGGCTTGCACTTCAACCTAGCAATCTTCGCAGTTGTCCAAGAATGTTAGACTTTTCCCACTCGATATACAATGTACTGGTTGGTTTGTTTAATAAATTTTAAAGGAAAATTATATTTTTTTCTAGGAAATTACATGATGCTTACACAAAAATAGAACAATTACATGGAAAGCGAGTTTTTGGAACTTATTTTCGAGTAGGATTTTACGGTTCTAAATTTGGCGACTTAGATGGTGAAGAATTCGTTTACAAGGAGCCGACTTTGACTAAATTACCTGAAATATTTAGTCGACTTGAGGTTTATTTTTCTTAAATAAAATATATGTCGATATTATAATTTCCATTTTAGAACTTTTATGCGGAAAGATTTGGTGCAGAAAATGTGGTTATTATAAAAGACTCTAATGTAGTGGACGTTACTACGTTAGATCACGAGAAAGCTTATATACAAATTACTTATGTTGAGCCATATTTTGAAACATACGAATTAAGGTATAGGCAGACTCATTTCGATAGGAATTACAATATTAGTAAGTTTTCTTGGTTTATATATGCGTAAGATATTCGAAAGTATTTTTCTCACAGTCTCATAATTATGTATTCCTAGTATGTACACATAATTAAATTAAATTTGTGGAAATTAATGCGATCTCAGTCCCGAACACGCCTCGAAATCAAATTTCCAACGCAATATAGTGCATATTTATGTTTGATCAAACAGAGATCGCCTTCATTTCTACAAGTTTACACATAATGTGGTTTTTCAGTAAAAAAAAACTATTTGTTTTAAACAAAATATCATTGACATCTTCTTATATATAGCAAATAATAGCACAAGCCAAATCTATCGTTTGAGTAGTAGTAGTTCGCAAACAATAATCGTACAAATAATTTGTCTTATGTTGTCAAGTTTATAAAATGGAACGTGCGATAATTCGATTTTCTGTTTTACGGGATAAAAGGTGCTTTGCAATACTTGCGTTGATAAATCATGCATATGGTTAGAATGCTCTCTATGGATCGTACACAAGTTTTAAGAAAGTCGTACGTCCCTAGTAGATGTGAAACCGGGCAGACCAGCAACGAACACTCCTGATGAAATTGTCTTTGAGCAACGAACACTCCTGATGAAATTGTCTTTGAGCAACAGAACAATGACAACGGAAGGGCTCGCTTAGACCATCATCAATATCATGTTGATCACATTCTACCATGCGCCAAACATTATCCATCGAGAATTCGTTTCCTCTGACGTCTCAGTTAATGCTGCGTACTACAAAGACGACATAGATCATTTATTGCAGCGAATTAATAGAGTAAGGCTGGAGTTCTGCCAAACTACCCGTTTGGCAATGGTTACTGGTTGTTTTGTACTACAATTTTGCTATCCTCATGCAAACATTTTTGACCGCAAAATCTGCCCGTTTGATCACGTACCCACCTTTTTTCTGTTCCCGAAACTCAAACTTTACCTCAACGGAATATGTTTTAATCATGTTGAAACGATCCAAAAGTGAGTGACGACGGCCTTAAAATCGATTCCTGTGGGCAACTTTTCCCAGAATTTTATGAACGCCGTCAATTGTGTGGATCGAAAACTAAATAAATATTTTTTTTCGAGCACTTGCACTTTTTCATTAGTCCGTTTTCTTTTAACTGAGTGTGTACTAATTTGTAAAAAATATAATTAATAGGCAACATACAAGGTTCTGGCCAGGAATTCTCGGAATGTGAAAAAAATGTTCTTACATCTTATTCACTTTCATCCTCTTCAAAGTACGTTTGTTAACGTGTTCAATAGTGCCTGTGAATCGATCTGGATTTACTCAGTCGTCTACAAAAAGGCGTCGCTTGAACTTCATTTTCAACTTTCGAAACAGGAAGAAGTCACAAGGGGCAAGATCTATGGAGTAAGGACGATGGAATAGTACTGCCTGTCTTCGTTGAAGCTACAAACTAACGTACAACAAGTGACTTGTGGCTTGGTGTCTAGGATCCACGAATTGTTGCCTCACTTGGCAGGCTGCTTGCGTCGTACAACAAGCCGTACAATATTACAAATATCATGGATTGTTTTCCTTCGATCTTGCAGGATGGCACCACGCACTTTTAGCACATTTAGTGGTGTGTTTTTCGTCGACGGACGTCCGGATCGGCACACGTCGATTTTTAAAGCGGTTGTATCACTCATTAGTTAGCATCTAGCTTAAAGCATTCTTACCAAACACTTGTTTTAAACATTTTTTGAATTTCCGCTGCCATTTTACCAAGTTTGAAGCATAATTTGGTGCATGTTCTTTGCTCTTGCACATCAGACATATTGTAGTCTCGCAGAATAACTCAAACACAACTCAGCAAATATAAACACAAAAACTGTTTGTCACCGAGCACGGATCTATCGCTGAGCTATAAGCAGGGTATGTGGTTTGATCGACATGATGCCCGTGCAAAGAAAATGTCAAAATATTTCCTGCGTTTTTTTTAATTTTATATGACCGGTATTTATTTATTTTCAAAACCTTATGTACACTTCTATCGGAAACATATTAATGTGCACTTCGTTTGCCGATTTAGTGCGGATTTTCTTCTAGAGAAGCGCAAATCAAATTGTTAATAACGCGCGATAAAGTGTTCATAAAGTATTTATTTTCAGTCCAAGGTCAAATTTAAGGCATACGAATACCTTAAAATGATTAACGTATGTAGCGTGTATTACAGCGCGTATTTATATGTGTTAGAAAGAGATAATGTACAATTTGCGGTTCGCATTTGAAGCAGTACGAACTGCAAATAAATACTTTATCAATTGTAGGTGTAACATTAATCTCCTTACACAACTGAAGTTAACTGAAAATCGAATGCCAAATAACTTCTGTTCACTATTTCCACTACTATGTTGAATCGTGTTTGATCGTACGATCCCTATGTTCTTATCTGAGGATCCGATTACTATATACGTTTTGTTTTTGCATTAATTCTATTTTACAATTCAATTTTCTTACGTTTTTAGAACGATTCGTTTATTCAACGCCCTTCACTCCAAATGGGAGAGCACATGGTGAATTACATGAACAATATAAACGCAAAACAATTCTTACAACAGCCGTACATTTCCCATATTTAAAAACAAGAATTCATGTTGTAAACAGAACACAAATTACATTGACTCCTATCGAGGTAAACTAATTCTTAGAAAATATTATATCATAACTATTTTTATTTTTTATTCAGCTGGCCATAGAGGACATTCAAAAGAAAACGGCAGAATTAGCTGCTGCTACCCAACAGGAACCTCCAGATCCAAAAATATTACAAATGGTACTGCAAGGTTGTATTGGAACGACAGTCAATCAGGGTCCATTGGAAATGGCTATGACATTCCTGCCATGTGATGGCAAATCCCTAACATTGCATCAAAATAAATTAAGGCTATGTTTCAAAGACTTTTCTAAAAAGTAAGTATACAAACCCAATTTGATCTTATATTAAGATTTTTAATATTTACAGATGTCACGATGCTCTTAAGAAAAATAAGAATTTAATTTGCTCAGATCAGAAAGATTACCAGAGAGAATTGGATAGAAATTATAAACGATTTACAGAAAAACTTCAACCGCTAGTAAATCCGCAAAATGTTACTATTACATCATTTAGGTACATCAGTGAATGACATTTGTTTTTAAAAATTATGTTTTTAATTATTTTTCAGTCCTTCCAAGCTTAGGAACCCAGAGTCATCAGCCACGTTACGTTGGTGAAATATAGTGTCTATATTCTCATAAACTATGGTCTCATATATCATACATCATCATATTTATTATATACGTGCTTTGTACTTATTATTTATGTCGAAAAAAATATTTTATAGTGCTTTTAATAATGTGTTTTAATTTTTATGTTAGTTGAGAATTCATACTAACAGCTGTAAATTACTTTGAAGGAGCTTAGTTGTAAAATATGTTTCAAGATATAGTGCGAACTGCTAGCTTCCACCACCACAGGTGGTATGCAATAAAAGTAATCGATATGAGAAACGCGCTACAGACCCGTATATCAATATTTGATTATAAATAATAAAGGTATACGTGTATTATAATATGGATGTATACGAGGGGTACACTGAAAATTCGGGAAAATCATAAATAAAATCAAATTTTAACAGATTGAAATACTTTATTGTTTTTCTAAATAATCAGCCTTAAGTTATATACACTTTTCCATTCATATAAATCAATTAGTAAAGCATTTATCTCACTCAGAAGATGGTATGTTTGAAATGTGTGTTTCATACGCTCCAACTGCCTCTTCAGGTGATAAAAATCTTTGTCCACATATTTTGCTTTTAATTTTGGGGAACATGAAGAACTCATTGGTGGATAGGCCGGGGCTGTAGGAACAATGGCTGAGTAATTCAACGGTCAAATAGTCGAGTATTAGTTTTGCGCTGTGTGAACTTGATCATTCGAATACTCATTACTCGAATGTTACATTGAATGTATTGGAACAGTGCGATATCGATGGTAATTCTAGTGATGGGATAGAATGAAAAATAACCGATTATATATTCGGTTTTTTAAATTATCAAAATAATTCGGCTACCGACATAACTGAATAAAAAATCTCCAATTGTGACTGCAAATAAAACAGTATAGAAGATCATATTTTTATGTATCTGATAAGTAAAGGCCGGGTTATATGTAGTTTGCATAAATTTGCATAATATATACATTTTGTATATTATTTGCATATTTTGTAGTAATTCAGCATTTTTGCATATTTTAAGTATCCGAGTTTTATTTATTTACTAAATCAAATTTATTATAGACATTAAAAATATGTCGTTGATGTAACAAACAAACAAAAATTAAACAGCCCTCTTTAAATTAAAAATGTGTTATAATGTGTATACATAACTATAATAAAAAAGTGCAAAATCATCAAAATTCGTCTATTAAAAAAAAACCTAGGTATGACGAAAAATCTCATATGCACCACGGTTCGTACAGTACAGTTTTATGGTCGAGAATACGTTTGCACACCGAGACCCGTAGGGTCGAGGTTTGCATATATTCGAGACCATAACTATTTTCTATTTTGCGTTCGAAATGAACTCATTATGAAACCCAAAACAGTATCGAAATGAGCTTCATTTCGATACGCTTTTTTTCATTTTTCAATGTTGGCGTTGTTCGAATACAGAAATAAATATCATTGCTGTCATTTGATTTTAAGAATTTATGTACATTTGACAGATATGATATATGTCCGTATTTTACACAAACAACGTATGTTGTATACAATTGACAACAACATATATATGTTTCTATGTCACTCATGTTTATATTTTTAAATGAAATATCAAGTAATGTTAACGAAAATTAATAAATAATATGTAATATAATATACTTCGCGGATAGCAAGATTTAAATTTGAAAATGTCAAGTATTAATGTGACCAACTGCATGCTTTATATAAAAATTAAACTCTGAACTTTATTAATGTAAAAAACGCAAAATAGAAAAAATAGTATAAAAAACTCGTTTCATAAGGCCTTTTGCCGCACTCGATCTTTAGAAAACTCGCCGCTATCGTGGCTCGTTTTCTAAACTGATCTCGTGCGGCAAAATGGTGCCTTTTATGAAACTCGTTTTTTAATATACTATTATTTTTCACTTAAGTATTATTTGTTCATTTCACCTTGGATACGGTTACCATAAACACGGTCATAAAGTTAAATCGTTGATTCAAGGAATCATGTTAGAAGCTAATTACGCGTAACGCCTGTCAACGTCATGACAGTTGACAGAAATCTCGGAACTTTTCCAATGTAATTTGAATTTTCCGCTTAAGAAATTCTTCGTGAAAAATAAAATCTTGTATGAACCACTGGCGTTATGGCAATTATATTGCCCTCGGGTTGAATTAACGTCGACCTCGGAGCAATATAATACCCATAATGCCCTTGATGCATAAATAACTATTTCTACCAATCCCTACATATTAAAGAACTTATCCGCCATCAATAATTAATTTTTATCATAATTTATCTATACATAACTAAATTATAAACACAGTGCATGTTTTTTCACTGGGACTTATCTGTTTATCTCCTAAATAAAATTTTGAAGCCCGAAAAAGAATCATGATGGCTTGGGTTCATAGATACCTTTGCTAAATACTTACCAAATAGATAAAACTCAGAATCTAACTGCTGTAGGTGTATAAGTATGAAATAAACCATTTGTTATCAAGTTAACACTGTTTGAGGAAATAAAAACCATCCTTAGAAATGACATTTTAATCTTTACAATATACAAAATTAATACAGTGGAAGATAGAAAACAATTAATAAGTCATGTGAGAATAATAATCTTGAAACACTTGCACATAAATTTCTTTTTCTGCTTGTGTCATTTCTGAAATGATAGTATCATTAATGTCTGTAATGTTGTAAGTCCTATTCCCAACAATAACTGTAGGAATATTTGCATCCTCATCATCTTCACTATCCATTGTTTCCACTTCTTCTATTTCATTCTCCTTCACATCATTCAATTCATCAGAACTTGAATCAGTATCATTTTGTATTCCCTTAACAGAAGTACTATTTGTTGCTCGCTTTTCATGAGCTAATAGTACACTCATTATATCATCAGTCTTACCACTAGTGTTACTGTTTTCAGCTGTCATTTCCAGTATAGATTCTGTAGCTTTATTATCAGATTGTGCATCACTATTAGTTAATACAGTTGATTCTGTCATCCATATAGGTGCCTCTTTTCTGTTAGTAACACTGTTATTCACATTATCATCACTTATTGTAACATCTACCCTTGCTTCTTCTACCAAGAAACCAGTATTGCGGGTGGCTTCACCAGACCACGCTTGCTCTAAGCTCGTCTGTTTTTTATCAATACCTCTTATTGTATTAATGTCGACTGGTTCCGGTTCTAAAACTTCTGGAGCTAATTTTATACCTTCTACTTCCCGTAACAATATATACAATGGTTCCAGTTGTTCATTGAATTTTGCCAACAATAAACGAGAGTCTTTTTTAGGTAATGCAGATTGGTCCTCCTCCACTACTTCTCTGCAGTATGTACATCTGAATTCACTTGTTACAAAATCAAATAACTGATCTGCTTCTAAATCTGTAAATGTCTTTAAACACCCAGGGCACTTGAAACTTGCTCTACTTGTTGCATCTCTTTCCTCAGTTTCTAGCCTTTTCCTCATTAAATCTAACTTATACTTAACCACATTAACAAAGGTCTTATAATTTATGAAATAATAATTCACTTTTTGGGCTTTTCCATCAGTTCCTGTTTCCATACGTAACCTAACTTGAATAAACTTATCATTTTTTAAAATAGATATTCTAGCACGCAGCATTTTTCTTTCAAATTTCAATAATTCACAAATATCGTCTTCTTTCATGCATGGATTTCTGACTAACATATCTATAATAAGGGCATCTTCTATAGTATAAAAACCTCTAACCACCAGTCTTGCAAGTTGCTTTAAAGTACTTGGAACTTCAGTAACTAATCTCTCTTCACTCATTTTACACTTTCTATAACTTGAAATTATAAATTTCAATTTTATACGTACCAATTTTAATAAATTTATAAAACCTAACATTTAAACAAAAAAATAGGTTATTTATTTCTTGTGTAAGTAAATGTCATCAAATGTCATATTTGTACAAGACAAATTCTATTTATTTCAAAAACCAAACTTCTCTACTTCTAGTTACTAGTTTCAATGCTAAAAGAAAAAGGGCAGACAGCTAAACTTCATATTTATTTAAATTTTATTACCTTATTTTTTGTATTTAGTCAATATAATAATCTGTCTTCTGGTGTTTAATAAGAATCCCTCGGATAATACGCAATATTTTGAACTCCACTTTCTTATTCTCTCACGATAGTGTTTAATTCATTTTAACATTTAAAATATGTTAAAAAGGCGATTATTTATAGGAATAGAATTATTCTTTAAGAAATAAAAAAAATTGATATAGAATTGAAATTAAAAGTATTTTTTATATGATGTTGGTAATATCTTCAATTCTTTTGTTTTTTTTCTCATTCAATATAAGAATATTAACAATAAAACAAAATATCATCACTCGTTACTAGATTCTTAATAATAAACTATAATTGTTAAAGTGTGTTCTATGAACATCTCTAAATTCTTTGTTTATTAAATTATTTTATTTAGTATTTAGAGTTTTTTATTATTATGCGCAGCTGTTAGAATTTGTTCGCAATGCGCACAGGGTTGCAAGAGTTTGATTATCCTTAGTAATTGTAGTTTGAGGACTAATTTTGAAGTCTTCTTTTGAAGTAACAGAATTTAATAATTGTAAATTCTTTTAAGATGTTAGATAGTACATTAAATAAAATGTGGTTAATATTAATGTGAATTTATGGTGCAGAACATATACATTTGTGTTTAAAGGAATAAATGCCTTTGAAATAACTAATAATTTAACAACAGATGCTTTAAAGTATATTTTTATAACAGAAATGTTTTCATAGATGCATTTTGTTCAAAAATTTTATTTAAAATGAGTGCAAATACGGACGATGAAAAGACTGAAGCAGGGAAAAATTATCCTTTAGATTTAGCTTCTAAACTAACTAGTGTTAAATCAATTGATACTAAACCTTCTTTAGTGTCTTCACAGCAATTACGAAATATGCGATTTGTAACACATTCACCTTCTAGTAGTGGACAGACTTCTATTGGAACTCCAACAATAATTACAACTAATATTGTCACACAAGTATTAAAACAAGGTAATTCTTTTCATATATAGAAGATAACATCATATGAAAGACTAATTTACATAACAGGACAGTCACAGGCACAAGGCTCTAGCAGTATTACTGTTCAAAGACCTACCCAAATAACATTAACAACCCCAGTGGTGCAACAAACTCCAGCTTATCATGTGCCTAGAGGTCCTGCAGTAGTGGCAAATTTGGCAGCACCTAGAAGTAATGTGGCTACAGCAATAAGAGCATCTATGGTGGTTACTCAAACAAGCCCAGTGTGATATTCTTATAAATGTACATATATTAATTACTGTTAATTATGTATCTTATTGTAGGCATTTGTTAGACCATCAAGAACACCCAGTCCAGCACCTGGAACAGCTTGGTTAGCTGCCAACACAACCAATGGGCCACAGTTAAAAGGAGCACCATCTGTTTTAAGTCCACCTATTCGAACTGGAAATGTAGCAGGTTCAAATAATAAACAATCACAAATAATAGGTAGATCACAAGCAGTTTCACAAAATGTGTCTAGCATTAGGCCAACAACTACAATTTTACAATCTGCAATTACAATTGGTCAAGGAAATCAGGTATGTTTGCAATTCTAAAACTATAGTAAATTATAAGCACAAATTTATTTTAGATACATCCTTTTAAATCCAATCAGAATTCAGCAGGAATACAAGCTATTGGCGGGACTGTAACCGTAGCGCAGGTTGTACCATCACGAACACAAACCTTAGTTTATAGTACTGGAACTTCACATTTTTCTTCAGCACCAAGATTAACTATTGCAAATTCTGTTCAAGGGCAGAGACAAATTTCTACTCCAAGACCTGTGGTAATGTCTTGAAATTAATATAATTCTTTATAAAACTCTTATAATACATATTTTAATTTATTTATATTGAATATTCATGTAAGTTAAGAACATTTTTACATAACAATTCATCCAATGTATTTTTATTAATGATAGCGTAAATTTCGTATATTTGAATTAAAGAAATATTTCTTAATTAAGATGAATATTGAGAAATATGTATTATGTAGATATGTTATTGAAATTCATGTGAAAATCTTGTATTTAAAGCTATATCCTTTTGAAGATTTGTTTAATTATTTATTTTATTTGTGACTAAAGTGTTTTACAAGCCCTAGTCACATAAGGTTCGGACAGTATTAATTTTTAGAGCGAGTTGTCCCCAATTTCTGCTAGAAATTACTAATTAGGGTTTTTCATTTATAAGTTCGTTAATATACAGTGTAAAGTCACCTCCGACACAAAAACAAATATTACTTAATGTGAAACCTACCAGTTTTATAAGAGGAAAATGAGAAACAAACCATTTTATATTGGCAACTTAATGTTCGGACCACTACGGTTCTGAATTAATTTTTATTATAGCTGCCATGACAGTATGTCAAATTTGACAGTTATCGCCTCAACAACTGTTTATTTATTGTTGTGCGCGGTAAAATGGGTTATGGTAAAGCCACCTCGAAGAAAGTAGTTATAGTGTAACGTGTGTCCATTTGAAAAGTCAGGCTTATTTTAGAAGTGGTAATAAAATTGATGGTTTATGGCTTTATTCAGTTCAAGATTGCATGGTAGAATTTCAAGTTGAGTTTCCACATTTTGTAATAGATTATATACAATTTAAGAATACTTTGGATAGAACTTTCAAACTTTTTTCTGAAACTGGTAGTCTCTTAAGAAAATCAGACAGCTGAGCAGTTAAGAAACGTACACCTCAAGTTGTCAATCGTGTTGAAGAAATAATGGAAAATGAACCACAAACATCTGTTCGACATTTGAGTCAACAAATAAACCTTTCTGTTGGTACAACTCACAAGTTATTAAAAAAAGATATGCAACTTTATCCATACTGTGTCACAGCAGTACAAGAATTGTTAGAAATTGATTACCCACGTAGACTACAGTTTTGTAATTGGTTTGTAAATATGAACAATAATGGAGAACTTTCGTAAAGAGTCATATTTACTGATGAAGCATGGTTTTATAAAACGGGATACCTAAATTCACAAAATACAAGAATTTGGAGTAGTGAAAATCCACATGTAATTAATGAAGAATCGCTACATCCAGAGAAAATTGGTATTTGGGCAGCGATAAGCCAAAGGCGAATCATTGGACCAATATTTTTTCAGGGAACGTTAAATGCTCAAAGGTACCGTACGGAAATTTTACAACCATTTGTCAATCAGTTGCATGATGATGAACTTCAAAATGCATATTTCCAACAAGACGGAGCACCTTGTCACTGTACTGCAGAATCTTTGGATTATTTAAGAGAATTTTTTGATGCGCGTATAATTAGTCGAAATACTGAAATTGCCTGGCCTGCACGTTCATGCGATTTAACACCTTGTGACTTATTTTTTGTGTCCTTATCTAAAAATTAACATATTTCGAGCACCTATATTGAATTTGAATGATATGCTACAGAGAATCTAACAGAAATGCATGGAAATTAATAACAATCCAGTAATGTTGCAGAATATCATCAGAAATTTTGAACGGAGGATTTTAAAGTGCATTGATTTTGAAGGACAACTTTTCAACATTTGTTATAGTTTTCAATAAATACCTATTATTTGTTATTTATTTGTATGTATGAAACTCAAAATATACGACTTCGTAGGTTAAGAAGTAAATTTTAATTTACGACATACTTCAAAATGTTCTCAGTAAATCACATGCTACTAGATTGACTTTTTAAATGAACGCTTGTTACCTGAAGTTGTGGTAAAACAGTATCGTGAAGGAAACAGTATGCGCACAATCGCAAACAATTTGAATTTGGCAAAATCAACTGTAGCAGACATTAATAAATGTTATGGCACAGAATAACCAGAATGGACAACAGCTGATTTTTCTATTGCTATCGATGTAGCGTCGTTTGGGGACCTTGATTCCATTGTATTCGTTTCGCCATGTTGAAAATAGCGTTTGTTTATTTTTTTAAAATTTGACGTTTAACGTAATACAACTGATAGGTTAGGCAAATACAAGAAAGTAGTTTTAAACTTCCAAATGCCCAAGAGGATTATATCTTACTGCTGTTAATGTTAAAATTAAGAAGAAACGAAGGAAATATTAAAAATACAAATTACTTAAATTGTAAAATTTACATTTGTCTTCAATCTACAAAATGCAATTTCCAAGAATTTAGCGGAGGTGGCCCATATCTGACGATAACTTTTACCTGGTTCAAAATTAGTTTCCTGGTTATCAGAAGATGATACAGCAAAACAAAAAAAGCATACACCATTACGATTCACATAAACGTCCGTTAAACCTCTTCTATTTGATATTGATACGATTGATATTGTCTCAGCATATTTAATAATCCTCGTACAGCCACAACTAACAATAATCAATATATATGTTTATGGAACCAGTTTGATAGTCAATGAAAATCATGCTCAGATGAAATGTAATACTATATACTCACAAATACCTATCCCACCATTTTTTTTTTGTTTTGACATTTGGACATCTGGGTCTATGAACAACCCTAATGTCATGTTTTTGTTAAATTAGTCTTTGGAATCATTTCATATAGTATATACACTTTATTACTGCATTAACATAATAATTTAATGACTTACTTAAGAACTGGTACACTTTGAAAATAATGTATACTTGGGAATTCTTAATTATTAATAATAAAACGCAATATTTATGTAATATATTTATTATTTTATTAAGAAATGATTTTTCTATTACAATCTTAAGTGTAGTAACAAAACTATAATGGTGATAACTAAATAGAAACCCGATTTTCTTTAGTTATTTGTAATGGTGATGTATTCTTCAACGTTACAATATTTTCTTGATAAACTATTAAAAGTTAAAAAAATATTTTGTGAGTTTAATTAAACATTAATATTATTCAAAGCAACTTGTTATACAATTATATTTATGCTACAATTTATTGAAATTTTTATACAAATACATACTTACAACTGACATCTGATTCTATTGATGTTGAACATATCTTCATCTCCTCTATTATTTCCTCAGGTATATCTTCTGTATCTGTTTCTGATGGCACTTCATCTACTGCAACAATATTTTAGAATAAATTAAGTTAATTACATTATTTTACTAGAAAAAAGATCTTTGTTATTTTAATTAATAGTTTTATATCAATATTATTCAAATATGTAACTAGTTATACAATTAAATGCTATAATATATTAAAGATTTAATGGAAAGACTTACAAATTGACATTCAATTCTGTTGATGTTGAAGGAACCTCGATTGCTTGCTTCATTTCCTTGGGTATATCCTCTATAATATATAACTCTGTAGATGGTGAATTTAGTGCAATATTTAAAAATAAATTGAGTCAATTTCATCATTCATCAGTATTATTCAAATGCATAACTTGCTTTAGTTTTTGTAACGAGCCATCGAAGAAATTCATAATTGGAGTAGACTGTGAAATTGGGTTGGTACTTTAGCCACTTCCACATAATGACACATTACTTGATGCTTGACAGTTTCATTTGGTTTCATTGTAAAAAAAAAAGTTATGGCATTGAAATGATACTACAACAAAAAAGAAAACAAATAATTTATTTAATATCAAAATCATAATCAAATTTTACATATAGCTACAGAAGTTGTTGAAAATGTTGTCCATTTACATCTAAACACAAACCAACTCTTCTCCGCAATCCAGCAAAAATAATAATATGCTGAAGGGCTTCAATATTATCAGCTGTACGTTTAGATGGCCGTCCACTTCCAGTTTTTCGACCGACGCTACCAGTCTCTCTGAATAACTTTACACAATTTGTCAAAACATTGTAAAAATCATTGTAGTCAAACACTAATTCAGAATGTTCTTCACTAAAATCAGCCATGCATTCCGTAATTGAATACTGCCACTCGTCATTTACTTTCACACCTGTACGGAAGTAACATTCGATAATTTTTGCTTTTTGTTCTATACAACGCATACTATAAAATCTAAGTGATTCTGAACTAAAACTATATAAAGTATACTATACAAATAAGAACGATGGTTCTAAAAAAAATAATTCAAATTTTCAAAATCAGTATAACCTATAACACAACACTAATAACAGTAATATCTAAAACGTAAATATAAACAAACGCTATTTACAACATGGCGATTTTTGAGTCTGCGCATAAATTCCATGATCCGCTCTTGTCCATTCTGGTTATTCTGTGGTTATGGCGAGACGTCCGTTTACGACATTCGTGATACCCAGAATGAGAAGGCATCGCAGAGACACGCTAGGAGAGTTATAACGGCCTTTTTATTGCAGAATCTAATGTGACGATTTAATAAGTCCGGCCGGTTTTTATATGGTAAAAATAAAAAAACATTTTAATCTCACCAGATTTGAATTTAATATTAAGTATTTTCCTTCAAGATGAAAGAAAAGTCACTGTTAATGGAAATTCAAAAGAAAAACAGTCTAATATGGACAAAGTCCAAATTATCGTGGACACTAGAATATTAGTTCAAAGTCGTGTTCAGCGATGAATCCAAATTCGATGTCTCTATAGGTGATTGTAGAAAGCGAACTATTCGTGATAGATCGGCAGATTTTCATAAGTACTGTTAAATTTGCAAAAGGTGTGATGATATGGGTATGTATGTCTGGAAAGGGTGGAGGTAGAATGGAAATAATAGATGAGACCAGTGGCGGCTCGGGGTGGTTCACATAGGGAGTGTATAATTTCAAAATTAAAAAGTGTAATACAAAAACGCTTACCCAATCCTTATAAATTTCACCGACGTACTGTTCCAGACAGGTACTGTTCATTGTAGAGTTTGTTTTGAGGGAATAGTAAATATTACACTACACAGTTTAATTACATCTGACGATAAACGAAGTCCATTTTACGTGTCTTTGACTTGCAGAACAGTTCTATCACTTTTTCATTAAAGTTTGGGAAATCATTTATACATTCTTTTTCACAAGATAACATAGTAAGGGCATTTAATCTCTCTTCTTTCATTGTATTTCTCAGGAAAGTTTTTATTCTCTTCAGCCGTGAAAACAGGCGTTCCGCTTCGGACGTTGTCATTGGGATTGTAATGACAATTTTTAAAAGCGTAACAACTTCATTAAAGGTGTCGCTTAATCCATCCAGCAGAAGACCTAGCAGACCTACAGCACCGACTTCTATATTTTGCCTAAATTCTTCTCTAGAATATAGAACGCTTAATTCAGTTCGTGGTATGCTTTCATTGAGGCATGGATAAAATTTTACTGCTTCTTTAAGGCAATCTTCCGGAAATTTTTTTTGAAAAGAGGAGATCTGTTTAAAAGAAATTAAGTTTGCTAATATTAAGTGCCCTGTATACCGAAATCTAGTTTTTATTTCTAGCAAAATAATATCGCACACTTCAATAGTTTCCCTCCTTCTTTGGCTACCATCAGTTACTCTTCGCCGCTTTGATGGTTGAGGAGTCAGTTCTGGGTCATTTTGTTTAACCAACTGATTATCTGTGTCAGCGATTTCGGTTCGAATTTTTCCAATAGCGCGTTTAAAATTATCTAAATTATTCTTGATTTTTAATGCATCTGTATTGACATTTTGTAATTGATTAAACAATATGTCCACATGTGGCATAATTTTATGAAAGAAAGTTAACCAATAGATAAAATTTTCCTCCTAAAATTCGCAAATTGACACTAGCTTGATGAATGGTAGTTTGTAAACTAGCTTCTCCCTCGATTTGTTCTAGAGCTTCAATTATTTCTTCTCGGTGCTCATATATTGTATTCACTGTCCTAGAATTGAAGTTCCATCTTATTTTTGAAGAACGAGGTAAGCTTTTTCTCTGAAGGAATTCTTCCAATCTTGCAGCTCGTTGTGGTGAAGTGGAGAAAAATGTACATAATCCCGTCAGATTGGCAAAAAAAATTCTATAATTACTACTGCTCGATGTAGCATGTGACATAATTAGATTTGTCTGATGTGCATAACAATGTACAAAATTAACCCTTGGATACTGGTGTTGGACATGTCTTTGCACGCCGTTAATAGCACCAGTCATGACTGCTGCCCCATCATAGCTCTGTGCAATCAGTTTTTCTGGGTCATCAACAAGCAAACTAATTTCGTTGAGGATGGAGGCAGATAAAGAATTAGCATCATGTCCACTAGGCAGAAGAAATTTCCAAAATCTTTCGACCGGTCTCGCGTTCACAATATATCTTAAAACAACCACCAACTGAAACTGATTGGACACAGCTGTGGTTTCATCAGCTATCACAGATATGAAGTCGGTTGCTTTAATTTCTCTGGCAACTTGTTCATGATACACGTTCAACATTGCATCAAGCAGCTCATTCTGTATCGTTTTTGATAATCCCTTAAAAACCGGTGCTGCTTCGATGTGATTTCTGAGCGATTTATCCAATTCTGCCGTAAAATTTATCAATTCCCGAAAAATGCCCTTGTTATTCGACGTTTGCTGTTCATCATGACCCCGAAGTGCCAGTTCAAACGCGCCACAAAATCTAATGCAATTTATTATTAAATTTAACACATGCCTATTTTTTGTTACCTTTTCATTGTGTTGTTGAATTGCTTTTCTATATGATGAATCTAAAACATTCTGAATGTTATTTTTTCCTAACATTCTTAGACTAAATATATTTTTCAAATGCCCTTCGGAATTTTCATGTTTAATAATTTTAGCACTAAGATGAATTAAGTCTCTTATTCCGTTCTTTGACCAAGACGGTTCACCACCAAACAAAAGACACGGAAAACAAAAAGTATTTTTAATTTCACACCCACAAATCCAGTAATTTTTCTGATAAATATTCATTTTGAATTTTCTTATAACGTCTTTACCTTTAACAGATTGTTTATTTTCTAAAAATTCGATTTTTTCATTATACGTTAACCGCGACAACGCGTTGTTCTGTAAAAAAGAGACCGTATTCATTGTAACAACGCCCGAGAGCAGTCTGGTTCAGTTGCTCCAACGCTATGTATTATACGACGTTGAAGTACGGCAAAATGCAGTTCTCCCCACCATCAATGTAATGTTAATGCCTTAACAGAGCAAAGGATGGGTTTTGCTCAGTATATCTGTGACGACGATTGGTATATGTACGTTGTTAGCGTGCCACGTTCCTCGTCAATAACTATGAATACATAATATATATAATAAATAAGTACTTTCACAGTTAGTCGCCGCTTGGTTTGTTTTGTTTCATAATTCCAGGGGGTGCAACTTGCTCTCATTAAAGAGCCGCCACTGGATGAGACTGTTAATGCTGCCAAGTATGAGCAATTTTTAAGTCATAGCCTCCTTTCTAGCGTAGAAAACCTTTTCCAGATGGAAATTTCATATTTCTACAGGATGGCGCATCCTGCCATACAGCCAAATCAACTAAACATTGGTTTGCAGATCATAACATAATAGTTCTGTCATGGCCTTCGAGCAGTCCAGACCTTAATATTATTAAAACTTTGTGGTATCGTATGAAAAGGTACATGACAAATAATCCATAAAGAACAATAAATGCTTTGTAGACAAAACTAACAGAAATATGGCAAAAATTTGCGCCAGATGACTGTAGAAAATTGTTGGTAACCATGCCAGATCGTATTAAAGCAATTAAGACCAGAGATGACGTAACTGCGTATTCAATTTTGTAACTAACGATCGTCCGAACATTAAGTTGACAATATAATCTATACATTTTTTTTACTTTGGTTAAATTGTTTTCGTTTCCTGAGAAATAAAATATACATTCTTTTGCAAATGTTGCTCTTAATATTGTGGTATACCCAATTCTTTGCTCACAATAAGGAATTAACACTTGAATATACAAAAATTGTAAATATTTATCAAAAGTCGTATCGTCCGAACCTTATGTTGTTAGGGCTCGTGAAAAAACTATATTGACATTAAAACTTAATCGAGATTAAAGTCGAAGGCTTAATAAAATTTGATTGATTCAATGGTAAACTTCCAGTTAATGTAAAACTTTTGTCGGTATTTGAGAAAATTAAAAGTACGGCTATAATTATCCAAGTAGCTGTGAGTGAGCATTTAGATTCTACAAAATTTGTTTGTAAATTAACTGTTTCTATAACAGCAAGAACTATGGCAGGCAAGGAAAGTATATCTATAAAGCAATTTTTCCATTCTGACTAATTAGTAATCTTCTCAAAGAACACTTGTAGCATAATGTATATAATTAACTGACTTAGCAGATACATGTTGAAACTCCATTATAAATTATAATAAAACACGTTTATACGTTTGTTTCACATTGGCTTCATCAGGTGCTGATAGTCTGATAATACAATCATGAGTCTTTGAATTTTGTTTCGTGGTCGAAGTTGCCTCCATTTCCACTCCATTGTTTCGTATTTCCCAGGGTTGTGACGTGTTTGTGTCTGATTAATAAATAATCGTGTGTTGTGTTTTTTTTTTGTGCGGTCCTGTGTTGTGTGTGTTTAGTCTGTGTGTCAGTCGCTTTTTTGCGTTTACGTCATATGTGTTCGTTTTTGGTCATCATCGCATTTTTTTTTTTTTTTTTGCGTTTCAGTTATGTGTGTATTTAGTGTTTACTGTTATAGAGCGTTATTATTGTCTGTGTTTGCGTTACGAAGTATTGTATCTGTTCTTTTGTTGCGTTTGTCGAGTGTAGTGTTATTAGCATATTGCCTAGGGCAAGTGCTAATTCGTCAACTGTGTTAAGTGTAGTGTTTTTTTGTTTTTGAGTCCAGGGATTAGTTGTTGGGGGTGGTGCTGGTATGTATTTAGGTTTGGGTGTGGTTTTGTTTGCAGGGTTGTTTGGATTGTTAGGACAGTTTATGAATGTGGATAGGTGAGGACCACCGCAGTTTGCACACTTTGGTGGGGTTGTTTTCGTCTTTGTACATAAGTGTGTCGAGTGTTCGTTTCCGCATTTCATACATTTGTAGTTTACACTACAGTTTTTTTGGTGGTGTCCGAAAGTCTGGCATTTATGGCATTGTATAATGTCTGTCCGTTTGTTTAATTGTTCGATTTTAATTGCGAGTCCGCAGCAGTCGTGTATGTTGTAAATAGATTTGTACTGTCTCGTTAGTTCGATTAATACTAGTGGTGCCGGTATGCCGTGTTTGCCGTTAATTCTTTTAATTTTTAATGTCGGGTAGCCTTTGTCAGTCAAGTCGTCTGTAATGTCAGTTTCGGTGATAAAGGTAGGAATGCCACGCATAACTACCTTTAGTGTCTTTTCGCTTCTCAATTGAAAAGTGTAAAATTGTATTTGTTCTTTGTCGAGTATGTGTTTAAGTTTTCGGTAGTCTTCGTCAGTTGTCGGTTCGATGTGTATGCCTGGTTTCACAAGTTTATTTTGTACTGTGTTAATGCTGTGTGTTTTGAGTATATGTCGTATATGTGCCCATTTGTCTTTGTCAGTTATAATTATTGGTGCGATTTTGTGTGGTTTTCGTGTTTCAGTTTTTGTGTTTTGTGTGATGTTTGTTTTGTCACTTACCCTGGGTGTACTGTTTGATGTTGACGGTTGTGGAGTGAATTCGGAGGTTTCTTCTTCCATTTTTTCCTCGGTTTTGGTATCGAGGGCGTCATGAATTTTTTGTTTCTATCGGCGTGCTTGCGTGTTCTGTTTTCTGTTTTTTTCGCAGTTTTCTTCGGGTTTGTGAATGCGTCGGTGATTATGTTTTCATTTTCCTGTTCCGGTTGGCTTTTTGTCGGTTTTATTGGGCTTGTTTCTTCTGTGTGATGTATGGTAATTTCCGGTTTTGCTGTCGGATTGTCGCGATCTACCATGAATATTTGGGATTGATTGCGCAAAAGATGTTGGATGTTTTCTTCCTCAGTGGTTTCTTGTATTATGGTTTCAGCGTCTCTTAGTTGCTGATCGGTACATCTTCTTCTGAAGTTGGGTCTCAGCGCCAGATTAGTAATGTAAATAGTGTTAAAATCTACTCCTTCTCCGGCCATTTCTTCCGGGTTCGTTTGACGAATGTCGTCGTAGGTTTTCTCAAATACGATACTGCTAGTTCAGATACCGCAGTGAGAATGTGATAATACAATAAAACAACTTAATATATATAGTCTCACACTCATGTATGTAACACATTAACAGTGGGGATGTATTGTAGATATTAGAATTGTGGGAGGGGTGAAAACTTAAATTCAGTTTGTTCATTTAACGCTACACCTAATTTGTGGTATCTATTGATTTCTAACGTCTCCAATAAATTAAGTTTTTTGCTTTTATCCTGTACATGTAAAATTTTATAATCTATATTAAATTTATGATTTAACTCTAAGCAGTGGTTTGCGAAATGGAGTCTGTTTTTTTGTTTCTATAACATTTTTCGTGTTCCCTTGTCCTCTGTTGGAAGGTACTGACTCACATACCTCTGACCCACATTCGGTGTGGCCGCCATCGATAGCGCGATGCATGTATTAGTAACTACTGGTTGACTATAATGGGCGTGCCAACTTGAGTTGCCACACCGACAGCGGGCGTATTATAAGTTATACGTATAAATGTATTCGTAGGCAAATCAAGTGAAAAGCAGTGTAGGAGGTATTGTGTTCCCGATAGAAGTAAATATTTGCAGTTGTTTGAAGCATCAGATAATCACTGATAACATCTCAGTGAAGTAACTCATCACAGCTTCATAAACAACAAAAAAAAAACAAACATACATGAACAGAACTACTAGACTTTAACATAAAAAAACTTCTTAACGAAAATAATATTTAGTATTATGGTAGTATTACACTCTAAAAACTTAACAATAATAAAATACTTAAAAATAAAATATTTACTTCTTAAAACAGAATTGTAATTCAACATTGCAATAAACCTGCAATTAGCTAAAAGAATGCATTGGGAATTTGACTTTCAGGGTAATTAGCTGCAAATAAAGCTCGAGTTACTTCCGCGGAATTACCACCGTAAAATTGTTTAATCATAAAGAGTTTTTGCTCCGGTGTATAATACTCCATTTTTTAAATGACCGTTACGTACACCAACAACGCGGTTTATTAAATATTGTGAGCGGGTAGTTCCCCTGACGGTATAAACATTGCAACTAACACCCATATGCGGGAGCGACAGCTAATGCGCTTGCGCGGCTACACCGTCTAAATGTGAATTTATTGGACAAATACGACTGCATCATAGGGATATGCGAAATACTAGGCTCTCTTGTAATCCATTGGAACATTGCGTCTACTTCTTTACCGTTCTAACACACGGACACCTCTGTGTGTTTTGCTTACACTACAGGTTTCCCTATAGTGCAGACGCACGCGGCCACATGGTATACCTTATTACACTCACAAGCCAACACATAGACCCCCGATTTTTACCCTTTATACGTTTTATCTTTGTCATTCCTAATATATTTTTGGACTGAGTTATTAGTTTTGTAAGAAATAAACCCATTGCTAACTTTTTTGATTAGTTTACCTGTTTTAATAGATGTATTTCCTATATATGTAATGGTATTGTACTGTTTTTTATATTAGACGGTATTTTAGGGTAGATTAGAGAGAGATAGCAAGTTTTTTCTGTTTTTGTTCGAGAATTTTATTAACTAAATTTACTGTATATCAATTATTGATTGCTATAGTGTATATTCTATTTAATTCAATGTCAAAATTGATTTTGTGCATAGGTAGAGTAAAATTGAAGATGCGCGAGCGATGACATTACAAAAATACTGAACACCTTAAAAACATTGAGCAGTCGCAGCAGTCGGCAGCGGGAGCAATGTACGTACAAGACCACTACGAAACACACAGATCAAATGCCTGTTATCGACTGACAAATAATCGATAAACGTTTGTGGCTCGTATAGTACACGGATTTATACTACTAGCTGTTTCTCTCATTTTTGACGTGGCTCTCTTTCTAATTACTAAAATGTGTTTCTGCGCTAGTCTCATCCGAAAGTAATTTTACTCTACGTGAATAAGCCTATGTATCATAGATTCGTATGCTGCTAATTTATGTGAAGTGGGGTGAAAAGAGCTCGCGTGTATTGTGTCTGTATGTGTAGGTTTGTGGTATATTGCAAAATCGTGTCTACCTGTTTTGTTTGAAATGGTTAAATCGAGAAAATTAATAGATTTGTCTTTTTCTATTTCTGTAGTAAATTTTATATTAGGATGAATCGTGTTAATGTGTTCTTGGAACATTTTTATTTGCCTCTCTGTGCCATTTCAAACAAAACAGGTAGACACGATTTTGCAATATACCACAAACCTACACATACAGACACAACAATACACGCGAGCTCTTTTCACCCCACTTCACATAAATTAGCAGCATACGAATCTATGATACATAGGCTTATTCACGTACCTATGAACAAAATCAATTTTGACATTGAATTAAATAGAATATACACTATAGCAATCAATAATGGATATACAGTAAATTTAGTTAATAAAATTCTCGAACAAAAACAGACAAAACTTGCTCTCTCTCTAATCTACCCTAAAATACCGTCTAATATAAAAAAAAACAGTACAATACCATTACATATATAGGAAATACATCTATTAAAACAGGTAAACTAATCAAAAAAGTTAGCAATGGGTTTATTTCTTACAAAACTAATAACTCAGTCCAAAAATATATTAGGAATGACAAAGATAAAACGAATAAAGGGTCAAAATCGGGGGTCTATGTGTTGGCTTGTGAGTGTAATAAGGTATATGTGGGTCAGACGGGGCGTACCTTCCATCAGAGGACAAGGGAACACGAAAAATGTTATAGAAACAAAAAAACAGACTCCACTTTCGCAAACCACTGCTTAGAGTTAAATCATAAATTTAATATAGATTATAAAATTTTACATGTACAGGATAAAAGCAAAAAACGTAATTTATTGGAGACGTTAGAAATCAATAGATACAACAAATTAGGCGTAGCGTTAAATGAACAAATAGAATTTAATTTTTCACCCCTCCTACAATTCTTATATCTACAATACATCCCCACTATTAATGTGTTACATACATGAGTGTGAGACTATATATATTAAGTTGTTTTATTGTATTATCAGACTATCAGCACCTGATGAAGCCAATGTTTGGCGAAACAATTGTAGTGTTATTAAAAACGTATTTGAAACAAACGTATAAACGTGTTTTATTATAATTCATAATGTATATGTTGTATAAATTTATATTTATGTAAAGAATTGCAAAAATCCCCCAAAAAGTAGTTATTGTAAGTATTATACTCCTTTAATATATAAATAAGAGATGAACAAACATCAAATAAAACCAGAAAATTTTCAAAAGGCATATTATAATGAAAGAGATAAAGGAATGCATTTTAAATGAAGTGTAACACACAAAAAGTGCTCTTGTATTCAAAAAAATCGCGTACACCATTTAAATCTTTTTCTGAAATACCTCTCCTTCAGAATAACTGGCACTTATCCTGAACGAGGAACGGACTACAATAGTCTTTTGGAGTGCCACAATATACAATCTCTATCTTGTCGTTGGGAGATGTATACTGCTAAATTCTTACTAAATCTTTTACCAAACGAAATTAGCCTATATCAACTTCAACGTACCCACATCTAACACTCGCAAATGCACTACTTTTAGATTACGCAGAGCGAAAACCAATGCCCTTTTAAAGTCACCGGTGTATATTATGTGTAAGACTCTTGGCAAAGTTTATAATGATGTATAAATTAGTTCTTGGCGAATTTCTATTTTTACATACACATAAACTTGATTAATTTATCATATTGGTTATATTTGTTTTCTTTTTTCCTATATATGTATACGATTGATCTATATTCATTTAATTTGGTTCGTTTTTTTTTTTTTAAATATTTTTAAGTACTATTTTGTACTATCGAATGCAAAAAAGTGGTACAGTAGCGAAGTTATATTTAAAGTCAATTTTTAAACATTTTAGTATTGTGACGTTGCTATGGTACTTAAGATCGTAGTAACGTGCAAAAGTAATTTTTGACACTTACACCTACCTGTATACCAACGTATACCGTATGTGTTAAATATCATTAGGCATAGAGAATCAACGTATGGGTACATACGATGTATAGGTATATGAGAAAGCCAGTCCAATGCCAGCGAAGACCGCGACGACAGACGACGATTGTGTCCGATACCGATTAACTGGAAATTTTGCATTCAGTCTAGCTGCGGCCGTTACAGTTTGAAAGCGTACAATAAAATTAATGTATAATGGCTCTTTATACACCCGCTGAAAAGCTTCAGTTAGTAAAATGGTTTTATGCTGGCAAGTCTGCAATGGAGTGCATGAATTTGTTTGCGTTGACTTTTGCAGACCGTTCTGTACCTTGCAGACAAACAATTTATAATATTATAAACAACTTTGAAACTTGTTTCTGTCTTAATAACTTTACGAAATGCAAACCAAGAGAGGTATCACCACAAGAAATGTATTAATTTGTAGTATTGTAGAAATTGATAACACGAGATCTACTAGAAGTGCTGCCGAGGAATTGGGTACAAGTAACACAACTATTTCACGTATTTGGAAACGTAATGGTTTAAAATGTTTCAAATATTCGAAAACCCAAGAAATATTTCCCGAGGACAATTTTCGGAGAATGGAGTTTTGTCAAGACGTTTTGGAAAAGATACATCGAGATGCAAATTTCGTTAAAAATATTCTCTTCACACCGATGAATCAACTTTTCCATTACACGGAAAGCACAATCCCTCTGTTCTTCGATATTGGGCTTCCGAAAATCAACAGCGGCATTTTGCAAATCGCACTCAGTATCCTCAAAAACTAAACGTTTGGACAGGTACTTTAGGTGACCATTCTATAGGCCCCTATTTTATTGATGGTATATTAAATGCCGACAAGTATCTCGAATTACTGCAAAATCAAATACTTCCCGCCATTCAAAACATTGGAATAAATCAGGAAATCGTTTGGTTTCAACATGATGGCTGTCCAGCACATAATGCAGTGAGGGTAAAGGAATTTCTAGGAAATACTTACTTCCTGACCGTCTTATTACTGGAACAGGAAATATTAAATGGCCCCCGCGATCTCCTGATCTATCCCCAAATGATTTCTTTTTGTGGGGATATCTAAAAAATATTGTTTATACTCATGAAACTGGTAGAGCAGAAAATCTAGTTGCCTTGAGAGAAAAAATAACTGAGGCTGCTAATTCATTAACTGCCGACATGTTAGCAAATGTAAGAGCTAATTTCTACGACCGCCTAGGACAATGTCTTGCTGTGCAAGGAAGAATTGATTATAATTTTTAGAATCCTTTTTCATTTATTTTATTAGGATTATTATTTAATTTTATTAGAATTACGCTTTTGTTTGTGCAAGGCACCGCAGTTTAAAAATTTCCTGCATCTACTGAAAGAAAAAAGAAAAGCAAATCCCTTGCAATTCGTAAATGTTATTTTAGAACGCATTACAAGTACCTATGTCGATGGTCAAATGATTACTGCTAACTTGTATTTGCGAACAATCGGAAACAATCGTTGTCAGTCGTCGCGGTCTTCGCCGGCATTGGATGAGCTTTCACAAAACAAGTGTTCATTTGAAAAGTCAATCTAGGTTACTTTGAAATTTTGATAATAATAATACGCAAATATATTAGTATGTGTTTGTTGTTCCGTAAACGTAAATCCAAATGACATTTGATAATGTCAATCACAAATATCAGTTAGTGCATAAAATAATCGTGCGTCGATTCTGGTTTAAATAAATTGCTTCTCAGTTTTAAAATGGCTTTCACTTTAGAACATAAATTTTTTTTAGTCCAGGCTTATTTTCGAAGTGGTAATAAAATTGATGGTTTATGGGATTATTCAGTTCAAGATTGCATGGTAGAATTTCTAGTTGAGTTTCCACATTTTGTAATAGATTATATACAATTTAAGAATACTTTGGATAGAACTTTAAAACTTTTTTCTAAAACTGGTAGTCTCTTAAGAAAATCAGGCAGCGGAGCAGTTAAGAAACGTACACCTCAAGTTGTCAATCGTGTTGAAGAAATAATGGAAAATAAACTACAAACATCTGTTCGACATTTGAGTCAACAAATAAACCTTTCTGTTTTTACAACTCACAAGTTATTAAAAAAGGATATGCAACTTTATTCATACCGTGTCACAGCAGTACAAGAATTGTTAGAAATTGATTACTCACGTAGACTACAGTTTTGTAATTGGTTTGTAAATATGAACAATAATGGAGAACTTTCGCAAAGAGTCATCTTTACTGATGAAGCATGGTTTTATAAAACGTGATACCTAAATTCACAAAATACAAGAATTTGGAGTAGTGAAAACCACATGTAATTAAATGAAGAATCGCTACATCCAGAGAAAATTGGTGTCTGGGCAGCGATAAGCCAAAGGCGAATCATTGGACCAATATTTTTTCAGGGAACGTTAACTGCTCAAAGGTACCGTACGGAAATTTTACAACCATTTGTCAATCAGTTGCATGATGATGAACTTCAAAATGCATATTTCCAACAAGACGGAGCACCTTGTCACTGTACTGCAGAATCTTTGGATTATTTAAGAGAATTTTTTGATGAGCGTATAATTAGTCGAAATACTGAAATTGCCTGGCCTGCACGTTCATGCGATTTAACACCTTGCGACTTCTTTTTGTGGCCTTATCTAAAAAATAACATATTTCGAACACCTATATTGAATTTGAATGATATGCTACAGAGAATCGAACAGAAATGCATGGAAATTAATAACAATCCAGTAATGTTGCAGAATATCATCAGAAATTTTGAACGGAGGATTTTAAAGTGCATATGTCTTGAAGGACAACATTTTCAACATTTGTTATAGATTTCAATAAATACCTATTATTTGTTATTTATTTGTATGTATGAAACTGTCAAAATATACGACTTCGTAGGTTAAGTAGTAATTTTAATTTACGACATACTTCAAAATATTCTCAGTAAATCACATGCTACTAGATTGACTTTTCAAATGAACACTTGTTATATGTATACATCGTATGTACTCATACGTATTCCCTATGCCTAATGATATTTGACACATGCGGTATGTTATTTGACACTTATAGGTTATTTGAATATTTAAATTTGACGCCTACATTTAATATATATCTACATTCACGCAGCCTAATTTAAACTGATGCACTCAAGTTTCGTCGCACGTGACGATTCAATTCAAAAGCGCCTCGCTCTCAACAGGCTCTGACAAACCTCTAGCCGATGCAGTTTCGGTTCATCCGACAGCACCCACGGAACCTATCTTGCAAACACCTTGTGAAATCTCAAGTCCAGTGTCACCATGTGCTGAGCACTCGCGTAACCAATGTTATGTTCCTCGGCAATATTCCAGAGCGTTATGCGCCTGTCGTTCTCCATAAGTTGCCGAACCGCCTCAATATTGGCTTCGGTCGCGCTTGTGACAAGGTATTGTTACCGAACTGTGCTTGTAATCTCAGCAAAATTACCGTTAATTTCACACCCTCCTTGGTTAAAAACTTGATAATTATCCGTTGCTCCACAGAAACATGCACTTGTTGCTCACTCATGATTTCTATAGTACTAAGGTGACCTGAGAATTAGACTCGTTACAATCCCCTCCCTAAACTTTCACCATAGCTGAAAATTAAAACCCATCCCGGGTCAGCGACCTGTGTGGAATTAAAAGAAAAATCAGGTTCGTTTAAATTTGATATACCCTCGAATATTCATACTGTCACTTATAGACTTCATAAGTGATATATACATATATGTCAAATTGATAAGCTTGTGACTATAAATGATTAATTTTTTTTTTCTTTTGCTGGCAATAATTTTGTAACTTTATGTTGACATGCTTGATTTTTAAATTCAAATTTGTCAAAAATTTGATAAAGTAAAACAGATAATTTGAACCATATCGTCGGCTTCACAAGCAATTCACCTAACTCCAAAATAAGCAATTTTACAGGAGACACAAAAATGTTCTTAAATTAAATAAATTTCAACGGTAAAATTCAAATAAATTGTATGTCGTACATTTTACTTTCGTCGACCTTGTACAGTAACAAATATAAGTTAGTTTCAAAAAATTACTTAATTAAGGGAGTTACGGTTTTTGCCAAAAATTTAAGATGGAGTTATATTTCTAAGGGTTTTCATTACTTGTAGGCAATAAATAAATTAGTAACTTAAATAGAACCTTTATTAAAACGTTGGTAGTTAGTAAAGTAGAAGCTTTATTTAAAAATATTAATGAAAACAAACTATAAATGGGGAATATTGTCATAAAAGGAATGAAAATCCTCCAACAGGCTTTGCTTCAAAATTTGAAGGTGTTGGAATTTCTCAGCTTTGATTTTCTTCCTTTGCGAGTATAAAGCTGGTAAATCTTCGAACTTGCACGGTTGTGATAATTTCGGTCGTTGTGGTAATAATTTCGTCAGAAGTGTGGCGCAGTTTATATTCAATTTTTCCTTTAGGATGGAATTTCAGTGCTTTTAAATCGGTCACTTTGGGATCTCCAACTGATCTTCCTGGTCTAATACTTTTGTAGTACGTGAGGTGGTTTTCAATATCTTTGAAAACATCGTGGGTGAGGTACTTTACATTGAAGGGTCGTGGATCTATTCGAGCAGTCTTACATAAATGCACATAATCGGCAGGAACATTCACTTTATAATTTTTCACTTTCTTCTCTATGCAAGAATGCATAGAGTCCACTTCCATTTGCGTATGGCCTTTCTGGAGGAATTTTTGGATAATGGATATAATGTGGATCATAGCCAAATTCAAGAGAGCATTCGTCAACGTGGCGTTACGGTTTTGTGCCGTGCATCCGTCGCTATACATAATTTCCCGAGTTTCTTTATCAATCAATTTAGGTATTACCTCTGTTTCTAGAAAGCGTACTAAAATACTTGAAAATTCATTCGCTGTAAGACCTCCCTCAGTCTCATTCCATAAGTAGCAGTATCCATCTTTCGTCTTCAGGTCATAAATAGTAAAGTTATGTACTATCAACTTGGTTTTATAGTACATAGCAGATACAGTAGATTTTGGACTGAGTAAAACCGCCTGGAGATCTATGGTAAAGACGATCGTATTTTCAGCTGCCTTATCTTTCTCTTTTTCAGCTCTAGACTCCTTCTTAAATGCTTGGTGGAGTTCATATTCTTCATCAGTCAAGTTTTTGGTTTTGTGAGCCTCACAGATCACATAGGCCTTTCTTAGGGGTGTAAATGGCCAAATTCATTTCATGGTATGTTTTGAAAAATGTTGTTTTTGATACCGCTTCAATGTTTTGTTCAGTGCAGTGCTTTTGTTTGTAGAACATGTACAAAGCGTTAGTAGATGGCCAAAGTGGCTCGAGATATAATTTGCTTGATGAGGCGCGGCAGTAATGTGATTCAACTTTAGTAAGCGAAATGAAGAAATTCTTCAGATTTTCGTTCCTTTCAAGAAATTTGCGCTGCCGAGTCGTTGCTACATTTGAAAATTCTTTTTCCCTTGTACACTTCTTGGTCTTTATCCAGTTCAATACAGTTGTTTCTTTCATTCCAAGAGTGCCCAAAAACATCTTCTTACAAACGCGAACATTATGACCATCTACTTTCAAACAATATTGTAGAGAATAATTTCTTCGACTGGTCTCTGTATTCCCTCTTCTTCTTTTTACTGGAGTATGGTTGTCATAGCGCATACGTATACTTTTCTTTCCGGCCAAGAGAATTCAGACCAGAAGTGTTGAAAGATTTTTTCACGGCAGAAGAACATTTAAGTGCGGTAGGTCGTTTTCCTAAAACGCAGTTGCATGGTGCCGTCAAAAATTTTCCAGGTTTGTTTATATCGTATTGCCAAGATGAGCCAGTTCTTTTTTTGCCTTGGTAGGGAAAACCCTTTTCACGACGTTTCTTATGTAGATTCGGTTTCCATTTGTTGGCATCAACATTCTGCCTTTTTGCTCGTTTTCTTACAATTATTTCCTGAACGTCATCGTTATTTTCTTCTGAAAAGGAGCGATCATCAGACATTTTTTGTTCATTTTCAGCAATCTCAATTTCATTTACCTGTAAATCTCCTTCCACCACTTCTTCATCAACTTCTTGTTCGTCAATGTCCACTTCAATTTCTTGTGTTCTAAGTTCTGTGTCAGCATCTTCAAACAAACGTTCACTAAGAGCCTCCGCACACGGGTCGATTGGTAATCGAAGTGGACGCGTCTCGAAGTCGAAGCGATTCTCCCACCTTTCAACTTCGTACGTAAGTGAATGAGGATCCGCCAACGGATCGAAGTGTGGTCGATTCGTAATCGGTGCGTTTGCGTCTCGATCGTCGCTCGAAGCGTGCGACCTGCAGCGAACGGGAAATCTCGAGAGTGACGAGCATATCGTACGGTGGATTTGGATTTTTTTTGTATTTTTTTACATCATAATTTCATAATCTATGTATAATATTATACTTATTATTATTATATATATATTATATATATATATATATATAATAATATATATATTATATACATTATTATTATTGTACAAATTATTTCCCCATATATGATCTACATACAGTGTGTTTCACTTTTCATGGGGACACCTAAATAACTTTTTTATTTTGAAAGCGATCAATATAAAATTTTTATCAGTTGTGCAAGCCATAACAATGCACCTTTTTGTGTGATTTGAGTTTTTATAAAGCCAATATCTAGCCAACTATAATTAAAATAAAAAGTACTGTTTCAAGTAAAGTCATGCTAGCGATTAAGATAGAGCAAAAAGTATTAGTAAAAGTTTTTACAAATAACTCAAGAACCCCTAATACCAAATTTCGCGGAAAAATTTTCATTTTTAAATTCTTCTACATTTTTATGCTATCAGTAGATAATTGTTTGTTATTGCAATAATAAGAGTGCCATGAAGCAAGAAAATAGCAACTGAAGTATAACAAACGCCAATTAAGTTGGCGCGAGGAGGGGTAAGTTCGCGCAGGATTAGAAGTCGTGGGGAGATTGTATTTGGTTTTACATCAAATGTCAGATAATTCTAACCTCTGAGCGTACATCACTTTATGATCCCCTAGCAAATACATTGTGTTCCGTCAAACGTCAATGACAAATGTATTCTGACAATTACTTGAGTAGTGGGGGTAGACGTTTTTAAAAACGTTTTCTGCGCACCCCCTCCTCGCGCCAACTTAATTGGCGTTTGCTATAAACTGTTGTGAATTGATGTTTGAACTGACAAATTATTTTTTTGTTTCATATAATTCTATTCTATAGAATGCTAAAAATTTTGCATCATTCACTTGCAATTCTTTTGCCGCAACAAATAAACGGCAATGAAAATTCCGTTCTATATACGGATGCATCCAAACTCTCCGTTTTCTTCTTTTTATCCGACGGTAATAATAAAACATAACAGCATCTTCCTCGTCACTTGAATCACTCATTACAACGGAGTTGAGACAAATATTAAAATCACAGGAGGAATTTAAAAACTTTTATTATAAAGATAAAATCAATCACTATACAAATATAAATATTCTGTAAACTAGCTTACAGCACAAAGTTACGGTAGAATGGTTACAAAAATGACTACGCCTAATAAAACTTTTTAACGTAAATAATACTAAAGAGGGCGGGTAATATAGTTTGTGTATAGATGAAGAAAGCAGACGAGAAAAATCGAGCCGTGTGCGGATGGACAGAATTTGCATCGTGCAGTTCGCGCGTGACGCGTGTAACGCTTCGACTTCGAGACGCGTCCACTTCGATTACCAATCGACCCGTGTGCGGAGGCTCTAACAGTTTCTTGAATAGCTGCCATTTCGGCAATTTCATTCATTTTTTGGAAACTGCTCACCGTTTTTTCAATATTGTCCATCGTATGATCTGTTTGTTGCATCAGTTCTGCGTCTGAAGATATATTACGTTGATCCATCAGTTCATTTTCGGCAGGGACGTGTGCACAAATATCAAGATTATTTTCTTCTAGCAGGACAATTTTCGATGTCGATCGTTTCGTCCTGATTGTTCATTATTTTGAGATCTGTTTGTACTGATTGGATGAGATCGTCCTTTTCTACTCTAAAGTCCTTTAAAAGGGTACTTTGTGCAATTATCGGAAAATTTAAAGCCATTTCCAACAGTCTTCTTCTTCGGCCTGACATCATCTGAAGAAAAATTAAATAATAGTCATGCCACAGTACCCATTTTGTAAAGCATTCAATTTAGTTTTTAATAATTATTATTCATTTATTTACCATTCTGATAATAAGATAAACAGAGTTAAGACCATGCATGAGCAAAGTGCGTAACTCCTATATTTACTTGTGACAAAACGTGCCGCAAACTACTTAACTCCACCAGAATAACTAAGCGGTAGTTTATAGAGGAATAATAAGTTTTGCAACGAAAATAATAATTGAAATACATAAACAGGTACTTACGGAATGATTCTGTATCACTTTATTATAAAAACAGTCTATATTTTTATGAAATCTTCTACAGAGTACGTCACATCATCTCTACCAGCTCACGCAACCAATGGCGTCTGGCGGAGATACCCGCTTTGCAAAGTACGAAATGATACTATTGAAGATTTGTTTTTTTTTTTTTGTTTTTTTTGGAGCTACGTGGATTTCCACAATTGAAAGTACATTGTTTCTGCGGCAGATGGCATTAAAATATCAATTCGGACCAAAAGTGGAGTTACGTGATTTGCTTGTGAAGCCGACGATATGTCATCTATATTTATACGAAATATTCTAACTAAAAAAGATAAATCTGAAGCGAATTATCAGGCATGCCAATTTATCAGAATCGTCAAATTAAATATTTCCATCAATCATTTATACTATTACTACTATTATAAGCCTTGAATGACTTGAAAATTGAGAAGAAATGTTTTAAAAATTTACAAAGAACGTCGTGTTTTTCCATAATCTCTCATTTTCATGATCTATTAGGGGAGTTTTTTTTATGTTATTTACTTAGCTGTGAAAGAAACGAGTTAGAAAGGCAAACAAAAAATTATATTTCAATATAAGAACTATTAACACACACTTATCCCAACGTTTCTTTAATAACGCTATGCCTTCGAAAAAAATTCTTTTGGTGATTCTGCAAAATACAACATAAAAGTAAACGCCCTCTCAAGTGTTTTTGGAGTTTTTAAAAGAGATAATACAGTACAAGTTCGATAGTGTGAACACAAAAATACCAACGACCATTCATGTTATAGTGTTTATACAATTCAAGGTACATAAAAATACATAATCAAAATATCTTTATTTCACAAAGAAAATAAAAAGGAAATAATCATTTATTAAAAAATAATAATAATAAAAATATGTATGATCCCATGTAACAAAAAGTAAACATCTATTTATCTCCTTAAGAAAGAAAAAAGTTGTACATGTGTATATACATTGGTATGTGCAAACGTATTACATATTTATATTAAATAAATTAATATTATTAAATTATATTAAATAATTAAAAATCTGTAATTTTTTCTGAATCTTTTTAGATTAAATATTCGAAAGAACATCGTCTTATACCGGGTGTATTATGAAAAACCTTTGTGGCTGTAGCTTCCTTATATTTTATCTGATTTTAATGAATGATATGTCAAACTAAATCGTTTTTAAAGCACTGTAACCTGTTTTAAAAAAAAAAAAAAATTTACATTTCGTTTTTGACAGACAGTAGTAATTTTTTTTTTAAAAATTGTACTACATATATTTTTTTACTTATTCTAATAAACATTTATTTCCTGAAGACACCTCCATTAAATTGAGTGACAAATTTTTTATTAAAAAAAAAACGAAATTTACAGAAATCGAGCTATCATATATTTTAATGAATCAAATGTTCGAAATTGGCCCCATTTTGTTCCAGACACATTTGACACCTTCTATTAACTCCAACTGCTGCGTTTAATATAAGATTTGGTGGTATTTCATGACATACTTGTACTATCCTTCTTACTAAATCATCTCTGGTATCAGGTGGAGTCAAATAGACATGATCTTGAATGTAAGACCACAGAAAGAAATCCAGTGGATTCAGATCTGGCGATCTAGCAGGCCATCGAATAGGTCCGTAAGTGCCCATCCATCTGACGCCAAAATAATTATTTAGAAAATCAGTATTCATTTGTGCATTATGGGGTGTGGCACCGTCCTGTTGGAACACCACCCTGTTTAACTCAGTAAGTGGCAACGCATCTAAATAATCGCCTAATTCATTGCGTAACAAATTATTATACTTTTCTTGGTTTAGATTACCCTCCACAAAAAAAGGCCCTACTACTCTATCGCCTAAAATGCCACACCATACATTTACACTGAACCAATTTTGAAAATTGTGTTGCATCACAACATGGTTATTTTCAGTGCTCCAATGGCGATGATTATTTCTGTTGAATACACCATTTTTCCCAAAAGTGCATTCATCTGACCACAACACACGACGATAAAAAATTGGATCTTCCCTTAGTTTATTCATGAAAACCGTGCAGAATTGAACCCTTCGTTGAGGGTCGTTTTCACCGAGAGCATGCACCGTCCGCGGTTTATAAGGAAAGAACTTGTGCTTCTTCAGAATGTACTGAACTGTAGAATGTGATACATGCATGTAGTGAGCAATTTCTCGCGTAGACGTATTAGGGTTTTCTTCCACATAGAGCAAGACACTTAATTCTAAATTTTGATCTTGAATTACACGTGCGTTTATTTTCGGTTTTTTGAATGATCCAAAATTTCGCACGAGCTTTCCAAACTTATCGGCACTTGGACGCAGTCTGTCAGGAAAACGATTTCCATAAAGTCGCAAAGCAGCTGCAGAATTTGTTCCGCATTCAAAATATGCTTGAATCGCATCCACACATTCGCCATTATCCATTTCAATAACAAAATTTAGAAATAAATCGTTGAAAATGTTATAATGAATGTGTGACTGACAGATGTCACAGCTCTCTTCGAAAATTTGGAATGCACTTTTATCGTTCAATATGACTGCTTAATTTTTAAATTTTTAAAATAAACACTGTAAATGTTGTTGACCCACCGCTCACTGATAACATTGGTTTGTAATCCTTTATGGGCTTAAAAGGTACACACATTTGCTGGTAATCAAATGAAATAGAGTATTTAAAATGCATTTAAGAAATCTCTGTGTTCGGAAAAACCAGAATAAATCGAACTAAAAAAAAAACCTTCAATTTCTCGATTTTTTTTCATACAAGGATATCGTTGTTTACAGTTTCATATTCAGAAAAAGTAATATATTTGAATAAAGAAAAAAAAGTATGGCGCAATTTAAAAAAACAGTTTACAGCTGTCTGTCAAAAACGAAGTGTAAAAAAAAATTCAAAGCGGATCACGTTACAGTGTTTTTAAAACGATTTAGTTCGACGTATAATTTATTACATTCGGATAAAAAATAAAAAAGTTACAGCACGAAAGGTTTTTCATAATACACCCGGTATATTTTGAAGCGATTTTACTTATGTCAAGATTATTTTCTGGAGCCCATTGCATTGCTAAACCCAAAGCTTTTGAGCATCAGCATGTGAAACACGCTGCTGATCTAATTCTGCTTCCTCATATTCAGGAATTTCATCGTCGAAGATTCCAATTTCGAATCCATCTAGACTATCTTCATTCCATATTTCTATGTCTTTAGATGTGTTACCATAATTTATTTCATTAAGTAATGTAGCTGTGTCCCTAAGTGCTTCATTGTAGTCATTCTTTATGGCATCATTAATTTTCTTCAAAATTTCCGTCAGGGGAATATCATCTTCGTCCGGTTCGTTACACTTTAAAATGTTATTCCAACATTTACGAATTATATCAGGATTAAGTTTATTCCACGCAATCGTCAGATGTATTATAGCAACTCTTATTGCTAAAAGTTTCACACTCTCTCTTAATTGACCACTTTTTTCTACGTTTTTTTCTGATGAAGAAAAACGTAAGTCTTTTCTGGAAGAAGCTTCCAAAATAATCCCGTCTCGTCAGCATTATATATTTGTTCATTACTTAAATTTAGTTTTTGTATAATTCTTGTTTAAAGGCGTCGACCAATTCCAACTGAGATGATAATTTTTCTCCTGTTATTTTTAGAAATCGTATGCCAAATGGGTCTTAAATCTTTGCAGCCAACCATCTCTAACTGTAAATGTTTTGTTCCCACATAAGCTTCATGATTTTTCTCGAATGTCACCACTTACAGGCAAATTTCGATCTCTTTGTTTAAAAAATCATTCGTATTTTTTGGCCAGTAACGATACTGTCGTACTTTTTTCAATTTCTTCTAATATTTTTGACTTTTCTTTTAATATTAAACACTTACTCTTTGGCTTAACTATGTTTATAATGAATATAAAACCACATTGATAACAAGTTGACTGCTCTAGGGGGTAGATCTAACTACAGTGAATAATATTAATGCTGCTTATATGTATTGTAAACAAGTTCAAACAAGTTAAAAGTTCAACAAACACGTTTTCATACTATTGAGAGGTAAAGAAGTAAACGTTGTTTACACTATACGGCTGTCCGTACAAAATGTTGGGGCGAAAAATATGTTAATGTTATCCAACTGTTCAAATTAACGAGTGTTCATGTTAGCGAGCTTGTACTGTAGTCTCACAGGGGGCGAGGTCGGGGCTGTAGGGTGGATGTTGTAATTCCTCAAAATCGCATTCGTTGATTATTGCTTGAACAATTCGTGCCTAATGCGTTATACATCCTACAGTTGTTGTGCAGAAACAGAGTTTTCTGAGTAAAATCATGGGGTATTTGTTCGCGTATAGCCAGCCGTATTAAAGTTCTTAATTGTGTCTTTGTAGACATTTCCCGTTATTGTAGTCTCTTTAGGCATATACTGAATCAAGCGTCCCAGAAACCTGACCATCACTTTTCCAGCAGAAAATGTGCGTTTTTGCCTTCTTGGGCGGTGGAAAGCCCTTATGAACCCATGGACTTTTGTTTCGTGGGAGGGTCCCAGTGGTGTCTCAAGTTTGATCCCTAGTTACAATTCTATTTAAGAAGTCATCATCTTGAGATAAAACAGTCAAATTCTCTTCACAAATTTGTCATCTACACACTTTTGTTCGGGTCAGCAGCCCGGGTATCCGTCGTGCCGTCAGTTTGCTCATTCCCAAATCTTCATGTAAAATTTTAAAATCACTCGTTTCTGGTTTTCCTATTTCTCTAGCAATAACTGAAACTTTTACTCGGCGGTAGGTTCAACACCAAATCTTCAACTTTGTTAATGATTTCTTCAGTTCGTTTCCAGAGGTTTTCCACACTTTGGGTCAGCATGAATGGATCCTCTGCCCCATTTGAACTGCTTACACCAAAATTTCATTTGGAAATAGGACGGACTATTTTCTCCATACACTGACACCATTCTCTCATGAATATTCTTCGAACTACCGCCTTCTTTTCATAAAAATTTCATGACGCTTCTGTGTTCAAGTTTCAGATCCCTCAATTTCTCTTAGTTAAAGGAATGTAAAGGTAATAAATGTTAAGTGATTCGAAGCAAACTTGGAAATGACACCATACGATGTCACAGAACTTGTCACAGAAAATTGTCACAGAAAATTGTCACGATAGCATATTGTTTTCATAGCTAGGTAGATGACATAAAAAACTCTCTTAGTATATATACTTTTCTAGCATTTTCTCAACTTTTTAATATTAACACAACTGCTACAATTGTATTGTACTGTATCCTATGTAATTCCACATATTTAATTTGTACAGGCTCAAGTAACAGCTACAAGACTTCCAATTAACGTGCCGCAATCTGGAACAGCGCGTATAGTTACGCCACAAGCAGCTCTCCTTACTTCAGGTACCAGAATATCTTCAGTTTCCACATCTCAACAAACAACAGTCATCGGTGCACAAAGATTAATTTCAACTACACAATCTAATGTTCCCTTGGGTAGGCTATCAGTTACAGTTCCAAGTCAATCACAAAATAGCAGTACAAACATTTTGACACAAACAAGAATTCCGACACTTTCATTTCCTTTAGTTGCGGTCACTAATAACCCGCAGAACAGAACTTTGCAAACGCAAACTGCAAAAGTTATAACACAACCAGGACAAGGTATAAAGACAAAATTAATATTGTTTTTTCAAAATTGACTTTATTTGAATTCAGGTGCTATACATTTAACGCAGATGCCAACAGCCACGATAAAATCGACACAGAATATAGTAACTCCAACTACAAGAACGAGTAAGTATATGCGAAATGATTCAAGTAATCTCAAGTGAACATGACGTCATTAAAAATAGCTAAGGTGGCATATGCCTGAGTAATTAGGTGATTTTAAAACAACTTTTATGTTATAAAAGCACATTTACTCCCTGAAGAGTGAAGTGACCCTTTTCTTCCCTTGGTAAAAAAAGAAGTCAATATATGAATATGTTATCGTTTATTTAATATTAATATTCACATTAATTACGTTCAACAATTTGAAACATCATGTCGACAATTGAAAAAAAAATAGATTTCTTCAATTAAAACCGTCGGATCGTGCAAAAATACAATACAGGTGTCCTTGAAATAAAAGACAACGTATGAAAAATTATATAGGATATAAATCCAAAATATTTTGAGTCAATTATGCCACAAACCCCAAGTATTCAGAATGTGTATAAAAAATAAATACCTCTATTGAAGTTTCACACACACACATGCCCTACAGCGTATGTTTACATACCGATGATATAAAAACATAACATTTTTGTATGCCAAGGTCAATAACTTCGTACAAAATCAGGTACATTCTGAAAATTTACGTGTATTGAATTTTTTTTTTGTTATCTACGAGAAGTAATAAATATATGGTTTCAGAAGGCTGCCATTGAATTTACAAGCTGCATTGTTTTTGTTTATAAATACTCAGAAGAATAAAATTGTTTAGGCGGCTGTCGATGTTATGATTAAAACTCGAAAATAGAGCAGCTTTGTTTACTTAGTGTTGATTGACAGAGAGCAGACTGAAGCGATTGAATGACCAAATGCGCCGATAAAACGTGGCGGTCGCAGGTATTGTATGTATGTTATAACAGCCCCACTATTTGCTTGCTCGATTGCATTCCTCGAGCAGGTGTTGTTATTTCCGTCGTTATGGATAGTACATTGTGTGTATTCCTTCATAAATTAAATTTAACAGTGGCGTGTAAGACGGAATATGCATTTATATATTATTTCGATGACTTCGTTGAAATAACCGCAATTATATCCGCTAATTGCCAAAATGTATTCTCGTGTTTACATGCTGTTAGACATGCATATGCATATGTGTATTTATTGTTTTTGTAATGGAATATTTTCTATTCTCTTCTATAAGGGATTGTTTCTGGTTTCGTTTATTTCAGTGTTATTTGGTTAGTATTCTAAAAAATCCGTTTTATATTGTTATATTGTATATTTATCGTATAATTTTTTATAAATATTAAGTTTAATTTACTACCTTATTTTTGGAATAGTTTTCGTTTCTTCTTTTTAGTCCATTTCTTTATTTTCTTAGTATTTCTCTTTATTTTCATTAACTATGGAGAATTCTCGTAGGGCAACCATGGCAGAATGGATTAGAGGCCATACAGATTGCTTGTATATTCGTAATGATACTGAGATATATTGCAGTGCCTGTTCATTAAGTTTAACCTATTAGTGCCTACGGTATGATTTAACATACGGAGGTTATGATATTCTTCAAAGTAATCTGAGCACGTTTCTAACGGTAATTCAGTTTCATCGTTTCGAATCAACTTTCTTATATGTTTTTAACAAATTCATACAGTAATACTTATGTAAAGTAATATAGAATACTAGTATTCACAATTTTATTACCGCGTGTTTGTTCTTTCCATCGAAAAATGAGCCTGAGGTAAGGTTATGTCAAATTTACACGCTTGTATACCTTTTTTCTTTACTTACTGGCATCCTTTATATATATATATATATATATATATATATATATATATATATATATATATACAGTGTGGTCATAAAGTTTGGAACCAAGCTTATAACCGCATTATTTTACATTTTTAGGAAAAACGCTCGGACAGGTAAATTTTCTTTCTTAAAACGCCATCTTTTGACATACAATTTTTTTCTATGACGTCATTGGTTTTCGAGTGATGACGTTATCAACACTTTCTTTAAATGGCAACCATATTATTTTTTTCTCGTTTTTGGTAGATCTTTATATCCACCAAATAGTGATATAAAACAATTGGTATGTTGCATCACAATTTTTTTGAAAAAATTATATAAATTTAGAAAAAAATACGAAAATTTTATTTTTGTACAAAATTAAAATTAAATTTAAAAAAATACATCTGAACTTAAATTTATTGTAACAGTTAACGTAAATTTTCAAAATGGACCCCACCAACCAACTGACACTGTCCCAGCCGAGTGTAAATGCTTTGCGATCAATAGTAATCTGCGTTATTCGCTCCAGGTCAAAAGAAATTCGTCTTTCCAATCGGCCAATTACTTATTAAAAAATCTTATTTAACATTAAATAGTTTCACAAAAAAGGGCCAAAGAAGTTTAATTTATTTAAAAAATTGACATGATGTGGCAGACCATTTCTTAATTAAAATTATCGCCCAAAAATTGAAGATTTCAAAAACTAATTAAGCTTACAAAATATACTGAAATATGTAAGTAAGTTTTTTTCACACTACTGTCTTGTGTGAGGACTTAAATATTCTTCTTGAACAAACCGGATCGTCAAAAGCACATGTACTCATGTTACTATGCAAAAAATTTACAAAAACAAAAACACGCACTTTTTTGCAAGATATTTCTTTTATTGACTATATATGTCAAGAATCACAGAAATATGCTGGTTTCAAAGGAAAACATAATTTCACTGTTTGCTCTGTGTCACGCATACATTACAAAATCCTGATATCATATAACACTTACAAGGTGGAAGGATAACAATCAAGTGACGATTGGAACCAACGTGCAGTCTGATGATGTTTGCCTGACTAAGGGATTGTGTAAACGTTGGTCAAGACAACTTCACAAACATGTTGACGTGGATGAACCTTCTGTCATTCATCTTTATAACCAAGGCATGGGGGGAGTGGATCTTTTTGATAATATGAGAGGCCTATTTCGAATCCGCATTCGTTCTTGAAAATGGTATTGACCTTTAGTTCGATTTTGCTTAAATACAGCAGTGGTTAACAGTTGGCTGCTTTATCGATATGCTTATCCAAGCACCAGCCTTCTGGACTATACTAGAAGAATAGTACTTTCCCTCCTTACCGCACCGGAGTATTTAAATGGCCCAAAACCCAAGCGTAGTAAAAACGTTTTACACGAGATAAGATACGACAAAATTGATCACCTTATTGATCAACAAAATACGCAAAGACGTTGCGCATTTTGTGCAAAATGCACTAAGTTTTCCTGTGTAAAATGTAACGTAGGCTTACACCCAAAAACATGTTTTCGAGTGTACCACACACCACCTCAGTAATAATTACCATGTCTATAATATAAGTTTTCGAAAGGTATAATAAACATTCGTGAAATCGTATTTTATGGTTTTAATTACACCCTTGAATATTACCACACGCAATACCCATAGTTACCTATCGTATGATATATCACACGTTAAAAAAAATGGAATATACAAAAAAAACAAACGAAAATCTGGTACCATTGCATTAAGATAACATAAGCAAAGCAACTTTAAAAAAATTGTAAATTTTAGAAACCAAAAGTTACTCAAGCATTAATGGGTTAAGGCGTCCACAAAAGTAATGTGCAGAGACATGTTTCTTCGAAAACTCATCTAGATAACATTTGACCATCTGCACCTAACATTTTTAACAAAGAACTGTGTGAAGCTTTCATGGCGGCCAATATCCCATTCAAAAAGCTTAACAATCCAGTCCTCAAGAGGTTTCTTACAAAATATACTGATCGTCATATACCAGATAAATCTACTTTACGTAAATACCACTTACCAAAATGTTGTTTGAGAATCATTGAAAAAATACGAACCAACCGATTTGGTCATTATCTTTGGGTAAGTGCAGACGAAACAACGGATGTAATGGGACGATATGTGTTAAATGTAGTTGTTGGTATTCTTCGTTCGACAACTTCCTACCAACCATATTTAATTGCAACTAAAATATTGCCAGTCGTAAATGGTGATACAGTTGCAGAAGTAATTGATCAATGTATTCATAATATTCTGTCATCGGATAACAACTATAAAGACAAGTTGTTACAAGTCATACGTTGTTTTTTTATTTCAAGGACACCGGTTACACCTCAGTAGGGAATTATTTTTTTCCTTGGTGCTTTGTAGAGCTCCCGGGCTTCCCCTCAGGCTACAAACTGCATCTCGGAAAAAGATAATCATTTCACTTGATGTATAATATACAATTTTTTTAATTGTGTATAAATTCTGACAATGAAAAAATATATTTGCAATAATTGAAGTAAACATATATTCGTCTTCACGAGATCATTACATTACTTTCAGTAAACGTTCAACCAGCAATAGTGACGCAAAGAACTGGTAATGTTCCTTCACAAGCAATTCCAATGGCTAAAGTTTTTCCACAACAAGGTGATGGACAAGGGGTACCTTCAACTGCCAATGTTTATATTCACGCACCTGTTACTTCTGGAACTAGAAGAACATCACCAGGTATTTATAATTAATAATCAATTTATAAATTCCCATTAAGTGTTTGGCTTGACTAGAACTTGTGTTACAGAAACAATTCTTTTGCAAATAAGTATAGCAAACGCCAATTAAGTTGGCGCGAGTAGGGGGTGCGCAGATGCCGTTTTTAAAAACGTACACCCCCCACTACGCAAGTAATTGTCAGAATACATTTGTCATTGACGTTTGACGGAACATAATGTCTTTGCTAGGGGATCATAAAGTGATACACGCTTAGAGGTTAGAATTATCTGACATTTGATGTAAAACCAAATACAAATCTCCCCACTACTTCTAATCCTTCGCGAACTTACCCCTCCTCGCGCCAACTTAATTGGCGTTTGCTATACATATATATCAGAATAATTGAAACATACATGAGTAGGTAAACCCCACCAGTTTTGTATAATACAAAGGTACAAACTGGTATTTACCTACTCATGTATGTTTCAATTATTCTGATACATTACACATGCGGTTAGTCCGTAGTATGAGTGAAGACACAAACAAAATACAGTTTCTAGAGAGATTGGCTGTGCCTTTGGAAGGGCGTCGTTGCTTCGCATTGGTTATGTGGACGGGGCGAGGTACTTCGGCTGTCTGACAACAGGCAGCGCTGAATTTACTTCTACGCCCGGTCTGGATAATTTCGGTGATGTGGTGATGTGGTTCTTTTTTGTGAATGTGTCTGAAGATATCCTTTCTCCAGCAGGGGCGTACCGACGAGCCTGTAGAAAGGCGAAATACGTATCTACGTCTCTGGGGAGGGATATGTTCGGACACGTTCACAAAAAATATTAATAGTGAACCTGTATTTGTGTTCTTCACACCGGATTTTTAATAATATTTTATATTATTAAAAATACCTTTGTATTAAGTACATATATGTCTATTACCAATGTTATTAAATGTTGTGGGGTTGTATTGATTAACCGGGATGTTATTATTATTGTTGTCTGTCGTTCACCATCAGGGAATTATTAATAGCATGTAATATGATGACGGTTTTTTCGAATTATTTACTAAAATATACTTAACGTTAAGATCAAGAATACTTTGCCGACACGTGTACATTCTCACAGTAGTCCTTACATTGATAACATTCTGGGTCAAACACTAAAGGTTACTTAGTAGAAGAGCTACCAAAAAAAAACAAATTAACAAATAAGTACCTTTGGACTTTTTACTCCAAAAATATTTACAAATTCTATATACAGGGTTTTTCGGTTGCCTTTCACGATTTGTCATTTGTGATTCATTATTCATCAAATGACATTCACTCTTTTATTTGTCTTTCACCATTTGTCATTTGTATTTCACCATTATTCAAATGATATTCACATTTGTCAAATGAATTTCATCTTTTGTCAAAATAATTTCATGAACTGTCATTACTGTAACATGGAGCGTGTGAGAAGGCGAAATGCGAAAATTAGTAACGAAGTGCGCGCATTAATTATTAACTCCATGAATCAGGGAAAATCTTCTATTGATGTGCGAATACAGTTTAATGTAAAACCGAATACAGTGCGTAAAATTTATGCAAAACATGTGCAAACGGGACAGATACATAAACAACCTCCGGGTCACAGAAAGCAAAAGCTTAATGAAGCTCAAAAGGAACGAATATGTGATTGGATTGACGAGGATTGTACTCTTGCACTTCGTGATTTACAAGCAAAGAGTCTTTGCCAATGGCCCGACATGCAAATATCTACATCAACAATTAATAGGGCTTTAAAAGAATTCCATTATTCTATGAAACGAGTGACGTGCATACCAGAAAGAAGAAATACACCAGCTATAATACAAAATCGTTTTGATTATGCAATTGAATACAACAGAATTATGCATGAGAGAGACAAAATTTTTTTCTTTGTTGAATTTGGTATAAATGTTTACTCAAGTAGAGAAGTTTACTCTGGTAGATCTGCCAAAAATACTCCAGCATGTTTACGTAAAGCCCAAGTTAGAGGACGAAATTATTCAATTGTTGCTGGAATGAATTTTAATTCGTTATATTTATTTCAAATACAGGATAGACCATACAACGTGGAACATTTTTCAGAGTATCTGTTAAATTTGATTAATCATTTTCGTGTTGATAATATCGTAGGAGCTTATCTTATAATGGACAATGTTCGCTTTCACAAGAATGCTGAAGTACTAAATCTTATTCAAGCTCATGGCCACCATGCTGTATTTATTCCGGCGTATAGCCCATTCTTGAATCCAATTGAGGAATTGTTTAGTCAATGGAAAAATTACATCAAGAGATCACAACCAAGAAATGCGGATGAGCTATATCAATCCATCCACAGAGTATCTGAAAATATCACTCACGAACACTGCCTTCACTACATACAACATATGGAGTCCTACTTAGGCGATTGTTTACGAAGAATCGAAATTCTTTCGTAAATTGTACTTGAATGTTTAAGGATTTCATTACTTATTGTCTATTTTACATAATAAGTTTCGTTGGTTCCTAATAAATATACATGAGTTCGATTGCTTTCTATTATTTTATTTGCATAAGAATAGAGAAAATCATTTGACAAATAGTGACACAGTTTTGATAAAAGGGAATTACAATTGACACAAATTTGACAGTTGGTAAAGTCATTTGAGAATTAGTGAATTACAAATGACAAATCGTGAAAGGCAACCGAAAAACCCTGTAAGGTTTAAATCTGGTGATTAAGGTAGCCAGCCTAATAACTTCGATGTTATTTTCTGCGAAAAATCTCCTCTTCATTTGTTCGAAATCTCTTTCCACCGAGACATTTTTAAAATTTGGAAATAAAAGAAAATCACTGGGAGTCAGATCTGGCGAATAGGGCAGATGAGGCAGCAATTCGTTACGCAATTCGACCAATTTTGTTGTAGAGACAACGGACGAATGAGAACGTGTACATTTTCGTGATGGAACATTGGAACACGTTCTGCATCAAAACGTGTCAGTAAATCAGCATAAAATTGGCCAGTTATCGTTTTTCCCCTTTTTAAATAATCAATAAAGATAATACCTCTGGAATAATTGAGGTTTCAAAGACTTGTCATGATATTGTATTTTATTTTGATTTAACCAACCCTGGATAATATCAATCTTTTTCCACGTAGAAGTTGGGATACTTTTTTCAGTAACGTGGTAAGGTGCATTGTCCATGTTGATCAGAGATGGCTGCTCTAGATTTTTAAGTAGCTGTTCTTCAAACCATAGCAGAAAGTTACTTGAGTTCATTTTTCCATGATAGTCTATATCATTTCCTTCTGATGGAAATGAAGCGATGCTTCAGGTATAAATCCTTTTCGATTATCAGCATGAACAATAATATATCTATAAAGCACTAGAAAATCTACTTGACCAAGAATAATATGAGATTTTTTCATTAGTGCTCCGCGAGGATCATGTTCAAGATCTTCTACCACTATTATATATGCTTCCCTCTTGTAGGGTCAAGCAAGGTGTTAAGCGTAACATGTTCTAAAAGATATACATATGATGTGGTTATGATATAATGCGATACAAAAAATGGAATTTACTATTTCAATACATATTATATTCAGAATAGCCATTTGATCAAAGTCATCAGTATTACTATCTGGTTTTTTACTATCCCCCCATTCCCATGTTTTTTTCGGACTGCTCAAGGGTCTACCTTCCTTAATATCTTTCCGTATAGCGGAAACAGTACTAGAATCAAGTAGCAAAGCATTTGCAAGTAGCTGTGAATTTTTTTTTTTTTTTTCGAAAGAAGTGTTCTTTTTATCGCATATATTTTGCCTTTCGTATACCTCTTGGACAAACATGATCGCGTTCTTTCTCAAAATAGCAAATCAAAGAAGCTGCAAACTTCTTTGATTTAGAATTCAAACATTTCGGCATTCTAAGGTTAGATCTAGAACTTTTCACCAGATAAACGGAAGATTACCGATTCCTATCGCGATGTGAGTGTTGTTTTGAAAAAAAAAAAACAGTTAAGATTGATATAAAAACGTGAAGTTTAGCAATTAATTCAAACGTCAATTGTCAACAGCGATTTTTATGTTGCAAATGGGAATTTGGAGGGGGTAATGTCCGATTACATTTGATTTTGAATAATGGCATTATCGCATAGTGTATAATGCATTCCAATTAAGAAAGGAGCAGATGGCGCGGCAATCTGAGTATAATTTACACAGGAATTTCAAAAAAATAGATATTTGTATGTGAGGTTATATACCTACTAACTTATATAAAAGATTATTTTTGACGTTTATTTATTAACATATTTATTATTAAGAAAGCTTAGACTTTAATAGTTTTATTCAAGGAAGAAGCGGCAAATATAACAATAAAATATTTCAGGAAATATTTTACAGGAAAAATATTTACATCTTTCTTTGATTTTATTAGAGAACAAAACTTTTTTGTAAATGTGAAACTAATAAATTTAAAGGATTGATGGTGACAGTGTATTATAATTATCATAATATTTGTGTATCGTTTAGCTTGAAAAATATAGCATTTTACAAAATACAGTTATTTTAATAGTATCTATATTGAGAGAGCAATAAGGAAATTCATTTACCTGCACATAATTTGGATAAAAATTTTTATTCATCTAAAAAAGGTATTTAAAAATATTTTCATTTTACAAAAATAAGTAATTACATATTAAAAAGGGTAAAACAGCAGTTTTGCGCCAAAAGATAGGTAAAACGTAAGTATTTTTCCAGTTTCAGTATTTGGTTAAACATGTGTTCGTTCCTTTATTTCAAGTTATGGCTGATTAATACTTACTTTTTTGCTTATGTATGGGATAAATTGCTACTATCGTACAATTATTTTTTTGCTTTTAGCAGAAATATGGTTTAATTACAGTTTCAGATTTCAATGTAATTGAAAAAAAAAATAAGAAAAAATAAAAAGAAATTGCTTTGATGAGAAACTCCGTGTGTTCAGTAAAAACAATTTTTTTCATAAATGTCTGAACACAATGAGTGTAAAACCCTCTTTTATTAGCATAATATACATTAAATCTTTTACCTACACTTACATAATAACATTAAAAAAATTATATAATCATTTCCTACTTAGAAATTTCATTAATATTCCGCGATTATCACAATATATGGTAGTACTTGAGACTCGGGACGTCGAACAATTTCTGAGGACCTGAAACAACTTACAATCTCATGAATGTATATGGTAAACATTATTATATAATTACATTTGGTTTACATTTTATTCACTATATTTACCAAACTATACAATTTATAAGTATACAAAATTATATCTAACACATCACACACACATAACTAAATTTAACACACCACAGTTCATTATGTTGCATATTGTTCACGAATATATTGAAAACTACTCATCTTCAAGATCAGAACCTGAATCTAATGAAAATTCTGAGGATGACCCAGTATTTACAGTAAAAGCCAAATTTTCTAATACATTTTCAACAATATTATCTAAATCATACATTTTGTTTCTTCTGTTATAACGTGATGAATGCTATTTTTCCATGCGTCAGCATCAACCATGTCTAATCCTTCTAATAATAAATCTCTTACTTCGTCCAATTTAAATGTCTTATTATTGGCCGCAATATGATGCTTGATTTGAGCCCATATAAGTTCAATGGGGTTAAGATTACAGTGATATGGAGGTAAACGTAAAACTGTACGGCCACTTTCTCTGAATGACAGGATATGTAATTTTTTACAAGCTCAAACAACATAGAATTATCAGCTAAAATTCCTTTGGTTAAAAGCCATTCAATGAGTGCCTCCTTTTTCCATGATAAAGTAGGTGACTCTTCTGTTTTAGTAGAATGATAAGGCACATTAACCATTACTATAACACTATTAGGCTCAAGAGAAGGTAATATATTTTGCATCCATGCGATGAACACCTCACTATTCATATCTTCATGGTAATCTGCAGTTTTCTTGGATTCAAATAATAACAAACCCCCATTTATAAAACCAGTTTCGCTGCCAATGCGAAGCACAATTAGTCGCTTTCCTTTGCCAGATGGATCTTTTAAACCAGTAGAAAGACCTTCAACAAATGCTTGGCTTGGATTAAGTACAATTGTATCTTTTCATATTTATGCTTTTGTGTAACCTGCATTCACCCATGTTTCATCTAAATAATAGATTTTTCTCCCTTCTGCATGAAACTTTTTTATACTTGTCAAATAACGACGTCTCCATAAGATAATATCATTTCGTTCAATTAATATGTTATTTCGTGTGCGTTTTTCTTACTTGAATCCTAGTTTCTTTAGAATTCTCCAAAGTGATGTTCGTTTTAAAGGATGTGAACTTCACATATTTTTGTGCAAGTTGGTAACTCACTTTTAAAGAAAAATGAATGCACATGCCTTCTAGTCGTACTTTTTGATACTTCATCTAATTTATTGTAAGCATCTCGGCAACTTCGTTTTCTTAATGGAGTCTGTGTAACTCCAGACATTTCAATTTCCTTAACAATGTCAAACATAGTATTCCTACCAATCCCTACTTCCCTTGAAGCTTGACGAAAAGCAGCTGTTTTGGACATATTTGCTTTGTTCTTAAAATACACATTGTAAGCCATCTGTCTCTGTCCACTTTTTACATATTTTCCCTTACGATTTTTTGATGGATCTGGTAAAGCTGCGTCATCCATGTTCTAAAACGATTGCGATTAAATAAATTAATAAGTGATAAAATATTTTTAGAAAATGATGTTTTCACTTTATAATCTCTATAAAGAACTATCTTTAACGAATATTAATATTAAATAGCACAATAAACAACAATTAAAACATGCAATTGACTAGCACAGACAGAAATACCTGTCAGTACTGACAGCAAAACGCTAATTTGACAGAACTGAATAAACATAATTTTGCCTCCATAAAAGCGGCCTCTATTTTAGCCAATCTTATTTTATGCCCTATCTTTCCCAACGGTTTATTCTTATTTGGAATGGACATTAGATGGTGAAATTAAATATCATGATGCCTTCCTGGATCTACATAATTTAGTGAATTTCGGAACGGAGTATATATTAAAAAATTAATTTAGTTTTACAATCGCTGAAATACGTTTAAAATTATGTGAAATGTTGGCAACCAAATGTCAAATGCACAACCAACTTTTCAACTCCGGATTCATTTAATAACTCGTTAGTAAATGACGGTCCGGGACGCTCTACAATATCCCGCCCATATGGCCACTTTTCAAGGCGGAAAACCACTCACAAATCATTCCATTGGACGGATCACATTCCCGATATTATTTACGAACTTTAGGTTTCTTTAATTGTTTTTTCACATAAAAAATAATGTTTTATTAACACTAAGAATTTTTTTTCTCCATATTTACACAATGAAAACCATTTTCTTTAAATTAATATAAAAGACAACCTATCTGTCAGATTTATTTGAAATTTTGATAGTAGACATCAGAACCATGGTGGAAGTCAGTAACATAATCACCGCAGCGAAAGTTTTGCCAGCCTTTGAAAAGTCATTCTTCTGTCAAACCGCACTCGTATACGTAAAGATTTTGAAAATATTCTCTTTAATTAATTTTCACTACTTGATGTCCACTCAATTTTGTCGTTGACTGTATGTTATTGCGTATTAAGAAACATATAATATTAAAATTATATTAACTTAAGGAATTTTGAAATACTGTCGTGAGCAAAAAAATCGGGACAGTGTCAAAATCGGTATGTCAATTTCCTTTATTTTTTAGCGTTGTAATTTTGACGATATTTGATTAACTTTCAAACTCTACGTCAAATTATATATCAAAGTTGCTATTTTAAAATTGAAAACGTCGCATCTTTCGAAAACTGATAAAGCCAGACTTGTTACTAGTTTGAACAATGGGAAATCATTAAGAAGTGTATCGGCTCAATTTAATATTGGTAAAAGTTCAGCCGCAAGAATATATAAAAAAAAATGGAGGGAAGAGGATAATTTAAATCGGAAAATAATTTCCGGACGTAACAAAATTTCGAATACGCATGAAGACGAAACATTAGTTACTGAGATTAGGCACAACCCTTTCAAAACATTAAAGGAAGCTATAAGAACAACACAATTTCCTGTCTCATCTTGTAACACAATGGTTACAATAAAATGAAATTTAGACTTGAGATACCCAGCCCTATAGTCCTGGTCTAAATCCCATTGAAAATATATGGGGCTTAATGAGATATAGCTTCTACCCAGGAAGAATTTTGGGAGATTGTTCAAAATGCTTAGCATCAAATTTCTATAAATGTTGTACCAAATATTGTCGCTTCAATGTCTACAAGATTAGATGCAGTTAATAATAACGGTGGAATGACGAAATACTAATTATTTTAATGTAATAATTATTTTAATTTAATAAATAATCTTTCTCTATCGTTTTTAGTAATTTCTATTTGCATTTATTTAAAAAAATTTTAATAAATGTCAGTAAGATACACATTTTTGACAATTCCTGACTTACTATTATGAGTAAAGATAGCCATTTAAGTAGTCACAATTTAAACCCACGCAAAAACAGTGTCCCGTTTTTTTTTGCTCACGAGAGTACAATTAAATATGAGTTTAAAAAGTAGTAGTAGGTTATGGATTTAAGTATACAATAAAATTAAAATGTCATTTTTGTATTACTTGTTGACATATTTCGTTAAAAAAACCTTAAAATATCTTGTTTAAGGGCCACAAAGTACCGTTTCTCAGACAGTACCTAGTATTCCATCGACGACTGTTTCGTATTCCATTGCCAGTGGTGCATATTTCTTCGACACAACATCAAATTACACTCGGCCTTACAATCAGCAACAATCGTCATTTAGCACAATCACGCAGACTGCAGCTCAACAAATAAGACCAACCAATTTAGGTATGTAAATTTTACATGTATTTATTTGAAGAGAGGAAAGAGTTACCGTTAATTTTAGGCATTGTTACGAACCAGTCTATGAGATTTAATCCTATTATGGTCGTGGAAACCAGCAGAAGTCAACAATTTGCGCAAGACTCGAATACAGAGCAAACACTCCAAACGACATCTACCCCAACTAAATTGACATCATCACCAAGACCAAGTATACTTAGAAAAAGAGATCATGAAGGTTCTCCGTTAAAAAGTGCTAAGAATCTGCAAACAGTATTATCATCGGTTTTGTCACAACCGCCTATTTCTCCTGACTCGGCCGGAAATGGAAATAGCTCAGGTGAGCGATATTTATTTTATTTTATAAATAAGACAATAATATTACAGGGTATATAACAAGTGTTCATTTGAAAAGTCAATCTAGGTTACTTTGAAATTTTGATAGAATAAGACGCAAATATATTAATATGTGTTTGTTGTTCCGTAAACGTAAATCCAAATGATATTTTATAATGTCAATCACAAATATCAGTTAGTGCATAAAATAATCGTGCGTCGTTTCTGGTTTAAATAAATTGCTTCTCAGTTTTAAAATTGCTTTCACTTGAGAACATAAAATTTTTTTAGTCCAGGCTTATTTTCGAAGTGGAAATAAAATTGATGGTTTATGGGTTTATTCAGTTCAAGATTGCATGGTAGAATTTCAAGTTGAGTTTCCATATTTTGTAATAGATTATATACAATTTAAGAATACTTTGGATAGAACTTTAAAACTTTTTTCTGAAACTGGTAGTCACTTAAGAAAATCAGCCAGCGGAGTAGTTAAGAAACATACACCTCAAGTTGTCAATTGTGTTGAAGAAATAATGGAAAATGAACCACAAACATCTGTTCGACATTTGAGTCAACAAATAAACCTTTCTGTTGGTACAACTCACAAGTTATTAAAAAAAGATATGCAACTTTATCCATACCGTGTCACAGCAGTACAAGAATTGTTAGAAATTGATTACCCACGTAGACTACAGTTTTGTAATTGGTTTGTAAATATGAACAATAATGGAGAACTTTCGCAAAGAGTCATCTTTACTGATGAAGCATGGTTTTATAAAACGGGATACCTAAATTCACAAAATACAAGAATTTGGAGTAGTGAAAATCCACATGTAATTAATGAAGAATCGCTACATCCAGAGAAAATTGGTGTTTGGGCAGCGATAAGCCAAAGGCGAATCATTGGACCAATATTTTTTCAGGGAACATTAAATGCTCAAAGGCACCGTACGGAAATTTTACAGCCATTTGTCAATCAGTTGCATGATGATGAACTTCAAAATGCATATTTCCAACAAGACCTTGTCACTGTACTGCAGAATCTTTGGATTATTTAAGAGATTTTTTTGATGCTCGTATAATTAGTCGAAATACTGAAATTGCCTGGCCTGCACGTTCATGCGATTTAACACCTTGCGACTTCTTTTTGTGGCCTTATCTAAAAAATAACATATTTCGAACACCTATATTGAATTTGAATGATATGCTACAGAGAATCGAACAGAAATGCTTGGACATTAATAACAATCCAGTAATGTTGCAGAATAAGGCTGGACGAAGTATCGATACATCGTCCAATACCCGATACCTCATATAACGAAGGTATCGATTCTTAGGTATCGATTCCAAAGCATCAATTCCAAGGTATCGATTCCAGGGTATCGGTTCCAAGGTATCGATTCCAAAGCATCGATACCTATCGATACTTTACCGATTCCAGTACTCGCTAAGTATCGATGTATCGGGTAGCGAGGTATCGATTCCAAAGCATCGATACCTATTCCGATTCCGGTACTCGCTAAGTATCGATGTATCGGGTAGCGAGGTATCGATTCCAAAGCATCGATACCTATCGATACTTTAGCGATTCCAGTACTCGCTAAGTATCGATGTATCGGGTAGCGATGTATCGGGTAGCCATGTATCGGGTAGCTTACCTTTGTGCATTTTTTTAAATGAGTATGCGTACATCATAGGTATATAAGTTGTTGTTTTATGCAAAATGACAATTTAGAATTTTCTTATTTTTCATGCAAGGATTAAAAAAGAACTACATACATAAGTCTGCAGCTAGTATAATTATAATTTTACCTTTCGGAGGCCAATATTTCAACGTCAGTAACTTCACTATCACCGTCTTTTTTGTCTTTCTTTTCAATAACATTAAAATATGTAAAAGGATGAACACATTTTATATGCTTTAGCATATTTGTAGTATTACCAGTATACTTATATTCTTTTTTACATACATTACAACTCACGCCCTGGTCGTTAATTTTATCAAAGTATTTCCAAACTACACTATTTTTTTTCGACATTTTGGTACGTACGTATCCACTTATTACACCAAGTTATAAGAACAAAGTGATGAAGCTTAAAACGATATGAAATATAAGTGCTTATATTAAACTTTAGACGACGAATAAAGGTAGGAATTATAATAAATCAAAACTAGGGAACAGCAAAAATTTGTTGACACATAATTTGTATAAAGCAGTGTTGAGAGAAATATAGGTGATATTCATATTCATATAAATATAAAACACTTTCCTGTTCTATAGAATGCACAATACACAATACACGATTGTAAATTGGAACTAAAATAAACAAAATATAATATAAATATGTAGTATTAATTAATATAATTAGGTAAAAAAAGTTGGGTCAAGAATTCCTATCAAGCTATTGTAGGTATAAAACGTGCTTGGTTTATTTCTATTTTGAAATGAATATTTTAGGCGTTTTGTATAATTTTGTAATAGCACGCATATTTGCCTATATTATTTTATCTTTCTGCGTTTTTTAAATGTATATAAAAATAACTTTTTAAGTAAAGAATTTTTAAGTATGTATGCATAATATATATTTTAAAGACGTTGGTTATTATGCGTAGCAAATTCCATATTATGACATAACTTTAATTATTACAAACAAAAAAAACAAAATATCACAATATTGCAAATTTCATACCGTAGTTATGGTAAAATCGGTAAATTAATTTTACATCTCTTGAAACCGATATCAAACAATCGACACCTAGAAAACGGGTTATGAATACTGATTCCTAGGTATCGAATCAAGGTATCGATTCAAGGTATCGATTCCAAGGTATCGATTCCAAGGTATCGATACTTTACCGATTCCAGTACTCAGAATCGATACCGTGCACAGACCCGATACATCGCTAAGTATCGATACCTCGATTGGTATCGGTACCCGATACCGAAAACGCCGGTATCGCCCAGCCCTATTGCAGAATATCATCAGAAATTTTGAACGGAGGATTTTAAAGTGCATCGATCTTGAAGGACAACATTTTCAACATTTGTTATAGTTTTCAATAAATACCTATTATTTGTTATTTATTTGTATGTATGAAACTGTCAAAATATACCACTTCGTAGGCTAAGTTGTAAATTTTAATTTACGACATACTTCAAAATGTTCTCAGTAAATCACATGCTACTAGATTGACTTTTCAAATGAATACTTGTTATATTATCTGTAGAGTTTGGACCAGTATTAAAAAAAGATTACATAAGGAATTTACGCGCTTAAAATCACTGTGAATTAAAGTATTGATAATATTTAAATTCATATTCAAATTTGTCGGTAATATTCATCATACAGTGCATATGTTGCGTGATAATTGCTTCCAGATGTAACTTAGTTTTTTGCTTCATAATTTTTGCTCTTTTATCTTTCTGTAATATCTAATTCGACATTTGGTCACCAACACTTACGCACCGACGGCAGACAGCGTTTTTAATATAATTTCATTATTTTCTGGATGTCCAAATTCCGGGTAAAAACAATCCAAAATCCGAAAACTTTTCCAAATGTGTACTTTAACAGGGCATTTTTACGGTGTCTTCAATGATAGGGCGAACACTTGAAGCTAATTGCTTCCAGATGTAACTTAGTTTTTTGCTTCATAATCTTTGCTCTTTTATCTTTCTGTAATATCTAATTCGACATTTGGTCACCAACACTTACGCACCGACGGCAGACAACGTTTTTAATATAATTTCATTATTTTCTGGATGTCCAAATTCCGGGTAAAAACAATCCAAAATCCGAAAACTTTTCCAAATGTGTACTTTAACAGGGCATTTTTACGGTGTCTTCAATGATAGGGCGAACACTTGAAGCTAATTGCTTCCAGATGTAACTTAGTTTTTTGCTTCATAATCTTTGCTCTTTTATCTTTCTGTAATATCTAATTCGACATTTGGTCACCAACACTTACGCACCGACGGCAGACAACGTTTTTAATATAATTTCATTATTTTCTGGATGTCCAAATTCCGGGTAAAAACAATCCAAAACCTGAAAACTTTTCCAGGGTATTTTTACGGTGTCTTCAATGATAAAGCGAACACTTAAAGACTAATACTTTTTAGCAGCCAAAAGATACATTTGTGAACAAACTAGCGGACCAATCTCGGCCAACATTGTTAAGAGTTTTTAACGATGATTATCGAGGAGTAATGATTACATAATCGGACTTCAATATGTAACGCTTCCATCACATAATTGGTTAAATAACACTGTCAACCTTTGACACAATATTGAGAAGGTTTTCTTTGAAAGAGACTGAAAGTTACTCTATCCTGTCTAGATGTTATTTATTAGTAAAGACCGCTACTACAAGTGAGCAGCGGCGTCACTGCGTTGACTTTGCTAAAATAAAGTGCACATTATTTAGAAAACTGCTTTCCGTTCGATTTACACCTACGCGTATTCGTAAATACGTCTATAAACAACTTCATACTATGATAGCTGTTCAAGTATTCATGTACTACATACATACAGGGTCCGTCTAAATTTAACAGACAAAATTTTTGTGGTGATGGATCATAATAAATGTAAGAACTTTTTTAGTATCTTTTTGTTCTGGAAACGCCTTATTAGAAAGTTAAATGGTTTGAAAATACTTCATGTCAACCGATATATTAGTCAGCTTTTACACATCTATAAATTATTTATTTATTTTGTTATCTGTATAAATTTATCAAGTTAGCAACGATATAACTGTGTCCAATTTGTTTATATAGTCATTAAGCTATTTATGGTGATAAAAATGGAAAATTACAAATTTTCTGAGTATACCGATATGCACTTAGTGTATGGTGAGTGTAAGAGCAGCGCAGCATCGCTATACAGTGTTGTACCCAAATAGAGGATTACCACATCACACAACATTTAGTCCTATTGATCGACGTTTTAGAGAAATTGTTTTTTTTTCAGCTAAAGTGCCTATTTGGAAACATCTTCGATAATACTAACCTTTCTGAAGGTTAGGAGACCAAATGCGGGGCGCTTACGTACTATACGAACTTCTGATTTTAACAATCGTGTTTTATACACGGTCGAAGAAGATCCCTCAAAAAGTTTCACGGCTTTAGCTACTGTTATAGGTTGTAGTGGTAGTAGTAGTAGTACTATTCTAAGGATATTAAAAGAACAACAGTTGTGCCCCTATAATTTAATAAAAGTATAGCAAGCGCCAATTAAGTTAGCGCGAGGAGGGGGTGCGCAGAAGCCGTTTTTTAAGAACGTCCACCCCCACTACTCAAGTACTTGTCAGAATACAATTGTCATTGACGTTTGACGGAACATAATGTCTTGACTAGGGGATCATAAAGTAATAGACGCTCAGAGGTTAGAATTATCTGACATTTGATGTAAAACCACATAAAAATCTCCCCACTACTTCTAATTCTGCGCGAACTTACCCCTCCTCGCGCCGACTTAATTTGCGTTTGCTATATGTATATTAATTAAATCCAAGGGACTTTGTTCCGGGGATTATGTTTTCACAATGGTATTTACATCGTGCGGCAAATGAAGAGAATTTTCAAAGTATGGTGTTATTTACGGATGAGTGCTATTTCCATCGCGAAGGCTCATTTAACAATTTGATTGGACCACATTTCTTGCCACGCCGCTTAACTTCTGAAAATTATTTGGCATTTTTCCAACAAGAACTTCCTGCACTTTTGGAGGATGATAAGCATGACGGAGCTCCTCCACATTTTGGACGTGAGGGTCGAAGGTATTTAAATGATACCTATACAGAAAGATAGATTGGCAAAAAATAACCAAGAGTTTCAATTTCTCGCTTCCTGTCATATTGTCATATTTGCTCCAATCATTACAGTAATTCTCTCTTTGCTTTGTTTTCCACCGAAACATTTGTCATTTTTAAAGGAGTGGGTTCTATTTGGTATACATTTGAAAAAAAGACCGGTTTCGTGGGCATTAAAAATGTTTCTAGCTTCGTACTGTTTTAGTATTTGTTTCAATGTTTTATTCCTCCAATCATTGCAATCTGCTTCATTAACATCCGCGCTTTCTCCACTAATAACTTTTTCAACAATGCCGTGCCTTTTTCTGAATTTATTGAGCCAACCGTTACTTGCTTGAAAGTATAGATGTCCAAGGGATTGAGCGAACTTCAAAGCTTCTTGCCTAACTAGAGAGCCTGATAGTGGAACATTCTTGTTACAAACGACATGTACCAATTTTAAAACTGCCTGATCAACGTCTTCAAAAACACACATTTTAACCCGTTTTCTCTCACGTCCTGCATTATCACTAGATTTTAAAATTGAATCTCGATTTTTAATTATTGCCGATAAACTACTGGGAGGTATACCGAATTTTTCCGCAACGTCTTTTTTCTGACAACCTTTATCGATGCTTTCTAACACTTTAAGTTTGTCGTTTATATTCAAACATTTTCTTTTCGACATTTTCGCAGTCGTTAAACAACCCATCGATTTAAAATGCAACGAACTACTGAAGTACACGAACTAAATTGTGCTATTCACGTTGTGTTTAGTCTGGCTGACCATTTCTTAGAAGTCTTTTATTATTAAAAATTCCCCTCAAAATTCGCTATATAGAAGTCCGAGGTTTGTTATTGTTCGCAATTTCAATTCAAGTGCAACGTTTGCGGAAAAAAATTCGTTAAATAGAGAAATTCTCTATTTGGAAGTTCGTAATATGGAAGCTCCACTGTATTTATATTTATAGTTCGTAAAGTATAAGTTTTCAGTTCAAGGCCAAATTCAAAACATCGTTTGTCATAAAATATAAACGTCATGTTTTGCAATATTGTCAAAATTTTAGTATGTCACTTGCAATATAACCAAAGAAAGCATATACATAACCTACATGTCAAAATAATAATCATGAGTAAAGTAGGAACTTGAATAGTTCAAAAGTATTGTTTCTTTTCTAGTCTAAATATATTCATTCTATCCAAGAAAACTATGCGCAAATTATTACTTTAATATTCGAACAAATTACCAGGCATCTAAGAAATATTCTGTAAAATAAATAGGTAGGTTAGAAATGTCAAAGTGATAATCAAACAATTTCGTACTTATTGTCACTACATTACTATTTATTATCAGTATTGTTCTGAAAAGAACGGATTTTGTAATTTTTTATGACAAACTAAATATTCAAATTAGAAAAATGGTTAACCTAGAAGTCAGAATACCGGAAACAAAGTCAATAAACAACTGTATTCAAATAATTTTACAGCAAGCCGAATATCATAAGACTATCTCCTGGACAACTTATCCTTTTTATTTAATATAATATTTCGAAGACGTACGTCTTAACTTAAAATGACAAACGTGTGTAGTATTACAGCGCGTATTCATGTGTGTTAGAAAGAGATAAAGTACAATTTGCGGTTCCCACTTGGGCAGTACGAACTGAAAACTTATACTTTATGAACTATATGTAAGTTAACTCGACGATGATTTGGTATGGAATCAATCAAATCTCTTCCTCGACGGCTTATATATCGGCCGTCGCACCTCTCTCGTGTTTTCTATTCTCGATCTTTCCGTTTGTATATCTTTCGAGAAGGTGCCAGAGGTGTTATATGTGACGTATCGTTGGATGAGTCATCACAATATCAATTAATAACGTTATCCTTATAGAATTTAATTCAAATGAGAACTGTATTGCATCTGAAATATCTGGTTGCTAACAAAAAAACATAATCTATAAATGTATAATAGGTTGCCTAACATATCAGTCGACAAAATAGTTTAAAACCATTGAGCTTTACAATAAGACGTTTCCAGAACAAAAAGATACTAAAATTTATTACCTTCTATCACCACAAAAATTTTGTGGCTGAATTTAGATGGACCCTGTATAGCACGCGAAGCGCTGGTAAAGTGAGTCTTCTGAACCTCTCACTTGTTCACGCCTCTGTGAGCCGACCGAGAATTGCGGTCTTTATTTATTAGCGTTAACTTCCTCCACCTGGGTTATCGTCCATTGTTTCTGTCGCATTTTAGCGTTTTATTAGTATAAATCTCTGAGACTTGTGTAGATACTGGGCAGTCGCACTTACAGTCATCTTCGGCTCATTAAATTGAGAACGTTAAAATGCAGCTTCAAATCGTTTAACGTACACTACTCATACTGGCACACGATGTTCGTATTACAGTATTGAATTATTTTAATTTACTTTCAAGAAATCATCCTCTTAATTACTATACAGACTATAAAAAAAAGTTAAATTGTTTTCTACCAATTAAAATATTTCAAATTAATTTGGAACATTCAAATTTAGACAAGTATATAACAAGTGTCCATTTGAAAAGTCAATCTAGTAGCATGTGGTTTACTGAGAACATTTTGAAGTATGTCATAAATTAAAATTTACTACTTAACCTACGAAGTCGTATATTTTGACAGTTTCATACATACAAATAAATAACAAATAATAAGTATTTATTGAAAACTATAACAAATGTTGAAAATGTTGTCCTTCAAGATCAATGCACTTTAAAATCCTGCGTTGAAAATTTCTGGTGATATTCTGCAACATTACTGGATTGTTATTAATTTCCATGCATTTCTGTTCGATTCTCTGTAGCATATCATTCAAATTCAATATAGGTGTTCGAAATATGTTATTTTTTAGATAAGGCCACAAAAAGAAGTCGCAAGGTGTTAAATCGCATTAACGTGCAGGCCAGGCAATTTGAGTATTTCGACTAATTATACGCTCATCAAAAAATTCTCTTAAACAATCCAAAGATTCTGCAGTACAGTGACAAGGTGCGTCTTGTTGGAAATATGCATTTTGAAGTTCATCATCATGCAACTGATTGACAAATGGTTGTAAAATTTCCGTTCGGTACCTTTGAGCAGTTAACGTTCCCTGAAAAAATATTGGTCCAATGATTCGCCTTTGGCTTATCGCTGCCCAAACACCAATTTTCTCTGGATGTAGCGATTCTTCATTAATTACATGTGGTTTTCACTACTCCAAATTCTTGTATTTTGTGAATTTAGGTATCACGTTTTATAAAACCATGCTTCATCAGTAAAGATGACTCTTTGCGAAAGTTCTCCATTATTGTTCATATTTACAAACCAATTACAAAACTGTAGTCTACGTGGGTAATTAATTTCTAACAATTCTTGTACTGCTGTGACACGGTATGAATAAAGTTGCATATCTTTTTTTAATAACTTGTGAGTTGTACCAACAGAAAGGTTTATTTGTTGACTCAAATGTCGAACAGATGTTTGTGGTCCATTTTCCATTATTTCTTCAACACGATTGACAACTTGAGGTGTACGTTTCTTAACTGTTCCGCTGCCTGATTTTCTTAAGAGACTACCAGTTTCAGAAAAAAGTTTTAAAGTTCTATCCAAAGTATTCTTAAATTGTATATAATATATTACAAAATGTGGAAACTCAACTTGAAATTCTACCATCCAATCTTGAACTGAATAAACCCATAATCCATCAATTTTATTACCACTTCGAAAAAAGCCTGGACTAAAAAAAATTTATGTTCTAAAGTGAAAACCATTTTAAAACTGAGAGGTAATTTATTTAAACCAGAATCCGACGCACGATTATTTTATGCACTAACTGATATTTGTGATTGACATTATCAAATGTCATTTGGATTTACGTTAACGGAACAACAAACACATATTAATATATTTGCGTCTTATTCTATCAAAATTTCAAAGTAACCTAGATTGACTTTTCAAATGAACACTTGTTACTTTAAATCAAGTACGCTATTATTTTAAAACTAATTTCCACATGTCTTTGTAAACTTTGTGAACACCGAGAAACATTATTTTTAAAACATTATTTATGTATTTATAATATGGGACGGTTGATAATAACGGGTGTTTCTAAACATCCGGCATCGCAATAGCTTATTAAAAAGAAAAAAACCGTATCTCTATTCAACATTCAACCAAAAATTAGATACTTCATGATTTGCAAGACATAAATTTATTTGTCAATAGCTGTCAAAATTTTGCTTATGTGTTAAATTTAAAATTATAATTACAAATATTTACTTTAAAATTGAAATTATAAATATGGTTGAATATGTTGTTCATTATGTTGAATACATAAATTTATTCTCCTCTTCATGTTATTGAACACGTATTCTAACATATCGGCGTTAATTTCTTGGCAGAGGCGCATAATATTGTTCTGGAGATCATCCAAAGTGTACACAGGGTTTTCAGAAGTCTTATTTTTTAGTTAAGGAAACAAAGAAATCTAATGGCGCACGGTCACATGAACGTGGTGGAAAACTTACTTATCAATCTGTCATCAAAAAATTCTCGTAAGTAATTCATGTTATCTTGGGCAATATGTGGACGTGCCGAATCCTGTTGAAAATAACTAGTGAGTAGTTCATCATCATCAAGTTGATTAATGAAAGGTTCCGACATAATGTTACGATATCGTTGAGCATTCGTTGGGTTTGGTCGAAGAAAATAGATCCAATTATTCTCCTTCGGCTAATTGCTAACCACACACCTATTTTCTCAATGCATTGTAGCTTCTCTAAAGAAATGTGGATTATCTGTTGTCCACATTCAGACGTTTTGTGTATTAATGTAACTATTCAAATGGAACCTATTCAAATGGAACCAAGTCTCATCAGAAAAAAAGTTTTATCAAGCACATCATTATCACTTATGTTATGATTGAACCACTGACAATATAGTATTCGTTTATTATAATCCAGAGGTGAGAGTTCCTAATACATTTGTATGGATGCATACCTATATCATTCTTTAAAATATTGTGCAATGTTGAAATACTTAAATTTAATTTTTGGGAAAGCCTTCTAATAGATAAAGTAGGTCGCTCTCGAATTGAATTTCTTAGTCTATTTATATTATTTTCAGAGAGAATGCATGGTCTTCCACCTTTTCATTTTCTGTCAGCGGATCCAAAATAGAAAAATATCTATTTTGGGTTCATAATGAACCCAAAACAGTAACGAAATGAGCTTCATTTCGATACGCTTTTTTTCATTTTTCAATGTTAGCGTTGTTCGAACACACAAATAAATATCATTGCTGTCATTTGATTTTAAGAATTTAAGTACATTTGACAGATATGTATATAGATAACGTTCATTTGAAAAGTCAATCTAGTAGCATGTGATTTACTGAGAACATTTTGAAGTATGTCGTAAATTAAAATTTACTACTTAACCTACGAAGTCGTATATTTTGACAGTTTCATACATACAAATAAATAACAAATGTGATTGACATTATCAAATGTCATTTGGATTTACGTTTACGGAACAACAAACACTTGCTAATATACCGGGTGGTCCATTTATCGTGGCCCCCCCAAAATTTGGAAGCAGTCAGTTTTATGAAAAAAAGTTTCAAGTAAAAGTTTTACTACAAGAAGTGTCCAATCTGATGGTTAAGCAGTCGTACACCAAGGAGAACGTATGAAGATCATACGAAGGTCAATTTTTATTTTTAAATAGAACATGGCATTTTTTTTCCCAAATTCTGAAAAAGGATGTCATTGCGAGTAGAAAAGTACTAAAACTCATGTGGCCTAAAATTAAGATTCAGCGAAATATTCAAGAAAAACACAAAAAAAAATGATAAAAATTTATTAAAAGAATAACATAAATAGACACAAAATATCCGATCACCCCCGGGCTACACTAATTTAATTTAATCGGGACAATTGTTTCGGAAACTTCGGACTCATTAAAGTAAATGTTCAAAGTGTTGACCTTCAACCTCGATACACTTTAGAATTCTCCGACTAAACGAATCATGGACGTTTATTAGCACGTCTTCCGTAATTTCTGAGCATGCATTTATTATCCTTTGCTGCATATCTTCCGGTGTTGTTTTGGCAGTACGGTACACTTTCTCTTTCATTGAACCCCACAGAAAATAATCGAGAGGGGTCAAATCTGGAGAAAGAGCAGGCCAAGATGTAGGTCCGCCGCGTCCTATCAGTGATCGCTATAATCCCTGTTTAATATTTCTCGAGCCGCGTGTGAATAATGAGCTGGACACCCATCATGTTGGTACCACATTGTGGCTCGCCGCTCTAAGGGTACATCTTCAAGTAGTGTCGGTAACACATTGTGTAGTAAGTCGTTATACTTATTACCATCTAAATTGCCAGTAATAAAGAAAGGTCCAATTATTTTCATACCAATTATCCCACACCAGACGTTGACATTCCATGGATGTTGCCGGTCTACTTGTCGTAACCATTTTGGATTTTCCGTTGCCCAATAATGCATATTATGCCTATTTATCTGCCCATGATTCGTAAAAGTGGATTCGTCGGAAAATAGCACATTGAGAAAAAAGTTATTGTTATCGCGAATTTTTTGCTGAGCCCATTCACAAAATTGTACACGATGTTCAAAATCAGTTCCGTGAAGGTCTTGATGCATCGATATGTGGTATGGGTGAAATTTTTTGTGTTTCAGTATTCGACTAATACTAGTTCGTGAGATTCCAGACTGGCCGGCAATTTCTCTAGTACTGACGTGTGGATAATAAGCCACTGCCGCTAGAACAGCAATTTGCGCGTTTTCATCGGTAACACTCTTTTTTCGAATTTTTTTCTTCTTCACAATACTTCCTGTGGTAGTGAACTGTTGTACAACACGACGAAAGGTCGTACGACTCGGCTGGTGTCTATCAGGGTATCTTACATCATACAAACGACACGCTGCGCGTATATTTCTTCCCGCTTCACCATAAATGAAACGCATATCAATTTTTGCACGTGTTGCTGGATCCATTCTTGATATTCAAACACTGGTAGTTTTATCACAACGATACAAGTAACATTAAGTCAGTTACCTAGCTTGTGAGGTATTTATGCAGCTTCAAGGGATTACGAATAGAAAGTTACTTGGCTTTTGGGATGGTATTCCCGGATTAAGGGCCAACAAATAACCCATTATTACAACAAGCAACTAATTCATACGACCTATTAATATCCAATTATAAAGAACAAACTTATACGTAGGTAATTACTTTCTAATTACATACAACCGCTATTTCAAATATGACTTATCTGTTATGTAAATTTGTTATTAATTATTTTGTACGTCCACATTATTGCTTTGAAAATACTATGTTTTTCATGTATTGTTTCCAATTTATATTTTGTTTTTCTTGAATATTTCGCTGAATCTTAATTTTAGGCCACATGAGTTTTAGTACTTTTCTACTCGCAATTACATCCTTTTTCATAATTTGTAAAAAATAATGCCATGTTCTATTTAAAAAAAAAAACTTGACCTTCGTATAACCTTCATACGTTCTCCTTGGTGTATGACTGCTTAACCATCAGATAGGACACTTCTTGTAGTAAAACTTTTACTTGAAACTTTTTTTCATAAAACTGACTGCTTCCAAATTTTGGGGGGGGGGGGGGCACGATAAATGAACCACCCGGTATATATGCGTCTTATTCTATCAAAATTTCAAAGTAACCTAGATTGACTTTTCAAATGAATACACGTTATGTACGTAAGCTACACAAACAACGTATATTATATACAATTGACAACAAGATATATTAATTTCTATGTCACTCATGTTTATATTTTTAAATAAAATATCAAGTAATGTTAACGAAAATTAAAAAATAATATGTAATATAATATACTTGGCAAATAGCAAGTTTAAATTTGAAAATGTCAAGTATCAATGCGACCAATGCTTTATATAAAAATAAAACTCTGAACTTTCAAATTAAATAATTTCATTTTATTAATGTAAAAAAAACAAAATAGTATGAAAAACTCGTTTCATAAGGCCTTTTGCCGCACTTACCGCCATCGCGGCTCGTTTTCTAAACTGAACTCGTGCGACAAAATTGTGCCTTATGAAACTTGTGTTTTAATATACTATTATCACATTAACACAAAACAGGTGGTAGTACAACGATATCCGCTACGTCTAGTCCCGGACCTGGCGAAGTTAATGAAGATAGTTTACCACATGTACCAATGAACATAAAGGAAGAGGAAGAAAATCGACCACCGCTAGAAATGAGTCCACGGAAGAAACCTAGGAAACAGCAACTGTATGTATTTGATACTTTATGACTAAAATGATAGATTAAGTGCAGAATTTAGAAGCAATATTTATTATTACGCTAATGTCGCTTTCTCCTGTCCCTATTTTCTGTCATTTATACAAATACTTTTAATCATTTATAGTAAGCGCCAAATAAGATGTCCACGTTATATATTTTACTGTAATAAATTATTAATTTATTAAGTGATAGATGTGTAGTTTACGCCACCTAAGGTTAACTAAATACAAATCTTCTCAATACTTCTAATCCTGCGCGAACTTACCCCTCTGCTCGCCAACTTATCTGGCGCTTGCTATACATGAGTAAAATTTAGAGTCGTGATTAAAGAAGCGAAATTGAACTGCGCGCCATAGGAGTGCGCTTGATAGTAGGTGCATAAAAAAATAATGGTAAGTAGTAATTTATAAAACGTGGCGAAGCACTTACGGTTTATAGTAATAATCGTTTTGTCGAACTATTTAACTGCGACATTATTTACAGCGTACGACAGTCCGTACGGAAGTCTCCACATCCGAAAGTATACTCACCGCGCCATATATACACGAGGTGTGGCAATTTAATTCCCGGATTAGCGCTGCTGTAGTGAAGTTTCCTGAAATAAAAACAAAATAGCATGTAATAGTTCACAATCTCATCAATAGATGCTGGTCAGCCGAAGGTAAAACAGTGATGGACGTGAGAGTGTAGAAGACGGCGCTAGAAGTGGACGTGCGTTGATCTGTCGAAATGCAGGAACGATTGCAAAAGTGCGTGAATTTATGGCACGAGATTGACGAATAACCCTAAGAATGATCGCAGAAGAGTTAAACAGAAACAAGGAGACGATTGGACAAATGTTGTGTGAAGATTTGGGAAAAAGGAAGATTTGTGCAAAGTTCGTACCAGATAATTTTGCTGATGAGCAAAAACAGAGAAGAGTTGCATCGTGCGTATACTTTGTTCAGAATTGTAACGACGATGCAAATTTTCTTAACTGCATTGCCACTGGTTATGAATCATGGGTGTTTCAAGTACGATCCAGAGACGAAGCGCTAGTGCGTCCAGTGGGTTGGAACAACATAATCAAGACCCAAAAAGTTTTGTTTGCAAAAATACAGAATCAAAACGGTAAAGAATTTTTACCGAAAGAACAATCAGCTACTGGTACATACTACCTTAAAGTGATCAAAATCCAGTCTCAAAACAATGCAGAATGCGTTTTTCGATAGTCAGGGATTACACCCTGACAATCGAAAAACGATAAATAAAGAATTTTTACCGGAAGACCAATCAACTACTGGTGCACACTACTTTAAAGTGATGAAATGATTACTGAAGCGCATTTCTCGAGTGAAACCACAATATCGAGAAAAGGGTAGTTTGGTTCTTGTTACATGACAATGCACCGTCACATTCTTCACTAATTATAAGGGCATTTGTTGCGAAGGAAGGAGTCGTTCTATTCACCAGAGCTGGCACCGGCGAATTTTTTCATCTTTCCTACAGTGAAAAATGTCTTCAAAGGGAAACGATTTTAAGACGTAGAAGATATTCATTAAAAAATAACCGCCTAATTAAGCAACACTTCTTTGGATGCATTTATTTACTGTTTTCACAACCTTTCAGAACATTGCAATAAGTATTAATGTGATTAGAAATTACTTTGAATAAATGCCAAACATTTTTTATGATATTCATTAAATTGCCACCCCTCGTGTATATACAGGCTGATTCAAATTAAGTGCGCACTATTGCTATCTCTGTTATTATTTATTCTAGTAGGTTAAATTAGCAAAGTATTAGTGTTTTTAACATTGATTAGCATGCAGTTCATGAAAAAAAAATTGAATAACGCATTTTCGAGAAATTTTGAAATTTATAATTTTTTTAAATGGAACAGTGTATATTTTTTAAAATTCTGAATGATAATGTTCTTTGTAATATCAAAGTTTCAATACACTATTGTCCTAAAACGAATAATAAAGTAGTTATAGCAGTTTCTATTTCCTTCTAAATGTTGTCATTGCTCCGCTAACTTTTGACAAAACAGATACATATTTTGTGCTTAATGTTTAATATACAGGCTGATTCATTTTCGGCCCTCACCATGGGGATCTCTCTTATTATTGGAGATAGAGTATAGGTTTAACTTTGGCAAAGTTGTTAAATTTTGTGTTTGTTATAAATCCGTAAAGAAAATAGACCTGTGACAAATGACCTTCGTTATTTAAAAAAAAACTTTTACCTGTAGCACCGACATTTGGCCTTGTAGAGAAAAAATAAAAACACATCCTTGTGGCCATTTCTAAACCTCTATCCAGTGGTGTACTCTAAATTTTTATACGATGTTTCGTTTCTTTCTGGCCATCATCAACTATCTAATTTCTTATAAGCGCCATATTGGATTTAGACAACTTCAGAAAGAGTTTTTTTTTTCTGATTTCAACCATGTACCACATGCTGACTATAGTTTTTGACATTAGGTTTTATTTGAAAGAATAAATTATAAGATTAAACATGGAATTTCAATCTGTCTAACATTTCATTTATTGTTCATTAATAATACAAAAATGTCATACACTAACGAAGAGAAACGAGATATGATAAGTATTTTTTATTCTTTGAAACGAAATTCAACAGTCGCGAGTACAAGATAACAAAAACATTAATAAAAATACATAGAAAAGTAAACAATAAACAATTACAGTAAATGTTCAATTATCTGGCCATCTTCGGTAATGCACAATTGGGCACGCCTTCTGGCATTTTGTACTGCCCTTTGTATAGTTTCTTCTAGGAACTGCATCGAAGGCATTCTGAAGTCTGTCTCGTAATTCTTCAATGTTTTGTGGCGCATCTAATTTATAAATATTATTTTTAACACATCCCCATAAAAAAAAAATCTAGCGGACTTAAATCAGGTGATCTCGCAGGATATTCAACAACTCCCCTATTTCCAATCCAACGGTTTGCAAACTCTTGATTTAAGAAATTTCTAACAACAGCTACATTCTGTACTGGTGCGCCATCTTGTTGCCACCATAAATATTGTAAATGATTTAATGGGATATTGTCGTCAAGATAGTCAGATACGTATGTACGTAAAATGTTTAAATATCTTTCTCCATTTAAATGTTCTTCATACATAACTGGTCCTAATAGACGATTTGCCAAAATACCCATCCAAACGTTTATTCCAAAACGATGTTGTGGTCTTCTAGCCCTGTTTTGTCGGGGATTTTGTACTGCCCAATAGTGCTCCGTATTTCTGTTGAACATTCCAGAATTTGTAAATTTTGTTTCATCTGACCAGATGATTTTGCTTAAAAAATTTTCGTCATTTTCTATCCTTCCCATTAACCAATTACAATATTCTAGCCTTCTCAAATTATCTCCAGGCAGTAAAGAGTGACTAACATGGATCCTGTATGGTTTAAACCTACTTTTATGTAAAGTTCTCCAAACTCTGGACTGGCACAAATTTAATTCTGACGCTACTTCGCGTGTAGAAATTGATGGATTATTATTTATCTATAAAAATACAAGATTAACATAAAATTTGAAAACACACTTTTAATTTACCATTTGTAAAATATCTTGTCGATTTTCATTTAAATTCCTGTTGTCTTGACCATTACGCGGCTTAGTAAACGATCCATTCTCGACCAAATTTCTGTCGAGATCTAGAAAAATGGTACGATGAGGCTGTTGTCGTTCTGGATATAATTGTAGATATCTTGTACTGAATTGTACTCGCTACTGTTGAATTTCGGTTCGAAGAATAAAAAATACTTATCATATCTCGTTTCTCTTCGTTAGTATGACATTTTTGTATTATTAATGAACAATAAATGAAATGTTTGACAGATTGAAATTCCATGGCTACCTTATTTAATCTTATAATTTATTCTTTCAAGTAAAACCTAATGTCAAAAACTTTAGTCAGCATGTGGTACATGGTTGAAATCAGAAAAAAACTCTTTCTGAAGATGTCTAAATCCAATATGGCGCCTATAAGAAATTAGATAGTTGATGATGGCCAGAAAGAAACGAAACGTTGTATAAAAATTTAGAGTACACCACTGGATAGAGGTTTAGAAATGGCCACAAGGATGTGTTTTTATATTTTCTCTACAAGGCCAAATGTCGGTGCTACAGGTAAAAGAAGAAAATGGGGTTTTCGCGTTTTTTTTAAATAACGAAGGTCATTTGTCACAGGTCTATTTTCTTTACAGATTTATAACAAACACAAAATTTAACAACTTTGCAAAATTTAAACCTATACTCTATCTCCAATAATAAGCGAGATCCCCATGGTGAGGGCCGAAAATGAATCAGCCTGTATAAAATGTATTGAGCGGGAAGGTAACACCTTTGAGCAGTATTTGTAAATTATACATGTACTTTCTTCTTTTTAATTTAATTTTGTAAGCTGTAATATGTTAAAATAAACATTAAACACAAAATATGTATCTGTTTTGTCAAAAGTTAGCGGACAACATTTAGAAGGAAATAGAAACTGCTATATTTCAATTTTTTTTTCATGAACTGCATGCTAATCAATGTTAAAAACACTAATACTTTGCTAATTTAACCTACTTTCTAGAATCAATAGCAACAGAGATAGCAATAGTGCGCACTTAATTTGAATCAGCTTGTATATGACACTCTATATAGATTCTACACTCATGGCGCACAGCGCAATATTCGTTTCTTTAGTCATAACATGTGTAAATCTTGTTAGATCGTGTTTTTTCTTCTTCAAAAGTGTAATTTAGGAACATATACTCATTCTTCAACTTTAGTTTTTTATTTATTTGGATCTTCACAAAATCAAATTTTACGTAATGATATCAACGCTGGACTGTTATAGAAAGCAGTTGAAATCTAGAGATCCAACACTGGTGTTTTAATATTACAAAGTGTAATATTATTATACGCACCATGAGCAATATCAAGTTGACTGCATTGAAATCCCTTAATTAGAATATTTTAATATTAGTAAATTGGCAGCATTGCTCATGTCTGTGTACCGTATGTCCGAAACAGAGACCAACGAGACCAGCAACTAATAACAAAAATTTGTCCTAGTGAAATGGAAGATCATTACATCCTTCTCTAATAATTGGGCAGTCAATTAAAGATGGCACTGTCCAACGAGGACGCATTCACCCACCAAAATTTAAATTTGCTCTTCTAGTTTATTGTCGTATTTATTTTTTATGTTCATACGAAATGTTTATCTTTACATTTTCAGCAATTTCTTCATGTTTAATACATAAAGAAAAAGATCTGAAAACGTATAAACATATCGTACAAACATTTGTATTCTTCTTTAGTGGTACACTTTACTATGTTCAATGAAATAATTGGAAAACTTCACATCAAACTTACTTTATTATAACTACTATACAATTCTAAATAACTAAAATAATATACAATAATATAGACCTACGAAAATTAATATCTTTAATGTCGATAATGGTATAAAATAGAATATTTTAAAAGTACAATAAAAAAACATATTTTCTTAATAAATAATTGATGATATAATGTTTTTAATTTTCTTGTAGTATTTTCATTCCGTAAATTCCTTACTAACCTTGTGCCGTACCAAGGAAGTCTGTTTGACGCAAACCATCTAATTATTAAGCATCAAATAAAATGGTAATGCTGTGTGGAAGACATCCACGAAAAATCTAATTCAATCATTAAGCCAATACCTTGTCTTTTACTGTCCATCTCCTACCTTTTGGAAGATGCTTCGCACAATGAAGTTGAGAAAACAGTAATGATTGTGCACTTGATGATATTCCTGTTGAATAAATAAAATAATTAGACAGGTAAAAAAAGAGGAAGAATAATTTACCTTTAAATATATCTTTGATCAATAAAGACTTATTTAAATTTAATTTTGATATATTTTTCACTGTACAGCCTCTTTTTTGTGTACATATATTGATTTTAGTTTTTAAATGTGCTCATGTTCTTTCCTTATTGCATTCACTAATGCTTTTCCTTTTTTCTTTCTTTTTACTGTTGATGTGCTTGATATATTTACTTGCTGATGGGTAATAAGTAGAGAACGGACACGCTTACCACATGACGCAAAGCCCAGTGCAGTACTGGCGCAAGGCTGTATTTCTAAAATATTTAATTTTATTTATATAATTGGAAAACGAACAGGTGGTGATCTATAAAATTACGAAATACATATTTATTTGTTGAAAAGTTGTATTTATAAAGTTTTTAATTTTATTTATATAATTGGAAAACATACGGGTGGTGATCTATCTATCTAAAATTACGAAATACATATTTATTAATTAATTTTATTTATATAATTGGAAAACAAACGGGTGGTGATCTATAAAATTACGAAATACATATGTATTTGTTGAAAAGTTGTATTTTTAAAGTTTTTAATTTTATTTCTATAATTGGAACATTTTTATTTGTTCGTTTTGTCGTTCAAGTTGAGTAAAGGAGTATTAATATTAACTAGCAATAGTTTCTCAAGGTTTTCTTCTGTCAATTTTGTTCTCTTTGAATTAAGTACATCCTTATAAATAGAAAACGTCCTTTCTACATCGCAACTGGTTATAGGTGCATACTGGAAATATTCTTTTATTTCTTCATATTTAGCCGTTAGATTTTGTGGAATTGTCTCCATACATAATTGCTGCAATGTAATTAAATATGGATTTCTATTAAGAATTGCTTCAAACGTTTGCCGAAGGCCACATCCGAAGTCACTTGGAATACTTTTCAAATTATTAACAGCCACATCTAATGTGGTTAATCCGTCATTTAATTTGAGATTTCGATTTTCAAAATAAGTGATTAGTTTTGGCAATTTTTCAAAGTGTTCGTGAAGAAAGTACAACTGATTTTTTAAATTTGGGATTTGTGTGAGCTCCTTGCACTCACCAATACTTCTAGCATCCTCCTTTAGCAGTGTTACGAAATGTTTTAGACTATCGAAATTCTCAGCATAATAACTAGTAGCTTCCAGCCATGTTCCCCATCTAGTTATTACTGGAGTGGGAGGTAGTGACAGAGATGGAAATTTTTTCCTGAAAAGAGCTACTCTCAATGGTGCTTTTCTGAAAACTTTTTTAAAAGCTGATACAAGTCTATCAACTTCCGGAAAAGTGTCTCTGATATATTCACAGATTCTGTGGAGAGCATGTGCTACATAAGTAATATGCAGCATATTAGGATATGTTTTCTTCAATAGTCTGCCTGTTTTTAACATATACGCAGCACTATCACCGACAAATAAAAGTATTTTTTCTTTGTACGTGGAGTCCGAATGAAGCATTTTTTGCAAATTCTCCTTAATGGTTTCAGCAACTGTTTCCGCATCAACTAAACTAAACGAAATTAAATAACGATATTTTATGCACACTTACGTGAAAATAATTGGAAGATGTTGCTTAAATGAAAAGAAAAGGAATGTACGTGCTATTTCTCTTACGAAATACGATAAACTTATTTATTTTATCTACGTACACGACACCACTGAAAACACTATATTCTCCGAATACAATAGCTGGATTGTCCATTGTTATCGCTGCGAGACCAGGTGGCCGAGTAAGTCAAACAAATACTTCATTGAATTACGCCGGGATGTACTGAGCGACGTTATACACACTTCCAATTGCCGATTGCGTTTTATGGAAATTGCATCCGTTCTCTAGTAATAAGACACAAACTGAATTGCAAATAGGTGTTCTACAGGTACTGTAGGTAAATTGCAATCAATTACCGATGTATTTTCTATTGCTTGCAATGGTAGTCTTTGTGGAATATATGTTTCTTCTTACAGTTGAGATTCAGAACTTTTTGATATTGAGATGAGTGTTTGTGCTAGAAGTAAGCATGGTACAGCTCCAGAGTAAAATGTGTAACTTCCTAATACTTCCTATGATAAATTTCAAACCCATTACTTCCAAACCAAGTCTTGCATCAAAAACATGGATGCCTAAATATTAGTTGCTTTGTTATATATTCATTTACTACTAAATTTTAAGGATTTCTTGGAAAATAGTGTAATTTTTTCACATCTATTAGGGAGTTATCGCAGTCTCAACGATAACGGTAACGCTAACGCTAAAGTCACGTGACCCAATACGCTATTTTGTATAACGGGCCAGTAGCATTTTCAGTTATCGCAGATATTACGATAACCTAAACGTAACTAAGTTGTTTCTATTTACCCCTGTCATCGTTGTCATCTTTGTGTTAAAATTGCTTGTTGCAATAAATGTTAATAATGGTGGATTTGATGGAATTGATGGCATTCGGGATTTCGAAGTAGATTTAACGTTACGATATTGACTGCGCACACGTATTTACAACAAATTTAAAATAGCGTTACCGTTATCGTTGAGACTGCGATATCTCCCTATTATCTCCTTTACCGCACACGATATACAAAATTTTGAAGTCATTTCCAAATAATTTATATGCTGAAAAGAAAATGTACTTGTAGCATAATTAAAAGCATCAATGAGAGTAATTAAATATTTTTTTAAGAACTTGTTAATTTTGGACAAACAAAGCATTTTTGAGTAAAACAATATGGCGTGGGCTATGATGAAATTTCTTGTAAATCCAACTTACCTTTTCAACAGCAAAAAAACACTGTACCTAGTCCAGAAAAAAAAACACATCTGGTTAATACTCGATTGTATAATAAATATTTCAATAACTAAATTCAAATCCCGATATTGTATTATAATTCAGAACGATATGGAACATAAGTAGCTATAAACCACGAAAATAACATAACCAATAAAATTGAAATTATAGAAAATTTCAAAATTATACTCCGAACTTACACGATTGATAGCGATTAGACACGAAGCTGTACGATTACGGCGCCCTCTTTAAATGACTGCCTAACTGGACGATAAGGATGAAAAGAGTACATATTTTCAATCAAAGATAAGGATAGAAAATCTTAAATTTTTAATGATGTTGCCGGTCTCGTTAGTCTCTGGACCCGTGTCGCTCTTGAAATGTTAAATGACGAGACGAATAGGAGGTGGTAACGTCTGACTATGCTGGGATTCCCCGACTTTGTTCGATCAATAAGATTAAGTCTGCGCGTCCAGAACACGTTTGCACAAGCAAAGAAAGTACGGACAGACAGTATGTATCCGGTGTCCGTTTAATACTGAAGCTGACAGTTTGTGTCAAATTTTGGTTAAGTTAGCACTACTGTACATGATTTCGGCCGCAACAATTGGCATTAGTGTCACGGCATACGGTAATCAATTTTGACGTAAATATAACAATTGATAAAATCAAACACAATACCCTTACTTTTCGAAAGGTTTGTTCCCAAAATTTACTAATTACAATTATTTAAGAAAATGGGATAGACTGAGATTGCGCCGCGTTCTAAACAAAAAATGTGAACAATAAAAGCTAACGGAAAACAGGCATGTACGACTATGGCAAGAAATGTTAAACATCAATTGACAATAACTATAATTCTCAGAATGGCAAATACAAAGCAAAGAAATTTCCAAAATTTGACAGACGTCGGCTTCAGTATTAAACGGACACCCGATATTGGTTTACCTGTCATTATTGTTTGTTTTTATTCATTGTTGTATTTTTGTTCGTCTTATCTCTGTTTATTGCGTTCGGATTAAAATATCTATATTTATAGATATTAAAATCATGCCGTGTGTTGTGTAATAAGATACATACATTATTATGGCCTACTTTCGAAGTGGAATACAAAACGAGGATTGAACATGGCCTCATTCTTTGCGATCGTGTCTTCAGCAGTTTTTGGCAAAATATGCAAATATGCATCCTCGCAATAAACTTGTTCAAAAGTTTTTGGAAAGCGGTATCACTGAAAATCTGAAAAGCCGCTAACAAGATTGATAGATGATATTGTGAAACATATTTGGGATAGAATAAAAATTAATCCAAACACGTCTCTTAGAAAATAATCCCAAACAAGTACGATATGGGAAATAAAAATATGGTTTTACCATATTCTTTGTTTTTCCTAGGTGTCTCTTAATCCCGTTTTAAACGATATCTATTTTGCTAGAAAATTTACCAGATAATATGTGTTCCAAGAATAGACACCGTGTAAAACAGACATTTCACGTCTAAATTACCGGCAAACTTGCCGACTGAAATTTAATAGAAAAAGCTCTATTAAATCCATGTCTAAACGGCGCACGAAACCACTGTGCCAAAAAGGTCGCCATATCTTGACGCCGCTTGACCGCCAAACCATAACCCTTGTGTCAGTTGATATTATTTTGTTAAAAATTTGTTATTGATTTTGAATTTCTAAAAATGTGGTGGAATCAGGAACAAGTGTCGACGTTGATTGACGAAGTACAAAAATATTCTTGTTTGTACGACGTGAGAAGCAAGCCTTTAAGAATAGGCAGTTTTGGCAACAATGTTTGCAAGCGTAATTCGTTTATTATTAGTAATAAGCAGAGAGAGCGGACTGAAGCGATTGAATGACCAATTGGCCCGACAAAACGTTGTGGCGGTATCAGGTATAGTATACATGTTATAACAGCCCCACTATTTGCTTGCTCGATTGCATTCGTCGAGCAGATGTTTTATTTCCGTCGTTATGAATAGTACATTGTGTGTATTCATGCATAAATTCTATTCTACAGTGGCGTGTAAGACGGAATATACATTTATATATTATTTCGTTAGACTGCGTTGAAATAATCGCTAAAAAAATTATATCCGCTAATTCCCAAAGTGTATTCTTGTGTTTACATACTGTTATACATGCATACATATTCATTGTTCTTGAGATAGTATATTTTCTATTCTCTTCTATAAGGGATTGTTTCTGGTTTCGTTTCATTTGGTTACAACGATTAGTATTTTCAAAAATCCGTTTTACATTGTTATATTGTAAATTTATCCTATAATTTTTTATAAATATTTATCCGAAATTGGTGGAGACTGTGGCTTGAAATCTGAAACAGAAATAAGAAAAACACCCTAACCACAATATATATCAATAAATACTATACAACGTGTCCACTTAAGTATGAGACAAATGGGAAATATTTTTATTTTTGATTTCACAGAAAACTTTATAGAAAAGAAAAGTTCGTGCATCCTAAGAAACTTGATATTTTGTATTCAGGGTTGCGTTGTATTACTTGGTTAGAGGAAAAATTAAAAAAACATTGAAGTTGCCGTAAGAGTACGCTACACTTATTTTTAAAGATATCAAAAATATTCATTTAAAAATGTTGTTTCAAATTTCAAAATATGCTCAAATACGAATTGTTATTTAAAATTTCGAAAAAATAAAAATTAAATTATCGAGCAATAATAATAGTAAATATGGAATAGTTTTTAACATCCATCTATGTGACAGTAGTTCAGGTCATTTGTATTGTTATAGCAAACGCCAATTAAGTTGGCGTGCGGAGGGGGTGCGCAGAAGCAGTTTTTAAAAACGTGCACCCCCACTACTCAAGTAATTGTCAGAATACATTTGTCATTGACGTTTGACGGAACATCATGTCATTGCTAGGGGATCATAAAGTGATACACGCTCAGAGGTTAGAATTATCTGACATTTGATGTAAAACCAAATACAAATCTCCCCACTCCTTCTAATTCTGCGCGAACTTACCCCTCCTCGCGCCAACTTAATTGGCGTTTGCTATACTTTAATAATATTTTATGTAATTGCACGTGAAATCATTTACATTCGATATCAATTTTTTATTGCTGAAATGCAATAGAATGAAACAAAAATCATTTGCATATAACTTTATGAAAATACATTTTTATATTACAAAATAAATATGAAATTAACAAAAACAACAAATTCAGAAATACAAACAAAAAAAAAAGCTATGCAAAATGATGCCCCTCTCGTTGAATGCATATGTTTGTACGCCTGTTGAAATCCTCGCGTGCATGTTGTAACACAATAGGATTATTTCTTAAGAACAGTACCGCATCTCCTATTTTGTTTTTCAATTCTTCTAAATTCTGAAACGGCCTTTCTGAATATACTTTATTCTTTAGCCATCCCCAGATAAAGTCATCCATGGGGTTTAAGTCGGGCGAGCGCGCTGGCCATGGAAAAGGTCCATTTCGTCCCATCCATCTTTCTCCAAATTTTTCATTTAAATAGTCTACAACTATTCGTGCACTATGTGCAGGTGCTCCATCATGCATAAACCAAAGGGTTCTTATAATATTTAGTGGCAATTCGTCTAATTCGTTATCGAGGTATGTTTGAAGAAATTCCAAATATCGTTGTGAATTTAATGACGATTGAAAAAAATACGTACCAAAAATTTTTCTGTTTAAAATTCCACACCAAACGTTTACCTTTTGCGAATATTGATTCTTGCAGGGAATTCTAAAATGTGGGTTGTCAGACGACCACCAACGACAATTTTGTGCAGGCACAACACCATTAGTAGTAAAGGTTGCTTCATCAGTAAACAAAATGCTTTTGAAAAACGTGTTCTGCGTTTCTAATGTACCTTCAATATCCAAAGAAAATTCAAATCTATTGTTGTAGTCCCGTTCCTGCAAAGTTTGAATATATCTTGGCTTATAGGGGTGATATCTATTGTTAACCAAAATATTGCTTACTGATGATTTTTTAATATCCAAATTGCTTGCAATTTTTCTGACAGAAATTTTGGGATTTTCAATTACACTTTGCATAACACGTAAAGAATTTTCGAAATGTCTCACTTGCTTTTCCCTACTTTTTTTGTAACGCATTTCTAAACTACCAGTTGCTTTAAACTAATTTAAAATTCTTGAGACGCTTTGGAAACTAATAAATTTGTTGGGATGTCTTTCATTAAAAATATCAGCTGCGTCTCTACATGTTTTATAGTTATCTCCGCAAATAAGAATTAATTCAGCTCGCTCTTGCATAGTTAACCGTTCAGCCATAGTTGGTAGGTAATAACTTAATGAATTGTCTTAAAATTACTTAATTATTAAAGTGACAGCGGATCTGACAATCACATAAAATTTATTACTAAAGTGACAATACAAATGACAACCATAGAACTACTGTCACATAGATGGATGTTAAAAACTATTGCGTATTTGCTATTATTATTGCTCGATAATTTAATTTTTATTTTTTCGAAATTTTAAATAACAATTCGTATTTGAGCATATTTTGAAATTTGAAGCAACATTTTTAAATGAATATTTTTGATATCTTTAAAAATAAGTGTAGCGTACTCTTACGGCAACTCCAATGTTTTTTAATTTTTCCTCTAACCAAGTAATACAACGCAACCCTGAATACAAAATATCAAGTTTCTTAGGATGCACGAACTTTTCTTTTCTATAAAGTTTTCTGTGAAATCAAAAATAAAAATATTTCTCATTTGTCTCATACTTAAGTGGACACGTTGTATACGTATTTCGACAACTAAGTTGCCATCTTCAGTACAATAACCTTTAAACTTGAAAAAAAAAGTTAAACGTAGCGTAGAAGAGCATATCTTCTAAGGTTTACCTTAGCCAAAAACGCTACGTTTAACATTTTTTTCAGTTTTAAGGTTATTCTACTGAAGATGGCAACTTAGTTGCCAAAATCATCTATAGTATTTATTGATATATATTGTGGTTAGGGTGTTTTTCTTATTTCTGTTATAAATATTAAGTTTAATTTACTACCTAATTTTTTGAGTAGTTTTCGTTTCTTCTTTTTAGTCTATTTCTTTCTGTTCTTAGTATTTCTCTTTATTTTCATTAACTATGGAGAATTCTCGTAGGGCAACCATGCTAGGATGGATTAGAGGCCATACAGATTGGTTGTATATTCGTAATGATGCCGGCCAATATCCCATTCAAAAAGCTTAACAATCCAGTCCTCAAGAGGTTTCTTACAAAATATATTGATCGTCATATACCAGATGAATCTACTTTACCTAAATACCACTTACCAAAATGTTATTTGAGGACCATTGAAAAAATACGAACCAACCTATCTGGTCATTATCTTTGGGTAAGTGCAGACGAAACAATGGATGTAATGGGACGATATGTGTTAAATGCAGGCGCGGCTCGTGATGACGTACTGTATGGGCACGTACAATGATGCGAGTGCCTCGTGTGTTTTCGGTGTTGACTAGGAAAACGCTACAGTTAGTACACGAGTACACATAATTGTACTTGCCCCAACAGTACGTCATCACGAGCCGCGCCTGGTTAAATGTAGTTGTTGATATTCTTCATCCGACAACTTTATACCAACCATACTTAATTGCAACTAAAATATTGCCAGTCGTAAATGGTGAAACAGTTGCAGAAGTAATTGATCAATGTATTCATAATATTCTGTCAACGGATAACAACTATAAAGGCAAGATGCTATTATTTTTGACTGATGCGGCAGCTTTTATGTTAAAAACAGGGAAGTTATTAAAGCAATCTTATCCCAATATGCTACACGTTACCTGTGCAGCACATGCACTACACAGAGTATGTGAATAGATCAGGGGTCATTTTCCAAATGTTGATAAGTTAGTTTCATCATTTAAAAAGATATTTTTCAAAGCTGAGACAAAAAGTTGATGCCATATTTGGCAGAAATCCAGATTTGAATATATTATATCAATTCTGCACAGAGCCGATTGAAAAATCTATACATTCGAAGTATGGTGCACTTTTGCAACATTTTAATCAAGCACGCATCACCAGTTGTGATGTGGAACAGACATTTTCTATTTTTAAAGACGTTTTAACATCTAAAAGAACTAATTCAATACAGGAACACCTTGAACAAATTTTAGTTGTTCATAGTAATGTTTTACACTTTCAATGTTTCACAGAAAATACATAGTTTTGAGTTTTGTTCTTTGTAAATTATTTTTATTGAAAATTCGATACACAATTCGCTTGTCAACATTACTTTTGTTTCAGCAGTAGTTGCTGCCGGTTACCATATCGTTTATTACATTCGCTCTGTTGTGCATTGACAGATAAATATTAACTTCATATGTAGGTGCTGCTAGTGCAACTCGCCACACGTATTAAATTCTTCGAAACTCACGGATCGCTTGCAGAAACAAACCTCTTGCGAATACAAGGCAGACGCCTATTGGCTATCAATCATTAATCGCTCGAGTCCGCTCTCTGGTAATTAGTAATTCTTCAAACTGTTCATTTGTTATACGTAAAAAAATTTTGTACCTCAGGGGTTCTTCTAACAATTCGATGTTTAGCGTCTTTAAAATTTTTTCATTCCGTAATCTTCTGTTATTTGCTACGTTTTTTTAAATAATTTGCGATATTATTGTCGTTGCTAATATTGTTGCCATAGCTCTTAATACAATATTAGTGGATGTCATCGCTTGCGTATGTTATATCAAATTCCCAAGACTAATAATTATCCTATTTTACAGACAGGTAAACCGTATAATATTGCGACAAGTAAAGGTATGTTTGAACTTGTGTTTTGTGGAAACGTCAAGCAAATCTATAAAAATAAATACAGTAGATGGCGCATCGTGTTCTGCGCATCGAAAAATATTACTATCGCGTGGATTTCTCTGTAACTTGGACAAATAATATGATATAAGTGTAAAATAAATTTGCAAGATGTTATAGGAAATCTTCGGACTGCATTGAAAAAGCGATTACACATGCACATCTACAAATTATCTGTTTTGCATAATTTACATGAACAGGACTTTAAACAACGAAAATGATGGAGATTTCGATCTAGACATTTTCTCTGATGAAGCTTGAGTTCACTTATCAGATTATGTCAACTCACAGAACTACCACAGTTTATTAACAGATAACCCTCACATTTTTTTTTGGAACAGACCTTCGCCCAATAAAGCCTTGTGTTTGGATTGCAATTAACAGAAGATATATTACAGGATTGTTATAAAAGCTGATCGTTATAAACAAATAATTTTAGAGTCGTTTATCAATAAGGAGCATGAAGATGAAATAAGAAAACAACAGGCTTATAAGAGGAAGGAAGGGGGGCGGAATGACACGTGTTGATATCTTGGAGATTTATGTACTTAAACTAACGGCGCGCAGTGAGAGAACATCGTGTGTACTACCCGTTTGTTCGAATTAGTCGTCATCGATACTTGTACAGTGTATGTTATGTTCTCACAGTTTCCTTATTTTTTTAAGTAATTTTATAAATTTCTTGTTTTCATTTTAAGGTAAGTAATGTTCTGGTAATTGCAGTTGATTGAAAATTGGATAGAATGCAGAGTTATGAACGGCCTTTATAATAACGTGGTCAAAAAATAACATGGCATAACCTCATAATTGTATGTTTAAACAAACTGTGAGTCTGAGGCGGAATAAGGCAGAGGCAGAGTGAGACACGTCTCGTTCTACCCCGACGTGTCATTCTGCATCTTCAGGTTTAGTTTTAACTGATATTTGTTAATTTCAGATGATTCGAAACTATATTAGACCTACAAATCGGCTAGAGACCACTCTTGACGCTATGGAGCAGGCAGTAGCGTCGGTAATTAATAGAGAACTGTTTAAATAGAGCATAGTGTACCAAAATCAACATTGGGCAGACACGTTAAGAAAAGGTGAGAAAATCCAGTCATAAAATAGATTAGAAAGCAGGAAAATTTGAATGTGTCTTCACAGATGAGCAGGAACTCGAGATAGCAACCTACCTCAAAGATATGGAGAAACGGCTACTCGCTTTATGTATGAAAGATGCACGTAGATTGGCGTACCAGTTGTCAATTCGTAATAACATTCCTAACAAGTTCAGCAAAGGCTGCGAAATGGCCGGGAAGCATTGAATAGTTGTTTTTTTAAGGAGACATCCTGATATTAGTGCACGTTCACCAGAGGCCACCTCCGGAGCTCGTGCCATGGGGTTTAACCGCGGAACTGTTACTCAGAATCACAGTAGATCCCAAGGCTCATTCTAAAATATTTGCAACAAAAGGAAAGCGGCATGTTAGAGTAATCACGTCCAGTGAGAGTGGTCAAACGGTGACAGTAGAGATATGTGTTTCAGCTAGTGGGGCTTATATGCTCCCTGTGCTGATCTTCCCACGTAAAAAAAGTAGCAGGAGTTTCAGTTGGGTTTAACACTTGGAGGATGGGCAGAAGTGAGTGAAACTGGTTGGGTAACATCCGAAATGTTTTTGGCCTGTTTTAAAGAGTTAATAATTTTTTCAAAATCTACAAAGGAATCTCCAAGATTATTGCTCTTTGATAGACACCCAAGGCGCATAAAAATATCAATCTCATTGATCTTGCTCGAGGTAACGGAGTGATTTTACAATGTTTTCCTCCCCATTGTTTCCACCGTATTCAACTCTTAAACGTTGTATAAATGAGACCTATTAGCGTTTATTATGACGAAGAAGTTCGAATGTGGATGAGGTCTAATCCAGGAAAAGTGGTGGCCATATTCTAAATTTCGACTTTATTAGGGACTGCATTTATTCATCAATATGTTCGATACAAAGCGCTCTAAATGGCTTCAGAAAACGGAGATTTGGCCTTAAGAAAAAACTGTTTTTACTGATGACGATTTTCTTCCGTCACCTGTAACAGATATTCAGTTAGTCGATTTACGGGCTAACAACAACCAAGTTACTAATGAGGAAATCAATAAGCAAAATACTGAAATAGTTCATTTCGAAATAACAAGTGTCTTGAAGTGATGGAGATCGTTTTGAGCATAATGTAGATGTGGAATACGTTGGTTGTGTCCAGTAAAGTGTAATCTCATTATTTTAATTGAACATGCTGTTTTTTATTAATCCAAGACTACTCTTATGCAAATGATAAACTAAAATACATTTTTTTGAAATATTAATTTTTGTTGTGACTTTTAATACAGTATATAATATAAAATGCCTTGTTATTGAATTGTCAATTGAACAACTTGCAAACATTATTATGATAGATTAATGTCGTCTGATGTTATCATCATTAGACAGAAATGACAAAAAGGGTAAATATAATATCGCCATTTTTTACATTGATGCCAATCTAAATATTCTATTACCAACTGCGGTCACTTGATATTCCTCACCCAGTATGTTACTAGGTGTAGAACGCAATCATTTGTGTGTTGAGCCGAGATATTACAAGCTGTGCAACACACATAGGACCTTCTACTCCGAGTAATATATACAAACTTTTTTGATTTTCCCTAATTCTCTAAGTGTATTATGTTTAATTTATAAACATTTTAATAATCCCGTCACAGGTGGTTTATTTATTTATTGTAATATGGAAAGTACGAACAGTTATATCGAACAGTTTTGAATATTTAATTGCTACTATCCATTTCACTAATCAATGGCCACAGATATTTCTATATTAGACATTCTTGCAGACGGACTTGGTTCATTAGTGGGTTGACTTGAAGTATTATTATTATTAGAGAAGAGAGTATTTATTTAGTAAATAAAAGTAGTAACACTAGATTTATGACATGAAACCAAATAAAAATATAAAAATGACATCTATTACAGTTTATGGAAAGCTGACGAAACTGGAACTTTGGCAAGTCATCGCAGATATGATCACATTCAATTTTTTTCAGCACTGGAAACGATATCGATGAACACAATGATGATATGCAATTCATCTCAGAGAGCAATATCAAAAAAGAAGACGAATCCGATGGCAATAAATCAGATCTGCAACGAGAAGAAAGCCCAGAAATATCAAATATACCAGCAGTCAGAAAACCTGCAGCGGCAAGCTTGTTGAATAGCTATCGACATACGTGGAAAACAACGCACAATCATTTTCTTCGTTATTCCGATGTTAGGCCCAAGGACGAACGACGACCTACAATAATGGATCTGGCAAATCAATGCAAAGTATTAGATAAAGTGAATGGTTGGAAAATTCATCATCTTACTACGCAAATGCTGGACCTGGTAATATAATTACTCTAATAATAAAAAAACTATATAAAATATCATAAGCCTTTCAGGCCCATTCCTTTCCATCCCTTTACGATAACCAACGAGGCATAATAGTTATTTATGTATTAATATTAATTAAACGTTGTATGTACCACGGGCATAATCGGCAATTATGCCCATGGTACATACAACGTTTTATTCGATTTTAGTTTCCAAAACATTCAAAATATATATATTGCTTTGTACAACAAATATGTTGCTTTACGTTCTAAATATGTCAAAATTGACAATTTGATGTTAATAAATGTTCCATACTGACGTTCGTTTTAATTATTAATACAATTGTTGTCTAACAATTTTTGATTGATCTGTGCCATAAAACATTTTATGCCCGCATTTGGGTGCTTATAAACAAGATTATGGTTCTAAAATCGAATAATGAAACATACATCATAATCGCATCACACAGCGTTGCCAAGACAGTTGTAATATATAACGTGTGTATTAATTGTCGCAAAAGCTACACGCAGCGACGTTCTTCGTTTGGTTCTGAATAAAAAATCTTAATGTTAAAATGTCGTATCATGCTTCGTTTGTTTTCACGGGGTTCTTGAAGTTCAGACTTTTAGTGCGTAGCTAACCTTTGCTCTTCGATATCTGTTAATAGAGATAGATGCAATTTAGTTTAAAGAAAAAATTTTTACTAGTATTATTTCGTAAACGTTTTCTTTTTGATTTAAAAGCTTGTTTTAAACATTTATTCATTAACGTACTTCCACGAAAAACACATTTGGCAACGTTGTAGAACAATAAGTTTGTATTTAAAGTGAGTTCAATAAAAATCATTACTGTCAAATTTTGACATTTACGAATTTACGAAGCATGATACGACATTTTAACATTAAGATTTTTTATTCAAAACCGAACGAAGAATGTCGCTACGTGTAGCTTTTGCGACAATTTATACACACCTTGTATAACACTTTGCCAACGTTGCGAAGAGTAGGTAACATAATTTATGCTAAATGCGGCCGTAAAAGCACCCGTATTTTTTATTAACTTAAGTCCTTTAGGTTACTGCACCCGACGGTGCTGATTATGAAGTGCCTCGTCTGTTATCGTAAATAGACTATATTTGCACATTCAATATGTATACAGTAATACAGTAACTAAGTCATTTAACCCGCACGGTATTTTTTTCCTAGATGCACTGTTCTTACCATCTGTATAAAATTTTTATATTAATTTTATTATTCTTGTTAGTGAGTTACCAAAAATCGTTTTTCCTATCACGAAGAAAGAGTTTCATAATGATTAATTTTGTTAACCAAAGGATTTGCATAAAATTTTGTTTGAGGAATGAAATTTTTAAAATAATAGAAAAGGGATTCGATGAAAAGTGCATGTTAAGTACAAAATATTCAAAGAAGGCGTTGGAGACCAAAAACAATCCGAACGACATTCAACATCAACTGATGAAAACCGCGTCAAGAAAATAAAAGATCATCATTAAATAAAGTAATTTTTCGAATTTTGCTCAATAAAAAAAACTACATCACTACTATCGAAATCGTGTTGTAAAGGACCTTTATCTAATTTTGGCACATAAAGTAACACTTTCCAAAACTGTATGACGTTAGGAAACGTTTTACTTTTCGTACCTAGTTATGTAATGAAAAATTTTTTTAATCAGTCATGAAAAATTCGTTTCATGACCAGTTAATAAAGACAACACAGAAAAGAGGAACGTTTAATGTCACAAACTGGTTGAATCTTCATTTTATGCATTATAAACATTTATGACACAATGTGAACAATTGGTGGGATTAATTCCTGTAGACGTAGAATTCATGACAGGTGCTCTGATTTCATGATGCAAAACGGAACTTGCATTTGTGCTTGATTCCCCAAGAATACCAGTGGCAATTCTCTACATAACCCTCCGGTACAATATTGGACTTTCAGTTTCCATGTTGTTTAACTTTCAAGATATCCGTACCAGAATCTGCCAAAAAGGTGGCCGACGACTTCTGAAGCAGGAGGATTTGACCAAGGAAATATGCTTTCTAATAAGATCAAGAAAATTTTGCCCTTCAATATTTCCTTCTGTGATGACAAACTCACGCGTCTTTGTATTAGAGATTTTTGTTACAAAATGAGAAAACTCGTCTAAAATATCTACCACGCGTAGATAAGCACCAGCTATTCCAACGATCAATTGCGACCTTTGTCATTAAATATGTTTTATCCTCAGCTTCTGTCATAAACCGAGAGGTTTTCTTTTGACAGGATATCAGACTTTTTTGCATGAAATGCATGGAAACTGGTGTATTTTGCAATATAAATATTCTTCACTTCGCAACATGGAATAAAGAGTCCAGAGTGTTGAAGCTTTTTGATTCTTTCATCCTTCGAAATAGGCTAATAAAACCTTTTCATTAACCCATTTAAATTTTTGTCTTCAAACCACGTCCCAAATTTTTCATAAGCTAAATCGTACCGGGCTCTCGACTTTTGTGGAATCACGGTCGATAATGCACTTTGTGTGGTCTCTTCTATATTGCTTGGTAGTTCGCCTGAATCTGAATCCTACATTTTTTATTCGTACGATGCAACGAAATATTTAGCTAATAAAAATAAATATTTATACTTAAATTAACAAACACCTGTCAAGTCAAATGAATTATTATCAATAGCATGAAAACTCTCATTACTAATTTAATACGACTTATGTCGTATGGCGTTTCTAAGGAAATTAGTTATGACGTTTAGTGTCAGATCAACTAGAAAATGATAAAACTCTGTTTTGGTCAAAATTAGATAAAATCTTGTATGCAATACATTATGAAATGTTATTTTATGAAGCCCATGTCATTTTGCAGGTACTCGCTCGCTACGCTCGCTAGTCCTGCAATATTCCATTTCGTTAAATAAAATAACCCATTTCATAACTGGTTAGATAAATAGCTATTTGACTGCATAGTAATATCTAGAGAGACCAAAGTGAGCTGCGCATCATAGGCGTGCGTTTAATAGTATGTACAGCTGCGGGCAATAAATTTTGGTCGTCAATGTCATTGAAAAACTTGAGGAAATTGTCACAATGTAGATTTTTGCCCTGATTGATTATATCCATTGCTAATGAAATGTCAATATAAATTTGCAGTTTGTCAAAGTCTTGCTTTTTGAATTATTTTAATATGGTCTCAATATCCTATTTTAACAAAGTAAAGATCATTTCCTTAATAGAAACTGGACTCTCTGAAGCTACGGTAGCATCTCGTCTAGTTTTTGTTCTTACTTATTTTTACAATGAAAGTTTTGTCTCCGCCAGTTACAAGGGAGGGAGAAAGCAACTAAACTAATTATAATGAAATTGCCATGCAAATATTTTACCCTTCAAGGAAAAGTATATGATGTAGTTTGCTAACGTCATAAATGGATTAAAATAAACAGCTATGCATAAATATGCACATGATCTCTTAATTATAATACTGGGAAATCAAATAAATATTAAATACTAATACAAACAATACAATGGCTACAGGTAATATTATAGAGTTCGTATACTACAATGAACAGCAAGTGGGCTAGAATATAGGAAAAATGCAATAAATCGTAAACTGTAAACCTAATAATTTTTAACCTTCAATATAATAAATACAATAAATGAAATATAACAATAAAACCTATGCTATTTTATAGGTTTACATTTGCAAATGAACAGAGTTTTATGACCGTAGAAAACAAGACAATGCATAAACAATATAATACCTGACCACTTAAGTAATTAACAAAATTAGTTATTTGGGAAAATCCAAGACCTTTCTGTACACGTAACATTTACAATTAATATAAAATTAAAACCTATAATTTAATACGTAAAATAAATACAACTAAATATATTTAATTATACTTAAATAAAACTAAAATACAAATTAAATATATCGGTGTCCCAATAAGAATGCACAATTTAATTTGTGAATAAAACGCATAAGTTACTTGAAAATTTGAAACATTATTTGTAACTTATCAGTATACATTGCACTTACACGTGGAAAACAATATCGGACAAATGTCCGCCCGAACTTCGTTGACAAACTCTTTTTACAAAATTATTTATGACATTTCCGCACATTTCTGGATCGATTTCCATAATCACGCGCTCGATTTGATTCTTTAACTCATGGATTATCCTCGGATTATTCATGTAAACACGTGATTTCAAGTATCCCCAGTGAAAAAAATCACACGGTGTCATGTCGCATGATCTTGGCGGCCAATTCTGATCTCCCTGGCGTGAAATGACACGCTGCGGAAATCTCTCCTGCAATAACGCACGACTCTCGCGCGCAGTATGGCAGGTGGCGCCATATTGTTGGAACTACTTATTTTCGATGTCTATGCCGTCCAATTCGGGCCAAAGAAACTCACGTAATATGTTCCGATAACGTTCACCACTCACCGTAACTGCATTACCTGCAGCATTTTGAAAAAAGTAGGGCCCAATTACACCACCTGCATAAAAGCCACGCCATACAGTTGCTCGTTATGAATGCATCGGCTGTTGAACTGTTGTAAATGATCGTCTGGCAATAGCTATTGCGTCAGTTGCACCCTGTAGGGGTGAAGATGAAGGTCCGCTGTCAGAATTCGTTGCATGGTGCTCTTCAAAACATTCAATTGCTGTGATCGACGGCGAATCGAAGTTCGGGGATTTCGGGCAACACTTTCCCTTACTGCAGCAATATTTTCAGCAGATCGGCCGGTACGATTTCTTCTTGGTGTCTTTACATCACTAACTGAACCACTTTGTTGAAATTTTTGAATTACTCGATGAATTGTCGATGAATCTGGTACGTTTCGTCGACCGTATATTGCACGCAATCTTCGAAGTGTTTCTAAGGAGCTTTCACCGTTCCTGAAGTAAGTTGTGACAATGACAACGCGTTGTTCGACAGTAAGGCGATTCATTTTCACTAACCGCAATGTCTAGTTCACAGATAACCAAAAACACGAATTGCCAACCGACCGGTACGAAAATGGCGCCCTTTTTAAATTGTGCATTCTTATTGGGACACCGATATATGGACGTAACAAATGCTATTAAGAATAAAATGCAAGAAGTCAAAAGTAAACAGATAAAAACATCAAATATTGATTTTTGCACCATGAAACAAAATAGTAAATAATGCAGTTAATTTCACTCTATTCAAATTGTTTGCACACTAGTAAATGCGACAGTTAATTCTATATATCAGAAAGAGATATGCATAGTCCCATAAGAGCCCGTACCATTTTCTAAGGTTCGAACAGTCAATAGTATACTATCACAATTTCAATTTATTTCGATTTAATAAGTATTTTTTCGTATGCAATATAGGCGGAACAAGGAGAAACAGTTTATAATCAATTAGAAGAATTGCTTAAATCAACGGAGACGAAGGAAGAAAATTTTGACAATGATGTTAACCGCATTAATGAATTGATAAAGGTATATCATGTAGTATATGTTTCTTTATATGCTAAACCTCTTGATTTTTAGGGCAACTTGCAACGAATAAAAATTATAAATGAAGGAATGATAGAGGCAAAATCTACAATTATGAAAATTTTTGATCACAAGGTTCACGTGACTGATATTATTAACCGATGTGCCAGTAAACGAAACTTTAAGAAACGTGAAAAATCTTGAAAATAACTTTTATTTATTGATTTTAACTTGTTCTGTATTTATTAATTTAACATTTTGTGTCGATAATTATTTTATATTTGTTGATTTTATATAATTGAATAAAGAGAACGTGTTTGTATGAAAATATATGTACATATAGAGTAATTAAACAGAATTAACTTCAAAATATAAATTTTAGAGAATTTTTTTGTTTCCTTAACTCTTCCAGGTACATAACTGAAATATCCTGATCAATAATCCTCATAATTTTTAATGTAACAAGAGAAATCATCAGAATCTATATACGAGGGCGGGTTGATTAATCGCGCGATCGTACAAAAACAAAGGAATAATTTAAATAAACATACTATTTTTCTACATAATCTCCTCTTAATTCCATACATTTGGTTCATCTGTGTTCAAGCTTCTTTATTCGGTCTCGAAAATGATCTTTTTCTAACCCTGCAAAATAATTGTCAAGTACTGAAGTTAGTTCTATATTTGTGCAGAATTTTTTTGTCTGCGACAAAATCTTTTAATTTATGGAATAGATGAAAGTCAGATGATGCTAGGTCAGGCGAATAGGGGGGATGCGATACTAATACTAAACTTAATTCTTCAATTTTTTTTTTGCAACCGTTTTAGAAAGCACAGGTGCATTATCATGGTGAAAGGACATTTTCTTCTTAGTTATTCATGTACGCTTTTCAGTCATAGCTGTCTCCAAACGATCTAGAAGATTTTTTCCATGAGTCAGTATCAACCATGTCTAATCCTTCTAATAATAAATTTCTTACTACGTCCAATTTAAATGTCTTATTATTGGCTGCAACATGATGCTTGACTTGAGCCCATACAAGTTCAATAGGGTTCAGATTAAAGTGATATGTAGGTAAACGTAAAACTGCACGACCACTTTCTCTAGCTATTTCATCGACCGCGTATGAAACTGGATGACAGGCTGTGTAATTTTTTACAAGTTCAAACAGTTCAACCTTTAGCATAGAATTATCAGCTAAAGTTCCTGTTATTAAAAGCCATTCAATAAGTGCCTCCTTTTTCCCTGATGAAGTAGGGGACTTTTCTGTTTTAGTAGAATGATAGGGCGCATTATCCATTACCATAACACAATTAGGTTCAAGAGAAGGTAATATATTTTGCATCCATGCGATGAACACCTCACTATTCATATCTTCATGGTAATCTCCAGTTCTCTTGGGTTCAAATAATAACAAACCCCTATTCATAAAACCAGTTTCACTGCAATGTGAAGCACAATTAGTTGCTTTCCTTTGCCACCATTGGATTAAGTACCATTTTATCTCTCCATATTTTTGCTTCGTTGCTGCATTCACCCATGTTTCATCTAAATAATATATTTTTCTCCGTTCTGCACGAAACTTTCTTATACTTGTCTAATAATGACATCTTCATAAGATAATACCATTTCGTTCAATTAATACATTGTTTTGTGTGCATTTTTCCCACTTGAATCCTAGTTTCTTTAGGATTCTCCAAAGTGATGTTTGTTTTAAAGGAGGTAAACTGGCATCCCTTTTAATAGCTTCACATATTTTTGTGCAAGTTGATAACTCATTTTTAAAGACAAATGGATGCACGTGCCTTCTAATTATACTTTTTGATACTTCATCCAATTTATTGTAAGCATCTTGACAACTTCGTTTTCTTAAAGGAGAATGTGTAATTCCAGACATTTCAATTTCGTTAATAATGTCAAACATAGTATTCCTCCTAATCCTTGAAGTTTGACAAACAGCAGCTGTTTTGGACATATTATCTGTGTTCTTAAAATACACATTGTAAGCCATCTGTCTCTGTCCACTTTTTATATATTTTCCTTTACGATTTTTTATGGACCTGGTAAAACTGCGTATCCATGCTCTAAAACGGTTGCGATTAAATAAATTAATGAGTGATAAAATATCTGTAGAAAATGAATTTTTCACTATATAATCTCTATAAAGAAGTATTTTTAACGAATATTAATAATAAATAGCACAATAAACAACTAGTACAACACGGGCAGCTAAGAAAGCTGTGGACAAATTTAAAACAAAGGTATAGGAAACGCCAATTAAGTTGGCGCGAGGAGGGGTAAGTTCGCGCAGGATTAAAAGTAGTGGGGAGATTTGTATTTGGTTTTACATGAAATGTCAGGTAATTCTAACCTTCGATCGTGTATCACTTTATGATCCCCTAGCAAGGACATTATGTTCCGTCAAACGTCAATGACAAATGTATTCTGACAATTATTTGAGGGGGTGGACGTTTTTAAAAACGGCTTCTGCGCACCCCCTCCTCGCGCCAATTTAATAGGCGCTTGCTATATGTTACTTTAAGTGCAAAAATATAAATGAGAAAGATAGTGATAGGTGGATGAAATATTTATGTTTAAGGAAATGAAAAGAACTCACAGCACTACGTCACTCTTTTTTTAGACGGGCTAAAGCTATCAAGACTGATCCAGTGTTGAAGTTTGTTGAAGAGGCTGCCTCAAGTGTAAATGTCACAATCGATTGGGATACCAAAAAAGTGTTCGAAAAAGGTATGTCCATTAAATGTAGGTATAGTAAATTTATAATTCTGCAGTTGCAGGTCAAGTTGAGGCCAAAAAGATATGGAAGGAAGAGGCTGCAGGTGCTAGCCTTCCAATATCTGTAGTAGGTATGCACAAAATGTTATCTATGCGTACATAAAAAGTAAGAACAAAAATTTATTTTAGTTGATTCCGATGATCTATACAACGAAACCCCATGAAAGTGCTGCTTTAACTATAATAAGAAGGATTTTGAAGGAACCATGCCCCTTGGTACGTTCAACTATTTATATGATAATGGTATATTATTTATAATTCCCATTAAAATTAGTTTCAGATAGTACTTCTACTGCATTAGAACCTGGTTCACCCCAGCGAGTAGTAGTAAAAGTAACAACTGAAGAAGGGGGTAAGATTTAAAAAAGACCTCACTTGATTGGAGGAACCCTGCCTCATGGTAAGTATAGCTGCATATATTTTAAATATTATTGCTTATTCACAAACAATTAGTTTCAGCTAGTACTTGTACTGCAGGAGGATTTGGCTCATCCCAGCTAGAGGATGCTGTAGTTCAATTACATGCCAAAAGAGGAAGCATAATTTCTAAAGTTACAAAGTTAATTAGGCTCCATGACTTGAGAAAGCAAATGCGTGAAGAGGACTTGCCGAGGACTGAAGAGTTCAGAAAGGCAGTGAGAAGAGAATTGACTGTACAGACAGCAGAGTTGGATCACTAGAGAGCAGCTGATGAAGCTGAATTAGCTAAGCTAAAACTTTAACATTTTAAAAAAAGATAATTATATTTAACTCGTGCCCATTTACTTTCTTAGGTTCCGACTAATTATTTTTGGAGGCGCTCTCTGAAGATCCATAACATTACACATTATTGGTACCTATAGTATGTTTGTTTTTTTATTAAGGTAATGGTTACTATCCTTGCTGGTGTTTGTCTATATTTTCAAATCATCAAACTAGAAAGAATTAAACTGGAGAATATACCTCTCACAATCCATATTATATTTAATAATAATAAACAATAGTTTTTAAAAGAAAATGTGCTTTCTTGGTATGTGCACTGATTTTGGAATTTGTTTGGGTTTAATTTATTTTTTGGGGGGTAAATGTTGACAAAATACTGGTATATGGTGCGTTATCTTATGTATGTTTAGCTTATGAACAAATTGGAGAATGTAACTTTTACAATTGCTATTATGTATTTATATGGTATGATATTTTCTGTCATCTTTTTTGTTTTCTGTATATATATTATTTTTAAATTACTTTTGTTCTTAAAGTATGTACAGTATTTTTTGTTAGATTTAAATATTTTAGATGAAATATAACATATATATGTGTAACATAGGTTTTATTTTTCTATCAACCATATTCCTAGTTGTATTCCAGGGCTAAATATATTTATGTGAAGATGAGAAGTATTAAATAAAACATTTTATAATTCAAGGGAAATGTGATAACCTAATTAGGTAATGTTTGTATTACTCGATATAGTCAAGGTGTGGCCCTGGTCTTATTTGTATTGTACTCGAAAACACGACCTCGGTCCACCTGTTTTATTAAACACAAGCATTCTTAATTAGAGGTTACACGCTTGCACATCTTGTTTATAGTTAAGTAAGGACATAGTCAAAGGAGGGCACTCTAAAGTATATAAGACGTTCTACCAGAGAACAAGAATACATAGCTAGATTAGTCAGTAAGACATAGCGAGTGCGAGATAGATCTCTCCTTTGACTACTGTTCTATTTGTTGTTATGTATATAGTCAATGTTACTTCTTAAATAAGTGTTAACTAATTATACTATGTTAAAACAACCTTATCTGCGTATTATTTAAATTCTTATACGCATCTGCGTACCAACGCAACGATGTAGCCCCCGCAGGACCAGGCTACATTACATGGCGATCCTGCCAGCCAACCGATGGCGAAATCGACAGGTAGGGCCTTTGTTACATTGTGACGTCATATCGAAATAACAGTCCACGGTCTTATCTTGCCTGGATGGACAGGAATATTCAAGCCGGTAACTGCATACCAGAATTTCCATACCAGTATGTCGGAAGATTACTTCCAACATGCTCCTTACATCTCCTTTGACTACTGTTCTATTTGTTGTTATGTATATAGTCAATGTTACTTCTTAAATAAGTGTTAACTAATTATACTATGTTAAAACAACCTTATCTGCGTATTATTTAAATTCTTATGCGCATCTGCGTACCAACGCAACGATGTAGCCCCCGCAGGACCAGGCTACATTACAGAAACATAATTCAAGGGAAGCGCCAATTAAGTTGGCGTTTGCTATATAGCAAACGCCAATTAAGTTGGCGCGAGTAGGGGTAAGTTCGCGCAGGATTAGAAGTAGTGGGGAGATTTGTATTTGGTTTTACATCAAATGTCAGATAATTCTAACCTCTGAGCGTGTATCACTTTATGATCCCCTAGCAAAGACATTATGTTCCGTCAAACGTCCATGACAAATGTATTCTGACAATTACTTGAGTAGTGGGGGTGGACGTTTTTAAAAACAGCTTCTGCGCACCCCCTCCTCGCGCCAACTTAATTGGCGCTTGCTATACATGACAATAATAATAATTCAGCCTTACTATATCTGTACAGAATATCTATGTTTGTTCAATGACACAAATATAAGAAAAAATACCTACTAATGTTGAAACTGTTGTTGAATAAAGTGCCTCCTAAAATCAAATCCCATTTCACCATCATGAACATTCCTAACTACTGGTACTTCATCATCAATGTTTTCTTCAAAGTTATCATTTTCCCTCAGACGGATATTATAGAGAACAGCAGTTGCACACATAATTGCAAGTGATGTTTGCAACTTTGTTTGGAGACCTCTTTGTAAACATAGAAATCTTCTTTTCCAGGTACCAAATAATCTCTCAACAATATTTCAGGTTCTTACATGTGCACTATTATATCGTTCCTCTATTTCGTCACCTATTTGACAACAAACTTCAATTTTTTCTGAAACATATTGTGTTTGTAACACTACCTAGCTGTAATACTGGTGTAAGTAGATAATGTCTACAGGCATATTCATTAGCCCCTAGTAATAAACCAGGAATATCCCCTCTTTCCATTTGTACTCCTAAAGAACTACGATCAAATATAATACTGCCATGGCTAGATCCTGATGTGTCTAACAACAAAATCCATTATTTCCCTATTTGAACCTGAAACAACCTACAATAGATTTTATAGTAGCTCACCATTGTGTGAATTATACTGTACCTGCACATTTAAAGAAAAGAATCCCTTTCTGTTGCGAAACACTTCACGCATTATACCCCCCCGTGTTTGATATTTTGATGTGTGTACAGTCGCTACATCCAGACACATTCGGGAAGTAACCTACCTCGTAGAACTTCACAGTATTGGTACGTAAATTTTACATAGTTTTGGGAAAATCAACAAAATTTCCCAATTGTTCTGCTATTAGTACAGATACCCTTTTTATTATATAGCTTATAGTATGTTGACTAATACCTCGTAAATAACCAGCTACAACCTGAAAGTTACAAGTGGTATAAAAACGTAAACTCACAAGTAATTGTAAAACTGGAGGAATAGGTAAACCACGATTACTAGGTTTTCGTAGGCCCTCTATAATAATTGGCAAGAGAGTATTTGCCACTATCCTTCTGGAATCGGTCGCGCTAAAAAATTCCAACGGATTATTGACATCCCGTATGTATCTCTTTCGGGCACGTTCTTGATTTTCTTCCTCAACAATATCGATATACTCCAGAAAATCATCTACTTCAAATTCTTGGTATAAATCTATATCAATTATTTACTAAATGCAAAATTGCAAATACAAAAAAGGTTGTGTTATGAATTGAGATTGTCAAACAGGATGTCAAGCCACTATCACTAACACGTAAGCTTGTGTTTTTTCCAGTCTTGGGCAGCTACCGGATCTTGAGATCCAACTAAAACGCAAATGTTGCGTGGGTAGCGTCCTAAAACAAGCTCCTCAAGACCAGGATCTAAGCTCCAACTATAAATACCGCCTTAATTTTATTAAATACTGGGAATTATTGAAATACAGCAATCGAGTCTTACAAAGAATATTTTTTGTGGTAAAAAAATTACACAATGTAAATTTTATACTTAAACCCAAGTTCTTCGCCTATGGAATGATGTCACTCAAACTTTTGTTATGGTTTTTTTCTCTTAAATTTATGTCAACGTACCAAATTTTAGCAAAATCGCATGAACCGTTTCATATTTATCAGTGGCGGCTCGTGAGTTATGAAAGACGGTGGCCACAAAAAAAACTTACCCATTTTTTTTTACATAAACTCCATTCTCCTATTTTTCATGTTAGAAAAGACGTCTATGACTTTGTTGTCAAAATCTGTGATAGACTGGGATGAGCTTCTTTTCTATTGATAGGACCGTAATGCGTTTATTCGATCTTCTGACATTGTGCTTCTGAATAGTTTTTGAGGCGCCTTTAAACACTTGTGAACCTTTCATATGTATTGTAAGCACATTGTCTAATTCAGCTGCAAAGTTGATTAAGCCTACATAAATACCTGGATTTTTCGACGTCAATGTCTCATCATGGCCTCGTAACACCAATTCAAAAGCTCCGCAAAATTTTATACACATAATTAACCGGCGCAAAATATGACGATTTTTTTCGACATCTTCGTTGTACTTAATTTTATGTCGCAAATAAGCACTGTCTAACTGTTCATGTATGTCCACTTTGCCTAGAACACTAAAATCTACGCATGCATTCATGTGAGAAACGGAATTCTCGTGTTTCTTTGCCCATTCTGCGATATGCTTTAAATCATTCAACCCTTGTTTAGTTCACGCACTAACCTCTTTCTTAAAAATTAAGCAGATAAAACAAAATAGTTTATTTGTTAGTGAACATCCGCACATCCACTCATATTTTTATTGAATACTCTATTTTAAGTTCGAGTTTTACTTGTTGAAGTGTAGTTTATTTGAAGTTCAGGGATAGGCCTTCCTTTCTTCTTAATTAAAAGTTTTTCCTCAAATAATAGTGTTTTTTTTTAAGATTTTGCACACTATTAACTTCCATCATTAAAAATAAACACGTGCAGTACGCGACGAAAACAATGCATTCACAATAAATACAAGACATTAAGTGGAGTCGAGCGAGTTTGTGCCCCTAAAACGACGTATAAACGCATATGGCGAAGATAAGCGAAACCGGCCGATCCATATTCGGAATAGGTACATCTGAAATCGTGCCCCGGAACATAGTTTTGAGCGTTTATGTGCTAGTGTCTGTGGTGCGGAATGAAACTTTGATACCATCGTTATAAAAATACGTAAAAATAATAAAATACAATAATGCACTGAATTACATGCGAATTTCCTTCTGTGTTTATCTTGGTGGTTGGGTGAGCACATGCCCTTGTGCCCTTTAGTACCAGCCGCCATTGATATTTATAATAAAAAAACGATTTCAGAATTGTAACTTCAGCGCCGTATAGCGCTTAAACTAGGCAACTTTGTACTAAGGTAAGTTGTCTTAAATCAGCTTATTTTGGTGTAAGGAATATGTCGTAGGTTTTTGTAAAGACCTTTTACAGACAGCTTGTATAAACTACAGCCATTTAAATGCCGCGTATCTTAACGTCTGGTAAACGAAATGTCACTAATAAATGGCGCCACTAAATTTGCCATACCTGTTATTTCTGGCACAGAGGATGTAATAGCGACAATATCTATTTAAAAAGTTATATTAGCAATATTTATACCTATTCAAAAAAAAACTTAATGTTGCCATAATAAAATTTTATTACTTAGAAAGTAATCAATATATACAAACACGGATTTCATAATAATTATTTATTTCGGCGCAAGCAATAGCTAAAATAAATTATTCTCTTTTCTATTTCAAGTATATTTATTATGAAATAATCCAGCAATTTAAATTATTCAAAGAATCTGTATATTGTACAATGTTCTTAATAAAATCATGTAATATACATGATAATAACCACTCAATCACAATTAATAACGTCCTCTCGATGAACCACCCCTGGCACCACCTCTGACACCTTGATTATTCCTATTATTCCATGAGTTGCCCTTATTACCTCCATAACCTCTTCCTCCCCTCGAATTACCTCTGAAACCACCACCGCCGCCACGTCCTCTAAATCCTTCCTTTGGTCCACTCCAATTCTGATTATCTTGATATTGACTATCGTTGTTTCTGTTAAATGACGAATTCTGTCGGAAGTTTCTGTTATAATTTCCAGATTGATTTACATTTTCTTGGAAATTCCTATTATATTTACCACCATTTCTCTGCCAGTTTCTATTGTCACCGTAATAATCGTCTGTGTATTCACTTTCCTCATCATATTCCTCAAATTCTTGTTCTCCATCATAAGGCTCTAAGTAATCTTCGCTCTCTGTATTTCTCATATCAAAATCTCTTTGGTTCCTGAAATCCACATCTTGATTTCTAATGTTTCTATGGTCTACGTCACCAGCCATATCAAATTCATCATTATCAACGTTAGGAAATTGATCTTGCCGCATATCTTGATCCATATTTCTCATATCAGAATCTCTATTATTTCTAAAATTGCCCCATACTTGAGTGGGGCCGTGATTTGTATTGAGCAGGTTTACGTCTGTATTCTCATCTTCATCCATATATGCGTCGTTGAGATAGTCATGTTCGTCGTTGTGTGGCATTACATCATGAAGTTCTTCTATTTGTCCCGAGTCGATATACTTTTGCAGAGCTTCTGGACCTTCAGCAATTGCCGCTTCCAATTTTGATCCAGCTGAAAATTTATAAAAGTAAAATTTAAAAAAATTGCATAAAATACCTTAGGGTTACTTTAACACAAATTATTGGTATCAATTATAACGTGCGGTGCGTGTTTTTAAGTAAGTACTGTTTCGATAGCAAAAAAACATAATACCATTTATTTAACAATGAAACATGAAAGCCTGGACCTTAATTAATTTTTCAACAAAATTTCTAGGCATCTATTGTATCGTACGACCAGCTTCTGTATCCCATTCTCATAGAAATCTACCACCTGATTCGCTAATTACTGCAGAACAGCCGTTTCGACATCGTCATCGTCGTCATAGCGCAGGTCGCCAAGGTGCTGCTTTAAGTGTAGGAATAAATGGTAGTCATCGGGCGCTTGGTCAGGGCTATCAAGTTGTTCCCAGCCATATGACGGGATGAGATTTTTGGTTTGATGTGGACGAGCATTGTCGTTACGGCTTTTGGTTTAGATTGCACGATGCAGTTTATTGAAGATGCCACAATATGTCTCGGCATTTACTGTGTCACCTCGAGGCAAAAAAATCCACAAGCAACTTTTACTGCCTATTCTGAAAATACAGTACACATGATATATATGTAACTTCTTCCAATGCAGGTCCTACTTTCGTTATTAAAAGTTCTAAATATGTCCCTGTATTTAAATTTCCTTCAATTTCAAATGGTCCAATAATGTTATTATAAAAAATTCCGGCCCAGATATTAATTTTTTTTTAAGATACTGAGTTCTGATCGATATACAGTGTGTTTGATCACTCGTATGCATAATTTGGAGGGTATAGTTTGTTTTTAAGACGGCCTGCATGCATAGTGTAAGTGTGTGTGTGTGGAAAAATGCTGACTTGTAAACAGTAGACCCACTTGTCGAACATATGGCGCTATTTTGCTTACAGTATCATATTAAGACATTTACCGCTGAAACTTTAATGTTTGTATTTGTACCGACATATTTATTTACTACGTTTTCTTTTTTGTACAGGTCACTCCACTGTGTTTGAACTAACTAAACAACGAATTCTTGCAATTTATCACTTACCAACCTCAACACAATGTGTACTATCTAACATAAAAACGTTGACTTTTTCAAATTATTTTTGCGGATATTGAAATAATTCACGTACATATACATACTGTTTATATTATATCAACGAATGAACAACACCCTGTATTAATTCTGGGGTTTTCTTTAGCCCAATATCTTGTATTGTGAACATTGGTTTCATTATTTATGGAGAAAGTACACTCGTCAGTGAAGCATATCGACGACAGAAAGTGAGGATTATTGCTTGCGCGCTCTTGCCTTTCGCAATTAAACGCACTCCTCCGTTGTTCATCAATTATAAAAATTTCTTGATGACACTGATTTATAGGGGTGATATTTGTATTTTTTTAATAGGATCCATACCCGTGACTTAGATAAACCAACTTCAAAAGCAATTTGCCTCAAACTATAGGTACGTTGGATTCGCATTTACGATCGCCAAAACACGTTTTTATGTATCGTCAACTATTTGTCTATTTCCTGTGATATGATTGTTATTTACAACATTTTATTCTTTCAGTACAGATAATGACTACTCACCACCCCTACGTTCCAATGCTACTGAAATGTTTGCAAGTATTTCAACATTTTGCAAATATCTTTTAATAGTGCTTACAGATGGTATAGGTCTATTATCAAAGTTAACGGCAAATAAATCGCGAACTAATCGCAAACCACTATATTATGTTTTCACCATAAAAACACTTTCTTCGTTTGTATAATTACTAAAGACCGGACACATCAGGCTGAAATGGACGTCATTACGACGGACGATATAAACAGTCTACAACATCTGTAAGTACATCACGCAGTTGTTGAATAGCATTCGATTAACTGCACATCTATTTTTTGTGTGCGGTTAACCGAATGAATATTGCTATTCAATAACTGCGTGATGTACTTACAGATGTTGTAGACTATTTATAACGTCCGTCGTAATGACGTCATTTCAGCCCGATATGTCCGGTCTCTAATAATTACTCATTGTTCCGTGAAAATTGCTACTTTTACAAATAAACAAACAGTAAAATTTGTAAAACGTGACGTACTGCTTTGAAATTTAAATTATTTAATTGATAGATCAGCTATTTTGCTAGTGGTGCTAGGTAACGTGAGCGCATGATAAAGATTCCTATCTTCGACTTTGAAAATATTTATTTATATACGTTTTGTGCTAATAAGAACAGTATACGTTTCATCATGGTACCTATGTCAATACTCCAAACTTACTATAATGATTTTAGAAAGAGTACTAACCTTCAACCGGAATTAGTTTTCCATATATAATAATGGCATTAGGTGCAATCTTTTGTAGGGGAACCACACCAGGAGTATTTTCAACGATTTGCGAAATAACTTCGCTAATTGCAGATTCATCCTCTAAAACACAAAAGCAAAATTTTATTATCTTATTATTGTAATCATTTTATTTTGGATTCGTAAAATCAATCATTGTATAAACGGTGGAAGCGATTAGTGTAGCTCATTTAAAGAATTAGAACTAATACTGCTAATTCTGGTTAGACTTTTTAAAGTGAGCTATTACTGGGATAGGCAAATGTACGGATCCATTCGAATATCTTTGATAAGGCTACTTAGATTTTAATATGACTTTCCACAATTAATTAAATGCAAATCGGAAATTCGATGAGTACATTTATATTCTATTCAGACTTCCAGTGTAGCCGGAAACGATGTTTAACTTCTATATTTTAAATGACACACCCTGTATATTTTTACGAATTTCAATAGAGCTCTGCTCTGGGTGTTCAACAATTTGGCACCCTTTTATTCAATAACGACATAGATATTTAATTAAACTAAAACTAAGAGTTAGTAACTTTAGTGTTGTTTTTTCTCTTTTTTTTTTCTGGTTTTTGAACAGAAATGAACTCAATATATAGCTTCCATTTTAAAATTTATTATACACATTTAGAGTTATGTTGTAATCCGTTTTGGTTTTTACTATTGGTTGCATTTAAATAAATATTATTATTAATTGTCAAGAAGTGAATCATTTTAACAAAATGGAGATAAATCTAATTTACCTTAAACCTGTTGAAATTATAGTAACTAAAAATTCAAATAATATAAAATCATTCACGTAGAAATACTAACCTCCAGTTTCGTTCCATTGAGCTTGAAAGTTTCTCGGAATTGGTTTACTGTACGGCACTTTTTTTGATTTTGATTTATCGTCAGCATTATTTGAAAACAGATCCAAGTCTAGACCGGGTATAGTAGTATCATCAGATATTACTACATTTTCAACTTTATCGTCAGGTCCCATTCCAGGTATGACAGACGGTTCATCTAAATATACATAAAAAAATGTAAATCATATTTTAATATAACACTAATACTTAATCAACAGAAATTTAGTTAATAAATATTAATTATAATTATATGTGATACATATATGTGTCGCATATACTTAACATTAAAGACCCTTACCTATATCTACATCTTCTAAACCTGCTATACCAGCGGGCAGTGTATTTAAATTATATTTATCTCTCATCAAGTCTCCAGGACGATTCCTCGTCCAAAATTTGCTAGTGTGATCATTCGATCCAGAGCATAGTATATGTCCAAGAGGATGCCAAGCAAGCGTCCATACGATACTATCATGAGCCTGTTCAATCGCTCCCACTTCTTTGTCAGCCCTGCATTAATATAATCACTTAATAATGTAGATTTAAACTAATAATTCTAATAAATGATTTACAATCTCTTAGATTCTATTTACCACATATGTAGAAGCAGTTAGATAGTATACATACGTTAATAATATCGTATGTATTACACTTTTATACCGTATGGGCGAGCGTCCTAGTCGCTTATAGTAGTCGGTAACATTCGGAAATAGCGGAGCGCGAGGGAGGTCGAGGTCGCGCTAGCTGCAATAACATATGAAGACAATGCAATCAGCGTTAATTTCGTACTAGCTGTCAAGTGAATTGCATCTATCTTAGAGTCACATTTTGTCGTAATTCTATTTATTATTTTAGTCAATATTTTCTGTCGTTAAAGGTTACTTGTTTTTTTTTTCGGCATATTATTATTTCCGTCGATATTGATTTTATATCTAACTATGAAAATTTTTCCGCTTCAAGAAAATCAATTTGTTATTAAATGTCGTTGTCTTGGTCAGTCAAACAGACAAATTACACGTTCGTTTTAAAAAGAATTTGAAAAAGGCATAGCGTAAAAGGCATAGCGTATGAGCCAGTGCATCACATTATTAATAATTTTGAAAGCTATTGTTGCTTATATCCGCAACAACATACAGAAAAGAACTTTTCAAAATAAAGAACGAGATAGTCTCGTTTGTGCTGCAGTAGGACAACCGCAATTATCTAGCAGAAAAATTGCTGACTACTTACTATCTCAGACAATATCATTCGTATGTAGGGAGCCATACAGATATCACAGGAACTATACTGGAGGAGCCGATATTTCAAATGCCGGTGGACAGTATGGCACCTGAGATTATGTTTACAGCTAAGCTGAACATATTTATACCGAGCAGGGAACAGCCAAAAAGTCGCTCGAGCGATTGTGGTGCCGGCACCTGAAATACTAATGGATCACAATCTAGTCAGGGGGCAGGTGCAGGCATATGCGGAATGTGCCCTAGAAGGAAGATATCGATATGTCTGGGGAAACATACAACGGTTTTCCAGGCCGAATTGTTTGCAGTCGCAGCCTGCGCCGAGGAAATTCGGGAAGCCGGCTACGCAAACAAAAAAATCAACATGACTGATAGTCAGGCAGCTATTAAAGCCAATATGAACCCATCTACCAGGTCTAAGCTGGTGAAATATTGTAAACAGGTCCCCAATAAACTGGCACAAGCCAATACTGTGTCGCTGATATGGGTGCCAGGACATGAGGGAATTAAAGGCAATGAGATAGCCGACGAACTGGCCAAAGAAGGTACTAATAAGAACTTCATAGGACCAGAACCTGTATGTGGAAGGAGTTCGCTAAAAGATTCGTAATAACAAAAAAGAAATTAAAATAATTACCGGATTAATAACCGGACATTGTCCTTTAAGGAAGCGTCTGTACAGCATGGGGTTGGTTAACGAGCCCTGGTGTAGGAGATGTGAAAAACAGGAGGAAACTAGCCTTCATGTAATATGCACGTGTGAGGAACTGAAGGAACTCAGACAGAAATATTTCAGGAGAAATCTAGTGGATCCTTCGAGCATACTTAAACTTCCCCTGAAGGGGATAGTGGCTTTTATCGAGGACACAAGACTAACAGAGTGGAACTGAGAGATCTATTGGGGATAGTACAAAGAGCAGTATGCTCAAGTGCCTGGACATTCTGGCGTCCAACCCAAAACAGAAGAACAAGAAGAATATGATTAAAAAAATAAACACCGTTATTACAAGTAAAAAAATTAAACATTTTCAAATGACAAATACGAAAGGTTTCAGTTTTGTGAAGCAGTTTTAAAACGTTGCAACAATGACGAAAATTTTATTAAAAATATATTATTTACTGACAAATCCAGTTTCTCTCTACATGCTCATCATAATTCTGCTATTGTACTGTATTGGTCTAAAGGTCGCTTTACAGTTTGAAATTTTTCTTGCAGCAATTTTTTTATTGTACACATGCACTATCCAATAATTTTCGATCAGCTGTTGCAATTTTTCATGCATTGCAAGTAATAGAACATGTACTATTTTTATTGCAAGCTAGCTGCCATTCTAGTGTTTTTTTAAGGGATTTTATCATAGCCAACACATAATGAAAATTTCCGTCTTTTTTTACAAATATAACACCTACACATTTGGTGGTTGTGTCTTCCAAATAAAATAAATAGTAATTATATTGTCTGCCCTGAAATATTTGAAGAAAACACGAGTTGTTTAAAAGAGTAATTATTAGTTGATTAAGAAAATATTTTTTTTAAATGCGTTTACGTCCAGCTTTGGAAATTTTCGAATGATTTTAGATCGTTGATATCCAAAAATTCTTCTGCTAAATTTATATATTTTTTTTCTATTTAACCAGGGTTTAACCCACCATCAATATAGGATTGTTTGATGACATTCCATTATAACTATTATCGGGATAAAATAAAACAAATTTTAATGAATTTCACTACTTTTTACTTTACACAGTAACGATCGTTTCGCTCCACAGGACCTTCGTCAGACATGTCTGAAGTTTTCTGCTTTTATAGGTTAACGTTGTATGTACAGATTATGTATGTTATTTTTTTGTGATAAATATTTGTTGGTGAACCGGATTGATAAAAATAATTTCACGACTTGCACGTAAGAATTGCAAAGCGTAAAGCCATGGCTTTGCGTGCAAGAAAATTTGCATGCAACGAAAATTGCAAACTGTCAAGCGGCCTTAAGCAATATTTTCCTTAGATCAGGTACGATTTATGATACGAACTTTTGGTGGACCATAGCATTGGACTCTTTGTGTCATTAAAGAAAATTTCAACTCAGAAAGATATTTACTTCTTTTAAGGCCAGTTCCCACTGGTGCATTTTGATGCTGCATTTTTTGATGCAGCATCAAAATGCTGCATTTTTGCGTTCACACTATGCATCTCCACCAATTGCATGCAACAGAAATGCATGCATTTTTTGTTGCACGGCTTTAGAACATGTTCTAAATTCGTGCAATAAGTTGCATGCAATTCTAGTGAAAGCTAGGGAATACTGCGTTACCAATATATAATTTTACATTGGCATTATGTGTTTGGACGGTTTCATTTTTAATATCGAAAATATATCACCTTACTTTTGTTGTTGAATAGTAAATGTTAACATGTGATAGTAATAGACATATATTTTTTATTTTTCAATTTTATAACTTTTACAGGTTCATTTTCGTAAAATTACAAATTAAAATTTGCTTTAAGATTTCTCGGAGATGGTAATAGCAGTGAAGCACTTGCTCCAATTATTAATAAAAGTAATATTTCTTCATAATCCATAGTTAATAGAAAAAAAAATAGACTTTTTATGCCGAATTAAAACCACAAAATTTACGTTACTATCTGTCAAGTAATTTTGTGATTGCCTAAAAATTAAATCCCTAGCTATTTTTCTCTGTTTTTATTTTACTGCACATGGAATTGCATAGATGTGAATATCCTTGCAATTTTTGATGCATAGGAAGTCATGCATTAAAAAATGCATACTTTTCATGCATCAAAAAATGCAGCATCAAAATGCACAAGTGGGAACTGGCCTTTACAGAGTAGTATCACAGATTATACAGATGGATCACTTGGCCAATTTTTATGTTTATATTTTATTTTTTGTAGTCCTTGCGAGCAACAAGTACAAAGTCCGTGTGCCGATTTGAAACATGCGCATTTCAGTTTATTAGACGCTGTTGATGCTCTTGTATGTTTTTGTAGAAATATGTTCCATAAGTTTTCTTTTCAGTGTGAGAGTGGTTTTTGTTTTTATTATAAATTTCGGTAGTGTTTTTGTATTTTTCGCGGACTTTTATAATTATTATTCATTGTTTAAATAGTGTACATATATAGTTAAGTAATGAATAATTGTCTACTAGTAAATTTACTATTCTAATAGTTTTTATTTTGTATTTTTTTTAAAGATGGCTGCGAAATACTGTTGTATGCGATTATGTTTCAATAATACGGAATACAATGCGGGTTTAAGTTTTTTTCATTTAAAATTTTTAAGTAAAGACATGGTTACAACTGTAAAACATTATAAATTAAGAAAATTAGAACATATGTAAGACTATGTTAATAAAATGTTCAACAAAAAAGCATTATTTTTATTTTATTTTTTATAATTATTAAAATTTAATGGTAATCTACCGTTAGAGTTGCATTCATTTTTATACTATGATTATGGTGCTTAGTTTTTTAATTAAGATAGAACTACTTTCTGATTATCTAATTAGAGATTCTTATAAATTTATGATGGCCATAACAATTTGTATATGATAGATTGTATTGTTGAAATATTTAATAGAAAAGGAATTCATGTATTTTAATCCAGTTTTTATCAAATTACGTATTAATTAGCTAATTGAATGTTTCCTTTTAAATGTACAATATTTTATATATTCAGAGGTCTGGAAATTCTTAAACTATATTCTAAAAAGCAAATTTAAATTCATGTATTTCAAATATGCAATCACGTGTAATTTTTTTATTACAAAAAATCGTGAATTTGTTTTAAAATTTTCGTTTAAGTGTACAAGACAAATAAAAGCTAATTTTTTCATTACTTCTACTATAAAGCCTATATGTATATCATACAAATACATATCGCATATTCATATATAAATTTAAGAATACGTCCTTAGTTCGGTTCTGATTCATGTCTTAGTTAGGCTCTGTTCATATGAGTGGAGGAATTATAGAATCCATGCGCGAACTTAAAATCTGGTACAAAAACATCTCCAAGTGACACATCTGTATAATCTGTGGTAGTATCGTACTTTGTGTGGAAAGCATACCATATATAAACGACGTTGGGTTCAGCAGACTGGATCCCTGTTCATAATGCTGCAATTGTGCTATAATATTTAAACAGTAAATTTGATATCTGATTGATATTTGGTTGGAGCGCTATTTGCTGACATACTAGGTCTCCTGATTTAGTCCCAAATGATTTTTTCTTGTGGAGTTATGTAAAATTGTCCATTTACGGTTTTCAAAATAGAGCTCGTACTACCGCTGTTTAACTGCGAACATTGATAATTGCATGCGAAACATATTACCTCAGGCATTGTCAAATGTTCGCAGAAATTTTGTTGCTTCCGTTCTATCTGTTCTAATAAAATTATTCAGTTATTTTCCTTTAAGAGAATTTTTTATTTAATTCTGTTTGGTTCCTTGAGAAGCGTTATTTAGTTTTTAGAAGTGTTTTTATATTAAATTTGATATTGCGCTATAAATAGAATTTGATGATTTCTATTAAACTACATTATTTTTTCTAAGGTGACAATTATTACGTTCTATTATTACAATATTTAATTTTTCCTTGCGACTAAAAAAAATTTGATTTTTTTCCTTGTCCGATAAGTATTGCAATGTATTTATTGCGTGTATCGTTTCTCTATCGTGCGACTCATATGGTGCATGATATATCGGACCACGCTTGGAAGAGTTGATTGCGTGTATGATCGGGTGACTATAGAACGCTCGTTCATACGGTATATTGAATACCGCTTTTGATACTTCACATGTTCGGTGAATAGCAACGACAATATGGCTTCGTTTATTAACCAAAGATGTACGCTTTGAACTTTTTAAACACATTTTCAATTTTGTAGATATCTAAAATGTCAAGTTCTATTAACAAAATAAATAATAATTTTATTTGTAAGAACACTAATTGCTTGACTCTTACCAAGTAAAGACATGTATGGTTAAAACTCGAACAGATATACTACATTTCAAACCTACAAATTACTTTAAATCTATACAGTTTCAAAGGGAAACATGTATACAGGTTTATTATGAATAAGTCTCATTAATTTAATTATTAGATTATACTACTAAAATATATAATCAATTACATATATTATTTTTTATTAAAAACAAAAAATATTTTAACAGATAAATTTTGAGTATCGCTGTGCGTCCTGACTCACCCAATATGTGCCGTCCGTATATTACGTGTCCTTCGCAAATATGCAGACGTATTTGTTTACATACGGTTTGTTTACAATGAATGGGTTTATACATAATTAAATTATAAATATACGATATCTACGATTTAGTACGTGTCATCGTACTCTCGATACAACAGCTGAGTATTAAAAATAAAATTACACAGCGGACTTTTTACAAAAATTTTTTTTATGAAATATTGATTAACATGTTTAATCTAAAATTAAATTCTCTGACACTTATTCAGAAAATAACACCGTATAATCCCCTTTCGCAATGCATTAATAAGTTTTATTTTATTCTATTCCATTTCAATGAATTTGTACGTTTCACGATTTTGTGCAGTATAAAATTGAAGTTTATTGTAAGTGAATACATGAAATAAAATTTATCAAACATTGCGAAAGCGCATTCTATACAAATTAAACATCGAATGCACAACAGTATTTGTAATTTTGATTCAGCTTGAATTGAGCCAAATGTTACAACTATGGAGAGATAATTAGTGACAAAAAGAAATGATTTTTACGCAAAATCAACTGTGAAGATGGACTTTCTAAGGAGAGCATGTCGAATATCGGAAAAAGGGCGAATATCAAATGAAGAAATAAGAAGATGAAAAAGAAGAGAATATTCAAGCAGCGACGGAATAGAGACTAAACAATTACTCTGGTACGGACATGTAATGAGAATTGAAGAGAATCGATAACCAAAAAGGGCATTACAGTATGCACCACAAAAAAAAGCGAAAGCCTGTAATAACATGAAATGAAGGGAAAGATCAAGTTATGAAAGATATGAAGTTATGAAGAATAGATAAGCATGGCGGTTGAAATGTATGATGCGGCGTAGGCTGCAGGAACTTCACTAAATACTTTATATAGAAATTAAATACAGCTTATTTGTTGGATATTTCAATTGTTCACCAATTACTAGATATAATATTAAACAAACATTCTCAGTTTTTAAAGATATATTATTATTAAAAAGAAAATACTTAGTAAAAGAAAAAGTTGTTTTAATAAATATAATGAATTAATATTATAACAACAGTATCACGAATAAGGAAATTGCAAAAACTTAATATTTAGGCATATAGGCATTACATTTAATGAATTTGACTCGTTTCTTTCTGTAAATCGACAAATTTGGGCTAATATTCCGTCGATTTATTGTTTCTACAGAAAGTTTAGAATGCGCGGATGTTTGTACCAACGGTTTAATTCTGGCATGAAAAATCTAGACTATCTTCATTGATAATAGCTGACAATACACAAATACAGCTTATCTAGGCCGGTGAGATGCACCAAAGAACTACGAAATGAATCGCTGCAAGAAATATAATATAAAATGTACATAATTTTCCTCAATTTTTGGTCCAGTAATTCATTACTGGACCAGAAAGCTAACTTCTGTCGTTACTTCCTTCGTAAACCCGCATTGACAAAGTCGTTAGACAGAAACGCATGCGTCTGTGGTTGAAGTTAACGCTAGTAGTAAATACGTGGTGTTATGTCCATGTGTACAGATACAGATTTGTTTTATTAAAATTTGTATTATTTGTACCAGAATCATTATTGGCGACGAATCATGGGTGTACGGGTATGATTCCGAAACAAGGCAGCAGTGATCACTATGGAAAACGCCATCATCACCACTACCGAAGAAAGCGCAGGTAATTCGAAGCAACGTCAAGTCGATTTCCGTTGACGCTGATGGCGTCGTGCACAAAGAATTTCTCCCACCAGGTGAAACCGTTAATGAACGCTTTTATTGGGATGTTCTTCGACAAGAGATATAAGCGGCCTGCCAACTAACGTCACAATTAGTGGATCTGACATGACAATGCACCAACCCGCATGTCACTTGTGCATCAGATTTTAGTCTCAACAAAGACGGCAGTATTACCCTACCCTTCCTACTCCCCAGATTTTGTCCCTTTTGACTTCTTCCGAAGTTGAAACTGAAGCTTAAGGCACCGCTTAAGCGGTGCCGTTTTGAGATGATTAAGAAGATCCGGACCGAATTGCAGGCAGTGTTGAACACGTAAACACGTGAAGACTTCCAGTACTAATGGAGGGTACTTTGAAGGGGGTAGTAGTGAATAAGTTGTAAGAATTTATTCTTTTTTTTTCACATTCCGGGAAATTTTTGGTAGTACCTCGTATTTTTACTACGACATTACAGTTAATAAAGTATTTCTTTGCAGTCACGTTACTAAATTTAAGGCATAAGAACACCTTAAAATGACTAACTACAGTATTACAGCGCATATTTATGTGTATTAGAAAGAGATAAAGTATAATTTGCGGTTCGCACTTGGGCAGTATGAACTGCAAGGAAAGGCTTTATGAACTGTAGCTAGTTTGACCAATAATACATTTACAAACTTAAAAGACATTCTTAAACTACCAAAGTAATGTCCTCAGCCATAAATTTCAAAGGTGTTAGTATTACAAATCTAACTACGCAACTTTAAAGTATTATAGTAATGATATTTATATAAAAATCAAGTGTTGATTGAAAAAAGTTGAGTGAAAAAATATGATAGCCAATTTATCTACCTAAAAATTAGCAAGATGTAAGGAACATGTTAAGTATATATTTTATAAAAAGTCTTTCTTTGGAGACTGTGGTTAAGTAAAAACTCCAAAAAAGGTATAAAACCCCTTGCCACAATTAATAATCGTATTCTAAATACGTATTTCGACAACTAAGTTGTCATCGTCAGTACGTAAAACCTCTAATCAAAGTGTCGCACATGGGACACAGTAAAGCTAACACATATAATAACGCAACAACCTTACACGGCGTCCACATACCTGGACGCCGAACTTAGTTGCCGAAATACGTATTTAGGATACGATTATTAATTGTGGTAACAGGTTTTACACCTTTTTTTGAGTTTATATATTTTATATCCAGTTCAATTCGTACATGCAGGTTTAAATTCGCAATGAACTAAACATGTTAGTTTATTCAATAACAAGTCCCTAGAGTAAAATAGTGTTGCATAATGTAACAAATAATTACCCAACATGCCAAAACATTATAGAGCCGTCCGACCCACCGCTACAGAAGAGACCTTCATGATGTGGATGCCACGCAACGCTAGACGCTTCCTTTTTATGGCCTCTAAATGTTTGAACTTCTTGACTTAAATTACGCAAATCGAATAGCTTTAGAAGATGATCTCTGGATGCGGTTATTAACCAATTTCCATTTTCATTCCATTTTAGATCCATTACAGTTGATTTATGAGCGTGTCTATTAAAGAGACCCGATAAAAAAACGATCTTTTAAAATACCAAATAATTTTACTTACAATGTGGCCAAAGACTGTCCGGTTTTTGGATCCCATAATTTAATAGGTTGCTGATTATCTTTGCTACCTGATATTACTAGACCTTTTTGTGGATGCCAATGTACACATTTTACATCAGCCCCATGTCCTATACAAAATAACTATTTTTAAAATAATTGAAAATTTTTATTTTTTCGGGGATTATAAACAATTATCGACTGAACAATACATTTAACAATACAAAGTCTTTATTTGCAGACTGTTGCTATGTAAAAATTTTAAAAAGGTATAAAACTCCTTACCACATCGATATTCGTATCCTAAATATGTATTTTGAAAACTAAGCATGGCAACTTAGTTGTCAAAATACGCATTCAAGATACGAATATTGAAGTGGTAAGGAGTTTTAGACCTTTTACAAGTTTTTAACAATATACAATATCTGTATGTATGCAAAACTGAATTCTTTTTATCATGCGCGGATCCTGAGGACATAATGTAGGGCTAATACATGGATAAGACTACTGCGCCTAGTTTCAGTAACAGGTGTATATATGGGAAACGTTAACGAAGTAATCTTATCCGCGCGACAGCCCTACACATACGTAATCAGTAGAGTTCATTCAAGTTACATCCCACGAGCGAAGTGCGCTTTACGTTGTCCGCCGGCGACTGACAAAATATATATACATGCACCAGTGCGATGTTACTCGAATGAACCTCTGTAATAATCAGGGGTCGCTACTGCTTTTTGCAAATAAGTTAAATTACATTATACAAACAAATCATATTTATTTATTTATTCAATATTATTATTCCAACATAACTAGAGTTGTCAGATTTTCCCCACATTCCAGAATCCTACTCAGTCTAAGTTAATATATACGTACGAACGTTTTCAAAACACATCGGATTTTCTAGAGAACACATGTTCATATGAAATTACAACTCAACTCAGCATTTTTGTTAATATATACAGTCCGATAAGATTTAAGTATTAACAAAAAAATTACTTATTGCAGGAGATGTTTACGAAAAGTTTTTTTTACGAGGCGGCCAGATGTTTACATTTTCTCGACGTCAGGCGGTTGAACTTGTGGTGTTATAAACACATATATCAGTACGGGATGTATATTGAAAACATTTGTACATATTAACTTGTGCTAAGTAGGACTCTGGAATTTGGGAAAAAATAACAAATCTAGTAATAACTTTATTAGAACTACCTGAAAATATTTAGATTATCTATCAATTTTGAATTTTAAGTTTGAGAAATATTTAAAATTGGTGATATAATATTGATTATTAATAATTCTACATTGAAAAACTAGATTAATTATAAGATCATGTTGAAAGTAAGTGAAAATTATTAGAACCATAAATTTATTCAAGTATATTTACATTTGTTCAGCAAACCCACGAACACGTGTTTTATTAAGACAGTACAAAATTGTATTTAAGCCGAAGTACTACAAAAAATTAATAAAACCCAAGTTATTTGAATACCAGATGTATGAAATATTATTATCTTGAAGCTGTTAAAATGTTAGGAGTTCACAAGAGTTTAGGAATATGTAATGAGTGGAAGTTATGAATGCGTTTTAAGAATAGTGTGAATCATTTAATTCCTCCCAAAATGTAGAATGATTTTTGCAATTATCTAAATTATGGATTATTTGTGTGAGCTTAGAATCTTCTGTTAATCTATAAGATATTATGAAAGTACCTGCAATTACTTGAATTATAAAACAAAAAATCGAATATTATATATTTTTCAAATACAAATATACAGCACTATACCAAACAAATTTCGTATTTATACCAATGAACATCTTTTTCATTAACTTAAATGTTTTTAACTTTTCCATCATTTTGCACTCTATTCTTGTTGAAAGGTAAAACATAGTTAATCATGTTTACTAAATTTGATCACATTTTACAATATTATTTATTAAAAGTATAACTATTTATTAAATGAATTCGTATTTGTAAACATTTGAACAGAACTGGCTTTGCATTTTACATATAAGTGATTGAAATTTAAATAGATTCATTTTATAAATTATTGTTTCCTTGAAATAATATTATAGAAAATGACGTACCATATAATAAGCATATATCAGTTAACAAACTGACTAGAAATTACAATAAAATTTAGAAGAACTGGCATTTACTAAACTGATATCAAATGGAAACCTAATTATATATAAAAAAGTGAGAGCAACATCTTATTAAATCACATCACTGCATGCTACTACAAAATATTTAGCTTGTTAATTGAAACATAGCAAAAGTTCTACACTTGTATAGGTATACTTTTACAATGTATGAGTTAGCTTTTCATGTAGATATACATATAACAATCTGATCAGGTAGATACACTTTCACATAGAGTAAATATTCTAAATGCAAATTGTCAGGGTGAAAGATATGAAACTTTATGTATCATATTATGCGTATTGTGTCACCGATAACTGTAAAAAATTTTGTCATTGCCCATTACATGACATTAATACTGTGTGTATCTAGTTGAACAAGCTGTATATTTACACCTTGCACTACTATTAAAAATGTGTGCTCTAACTTTTTCACATAAACTAAGTGCTTAAAACATGTAATCCTCTTTATATAACAATATTCTAATATGTACTACTATGATTGTCTTTACTAGAAACACGTAAAATATAATTATATAAAGATGATTAAATACTATTAAAATACTGCACAGTTTATCATATTACAAATACCTCTAAGTACTTTCTCCTCTTGATAACGGAAAAAATCCCAAATGCGAAGCGTACCATCGTCTGAACAGGTGACGAATTTACTATCCGAAGGGCTGAAGCTATTAACACATACAATGACATCGGAATTCCATCAAAAAGTAAAACAACATAATGGCACAAGACTTTTTTAAAAGTAGTTGTTTCAAATAAATTCTTTTTAATTTATTATCTTCACATGTACATCATGCTCAGGTTTTCAGGAATATTTATAGGAACTGCAGGTAAACTTTATTTTATTATAAATCAACTAATTTATCGCTTGCAAAAATAAAACAACTTTATATGGATTTTCTTTATTATTGTAATCTTACAAAAACCGAATCTTGCTTGAACCACCGACTGGAAGGTTAAAAAATAAAAACCCCCTTCCAACTATCTTACCAGACGATGATTGCATTATGATGTAAAACATAGCAATCAAGGTCTAACAAGAAACTTGGAAAAGTACTCCTGAATTTAAATTTAAATGAATTTATTCAGCGAAAAAATATTACATTTTTATGCACGGAATACAAATATAAATATATAAATATCACAGTTAATATCACAGATTTTAATCTTTTATTTGTTTTAATTAATACGCCTTTTTAATCACTTTAGTAATGGAATTTTTGAATTTTTAATTTATTTATTGCATAAAGTAATAGGAAAAGGAAGGTGCCATTTATTAAATATATAAAGATATATACAAGATGAGCTAATACGGAGTGAAGATGTAGATACCTTATTCCACGTAGTGCTTCTTTATGCGCTTGGAACATTTTGACATTATTCATATTGGACTGCCAATATTTCACATATCCAGCATGATCTCCGGTCACCATCCAGCTATCATTATGAGACCAAACCATTGTTCGCACTGGGCTGTCATGAGCCTGCATTTATACATACTATGCAGTAGTTTTTTGTCCTAGGTATATATTTTGAAATTAATTAATAAGGCTTACCTGTAAAATAGTTTCAAAATTAAATGTAAGGCCATTCCACAAAGTAAACTCGCCAGAACTAGCACCAGTCACTAATCTTCGACCTTCTGGTGTCCAAGCCATGCAAAATATTGGACATCGCATTTTATTTGTTGCAGTTTTAACAAATCTTGTTGTAACACAATTTATTGGATTATCTGGATAACTAGGAGGTGGCATCATATCTGGATAATACATAACATCAGGTTGTAAAGCTCTACGATCTCTATAATCTCGTTGCCATACTCTATTCTAAAATATTATAATATAAAGTACGAATTATATGGACAGAAATGATCAAATACCTCTAGTTCTTTTATTATAGCTGAATTATAATCAACAGTTTTTCTCATCACAGATTTTCTTAAACGCTTGCCATCGAAATCTTCAAGTGTCATTGTTCCTAAAGACCCTGGGAGAGGTCTGGCTATGTTTAAAAAAGGCCTAAATTGTGGTCTACTGTTATTGAAACCTACAATATGCCACATACATACAATTATTGAAGAAAATTACAGTAAATATTATGGCTTACCTTGTCCATTTATATTTGGAGGTGGTAGAGACATGTTAGACATTCCTATTGATGGTCCAGGCAGAACTGGTGGAGGCTGTGCAAATTCCATAATTGATGATTATTTATTTGTTAAGTACACATATACATATATCAAATGAATATCTTTTTCAGAGACATGAATTAGCTTATATTATGAATATAACATGTTTATAGATAATGATAGTTCAAAATAAACACAGTATTTATTTTTATGAGATCACCAACATATTAAAATAATTATATTATGAATAACATAAATTAACTATTCAATCACAAAAACACCTTGTCAGATCAGAAACGCTAAACAAAATGGCACCATTTATATATTCAATGCGCATGTTTAGAAAGCTATAAGTAAACCGCTAATTTTGAAAATGTAAATAAGTTTTTAATTCTCATTTCAAATACTTTCCTTAAATTAAAATTATTTAGAGGAAATAAAAAAAAAAAATTAAGTGCTTTAATAGCCAATATTATATATATAAAATTTATACAGTTCAAACTTATTATATATCATGGAATTAATTCTTGGTTTGATAGGTTAAAAGACAAAAAAACATTCTGTTATTCTGTTTCAGTTATGTGCAGTTCTAATAATTATGGTAACTGAAAATGGCGTTTGTCGCTTTAGTATATTAAATACATAGATTAAATTAAAGCTGGTTATGAACTGTTTGTGGTTAATGTGGTTATGATGACTCTCGACTATAAAGAAGAAAAAGTAAATATTTATCTAGAGAATAATAATGCATTAGAAAGGTAATCAATGCAGTTTCGCAATAACAATCCTATTAAATTTGTATTTTATATCAACAAATTTATATACCTAAAATATTTAATATAGTTTTATATAATTTTTTTCCAGGGTTAGCGAATTAGTCCAGACTAGATTAGTAGATTGTGGATGGCGCGATCAAGTTAGACTAGCATGTCGAAAGGCAATTACAGAAAATGGAAACAAAATTCCAACAGTTGATGAATTAATTTCTAAAATTACTCCTAAAGCAAGGAGTATGGTTCCAGATTCTGTTAAAAGGGAACTTCTTCATGAATTGGAAATGGTTTTAGTAAATGTAGATAAAGCATCTTATAACAAAATATAATTCGTTCAGTGTTCAAAATATAACAGTCATAATTATTGGCTATTAATGTATATCAGAAGAAATGTGAATAATGCAGCATAAAATGCAGACGTAGTCTTTATTTAACATTTTATATTATAAATGTATTTTTGTATTTTTTGAATCACCATATCTTTTTTATTTTCTTTCACATAGCGAATAACTTTAAATTTTTTGTTATTGGCAAATTGATTAAATTAATTTAATAATATAGTATGTATTGATAATAATTTTACACCTAAATGTCTATTTATTCATGAAATATTGTTGCTTTTTAATTTTGAAAGGAATAATAAAACATCTCACTGAAAGTTGCCTTGTAAGATTATATAACTTTAACATTGACCTGTATAGTATGCATTCTTTTGATGTATATATTGTTGCTTGTCTTTTACCTATGGGTAAGGTTCATATTTTCAATTTTCTGCTAAAGTGTCTCCTTTACTTTATGATTTCATTTTCTATTTTTTTTCTGTTTAAAATTATTTTTCTCCTAGATTACGATCTTTTTCTGATTTTCCTTATTTTACTTGTTTATAGTTTAGTAATCTAATAAACAGTGTTTATCCTTTTCACTGTTTATCCTCTATCACAAATGTGTATGTCTTTTAATTTTATCTAATATATTTCTACTATATTTTGAGTCTATTTCCCTCATTGTATTTGCATGCATTGTTTTTTTTGTACTTGTATGATATTATTTGTTATACTTTTTATTTTATCTTTTATACTCTTATTATTTTAGTTCAGTCAACTATTTCTACGTTTACTTTCATCAATTTTCATTCCATTTACGATTTTGTTTTGTAAATTAAAGTTTGTTCCAACTCGCTAAGAAAAACATACCATAAATAAACTTTTAAGTAAATTTGAAAAAGAATCAGAAAATGGCTTTTAGTCTACTTGAAAAAATGAATAATATATGAAATAAATTTTGTTTTTACTGCAAATTATGTTGTCACAAAAACATTTACAACATGAACTTGCTCATTCAAATGTAATTAAACAAGAACGTAGAGTTCAAAGGTATAAACCAAAATGTATTCTGTGATTCTGCTAGGAACTTGTTTTAAAAGGTGAATTACATCCCGAAATCTGGAATAATTCAAATTTTCACAAATTAATAAGTTATTAGTTACTGCTTTCAACAGTCATTATTAGAGATGGCATAATAATGCCACATACATAGCCGAAGATATTGCTGGCATTATCGGATTTGATATCGGTAGCTAGCCGTGCGAATGAAAGAAACCTTGAATTGCAAATTAGTATGCAGTCGTGTCGTGTATAAATATGGCACGATCGATAAGCTCGCTTAACCGTCCAATATGGAATACAGTGCGTAAATTCATTTCGCAGATCTAAAATACGATTGATGTAGAATAAAATGCACAGTGTACAATAGATTTTTGATGTGTCGTAGGAGAAGAGATTGCGAAATACATTTAACAGCATAACCCATGGCAACAAAACAAGGGGTGTGCCAGAAAAACATAGATTTTATTTTGATTTATGTTTAATTCTTATTGCATGTAATATACCTTTTGCTGTACTAGACCGCTATGCATTTATCTCTTTTGGAATAAATACGCAAAGTGCGAATTGCCAGGTCGGTCAACGTTACGAAATTTTTTATCTTCTGATCGCAAAGATATTGAAAAAAGCATTAAATCGGATTTGAAAGATAAACTGTTGTTGTGCGAGAATGAAACGACGGATCGAAAAAAACAATCAGTGGCTAATTTTATGGTACGTACAATGGAACCTCATCAACTGTCACTTGCTATGTTACTTGCTTCTAGACGAGTTGAAAAGTACTGCCAATGAGATTTTGAAGGTGGTGTTAAAGTCATTGGATAAAGTTGAAATTACGCCAAAGTAAATATTAATGCTTGTGTGTGTGAGAGTGTAGCAAACATCCTGTCTTTAAGTCGATCTCTCAAAGAAGATAGTGCCAACTGCTTACATGTAACGTACAAAATCTACGCTTGAATCTTGTGGCACAAAGATTCGTGAATGTTATCCACGAGTAAATGATTTAATAGCTAGTACAAAGACAGTGTTTCTAAAGTCCCCGAAACGTACTCCGCTATTTCAGACTGTGTCACGAAATACCTGAACCACCAGAGCCGATAATTTTACGCGTTAGACAACACGATTGAAGGCTGCGTTTTACTATCATCAATATTTTGATCATGTAAAAAAGGTAGTTTTAAAATTCAATCCGACGTAAGATTCAGGTATCAAGAAAAGCCAGCAATCATTTAAAAATCCTCAGGTTAAAGAAGATTTACAAACTATACTACTATACACAATTGTTTCGGAGTGAATGATATTCACGCACAGTTATGGGCTGTAGAAGGCGAAAGAAATAAGTGTGTGGTGGAAAAATTTGAAAGTGTTTTAGACAAAAATTCCGATTTTCACATATTAAAACTAATTTGTGAAGGTGCGTCTAAAGAACCATTAAGTTCATTCCAAGATTATTATGAATATACAAATATAACATCATTAGATGTGGAACGGTCATTTTCTGCATTAAAACATGTTTATTCCGCACATCGCACTAACTTAAGTGAAGCAACTGTGGAGACATCTGATGATTGGGATATTTGAAAAATCTTATCCAGATAATGAATTCATTGATGATTCATAATGCGGTAAGTGTTTGTGCACGTTTTATAATTTTTTCTTATAGTTTAAGTTAAATGCAAAATTGCATGCGTACGCCGTTGGCATCTGTGTCGAATTTGCCACCTCTAGTCATTATAAATACTGGATTTGAACTGTGCTGGAGTAAATATAAACCCTAAGAATATTAAATTTACAGGTGGCGATTGTAACAATCTAATTAAACAAGAGCGGATCGATGTATAAGGTCTCTAACAACGGCATTGTGTGAGTAGTGGAGATGGAAACAAGTTCTAACCTGCACAGGGCAATTTTGAGTATTTCGTCTTAGCATGCAGTTTCATTTTCCTGTGTTGAATAACAGTTGCTACCTGCCTCGTGCAAGCAACAAAACTCACGAAAACTGGTCTTTCTAAATTTTACCTAAAGTTAATAGCTCTCCTTGGACTTAGCTTACGTGGGCGGGTTGCTCTTAAAAATACAAGTCAGCAGACCAGTACCACGGCTTCAGCTCGAGTGAAGTCGATAGTGTAATTCTTGACGAAACGTCAACTTTACTGATCTAAATTTAAAAAGGACCCCACCGCGTTTTGTGGCTACTTGTATAAGTGAATATATGTTACGTGGGGGACGTTCATGCGATAACGTACCCACGCTGATCCCGATGGTATCCAAGGAAGCTAAATATATTAAAAGAAAACGAACAACCACCAAATAATATGTAACAAAATTTATTATAGTCGTTTACGTTGCAAACAAAAATATTAACAAGTGAAAAATGTATCAAGCGTCAAAAAGATAATAAAAAGGATGAAGCCCTGTATATATATTTAAAAGATGATATATAGACGAATGCACAAAATATTAAATTGTAGGTAATTAAAAGTTGGTTTAAGGTATGGTCCAAAATTTTTGACCGTACCTATATATTACCGAACGGTATAGTAACAATACAATAAAATAAGATATCTACGTTAGCGAGATCTCATAAACGTTTACAGAAATATACAAACTTAGGCTCCTCTGGGACAAACACTCTCAGTCAGGCGCGGCTCGTGATGACGTATTTGGGAGGGCGCGTACAATGATACGAGTGCTTCGTGTATTCTCGTGTACTAACTGTAGCGTTTTCTTAGTAAACACCGAAAACACACGAGGCACTCGCATCATTCTGCACGCCCTCCCAAATACGTCATCACGAGCCGCGCCTGCTCTCAGTGTTTGTCCCACGGTTTTAATGTGTTGTCTTAATTTTAATCCTTGATCATGTCGACTGCATAAACACAGCTTAGCTTCAATAACCTTCCTTTATTTTTTTCTATCCTCATTAATTTAATCCCAACGTAACTTTTTTCGCCATCCTGTTTTTTAACGTTTCCACCAGGCGCGGCTCGTGATGACGTATTTGGGAGTGCAAGTACAATGATGCGAGTGCTTCGTGTATTCTCGTGTACTAACTGTAACGTTTTCTTAGTAAACACCGAAAACACACGAGGCACTCGCATCATTGTACTTGCACTCCCAAATACGTCATCACGAGCCGCACCTGGTTTCCACCTTAACAAGACACGTTGTTTTTCAAACTCGTAATAACCTTAGTAAAGCATTATAATCTATCAATACATTAGTTTTAATCGACTTCACTTCGTTTTTGTAAATAATTCAAGAAAGTGTGCAGTGTTTGATTGCTTGGACTCAAGGCATTGTCCACGTAAAATTTGGTTCTTGCGCCAACCAGCCATGACCTGACACATTTTCTGTTTGTATTGATTCCGTTTTTATTTAACTTGACTTTTTTCCCTGATGAATGTTAAAAATTGTCCCAAAGCTTGAAATAATAAAAAAAAATTTACTTTTATTTCCGCCCTTTGACTGCGCTTCACACTAACAATTTACGACTAAAGAATTAGTCACAAAACACCACGTATTTAACAAATGGTCACTTCAACCGCAGACACTTGCGTTTCAATCTAAATAATCTCATATTCACCACGTTCTTATATATATTATCAAAATACTTATGATATTGAAACGCTACATGTAACCATGGTGTAACGCGTAAGAATCGACTGTGGCGGTTCAGGAATATCGGGACACAGTTTGCGAAATTGGCGAACACGTATTGGGAATTTGAGAAACAATCTTTGTACTTGCAATTAGTGCATCTACATCTGGATAACATCTACGAATAGTTTCTGGCAGCAAATGTAAAACATGGATTTTACATGCAAGATGTAACAAGTTAGCACAATCTTTGTTAGAGACCGGCCTACAGAGAGCATGATTGCTGCACCATCACTCACACACATTAACAGTTGGTTTGTTGAAAGTTCAAACTTTTCCAATGTATTTAACACTAATTTTTTCGGCAGTACATTGTTGTACTCATCTACAACCTAGTAAAATTAAATGATGATTGATGTGGTTTTATTGTACGTACCATAACATTAACACAACCGATTTTTTTTACAATCTGTTGTTTCGTCAACAGATAACCACAGTTTCTTATTTTTCAATTGGGATTTAATCATATTAAATACGTTCACAGAGGGATGGTAGAAAATTTACTAATCTTTTCTGACTAGTAAACGTTCCTTTTCCGTAGTATATAACAAAATAAACGAAATGATCTGTTGTCTATTAACTTAAACGGTACATTAGACAATTTGAAAGTTACACATAAATGAAACGAAACCACTTTTTTTTGCGATTATGCATTACACTACTTACGTATCTTTTGCAGTGAAATTTTCTTGAACACATTAGCGGTATATCACACACTTTACACTTTATTATACTACCGTTGTACATTAAATCCAGAAATTCATTTATAAATTTATGAGCTATATCGTAAAACGGCCCCCTTCTGGCTACTTGCGATATTATAAAGTTTTTATTTATCACTGTAAACTAGTGAAATGCAGGCGCGGCTCGTGATGACGTATTTGGGAGTGCAAGTACAATGATGCGAGTGCCTCGTGTGTTTTTGGTGTTTACTAAGAAAACGTTACAGTTAATACACGAAGCACTCGCATCATTGTACTTGCACTCCCAAATACGTCATCACGAGCCGCGCCAGGTGAAGTGCACTGAACAGTGTTTGGACGGCGACTGACAAAATATATATGAACGCCAGTGGGTGTTACTTGAATGGACCTCTCTATTTATACGTCACCATTATTCTATATCCTCATTTTCACTGCGATCTCTGATACAGTAGCATCGCAGTTGAGAACACCGACGACGATACAGCGTCATACGAACCCGGAAGAAATGGCCGGACGATATATCACCAAAACTATTACGAACTTAGCTCTGAGACCCAGCTTCAAGAGAAGATGCACTCCGCAACAACGACAAGACGCAGAAACCATAATAAACCAAACAACGGAGGAAGAAGACATTCAGAACCTTCTACAAAAACAAGCACAGATATTTATCGTAGATCCCGACGAGCCGACGGTAAAAATTGAACTATTAGAATCGCCAAAAGAAGAAGCAAGCCCGGTAAACCCGCCCAACATCAACATGGAAGAGTTTGACAAATTCACCATCTCAATCTTAGACAGTTTCAAAAATCCGAAGAAAACGTCAAAAAAACAAAAAACCGAGCAGAAAATACACCAGTATTGAACCACCAATTGAAACAAAAAACTCATTCAGCGTACTCGAAAAAACAAACGCCGAGGAAAAGATGGAAGAAGAAACCGAAATTACTCCACAACCGTCAACTTCATACAACAGCACTCCCAGGGTAAGTGATAAGACATACACTACACAAAACACAAAAACTGAAACAAAATCGCACCAATTATTATAACCGAGAAAGACAAATGGTCACACATACGACACATACTCAAAACACAGTACAAAGCAAACTCGTGAAACCTGGCATACACATCGAACCGACAACTGACGAAGACTACCGAAAACTTAAACACATACTCGACAATGAACAAATACAATTTTACACTTTTCAATTGAGAAGTGAAAAGACACTAAAGGTAGTTATGCGTGGCATTCCTACCTTTATTACCGAAACTGACATTACAGACGACTTAACTGACAAAGGCTACCCGACAATAAAAATTAAAAGGATGAACGGCAAACATGGCATACCGGCACCACTAGTATTAATCGAACTAACGAGACAGTACAAATCTATACACAACATACACGACTGCTGCGGACTCGCAATAAAAATCGAACAATTGAACAAACGGACAGACATTATACAATGCCACAAATGCCAGACTTTCGGACATCACCAAAGAAACTGCAACGTTAACTACAAATGCATGAAATGCGGAGACAGACATTCAACACATCTATGTACCAAGACTAAAACAACCCCACCAAAGTGTGCAAACTGCGGTGGTCCACACTTATCCACATTCATCAACTGTCCAAACAATCCAAACAACCCAACAAACAAATCCACACCCAAACCTAAATACATACCAGCACCACCCCCAACAACTAATTCCTGGACTCAAAGACAAAACAAAACAACACTTAACACAGTTGACGAATTAGCACTTGCCTTAGGCAATATGCTAACATTACACTCGACAAACGCAACAAACGAACAAATACAATACTTCGTAACACAAACACAGACAATAATAACACTTTACAATAAAACACATTAAACACACACACAAACTGAAATGCAAAAAAAAAAAAAAAAAAAATGTGATGACCAACAAACGAACACACATGACTTAAACGCAAAAACGCGACTGACACACAGACTGCACACACAAAACACAGGACCGCACAAAAAACACAACAACGCACGATTATCAATCAGACTCAAACACATCACAATCCTGGGAGATACGAAACAATGGAGTGGAAATGGAGGCAATCTTCGACCACGAAACAAAATTCAACGACCCATACATCTATATCCTCCCATTTAAATTGCTACAAGTATTATTTTTAAACTTCACTTAATAAATACTTGTTAATTTTATGTAAATTGTTAAGTATGTATATTGCAATTTAGAATAGACATGAAAACACAAATAATTGAGCTAAAAATTTGTTTGGTTGAAAAAGTATTTTTCAAATCAGGTTGTACAAAAAAAAAATTCGAATTAGTATGTGAAATCAAGAATAAATCTGTATATATTTAATGTTATATTTGATATAAAGAATAGTGTGTCTTATTTTTAATTTTTATAATATTCAAGGCAATATTTTAAATACAATGATATGCTTACAAAATCTTATACAAATTTGTTATATAAATACATTCGTTTAAAGTTATAATTCATCTTTTATTAAATTATTACAGTTACAATATCCTGAATATGTTGATTCCACTAATTCCATATCGTCTAGTATATTAATAGGATTTATTATTATTTTACTGAATTCATTTAGTAAATGACCATAGTAACAAAATATATCTTTTGGTAGTAAATTATTAACTGCATATTTTTGTCCCTCTTTAGCAATTTTATAAGCATCATCATCATTTAATTTAGCCCATTGTACTTTCTCTATCAAGTCAGATAGATCTCTTTTTATTGGAATATAATGCACATATGGAAGAAGATCATCATAAAAATGTTCATAATATTTGGAATCCTGTTTAAACACCAATGATCCACCACCAAGAAGATATGGCAAACGATAAGCAGCTACTGTTCCATCGATATTTATTTGGTATTTGTACTAAGGTTTAAAAAGTATAAGTCAAACATATGCATCGGAAATTTGGAATGAATAGTACTTACATCAAAAAACCTAAAAAATGAAATATGATCTGACTTTGGTCCATATTGGTCTATTTTATCCCGGAAAAAGAAGAAGTTTGTTAAAGAAACATTGAATAAATCGGGATTCTTTTTAGCAATATCTATTAATTGTAATCTTTCTTTATTCGAATCTCGACCTCTCCAAAATATTTGTGGTATTCTATTAACCCAAACTGTGTCCACGTTTCCCTGAACAGACAGCATGTCTAAAGTAACTCTACAATTCAGATAAAATAATCCATGAATGAATACTGATTATAGGAAATATGAACGTAAAGATTAGCATCACACAATGTTTCGGCATTTGATCAACATAAGGTAGTATATAACAATTAAATTCATCTTTGATATTATGTGGAATATGGTTTTTCTTTTAAGATTTCATAATTACCAGTGCAGAATAATAATTACACATATTATTATTCTGGTTCTGTTATTTAAAATAAGTAAAGAAAATACATTTTGAAATACAATTGGACTGTTATCTACCAAATGGAGATTAATTTTTACTAGGTATATATTTTCTTCTATTAAACTAAGTATCTCTGTTTATACTAAAAATTATATGAAATGCATGCATCATGTGTAAATTAAATATATAAGCCCTAATTATATCCTACAAAACTTGATCATATCTTGTAATGCTAATCCTCAGATCCCATAAATTTGACGGTGTTAGAAATAAATATAAGTATACCATTAATTTTTTAACGTACCTTCCTAAATTTTCTAATGTGGATTCCGATATGTCATATGTAGGCATAACAATATCAAATGATTCAGTACTACTACACCAAGAAAATATAGGGTATTTAATAGTTGCTGAACTAAGAGGCCAGTCACCTAAATTTACAAAAAATTCGACATCTGATAGTAATACTTTTCTACTTAGTGATAGTAACATACTATCTATGAACATCTTAAATCCAGTATATTTTCCATAACATTTTCGGTATAGTGAATTGTCTTTAATTACATAATGACATAAGCTTATTGAACCTGGATTATCAAACTTGGCAATTACCTTTAAAAATAAAAAACAATATTTAATTTCAAAAAAATATAATTATTAAGTACTTGCTCACGTAAACTGTTCCAGTCAATATTTGTAAATTCGCTTAGATCCCTGACAATCCTTTTAGGAACTTTATTACATTGCAATTTTTTTTGCCACAAACTCATGTTTACTGGACAGTTACATTCATCTGTTTGAACTTGATCAAAAATGTAAGGAGATTTTCCTATGTGCAAATTTTTATATAAAATATTTATTTGTAATTTATCGCAGGTTTCATATAATTTATATCTAAATATATAGATTCCATCTTTTCTGTCTAATAAATTTGTTCTTATTCGGCATGGATAGTTATTTTGGGAACCTTGTACCAATACATTCAAATCTTTAGTAACATTATTCCTATAAATAAATACTCAGAAATATTTGTGTACATACAATAAAAGTTCTTACCCATTGTATTTTTTTAATTCAATAAAGAAATATCTAACTGGTATAATAATTTCATGTGGTTGCAAACCCGGACCCCAGATGTTAATGTTTTCTATTTCTTGTGCAGTAATGTATATGAATAAAAGTACCAAGATTAAATATGTAGAAAAACAAATCTGCATTATATAGTAGTTATTTTGTATTTGCCTAAATTAAAAAAAAAGGTTTAGATAATACTTCTACATACTTCTTAAGAAAAACTAATGTAAATTTATGGGGTAAGTTATTTTTTATTCTGTAAATAGACGAATTCTATAAAGTTTGCTTAACTTTTTAAAACATTTAAAGCACGTAAATATTATTGTATTTGAGTAAAAGTTGTATATCCGGTATAATAAAGGAAATATGCAGATTGCAGATTGTTCACATTTTTAGGAACATAGTACCATAGAAAATTACTATCGCATAGTACCTAATGAATATCGTACATCTCTTTCTACTTTATAGCGTAATGGGTTTTAACAATTAGTTCTCTAACAATTTTCTCTGTCATACCTTTTTGGTACTTTTTGTGTTTTACAGTTACTTCTCTAAACATTTCTTTTATAATGCATGTCATATGATATGCATGTCGTAATTGTAATTATAATATTTGATACAATAATTGGATTTTTGACGTTTATTCGTTAATATTTATTTTGTACTCTTTTTTCATTGCTCAGTTATATCTCATAGTTTTTGCAATTTAAGAAAACATGTATTTTGGTATTAAAACGGAACTGTAATTGGTTATAGAAGATACGCTTTGTAAATATATCATTTTAGGTTATATATCTTCCTTTAATACTTTGTAACTTATTTATGTATATAGACATAAAATGCCACCGGAGGCACAATTTGTTAGTGATTTGAAAATTGCAGTCATATGTTCAAGTAACATGAATCGTAGCATGGAGGCACATGCCTTCCTTGCTAAAAAAGGTTTCTATGTCAAGTCATTTGGCACAGGTGATAAGGTCAAACTTCCTGGATCTGCAGCTGATAAACCTAATGTATATGATTTTGGAGTTTCATACGATGACATACATATGGACTTATTAAATAAAGACAGAGTATTGTATCCTTTCTTGTATGAATAAATTTTGTTAATTTTTATTTTACTTAATTTGCGATTAGATATACACAAAATGGTTTATTACACACTTTAGATCGAAACAGAAGAATAAAGTCACATCCTGAAAAATTTCAGGAATGCTACGAAAAATTTGACGTATTAATTACTTGCGAAGAAAGAGTTTATGATCAAGTATTAGAATATATGGAAAATAGAGCACCCGTTGACAATTCTATTGTGCATGTTATCAATATTGATATTCAAGATAATTTGGAAGAAGCCACAATTGGAGCATTTCTTATAAGTGATATGTGTTTAATGGTATTAAAATGTTCAAGCATTATTTTAATTATTTTTTTACATATTTTATTACAATATTACTTCAAAAAGGTACAAGGTATTAGCAAATATAATGTTAAACAATATTTTTAAAATCCTATAATCCTCTACGTGGATGCATTGCAATTTATTATAGACTAATAGTATAACATTTATACAACCATATACAGGGTCCTTGAAAGAAAGGGAAAACATATGAAAAATAGAAAGATATAATTATGTAGAATATAAATTCAAAATATGAGTCAATTACGACGTGAACTCCAAAATTGAAAACCCCTTGAAAATTTTATTATGTTCCACTTATGAATTCAAAATATTCAGAATGTGTATAAATAATAAATACTTCTATTGAAGTTACTCACATACATATGCTACAGCATATGTTTACATACCTAACAGGTTTCGATGTTATGTAAACTATAATGTTGTATGCTAAGGTCAATAACCTCAATAAATTGACATACAAAATCAGCTGTTTATACATTTAAGTGAATTGTTAAAAATTAAGATGTGTGTATTACGTGAATGTTTTTTTCTTTGTTACGAGAAGTCAAAATATTAATATGGATTCAGCATGTCAATAAAAAAAAACGTTATTACATTTACACGCTGCAATGTTTATGAAAATTCTAAAAAATAATGTTTAGACAGTTATGGATTCGATAACCTAGTACGAAAAGTCAGCTGTTAAAAATTTATTCTTGCATATGAATATTTGAAAGAAGAGGTAAGATGGGGTATTTCACGTCCAATTTGGTAACAATCTACCTTTAATCGAAAACGTAAATGTAAATCACATCGAACATACACATGTAACGATCGACAACTAGCTGAATCGGAGATAAAACTCAAAACTGACCGACAATGCAGAGCTGCTCTTTTTATTATTGTCAGTCACAATTAAATATCGTCTTGAATACTCCTTATGATATAGTCAATAGCTCAGTGGCGCTACAAATATCTGGCATTTTTTTTCTCACTTATAAGTGGGAATTTTGGGAAAATATTTTGAACTTATGTTCTATATAATTACACCTTTCCATTTTTCATACGTTGTCTCTTTCTTTCAAAGAAATCTGTATAGTAAAACAACTTGCTACAAAGTAGAGCGTGAAAATAATTGCGCCTCTAAATATAAACACGTGCCCCATACTTTGATTCAAAGAATTAGAATTAGTCATTCATAAGTTGTTAAAGAGTGTAGAGGTACGGACTTCATAGTTGATAAAAATATGGAAACCCTGCAATTGACGGTATTTTCAATTTGCGCATCCATATAATTGCATGCCGTAAAGCCACACTGGTTTCAGGACATGGCTGTAGATTAGTTCTTTGCTACAATATCCATACATCATATTAAATTAAATTTTGGAAATTTCAAATTAGAAGCGTGATAATGATAATCAGCATGGCGCAATACACTTAATGTTTATAAATTGCTTAAACAAGTATATTCAAGCTTTTACTCCCGTTTTCTATCGGGCTTTATTGTGTTGGACTTGTAGACGCTGACGTTTCGTTTGTTACTGTGCCGGGCATCATCGAAGTAATAATCGGCATTATTACGAAACGTTAGCGTCTGCAAGACCAACACGGCAGAAGCCAATAGAAGACACTTCTATAACTTATACTCAAACAAATTCATAAATGTGGCAAAAACTAGATATTTCGAATATTAGTGTGTTTACAGTATCCGCTATATTTTTTGCACCATATGGGAAAAACTTCCATCTTTGATTGCTTTAAATATTTCAATCTACCAAAAGTTTGTGTATGTTAAAAAACTCCAAATGGGTACTCGGATTCTGCAAGCTATTTTTGGTTTTAAAGAAAATTACATTTATCGAAACTCAAAAAACTAAAAAAAAATATATTTTTAAAATGAAAGCTTTTATTGTAGAGTTTTTTTAAAAGAATCGTTTCAATTGATTGTGCATGCTTGAAAGCTTAAAAAAGTTCTTTACATGAAAAGTTTTTTCCTTATACAGAGTGGCCAAAATAAAAGAGGCCCGGAGTCATACTATACGTATACGTGATATTTGAATCGAGCGCTCAAGAGGCGTTACGTGATGTCCAGCGGCCATTCCGTGTTAACTGTCATATTGTGTTTGCCAGTGTTGCGTTGTCAGTTGTTAATGGTGGTTGTGAATAAGGTTCGCCATAATGCCGTTTTCAATCGAACAAAGAATGTTTATTGTTGAAAATTATTTGGAATGTAAATCGTTTGTAACATTAAATGAAAGGTTCACGATAAAATATCCACAAACGTCTGCTCCTTCTAAAAGTGTTGTGCAGAAAATGATTACTAAATTTGGAGCTACAGGTTCAGTCGCTAATGCCAAACGTAATCGTGTAAAGACGGTTTGTTCACCGGAAAATATTCAACGTACTCAAGACTATGCTAAGAAGTCCGCGGAAGTTAACTAGACGTCTATCCTCCCAACTAAACATCAAGCGAACGTCATGCCAGAACATGTTGAAACAGTTGCATATGCGAGCGTACAAAATAAGAGTGATGCAAACATTAAAATCTACGGACTATGCAAAACGACAACATTATTGCGAATGGTTACTCACTCATGTCGCTGATGGTTATCTGGATGCGAATCTATACTTTATCACGGATGAAGCACGGTTCCATCTTAGCGGGTATGTGAACTCTCAAAACACTCGTTATTGGTCAACGAACAATCCTAAGGAACGCTTTGAGGTGCCTCTGCATGATGCGAAAATAGGCGTTTGTTGTGCAGTTTCAGCCCGACGGATTGTAAGCCCCATTTTCTTTAATAACACCGTGACCTCTGAAGTGTATGTAACAGAATTGTGGCAACCATTCCTAGCGCAGCTGACGGAGGAAGAACGAGAGTATGCGTTTTTACAGCAAGATGGTGCCACGACACATACTTCGCGGTTTTTAATGTCATACGTCCATGGAATTTTCGGAGAAGAACGTAAAGTTTCCGCAGGTTTATGGCCTCCCAGAACGTCCGATCTGTCTACCTGCGATTTTTATTTGTGGGGTTCCTTAAACTATACAGTAACAACCCGCATACAATTGAAGAGTTGAAAACTAACATTTGCAATACAATTGATGACATCACACCAAATGAACTGGCAAAAGTTTTTCAAAACATGTTGAGACATGCTAATTTGGGTATCGAAGTTCATGATGAACACTTTCGACCCCTCCTATGAACTATTGAATGTTCATTATGTTATTCATAATATTCTGTATTTACTACTTTTAAATAAAAATTTATAATATATTAGTAATTAACTTTTCTGTAAGTATTTGTACTACTGTATTCATACCGGGCCTCTTTTATCTTGGACACTCTGTATAATATTTGCAAAAAAACCTAATTCATATAGGAACCTTTTTTATTAAGTGCTTTAGTAATTTTTTTATAAATTAACAATGAACATGCTGGTGTTTTGCCTAGTCTAACTAATCTAAGAAGACTAACCATTAATTTTTCTTTATTAAATACATCTTATTAATTATTAAATACATACTTATCAAGTAAAATCCATCCAATGATATTCTTTAGGTTCCCCTAATTATATACAATTCACTCGCGCACTGTGCTTTGCTTTTATACACAACACCTTACACAAGATCAAATGGTTTGATCCTCTTCTATCGTCGGACCTAATGTTGATTGTTCAGCAATTGAAGAGCTTCTACATTGACTGTTTGTTGTTTGCCAGCAAACATTTTAATTTATTCCTTTACTGTTAGTATTCGAAAGTAACGATGAACATCTACGCAAGGTGCATCTGTCATGTTGCGCAACACTTTGTTCTCAAACACTTGAATAGATTTAACATTGCTATCGCTAGCGCATCCCCATAATTGGAAGCCGCAAAGACACCTGTTTCAGGACATGATTGTAGGTTAGTACTTTATTATATACTCACAGTTTAAAGTTTCTGCCAAGGAGTGCTGTTTATAATTTTATTCTTAATCTGCTCTTTTCTTTTTAACATGCACTGCCATCGTAGCTCGGTATCAAAGGTTATACTAATTTGCATTCACCTCATGTGGTACATTCGTTCTGTTGATATTTAGATTTTTTTTTATTGGTAACATTCACATGGATAGACGTACATTGAGGTTCATCTTCTATTAATCTAGCTTGTAGGTTTCGGTGTCGTTATCTAGTCGTGATTTTTTTCTTGGGTTCCGGACTGGAATATGGTAGAAGCCCTGAAGATGTCTCTTGCAACAGTGGACAAAACGTGAGCCAGAAAGGAAACAGTGCCAAGGACGCTGTTACAGCCCGGAATCTATAACAAGCAATCTTGATCTTCCATTGTTTAGACAAATTAGCTCCACTTCCTCTTTGAAGTTTTCTAGTGGAACCTTCTTGATTTGTACCAACTGCAAGAATGGCAGTGTCGTCTACGAATATAGCTATAGTTGTACCTTCTTAAGTTGGTAGGTATATCGCTGGTGTATAATAAATAAAGAATCGAGCTGAGGACACTACCTTAGGGCATGCCCGCTCTTATTTCTTTCAAGTCAGAATTTTCATCTTCCTGCTTAATTCTAAAAAGTCACTCCGAGATATAAGAAGTTAATACCCTTACTTCGGAAGGATCTTGTTCAATTTGTATACAATGCCTTTATGCCAAACTTTGTAGAAGCTTGAGCATATTTGTCTTCCTCGAGTGCACGTTCAATTACATCCGATGTCCGATGAACTTGGTCTATCGTTCAGTGTTTTTTCCTGAAACCGAATTGAAAATCGAGAATTGTTATTTTCTATTAGAGGTTTTCATCATTCTAAGTAATAGCTTTTCAAATAGCGCAAAACGAACTGCGAATTAATAATACATTCTATGCACACAAAAACCAACAAAAATATACCTTCGGTAACACAAGAGACCAAAACTTAATGATCGATTACATTATCACCAGCAGGGCAATACACCCGGGTCAAATACTAGACGTAAGGACACTCACGTCGGCAAATGTCGGGACAGAGCACGGTTTAGTCCTATGTAAATACCGCCTCAAAACTAACCTCCAAAAGAAAAAATCACCACTGTACATCTAGAAATTCAACGTGGAATCACTAAACAACACTTCAACGAAAACATTGTATCAGAGTAGACTGAAGGAAAAAATGACTACGAACCAAATGACCGAGGACGAGGATGCCGAACAAATGTGGTATAAGATAAAAGCCAACATAACGGGAGGTGCCGCAGAGGCAGTGAGGAAAGTAAACATAAATGGTAGAGAAAATAGAAGGCAATGGTTTACAGACGAAGTGAAAACGCTGGCAGAGCAAAAGAAAGAAGCCTACGTCAGATATAGGAGCAGAAGAACAGCAGAGGAATACCAAAGATACAAAACGATCAGAAACAGAGTGAATGATGCCATAAAGGAAATAAAGAAGACATACTGGGAAAAATTTTCTACCGACATGGAACATGACCTGTACGGAGGACAGAGAAGGATATGGAACACACTGAGGAACAGGAAAAGAGCGGTAAACGAAGAAGTACAAATAAACATCATTACCCCAGGAGAATGGGAAAGATATGTAAAGGGCTTGTATGAAACGCGGACAGACGACCATGGAGAGAATGAAGACAACACCTACACAGAACAGCTTCTTGAAGAGGACAACATAACACGGGAAGATGTACATGAGGCACTAATAAAATCGAAAAGCCGGAAGGCCCCCGGCCCAGACCAAATCGTAAATGAAATGCTCAAGTACGGGGGGGCTGAATTGGAAACAGCAATCACATTATTATTCCAAAAAATAATCTCGACCCAAAAAGTGCCTAATGATTGGAAAAACAACATCACAATACCGATCTACAAAAAGGGAAATAAGAACGACCCGGAAAATTACAGAATGATATCTCTCCGACCTAGCATAAGCAAGCGCTTTACAAAAATCATTGCAACAAAGATAATGAAGAGAATAGCAATAAACGAAGAACAACAAGGCTTCAGACAAAATAGATCGACAATTGACGCAATCTTCATCCTTAGACAAATGATCGAAAAATCCCTAGAATACAACAAGCCGCTGTTTCTCTGCTTTGTGGATCTCAAAAAAGCGTTTGATAGAGTACAAATAGCCGACATCATAGATATACTCCAGCAAAACAAGACACCTGTGTCGTACATTAACATAATAAAAGACCTCAGTGAAGGTAATACAACCAAGATCAAAACACCAAAGGGACTCACAGAACAAATACCAGTACTGACGGGCATACGCCAGGGGGATAGCCTGAGCCCAGTACTATTCAACCTCATCATGGATCAAATAATCAACGGCGTAAAAGAAATGGATGGAGGATATAGAATGGGACAGGAATCGATGCGGATACTGTGCTACGCTGACGACGCAATCCTAATGGCGGATAACGAGGATGATCTTCAGCGACTGCTATATCGGTTCCAAACAAAAGCAAAGAACCTTAACATGCAGATATCAGTGGAGAAGACAGAATCAATGGTCAAAGCAAAAGAACCCACTAGATGTAAACTGGCTGTAGATGACAAACCCATCCGATAATGTACGCGATGCACGTACCTGGGAGTCGAAATAACAAGCTCCAAAAACCTACAACAGGAAGTCAGAACACAAATGAATAAAGCCTCAAGAATTTCTGGCTACCTAAGGGACCTCATATGGAGGAATAAATCCATGTCCACCGAAAGTAAAGTCCGCATATATAAAACAGCCGTAAGACCGGTGATTACATACGCAGTGGAAACCCGAGCGGACACAACAAAAACGAAGAGCATGATGAGAGCAACGGAGATGGGGACCTTAAGGAATATCAGAGGAGTAAGCTTGAGAGATCATGTAAGAAGCAGGGATATACGAACAGACCTTAAAATTCAAGACGTGGTGCAATTTACGAGAAATAGACGAAGATACTGGCGAGACCACGTCGACCGAATGACGGGGGATCGATGGGCAAAATGGGCAAAGAACGAAAAACCGAACTCAAGGAGACCTCCAGGCCGACCTCCCAAGAGATGGTGCGAGAGCTGGACATCTGCTTCCCAAGAGGCTGAACAAAATTGAAATAGTAGAAGAAACAAGACTAAGTCTTAAGGAAAGAAAAAGAAGAAGAAGAAGAAATAGCATTGAAACTATTAGCAAATTGAAAAATAACTAATTTTAAAAATATAATTTTTTTTCAGTTTATGAAGTTTCGATAAAAATGCAATTTTCTCTAACACTAAAAATCGATTGCAGATTCCCATTTTGGGTTTTTGAGCACGCAGAAACATTTAACAGATTTAGATTTTTAAAGAAATCAAAGATCGAAGTATTTCCCTTCTGATGCGAACAATATCTCGAGCACTGTATATAAAATTTTGTTCAGAATCATATCCATTTGGCTTCCAAATCGATTAAAAGAAATATACGTGAACATGCCATTTGAAAATTTGATTAATAATTTTCGTACACCCACAAGTACTAGAATAAAATGATCGCTAAATTGACATCGCTTCACCTTGTTTTCTAATCGCTGCGAGATTATTTGCTCTTATCAGAGTAAGCTATGTTTCCATGTCTATACATATTGCTATGATAGTGGGTTGAAGATTTGTTAGACCACTTTCCACAACTAGTTTCCCAACTAGGTTTCTCAGCCAGTAAATATTCAAATCTGAGACCTCTAACTTCTCGGGTTCCACTTAGGAAAGACGTGCCTATAATGTAAGTTGATCGCCAGTGACATGTTCACAAAAATTACTTACATACTTATTTTATTAATTAATTAGCAATAATGGAATGAGTAAAATGAAACAAACGCAAGATAAAAATTTAAAATAAATATTTAATACAAAAATAAAAAAAATTAATCTTTACAAAGTATAAAGACGGTGTATCACTACAAAGATACTGGAGGTAAAAACATTCATTGATAATGTCCGCAAATAAATGGAAAACTTCCTCCAAATGAATCCGAACAAACTTATCTAAAATAATTAAGTTTAATATTAAATTCTTCCCAAAAAACCACACTGTATACTCAGATACTGATACGCGAACAAAAACTTACACGTGTGCTATCGACACGCACAAAAACCCTTGAATCCTCTCGAACAAACTTTTCAATTATAATATTAACATATAATTTTAATATTTAACTGTATTATCTATATTCTTAATAATTAAATCTCTTAATTAATTGTTTTAATATAATAGAAATATAGTTACTATATTTATGCTTATGACGTCATACAATTTTAAATACTTACAAAAACTAAATTGGAGACTCTAACAAAGAAGGTGCATAATCTCAATTTAAACATCAATAATACAACGAGAATTTATCTCTATAAAAATCGGACCTTTAATTACAATATAACAAAATCACTTTCAATCAATCAACCCGAATTAATTAAAATATATTTAAATATATTTCACAAAGCAACCTTCTCGTTCCAACTATAAATTTCGTCTCCACGCAACTTCGATCTCTACATGAAATCTCGGATAACAAGTTTTTTCCTTTTTTAAATTTATATACATTTTCAATATACAGTTCTATCCATAATTAATTTATTTTAAAATATTCAAATATTATTTTAGAAGAAATCCATAGCAATATGTACTGTAAACGCCAAATATGATGGCAAGCGGTGGGAGTAAGTCCGCGCAGATATTAGAAGTAGTGGGAAGCTTCGTATTTGGTTTTACATAAAGTTGCATGCGCATTTTTTAAAACGACTACGGCGCATCCCCACCGCTCGCCATGTTATTTGGCGTTTTCTGTATGTATGTAATGGTTGCGTATCATGCGTGAGCATGTGAGTATATGAGCGCGAAAGCAATAATATCACAAATGATTAAGTGACTGACAAGCAAGTTTTTAATCACCCATTTGTGGTTTTTCCCATTTTTTTTTTTAATTAATTTATTTCAACCCTAATTTATATAGAATAGTGTTTTAGATTCTAGATCAACATAAAGCTACTCATAAAAATATCTTTAGTAAACGTAAAAAAAAGGAGAAATGTAAGTAAAAATTTGGTTTGGTGCAAGACGTATGCGAGATGGGACAACTAAATCCCGGGATTAGTCTGAACAATATGCTTTATTGAAAACGTATTACAAATAGCTGTTAACCACCTTCAACATACTCCTCTTATCTATACAACGCTGCATACGTGTTCTTCATTGTCCGAAACAGTGCTACAGGTCTTCAAGTGTCCTCTTCAGCAAGACTGCTGTTTTTGCCTTGATCCTCTTCTATAAACTGGAAATGTGTGCCCTTTAATCCATTTTTCACTTTTCGGAACAGGTAGAAGTCGCATGGAATAATATGATCCTCAGAGCAGATCTTTTTCCTATCCTATTGCTGATGTGTGAGTTTTTTTGGTACCATTTTAGCGCAAACTTTCGTTATTTGCAAATCATTATGCAAAAATTTTCTTATTGTCTCTCTGTCAATGTTTGTCATATCTGTCACTAGCCCAATACTCAAATGTCGATCTTTCCTAATCTGAATATTTTCATCAATTTTTGATGTCATAGGTCGACCAGAAGGTTCATTTTCAATCTCCTCCCGACGTTTGTGCTATTCAAAAACTCGAGTGCGTGACATACAATTATCGCCAAACACTCCTTCCGTTAATGAATTAAAACATTCAGTTGGAAGTTTTTTTTTTAACTTTAGGAATTTGAAATTAATGCGCTGCTCGATTTTTAAGTTTAGCTCGTGGCGCTCCAACAAAAGGTTCTACTCAAGCAAGGAGTAACAAACAATTAAATAAGATAGAGAGGCGCAATATGGCTCCACCCGCACCGACGCATCAAAGTCAACTACATTTCATCCTCATTCCCCCTCGCCAAACCTAACGGCTTCTGCATACGCAACCCCGTTATTTAATTGTCACACCTCATATGTTTGTCAAGTTGTCAACCTACGGAAAAATACAGAGTTACTGATCGTTCGCTTATGAATTTTGATTTAGTTTAATAAGTAGTGTTCGATAAATTTCTATTATTTCTCGATCATATTTTTTTAAATGGTCAAGGAATAATCTCAAAATCTGCACAGAAATATTAAAATTATTATAGGAATGTATCGTTCTACTCTGATGCAAACATAATATTTTTTGTGAAAAAAAACGAACTTGTTTTTACTGCTGCAGATGTAGGAAATTTTTTCTTAAAAATATTTTCTTGAATTTGAAATATTAAAGACAGGAACTTAATAAATTATGTTTTAATTATAACTTAAAAACAATACAGTAAATATAATTAAAACTCGGATTATATGCATGTAAAAATAGCAATATATGCACATATTTTCACAAAAATATACTCAAAATATTGACTATAGAAATTTTGATTATAGAAAAATATACATGAATATGTTAAATTTTGTATAACATTCTAACAAAAATCAAATCCGATTCTATGAAATGCAATTTTATTTTACATTTAAGTTCTGTTACATTACATAATATTTGTGTAACACTATTAACAATATCTTTACAAAAACTTAAAATATCTGTAGACATTATAAATGCTATTCAAGAATATATAATTAAATATTTAGTATCTGTTAATAATTATCAGTGGTGGTTCGTGATGACCTACGGTGTAAGCTGCTGCACGGATGAGACTTCTTCGTTTAAGCTTCCATATATACATAGAAGCAGGTAGCTGCAACCGAAACTGTTCGAAGCAGTCTCATCCGTACCTCAGATTACATCGTACGGCATCAAGAACCAGCACTGATAATTAATAATATCTAACAAAAAGTACATTTAATTACTTATGATGTATGATCTATCCAGTTATTGCAATTAGGTACAATAGGGAGCATGGAAAATTGAATGACTTCTATACATATTTTACGAGTTATTTTAATGTTGTGATACTGACTTTATATGCATTCGAATAAAACATAACACATTAATAATGAATAATCGCAAACATAATATTTTTAAAAACGGAATACAGTAATAAAATAAGTAATCAATATTTTGAGTATCCACTTTCCAACATACTAACAATTTTTACTTTCTGCATAACCGTAAGATGCACTATTTTTGGACTTGTAAATTTGACTGTATGAAGATCAGTCACGACTATATAAAAGTCTAGTATGCACTAGAAAACTGTTGTCGTTCAAATTTCTATGCTCCCGATGGCACTATTAAAAAAATTGACTGTTAGATGTTTTTCTAAATTTGTTATTTTAAATGAATGTCTTTTGTCGTCTAGCAAGTGTTTGAATGTGGAAAAAGATCGTTCAACATCGACGGAAGTAATTGAAGCATTTTTTAAATCGCTTACAATGTAAGGCTCTAATTCAATGTCATATCATCGACAATTTCCTCTTTCAAAATATTATAAACTTTTGAAAGAATTTTACTTCCTTGACTTTTTCTTAATACTGAGTTTAGTTTTTTAAAAATTATTTCTCCAGCTTCTGTAGTAGTTAACAATGCGTTATGGCATTTGTTTATTAAATTTACAGATTCAGTCAAAAGCAGTTCTCTTGTTTTTAATTTCGAAATTGTTTCTTCTATTACAGAAAAAATTGTTACAATAAATGCCAATTGATTTGGTATTACATTATTTTTTGAAGACTTTTTTATAGCATTTGAATCATCAGAGAACTTTAAAATAAAATTGTTAATATGTAATTCGATAATTTTTTGAATACAAAAATTGCAATATTTGGCTATGTTCCTCATCTAGTGATTAGTGGTTGTGCAGGTAATTGTAAACTGGGAAATTATTCTTTGTACAACTGCACCCGCAATGGCGCTTTTAAAAACATTTTCTTCATTAGAAGTTAATTCATTCAAAAGATTAAATTGATTTCTGATTCTTTCGGTAATTCTATTAATGCCATGAGCAAGACAAGTAGTATGAATTAAATTAGGAAAATATATCTTTAAATCAATTGAGGCTTTACACATATAAGGGGCAGCATCGGACAACATTAATATAATTTTATCATGTGATATTACGTCGGGCAGGAAAATTTTACTAATCCATTGTTAATAAAACGAGTTATTCTACAGTTATTCGTTCTAACTACTTACAATTTATTAAATATGATTTATTAGGATTTTCAGCGTTCAAACAACAATTAACGAATCAGCAAAACGACCGCAAAAGTCTGTTTCATTCACTTGAAAATAAATTGTCACCTATCAACTTTCGAATCTCAGCAATTACTTCAGTGTATATTTGATCAACATAATTCTTTCTTAAAGTACACTTGCATCGGAAGCATTGGTGTTGGGTATATTTTTGGAGAAAACATTTTAGTTTAGAAAATATAACATTCGACAGCATATTTACTTTTTAGTTAGATAGTTTTTAAATCCATTTACGTATTTATCAGTTCTTATCCTAACCATGTAGAAGCATTGATATTTATTTTAATTTATAAAATTAGAATAAGGCCTATAAGGCCACAAAATATCCCAAAGTGTTTTAAATCTGGTATTTCCCATGGCCAGTTATTTTTAAACTTGCCGTCTATTGGAATTTTTAGAAAGATATTTGTAATTTGAAGAAAATATGCACTATTAGATGAAATATGCATCACATAATAAAAATATGCGAAATATGATTTTTTTATTTAGCTTATTTTATTCAAAAAACATTAAATAAACCTAGAAAACTCATAATTTCGTTGATATACCTTTTAACAACAAACATGCATTTTGCATATAATCCGAGCTTTAATAATAATTAAACACCGCCATTCTATAGGCGTGGACAACCGAGAGGTTCGGGAGACACCATACCAGCGGTTCGCGTGCTATATGTATGTAGTATATAAATACATGAACAAATATATTGTGAAGTTGTTTATAGATGTATTTACGAATACGCGTAGGCGTAATTTGAACGGAAAGCAATTTTTTAAATAACGCGCGCTTTTAGTTCAGTAAAGCTAACACGGTAACGCCGCTGATTTCCTTCCTAAGTGGCGATGTTTAATAATAACTAGCGTTGTCAGATTTTGCCAACATTCCAGAATCCTACTCAGGGAACTAATTGACGCCGACATATACGTACGAACGAACATGTGTTCGTATAAAATTACAACTCAGCATTTATGTTAATATATACACAGTCCGATAATATTTTAGTATTAATAAAGAAATTGCTTATTGTAAGAAACGTGTGCGAAAAGTTTTGTTTTTTTTACGAGATGCACCCAGTTACGAAAGAATGATTGCGAATTTGAAGATAAGCAGGTTCATTGTATGCATTGTGTTATGTCGTGTATGCCGGTCAGATGTTTATATTTTAGTTAAGCGTAGATCTCGACGCGAGGCGGTTGAAATGCTGTTATAAACACATACACGAGTATGTCGATATATATCAGTACGCGATGTATATTGAAAACATTGCACATATTAACTTGTAGTGAGTAGGACTCTGGTATGTGGGGAAAAATAACAACTCCAATAATAACTAAACTTATTGAAGTACTTGGTAGGAATAACAACACTTGGCTATATTTCACAAATTTTATTATATTTCTCTAACATATATGTTTCGGCTGTTATGCCATTCTCAAAGAGTTTCTTACAACTAACTTAATCTACGTAATAGTGTAACTTATATATCTAGTTTTGTGATGAGGTGGTGGTTAGATGATGTTTATAAAGGTGTCTATGATGGGGGTGTTTATAAATTCTAGCTGTGTATTAGTGACTATTACATTTTGTTTCTGGGCTTTTTTAATTTCTAGAATTTCTAATAAATCTAATCTTTTACTTTTAATTGCATTATGTACTAAGTTGCAGCTATTTATATTGGACAAATGGTTTTGCTCAATACAGTGTCCCGAGAAAACTATTTTTAATGCTATATCTCACCTCTCTTACATGTTCTGATATACGTTTTTAATGGATCTTCCACTTTGACCTATATCTAATATATATATATATATATATATATATATATATATATATATATATATATATATATATATAATACCTTTGACCTAATATACAAGCTGTCCCGTATCGTTATGTTTAAATTTTTTGTGTAAAGTAGACTTCATTTCAAGTAACAAAAACGCAAAACTTGTATATCCATTTTTATTTGTTTCAAAGTTACAGATCTATGAATGTGATTGTCAGATCATGAACAAAAATGTAATCCTAAAGTCAATATAAACTGATTTTATTTAAAAAAAAGTTATACGATTCAATAACAGGCCTGTGATTGTTAACGTCGCATAATAAAATGTTATCCTAAATTAAATAAACACGTGTCGTAGTGCATACAGTAATTTCTTGGAGATCTACAAAAAAGTACTGGAAATTGATTTATGATAAAGAAGGTTCTTACTTATTTCGTAAGTGCTGAACGATGAATATCATACAATGAACAAATGTTCAGATGACTGTAAACGTTGCATTTTTTAATAAAGGAATACATTACGTCTCAGTTCATACAACAGCTTATTAGTGAGTGGACACGTTTTCTTTATTCAAAATGCCTTACCGATTTTATTCTCAAGAGTATGCGGACATACATTTTGTGTATGGCTACTGTAACGGCAGTGCACATCAAGCAGTTATTGAATACCGACGTCGGTTTCCCGATAGGCGCATTCCTCATTACAGAACGTTTCTAGAAGTACACAGACAATTTCGGAAATACGGACCGCGTGATTATCTTTCCGACCGAGGAGTAAATTTGCCAGCAGACTTAGAGGAAGAAGCCCTAGCTATTGTTACAAGGGATCCAACTCTCAGTGTACGTCGAAACGCTAGACAACTAGGAGTGCCACGAACGACTGTTTGGCGAATTTTAAAACGTGAGAGCTTATATCCATATCTCTATAGCAGGGGACACAGTTTGCTTGAGGCAGACCACTATGCTCGTCTCGTTTATTCTACCTGGATATTAAGACAGTCACGGCTTCATTTTAATTTCTGCAGAACAGTCCTCTGGACAGATGAATCTACGTTCACGAGAAGTGGTGTTACAAATCTGAGAAACAGGTGGTCATCAGAAAATCCCAAAGTCTTTAGGATTACATTCTCTTTCATGATCTGACATCACATTCATAGATCTGTAACTTTGAAACAAATAAAAATGGATATACAAGTTTTGCGTTTTTGTTACTTGAAATGAAGTCTACTTTACACTCCTAAAATTTGAACATAACGATATGGGAGACTTGTATACATAGCTTCACGGTCTTGACATTTAATGTTATATACTCCAGATTTTTCTAGTTTACATTAGATTATTATTGTTTCTGTATATGGTAATGTCTAAAAAATTTAATTTGTTATCTTCTTCTTTTCCTATTGTGAATTGTATCTTGGGTTCTAATGCGTTTAGAAGTTTTAAGGATTCTGTTAGTCGGTTTTGTCCTTGTCCAAATGCAAATTATATCGTCGACATACCTGGCCCAATAATGGATTTGTTTAGAAAAACCTTAATAACTAAACACCGACACTTAGGTAGGCAAGCAGCGGCGTCACTACGTTGGCTTTGAGATTCGTCCGTTGCGGAGTTCATATTTGCCTATACGCAGAAAAAGATCGCGACGCGACGCCTCTGTGAGGTGACGGAGAATAGCGGTGTCTAATTAATAATAACTATGGGCCGATCAAATCCACATTTCTCAATCTCTTAATTTTTTGTAGTATCTTTCTCTTATTTCAAGGGGATCTTGTAATAAAATGTAAAATTATTTGCAGAAGTTTAGTCTAAAAAACACATTAACTTCTAAGTTTAATTCATAAATTAACATGACTCATCTGTTGAATAAAATGCCATTTATGCTTCCTAGTTTAATTGTTTAACTAATAAATGTAGTTGATAAGTTATGGGGGTTTGAGCTCAAAATTCCATGTATTTTCTTATGAAGGCGAATTTTGCACTTTCAAGGTCATTTGAGCTGTGACGTCATAATTAGCTAATAACTTCATGTTGATTAGTACTTACCTTCTTACCGAGGCCAATAAGTAAGGCCATTAGTAATATAGCAAATTTCACATCATTTAAGGGGAAGCTTTAACACGGCTTTAAAACAGTTTCTAACAGCTTTAAAAGAGCTTCTAACAGCTTTAAAACAGCTTCCCTTAAAATTATGAGAAGTTTGCTATATTACTAATAGCTTTACTTATTGGCTTCGGTAAGAAGGTAAGTACTAATCAACGTGAAGTTAGTCGCGTTACTCAGTTATGACGTCACATCTCAAATGACCTTAAAAGGCAAAATGAACCTCCATAAGAAAATACATGGGATTTCGCGCTCGAACCCCCATAGCTTATCTACTACTGTAGTTCTAATTTAATAGATTTTCATGAAATAGGAGTAAAAATAATGTTTTTTTTGAAACTCTTTCAAGAACAAGTATTAATTGTAAACGCGAAGCGCTTCTTGCTCGTTATTTCGTGTGCACCTGTTCCGCGTTTTAATAAGCTCCCTTCCGTCTTCTTCTGGAGCGTGTTCGAATCATTATATACAGGGTGATAACGAACTTCTTAGGGAGCAATGAAGTATGAGTAGCCCATAGGGATGTAAACAGCATATAAAAAAATTAGGGTACTTTATGTATACAAATTGTGCAGAAAAAATTTTTTATTTAGAGTGTGTATAACCGTTTTGAATGGCACTGTATGCTCACAATGTTATTGACGCTTTCGTATGTACAATGAAATAACTGATGCAATGTTACACGTGCGCTATCCGATACAATGATCAATTGATGTCTTTAACCTACCTCAACGTCTGAGAATGCGAAAAGAAAATAACGGATAGATAATGCGCTGTTAAAATAAATACGCTTTTATACGTACATTTTTTCACATCGCCACGGCAGATCCACATTTCGGAAACCGCTGAAGTGGGGAGTTATTATGGTAAATGCTCGAAGTTGCCACCTCCCTCTTCAATACAAAGGTTTAATCGTCGTGTCAATGATTCACGAATGCGTTCCATGTTGATGCTGTCTCTGATTGATTGTGCGCTTACGTAGATGCGATTGATCAACTCATTTACGTCGTTAACTGGGGTTGCGTAAACAATATTTTTTAAATGTCCCCACAGAAAGAAATCCAGCGGAGTTAGGTCTGGAGATCGTGGCGGCCATGCTTCGGGTCCAAGACGGCCAATCCATCTTCCCGGAAACTGATTGTTCAAGAAATTTCGCACTGCTTGTGCAAAATGAGCCGGGGCCCCGTCACACTGGAACCACATACGCTGGCGTACATCTAAAGGTACATTTTCGAGAAGCTGTGGTAACTCCTCTCTCAAAAAGTGTAGGTACGCTTGACCATTTAAACGCTGTGGCAGTACAAAGGGTCTTAGGATTTCATCGCCAATGATTCCGGCACATACATTTACCGAGAATTGATGCTGGTTGTAGTGCCTGTGTATTGCATGCGGATTTTCCACAGCCCATTGATGTGTATTGTGCATATTGAACATTGCATTTCGCGTAAAACCGGCTTCGTCGGTAAATAAAATATCGGCTAGAAAATTAGGATTGTCATGTTGCATATTCAAAAGTGATTGACAAAACCTAAGTCGTAGTGGATAATCAGCTGCTGTTGATGTTTGTACTCTTTGCACGTGATATGGATGGTATTGGTATTCGTTTAGAATTTTCCACACAATCGGTTGTGATAAACCTGTTTGACGCGCAATTTGACGAGGTCTTGTATCAGGAGATTCTTCAATCAAAGCCAGCACTTCCTCTTCGGCGTTCGCTATGCGTCTGGGTCTCTGGCGACCTCCATCTCGTCCGAACTGAGGCTTTACACTGCCAGTGTCTCGAACACGCTGCACAGCAGCTAAAATTGTTCGAGCATTCGGCCGATGTCGCTGAGGAAAACGTTCATAATAAGCACGTGCAGCAGCCTCCATATTTTGATGAAACTCTCCGTACATTACAATCATATCTAGATATTCTTGGTGAGTATCACGATGAGCCATTTTCATAAACAAAAAGTATATTACGCTAGCGAGAACGGTATAGTAATTCGTAAAAAAAATTCACCCCGACAAATTAATAATTTTATTTAACACATGCACTCACTTCACTGGTTGAATTTATACTAACTTAGACTGTTTGCTTTTCGCATTCTCAGACGTTGAGGTAGGTTAAAGACATCAATTGATCATTGTTTCGGATAGCGCACGTGTAACAGTGCATCAGTTATTTCATTGTGCATACGAAAGCGTCAATAACATTGTGTGCATACAGTGCCATTCAAAACGGTTATACACACTCTAATAAAAAAAAATTTTCTGCACAATTTGTATACATAAAGTACCCTAATTTTTTTATATGCTATTTACATCCCTATGGGCTACTCATACTTCATTGCTCCTTAAGAAGTTCATTATCACCCGGTGTATAACACAAAACGAAGTGAAATGCTAATTATGAAATTATACCTTTATTTTGTAGTCATACAAGATACTTTAAACTTAATACAAACAATGTTTACTTAAATTTATATGCGAAAGTCGCAGGGAAATTTTCTGAGCTGTAATAGGACGGGAACGATCCCGTTTTTCAACTGTCATGTGCGTAAAATTTGACATTTCTAGTCAATAATTTAGTTGACAGTGACTTAAGTGAATTAATTTTGTTCACACAGCATTTAAATGAAAAATTTTTTATGTAAAAATGGAAATTTTGCGTGAAATAATTAGATCGTCATGCCGCATTCTTGGACATTGGCATGAAAGCAATGCACAGGAATTTGCATGAACATTTAAACGTGCGAAACCTCTACATTCATTGGATATCATACAGTTTGACTGAAGATTAAAAACACAGCCGAGCCTAATGGTGCAAAAAATGCTTAGAAAATTCAATTGAGATCATTCAAATTTACGAGGTCTGACCAATAAGTAGTGAGACTAAGTCCAGAAAATACGTATGTATATTTAAAAATTAAGGTACATTGATGTGATCCCCTTCAAAGTACTCCCGCCCACAACTACACACTGATTCCAACGTTTCTTCCAGCTTTCGTATCATTTCTGGAAGGCTTCGACTGGAATGCCCTGGAGTACCCTCGTCACGGCGGTCTGGATGTCAGTTATGGACCCAAAATGCGTTCCTTTCACGGCGAATTTTGTTTTGGAGAACAAAAAGAAGTCACAGGGTGACATATCCGGCGAATAGGGCGCTTGCGGCAACACTGCGATGTTTTTAGAGTTCAAAAACTGCGACACACTGAAGGCACGATGGCATGGAGCATTGTCATGATGAATTTTTCTGACGGTTTCTCGTTTCAAATTAAGTTCATCAACCAACATTCGAATGGTTAGCCGCCGATCTTGATGCACGAGGGTGTGCATACGCTGAACATTGTTCAGCCTCAACCGGCCTCCCGCTTCGCGGTTCATCCCCGACGCTCTCACGACCATTTTTAAAATCTTTATGCAATCGAAATACCTGAGCACGACTCAGGGCTTCATCACCGAACACTTTGACCAATTTACCGTACGTTTCCATATCAGAATCACCGAGTTTAACGCAAAATTTAATCGCGTACCGCTGTTCAATATTACGTCGTTCCATATTCGTGACACGCTTTACAAACATGTTGTCGCAAGCTCAACACAGCTGGAGTACTAACGAACGTACGAATGTCGCGCGCACATGTATCGATAGAGGAGGGATGGGAGATTAACCAACTGAAGTTTCAGGTTGCAGGGTTACCACAAGCGCGGCTAAAAAATCAGTCTCATTACTTATTGGTCAGACCTCGTAGTCTACAACATCGTTACTGGTGACGAAACTTGTATTTATTCGCAGGATCCTGAAACTAAACAACAATACACTGTTTAGATCTTTTAAAGCGAACCAAAACCTGCTAAAGTTGTTCGCTCACATAGAGCTACGAAGCAAATGATCGCTTGTTTCTTTGGTTTTACTGGACATGTAAAATTACGAGGGATCGTTTTTATATTCCCGGACTAGTCATGAAAAAAAAAGTTTCGAACAGCAATACAATAGTATATTGTACAACTAGTGCTGAAAATAAAATATTTCACACGAGCGTTTGAGGCACGAGCCGTAGGCGAGTGGTTTAATTATGCGAGTGTGAAATATTTTCAGCACGTGTTGTACACTATACTTTTCCGACGACCACTTAGTGACAAGAATTAATTTCAATGAAAATAAAAGAATGATTCACAAAATAATGATATATGATGTATTTCATACTCTTATTTTTATGTAAACTTACCAATTAACAATAACTAATTGAATCTAATTTAGACAACAATTTGACATTTGAGAGTCATTCATTTGACAGTTTCCTATTTGTTATTTTATGATTAGTAGGTTGGCACGTCTGTTACTTTGCACACGGTTCTGCGACGATTCTAATTGGCCCTCTTGACTTTTCAGCACAGTTTTAGTTACAAGATAACTTTTCAACACAGTTTTGGGGATACAATGCAATTTGCAATTTTCAGTGCTAGTAAATCATGCGAATTTGTTCTTTTTACATTGTGGTCGTCGGAAAATTTATTTTTCAGTATAGCCCCCTTGCTTTTGTATACAAGTATTACATCGTTTTAATAACATCTCTAATCCATTATAAAAAAATTCCTTTGGTTTGTCTGCAAAATACATTTCAACGGCCGCTATAAGTTCGTCATCGTCCATAAATTTTGTTCCCCTTAGAGTTCTTTTGAGATTAGGAAACAAAAAATAGTCGCATAGAGCGAGATCTGGACTATAAGGTGGATGGTCTATTTCTGTGGACCCAGGTCTCATCTGCGGTAACAAGTCGATTGATAATTAAACCTGGTTCGTCTCCACAAAGTGCCAAAAATTGTTCACACGTCTCCATCCGCACACGCATATGGAATGGCGAAAGAATTCGCGGAACCCATCTGGCACTAACTTTTGTCATTCCAAGGTATTCGTGTAGAATTCTGAAAACCGTGCTTTCTAATACTCTTAATGAAGCTGCTAATTGTCGCTTCTTTCATCTTGCATCCTCCAGTACCAAACACTTGGTTTTTTCAATAACATCGGAGGTGATCATCATCCAGTGATTCTCGGCCATGTTTAAACAATTTTGACCATTCGCAAATAGTCGACTTTGGAAGATAATCATCCCCGTATACAGCCAACATTTCTTCACGAATAATTTTTGGCGATTTTCCTTGTTTTATCAAGAATTTTATAACTGCTCGATATACAAGTTTGTGCGTTTTGATACGTGACAACACAAACTGACAGATATTAGAACTAATACTGCTGCAATTGTTTTGTAAATTGACAAAGTCGTTACCAAGCCATGTATGATAATAAAACACTATAATGAAAAATTATATTAAAATTGAAAAATGTCTAGTCCGGGAATACAAAATCAACCCCTCGTAGAGAATTGATAAATCCTGAACATTGATTGGTTTACTACATTTTGTTTGCCGAAAGCCGTCGATTAAATAAGAAGAAATAGTGCAAATAGACTGTTCTTCATCATGATAACGCCAGCTTTCCCTTAGCACGTCTAACGGTTGGTTATTATTTGAAACACAACTTTGGAGTGTATGCAAAAATGTTGATATCAAAGGCGAATACTTTGAAAAACAAATAAAGGCGTTTACTAAATTCTCGTGTTTTTTTACATCGTTTCCAGAAATATTCTCAGCAGTCCTCGTATTTAATAATTGGCCTAAATTGTAGATTTGTCTACATGATCATCTTTACGTGGTTTTTGCATAATCTCGGCCTCTTTTCTAATAGTTTTGGTACTATTTTGGACAATGCCTCTTGTTGTAGATCTCGGTTTCCGGGTTGGAACCGCGTCGAGTTATGCGTAATTGCGGTCGAGTTAGGCAATTACGCCTAACTCGACGCGGTTCCAACCCGGAAACCGAGATCTACATCTAGAGAACGACCGCGGAAACCTACACCTCATGCCTCTTGTAGTTCCCTAAAACGTTTATGAAGATTTAGAAGATTTATGTACTTGTCGGTATAGTTCCCGCAACAATATATACAATTTATAATTACAATCCCTATTTCTCAATTCATTTATTTTTAATATTTACGGCATATCTTGCATGTGTGTTTGGTGCCATTATCTTCTCGGAACACATAATTTTCTCCAATTAGTCGTAACGTGTGTTCATTTGAAAAGTCAATCTAGGTTACTTTGAAATTTTGATAGAATAAGACGTAAATATATTAGTATGTGTTTGTTGTTCCGTAAACGTAAATCGAAATGACATTTGATAATGTTAATCACATTTGTTATTTATTTGTATGTATGAAACTGTCAAAATATACGACTTCGTAGGTTAAGTAGTAAATTTTAATTTACGACATACTTCAAAATGTTCTCAGTAAATCACATGCTACTAGATTGACTTTTCAAATGAACACCCGTTATTCCAGCAGGATTGAAACAGGCTTTGTCTTTAAAATTTTTCTGTATTCTTTTTTATGTATGCCTTCTAGTTTCAATCGCCTAAGAACGTGCCAGTAGAGCAGCCAAAAAACATTGTTGATGCTCTTTCATATATTATCGATGCAGTGCTTATTCCCCTGCCGATCTTCGTACAAATATTCTTTTTTAGACAATTATTCAAATTTAGACTCGCCGGTCGAAAACAATCTTCCAGCGTCCAGTTCTCTTGCCTAGGCTAACCGTTTTACTTTTTTTTGATTGCATAACAATGGCTTTCGTCTAGCTATTCCTCCTTGCAAATTATGTTCGCGTGAGGGCCTCGTAACTATTGTGACAACTTGCTTACGACGAGAAATGTTTATTTCGGATGCAATTCCCAGTGCTGTTTTTCTTCTATTTCGTTTACTTATCACAACAATTATTGTATAATCTTTTGTTCTATTCTATTTTTAGTTAACTAGACTGCCACCAGCTTCGTTCGTTTTGATATTGTAATCCACAGTTTTTGAGTTGATGTCAGCAACTTTGTTTTTTGTCTATTACTTTAGCAAGAGCGTGGCAAGATGTTATTAAAGCTCATGTTTAACTTGATAATTCCTTTCTTTTCGATTTAAATAATAATTTACTTCCTGTTTTAAAATAATGCATAAACATTTGTGAATTAACAGCAATTTATTGCTTGTATTCATTTCTCTTAATGATCGTAAATGAAATCCTAGTCTTTATTCTTTCTGGCAGAAGTCTAAAATGGTAATTTTCAGGTTACAGTTACTTTTAGAATATTTCAATACGTATATACAGGTTACCGCTGAATAGCGCCTAAGCTATGCGAATCTGAAGAATACCTATAAATTTCTAACTGAAAAAAGAAAATTATTTGTAATTCTTCAAAAATTTCCAAATTTTTAGGTCCAAAATGTAGTTAGTCCGTACATATGTTTGTGTATTATATTTAAGAAAATACAGCCGATAATTCAAGTTTATTGACCTGCAAAAAGGATGGATAAAATACGTAGATCTATTGAATAGGAATGCTTATTTCTTTTGTTTATGCTTTACCAAAGGATTTATGCAATATAGTCATCCGCACATATAAAAACATCTTTTTATTGCAATGTTTCTTTTTTTTTTTGGTGGATATCAATAATAGCCTTTACGTCGAATATGTCGACAACCTTATGGCGCATTTGTAATTATAGTTAAATAGAAGTATTTTTTGAATGTTAAATTTCTTTTAAAATAAAATTATTATGTTTAAAATAAAACAAAAATCGTTAATCGTTAGCTTTATGTAACCTGTACCTGAGATGTGTGTTATTATGTTATTAATCTCAAATACCTGGTTTTGAATTATTTATATGCAATTATTTATAATTTTTTTCTTTAAATTTGTGGTGGAAACAGGACAATATAATTTGCAAAAAGTGTTCAAAATGCCCACCATGAGCTGAGCTCTAATGCAGGCATCAATTCGGCGACGAAAGTTATTATATACGTGGATGAAATTTGGCATGTCTTCGCGAATGCGTTGAGCTGCAACAAATATGCGGTATTTTCAATGTCAAGGCGACTATCATACACCTAGCTTTTCATGTACCCCTACAGAAAAAAGTCTAAAGGATTTAGATCCGGGCTACGAGCTGGTTACGGATATGACTTTCACATTGTGGGAAAGTTCGGCTTAAAAATACTTTAATAAGTCTACTACTATGCGCGGGTGATCCGTCGTACATAAACCATAATTATTGCCGTATTGCCGTAATGGTATGTCATCCAAATACTCGGGTAACGCATGTTGGAGAAACTAAATAAGATTCTGCATTTAATCGTTCTGGGAGTATACGTGGTTCAAATAATTGATTGATTAACGAATTTCTTAACTTGCGAGAACACTTGGTGTATATCCAGAGGGTTTTCGTACGCCCAGTGTGAATATTATGGTAATTCAAAATACCATCTTTGGTAAACGTAGATTCGTCGGTATGCAAGATCTGACTAATGATCTTCTCTGTATAGAAACCACTCACAGAAGGCAACTCGACGAGAAAAATCTAATTCCGTTAACCTTCGTACGCGTTAGATATGATACGGATGAAGTAAATTAGATTTAAAAATTTAATGCACCGTAGTTTGAGACATATTTACTTCCCGCGCTAGTTCAAATCTCTTTTGTTTGTTGTACTCTGTTTGACCTTTGAGGCCACGACCTTTGAAACGTGGAATTACCGATCTTGTATCACGAATTCGAACCACAACTCTCACAATTGTCTTAGTCGAAGGTAGACGTCGATTTGGGAAACGCTCTGCTTATATTTTTTTTGCCGCAAGACTATTTTATCCTGTTTCGCCATAAATCAAAATCATATAAGTATATTCGATATTCGTATAGAAAGCCATTGCGAACGCACTTAGCCACAGCGAAGACTATGTTCGAACTAAATGTAAATCCCAGCGTTGTTTGTAGCGGTGGATTCCCGTATTGCCGCCCGTATATTAACTACGACAGAGTCGGTCTCGTATAAAGAAAAGTAGTTTTCTCGTTACTACGTGAACATTGAACCACGATTTTTTATACTTTTTTATACATTACTCATATGTATCTTTCACCACTTTTTTTGGCGCTAAACAAAACTAAGAATGTATATTAAGTTTATGCATCAAGTTCTTAGCGTTTAGGCATATGTCAAAGTTATTTTAATGTCGTATTATTGTTTAATTGAATAGTTCTTAAATTTGTCCAAAGATTGTATTAATTATCGACTAAAGAAAATGGAACAGCAAGTAGAAGAAAACATATCCTTTTGTTCGAGTCTAACAGAGGAGTTATTCATGGGATGCCGCTAGAACCATTGTGTCCATTTACGGAGAAAACGTAATTAAGAATACAGCGCGGAAATGGTTTTCTCGATTTAAAGAGAGCCATTTTGACCATGAACACTTTAATTCTTGATGATTCCGGTCAACTCTGGAATTGAGTATTAGAATGGATTGTCACCAATCAATCATAATCCGACATTTTTCATGTTCCTGAGTATTTGATTATCGCATGTTTTAAGCGAAAACAACAAGAATTCTCGTGTGAACATTTGTGCCTCTTTGCTAACTTGTCGACATTTTTGGCCGTTTTTGTCTCACATTGTTACTGATAATGAAAAATGGTGCTTTCATATTAACGTCAAGAATAGAAAGAAATAGCTTAGCCCTAGTAAAAAGGTAACTCCCTGAGCAAAAACTGATATTCATCCGCGTAGCTGTTGAGGTTTACTGTCAACAACTTCGTCGGCTTGAAGCCACAATTCAAGAAAAAAGACCGAGAAATCAAATCATTTTTAAGCATAATAACGCTCGCAGTCGCACGGCATTACAAGAGCAGCTTGTTCAATGATCTCATTCCTTCAGATTTTTCATCTCTTTCGCTTTCTATCAATCAACCGTAGAGAAATTTCCGTTAATAAAGATGCCGCGCTTCAAAATTGGCTTAGCGACTTCCTCACTTCCAAACCATTGAATATCTTAAGGCGTGAATCCGAAAAATTTCCAGATTATTGGGAGGCAATCGTAAATAGTGAAAGAGAATGTATTCTGTGATTAGTTCATATATTTTGTTTTTTAAAAAAAATTAAGTTTAATGAAAAGAGTACCAAACGAACTTATGCATCAACTTAATACTTAGAAGGTTATGGATAGATTATATTTGTCAAAATACCCAGTTTGATAACTTATGGCGAGTAGAGTTTCTCTATTTCAATTTGAAATAGGTACTTTATATGTTTTGCTGCTTCTTCATTTATTTTGATTATATTACCAAATATCTAATTATGTCTAATACTACTTTACTTATAGATGGCTCAGAGTGAAGATTTGGATAATGACATTGACGAGGTGCTTCACAATTTTGAAGAAAAATGTCAAAGACCCATTCTCCATAGTATCGTATTTAATTAAATATTTTTTTACAATATAACCGTGGACTGCTAAATTATTTTAATCTATTTGTTATATAAAAATGTACAGTTTTATTTGGCGCATTTTAATTAAAAAGTATGAATACATAAAATATTTATATCTTAAAATATACAAGGTCTATGTAAGAAATCTCAACAAATATATAAATTAATAACACAAACAGTTTTTTAATTTCATTTTGACTTTATACTGTTTCTAAATCTTAATATAATAATAATATACAGTGTATATTAGGTACCCGGAAATAACATTTAATTTTGAAGAAAGTATAAATTTTATTGAACTGAATAATAAAACAAACAATTCAGCAAAATTTCTAGTTTCAATTACAAATGTTCAATATGGCTTCCCGTTGTAACATGGCATATATCTAATCTGTATGTGAATTCGTTCCAAATTTTACGTATTATATCACTGCTTCTGTTATTCGAATCGTAATTCATTTAGACTTGCAAGAAGAGGTGGAACATAAACTTTGTCTTTTACGTAGGAAACCTTGTCAACTTACAGTTAACTTGTGTATTATCGAGAGCTGTCAATTTTATCAGCCATAACATAAACGACACAAAGATATTTGTTCCCATGTATGAAAATGTCCAGACAAACAAAAATGCAAAAGATAATAGAATTGTATGAAGATTATAGTGACGTAACTCTCGTTCTAATATAGTGATAGAGCAGAATTACAGGGTGAGGTGTTGAAATTTAAAACAATTTACCTCATTACAGCAAATGGACTGCAAGCTATTTGACCTTGTTAATCATATTAGGTGTATTACTAAAGAAATTAGAACACTTGAGTGAGGGACATCTAACTGGTTTCGTTCCTTTTTGACTGACAGAATACAGTGGCCAAATTAAATGTCATCAACAAATTTTGTAGTTAATGTTGAGGCGCAGCAGGTTTCTTTGATGAGCTCTGCTTTACTAATCAGTCTAGTTATATATTTGAAGGATCAACTCAGTTGCGTGGTACCGGACTTAATAATCGTAAATTATTCAGATTATATGAATCTTTTGATAACGCCTGATACGGGATGCGAATTTCTCGGAAAAATAAAAGTAGCGTATTGTAATGCGAGTCATGAAATTACGTCACCCGCTTACGCATTCGAGTTTTCCTAGTTTTTTTTCATCTCCTTACATACGGTGAAAACAGCGTCCCTATGGTTCGGAGCAGATACATACTCGGAAATGTTCACAAGAGAAAGAAGTAGGGAAGCTCTCTGACTCTAAATAAATAATTTTGTTATAAACACCCATATCAACGTTTGAGGACTGGACGTTTACTCATACCTCCACTAGTCTCAACGAATACCTCCGACAAACAAACCTCTGCTTATAAGAACGCTCTTGTTACTGAATATGATGTGTCGTACAGAAATAAATTTAAAATACAAGGCAGGCAAATGTACCCTTTCTGCATGAGTTGTTTCAAAGGTAAATAAAAGAAAAACAATTAGGTTTGCATATATTTATATTTAAGTATACTTTTATTACATATCAATTAATGTTGATCCAAATGAGCATATACCCTTCTTAATTTTTCCTTTTTATTTTTATTTGCGTGTTTTTTAAGTTTCTTCCACGGTTTTTCATCATTATTTTGTTGTCCAATGCTAAAATGAGTCTTTTCAGAATAGTATATTACATACCGAGACGGAAAGAAGTTCATTACCGTCGAGAGATTAGAAAGTTCACCGAGACGCGAAGCGTCGAGGTGAACTCAATCTCGAGACGGGAATGAATCTTTCCGCCGAGGTTTGTATACTATTTTACTCACGATCGGTTAGTAATTAATTATTATAGAAACTATTAAATCACTAAATTTCAAAAATATAATAGTATTAAATTTCATGGTATTTTGGCAAATGCTTTTGATAGGTACTATTGCTAGGTAACGTAAAAATTAATAGGGATATTTTCTGACAGATTATTATTGTTGTTAAGTACCTAATTACTGTTACGAATATGTTTGAGAATGAGAATATTCCGCAAGAATTGTCAGAAGACGCAAAAGAAGCGAATAAAGGTGTTTTCCCACAAAAGAACAGAGATACGTTAATATGTACAATACATACGTCAATTCGTGAATATTTAAATGACACTGACGTTTCTTAATCACTGAAACGACATTACCTAGCCGGGAAAGTGACATGAGCTAGCCGATAAAGTGACATAAGCTAGCCGGTAAAGTGCTATTACCTACCTTGGTATGTAATAGCGCGTTTTTTAGGCGGTTCGAAGGTTAGAAATGTCCAGTTTATTAACCGATCGTGAGTAAAAGTTTTTATTTATAATGTAAAAGTAACTACCTAGATGGTACTTTTCCGCCTTTTATATGAACTCCCTGTGCTCCAGAATGAAAGAAGGATTTATCCAATTCTTGTGTTGTCATTCGATGCGACTTAAAGAAAACCATTTTTTAAAAATCAGCTAAAAAAGTTTAATTTAAGAGTATTACCCTTGCAGCTCTAGTTTCCCCAGGTGTAATTATTCTATTACTTAATGAATGTTCTTTCCTGGGTCTTTTATTAAATTCTTCTTCCTTTATACCTGGGGGCGGACAAACATATAGAAGTTTTCCATTAATAAAGTCTTTTAAAATGTACCTTGCTGAACGAGGATTATCGGGTTGTCCATTTGCAGTCATAAAACCTCTGCTATCTGAAAAGTTTACAGAATAGATGTTTATTTGACTGTAATGCTAAACAATAATGTTACAATTAAACATTTCTACAAACAAACATATATATTTGCCTCAGTAGTAGATTTATCTTAGTAGAACAAAACCAATTATTACTATAAAAGGACAAAAAATGAAAATTTGGCCACATATATATAGCAAGCGCTAATTAAGTTGGCGCGAGGAGGGGGTGCGCAGAAGCCGTTTTTAAAAACGTTCACTCCCACTACTCAAGTAATTGTCAGAATACATTTGTCATTGACGTTTGACGGAACATAGTGTCTTTGCTAGGGGATCATAAAGTTATACACGCTCAGAGGTTAGAATTATCTGGCATTTGATGTAAAACCAAATACAAATCTCCCCACTACTTCTAATCCTGCGCGAACTTACCCCTCCTCGCGCCAACTTAACTGGCGTTTGCTTATACATTTGGATTAATATTCATATTTCTTCTTTTTTAAAATATTCTTTTAATATTGTAATTATTTGGAAGGGCAAAACAAAAATAAATAAGCTTTCTCTACTTTAATTTATGATTGAAAGTTTTAACATTCCTTTATCTTTTGATTAGGTTTATATTAAAACTCTGACTTAAATCTTGCAGTGATCTTAAGAAAATATATGAAGCCCCTTGCCATAACTCAAATACATATTTCGACAACTAAAATGTCATCCCTCAGTAGGAATAAGTGTTGAACATGTGGCACAGTAAAGATATCACTATGGACCGAACACAGGAGGCCCATGTTTATCAGCGTACTACTGAAAATTTGTATTTTTAAAGAGTTTTTAATTTTATTTATATAATTGAAAAACAAACGGCTGGTGATCTATAAAATACGAAATACATTTTTATTTGTTCATTTTGTGGTTCAAGTTGAGCAAAGGAATATTAACTAGCAATACTTTCTCAAGTGTCTCTTCTGTAAAATTTGTTGTGCGAATGAAATACTTCCTTGTAGATAGAAAACGTCCTTTCTACATCGCAAATTGTTAAAGGTGCATTTCTATTAAAAACTGCGTTTAACTTTTGCCGAAGGCCACATCCGTAGTCACTTGGAATATTTTTCAAATTCTTAATAGCCACATCTAATGTGGTTAATCCATCATTTAATTTGAGATTTTGATTTTCAAAATAAGTGATTAGTTTTGGCAAATTTCCAAGGTGTTTCTGAAGAAAGAAACACTGATTTTTTAAATTTGGAATGTGTATTAGGTCCTTGCACTCAGTAATACTTCGAGCATCGTCATTTAAACATGTAACGAAATTTTGTAAACTATCGAAATTCTCTGCATAAAAACTAGTAGCTTCCAACCATGTTCCCCATCTAGGTATTACTGGAGAGGGAGGCAGTGACAAAGATGGAAGTTTTTCCCTGTAAAGAGCTACTCTCAACGGTGCTTTTCTGAAAACTTTTTTAAAAGCAGATACAAGTCTATCAACTTCCGGAAAGGTGTCTGATATATTCACAGATTCTGTGGAGAGCATGTGCTACACAAGTAATATGCAACATATTAGGATATGTTTCCTTTAATAGTCTGCCTGTTTTTAACATATATGCAGCACTGTCACTGACAAATAAAAGTATTTTTTCTTTGTACCTGTCGTCCGAATGAAGGATTTGGTGCATATTCTCGTAAATCGTTTTAGCTACTGTTTTCGCATCAACTGTATTTATAACTTTTGTTGCTATTACATATGCGTTATATGGAATAGTTGGATGTAGTACACCAGCTACAATATTTACCACACAGCGTCCTAATATATCGACAGTTTCGTCGGCACTTATTCATAGGTATAGCAAACGCCAATTAAATTGGCGCGAGGAGGGGTAAGTTTGCGCAGGATTAAAAGTAGTGGGGAGATTTGTATTTGGTTTTACCTCAAATGTCAGATAATTCTAACCTCTGAGCGTGTATCACTTTTTGATCCCCTAGCAAAGACATTATGTTCCGTCAAACGTCAAAAACAATGAAAAAAATAAACTAACTCACCGTACATTATTTCTCTTACGAAATATAAACTAATAAATAAATTATAAAAACTCCTCACGCTTCTATCTACGCCCATGAAGAAAGGAATTTACGTGTAATATTGAAGTAATTGCGTCACAATTCAACGACAAACCACAGATGTGCGGTTAACCGAATGAATAGTGCTATTCAATAACTGCGTGTTGTACTTAGCGATGTCATAAACTATTTATATGGTCCATCGTAATTTCGGCCTGATGCGACCGGTTCTTAGATATCACAAAAAATCGTGAAACACTTTACAAGATGTCCACGTATACAGTGAATTTTAAGAAAACTTAAACTTAGATCACCCTCTATCAAAAAATAACACACACGTCTTCTCCTTGTATCTATTCTATAGAAAGTCATACAAGCAAATATATGAAATTGGACCCTTATCCGTGTTGTAAATGTTATTTTTATTTTTAATTAATACAAATACTTTCATAGATGTCCAATTTCTTTGATTGGTTTATATGTTTAAATATGCCGTTATATTATGATTTACTTCTAACGCATGACGGGCAACATTCGATTTATCCAGTCTATTAATTTAATATGCGATAAATGTTTTTTTATAGCGGGTTACTATAGCGCGTTTTGTCTGACCGATATATTTCAATTCACAATCGTAGCAATTAATACCATATATACCGGTTGTCTGGTGCACACCTCAATTTTATCTTTAGCGTTTCCTACAAGAGATTTTACGATATTAAGTTTCCGGATCGTAAAGAAACTTGTGACCACAATTTTTGAACACGCTATTTAGATTTTTGTAATTTGATGATATGGTAAACACAAGAGAATTTTTTGTCACGAATTTATTGAGGTAACAAACAAGTGGAATCGCAGATTGTCTTTTTTAGTTTAGTTTTTCTAATTAAGCTATTCATTATTTCTGAGTCATCAAATGGTGGCGACCATCTTTTTGTTTCGGCTTTTTTCTGGAACAACTTTTGCTGGAGCTGACTCTTTTGCTGGGCCCAACTCATTTTCAAAGATTCATACTGCAGATTGTTGCATTGATCATTTTGAAAAACAACAAAACCTTTTTGAATGAAGTACATATTATTTATTATATTTATTATATTATTAGTAAGTATTTGTTATTCCAGATACTTAAATAGCAAGTCTCTTATTTATATTTATAAGGATTGATTATGCATTCTCGACATTAGCTATTAAGTAGTCAAACTTTATGTGTGATTACATCATGTCACTGCAGTTATAGTTTATGATTTTTAGATCAAGATTATGAAATTTGCACATTTATTGATATATGCTAAACCCTTAACATAATACTTACATCCATAGGAATTTAATATTTCTTCTGCAGTAGGGCATCTATCTTCATCTTCGCCTTCTAATGGCTTTGGCAATATAATTCCATATGTCTCTTCAAGTATGTGTCTTGGTATTAGGTTAGAAATTTGATTAATCGGTGGAACATGATCCCTCATTTGGTCTACTGGCAAAATACCATTTATAATCATTTCAGCCTTGGTATATACAAAACTAGGCATAACTAGTCCTGGACAATCACATAGTAACAAATCTTCATCCAAGAATAGAGTTTGAAAATGCTTAGTTTTTCCAGGTGTTGCAGAAACAGATACTTTTTTCACAGTCATCAAGGTATTAATTGTTGAACTTTTCCCAACATTTGGATATCCAACTAATCCTATAGTTGTTACTCCTTGAGTTACTTTCGTTCCAATGTGCATACTTTTTAAATAAACTATTAATTCTTCTCTTGTTAAAATGTTGCTTGAATTATATAATTTCGTATTTGAATTCCTTAATTCTTTGTCTTTTTCACCGAGAATTTGAGCAAATTGTGCTGTTTCAATATCAGGTAGTTTAGCTTGTATTAATTCATTAGAAACACGTAAAAGTTTAGATAATGACTCAGCTGATACTTCTACAGACAATTCTAATTCCTTCACTTTTACACTAATGTCATTTAAGTCAATATTTTTATTATCGTTTGAATTGCTTTCTGATTTAGACTTATCAGCTATAAGTGCAGAAAAAAATGCAATATTTACACCTATGTTATTAAAATAAGCTGCCCAGTAACATCTTTGTTCTTCAGTTAAGTAATCTGCTTTATTTAATAAAATAAGATTGATTTTATCTTCTGACACCTCTTTAACATATTTCTCTAAATCTTCACATCTAAACAACAGTGGATTTCTGGCATCTACTATTTGAACAACCACATCACTCCTTTCGATTACACGCCACAACTGTCTCCAAAATTCTATATTTTTTTCATAGGGTGTTAAAAGAAGACCTTTCTCTTCTTGTAAAACTGCCAATGTTCTTCTCCATTCTAAGAAACTATCTTTTTCTTTTTGATGTAGTTCTTCGGTTGTTGTATCTAAATTCCATTCTGGTCTAAATAAAAAAATGTATTATTTAAAAATTCATATTAACAAAATTTACCTTCTAGGAATTTTCACAACTTCCTTATTTTTCTGAAATTCTTCATAAAATTTTTGTTTCTCTTCTTTTGTTAATAGGCCAACATTTGTTTTTGGATTAATAAATTTTATATTCAATTTCTCTGCTTGAAATTCTGTACCAGCTAATTCAGCAGTTGACAAAAATTCTTGAAAAGATGATTCTTCTGTAACTGATTGTAAATTAAGCCTTCCCCATTCATAACCATCTTGCAATTCAGTTGTGTGCAACTATAATGATAATAAGTATATTAAAAGGTCCCAAAATAGTAAAATTTCATAAAGTATAATAGTTAACAGCTTGTAATACAATGATACACAAAGGCCTAATGTAAACTGACGGACAAAAAAACTGACCCATCATATTCACAATTAATAACATCTTAAGTATATTTACATGGTGTGAAGTAAGTTTGTGAATTTGGAGGTTATATCTACTTCATTTAAGTAGACCATTCTAGTAATATTATGAATTTATGACTTATTACATGACACATTATGACAGCTATAACAATTATTTTGACATATTGAAGATCATTTTATAAAGCAAAAAAAGTGGATCAGCGTTTTTGGCCGTCAGTTTACATTATTAAAAAATTTAAATAAAAATACCAACATGTTTTTGACACTTAAGTTCTATATGTATTTAATTTACTTTAAGAACATAGCATTGGGAAAGATAGGGCAGTATTTTCTGGCATATAATTGGACCAAAGGGGAGCAAAATTTACACCAGGGAAATATGCTCATCATTGAGTATATTTCCCTGAATTTGCTGTTATCTTCAAATAAACTATTCTAGCCTATTCTTGAAGCTAGTTTTAATCTAACATTTTGTTATCGTAACACATATATTATCACATTATAATATGATTTAATAAATTTCCAACCTCTTGTTCATCTGTTTCGGATTTCATAATTAAATCATTGAAATATGTAATTCATTTTTAATAATATAGCTTCCTATTTAAAAAAAATATTTCCCAAGAGTAACATAACTAAAGAAAAACAAGGAAAGCAATATATAGAGTTTTTGATAGGTGAACATACATACCATTGAATTATCAATAAATTTCTTTTCTCGTTTATTACTGAAACGATCCTTTATAAGAGAACGTCCCAAGCCACTATTTTTACTCTTCTTTCCCATAATTTAAACTAAATAAAAAAAATGATAAACATAAAACTTTCTATATATTAGATATTTTTATAGGTTATTTAATGTCAGATAGACTTGTCAGGTGTAGTGATAGGGATGAGCGAATATATTGATCACAGTGATTATTCACAGTGAATTCTTAATCACCGTTTCGTTAAGGGCGCCACAGTTTGATATAGTTATTTTATTATTCGCTTCTTGTTTCACCATTCACCGTTTACAATATTTCACCATTAGCAATCATTAGAATCGTACACTTCCGTAAATAGTAAATATATATTTCGCCATTCGCAGTTTAGAATCGCTGACTTGCGTATACAAAGACAAATATTAAATTTTTATGAAAACAATAAAAAAACTACAATATGTATTTGTGATCGTTATTTTCCTTTCCAGAAATGTGAGTCTTATTAGATGAAGATTAAATACAATTAAATAATCTCAAAGAAATTGTGTTATCTCAGTATGTTTTTCGTATGATAATATTCGTGATTTTGTAAATCACATTCTTGTACAGGTTTCAACAGTGATAAAATGATCTATGAATATTTGTGATGTAAATGAATGTAGGCATTGTCCTTATCTCTGGGCATTGTCTTGCTTGCACTTTATTAGTAGTCCTACTTTATCTATGGTAGTTATCTGTGTTAACCTTGTATATTTATTTGATTTCTGTGTTGGGTAGATGGGTTTCCCCCTTTTCTGGGAAAATGACTTCAAAACATTCATTTTGTGAAGTATCAGACGAAAGCGACGATTCAGAATATTATTCATTGGGTTGTAAGTTAAACATTGTATTATAAATATTTAAAAATTTTGATCCTCTTTAACAGCTGATATGGAAAATAGTGATGATTATTTGACATCGGATGCGAGTCATGCAGAAACTTTTATTGAGTTTAATAAACATCTTGATATCGAAGACGTTAGGATTATAGATAAATCTTTGGATCTTTATGATAAGGTAAATATGTATAAAATGTGTTAACGTAAATTTAAATATTAAACCTCTTTAGTCATGGAGTTTCTCAAATCAGTTTTCCATTCACTAATTTGTTTCTATAAATACTTAAAAGGAAAAACTAAAACCTGTAGTAACGTTTGACAAGCGTTTGGTACACGAATAAAACTTGCATAAGCTGACAATTAATAGCACATGATAGTAGTGTGCAAGATAGATACTTTTAAGTATTGAATAAATACCAATGCTTTACACTTTTATATTCGATACTTTGTATCGAATATAAAATACTATACTTGTATTTCATCTCTGCTACTTTGGCATACATTTAATACAATACTGTTGACAATCAGTTATATATATCTATGCTTTATGGAGACGTACATAGTTCTACTCAAATTAAATAATGTATCAAATAAATACTATGTGATGTTGCGAGAAATTTAAGCTATTGTTAATTATTATTATTGTTAATTGAATTATTGTTAATTGAATAATTAATAAAAAATATTTATTCATGAATTGTAGTAAATACGGTAATGAATACAAAAGAAAAAATATTTAAATATAAATGTTTGTAAACAGGAAATAAATGAATAGGAAAAATATACAAGTATACTAAAAAAAAAAAAACTATTATATATACTATTACATATTTGCTTTTAAAAATAGTCAATTTTTGTATATGTGTTAACAGTCTATTTTAGATATAAACTAACGTAACTAAAGAATAAATTATGTATATCCGATTGTACACAAACAGATCTACATGAACACATTGTATACATATTGCAGTGGATTTTTCCCTGCAGAAGAAATTGAAGAAGATAGGAAAATTATTGTATTTATTTGTAAAATTTTATTCCAGGGAAATGACTTTTAAAATTGAATATTTTTATAATAATTTATTGTAATATGTATTTTGTCCATGTCTGTATATTGCACGAGCCTATTTAGATATTCGAAGTCTGCGCCAAGCTGGAAGTCAAAGTGATGCAGAGATATATATTATTATTATGTTGACTTATATATTTTGATGTTAGGTAGGGATGCCTTGCCGTTTGCTGGTTCTTCATCTTTAGAGATTTCGTAGCTCTTTAACAGATAGGTGGTTTTTTTTATTAATGTTGAACAGAACTTAATTTTGCTTAATATAGTTTGGATAACTTCGTTTGCTAATTTTTATAGTGTTTTGATATCATTAAAAATTCAATTACGGGTTATTACAAGTCTTTTAAACTTGTAATTTGAATAATTTGACCTATCTGGAATCTCTGATAATAGTTTTTGTGTAACATGACGTATACAAAACTAAATGTATGTATTTTTAATATTATATTTATATAGATATATTTGTAGTAATAATTCTATTGAAATTGAAGCTTCGTAAATTTATAAATTTAATTTGTAATATTTTTTGTAATCATTTGAAATATTAACAAAACGTATTAGACTGTTTTTTTTTATGATAGTTTTTATTCATTCAAGTTATCGTAGTATATTAGGAAGGGGGAAAATTTATTTTGTTACAAGCTTGACTTGCGCTTGTTTAATTTTGGTTGCGTGCGAAAAGTAGTAAAGTTCTATTTTGACGTTTGAATTTTGAGGGGATAAAGTAATTTATGACAGCTAATAAAGTTTGTTTATATTTATTTAGATTTTGTTCGGAATTCAATTTAGAGTTTTTTTTCACTCTGGTACAGTCATATTTTACAAGATTTTTTTCTCTATATTTAAGACGAAATTTAGTCACAATTCTGCTTTATACTTGATAAAGTAGTTTTTTTTTTTTTTTTTTTTTTTGGGGTAAATTATATGTTTGTGGTGTTAATGGTAGTTTTATTTCTTGAGTTTAATTTGTATTATGTATTTCTCTTTTACACTACGATATTCGTGAGAATAACCCTGACGATTAAGAAGCTCAAGGAAGGTGCCCACCCGATTGAGTCTAGTTCGGCGAGACTACTGTGGATTGTGAACATAAGTCAATAAGCAAATTTAAAACAACAATTCAAAAGCACAATTCACTGCAATATGTATGTATAGTATATCTATCAAAAGTATTGGAAAAGAAAAATGCAAAAACATCTATATCTATAAAACTTAATAAATGTTGGGTAAATACTTAATAGTATCCGATACTTTTCATTGTCGGTGTACGATACATTTGCTCCCTCTAGATATCCGATACAAAAGTATCGAATACATACTTTTTGCACACCACCAGCAAATGATCAAATTTTAGATTTCCAGTTTTTTTTTGGTGTTGTCAGTATGAAAAATATATTTAAAATTGTTTTAACATTTCATTTTAATAAATGTTTACAATGTTCATCTGTGGCATAATCACACAATGTAAATATTGTTAATTACATAAGATATGTAGTAAAGTTTTATACAATGAAATGCCCAGTGAAAATTTAAATTGTATTTGTTTAGAATACCAAAATCTGGTTTTACTGATATGTATTTTTTAATTTGAAATGTTTGAAGCATGTTTATCTAATGTTTAGATTTATTACATAAATAGTGAATGATACGTATAGTCTATTTTGAAAGTAGAGAGACGAATTTCTGAACGTACGCCTGGCCCAAAGTACATGCAAGAAAATCTTGAAAACAATTTGTACGCGTCAAAATTCAAATAATTTTTGCATTTGTGACACGCATATATTAAGTATAGACCTATGCAGAAATCAACAACAGGAATTTGTCTAGGATGACAGAAGAGGAAAGAAATTAAGTAAATATTAGAAAGTGTAAACGGAGAATAGATAAGATACATAACATTTATTTATTATAATACAAAATATACATTAATAATACATTTATTGTAAACTTACTGGTTCAGCAAAAATTACATTCAAATATTTATTTACAGAAATGCAAATGTAATAAAAATATTTATCATAAACTTATGAGCTGCTCATAACTATTAGAAGTAAATTAATATATCTCTAAATTATGATGATGATATCGAACTACAATCAAAATCTTCACTGTCACTATCTTCTTCAACTCTAATGATGAATGGTTCTACTACTTCGTCAATTATTGCATCAAGATCTTTCATACGGGATTCTTCTTTTATAACATGGTTTATGCATTTTAGCCAAGTAGTAGCTGTTACATTTCCCAAGGCGTCAAGTAATAATTGTCTCACTTCAGATAATTTAAAGGTTTTGTTTTTGGCAGCCACTTCATTCTTTATTTGGGCCCAAACAAGCTCGATAGGGTTCAGTTCGCAGTGGTAAGGAGGTAATCATAACACAGTTTTATTTTGTGATTTTGCTAGTTCATCAATAACATAGGAATTATAAATATTCTTATGAATTTTTACCAAGCTTAACAGTTCAGCTCTGACCATATCCTCATCATATTGTATTTCCTTACTTGTTAGCCAATTTTGAATATCCACCTTTCTCCATGATGATGATGGTGGCTTTTCTATTTTACGACTATGATATGATGCATTATCTATAACTATTACAGCATTGTCAGGTAAATAGTTTAATATTCGAGAGAACCATTCTTCAAAAACAGTGGCATTCATTTCATCGTGGTAATCAGTGGTTTTCTTTCCTTCAAATAATAATAAACCATCTTTTACAAAGCCATTACAACTTCCAATGTGCAACAAAATAAGACGACGTCTCTTTCCTGCTGGCTTTTTTAATCCAGTTGTAAGCCCTTCGATAAAGGCTTGTCTACGACTGTGAATACTTGTGTCGGTCCACACTTTCTGTACTGTATGACCCTCATTCATCCAAGTTTCATCCAAATAGAAAATTGATCTGTCCTGAGCTCTATATTGTGAAATATCTCTGAGATATTGTCGCCTCCATCTTACAATGTCATCTCTTTCGGTCAAAATACTATTTCTGCTCCGTTTTAAGTATCTAGAGGACATAGCACAATTATATACATGTATTTCTATATAATAAATATTTCTTACTTAAAATTCATTTGCTTTATTAGCAAATACAATGTTGATCGACTCATGTTTGGCAAATCTTCGTCATTTCTTACTTGCACCAGCACCTTATCTAATGTCGGAGGTTCATTTTGTCGAAACATATTGTGAACTATTTGGCGTATAGCAGTTTTCACAGTCTCATCAAAGGATTTCAGTAAAGAAGGCCTACCACTAATCTTTTTAGGATCTGCACATTTTCCAGAGGCTTTATACTCCTTAACCACCCGATACACTGTTGCTCTTGAAATTCCTGTAAGCATACTCTGTAAAATATAGATCATATGTAATAAATAGTATTCACTTGCCTACTACGTCAGAAATTTGTTTTATCATGTCAAGTTTCTTGATATTGGGTGTATCGGCTATAATTTTCTTGTAAGCATTGATCAGGGTCTGCTTTTCGGTACTACGCAAATGATTCGTATTTTCACGCTTTTTCGGAGGAGAACAAGCATGTTCACGGCCAGCGGCACTTGTACTTGGTTGTGCATCCATATTGGAGACCAACTATGAAACTCTTTTAATTGTATTTATTTCAATATATTGCTTATAAATTACTTACGAGTGTATCTGATAACTATTACTGTCGAACTCCGAAAAGAACTGGTAAAGTATATAATGAAATAACGGAGAAATAATAGAAACAAGGCTTAATTATAAACAATGTCAGTTGATCAGAATCTGAGCAAGATTTGTACGGTGTCATTTGGCCTTGCTTTCAACCAATGAGATTTCATTGTCAAAGTGGTCTGTTCAGAAATTCGTCTCTCTACTTTAAAAATAGAGTATAGATATTTGTTTTTCCTACATAGTTTTTATTATTGTGCAACTATCTTAATTGGTATATAGCACACTGCCTGTTCTAGAATGAGTATCAAGAGGTAACTAGAATAACAATAGGCAGTCAATGTATAGAGCAAACCACTCTTATTTTAGATTACCTTATAGGTCTTAAAAGCCCATTATTATTTTATATAGCTTACTAGCAATTATCGATAGCCATTTGATATGGATATTTCATCATATATGTATACAAAGAACATTTTTTTAAGTAAATATATGTTTTTGTCTCAAATTTATTGGTCTTATTTTGTTTGCAGGTTTCATTAATATATTTGTTATATAATGAGCCACATATTGCCTTGCAGCAAATAATTGTATTGTTCCATAATTCAGAGTTAAATATTATTGAAGCGTGGTATCATAATGAGAAGAAAATTAATGAAAAATGGCAAAGCAAATTGTTGGAAGCCTTAACAATTATACAAAATTACGAAATTCTAAGAAAAATAGGTAAGTGTATAGTTCATAAAGTATAAGTTTTCAGTTCAAGGACAAATTCAAAGCATGTGATTCAAATCAGTACTATAAAGTCAAACGAAGTCAATATTCAATCGCGGAAATAACTGTTTGTCATCATAAAATATAAACGTCACGTTATGCAGTATTGTCAAAATTTGAGTATGTTACTTGCAATATAACCCACAGATCAGTAATAATATAACAAGTGGTAATTTGAAAAGTCAATCTAGGTTACTCTGAAATTTTGATAGAATAAGACGCAAATATATTAATATGTGTTTGTTGTTCCGTAAACGTAAATCCAAATGACATTTGATAATGTCAATCACAAATATCAGTTAGTGCATAAAATAATCGTGCGTCGATTCTGGTTTAAATAAATTGCTTCTCAGTTTTAAAATGGCTTTCACTTTAGAACATAAAATTTTTTTAGTCCAGGCTTATTTTATTTTCGAAGTGGTAATAAAATTGATGGTTTATGGGTTTATTCAGTACAAGATTGCATGGTAGAATTTCAAGTCGAGTTTCCACATTTTGTAATAGATTATATACAATTTTAGAATACTTTGGATAGAACTTTAAAACTTTTTTCTGAAACTGGTAGTCTCTTAAGAAAATCAGGCAGCGGAGCAGTTAAGAAATGTACACCTCAAGTTGTCAATCGTGTTGAAAAAATAATGGAAAATGAACCACAAACATCTGTTTGACATTTGAATCAACAAATAAACCTTTCTGTTGGTACAACTCACAAGTTATTAAAAAAAGATATGCAACTTTATCCATACCGTGTCACAGCAGTACAAGAATTGTTAGAAATTGATTACCCCCGTAGACTACAGTTTTGTAATTGGTTTGTAAATATGAACAATAATGGAGAAGTTTCGCAAAGAGTCATCTTTACTGATGAAGTATGGTTTTATAAAACGGGATACCTAAGTTCACAAAATATAAGAATTTGGAGTAGTGAAAATCCACATGTAATTAATGAAGAATCGCTACATTCAGAGAAAATTGGTGTTTGGGCAGCGATAAGCCAAAGGCGAATCATTGAACCAATATTTTTTCAGGGAACGTTAACTGCTCAAAGGTACAATTTTACAACCATTTGTCAATCAGTTGCATGATGATGAACTTAAAAATGCATATTTCCAACAAGATGGAGCACCTTGTCACTGTACTGCAGAATCTTTGGATTATTTAAGAGAATTTTTTGATGAGCGTATAATTAGTCGAAATACTGAAATTGCCTGGCCTGCACATTCATGCGATTTAACACCTTGCGACTTCTTTTTGTGGACTTAACCTAAAAAATAACATATTTCGAACACCTATATTGAATTTGAATGATATGCTACAGAGAATCGAACAGAAATGCATGGAAATTAATAACAATCCAATGATGTTGCAGAATATCATCAGAAATTTTGAACGGAGGATTTTAAAGTGTATTGATCTTGAAGGACAACATTTTCAACAATTGTTATAGATTTCCATAAATACCTATTATTTGTTATTTATTTGTATGTATGAAACTCAAAATATACGACTTCGTAGGTTAAGTAGTAAATTTTAATTTACGACATACTTCAAAATGTTTTCAGTAAATCACATGCTACTAACTAGATTGACTTTTCAAATGAACACTTGTTACAATTTCTAAGTATAAAAAAAATATATCTAACACATAACACACACACACACACGAATCTAAATCAAGAACATCACTCACACACGAATCTAAGTCAAGAACATCACTCACACATAACTAAATTTAACACACCACAGTTCATTATGTTTCATATTGTTCACGAATATATATATTGAAAACTAGTCATCTTCAAGATCAGAACCTGAATCTAATGAAGATTCTGAGGATGACCCAGTATTTACAGTAAAAGTCTAATTTTCTAATACATTTTCAACAATATTATCTAAATCATACATTTTGTTTTATTCTGTTATAACGTGATGAATGCGTCAGCATCAACCATGTCTAATCCTTCTAATAATAAATTTCTTACTTCGTCCAATTTAAATGTCTTATTATTGGCCGCAACATGATGCTTGACTTGAGCCCATACAAGTTCAATGGGGTTAAGATTACAGTGATATGGAGGTAAACGTAAAACTGTACGACCACTTTCTCTAGCTATTTCATCGACCACGTATGAAAGTGGATGACAGGATGCGTAATTTTTTACAAGCTCAAACAATTCAACCTTTATCATAGTATTATCAGCTAAAATTTGTTTTGTTAAAAGCCGTTCAATAAGTGCTTCCTTTTTCCATGATGAAGTAGGTGACTTTTCTGTTTTAGTAGAATGATAGGGCGCAATATAAATTACTATAACACAATTGGGCTCAAGAAAAGGTAATATATTTTGCATCTATGCGATGAACACCTCACTATTCATATCTTCATGATAATCTCCAGTTTTCTTGGATTCAAATAATAACAAACTCCTATTTATAAAACCAGTTTCGCTGACAATGTGAAGAACAGTTAGTCGCTTTCCTTTGCCAGATAGATATTTTAAACCAGTAGAAAAACCTGCAACAAATGCTTGCCTTAGATTAAGTACCATTGTATCTTTCTCTATTTTGATTTTGTGTAACCTGCATTCACCCATGTTTCATCTAAATAATAGATTTTTCTCCCTTCTGCGCGAAACTTTCTTATACTTTTCAAATAACGACGTGTCCATAAGATAATATAATTTCGTTCATTTAATATGTTGTTTCGTGTGTGTTTTTCCCACTTGAATCCTAGTTTCTTTAGGATCCTCGAAAGTGATGTTCGTTTTAAAGGAGATAAACTGGCATCCCCTTTAATAATTTCACATATTTTTGTGCAAGTCGGTAACTCATTTTTAAAGAAAAATTAATGCACATGCCTTCTAATCATACTTTTTGGTACTTTATCCAATTTATTGCAAGCATCTAGGCATCTTCGTTTTCTTAAAGGAGAATTGTAACTCCAGACATTTCAATTTCCTTAACAATGTCAAAAGTAGTATTCCTACTAATCCCTACTTCCCTTGAAGTTTGACTAACAGCAGCTGTTTTGGACATATTAGCTTTGTTCTTAAAATACACATTATAAGCCATCTGCCTCTGTCCACTTTTTATATATTTTCCTTTACGATTTTTTTATGGACCTGGTAAAGCTGCGTCATCCATGCTCTAAAACGTTTGCGATTATATAAAGAAATTAATGAAAGTGCTAAAATATCTTTAGAAAATTAGTTTTTCACTTTATAAACTCTATAAAGAACTATCTTTAACGAATATTAATAATATATAGCACAATAAACAACTAGTAAAACACGCAATTGACTAGCACTGACAGAAATACTGATCAGTACTGACAGCAAAAAGAAAATTTGACACAACAAAATAAATTTAAAAAAGGTATATAACCCCTTACCACAATTATTAGTCGTATCCTAAATACGTATTTCGACAACTAAGTTGTCATCATCAGTAGGTAAAAACTACTAATTAAAAGTCGCACATGGGGCACAGTAAAACAAGAGAAACGCTTCCGCACAACTATTATACACTGCATCCCCGTATAGACTAAATTTAACATGCCAATCTAAAACTACGAGACAAACGCTTACCTACTTTAGGAAAAGGTCTAAACATGTGTTAAATTGTCGAACAAAGGAACGGCAGACATTCATCTCTAAGGGGGGCGGCACTTCGATTTTTAAAAACTACGATGACCCATTATTAAACTTAAATAAACCACCTTTTATTTTCACAAAACAATAGTATATTTAACTATATGTATATTTCATGTGCACTGCACACATCAGTAGTTATTATTTAAACGTATTATTTCGAGTACATGTATAGTAAAAATATCTATTTTGGGTAGGGGTGTAAAATTTTTTCAATTACAAATGGTTAAAAAAATGCAAAAATCGGAAAGTATGGTCGTATTTTGTAAAAACTGTTCTCTATTGAAAATTCTAAGAAGGACAAAATTGGGAAGGAACCGTTACATATGAAAAAACAAGACATCTGACTGTGTTGAGTTATATTAAATAACAATCAAGTAACGTGAAAAGGTTCTATGAATTATTAGATATTGTTGGTATATAATTTAAAAGTTAATTATAAATAGGTGACATGTCATTGTTAAGGAGGTAACTTTTGTATTTTTTCATATGTATGGCTTCCCACATGTCTAAGTTTCTGCTGTTACCTCCCCACCCACTTATGGTAATAAAAATGTGAATAAACAGCTGAATGGTATAGGTGATTTATCGCTATTCAAGGAGGTATGTTTATTTTTCGCGATAAATATACTTTCATAAGCATCAAGTTCGTGGGGTTTATTAATTCCTTTGATCAACTTCAAACCTGTAATCGACACATTGTGCAGTGTGCTCAAAGCGTGATTTGCGGCATTTGATTTATCCGGTCTATTGTATTTGATATGTGATATGTGTTCTTTAAAACGGGTTATTATAGGTCGTTTAGTTTGGCCTATATATTTCAAATTACAATCCGCGCAACTAATTTCATATATCCCTGATTTCGAATTGGAATTAATTCTATCTTTAGTATTCCCTAGCAGACTTTTGATGGTGTTTTCGGACCGAAAGGCTACTTGGAGACCTCTTTCTTTCACAACTTTATTAATGTTTTTCGTGACGGGGTGGTATGGTATACATATGTACTTTTTCTCTTGGTTACTTTGGGATATCAAACTCGTGGATTCGCGGATTATATTTTTTATTTTTGTTTTTCTAATTAATTTATTGATTATTTCTATGTCAAAGCCATTGTATGTCGCAATATTTTTAATGAAATCTAGTTCTGTTTCATATCTCTCTTTTGTTAACGGAAAATTTAGTAACCGATTGACTAAGAAGTTAAAGGAAGCTGTCTTATGTTGATAACTATGATTTGAATCCGCGGTGATGAATCTGTTAACATTGGTTTCTTTCCGGAAAATATCGATTTCTATTTTATGTTTATTTCTAATCAGTAAAGTATCTAAAAATGGTATCTTGCCATATTGTTCCTTTTCCACTGTAAATTTAATAGTCGGAAATTTCAAATTTAATTGATTAACAAACATGTCTAATTCGCATTTCCGTGTGTCAAAAATCGCGAGAATGTCATCTACATACCTAATCCAGACTCTAGGGAAATATTTAGCGTTGTTTTTGAATTCTACTTCAATTTGTCTCATGAATAAATTGGCTATGAAAGGAGATAGGCAGTTACCCATTGTTGTGCCTTGTTTCTGCTCATAAAATTTTTCTCCTACTTGGAAACAATTTTGCGTCATGCACAGAGTTGTCAATCTCATGTATTCTTTTATTTTTGAAGGTTCAATGTTATTCTTGTGGAGCAAGCTTTCTAAATATTTCATAGTCTCTGGAATAGGTACCGAGGGGAATAACGACGTCACGTCGAATGAAACTAAAATTTCCCCGGTTTCCAGTTCACAATCTTTAATTAATTTGACAAATTCTAAAGAATTACTGACTGACAAATTTTCTGGTTTAACGGGTAGATTTTTAAATTCATTCACTAACCATTTGGAAATCAAATAAGTCGGTGAGTTAATACCTGAAACTATAGGTCTCATCGAGTTACCTGGTTTATGTATCTTCGGTAAACAATACATTCTTGGTACTACAGGATTACTAACATTCAATTTATACTTTTGGGTAGAAGTTATTAAAATTGGACATTTCTTAATCGCGTCTTTTGTGTCACTAATCATTCTAGGTAACGGATTTCTCTTGATTTCTACATACGGACATTCGGCAATTAAATTTTTGACTCTTTGAAAATAGTCGGTTTTGTCCATAATTACTAACTTGTTCCCTTTATCTGCTTTTAGGTAAAAGCAGTCCTTCGATCTAAGAGTTTTAATGATATTCCATTCTTTATTGACCGACTTCTGTTTGTGCTGCTGCAAATTCTTATCGATTTGGGTTTTACAAGCTTCTCGAATAAAGTTTTTTGGCCCTTGTTCAAAATACTTAATCGAAGTTTCAATGCTTGCAATCACCTGTTCCATAGGAATCTGACGGCTTGGCAAACAGTATTTTAACCCTTTGTTTAACAAGTCTATTTCTAAATTCCAATTCGAAATCAGGGATATATGAAATTAGTTGCGCGGATTGTAATTTGAAATATATAGGCCAAACTAAACGACCTATAATAACCCGTTTTAAAGAACACATATCACATATCAAATACAATAGACCGGATAAATCAAATGTCGCAAATCACGCTTTGAGCACACTGCACAATGTGTCGATTACAGGTTTGAAGTTGATCAAAGGAATTAATAAACCCCACGAACTTGATGCTTATGAAAGTATATTTATCGCGAAAAATAAACATACCTCCTTGAATAGTGATAAATCACCTATACCATTCAGCTGTTTATTCACATTTTTATTACCATAAGTGGGTGGGGGGGTAACAGCAGAAATTTAGACATGTGGGAAGCCATACATATGAAAAAATACAAAAATTACCTCCTTAACAATGACATGTCACCTATTTATAATTAACTTTTAAATTATATACCAACAATATCTAATAATTCATAGAACCTTTTCACGTTACTTGATTGTTATTTAATATAACTCAACACAGTCAGATGTCTTGTTTTTTCATATGTAACGGTTCCTTCCCAATTTTGTCCTTCTTAGAATTTTCAATAGAGTACAGTTTTTACAATAGTCGACCATACTTTCCGATTTTTGCATTTTTTTAACCATTTGTAATTGAAAAATTTTTACACCCCTACCCAAAATAGATATTTTTACTATACTATACATGTACTCGAAATAATACGTTTAAATAATAACTACTGATGTGTGCAGTGCACATGAAATATACATATAGTTAAATATACTATTGTTTTGTGAAAATAAAAGGTGGTTTATTTAAGTTTAATAGTGGGTCATCGTAGTTCTTAAAAATCGAAGTGCTGCCCCCCCTTAGAGATGAATGTCTGCCGTTCCTTTGTTCGACAATTTAACACATGTTTAGACCTTTTCCTAAAGTAGGTAAGCGTTTGTCTCGTGGTTTTAGATTGGCATGTTAAATTTAGTCTATACGGGGATGCAGTGTATAATAGTTGTGCGGAAGCGTTTCTCTTGTTTTACTGTGCCCCATGTGCGACTTTTAATTAGTAGTTTTTTACCTACTGATGATGACAACTTAGTTGTCGAAATACGTATTTAGGATAAGACTAATAATTGTGGTAAGGGGTTATATACCTTTTTTAAATTTTTATTTAACCACAGTCTCCATTGAAAGAATTTAGAACAAAATAAACTTAATTTTGTCTGCATAAAAGCGGCCTCTATTTTAGCCAATCACAAGCTCTTAGTTTAAGCCCTATCTTTCCCAACGGTTTATTTTTTTTGGAGTCCCACATAGCTGTCAATTTACCGGTCTAGATTTATGTTTGTAGTGTTCGTAGCGTTGTTTTCTAATTTCATAGTGTTTTATGTGCTTATATATAAATTTTATTTGACTATTTACTAGTGCTTCACATTATAGCGAGAGCAAAAGATTAAAGAAATTGTGAATTAAAGTAATGTATCAATGTACTCATAAAAGTTTTTTGTTTATAAAGATTGTAATTTTATTTTGCTTATTTATAAGAAAACTGCATCGAATAATATCTTGATATCCAGTTAGTATTTGCATTTGTGGACCCATTTTTTTAGACATACAAATCGTTTTATTAACTCCGTAATAACAGTTTATTGAAAGAACTGGGTTGTGACAGTAGAATATTAAATTAATTCATATATAAAGATCGTACATAACCAATCGTTTTGTCTATAGAAAACAGTGATTTACTTTACTCGATTTATACCTATTTAACTAATGATAAAAATAAAGACAAAATCGTTTTAATTTGAATGGGCACGCTGAGTGACGCTATCCCGCGTAAGAATATTATTGGTGGAGAGTTACCAGGCAACCTTATAACATTTAGTAACCTTAGTTTAATACAATATTAATTTGATTTTATTGATCCTTTACTTCCGGGAGTTGTAGTTATTGATGGTTCTGGTTTCGATGCTTATAACACCACGTTTAAATTGTGCAATAGTATTGGATTGCATATTAAATTGCGAGTTTATTCATTTTAGGATTTTACATTTAGACCTTTTATTCACACTGCTGTAACTTTCAAATCAAACATTGAAACTAACCAAATTTAATTTGCTATCATAAAAATATGACAGAATAAAATACTTACTTAATCCTGGAGCTTTGTATTCCATTTATTAGTATCTTGCGGATTTCCTTAGAACAATACTTTTTTGAAAGATGATTAGTAGTCGAGTCTAACTTTCCATAAATCAACCTCGTGTATTAATTATACAAGTTTAAAATTTGCTTTTTGTCAATTACGCTTATGGGATATTCAAGTGTAGTTTGATGAAATCTAACAAGATATCAAATCATATAAAATCTTAACCTTAAAATAAAAACTACCTGATGTATAGTGAACACATTTAGAGAATAGCATATACTAACAAATCGGAGACTGTGGCTTATATTCTATTGTGGTAAGGGTTTTTTAATTTTATTTTATTCAATAGCATATACGTCATCACAAAGTTGCGCGAACAAAAAGTGCCAGGGGCGTAGGTGATTTCAAAGGCAGAGGTATTAGGGGTGATTTTAGAAAAACTTTATAATTGTGAAAATTATGTTGTTTCATAAAACTACAATATTTCTGAATTGAATTGATATTGGGGAAGCAAATTATTATTTACAGAAGTATTAATGTGAATCTTTAAATCTACCTCGTTATGAATATTGCTGCTAGTAAAATTTAAATAAAATTAACTCAATAAATTTTTCGCTTCATAAATTTTCTTATTTCAGAGAATTATTTTGAACTTAGCGTAGCAGTTTAACTTTCTACAATAAAGATACATATAAATATTTCATGTTGTCTAGAGAGTATATTATTATAATTAATGCAAGTTAACATCTGTAAGATGAAATTATTTAGAAAACTTTATTTTTGCCAAGTAATATTACAATACATATGCAATAAAGACAATAGTAGTGTAATACATGTATATAGTGTAATACGTGTATATCTGGTGTCATCGGATAGGACAAAATTTGCTACATGACCGCGAAGTGTACCTACAGTCGTTTGTCTTCGTAAACCCATCATTGACAAAGTGGTTACACAGAAACGCATGCGTCTGGTGGTTGAAGCGAACGCTGGTAAATACGTGCTGTGTGTCCATGTATATACAGATACAAATTTGTTTTTATACAGATTTGTATTATTTTGTATCAAAGCTTGATGTGAATTGTCGCATCGACATGCAATTTGTTTTTGTAATACATGTATGTTAATATCAGTATACAGGCTGATTCATTTTCGGCCCTCACCATGGGGATCTCGCTTATTATTGGAGATAGAGTATAGGTTTAAATTTGGCAAAGTTGTTAAATTTTGTGTTTGTTATAAATCCGTAAAGAAAATAGACCTGTGACAAATGACCTTCGTTATTAAAAAAAAAAAAACGCGAAAACCCCATTTTCTTCTTTTACCTGTAGCACCGACATTTGGCCTTGTAGAGAAAAAATAAAAACACATCCTTGTGGCCATTTCTAAACCTCTATCCAGTGGTGTACTTTAAATTTTTATACGACGTTTCGTTTCTTTCTAGCAATCATTAACTATCTAATTTCTTATAGGCGCCATATTGGATTTAGACATCTTCAGAAAGAGTTTTTTTTTCTGATTTCAACCATGTACCACATGCTGACTAAAGTTTTTGACATTAGGTTTTATTTCAAAGAATAAATTATAAGATTAAATAAGGTAGCCATGGAATTTCAATCTGTCAAACATTTCATTTATTGTTCATTAATAATACAAAAATGTCATACACTAACGAAGAGAAACGAGATATGATAAGTATTTTTTATTCTTCGAACCGAAATTCAACAGTAGCGAGTACAAGATATCTACAATTATATCCAGAACGACAACAGCCTCATCGTACCATTTTTCTAGATCTCGACAGAAATTTGGTCGAGAATGGATCGTTTACTAAGCCGCGTAATGGTCAAGACAACAGGAATTTAAATGAATATCGACAAGATATTTTACAAATGGTAAGTTGTGTTTTCAAATTTCATGTTAATCTTGTATTTTTATAGATAAATAATAATCCATCAATTTCTACACGCGAAGTAGCGTCAGAATTAAATTTGTGCCAGTCCAGAGTTTGGTGAACTTTACATAAAAGTAGGTTTAAACCATACAGGATCCATGTTAGTCACTCTTTACTGCCTGGAGATAATTTGAGAAGGCTAGAATATTGTAATTGGTTAATGGGAAGGATAGAAAATGACGAAAATTTTTTAAGCAAAATCATCTGGTCAGATGAAACAAAATTTACAAATTCTGGAATGTTCAACAGAAATACGGAGCACTATTGGGCAGTACAAAATCCCCGACAAAACAGGGCTAGAAGACCACAACATCGTTTCGGAATAAACGTTTGGATAGGTATTTTGGCAAATCGTCTCTTAGGACCAGTTAAGTATGAAGAACATTTAAATGGAGAAAGATATTTAAACATTTTACGTACATACGTGTCTGACTATCTTGACGACAATATCCCATTAAATCAATTACAATATTTATGGTGGCAACAAGATGGCGCACCAGCACACAATGCAGCTGTTGTTAGAAATTTCTTAAATCAAGAGTTTGCAAACCGTTGGATTGGAAATAGGGGAGTTGTTGAATGGCCTGCGAGATCACCTGATTTAAGTCCGCTAGTTTTTTTTTTATGGAGATATGTTAAAAATAATATTTATAAAGTAGATGCGCCACAAAACATTGAAGAATTACGAGACAGACTTCAGAATGCCTTCGATGCAGTTCCTAGAAGAACTATACAAAGGGCAGTACAAAATGCCAGAAGGCGTGCCCAATTGTGCATTACCGAAGATGGCCAGAGAATTGAACATTTACTGTAATTGTTTATTGTTTACTTTTCTATGTATTTTTATTAATGTTTTTGTTATCTTGTACTCGCTACTGTTGAATTTCGTTTCGAAGAATAAAAAATACTTATATCTCGTTTCTCTTCGTTAGTGTATGACATTTTTGTATTATTAATGAACAATCAATGAAATGTTTGACAGATTGAAATTCCAAAGGCTACCTTATTTAATCTTATAATTTATTCTTTCAAATAAAACCTAATGTCAAAAACTTTAGTCAGCATGTGGTACATGGTTGAAATCAGAAAAAAAAACTCTTTCTGAAGATGTCTAAATCCAATATGGCGCCTATAAGAAATTAGATAGTTGATGATGGCCAGAAAGAAACGAAACGTCGTATAAAAATTTAGAGTACACCACTGGATAGAGGTTTAGAAATGGCCACAAGGATGTGTTTTTATTTTTTCTCTACAAGGCCAAATGTCGGTGCTACAGGTAAAAGAAGAAAATGGGGTTTTCGCGTTTTTTTTTTAAATAACGAAGGTCATTTGTCACAGGTCTATTTTCTTTACGGATTCATAACAAACACAAAATTTAACAACTTTGTCAAATTTAAACCCTCTATCTCCAATAATAAGAGAGATCCCCATGGTGAGGGCCGAAAATGAATCAACCTGTATATGTGGTATAAAAAGGTATTTTCTATTTTCTTTACGGATTTATAACAAACACAATTTAACAACTTTGCCAAATTTAAACCTATACTCTATCTCCATTAATAAGAGAGATCCCCATGGTGAGGGCCGAAAATGAATCAGCCTGTATATGTGGTATAAAAAGGTAACAAATTGTTCTATTTTTTAAATTTGAAGTTTTACAAGAGATTTAAGAAAAGTAACTGAACATCCATTGCCGCATGTCCAATTGTGGCTGTTTTAGCCCTATCATTTTATTCTACTTCTAGTAGTGTTGAACACTATTATAATCTTCAATGTCAAAGTCATCATCGCTATAACTATCTTTTTCATTATCAGTTTCTTCTATATTAACTATAAAAACTAGATTATCCGTTACATCATCTAAGAAATGCTCTGTTTGTAAATTTCAACAATTTTATTTACGTGGCTACACACATGCCCATTCTTCTGCATTTACAGATGGGAATTTTTCTCTGGCAAAATTTTCGACCTCTGCTAACTTACAAGTGACATTTCTGGTTCCAACCCAATTCTTTACAATCGCCCATATTTTTTCGTTTGGATTTAACTCCGGGTGATAAGGAGGCAACTTCAATACATTATGTTTATGGGCCCATAATAGTGTATCCAGTTTATATCTTGGATTTTCACTTTTGTTTTTCTTTATTCATTTATATAACTCCGGCTTTGTCCACTTCACATCAAACGCTATATTTCTTGCTACAAGCCACTCTATTATTTCTGCCTTTTTGGAGGATGATGATTGATCACGTTCGATTTTGACATTATGATATGATGCGTTATCGATTACGAGTACACTTCTTTGTGGAAGATTAGGCAGTAACTGTTTATTGACCCAAGTGAAAAAGTTTGTTGAATTCATTTTATCATGGTAATCACCAGATTTTGTACCTATAAAAACAATGGAACTAATAGCAACAATAATTTTAACAACTGTGATAAATTTAATTTAATGTTTTCATTTATCGTTATAAAGCAATGACTGTGTAATATATATATATATATATATATATATATATATATATATATGTATACCGATAGGACCAGCTCTCAACGGGCCATACCCAGCAATAAGTGGCAACACCGAATCACCTCTACGCGCAGTAGCTTACATTACCATACATTGCAGAGTTATGAATTTAGTAAGACTTAAACCGCGCAAGGATATAGTCATTTGCATATTCGTTCTGTATACGTAATTTGCCCATTTGTTTCAGATATAATATGGTCGTTATATCTCCAAGTTATTATTATTGTATTCTTAGCTGCTACGGAAAAGTAATTTTAAGTAATAAAAAAACAATAACGTTTTCTAAAAGATAAAAGTAAAAAAATCAATAATTCTGCAAAATAAATTTTAATTCTAAGAAAGTCACTAAATATAGGATTCGAAAATACCGCCCTCTCTTCCCAAACAATAGCCGAGCCTATTGTAAAACTCCCGCCTCACTCCCTCGAGATTTCTAGGGGTTATTGTCTCGAAAATTCTAAAAAGTTGAACTTGCAACTGTTACAACCTTTACGTTTGCACAGCTAGATACGAATGACGAGCAATCTATTGCTCTCGATCATCGGACTTATGTATGCGCACGCGGAGTGGCATCGTACATACGTTGCCACATCGCATTACGTTCCATATGTATATTGTTTCGTATGGCCCGTAGCGGGCTGGACCTATCGGTATATCTGATTTAAATAGGAGTAAAGCATTTTGAATAAAACCCATTCTTCCACCAGCATGAACCATAATCAAACGATTACCTTTCGAAATTGGTTTCTTCAACGCAAGCAAAGAATTATCTGACCATTCTTTTGATTGCGTATGTGTATTGTGAATGTAGTATTCATCTGTAAATATTATGGGTCTGTTTTCATGTATGTAACTTTGCAATTGTTTTAAATATTTTATACGTTTTGCACGTATATCATATGATTCGATTAAAATTTTTCTTTTGTCAGCTGTTTTTTTGCCATCTAGAAACAAATATAATATTTATTTCTTGTTTCATTATCAAAACACTATTGTTTGCTTAAATCCCATATTTTTTAGCACCTTCGATAAAGTTGTAAGCCCTCCCATAAATGGTATGCTGTTCTCTATTATCTTATCATAAATTCCTGTAAAGAAATCCAGATATAATAATTATAATTTATATGGAAATATTTATTCTTACCTTTCAAAGTTGGATGTCGTTTTTCATGTATATAGAAGTTGTGAATGATGAAACGTATTGTGTCAGTATCTTGTGGACGAAGTGTGCTTTTCGTGCTTCTGCGAGATCTTGTTTTATGTGGGGTACTAAATGAAACAACTTTTCCGGAATTTACATCCTCAGCTTCTTTAGCAATACTTCTGTATGTCATATCAGAACTTCCAACCGCTCTCATTAACCTATCTTTGTAATTTGTTAAAGGAATTATCGGATGCTTATTTTCTGCTTCTTCCTTCATGAATTTTAAAACGTTGGCAATAATTTCTCTTCGTTGGCTATGTATAACTTTGCTTTTTACTCCAACTTTCTTCAATGATGTATAAATAATATCTAATTATTTACTTAAAAATAAAATGTATACTCTTTATACTTACTGATCGAATAATATAGTAATGTTTTCAAGTGTCTTGATAAAGAACATTATTTAAATGACAATAATTTACTAAATTCAAAGAAGCAAAAATAAAACATAAAATCCAAATAAAACTTAATCGTAATCGGCGCGCAACTGTTAGAGAAACACCCCTAAACTGGATCAGATGGCATATAATGAACTCGCCCAACTCTAATATGTTCATAGCGCATTGTGACGTATGTGCTATTCTCTAAATGTGTTCACTCTACAAAATACTTATTATTATTGTAATTATTAATTTTAGGTTTCAGAAAAGATGATATGATTATTAATTATATGCCACTACAAGATGTAACGCTTAATATAAATATTGTCCGCAAATATTGTTATCGTGTGTGTGAAAATTTTGGACGATTGGAAACGGATTCATTTCTTGAACATATCAAAAAGGACTTAGAAAGAAATAATATGGATTACATATCTTATGATCCTGAACATCTGGAAATGTATTTCCTCTATCTTGAACAAGAAAAATATATAGCTCGTAATAATATTAATAATTTAGCGAAAGTTTTCAAATATATGGGTGAAGACAACTTACACGACAAGTTTGAAAGTTTACATGATAAAATTAACCGTACTAATGCTGACTATAACGTCGACAAAACACCCGGAAATCGAAAATCGAATTCTCTTTCAAATGATCTAGAACTAACGAATAAAGTTGAAGAAAATGTTAATGAAAGCAAAAATGATATATATGATGTAGACCAAAATTGTCCAGGAGTATTACTGATTATAAATAATGAAGATTTTTATACAGAATTGCGAGATGAATATCAGGTAAGTACTCTTTCATTCATTATAAAAACAAGTAGTAATTTATTAGAGCTACATTGTGCAATAACATAAGTTCATGCTTCAAAACAATCCGCGCTAAAATAATATGGGTTTGTCTATAACATTTTTTAGACCCTTGTTGATCGAGATACAAAGGGGTTGAAGTTTCACCAAAAAATATATAAATTCAGCTATAACTCACAATTGAAGAAAATTTTTTTATATATTTCAAATCCCAACCACTTTTGACCAATCTATGAGCTCTTCCCTAAAAAATAGTATTGTTCATTTTTTCTGCTATGCAAAATGTTGTTGGCATTGGTGTCTTAAAAACTTTTTCTTTAATTTTACCCAAAGAAGAAAATCGTGATGTGTAAGATAGCCAGTAAAGCCAGTTAAATTATAAATATTTCTTGTATTATGTATTTTTCAAATTTTTTACAGCATTTATTGCCAAAAACAGACTTGAAATTAGAGTCACGAACAGGATCTCAGGCAGACGAGATAAAATTAAGAGAAACATTTACAAAACTTGGTTTCGAAATTATAACGAAACAAAACAAAATTCATGAAGATATGATAGCGGAGATTCGAAATGTTGTTGACAATTTCACACATTCCTGCCTGTTTGTAGCAATTTTGTCGCACGGTGATCAAGGTAACGTAATGCATATATACTGGGTGTATTTCTTAACTTGAAACTTTCCAATATCTCGAAAAATAAACAGTTCACGAAAAAATGTCCAGATTTAAAATTTAATAATTCAATGAAGGAAATACTTTAGTGCTAGAATTAGTCACTCTCTTTCCCTCCAGGTAAATTGTTATTGTTTCTGTATATGGTAATATCTAAAAAATTTAATTTGTTATTTTCTTCTTTTTCTATTGTGAATTGTATTTTGGGGTTTAATGGGTTTAATAATTTCAAGAATTCTGTTAGTTGCCTGTCTGTACCTATCCTAGATCAAAATTACTTCAAATTTAATAATGATATATATTCACAAGTAGAAGGTTTACCTATGGGAAATCCTCTCAGCCCAATATTGGCTAACATTTATATGCATAACTTCGAAATAGGTCTATTTAATAGAAATAACAACCTAATCAAACAAATCCTTTTCTGGGCCAGGTATGTCGATGATATAATTTGCATCTGGATAGGTACAGACAGGCAACTAACAGAATTCTTGAAATTATTAAACTCATTAAACCCCAAAATACAATTCACAATAGAAAAAGAAGAAAATAACAAATTAAATTTTTTAGGTATTACCATATACAGAAACAATAACAATCTATCATATAAAATTTACAGAAAACCAACATTTGCAGATAATATAATACATGCGGAAGCGAAACAAGATACTAAAATAAAAATGTCAACATTCCACAGTTATATACATAGAGCAACTCACATACCATTGAATACTGATGCTTTTAAAGAAGAAATAGTATATATTAAAAAAATAGCAGAAAATAATGGATACAATCCCAACATAGTAGACAAAATATTAAATCGAAAAGAACAAAAGAATATTCAGAAAAAATTCTTATATCCGGAAATAAAAGAAAATAAACCCATTTGGCACGCAATTACATATATCCCCCAAATCACAGACAAAGTAAACAAAATATTAAGAAAATTAGATATTCAAATCATATGTAGCAATAAAACAAAATTAGGTACAATGTTAAATAATAACAAAGATAAAATAGAAAATATAGAAAAATCAGGAGTATACACAATAAAATGTAATGACTGTGAAGCTATATATATATATATATATAGGGCAAAGTGGAAGATCCATTAAAAAACGCATCTCCGAACACGTAAGAGGCGTAAAGTATATTAATAAAAACACAGGTTTTTCGACACCCTGTATCGAACAAAACCATTTGCCCGACATTAATAGCTCCACCGTGTTACATAACGTAATAAAAAGTAGAAGACTAGATTTATTAGAAATACTAGAAATTAAAAAATCACAAAAACAAAATAGAATAATTACGAATACACAGTTAGAATTTGTTAACATCCCCATAATAGACGTGATTGTAAATATGTCCCAACCAGCACCCTAGCACTAAAAAATAGGTATAAAAGTTAAAAGGACACGTATTGTAAGTTAGTTTTAAGATACTCTTTGACAATGGCATAACAGCCGAAACATATGTTAGACATAGATCTAATAAAAACATTGTGAAATAGCCAAGTGTGTTTTTATAATAGTTTTCTTTTTAATAATCAAAATTAGTCTTAGAAAAATTTTATTTATCTATCAACTTCCTAGATTTAACGATTTTAAATAAAAACAATAAGTGTGATTTTTCCATATACCATAAACTGTCACATACTGATACAGTAATTCACAACAAATCTACACATCCATACTTCCATAAAATGGCTTTGTTCAATTCTTTAATTCATAGACTTATTAGTACTCCTTTATCGATGGAAAATTATAGTAAAGAGCTCAACTACATTAAACAAATAGCATATAACAATGGATACAAACCAGATATTGTTTACAATATTCTGAATAAACAAATTTACAAGAAAGCCATTAAATTAGTATACCCTACAAACAGTTGTGATATGATTAATAAATATAATACACTTACTTATACTGGTAATCTTACCAAAAAAGTTTCTAAATTCTTAACGAGAAATAATTATAACATATCTTTCAAAACTAACAACTGTTGCAAGTTCAATTATTAAAAGCAAAAAATAAATAGGAGCAATAAGTCGGGTGTGTACAAACGTGAATGTAAAACATGCCCTAAATTTTATATAGGCCAGACAGGTAGATCTTTTTCTGAAAGAATTAAACATGAATGTAGCTATATTAATAACAAGAATGACTCACATAATGCGTTACATCTGAGAGTGGATATTGAAAATAAATCGCAAAAATTAAATTTACTGGAAATAATGGAAATTTTAAAACATAGTAAAGTAGTAAAACCCATTACGTAGGGAAGAAATCGTTTGTCTCCATTCTTGTCTATTTCCAGCTATAGATCCCAATCTTGCCACTGACATATTAGTCTCTTCTTACAATGTTCTTCTCCATGTTACCTTCGGGCGTCCTACTTTCCTCCTTCCTTGGGGCTGCCATTCCAATGCTCCTACAAATTTCTGTTCTCGGTTTTCTTAAAGTATGACCAAGCCATCCAAACTTTCTCCTTTTAATTTGTACTTCGATCCTTTCTTGTCCTGCACGATCCCATAATTTCTCATTTGTAATTCGGACGGGCCACCATATTTTCAGTATATTCCGAATACATCTATTTACAAAGCTTTGTAGTTTTTGCTTGCTTGCATTAGTTAGTGTGCACGCCTCAGAACCGTACAATAATATGGGTTTAACTGTGGCATTAAAAACTTTAATTTTGGTCCTGTTAATGATGGTTAATGATATTAGGCCTATTTTATAACAGTTTTTATTTTATTTTGATCTTCCCGTTTGTACTCTGTAAATTTTGGTCTCTCGGATCATAAAGTTTTACATCTTGAATAGAAAGTGCCTATTATTGAACCATCCTTCTTAGGGCCGGTTTATTCACCTTCCAGTAAAGTATCGAGTAACGCTACTTGTAAGATAAAGCCTTACTTGCCAGATTAAGTGTTTATTCACCGTCAAGTAAAATTTAACCGCCCAGTAAAATTACTTACTTGGGAGAAAATTTACTTGCTGCTCATCTACCCTATAAAGTGTCAAGTAAGACTAATATCATGCTGTTTGTGAACTGTCATGTAGAAAATTAAGTTATTGACAAGTAAAATGGATTTATTTGAAGACATTGACGATATTTAAGACAACGATTTTGTCAATATTACTAATTTAGTGAATCGATATCGAATAGAAGACAATTTTAATAAATTTGATGACGAATTTGTTCGTTTGTATTGTTTATTACATACTGTGTGTGTGGTAAATAAAGTATTAATGTTCTAAACAAAAATTTCATCTTTATTTCACATGTAGTCATAGTAAATTATAATATGATGCTAGACATAAAAGATATATTTAAAAAAAAAAACTGTACAAAATAAATATAATAATAAAACAACCAATATTAATACAGAATATATATACATATATTTATTTACTTGTATTGAAAATACAAAAAGGGGTTGAATAACAATTTTTTTGATACTTCTGACCACGCATCCTCCTTTTGTTTCCATGTTGTACTGTTTCTTTTTGCATTTGATGACATTCTTGTACTTTAAAACTAGGTCAACTCAAATTCTTGATTCCTCGATAGAGAAATTTGCCGATCTAACCCGTTTCTTACTTTCCATTTTCTATGAAATTAAACAAGTTTTGACAATAAAATGCGAACTGTAGCCTGGGATTAGGTCATAATTCAGGTAATAATATAACATACCTTTTTTATATTAAAATACGTACATATTTTATATTAATAATGTTTATGAAAAAAGTAAAAATGGACAACACGAGATAACATACAACAAACGCTTGAGATTTAAGGTTATATTAGATGCACTTATTTGTCATGCCGGCAACTAGAATTTAAAATTACCGAAAGCTGTACATCCTTCTCTATACCATGTGTTAGTGGTATGTTACATCTTTCTCTATTTTCCCCTAACCATACTACTGTTGTAAAAACATCTAGTTCTTTCCAGTAACTAACCGACCTTTAAAATTATATGAATAAACCCAAAAATAGTAAATGTGCCAAGTAAATTTAATTGTCAAGTAACTAACAGGTACTTTACTGGAAGGTGAATAAACCGGGCCTTAGAATATTATTTTTTCCTTTTTTCATTATAATATTCATTTCAGTTTGAATTTGTTAGCATCCGTTAGGTTTAGTTTACAATACAGCTCCATCTGAGAAAGACACTGTTTGTCGAAACAATTGTTATTGATATTTTATCTCGATAAAGTGGAAATTAAGTAATATTGCTTTTTTTATTTTTATTTCATTATTTTTACAAATTTCGAATAACTGGGAAAATGTCACCTGTAGAAATGTAAATTGCTGGTGAATAAATTGCTTTGGGCGTAACCCAATAACAATGACGTGTACGTAGTACCACCTTGGGCTGCTTAATTAACCTGTCTCCTTGCCTCTCACGTATCAGGGTGCCTAATTTATGTAAGTCCCTTCGCCTCTCCACTTATCAGAGTGCTAGATTTCCCCTCGCCTCATCATCTTTCAATTAAAGTAAGTGCTCAAAATGATCGACTTCAGTGCACGCATTTCAAATTAATGTTGACAACTGAGAAGTGTATCTTCTTGAATTTCAGCACAAGCATTTCTGATTCGCTTAATCATATTTTCCGATAAATAACTTTCATGAACGTTCCATCTATGTGTATACGTATACTATAAAATGATTAAGTCTCTATGCTCTCTCTATGTCTCTTGGAATTTTATAAAAAACTACTTATTTAAGAATTTATTAAAGAAAGTTATCTATTTGTTAGGTATCGTCTACGCTGCAAATAGCATTGCTGTCGACGTAGCAAACATACAACGAGCTATATGTCATAAACACCTTAGTGGCAAACCGAAAGTCTTGCTATTGCAATCATGCCAGGGCAGTGATTGTCAAAAACGTAAGTTTCAATAAAATAATAGGTTCCTGAAATAAGACATGCTCTTATAGTCGATGCTGATGAATATGAGACTGATGGACCGCCGAAAAAGTATATTCAACCCAAAACTACAGATTTACTTACTTTCCGAGCAACAATTCCAGGCTATGGGGCTGTACGTCATCGACGAGAAGGGAGTTGGTTTATACAAGATTTTTGCAAAACAATTGAGGACAATACAACGTAAGTATAAGTTTAATATATGTTTTCTAATTTGAATTTGTTATGATTGCCATAGATGTCATATTGAGGAGATTTGCACTAAAGTTATAAACAAAGTGTCCCGGAAGGTTTGGGGTGGAAATAAATGCATGGTGCCACTGAAAGAATCAACATTCACTAAAAGTTTATACCTTAAAATGGTGAAGTAAGCTATGACCAGTCATATAATTTAAGTTTCATGCATACACTATTGTTAAAATTTGTATATGGAACTCGATTCTGGAAGAAATTATAAAAATTCATAATATACATACTGTTTATAATGTTTAAACAAATGGTTTATAAATTTATGATCAAAAATTAATATATTCACTTTTACGTACAAGAAGCACTTTTTTATTTTTGAAATTAGTCTAAAAAAATTGTGATATCCCATATGTGTTCTATAGGGTTGAAAACGCAATGATATGGTGGTAAGCGAAGAACATTGTGACCATATCGTTGTGCCATTTGGTCAACTTCGGAGATAGGTGCAGTTTTATTTTTACAATCAAATAAAAACTATAAATATTAGAAAGAATACTTGCCTTCAATGTACTTACTTATCAACCAAATCAAGTAACTTTTTAACAAATTATCCAAGGAAGTATTCTTAGTTAACCATTGTTGGATATCTGCCTTAGTGCATGATGCCGGAGGTGGTTTATTCACAATAGTGCTATGATAACTCGCATTATCCATAATAATAACTGATGGTGTTTCCAAATGGCATAGTAGTTGGTGCTCAAACCATCGCAGGTAGTTAGATCGATTCATATCTCCATGATAATCACCACTCCTAGTTGCTGATGGAAATACAAGTTCTGCACCAGCATGTATGTAATACAATGAGTCTAAAAATTAGTGTCAAATAAGATAACGGTGAGTACAGAATTTATTTCCTGCCTTTATCCACCAACTTTTGTACGAACACTTCTGAGGTCATCATTTTGCCAAGACTGATGATAGTACCATCTCGAAACATCCAAGTTTCATCGGTAAATACAAACTGATTAAGTACTATGTTGCTTTAAACGCATATATTCAGATAAAAAGTTTACACGTTTTAGTGCAATGTGTGGTAACTCCATCAATGCCTTTCTGGGCTCATCTCATCTTAATCATTTATCATAGTGAATTAATGAATGGCAAAAAAGGTTTATTAAAATCTACACATCTGAAATGATTCATTCTCTACCTCTTGTCCACATCTAATAGATATTGAAACACCACCATGTTTTTTTCTCGTTCAAAATATTGCAACAAAGGTAAAACAAATTGTCGCAACTGTGAATGTACTGTTCTACCATGTGTTACCATTATATTTTTAACAAAAATTTATTTATTTTTCACTTAAGTATTATTTGTTCATTTCACATTGGATACGGTTACCATAAACACGGTCATTTCGCCCGTGGGCGTTATAACCGGGCGATATGACTCACATCGCCCAGTAATTTATTCACAGTTTTTTATGTTGTGCGAGTATAAATAAGGCCCCAGAAGAAAGGATATACATTTTACAGAACTAATAATTTGAATTTTTGAGAAAGTCTAAAAAATTAAGCAAAACTAGCATTTTTTTATTAAAATTAAGGGTATCTAAACATTGACAACTTTAAAACTTTGAAGTGTCAACTGTGATTTAAAAGAAAATTAAGGTTAAATCATTAGCTGAAGGAGTCATAGTTGACAGAAATCTCGGAACTTTTCCAATGTAATTTGAATTTTCCGCTTAAGAAATTAAAAAAAAATAGTGAAAAATAAAATCTTGTATGAACCACTGACGTTATGGCAATTATATTGCCCTCGGGCAATATAATACCCATAACACCCTTGGTGCATAAATAACTATGTATTTATAAAAAGAAAATCAATAATAATTCCATGAAATATCAACGAAAATGTAGAGTCAAATGTACATGAGTGACGACTACTAAGCGGAAATGTGTGTATTTATCACGGAGTAGGTAATAACTAGAGACCGGACACATCGGGCTGAAATGGACGTCATTGTTGTTGAATAGCACTATTCATTCGGTTAACTGCACATCTACTTTTTGTGTGCGGTTAACCGAATGAATAGTGCTATTCAATAACTGCGTGATGTACTTACAGATGTTGTAGATTATTTATATCGTCAGTCGTAATGACGTCATTTCAGCCCGATGGGTCCGGCCTCTAGTAATAACACAGGTAATAATCCCGTCTTTGACTTACTCAAGTAAATTGCATGAGCCATATGTCTGTGCTAGATGAAATTTCAAAAATATATATTTTATAAAATATATATTTCCGTTCAGGCTATCCTTGTCATACAAGTAGGTACTGTATGTTATTTGGATGTGGAGATTATTCTTTGAATGTCGTAGATAGAGTTATACGTAAGTGACGCAGGGATCATCTTTGGTGATTTTGAGTGTATATAACATTACAAAATACAATTTATATACAGTGTGTTTCACTTTTCATGGGGACACCTAAATAACTTTTTTATTTTGAAAGCAATCGACATAAAATTTTTATCAGTTGTGTAGGCCCCGACAACGCACCTTTTTGTATGAATAGAGTTTTTATAAAGTAAATATCTAGCCAACTATAATTAAAATAAAAAGTACTGTTTCAAGTAAAGTCATGCTAGCGATTAAGATAGAGCAAAAAAGTATTAGGAAAAGTTTTTACAAATCACTCAAGAACCCTTAATACCAAATTTCGCAGAAAAATTTTCATTTTTAAATTCTTATACATTTTTATGCTATCATAGATAATAGTTTGTTATTGCAATAATAAGAGTGCCATGAAGCAAGAAAACAATTCACAAATTTTATTCGACATTAAAGAACAAACAAAACAAAAGCAACAATTTAACTAACAATATTTTAAATAGGATCTTTTTCCACTAAATCACCTTGAAGACGGATATATTTTTCCAATCGCCTTTTGTGGTTCAGTACAACCCGTCGTAATACTTCTGGAGAAATTTTTCGACAGGCTTGTCGGATTTTCTGACACAGTTCCTGTATGTTTTGTGGTCTAGATGCATACACAGCATTTTTAATAGTCTCCCAAAGAAAAAAGTCGAGTGGTGTAATGTCAGGTGATCTCGGAGGCCACTCTATTAAAGGGCTATTACGGCCTATCCATCTTAACGGAAAGTTTTCGTCTAACCATGCTCGCACTATTCTTGCGTTATGAACTGGGGATCCATCTAACTGGAAGTGTAAATCTCGCCTCATATCCAATGGTAAATCATCAAGCACATCAATTAATTCAGTATTTAAAAAATTTAAAAACCTCTGCATTTAGCGTATCAAAAAAGAAAAATGGGCCAATGATTTGTGTATTTAAAATTCCGCACCACACATTAACTTGCTGCGAATATTGCCTTTTACAATTGATAACCCATTTTGGGTTTTCTGTTGCCCAGTATCTACAATTCTGAGATGAAACAATACCATTTGTAGTGAAGGTAGCTTCATCACTAAACATTTTTTTTTTTAAATTCTGTCATTTAGAAAATTGCCTTGAGCCCATAGACAATACTCCATTCTTCTATTTAGATCTCCTTCAAGGGCGTGTAAATATTTTGGCTTATACGGTTTCAATTTGTGACGACGGAGACATCTCCAAATTTTGGAGTAAGAGATATTTAAATGTCTAGCCATATCTCGTAAACTTGCGTGAGGATTATTACGATACGCTGCTAATATTACTGCATCGAAATGGTGTTCTCGATTGTTCAATTCATGTTGACGTTGTTTAGCAACATCTCCAGTAGTGTTGAAAATGTTATTCAAGTATGCAAGAGTTCGATGACGGATGGGTGGACGTTCAGGATGTTTCGAGTTAAACTCTCTTGCAGCCTCTCGGGTAGAACGTACATTATCACCAACAATTCGAATAATTTCTACTTTTTGAGCAATACTTAAATGTCTATCGGCCATTGCTCAGCAAAGTTCAATAGTTTCAACTGAAATAAACTGTTTAGTGAACTGACGTTTGACATTTGAACTGACAAATTATTTTCTTGCTTCATGGCACTCTTATTATTGCAATAACAAACTATTATCTACTGATAGCATAAAAATGTAGAAGAATTTAAAAATGAAAATTTTTCCGCGAAATTTGGTATTAAGGGTTCTTGAGTGATTTGTAAAAACTTTTCCTAATACTTTTTTGCTCTATCTTAATCGCTAGCATGACTTTACTTGAAACAGTACTTTTTATTTTAATTATAGTTGGCTAGATATTGACTTTATAAAAACTCTATTCATACAAAAAGGTGCGTTGTCGGGGCCTACACAACTGATAAAATTTTTATGTCGATTGCTCTCAAAATAAAAAAGTTATTTAGGTGTCCCCATGAAAAGTGAAACACACTGTAGATGCAAAATGAACCCAACAAATAAAACCAGGAATCCATCTCAGTTTATTGTTTTATTTCACTCTGTTTAATATTATACTTCTCTAACTTTACATATATCTATCTCTTTTTAGTTGAGAACGTCATCAAATAATCGTGCGAGTCATCTATTGTTTCTCATTATTTTTCAAAAAATTAAATGGAATTTAGCGATACTATGGTCTATTTTTAAACTAAGAGGAGTAAATGGAAAAGCCACATTTACGCAGTAAAAGTTACCAAATCAATGACATTCTGAATGTTTTTTTAAATTTTCGTATTTTATTAGTTTTTCTTTATTCATTGAGCCATTTATTTAAAAATTATTTACATTGAACACAAAAATAACATAAATAAAGGATTTAAAGAAATCAAAGGCCTTACCTACTATATTTATATAAAATTGTTTCAAAGTTAATATTACCAGTAGAAATAAAATTAATTGGCAACGGCCATAGCACGCTGAAAAGACCGGTTCTCGTCCGATCACCGAAGTGGATAGGCGACCGCTTTTAGATTCAAGAGCACCACCTTTACATCGATAGGTCAACACGCAATTTTTGCATAACGTAATCCTACCTCTGAAGCAACCAATCACGCATAGTAATTTTGGCGCGATTAATTTAAAACGCTCCTCTTAGTTTAAAAATAGACTATAGCGCTGCGAAAAGGGCCAGCGGTAGGAAAGCTTTTAAAAGGGGCTGTTAAAATTTTTAAAAAATATTAATATTTTTCATTGTCACCAACTTTATTTTAAAATCACAGCCCAGTACAAATAGAATTTAATTGAAGGCACAGTATTTTAATCAGTACATAGTGATTGTATATATTTTTATGTATGTATAATGTATATAATATAAGTAAAGTGTATATGTATAAATTTTAATATAGTTTCATTATTACAAATTTATTTAAAATGTTTTAATTTGTAAAGTCTTATAAGTAGGACGAGTCAATAGACATCTTCTTCTGATAATGTTTCCTCATCTTCTCTTAATTGAATAAAGAAGCATGCAAGTTGTTTTAATATAATATCTGTAATTCAAAAGAGAAATATTTAGGAAAAAAATTAACGAAAGTACAGATAAACTGATTTGAATTCTCTCCACCCATTGATAAAAAGTTAATATTTCGTAAATCTACTCATATAATTCCATTTTGTCACATATAAATAGAGAGGTTTATTCTAGTAATATCCCACCGGCGGCTCGTCCTAACGCCCACATATATTTTGTCAGTCGCCGTCCGAACACCGTTTAATGCACTTCGCTGGCTTACAGTGATAAATAATAATTTTATGTCACAAATAGACAGAAAGAGAGCGTTTCAGAATTTATAACGAAATTCACTGAACGTTGTCCGGGGGCGACTGACAAAATAAATATACGCGCGAGAACGAGTCGGCTGTGCAATGTTACTCGAATGAACATACATGCAAAAAAAATTTATGAAAACAAATGCCAAACTAATCTTTCCAGTGGCATTTGAATCACCTTAATCAAGCTTAACATATTTCACATTGTCAAAATTATACAAGTGTCCCGTATTGTTATGTTCAAAATTTTAGGAGTAGACTTCATTTTAAGTAACCAAAACGCAAAACTTTCATATCCATTTTTATTTGTTTCAAAGTTACAGATCTATGAATGTGATTGTCAGATCATGAAAAAAAATGTAATCCTAAAGTCAATACAATCTGATTTTATTTAAAAAAAGTTCAATTAATAATATTTTCGAAATGTCCACCTCCTTGCTGAATGCAGGCTTGTGCCAGTAATCCAACAGAAGAAGTACTTGCCCGAATTTCATGGGTTTTGTCGGATTTGCTCGGCAGCCAGGTGAATACGATCCAACAACTCTTCTCTTGTGTTCGAAACTTGCGCGTAGACTAAATTTTTCAAGTACCCCCATAAATAAAAGTCAAAGGGGATTAAGATCGGGTAATCTGGGTGGCCATGCAACAGGACCACCTCGACCAATCCATCTTGCATAATTGACGTTAACCCAATTTCGGACAGCAATTCCGAAATGTGGTGGTGCCCCATCCATGTGAAACCACATGTCTCGTCGAACATTCAATGGGACATCCTCTAAAAGACCTGGCAGTTCGTCAATAAGAAATTGAAGGTAATTGTCCGCATTTAACCTCCCAGGAAGAACGACAGCACCAATCAACAAGTAATCGATTAAGGCCGCCCAAACGTTAATAGAAAATTCAAGTTGAAATTTAGATGGGCGTATAGCTTTGGGATTTTCTGATGACCACCTGTTCAGCTTTCTCAGATTTGTAACACCACTTCTCGTGAACGTAGATTCATCTGTCCAGAGAACTGTTCTGCAGAAATTAAAATGAAGCCGTGACTGTCTTAATATCCAGCTAGAATAAACTAGAGGAGCATAGTGGTCTGTCTCAAGCAAACCGTGTTCCCTGCGATAGTGATATGGACATAAGCCCTCATGTTTTAAAATTCGCCAAACTGTCGTTCGTAGCACTCCTAGTTTGTCTAGCGATTCGACGTACACTGAGTGTTGGATCCCTTGTAACAATAGCTACTGCTTCTTCCTCTAAGTCTGCTGGCAAATTTACTCCTCGGTCGAAAAGATAATCACGCAGTCTGCATTCCCGAAATTGTCTGTACTTCCAGAAACGTTCTGTAATGAGGAATGCGCCTATCGGGAAACCGATGTCAGTATTCAATAACTGCTTGACGTGCACTGCCGTTACAGTAGCCATACACAAAATGCATGTCCGCATACTCTTGAGAAGAAAATCGGTAAGGCATTTTGAATAAAGAAAACGTGTCCGCTCACTAATAAGCTGTATGAACTGAAACGTAATGTAATCCTTTATTAAAAAATGCAACGTTAGCAGTCATCTGAGCATTTGTTTATTGTATGATATTCATGGTTCAGCACTTACGAAATAAGTAAATTATCATAAATGAATTTACATACAAAAAAGAGTACTGGACTCTTTTTTGTAGATCTCCAAGAAATTACTGTATGTACTACGACACGTGTTTATTTATTTTAGGATAACATATTATTATGCGACGTTAACAATCACAGGCCTGTTATTGTCGTATAACTTTTTTGAAATAAAATGAAATTCGGATAAGTACTTCTTCTATTGGCTTACGGGCACAAGCCTGCATTCAACAAGGAGGTGGACATTTCGAAAATATTATTATTTGAACTTTTTTAAATAAAATCAGTTTGTCTTGACTTTAGGATTACATTTTTTTTCATGATCTGACAATCACATTCATAGATCGGTAACTTTGAAATAAATAAAAATGGATATACATGTTTTGCGTTTTTGTTACTTGAAATGAAGTCTACTTTACACCCCTAAAATTTGAACATAACGATACGGGATACTTGTATAAAAAGATATGAGTTACCTTTGCCGTTTTGTTCAGCTGGATTATCACTGGTTTTCCATTTCAGAAAACTATCGCGGGAAAACACACTGTCGTCATATAAAGCATCAAATATTGATAAAACGATACCTGCAAAGAAAACCGATCGAAAAAAATTAAAAACAAATTTCATAAAATATATATGTTCTTCGTTATAACTAGAGACCGGACGTATCAGGCCGAAATTATGATGGGCCATATAAATAGTCTATAACCTCGCTAAGTACAACACGCAGTTATTGAATAGCACTATTCATTGGGTTAACCACACATCTGTTTTTTTTTGTCGTTCAATTGTGACGCAATTACTTCAATATTGCAGTTAAATTCCTTTCTTCATGGGCGTAGATTGAAGCGTGAGGAGTTTTTATATTTTATTTATTAGTTTATATTTCGTAAGATAAATGAAGTACGGCGAGTTAGTTTATTTTTTTTTTCATTGTTTTAACTGTTAATTAATTACATACTTCGTAATTTTTGTAATAGATCCTGTTTAATATCGTTTCATCGAATCTACTTTTCCCAATTATTTCGATGTAAGTGCACAGTGAATTTCGTTTCAATAACTTACGCATACATTTTTAGTTTTCATTTATATAGATCTAGAATATTGTTTAAGTTACTTTTTCAGATATGATATGGGACAACGACCATAATGACATCGTGAAACAATGCGAGTTGGATTAATGGTCAAACTGATAGTATGTCCATTGCCAGTGATTCCGAAATTTATTGCAAAGTCTGTAAAAGATCGTTAAAAATTTCAAGAAATCGCACGTAAAATGTCACCTAGCATCGCAAACACATGCACAGAAATTGGAACCGTTGGAATCTGACAATTTTAACGAAGAACTCTGTGAAACTGTGAAGCTTTTATGGCGGCTGATATTTCATTAAATAAACTTAACAATCCCACTTTAAAATATTTATCCAAAAATATACTGGGCGAAATGTTCCTGACGAATCCACCTTACGCAAATATTATGTTTCTAAGTGCTACACGAAAGCAGTAGAACGCATTAGAAGTCATCTTTCAAATCAGTACCTATGGATAAGTGCCGTCGAAATTGTCGATATATTAGGACGCTGTGTGGTAAATGTTGTAGCTGGTGTACTACATCCAACTATTCCATATAACACATTTGTAATAACAACAAAAGTTGTAAATACAGTTGATACGGAAACAGTAGCTAAAACCATTTACGAGAATATGCACCAAGTGCTTCATTCGGACGATAGGTACAAAGAAAAAATACTTTTATTTGTCAGTGTTGCATATATGTTAAAAACAGGCAGACTATTAAAGGCAACATCCTAATATGCTGCATATTACTTGTGTAGCACATGCTCTCGACAGAATCTGTGAATATATCAGAGGCACCTTTCCGGATGTTGATAGACTTGGATCGGCTTTTAAAAAAGTTTCAAGAAAAGACCATTGAGAGTGCCTTTTTATAGGGAAAAACTTCCATGTTTGTCACTACCTCGCTCTCCAATAATAACTAGATGGGGAACATGGTTGGAAGCTACTAGTTTTTATGCAGAGAATTTCGATAGTTTGCAAAATTTCGTTACATATTTAAATTATGATGCTCGAAGTATTTCTGTTAAAAAATAAGTTGTACTTTCTTCAGGAACACTTTGGAAATTTGCCAGAACTAATCACTTATTTTAATCAAAATCTCAAATTAAATGATGGATTAACCACATTAAATGTGGCTATTAATAATTTGAAAAATATACTCGGTTGTGGCCTTCGGCAAGAGTTAGACGCAGTTTTTAATAGAAAACCAGGTTTAATAACATTGCGGCAATTGTGTATGGGGACAATGCCTCAAAATCTAATTGCTAAATACGCTGAAATAAAAGAATATTTCGAGTATGCACGTATAACCAGTTGCGATATAGAAAGGACGTTTTCTATCTACAAGGATATATTTCATTCAAAGAGAACAAATTTTTCAGAAGAGAACCTTGAGAAAGTATTGCTAGTTAATATTAATACCCCTTTACCCAACTTGAACTAAAAAATGAACAAATAAAAATGTATTTCGTATTTTATAGATCACAACCTGTTTGTAGTCCAATTATATAAATAAAATTAAAAACTCTTTAAAAACACAAATTTTGAATAGTACGCCCGTGGGCGATGAGTAATCGGGTTCTCGTTTTCTTCTTTATTTAGTCATATTAAGTAACAGTTTTTAATTTACTTAGACGTGTCAAAGATATTCGAATGGATCTATACATTTGCCTTACACTGTATACTTATACGCACGTACGCGAACACACTAAATTGAAAAGTATGTTACTGTAGAGTCTATTACAGGGGTGGCTACTAATCTTAACTTTGGGAGCCGCAAATTTATAAAGTTGTTTCGAAGCGAGCCCATTGAATAAGAGATTAATGGTTTACAAAATGAATTATTGTTCAATTACACAATAAGAAATAAGATTTTACTTTTGAGAAGTGCTCTTTCGAGTACTCATTTTTGCTGTTAGATGTTTGAAATCTGGCTGATAATTGGTAAGCGCAGTTCGCACGAGTTCACTTAAATGCTCATCAGTTAGTCCAGATCGACATTTAGATTTAATAAACTTAATTAAGCGTTGAGTACAGTGACTCACACAGATAAGTAGTCCCAAATATTGAGATAAGTCTAGCAAACTCTTTAGTTAGTGGGTATTTTTCTTCTGGAACCCTCTTCCAAAATTCTATGGCCGAAACGCCACTTCGTTTAAGTCCTTTTAGTCCTTTTGCTGTTCTAATACATGTTTTGCTGTTGTAATTTGTGATGAAGCAGGACAGCCATCGCCCACAACATTAACAGCAAAATGATTTTACAGGAATGAAAATGAAGGTTTAAGTGTTCGCAAGTCATTAAATCTGTCATTGATATCATCAGCATTTTACACAAACAATCTTCTGTTTCCACCTGAAAGTCAAGAAGGTTTTTAGTAATTTTCCTCAAACATTTAAAATGAGCGAATGTTTTAGTCTCAAGGTCTTTCCGAAAGAGTTAATTTGCTATGAATGCTAAATACACTCTGCGCTAAATCAGAAATAAGTTTTTCTGTTCTTTGTAATGTTATGTTTAGCGTTTGTAAATGCTGAACCACATCTGTAAAAAAAAAAGCCAAATCTAACAACCACTGCGGGGGGGGGGGGGGGTCCATTAAGGTGAGGGAGATTTTTCTTTTTCTTGCATAAACTTTTATTGGATCTAGTAATTGAAAAAATCTGATTAAGCAGTACCAAGATTCATCATCAGGAAGCTCGTCATTGTTCATGTCTTCTATGAAACATATGAACTGTCGGTGTGTTTTGGCACTTGACCGAATACAGTTCACAATTGCACATTTGTAGAACTATCTGCATAACGTGCGGATATTGAAAATATTTTGCTGCTAAATGTTCTCTGTGAATAATATAATGTACAGGTAGGAAATCAGGGTATGATGCGTCTACATTTACCCCAAACCCCAATAAGCCCTGGCTTCTTTCCTGTCATAGATGGTGCACCATCGGTAGCAATGCTGGCAATATTACCGATAGGCACTGAGTTTTTCAATACAACACCATCCAGGGCTTCTTTAATGTCACAACCACGAGTAATATCCTTCAAAGTAACCAGGTCTAAGAGCTCTTCCGCCACCTCCATGTCTTTTGACACATACCTCACAAATATGACTAATTGCGGTCAATCTTTGATATCTGTAGACTAAAAGCCAGACTAATTGCTGAGCACTCTTAAATTGTTTTGTAAATTATTTAAAATATCGTCACTAATAACAGAAACTCGCCCCTCTATTGTGTGTCTAGCAGGGGGCATTTGGTCGATCAGTTTTTGCAGTTTCTTATTTTCGGATCCTAAAATAGATATGTATAACCTGTGCCATCATATTCTTCTTAATAAAATGCCCCTCTGTGTAAGGCTTTTTTGCTTTTGAAATATTAAAAGCCAAGACAAAGCCAGCTTTGGTTGTTACATCTGCTTCCTTGGTAAACTTTGACATAACCCTACTCTGGCTATGAAGTTTTTGGTTTAATAATTTTAATTTAGTTTTTCTTAACTCAGAGCCAACAGGAAAATCTTTACTGAAACCTTGGCCTTGTACTGTGGCAATGTTATGACACAATGGCTTACCCATTTCTTTCTACAAAAACGAATTCCTCCTCCCACTTTGGATTAAAAGCTTGATTCTCCTTTTCATATTTACGCTTCTTAGACAGCATCGTAACTATTAGTACGCCAGCAATTAGGCCACAACTGTACTCAAACAATTGAACTGCGCAAAGAAAAATAACGTCACTCGCTACTGCCTACGTGAGCGCGACTGGCTATTAAATGCCGCCGGCCGCCACGTCAGAATATACTCGTAAAACGTTGTTATGACATGAAGCTTAGCGTGTGTGCAGTGTTGCCAAATCCAGAAAAAAACCTGCGTGAACAACTTTGCCTGGTCATTACAAAAGTTAAGCGTTGTCAGGCTGAGCCGAGTATCCATTTAATTATATTTAATATGCACTTTTTAAAATTTGTATTATTTTTACTCTTAGTTTCAAGGACCGCACGAGATTGACTCAAGAGCAGCTCGCGAGCCTCGTTGTGGCCACCCCTGGTCTATTATATCATAACTAGAGACCGGACACATCGGGCTGAAATGGAGGTCATTACGACGGACGATATAAATCAGCGATGCACATACCGCGATACGGCACTGTCGATATTTATGCGGCCCGACAACGAATTTTAAAAATTGTTCGAAAAACTACAAAAGGAGGTAAAAATCCATTCAAATCAATATTTCTTAACTTTTTATTTTATTCTAACTTTTGTAATTGTTAGTAAGATATGTATCTTTAAGTACCTACTACTTTCTTGTTCAGGTTTACTACGTAGGACAGGTATGCTCCTCGTCGTTCTAAGCATATTGTTACGAGACTAGAAATCTGTCGAACCAACTAGATTACTCGAAGATTCGCGAAACACGTCGGTATTATCCCCGAACAATGTGGTAGGTTCTCGATGTTGGGTAACTCGTATAAATACAACGCATCGCCCGCTATCGGGGCAGTTAAGTTTTAACTACGGACAAGCGAACATTATATTGTTTGAATTGTAATCTGTGAAGAATAAATATTTCGTCGTTCGAACTTGGCATCTACCTACGTAACAATATAATATCAATTTTGATATGGATAAACCAGGCCCCAGTAAAAAAGTAGTCGTAAGTTTGAAGATGAAAATCTACAGTTTCAAGATATTTGGACCGAAAAATACTTTTTTATTGCATCGCATAACAAAAGTGTCTGTTTAATATGCAAGAGTAGTGTATCTATTCCGAAAGGAATATAATGTGAAAAGACATTATGAAACCCAGCATCATACTTTTACCAAATTAACCGGCGAAAGTCGAACGCAAAAAATTCCCACTTTACAAAGGGAACTAATAGGCCAGCATGTTTACAAAACTAATTCCAGATGCTGAAACAGCTACTGAAGTTAGCTTTGAAATATCTCGAATAATAGCGAAAACTTGTCGGCCTTTTGAAGATGGTGAGTTTGTTAAGCAGTGTTTAGATATCGCCGCAAAAAAAATGTGTCCGGAAGATGGAAAGAGGTTTGAGAAAATTCAACTAAATCGGAAGACTGTTCAAAGAAGACTTACCACATTAGCAGCTAATATAGAAGAGCAATTAGCTACGAAATCGAAAAGTTTTGTGTATTTTTCTATAGCACTCGACGAATCTACAGATATAAGTTCCACTGCTCAACTCTTAATATTTTTACGAGGTGTAACGCAAAATTTTGAAGTGAGTGAAGAACTGATTGGTATGAGTTCTTTGACAAGTCAAACCAAGGGGAGTGACATGCTCAAAGCTCTTCTGGAAAAATGTCCTATAATGGATTTAGATTTAACGAAATTATCTGGAATTACGACTGACGGAGCACCTTCAATGGTTGGAAGTAAATCTGGGATCATAACTATGTTAAAAGTATTTACAAACTAAAAACATAGATACCAAGGAATAAATGCAGTTTCATTGCATTATACATCAAGAGGCCCTCTGTTCAAAATTATTGGGTTTTGAAAATGTGATGAAAGTTGTAGTACCTACTGTAAAACTTTATAAAATCACGAGGTCTCAATCACCGACAATTCACACAATTTCTCGAGGATATTGAAAGCGAATATGGTGATCTCCTGTTTTACACTGAAGTAAGGTGGCTAAGTCGTGGGTTGTCACTAGAGCGGTTTCTTAACTTGATTGAAGAAATTAAAATATTTCTGGCGGAAAAGAAAAAGGACGTCTCCGAACTCGACAATCCTGATTGGCTGTGTGACTTAGCGTTTCTTGTAGACATCACAAATCACTTGAATGTCTTAAATAATAAATCAATTGATTTCGCAGTTACACTCTCATGTTTCGTCCTTTCAATGCAAATTGAGTCTTTTCAGGACACAAATCAATTGAGCCAATTACAGTCATTTTCCGAACTACAAAAACAATAAGGAGAAATTCAATAAAACTGATGTCAATTTCGCTTATGTTGAATAAATTGATGTTTTAATACAAGCTTTTCATGATCGTTTTCTAGACTTCAAAAAAGTTAAACCTCTATTAGACATTTTCAGCAATCCTTTCCAACATTTCACCCGAAAATGCACCGGAATCAATACAGGTGGAATTGATAGACATGCAGAATGATGATAATCTACTAAACAAGTTTAATGAAGGTAATTTACTCAACTTTTACCGTTGCGTTGACAAAACCGCTTATAAAGAGTTGCGAATAAATGCATTGAAATGCGCAAGCTTATTTGGATCGACGTATATTTGTGAGTGATGAAACTTAACAAAACAAAAAATCGAAACCGTCTGGCAAATGATAGATAGAAAATCTGGAAGCAATTTTACGTGTGGCGACAAGTAATGTGGAGCCAAACATAAACAAAATTGTTAGGTCAATGCAATGTCATGCATCAAAATAATAAAACATGAAATATTACATTGTGATTAGCTTACATTACGATTACATAATTACAACAAACATTTTTGAATGTTCTTTTATTTTTATCATTTGTAGTAATTCATACTATTTCAAAATAAAAATATTTGTGTTAATAAGTATTCTTTGTGTGGCCCGTCCTTGGCTTATAATTTTCCCGAGTGGCCACTGTTCCCTATAAGTCTGTACATCCCTGATATAAATAGTTTACAACATCTGTAAGTACATCACGCGGTTGTTGAATACACTATTCATTCCGTTAACTGCACATCTATTTCTTGTGTGCGGTTAACTGAATGAATAGTGCTATTCAATAACTGCGTGATGTACTTACAGATGTTGTAGATTATTTATATCGTCCGTCGTAATGACGTCATTTCAGCCCGATGTGTCCGGTCTCTAATCATAACCGACGGTAAATGTAATGAGTACAAATATAGTACAAACCGCCGGAAAGAAATACTTTGATGTCAAATTTTTATTATTACCTCGCGGATGATCTAATTTATTCATAAGGGCCTGTAAGGCGTATAAACATTCGAGTTCATAATCCATACGACTGTCTACAATACATATTAATAACAAATAATGCTTCCTTAAAGTTTGAATCTTCAATTGGGGCTTTACTATCGAATCTTCGAATACAGCTGTAGCTAAAGTCCTTACGAATTGCTTTTCCTTTATTCTTTCGCCAATATTCGCCTAAAACACACGAGTAAGTGAAAACATTTGAAAGTGACAATTTGAAATATTTTACTTTTATCCAAACAAATACATCGTCGAGTGAATTATTATTTTCAAAGAACTCTAATAATTTTTGATGGATCTGTTCATAAGTTAATTCTGTCTGACTTATTGCAGTATTGGTACCTGCTAATAAAAATTCTAATTCCTAGAAAATATGTTTATGTTAATAAAAATTTGCTATACGAGGGTATAGCAAAATATAACGAGACTGGTGCTATAACTTCATTCACAACTAGAATTTTATAACATAAAGACTAGAACATGAAACCCCCATCTCTAATGTAGTTAACCTCAAGTAGGCTTTGATTTAACTTTTGACGTTTATTACAAATTAATTACTTAATGAATTGTCAGTGTTTGACATATTCATCGAAAAAATGAGAGTGGATGCGATAAAATTTTGTGTTCGGCTGGGTAAAACTCCAACTGAAACTTTTGAAATGATTAAAGCTTCATACCCAGATGATATTTTATCACGATGTAGAGTGTTTGAGTGGCATAAGAAATTCAAAGACGGTTGTAAATCAGTGGAAGATGAACCTCGACGCGGGCGACTACAAACTGCACGGATTGATTCAAAAATTACTGAAATTAGCGACTTGATCCAAAATGATCGAATTTCTGACATTGTTAATTTGTCTTATGGGTCCACTCAAAAAATTATTCATGAAGATTTAGGGTAAAAAGTTCGCGGCAAAATGGATTCCAAAAGTGCTGACCGATGAATAAAAGCCAATCGAGTGACAATTTGTCAGCAGTGGAAAAGGCAACTGCGTCGGGCAGAAGGCGAAAACTGTGAAAAGCGCCGGTAAAGTGATGCACTTAATTTTTTTTTATAAATAAGGCGTTACTTATCACATTGTACCTAGAGAACATACAGTAACTGGAGAGTACTATTCTAATGTACTTTGAGGAAACACTCAAGGCAAAATTATAGAAAAAACGGCCTCTTTATTAAGACATTGGTTAGAGACTGCATCACGATAATGCTCCGGCCCACAGATATACGATTTGTCAACGAGCACTTGAAGAATTTGGGGTGGAAATTATGATTCACTCCATACTCATCTGATCTTGCACCATGTGATTTCCATTTGTTTCCTGAAGTCAAAAAAGAATTGAAAGGTCGAAATTAGAGCTCAACTTTATGGGTATACTAAATAGAGTTTCAAGAAATGGTTTCTCTGATGATTATGACAAGTGCACAAAACGATGGGACAAGTGTATTGCACAGAATGTACTTTGAAGGATAGTTGTCGAAGTTTTCTTAATAAATGTTTCATTTTTGTACTCCAGCACGAGCTTCGTTATTTTCTGTTATTTCCTCGTAATTAGGATATGACGTACATTCTCTTGGATAAAACTATTTACTTGACTTGACATCATAAAATCAGACAAATTAAGACCTGAACTCTGCCAAAGAGAATGTAAATAATTGGGACCTTTCTCGATTACAACCAATTTAAAAAGGGGATCTAATAATTTCGATGCGTGACCTTGTTCGATTATAATTTCAAACGATTTATGTAATCTAACCAGAGGAACGGCATTTTCATGTATAATCGGAGCTGAAATCGAAGATAGATAATACAATATAGTATTAAGTGTGGGAATTAAGGTTTTTACCTATTAGTTCTGCTAAATAGTCCCATATTTTAGGTATATCTAACGATAAATCATCGACTTGACTAAGCACTTCTTCCAGGCCGGTGCAATAATTCTCAACTGATAACGTTGCCCGTTTTATTAGATGGGCGAACAAAGTTCCGCTTCCTAATCTTGCTGTACTTGATATTTCCAATACGCATATATAACTGTAACAAAAGTCAGCAGTGTATACAGACATGAACATATTATAAGTATGCTAAATGTACCTCTCAGACACTAATTGTGAAAATGCTGTATTTAGAAGCGATGTGCAAGTATCCCCTCTCACACGTTCACTAACTGTGTAACAATCATTCAAGTATCCTTCTAGTATGTTCTTAATCTTACACTGTAGTTGATCAGACTGTTCTGGAGGATTGCTCTTCGGTAGGTTTTGTTGTGATGTGGGCAAGAGTTTTGATCGCTGTGAATTGTCATGTGATCTATGTTGAGAACCTGATATAGATCCACGTCCATCTAGATAATAAGTTTATTTTATTAATTAGAAAATAAAATGATTAATGGTATTACGTAGTAAACAAATTACCTTCAAACGTATGTTTGTAGTTTGGGGTTTCTAAACTAGTACCTTTTGGACGGTATGGGTCTTTAGAACTGTAATCTGTAATTAAAAACAAGTAATAAAATTTCCAAGCATATCTTAACATGCATACTCATGGGACTCTTCTTATCAATATCATTTCCAATATTTTCAAGAGCCGCGTATACATTTGCTGACATAGGAGAAGATGCTATATTCGGAGGTTTTATGTTGTTAAATCCGGAAATAAAAACAAAATTAAACGCGATAACGAAATAAAATGTGACATGATCGAACACTTTAATAAACACTGGAATAATAAAATCGAATCCCTTAATACGCAAGACCAATCACTCTGGCAGATAACAAAAGTTCTAACAAATAATAAAAACCGTAAATGGACCGGCAATAAATGACAAACAAAAAGCGGACGAATTCGCGAACGCACTAAAACAACAATTCGAAACGAATCCGACAACACCAAAACATAACACTCTCTCAAACCAAATTGAACGGCAACAAAAAAATCAAATAGACATAATCGAACGCGAAATCGACGCCACAAACACTGACGAAGTGGAAAAAATAATTAAAAACCTGAAGAACCGAAAAGCCCCCGGGCGGACGGAATAACAAATATAGCAATCAAAAACTTACCTAAAACCGGAATACAAATCATAACCGATATAATAAACGGAATAATAAAACACGGACACTATCCCGCGATCTGGAAACACGGACAGATAATGATCCACAAACCCGAAAAGCAACAAAAACCACTGCAGATTACCGGCCAATCAGCTTACTTCCGTTAATAAGTACGCTGGCGGAACGCGTGATACAGACAAGACTCGAAGAAGAAGTCGACAACAAAAACATTATCCCAAATTTTCAATACGGTTTCCGGAAAAAACACTCAACCATACAACAGGCACTAAGGCTAACAGAACACATAACCGAAAAAATAAACATATCAACATCAACAGGCGCAATTTTTTCGACATTGAAAAAGCCTTCGACCGTGTTTGGCACGCCGGCCTCATACACAATATATAAACACATTAATAAAAATAACCGACAGTTACCTAAAAAATAGCACACTTAATGTCATAATCGGAAAAGAAAAATCGACAAACGAACAGATAGCAGCAGGAGTCCCACAAGGATCCGTCCTCGGGCCGCTCCTGTATAACATATACACCGCGGACATACCCAGAATAGAAAACTGTAATATCGCACAATACGCAGACGACACCGCCATATATATATAAGCCACAGACAAACAGCTTACATACACAAACATTTGCAAAACAATCTAGTCCTCCTAAAGGACTGGTCCGACAAATGGAAAATTAAAATCAACCCACTAAAAACAGCGGCAATTTACTTTCAACACAGAAAACGGCACAAAAGGCCGGACGAAATCAAACTCGAAGGTTACACAATACACTGGCAGGAAAAAATTAAATACCTCGGGGTCACAATGGACTCGCAACTCACATACACGGCACATATTAAAGAAATAAAGAGAAAAATTGGATACACAACACAAAAATTATACCCAATACTAAATGGCAAAAGCAAACTAACACTGGAAAATAAAATATTAATAATAAAAATGATAATACTCGCAAGCGCGACATATGCTGGAGAAATATGGCATCACGCCAGCGAAAATCAAAGACAATCGGTACAAGGAAAAATAACCAAAGTTATTAGACTTACGATAAGTACACCGCGATACATGACAAACGCGCAAATATATAAAGAAACAAAAATCGAAACACTGAAATCGATAATATGCAAGAGAACACTCAAAACAATAGAAACAATAAAGTCGCATAAAAACCCCACACTAAGGAAAATAATCAACCCTAACCGGAAATTAATCAAAAAAGACGGGCTTAATCAAATTAAAAGACGCGCAGAGGACAATGATATCCAATTAACCACGAAAAACCGTAAAACAAACAGTTAAACAAAGGTCAACACAAATACACAAAAATGTAACCACACCGGATTCCTTATAGGCTACGAAAACGTTACACACAAACACACACATACATACACACAAACACTCATAACCCTGGGAAAAGAAACGGGAGTGGAAATGGAGGAAACTTCGATCACCAAAGAAAAATTCAAATGACCCATGTCTGTCCATGTTTACAAGTGTTTTCGAAGTTACGTTGCGTACACAAACACGTAAGAATATTGTACTAACAATAACTTTTTGACAACCAATTAGAGCTGTTAAATATCACGATGTAGTGCGAAATCCAATTGTTTCGAATTTGAAGAATTCTTTAGCACAAATCGCTAAAAAACTTATATACAGTTTCATGCTATTGCTATTGCATATTTTTTAATGATCTCCGACACATCATGAGCAATTTTAAAATTGAAAAGTACAAATTTTTTTAATCTTTATTTTTACATATTACATACACCATTTTATTTACATACCTGTTTCTTAAAGCTGTAATTAAATTATATGAACATACTTCATCAAAAGGCACTGTAATATTGTTGTAACTCTAGTCATATCAAGCAAATTTAAAGAAGTCGCACTCGTTTAAATTTAATTTAGCCATTTCTAACTGAATTTGCGCATAATATGAATGATTTTTCTTTAGCACTGTGTTATTTTCTTCCGATATCAAATAATTACATGAATCGATGCAATTTACAGCTCTTATATCTTTTCCACTGTATGGACATTTTATTTCTAATGATTTTTCGGTGTATTATTTTCGAAGATAATACCATCTGAAGAATGTACGAACCATGGGTGATGTTTAGAAAGACAAATATGTCGTAAAACAGTAGCGAAAATATAAAATAGTAAGGAAAAGATGAAAACACAATAGCTTTACATACGATAGAACTCAATAAACAATACAAGTATACCTCCAACGCTAGTTCCAAAATTTACCACATGGTGGCGTGTCACTTAATGTAAATTCCCAATAGTATTATGAACGCTTTAATTTTGAAGATTTCAACTTTATAGATAGCCGACGACGGATTAGTAGAGAGACCCGAATAAGACAAATGGGAGAAGGTGGGCGTACTTTCGTGGCATTAGAGACATATATTAAATGAGATGGAATCCTTGGACAAGACAACGTGAAATGCGACATCTTCCTAATTATTTGTGATTTATTTAACGAGAATAACGAAGACTTTTAGTTACCGCTTCAGTCCCTATACTTCCCGAACCCTAATATTTGATAGAGACAAATCCATTTTCAATGTATAATCTCCGAAAGACATTGATCCTAGGATGATTCCAAATACCAGTAGACACCTTTCAAATATTTCTCCGAATTTATTTGTACTTGCAAGTTCTTGGATAAAACGCTCTCAACCAAGTGGATTTATGTCTTTTACAAAACGAATGTGGCTATAGCAGCATTGCATAAACGAAATTGGAAATGTAGTGTCTCTAAGGTTTTAGGCATATTTTTCTACTAAAAGTATATATTTTTAAATTTAAAAAAGCAAAATATGCTTTATGAACATTTACAAAATTTAACAATACTTACAGGTCTGGGTTTGTTGTGGAGTCTGTGGATAAGAAATTGCTGTGAACGCCTGACCAGGATAATACTGAGGTACCATAGGTCTTTGACCACTACTCCCATAATATGACATACAGTATAAAGGTTGTACTGGTTGCATTGGTTGTATAAAAGGTGTTGACTTAGGAGGAAATACTGATTGCTGTCCTTGTATCTAAAATTTAGAAACACATTCTCTTATTAAAATTACAATAACGACAAAATAGGGATAAAAAATGCTTGCAAAAATAATATCCTATTATAACAATTATACTGATATGTGTTTTTGATACATATTTCAATACAGAGTAATAATAATACTATAATTTTAGAAGTTAGTTTGATTTTAATATCTGGTTAGTTATTACTTGAAATTCGTAACGACAATAGATTAAATATTTGGACACCTGTATTTTTTTATATAGTTTTATATTTAAGAAATTCACTTAATTTTCAGAGAAATCGCAAATTTATGCAAAAACTAAACTCTTAAACCACCCTATTTACGAAGATCATTCATTTTTAATATTATATACGTATCTATCAGCATACCCATAACTGTATGGTATTAGACAGAAATCGTTTGTCGCTGTCACGGCTCCAACAGTAAAAGTTTTATCGCGAATTGTTTATAGAAAATAATGGAAGAAGACATTCAGTGCACGCCCCCTGAAATTCTGAAAAAGTCGTTAGCGACGTCTTTCGAAATCCTACTACAAAAATCAAGTAAAAAATACAATCGCCAGTATGACATATTTATGGAGTGGTGCAACAAATACGGAATTAAAAAGTTCAGTGAAAACGTTTTACTGGCGTATTTTTCTGATTTATCGAAAGAATATTCTCCTTCTTCGGTGTGGTCCTATTATTCCATGGTGAAAGCAACTCCTTTAGCAAAAAAATGTCGTTGATTTTAGTAAATATAAAACGGTTACGGCTTCTTTAAAATAAAACGGAAGAAATAATATTCCAAAAAAGTCCAACTCTTTCACAAGAAGAAATACTTACATTTATAATAAATACACCGGATGAAATCTACTTGATGATGAAGGTATAGCAAGCGCCAATTAAGTTGGCGCGAGGAGGGGGTGCGCAGAAGCCGTTTTTAAAAACGTCCACCCCCACTATTCCAGTAATTGTCAGAATACATTTGTCATTGACGTTTGACGGAACATAATGTCTTTGCTAAGGGATCATAAAGTGATACACGCTCAGAGGTTAGAATTATCTGACATTTGATGTAAAACCAAATACAAATCTCCCCACTACTTCTAATCCTGCGCAAACTTACCCCTCCTCGCGCCAACTTAATTGGCGTTTGCTATAATTCATGCAAACCTTTCAAAACCAATTTGTTATGAATGTAGTAATTATTTTAGATTTGCGTTGTATTTGGCATTGCTGGGGCTTTGCGTAATGAAAAACTTTTGAATTTAAAAGTAAGTGACATAGAGCATAAAGAAACAATTTTAGTTGTTCAGATAACTAAAACAAAGATCAATAGGCCTCGATTGTTTGTGATCACTACAGAGTTTGACGGAAAAGTAAAATCCGTAAATTTAACAATTTAGTTCTACGTCCTAAGCAACTTATAGAAATAGAAAATGCACACTCCAGCTAATTTTAATCCATACTTTTGGAAGTGCACGAAGGAAAATTGCCAACTATCTACATTTGCCAGAGCCATCACTTTATACGGGAATTGTTTTCGTCGAACGTCCACCACTTTCTTTGCCAACGCAGGCGGCAATAAGGTAAATTTAAAACGCGACGGAGGCTGGAAAGGCGACACGATTGCAGAGTCCTATGTTGAGGAATCTGTGCTCAATAGAATGAAAATTGCAAAGACGATTTTAGGTGAATGTCAAACTAACAGCATAGTTACCCATGATAATTTTACTAATGGTTTACAAGTTATTAACATAGATAATAATCCTCAAGCATGTTCAATTTAAACTTCTTCCACTGCAGGAATTAATTTTTATAATGGGTCAGGTTGTTCGTTTATTTTTAATATATCAAGTAATAAGTAGATTTGTTTTTTATTCGCTGTTATTTTTCTGTGCTTGCTTTGTATAAAATGTGATAAGTTATAATATGTCCATTTTTTTGTAAATATAAATTTTTACGGTTGGCGATAAAATTTTGTATGCACACGTCAGTAAAGTGACTTTTTGAACTCGCCTGTTACTCAGCTCGCTCGCTCGGCTCAAAATCTTAGACTCGTTCAATAAAGTATCACTTTACCGACTTTGTACATAAATAACTATTATCTGCATTTTTAATAATTCTACGATAATGTTTTTCTAAATAACGCGCAGTTTTATTTCGGCAAATCCCACTTACTGACGCCAATGCTGCCGATCTATGTGCCTGTCTTTGAGTATTACTCGAATTGTTATTATGTTTTAAAGTTAATAAAGCATGGCTTTGCAATATGTTATTTATACTCGAGTAAATGTAAGCTATGTAATTTTACTTACCCAGATGTTTGCACATCAACGAGATCGACATATTTACATATGCTTGTATGCATTTTAGCGCAAATGAACGAAAATTGACCTAGATGCATCGTAATAGCTTCTAACGTGAAACTCTATGTTTCTCTGTAATGCACATACACTTTCCAATTTTCTGGGACTAGATAGGAATACTAAATTAAGACAATGAATTTTCAATCTCAAATGAGTCTGTCTCGAAAATTAATTAGAAATTTATTCGATGCAAATATTTTTTTGGTAATTTGCCTATTCCTGATTTCTGATAAGAAAATCTAATAGTCGAGTGTGTTTTGTTCATTATTCTTCACGCTTCTCACGATTCTGTTTGTAAATACTAGTCGTTGTTGCGTTAAGAACCATATCTTAAATAAGGGGCTTGGCTATGATTGTTACAGCCGACATGTGGCTTATTCTCGAGAAATTTATTTTGAATTAAAACTCTGTCCATTTTATTTCAGACAAATACGAGGAAGAATTATTTCCATTACAATATATGTATACAGTGTGGTCATAAAGTTTGGAACCAAGCTTATAACCGCATTATTTTACATTTTTAGGAAAAACGCTCGGACAGGTAAATTTTCTTTTTTAAAACGCCATCTTTTGACGTACAATTTTTTTCTATGACGTCATTGGTTTTCGAGTGATGACGTTATCAACACTTTCTTTAAATGGCAACCATATTATTTTTTTCTCGTTTTTGGTAGATCTTTATATCCACCAAATAGTGATATAAAACAATTGGAATATTGCATCACAATTTTTTTGAAAAAATGATAAATTTAGAAAAAAATACGAAAATTTTATTTTTGTACAAAATTAAAATTAAATTAAAAAAAATACATCTGAACTTAAATTTATTGTAACAGTTAACGTAAATTTTCAAAATGGACCCCACCAACCAACTGACACTGTCTCAGCCGAGTGTAAACACTTCGTATACTCGCCTCAATTATGTCTGGGGATATTTGTGTAAGTTCTACGCGAATTCGTTCTTCTAAATCTTCTAAATTGTTCGGTTTGTTAAAATACACTTTCGATTTCAAATAACCCCACAAAAAAAAAGTCTAACGGAGTCAGGTCTGGAGAACGAGGTGGCCATTCTATGGCGCCTCTCCGTCCAATGCATTTATTGGGAAATATTTCGTCAAGATAGTGGCGAACCTCTACACCATAATGGGGAGGCGCCCCATCTTGTTGAAACCAAATATTTGGATGGGGTACATCACCATCCTCGTGATTTGGGAAAATAACAGCGAGCGCTGGAACCAGTTCAAATCTTAAAAATTCTAAATATTGCACAGCAGTCAAATTTCCTTAAAAAAAATATGGTCCTAAAATGCGTCGTCCAATCATTCCAACCCATACGTTAACTTTTCCTCTGCGCTGAGTATGACACGCTTGAGTCCAATGCGGATTGTTATGCGACCAATATCTGCAATTATGGCGGTGAACAGATCCATTTAGGCAGAACGTAGTTTCATCTGAGAAGACGATGATTTCCAAGAAATTTGGATTTTGGTCACAACGTAACATTACGTCTTCACAGAACTGCAGTCGACGATCTTCGTCATCCTCATGTAATTCCTGTACAAGTTGAACTTTGTAAGGACGATAGTGTTCTTTTTTAAATAAGTTGACGACAAATGAGTGAGCCACCTGATTGGCTAACGCAAGTTGTCTGGTGGAAACATGATGCCTTTCTTCTGCTTCTAGAAGCACATTTAATTTCACATCTTCTCCTACTTGAGGTCTACCTTGCCGTGGTCGATCTTTTACGGATCCAGTTTCGGTAAACTTTCCAACTAGTTTTGTCACCGTAGACCTGGTAATTGGAGGTCTATCAGGGTGTTTATGGTTAAACAAATCGCATGCTTCTGCATGCGTTCTTTGTCTGTCCCCATACCCAACCATAATAAAATTTCGATTCTTTCTCGCTCAGATAAATGTGCCATTTTTATATTAGCGAAAATGAACAATTTTTACGCAATATCTTAAAAATTTAACGTCAAAAATAGAAGTAAATAATTCAACAATGTTGTCGCCATAGAAACAATTTCAAACTAAAATTTTTGTACATAAATTGTATAAAAAGAAGCAAGAATGTCATAAAGAAATATCTTGCAAAAAAGTGCGTGTTTTTGTTTTTGTAAATTTTTTGCATAGTAACATGAGTACATGTGCTTTTGACGATCCGGTTTGTTCAAGAAGAATATTTAAGTCCACATACAAGACAGAAGTGTGAAAAAAACTGACTTAGATATTTCAGTAAATTTTGTAAGCTTAATTAGTTTTTGAAATCTTCAATTTTTGGGCGATAATTTTAATTAAGAAATGGTCTGCCACATCATGTCAATTTTTTAAATAAATTATACTTCTTTGGCCCTTTTTTGTGAAACTATTTAATGTTAAATAAGATTTTTTAATAATTGGCCGATTGGGAAGACGAATTTCTTTTGACCTGGAGCGAATAACGCAGATTACTATTGATCGCAAAGCATTTACACTCGGCTGGGACAGTGTCAGTTGCTTGGTGGGGTCCATTTTGAAAATTTACGTTAACTGTTACAATAAATTTAAGTTCAGATTTTTTTTTAATTAAATTTTAATTTTGTACCAAAAATAAAATTTTCGTATTTTTTTCTAAATTTATATAATTTTTTCAAAAAAATTGTGATGCAACATACCAATTGTTTTATATCACTATTTGGTGGATATAAAGCTCTACCAAAAACGAGAAAAAAATAATATGGTTGCCATTTAAAGAAAGTGATGATAACGTCATCACTCGAAAACCAATGACGTCATAGAAAAAAATTGTATGTCAAAAGATGGCGTTTTAAAAAAGAAAATTTACCTGTCCGAGCGTTTTTCCAAAAAATGTAAAATATTGCGGTTATAAGCTTGGTTCCAAACTTTATGACCATACTGTATATATGTTACGTTATTACTAAAGAGCAAGAAAAATTTAATGTAGTATTTGGCATTTTTTGCGCTTGTAACTATATAAGCTTGTTGAAGTTTTATGATAAAGGGGTATGCAGTACAGTTGGCTACGTTATGGCAATCATAGCAATAACGTCCATCGTTTATAATCATAAAATTTCTTATTGCGTGCATATAACAATATACCTGAAAAAATTATCATGTATTTGCTAAAGAACTGAAACTAAATCACTTTACTGTGAAGTATAACCAATTTTATTTTTAATTCGACAGTCTAAACAACGAAACGAGAAGACATGTAATTATGATCACTAGCAAGCAAAGTAAATGAAAAACCGACGCAAACTGTATTTACGTGTCTCACTATAAATCGGATAGCTCTGACAGCATAGATACAAAACAATTTGAAACATACTTGTGTAGGTAAATCACCATATTTTGTACAAAACAAAAACATTTTTAATATAAAAATATTAAAAATCGAGAACGGCTGTCTTACATTTGTCATTAAGACTGCAATGGTTGTTTTGGAGTTTGTGGTGTTGATATTAGTCAATGAGTGGCGCTGAATGTTGTTCTATGCTGTCTTTTGTGACTTGATTGTATGTAGTAAGGGAGAGTTATTTTTGTGAATTTTGTCTATTCCAGCATCATGCACTGATGAGTCTATAGCAAGACGAAACTTGTGTCTGTATGTCTGGATAGAAATTTTCACACAAATATTAACTTGTATTGTGTTCTCCACGCTCGACTTTTAATATTATGATATTATTAAAAATGTTTTTTTTACACAAAATTTTACATTTTTCGTAAGGTAATAATCCAAAACATACTTCAAAAATGTATCGAAGATGTTTGAACATGGACGTCCCCGTGTTCTGAAATGAATAATTAGAAAATACTATGAGAAAAAATCGATAAACAGATATGATTACAGATTAGCATCGTTATCTGTTAATATGTATGATAAAAAAGCATAGACTCAAATAGCAAGACACTTTGATGAAACTAATAGAGAATCAAAAATTTAGATGCAGAAAGAAATTTTATTTGTAAAAAAGACTAATACAGGGTCCGCCAGGGATGTATGCTGTTGTGTTCTATTATTTATTTGAATGGGTTCATTACGACTCTGATCGACATCTAGTTGGTGACTGTTTATTTAAGTAACTTATAATAAATGCAACATAATACAAAATAGGCAACTCAACCTACACCTGCAACATCTCCCTTTCTTGGGAATTAATTAATTAAAATAAACATTTTTCTTAATTAATATGCTTTCATATTGTATTTTTACAAATTAAGCCTATTCGGTTTCTTTATTCTTTTACCAAAGCTTGATTGTTCGTTCATATTCAGATCGGAGGTATCACTTTATGTTTCTTCATTGGTGCTGCTACTCATCTCATTAGTTTGTAAGTTCTCATCAGGTATATTACACTCACTTCTGGTTTCAGGTAGCTCAATAGTACACTCATTTCTTTTCTTTATAAATTTAGAGTTTCTGACTATTGAACTGTCATCCTCCTTTTTAATTAAGTACTTCCTTAAACCTGATTTCTTTACTATTTTGCCTTTTGACCAATGTGATTTTGGATTCATTTGATATGAAATACTATCATTAACATTGAAATTTTGTTCAAGTTTTGAATTTTTATCATAGTACAATTTGTTTTTAGAATCAGATTTTTCAATTTTATTATCGTATTCATTATAGTCAATAGCTTTAGGTTTAAGTCACCAGGTGCAATCTATGACTGCTCGGATAATGGCTGGCTCACCGAGAAACCATTTCTAGTCTGGCTAAAGCATTTCTACAGTTTTATAAAATCGTCCAATGAAGACCCAGTACTTTTGGTTCTGGACAACTATGTCACCCACTGTACGCTTCAAACTAACAATTTCTGTAGAAATAATGGCATTATCGTCTAATTATTCCACTGCACACCTCCCATCAGCTCCAACCGCTGGACCCATCACTTTTTTATTCATTAAAAACAGCTTATAATACTGTGCGTAACAAATTCCTAACCAGTCATCCAGGGAAGAAAATAACTCCAAACAAAGTAGCCGAATTATTCAACAAAGCTTTCAGCAGGGTAGCTACACCTGAAAAAGCTATTAAAGGTTTTACCGAAATCGGTATATTCTCCTTAAACCCTAATATTTTTAACGAAGATTTCGTTCCAGCAGAAAACCTACAAAAGCCGCACTGCCATAAGCTCACTCGAATTGAAAATTTCCTTCACAGAAATTTATTCCGATACCATTTTGTTCTACTAACACAAACGATAGACCTAAAGGAAAGTCAACAGAGCAGCATTCTATTATATTCATTTCCGCGCCATTAAAAGATATTTTAGAAGAAAAAGAAAAAACAGAAACATTAGAAAGCTGAAGACAGTTGAGAAAGACAAAAAAGTTTTTGAGGCACAAGACCTTAAAATTGAAATAATAATCCAAACGCCCAAAGTCATTAGTTGATTACCAGGAATAGGGGAAAATGAACCATTTGAAAGAGATGACATGGATACAGAAGTAACTGAAGATATTTGAATTATATGTGGAGAATTTGGTAAAAACGACGAAATATGGTTAATATGTGTAATATATGGGCTATGGGTACATAAGGCTTCTACAAACACAACAAAATAGGTAAGTGTAGGTAAGTCGTGATCGGAATTTCTCGAGCTGACCGTTTTTACCCCACTCGTTCGGGAATTGCCGCCCAAGGCAACATTTTCTTTTTTTTTTGTTTCTTTCAACACGACAATTTTTTTATATAATTTTAATATTAAATATTGTTTAAGTACACTATATACTTTCATTTGCGCTCGTTTCCAAGTTAAAATTCTATTTTATTACAATTTTATAGACAAATATGCTTAGGTGGCGTGGCCGGTATTCCCCTCTTTACCCTAAGCGTCTGCACTTAATTTTGAAAATGTTAGAAACTGTGTAATGTATGTTAATATAGTATATTGTACAACTAGTGCTGAAAATAGGATATTTCACACGAGCATGAAGTTTGAGGCACGAGCCGTAGGCGAGTGGTTTAATTATGCGAGTGTGAAATATTTTCAGCACGTGTTGTACACTATACTTTTTCGACGACCGCTTACTGACAAGAATTAATTTCAATGAAAATAAAAGAATGATTCACAAAATAATGATATATGATGTATTTCATAACAACAATTTGACATTTGAGAGTCATTCATTTGACAGTTTCCTATTTGTTATTTTATGATTAGTAGGTTGGCACGTCTGTTACTTTGCACACGGTTCTGCGACGATTCTAATTGGCCCTATTAAACTTTTCAGCACAGTTTTAGTTACAAGATAACTTTTCAACACAGTTTTGGGGATACAATGCAATTTGCAATTTTCAGTGCTAGTAAATCATGCGAATTTGTTCTTTTTACATTGTGGTCATCGGAAAAATAGTTTTAAACATTGTTTGAACCATTTGATCTTTTTACCACACTAGTGCGGTAAAAACTATCATTACGATACTAATAAAAATTCTGAAATATGGCATATTACAGTATGAATGTAAATAAAAAAATGTATCAAAACACGCAAGAAATACACCTGATATGTCATAACCACTTGATCCATCGTAACCAAATTATTTCCTTTGAATAGTTTGGTCAAAACATTTTGCTGTATTGATATTACTATAGTTCGTAATGTTTCCAATTTGGTAGTTGCTATACGTTCACCCGCATGTTTTAACAAATATTTAAACGCCATTTTGAAATTACTACGTTATTTAACATTCTTGCTTGTAATTAGAGAACTTCAATTACTTACTCTATGATTGGGCATTTTAGGCGGTTGGCTTTGAGGTGGCGGCCGACCGAAATAATTTTGCGATGTCGCTCGAACAGGTTGTACAAATGCCTATTAGAAAGAACAAAATATATATAATTACAGAGGAAATTTCTAAATATATAGAAATATGTATAAATATTAAATTTAGCAATTATTTTGGATTTAGCCCTATATATTTCAACTAATAATATTAATAGAGTTGTTAAAGAACAAGGTCTACAAGTTGCTTTTCGGTCCGAAAACACCAACAATTGTCTCCTAGGCAATACCAAAGGTAAAGTTGATTTTGAATTTGAAATGAGGTATATACGAAATTAATTGCGGCGATTTACTAGCTCTATCTCGCTTACAATTTTCTCTCTCTAATGTTGGAGTCAATTCGTAATACACATAGGCAATCCATATATACTACATCCATAATCCTGGCGACCTAGTTACGATATCACAAATTTTTAAATGAGAATCTCCTATTACCTGAATATTCCATGAAAAATATCCTTTTCTGTTTCGATACAGCTCAGCATTATTACCACGAGGAGATTGTATTCTTATGTGAGTGCAATAAATTGTTCTTAGTTGTGGCAATACAGCAAAATTTTTCACTCTCTTCCTATTACTGGTAACGCTATCTTTCGTTTTAGTTTTTAATATAATTTGTTTTATCTCGTAGATACTCATGGACATCACCCTCTTTACAATAAAGTCGCTACCCAATAATTTTATTACATCATAAATTTGAGCAATTTCTGTCTCTTTTAGTGTTTTTATGTGTTCATTTATTTTACAACGTATACTGCATCGTGGACAAAAAATTCCGGGCACTGAAGTAAATGTCTGTTATTATAATTAAAACCCCTTTTTTTGTTTTTTTTTCACAAGACGTGAAATATTATCTATGAAATAAAAATTGGAAATTAAAGAAGATACAAAACATTTAATTTATCAAAACAGCTAGCAGAAAAACAAAAATAATGGCCAACCCAATCTAAAAAATCTTGGTCTGCTCTTTATTCAGCTTTTATCTGTTGTCTTGAACGGTCATTTGAACTGTCAGTACTGACACTTATTGGTTGACAAAATACAAGCAGAAAATGTAACCCGAGCAGTAGCTTTGAACGAAGATGGACGCAGTATTCGATACACCGCTACTGTCTAAAGGTGAAAACATTGTTGAGCAAGATGTTTAGACTGGATAACTATTGAAAAAGAGCTGGACAATGAAATTTTAAATGACGACGATATCGCTCTGTTATTCACCAGGAAAACGAAGAAGATGAAGTTGTCAAGGAGAGGAAAGAGAAAGACAGAGCTAAAATAAGCCACTCTGAGGGAAACGCAGCACTACCAATATAAGAACAAAAGTATTTATAATAATATAAAATATTATTAAAAATGTGGTGTGAAGAACACAAATACAGGTTCACTATTAATATTTTTTGTGAACGTGTCCGAACATATCCCTCCCCAGAGACGTAAATACGTATTTTGCCTTTCTACAGGCTCGTCGGTACGCCCCTGCTGGAGAAAGGATATTCTCAGACACATTCACAAAAAAGAACCACATCACCGAAATTATCCAGACCGGGCGTAGAAGTAAATTCAGCGCTGCCTGTTGTCAGACAGCCGACTACCTCGCCCCGTCCACATAACCAATGTGAAGTAACGACGCCCGTCCAAAGGTGGCACAGCCAATCTCTCTAGAAACTGCATTTTGTTTGTGTCTTCACTCATACTACGGACTAACCGCATGTGTAATGTATCAGAATAATTGAAACATACATGAGTAGGTAAACCCCACCAGTTTTGTATTAATACAAAAGTATTTTTAATAATATAAAATATTATTAAAAATCTGGTGTGAAGAACACAAATACAGGTTCACTATTAATATTTTTTGTGAACGTGTCCGAACATATCCCTCCCCAGAGACGTAGATACGTATTTCGCCTTTCTACAGGCTCGTCGGTACGCCCCTGCTGGAGAAAGGATATTCTCAGACACATTCACAAAAAAGAACCACATCACCGAAATTATCCAGACCGGGCGTAGAAGTAAATCCAGCAGGGGCGTACCGACGAGCCTGTAGAAAGGCGAAATACGTATCTACGTCTCTGGGGAGGGATATGTTCGGACACGTTCACAAAAAATATTAATAGTGAACCTGTATTTGTGTTCTTCACGCCAGATTTTTAATAATATTTTATATTATTAAAAATACCTTTGTATTATACAAAACTGGTGGGGTTTACCTACTCATGTATGTTTCAATTATTCTGATAAGAACAAAAGTTTTTAAATATGGGATATTATTTAGAAGAGTATTATAATTTACAACTATATTTGAAAAATATATATATAGTGCATATATATAGAAAATTTCTCAAGAAAAGGACATTTACCGAAATATCGTCTTAAAGCGGTGGTCACAAAGTAAAGCCAGACCTTAAATCTGATTGAATTTACCATATCATACCAAGGTCACGAAAATATTATATATATATATATATATATATATATATATATATATAAATATAATATTTTCGTGACCTTGGTATGATATGGTAAACTCAATCAGTCGGCGATTAAAGGTCTGGTTTATTACTTCAAAGTATATATATTTAAAATAACCCTACATAGGGTTATTTTAAATATATATATACTTTGAAGTAATAAACCAGACCTTTAATCGCCGACTGATTGAGTTTACCATATATATATATATATATATACAAGGTGTCCGGGCAATAAGAAGACGGAATATCAGAAATCGATAGTTGTAATGCTCAAGAAGCTATACCCAAAATATAAAGCCTTTATTCGTACGCATACGGCAAAAAAAAATAATTAAAAATTTACATGTGCTTATGCCGTCCCTGGTCGAGCGAGGTATTATGTAAAATGAATGGACAGCGCGCGCTTGCATGTATGATATCTAGACAGATATGCAACACAAGACATATGCTCATTTTGTTTTCAGCCGGGGTTGCGTATTGACGCTTAGTTACCGGCATGGCTTTTACAACACAAGAATTATGGGATATTATGTATCTCTACGGTGAAACATGTGGAAACGGAAGGGCGGTTCAACGGTTGTACGCGGAACGTTTTCCTAATCGTAGGCGTCCGTCGTATCAGGTTATTATGGACACCGTGTATAGGTTACGAGAACGAGGAACACTACATCCAAGTTACGAAGGTAGGGGTGGTGCAAGAGAAAGGATAATGTTACGTGCGGAAGAGCAGCTCTTGGATATGGTAGATGCGAATCCACGTATAAACACGCGAACTGCAGCATCGCAACTTGGAATATCCCGATCGACGGTTCATGAGATCCTCCGCGAGAACTCGTTGTATCCCTACCATCTGCAACGGGTGCAAGCTCTAACACTACAGGACCGTCCAGCACGTGTTAGATTCTGCACCTGGTTTCGACGGATGCAAGCGAGAGACGTGCAGTTTTGTGCCAGCGTACTATTCACCGATGAATGTTGTTTTCCCCGGAATGGCGTATTAAACTTTCATAACGCGCATTATTGGAGTGATGTAAATCCGCATATAATACAACATGGGCATTTTCAGCAACGCTTCTCAGTGAATGTTTGGGCGGGAATTACCGGTGATTGTCTGCTTTGACCGCACATACTACCTGCACGATTGACCGGAGCGAGTTACTTAGATTTTTTGCTGAATGGGTTGACAGAGTATCTCGATGATGTGCCTCTGCAGCTTAGAAGACATCTCTGGTTTATGCACGATGGCGCGCCACCACACATTTCATTGGCAGTGCGGAATTACCTAAATGATACATATCATCATCGATGGATTGGACGTGGATCACATAGACAATGGCCGGCGCGCAGCCCGGATTTAAATCCATTAGATTTCTTTTTTGGGGCTATATGAAAACACTGGTGTATGATGAGGATGAAATTGAGACAGAAGAAGATCTTCGCAATCGTATTTTTACAGCGGCAAGGCGCATACGTGAGGAACAAGGTACCTTTCACCGAGTGCGAGACAATCTTTTACGACGTTTGGACGCCTGTATTCGTGCACATGGCGGACACATCGAACATTTAATATAAATAGTAATAATCCACATGTTTCACCTCGGACCTTTTCAGGACCACCATTTATTTCTATATGATAAGAGCAAGGTTAATGCACTTTCAATAACAGCTGTTTACCTTTTTTTCAAGTTTAATAAAACTGTTTACAAACTTTAATACCCCTATTGTATTAATAATAAACAAACTAGGATTATTTTACAAACAAACATAACTGTGTTCAATAACCCTATTGTATTCATACTAAACACACTAGTATTACTTGAGTATGAATCAACGTTCTTTCGCATGTGTTATATTTATGCATATACGAAATTATGTGCCAGGACCGTAATGTAAATTTCTTGTCTAAAAATTTCACCAAAAAATTACATTTTTCATTTCTTCGTTTTTTCGATATATATAGGTTTGTTTCTGGTAGTACTTTACATTCATACTAGTCTGTCTTTTTATTGCCAGGACATCCTGTATATATATATATATAGTATATAAATATATATTGTTTATTTTATTTTAAGAAAATAAAGAATGGATCAATATTATGCGGAATTCGATAACTTGTATAATAACGAATTCGACAGGTCAGTAATTTAATAAAGACATTCAAGACTTTAAAGTTCATTAAAATAAATTTAAAAGATTATTTGTTTTATGTGGACATTTATTTGATCGTGGATAATTTCAATTTCTGTTTTAAAACAGAAGATATAACATAGATATCTTTTATATTGTAAGTAGAGTAAGATCTCACGAACATTTGAAGGATATCTGGTTTTGAACTCGCAATTAAAACTCTCATTAGATATTTTAAATATTGAATTAAGTAAATTGTGTGTGTTGCTGACTATTATATGTGGTAGGGTAAATTCTCGTCACATGAATACGAAATAACGCATATCGTTCTCTTAAAATATTATCACTTTACAATATTACGAAGTTCGTAGTGGTGAATATTATGGAATTACTGATCCTGTATCCCGAAGTCGATACACGACTCTCACAATTATCTTACTCGAAGGAAGACGTCAATTCGGGAAACGTTCTGGGTACATTTTTTTGCCGCAAGACTATGTTGTTCTATTTCGCCATAAATTAAAATCATGTCAGTATATTCGATATTCGTGTACGATGCCATTGTAAACGCACCTAACCACAGCAAAGACTATGCCCATACTAAAATGTAAATGTCAACGTTGGTTTTAGCGGTGGATTCCCGTATTGTGAAAATCATTTTCTCATTACTACGTGAACGTTGGACCGCGATTTTTTGTATAAAGGCATTACCTTTCACCCGATTTTTTCTTAGTCACTATATGCAACTAGCATTGTATATATAGACGTCAATAACAGATGTGTTAACTCGTAATACTCGCTCGCGTCTATTTGGTTATTATGTGATTATTTTTACAATTTTAATATTATAATTTATATCGTTAAGTTGCTAATAAACTCCACTGTTTCGCACTGTTGGTGTTGTTGCTGGAATATACTTGGTTCTGTTACAATTTGTGATTATTTATAAGTATAAGAGTACCGTTTACCGACGATAACGACGATATATTTTTCGATATAGTTTTTTTTTTCTTTTTTTGGATGTTCGTTTCTTTTATTTAGATTTCGCTTATAAAATATTTGAGCTGGTTTAATTATAGATTGATAAAATACAAATATTTGTAATCTCTTTTGTTCTCCTAACCCTGGCCTTCTTTTCTGTATCGTTAGTCACTGCGATAGGCCCCACTAGTGTGAAGAGTTTGCTTCTTTTCCATCTTTGATATCTTATAACATGAATACTTGCACGTGCTGTTGTAAATCAGCTGATGCCTACAATTTGGTTAATTGCATTAATACGTATAAGATTGATTGTGTTGGACTCTCTAGTGCGGAGGCACGGAAAATTAGACTAAGGTCAGGACTCACTTGGACTTGTCGCTCTTGTGCCAAAATTGGCAATGATCTTAACAGTCTGAAAACGGCAACTGTCTCACTACAGAAAGAGATAGAGTCACTTAAGGAGACTACCAGTAAATCCACTCCAGCTTCTGAGGCTCCACTTATTATTACAGAAAAGATAATACATGAAATTAATGAGCGGGAAAAACGCAAATGCAACGTCATTATTTACGGGAGTGAGGAGATGAATGACAAGACTCGGAATGAGCAGCGGGAGCTTGACAAAGTTCTTGCTACACAATGATTAACTACTCTAAAAATTGAGGCAGGTTGATCCGGTTAGGTTGGGCAGATTTGATGCAACAAATGTTAAAAGCATGGACGCTTGCTTTCGAATTCGTTTCCCATATCAGGAAACTGTGTTCAAAATTGTTCGGAATTTTGGTAACATCAGATCTGATGATAAATGGCCTCATATATCTATTTCTACGGATCGTACTCAGGCCCAAAAAGGTCTTTATTACAGTATTAAGACTGACTTAAATAACCGTTTGGTAAATGGTGTTGGTATTCCAATCATTGTTTCTGTGGTATCGTCAAACTAATATTGCCCATCAACAACTTTCTAAATATTTCTTACTAAAATACCAGAAGTTTACGATCTAAAATACATTTATTCTATAGTAATATTTGCAAGTTGTCTTGTGAGGTCTATAGGGGAGGTGTTCTAATAGCTATGTCTAAGAAAATTATTTAAAATGTTATTGACACCATTTGTATTACATACTAATAGTATACCATTAATAGATTTGATTGCTTGTAATGTTTTTTTTTGGTCTACCAATTTAATTTAGTATTAGTATATATACCATCTGATATTTCCTGTACTGATTTTGAACTATTCTTCGATGCGTCGGGTCCGTTGCTATTCAGAATTTCTACTTTACTTGTCGGTGATTTTAACGTACCCAATTTTAATAACCTCCCACATCAAATTAATACAAAGGTTGATATTCTTAGTGAATTTTACAATTTTCATGATTTAAAACAAGAAAATAACATTGTTATTGTCGCAATCCTATACCTTTCACAAATTACCTCACAAATTATCAATGATCTCAACAATTTTGATTGGTCCATTCTGAATTCATATTCTGATGTAGATTTAGCTTTTAATAAGTTTTACGATTGCCTTTATGATATACCTGATAAATCAGTCCCTAAAGTATATTCCTACTAACTCTAATTTTCCTCTTTGCTTTACACCTGAAATAAAGAAAAATCTAAAAACTAGACAACATTATGAACAGAAATGGCGTACTAATGGAAGTGAAATTTTCTATTAGGAGCTCAAAAGAATGAGGTCTTTGGTTAAGCAACAAATCAAGTCTGCTTATGTTAAATATCTGGCTAATATGGAGAATTTCATTCGGGCAAATTCTGAGGAATTCTGGAACTATATTAACCACGGGAAAGGAAGAACTAGAATCCCTGGGAGACTTTATTATAATGAATGTGAATTTAATGATTCTCAGGGGATAGTTGATGGTTTTGCTGACATTTTCCTGTGTTTTTCTTCATGAATCCATAACTGTTCCAGATACTGCCACAAACATATTGTCTTTTAAATTTACTTTGTATCTCTAATTGAATTTGAAAAAATTATGTCTGCTTTTCCAGATAAGACAACAATCGGTGATGATTTAATACCCAGTTGCTTTATTCGTAATACCAGTAAAGTGGTAATAAAGCAATTACAGTGTTACACTTCGCATATAAGAATATTTTAATTTATTTTTAAATAATATATTTCTTCTTTAAATACCTCGTATTAAAATAATATTAACTTAAGACATTTTTTCTGTACATATTCATTTGCAAAGAGAAATCATTTCTTTTGTTCTATCCCTAACCGAGAGACCCTTGGTCTTCTACCTGACCCGTCAACAACGATAACGTTCACTGTGAAATTTCTATATACATTTCGTTAAATTGTTTTAATTTAATTACGTACATCTCCTATGGTGGTTCATATCATTAGAAAGCTTATTTCACAAGGGATATTTTAATAATATTTATGCCATCGATAGAACACCTCTTCAGGTCGCGCTTCTTAATAATTATAATTAATAAGAAGAAGATATCTTGAATAATAATTAGTATTCAAGATATCGACCCTCTCTTCGACTTAGGTCATGAAACAGACCTTTTTCTAAACCAGTGCTCTATCGACACAAACTATCAGTCTTCTTCTCGTTAGAACTCTCGTAAGATCCACATCTTACCCGCCGTACTGGTCAAGTACTGGCCATGATGCACGTGCCCCTGCATCCCGGCAAATAGAAGCATGGCTCTACATATACTTGTCCAAGTATATTTTCGCAGACCACGTGGCCGACCATCTTCGCCACTCAAAGGTAACTCTGTATTGTTCGATACAGAGATTATTTTATATTAATCGTAATTAATTAACATTAAATTTACTGCCCAATTTAACGTTCGATTTAGTGTATTTTGTGTTAATTTTCAATTACTTATTTACCGCTCCTCGTGTATATATTATTTTTATTCAATTACTTTTAAATATACCAAGTTCAATTTCTTTCTTATGTACAAATAAATACAGACTTTAAGGACAACGCTCTTGTGTTTTATTTAGTTGTAAGTTGTAATATATTTATTAATTAACCATAATCATACACGTCCTGGACCTTTGATGATACTTCAGCAGCACCCGTAATTATTTTATTATAGAATAATTTCATTATTATTAGCACGGCAACCGAAACCATAACCTGTAAAACCGCCGTTGGTAATAAAAGATTATTAATTTGGCTCTGAAAGCGTGTGCTTTTCCTAATGGATGGAAGAAAGCTAGAATTACACCAATTAAGAAGAAGGGTGATGTATCGTGCTTGAAAAATTATAGACCCATTGCGATTTTGCCAAATTTTTGTACAATTTTTGAGAAAATTTTATACATTATTCTTTATAACACTCGTCCATACATATCCAGCATTCAACATGAATTCTTGCCACTGCAGTCTACCGTAATCAATCTAACGATAGTGATTCAAAATATTTGTGGGGTATTGGATAATAATGGTCAACCTATATACACCGACCTTTCTCGAGCCTTCGATACTATTGACCATTAAATATTATCAAACAAATTGAATGCTTTCGGGTTTAGTCCATCTGTGTTAGAACGTATTGCCTCATACGTTGTGAATTGAGTTAATTATGTATTTTATAACGGCTTTTACATTTACCAATTCTTTTCAACATCTAGTGTGCTTTAGGGCTCCAATCTTGGACCTCTTCTTTGTCTGCTTTTCATTGATGATCTCCTCACATCTTTCAATTGTTCTGTACTGGCCTACGCTGATGACACTAAATTATAGTTATCCGTCGAATCACAGAATGATGTTAATGTCTTACATGATAACATTAATGTGTTTGCGGATTGGTGTAGTAAAAACAAGACAAAGATTGTGAACAAATGCTGTGTCGTATCTTACACACGTAAAATGAATAAAGTGGAGTCATAATATAGTATTGGTGGCCAAAAGTTAGTGAAAAGGAACTAAGTCAGTGATCTTGGCGTCAAATTCGACTCGGATATGTCCTTTAACTTGCACCTTTCGGATATCATCTTATGTGTTTCTAGGATGATGGGCTTTGTTATAAGGTCTACCAGTCAGTTTCAGGATCTAACTATTATGAAATCACTGCATCAGGCTTTTGTTTTGAGTAGATTGGAGTATGCTTCGGTAATATTTTCTCCTTACTACTCGACCCATGACTCCTCACTTGAACGGGTTCAAAGGAGATTTCTGAAATACTTTCCTTCAGGTGTGATGGTAGATATCCCGAAAGAATAACTGACTACAACCGCCTTCTAGACAGACATAACTTCAAATCTTTAAAACATCGTCGGGAGGTTAATCTTGCGCGATTTATGTGTAGGTTAATTGATGGTTGAATTGACTCGCCTGAAATATTAAACTGTATAGCTTTTCATGTGCCTCGAATGACATCAAGATCTGGTGCTACTTTTTACCCACCAAGGGCTAGAACTAACATGCTACTAAGAGTTCCAATTAATTTTGTGTACCGATATGCGATATTATTTATAGACATTTTTATGGGAGGTGTTCAAATTAAGTTTTTGTTTTAGTTTATTAGTGCACTTACTTATTTTATTTCATACATTTATATGTTCTATTTTTATATAATTTAGCACACATGTTTCTTTCTTGTCTTTTTTATGTATTTGTCCTAGAAATGGAATTATCTGTTGGGCAGTAAAAATTATTATTGTTATTATTATAGCTGTTGTTAATGGGTGTAATATTAAATAAAATGATAAAATAAAACAAAAAACGAAAAGTAATAGAATATTAACCTCAAACAATGATAACACGAAATGATAACTATTGACATATAGAAATTGTTGACAAGAGTATACATTAAGGTCGAGGTGGCGGAGGGTAGGGTGTTGGCGATATAGTTCGCATATTTTCCGCCGGTCAATCTTAACTGGGTGTACTTAATGAAATATTAAAATAAATACCAAATTCATAGACTGTGACATCTGTGATACTTTTAAATCGCTGTTCGGTGGAGTAGATGCTTGAGTAGGCGGCCCTGTTGGTGCCATAGCTCTTATTCCCGGCCCTTGATTGCCACTTTGATTCGGTGGCGGCTGTACATACGGCTGCTGTTGAGTTACATGAAATGCTTCTGCCCCTAAAAAAAAATTCAATAAATCCATATATTCTAAATTATTAAGGGTCGGTTTATTCACCTTCCAGTAAAGTATCGAGTAACGCTACTTGTAAGATAAAGCCTTACTTGCCAGATTAAGTGTTTATTCACCGTCAAGTAAAATTTAACCGCCCAGTAAAATTACTTACTTGGCAGAAAATTTACTTGCTGCTCATCTACCCTATAAAGTGTCAAGTAAGACTAATATCATGCTGTTTGTGAACTGTCATGTAGAAAATTATGTTATTGACAAGTAAAATGGATTTATTTGAAGACATTGACGATATTTTAGACAACGATTTTGTCAATATTAATAATTTAGTGAATCGATATCCAATAGAAGACAATTTTAATAAATTTGATGATGACGAATTTGTTCGTTTGTATTGTTTAATACATACTGTGTGTGTGGTAAATAAAGTATTAATGTTCTAAACAAAAATTTAATCTTTACTTCACATGTAGTCATAGTAAATTATAATATGATGCTAGACATAAAAGATATATTTAAAAAAAACTGTACAAAATAAATATAATAATAAAACAACCAATATTAATACAGAATATATATATATATATATATATATATATATATATATATATATATTTACTTATATTGAAAATACAAAAAGGGGTTGAATAACAATTTTTTTGATACTTCTGACCACGCATCCTCCTTTTGTTTTCATGTTGTATTGTTAGTCTTTTTGCATTTGATGGCATTCTTGTACTTTAAAACTAGGTCAACTAAAATTCTTGATTCCTCGATAGAGAAATTTGCCGATCTAACCCGTTTCTTACTTTCCATTTTCTATGAAATTAAACAAGTTTTGACAATAAAATGCGAACTGTAGCCTGGGATTAGGCTATAATTTAGGTAATAATATAACATACCTTTTTTATATTAAAATATGTATTTTATATTAATAATGTTTATGAAAAAAGTAAAAATGGACAACACGTGATAACACACAACAAACGCTTGAGATTTAAGGTTATATTAGATGCACTCATTTGTCATGCCGGCAACTAGAATTTAAAATTACCGAAAGCTGTACATCCTTCTCTATACCATGTGTTAGTGGTATGTTACATCTTTCTCTATTTTCCCCTAACCATACTACTGTTGTAAAAACATCTAGTTCTTTCCAGTAACTAACCGACCTTTAAAATTATATGAATAAACCCAAAAATAGTAAATGTGCCAAGTAAATTTAATTGTCAAGTAACTAACAGGTACTTTACTGGAAGGTGAATAAACCGGGCCTAATTTTAATATAATGCTTCTCTAAATGTTACATAGGGAAAAAACATTCATAAATACAATACCTTTCAAAATAAAGCATAAAATCAAATAAAAGCAAGGAAAACTACATAATTACTAAAACGTTTGTATCAAGGAATTAGATTATCGTAGTAAAAAGAATCATTTACAGAGTAAGAATATTTTAATTTTCAATATAAACCTAAACATAGAAAATGAATATGAAAACATCATAATATTGATATGAAATTTTTTAAGAAAAAAAAAACATCAATAAAATTTGTGCCTAACACTAACAATCTTATCTAACAGAAAAGCAGGTCATTGGCTCCATAAAAATATCAAAATACAAAAAATAATTTTGATAACGTATAAAAATATCTTAGTGGTATTATATACATATTGCTTAACGAATAGATAACGTATTTAAAAAGTTTACAACTGATATAGTTGGTTTTGGTATTAATTTGAGTAACGTTTGATTTTAAGCAACAAGTTCAATTACTGGAAACTCCTGTAACACTTTGTAATAAATTTTCTCTTGGAAACTTTATAAATATGTAAAAATTAATTATATAATCTTATGCTCGTGAAAAAGAATATTTTTATTAATTTAATACATTGTCATAGGTCTTGAAAAATATCAAATTGTGTTAAATATAAATTTAAAAAATTACTCGTTGAATCTTTACGTTTGAAAATTTATTTAAAAAGAAACGCTATCTAAATAATACGAAACGTAAACAAACAATAAAATAATTTGTACTTTTAATATATAATTTTCTGTATGTTGTTTTGTAGAACTTGCTATTTTAATAAAAAAAAATTAAGTACATATATGATTTTATTTAAGATTGAATATTAACATTAAGAACATGATTTATAATTTCTTTAGATTTTATTATAGTTACTATAATATAGGTGTTACATAATAATACCTAATTATTAATTAGGTATTAACAAATTTATTTATACAATACTTGCAACATAGCTACCGGACCTGAGATAATGTTATTAATAAATTTCTAATGATAATAGGAGAAGTAAAACTGCTATTGAATCCTATACTGCATCTTAAATGTTAAGACGGACTATTCCAATAAACTCATCTACTTTGACATAAAGATCATGCTGATTGCCACTTGCCATGATAAGAGAGAATTTGTTGTAGCAGTAACAATATTTATTGCACTACGATGTAGTCTGGCAAACATTTTTCAAAGACTCTTTTGCAATATTGTTGGTTGTCGGATTTATGTTAAAATGCTATAAGTTTTCTTGTTTATTGATTATGAACAACTTATGATCTCTGTTACATACAAAATTTAAATTTTTCTGTAACCCGTTTTTTATTCATCCTTTTTATTTTAACAGATTATTAGCATTATTACTTTCTAAATATGTTATAACAAATACACAAAAAAAATTACTTGACTAGTGTTCGCAGTGAACTATTTTGTAAATAAAGCCAATAATAATTAAAAACACTATATTAATAATAAATATACACTAAAAACACTTAAGAACTAATAACAGTATTTATTTCATAATATTTATATATCAGTATTTATTTATATAATAATATTCGTCGTCGGTCGTTGGTTGAATGAATCCAATCCCTTCCAAGCGCTATATTTATATCTTATGGGAAGTCCAGAATAATCCGGGTTCTTCGCTTCGCTTTTCGAAGCTTCCGGTGTCTAATGGTGTGTTCGGGGGATGACATCACCGTCTGACGCGAGCGGCCGATAACTCACATCACAATATTATTACCGGCAGTATATGTACACTGCGCGACATATAAAACCCGTACAACTTTTACAAGCACAAGATCAGTTTTTTAGTTGCGTAAACGGGACAAAGATATCCATGTCACTTATAGACTTCATAGGTTATACACGCTATAAGGTGTGTTCATTTGAAAAGTCAATCTAGGTTACTTTGAAATTTTGATAGAATAAGACGCATACCGGGTGTCCATGGTCAAGTGCACCATACAATTGAGAAAATTAGAAATTGCAAATAAGAATAAGAAATTTATTTTTATAAGTTTTTCACAAAGAAGAAAAAGCAGTACAATAAAGTCGCAATACATTAAAAAAATAAAATTGGTCCTATAATTCGCCTTCTTGACATGGCGATCCAAACGCCAACTTTAATAGGCTGGAGATTAGTTTCTACAAAAACATGTGGATCTGCTGACCATGTACGATAAAAATAAATAAATTTTGTCGTTGTTCAAAATTTTGCACACGTAAATGTTGCATAACTAGAATTTTGTAGGGATGCATATGCAATTTCTTCCTCACGGCCATATGTACACTTCCACGAGAAATACCTACAATTTGATAAATATGAAAAAGGAATATTCTCTGAATCACACGGGTACCTGTTTGCAGTGCCAATTTTCTAACAGATTTGTAAGGACTAACATCCATTCTTTGCCTGATATCATCCACTCTATCTTCTGTCAGCACAGATGATGCTTGATCAGCCTTCCGTTTTGTAACGCTACCAGTTTCCATAAACCTCTTGATCAGTCTATTACGATGACACTTAAATGTTTCATAAGCTATCATCACATCAGGATACTCATTATGGAACTGTTGAAAGCATGAAGGTAGTGAATATTCCCAGTTTCCATTTTCGGTTAATGTCGCACTTCGAAAATGCGCCATCACAATAAATGTATCTTGCTGTAATGTAAACGGCATTGTCTTGAAAAAGATAGTTTGTATAATGATTACAGACAACAGATTAAAGGGTACCGATTAAAGAAATAAATGCAAACAAAAGCATAAATACCATAATGACTGAAAACTGACAGCAGTGGGACGGGTTAACGTAAACCTGTCCAACATATAGATATAAAACTGAACTATTTTTCTTCGAAGCAGGGATTTTTGTGTTGCCAACCCGGTGCACTTGCAATTGGACACGGTGTATATGTGTTTGTTGTTCCGTAAACGTAAATCCAAATGACATTTGATAATGTCAATCACATTAGTTATTTATTTGTATGTATGAAACTGTCAAAATATACGACTTTGTAGGTTTCGTAGTAAATTTTAATTTACGACATACTTCAAAATATTCTCAGTAATTCACATGCTACTAGATTGACTTTTCAAATGAACACCCGTTATAATATATATACTCCAAATCACCAAAGATGATCCCTGCGTCATTGATCTATAATTCTATCAACGACATTCAAAGAATAATCTCCACATCCGAATAACAAACAGTACCTACTTGTATGACAAGGATAGCTTGAACGAAAGTATGTGTTTTCTAGCAAAGACATACGGCTCAAGCAATTTATTTGAGTAAGACAAAGACGGGATTATTACCTACTCCGTGATAAATACACACATTTCCGCTTAGTAGTTCTGTCGTTAGTCGTTGTCGTTGACATTTGACAACATACATTCGTTGATATTTGATGGATGTATAGTAGGTACTTAACTGTAGACTATCAAGAATACATAAATTATTTTAAAAATGCATTTTATTGCAGGCACGAATTAGAAAATCTTTCAAAAACTGAATTAGAGCAAGAATGGGGAAAATATGCAAGTAAAGATATACAAGCTGAGTATAAACAGGTGATACCTGTTACCGAATTTTGCCATGTCAAAAATAGAGTTGCTAAATATGTAGTATTGCCAAAGACGGAAGAAACAAATTTGCAATTACTTCTAAATTGTAAAAAGAAATATTTTAAGTATAGCCTTTTGCATTAATTATTTATATTATAGGTTCCCAGGAATCGATGCTTTTTAGATTAAAAAATAGGCAACGCAAATCTAATGATTGTATTTAAGAACTACTTGGAAACAGGTATGCTAGAAGTGAGTATTTATGTATTATATAAGTAACAGTTTATCGTTTTAGGAATCATAAGTTAAAAGCAATTTTTGAAAACAGCAATAGATCTTTAATTGGATTGGAAATATCTTTAATTGTAACATGTTTTCTGCATGCCTGCTGTGAGAAAACATATCAAAGAATTATCGAAACTGACGACAGATTCAAATCATTTTATGAATCAAATATAAAAGTACAATGCAGGAAAGAAAGACAGTTTCGAATAACAGGATCACGTTGTTATGAGATATATACATATTCAAGAGGTGATTGGGAAAGTAAAAGTAAAAAGTATTTCTGCCCAAAATTATTTACTAAGTATGTAGAGCATGGACAAAAACATGAACCAAATGCTCATGCATTATTTAGCTGAATCTTTAAGTTAGACGTGTTAGAAGTAGGATTCCTAATACCACAAGATAACTGTTGGGCAGGTTATTCTGCAGATGGCATCATTTTAAGTGAAGGAAAATATGAATTACTGGAAGTAAAATGTCTATTTCCAGGTACAGAAAATATATACCTGTATACTGTACTATTAATGAAAGTTGTTTTGTTTTAGGGAAGGATGTATCTGCAACAGAATTGATTACTAGGTGTGATTTTTTAAAAATAGACGAAAATGGTGTATCTGAAAGAAAAACATTATGCACAAGTGCAATTTGGTATGGCTCTTCTTCATATCGAAACTTGCCACTTTGTAATTTATGCGTCATTTGATAATTCTTTAGTCGACATAAAAGTTAAGTACTGTCCAACATACAGCTTCAACTTACTTGAAAAATTAAAAAATGTTTATTTTAATAACATGTTACATTTTATTTGTGAAAATACATAAATCTTATACATTGTAATTGTTGTTTTATTTAAATAAAATCTTAATAGAAAAAATAATCCGAAGTAGTTCTAAACTAAATATAGATACAATATTATAAATTAAATAAATTTATCATCGCTTAAAATTGGCTTTGATAAATTCACTAGACTACAAACAACTATTACAATGTCATCAATATACGCCAAAATATCCCATTCTAATTTTTGGGAAAGAATACGGAATGCTTTTATCCTTTGAATGGTTCATTCCACATGGACTCTAGCTCTTGCAATTGCAATAGTAGCTGTATCTTCAGCATCTGCAGAAGAAAACTGTACGTTATTCCTCAGAAATGGAGGTCTAATCAATTTAATACCATGCTTCATACATTCATCGTCTATGTGGAAACCTTTGTCAACCATAATTGCATCAACAAATGGTATACATTTTCTTATGACATTTTCATTTATGAAAATTTGCTTATCAGAAGCCCTTCCGCCATATACAGCACTCACGTAACTAATGGAACCACTAGGAGTAACACCAAGAAATATTTTAACTGTGCATTTTTTTATAATATGAATAAGTCCCGATACGGCATTTAAGACAGTTTGTTTTTTCTACTGGTATTTCAGTGCAGTCGAACACAGCAGCTGTATGTTGAAATTTATCAAAACATTTTGGCATGTTTGACATATTTCAAAATATAATGTGCATTTCAGCAATTTACTTAATAAAAAAATTGAATCTTGAAAATATCTTCTGATTGTTGTATCACTTTTATTAAATAAAACTGCCAAAGACTTAAAGGAATAATTTTGTTTTAATTTTATTAGAACTAATAAAATTTTTTCATCCATGTTTGGATCACTAATATTTTGTTCATTAAAATATATTCTGCGCATAATATAATTGTGGAATATTGATCCATGGTAATTCCAGTAAAAGTTGATAATTTACTATCAGTATTGAATATATCCTTAATGGTACATGCATGCACAGAAATAAAGTCTGCTTGTGTGCTTTTGGTTTCGCATGAACTCGAATAATTATGCTCTCCCATCAAATGTACCACGTCCATTTTGCTTGAAGCTGCCATCTCCTCTTCCTCAGATAAAGCACAGGTACTTTCCTCTTCCCGAGACAAACCACAGCTATCCTCTAACACAGATATTCTGGAATATTAGTACTTGAAATGAAAATATGTAAAAAAGAATTTCTTTGATTTCACCTTTTATCTCGTTTCTCGTATCTGTGTTGCCTTCCATTATCTGGTAGATGTACTACATCATGTCTTCTGATTGGCAAATTTAAAGACAGAACAGCATTTTTCTTCAAATACCTCTTCCTTTTTAATGGTGTACCTGCCTATGCATACCAAAATATATTACACTGAAGATATACATATAGAAGTCTCAAATACTTTTACCTGGGTGATAATCTGTTTCTTTAAAATGTAGACTACAAACTTGCATGTATTTTGTCACTGGTTTTCCTATTTTTAACACGTGTGCCCAGTGTTCACTGTTTACATAACATATGTTTTTTGGGAAAGTAATGCAGCGAAATATTTTTACTTTTATAACTACGGCACTGGGATACACAACAGTACATTTTACTTTTAGAAGACATTATATATTGTTTAATATTATTATTCCAGGTAATTTCAACCAGTAAACAAATCACTAGTCACACAATTCGTTTTTTTGACAAGTCAATTAACAATATGGTACCATATGCTTTGAAACTTGTTTTCCCTATTACTCTAGTTTGCAAAAATAATACCGCCAGGCGGAGACTCTTTCGATGGCGTTAGCGAATAACTTAAGATGTAATTCGATTATATATGTTCATATAACCTACAAATTTGACCGACTGTGTCAAATATATTTGGCCCGGAAACGAAGTTACAAATGTTACAATACTTACAATCCATATTCATTTTGCAATTTACAGTATTTAATATGACGCCGAAGTACTGATTTGAATCATACAATGTTTATTCATGACGCAGGGATCATCTTTCCTGACGAGGAGTATACCTATAACTTTAACTCAAATTTGACAAGTCGAATAAGACATGTCAAATTTGATAAGCCTGGCTTCACAATATTTCAGTTACATTAAATGCTTAAATTGTTCACTGTTTACATTTAAACAAAAATAAAGACTGTTTTGAAGAGCATTTCTAACATTTTCGAACACTTGTGGCGTTAATTTTCGACATTCCTCAGTTATTCTATTATGTAAATCAGCTATTGATTGTGGCGGTGTCTTATAAACAACAGACTTCAAATGTCTCCATAAAAAGAAATCTATGGGAGTTAAATCGGAGGAGCGAACTGGTCATTCAATAGAGCCCCTTCGTCCTATCCAATGTCCTGGAAAAACATTATCAAAATAATTCCTAACTTCTAAACTGTAATGTGCCCAGCTCCATCTTGTTGGAAGTATAATTGCTCGCCGTCTATTTCATTCACGTTTTCTTCTAGACACTATATGATAAGAGGATGTATTAGCTCTTCCAAAACTTGTAGGTACTTAGGTCCAGTTAAATTTTCCTGGGAGAATATTGGGCCAATTACTTGGTTATTAAGAATTCCTGCCATTACATTACTTTTTTGGGGATATTGTGTGTGACCTCGGAATATGTGGGGATTTATGTCGCTCCAATATCGACAGTAACTGTGTCTATTCGCAAGACCATTTAAGTAAAAGCAACTTTCATCACTGAAGCAAATACTTCGCAAAACATTTCTATTTTGTCGAATCATGTACAGGTTCGGTCTACAATCATCTTGCATGCGGCTTCCCATACATAATGCGTGAGAAGTTGCCAACCCGTACCTACCTAACAAATATACATACGAGAGCCGGCAAGTAGACCTTTAGAGAAATAAAAATGTTCTTCTAGATTAGTGGTTTGCCGAAGCAGATGTGATAGACAACGTACTTTAATTTTACCAGTACTTTTGTTGGAGAATTGACAAATGAATATGAATGTATTCCGTAATAGTGATATACTATACAGCTATGCACATGTACAATATTAATAATAATAATAATAATAGATATATTTGCCCAACAGATATACATCTAATTACAGGACAATATAAGAATTTGATAATACAGTTCGTGTGTTACATATACTTAAAGAAGGCAGAAGTAAATAACAAGTGGTGTGAGGTAGTTGATACAATGCTATACGATAAAGCTATTGGGAGTGTGTATATTAGTTAATAGGATGGGTAGGGGGGGTGGAAAATAGATCAATACTTTTGTTGGCTGTGAGAATTTCATTGCAAATGGTACACATTGAATAGATTGGGGATTTCCGCAAAGTATTAGTTTTAGGAGTTTGGCAGTATAATGCGGTGTACGTACGTGCGGAGCGCTGTGGTGTCGCGAAAGGCAGCTTACTTAGTAGTTTGGGGGCATCAATGTTATTGTGTAGTAAGTTGCAGAAGAATGTAATGCTGGTTAATTTGCGACGGTGTTCCAGTGAATCGAAATGAAGTAATTGTAGTAAAGTAGTATGATCGTATCCCTGCCGTGGGTATTCGCCATATTCTTTAAAATGTAGATATTTTAAAAATCTACGTTGCACTTTTTCAAGTGACTCAATATGAGTTGTATATATAGGTGACCATACCAGTGAGGCGTATTCTAATTTAGATCTCATGTAGCAGTTGTATAACTGAATAATGGTATCAGTAGACGTGAAGCTTTTCGAGTTGCGTATAACAAAACCCAAGGTCTTGAGAGATGAAGACGTCACGTAAGATATGTGTTCCGAGAAGGACAATTTGGAATCGAATACAACTCCCAGATCCCTCACAGTCGCGACATGTACCGCCCCACTGTAGTCTTACACTATTGGTTGAGACTTACGAGTATAGGTAAGTATATTACATTTTGGCACATTCATCGCCAGCTTATTGTCATGGCACCAGGCAAGAAGTTGGTCAATTTCCCCTTGCAACTCAATGCAATCCTCTATTGAGTTAATTTCCTTGTATAGTTTCAGATCGTCTGCAAATAGCAGCTTCTCGCAGGCAATCGCGCCACAAAGGTCGTTAATATAAATTAAAAATAAATATTGTTAACAACGAGCGCAAAAAACATAATTTGAGAATCTTTTAGGTAAATAGTCATTAAATACAAGCTGTAAAAAATAGTAAATGTATAACACTACCAAAGTAGACGTATTGAAGAGAAAAAAAAATGCTCTTCTAAAGGCAATAAATTTTAAAATAAAATAGATAAAAAAAATAAAGAAAATTCTTGGAAAACAAAATGAAAAAATTCAATAAATATAATTTCTGGGGAAACAGGAAGAGTACGATAAACTAAAAGAATAATTCTAAATAATGGAAATTAAAATATACTTCTAAAATAAACGGAATTCTTGAAAAACCAAATTAAAACTTCTCAATTAATCAAATGTTCGAATAATCCACCTCTTTGCTCCTGACTAAAATTAATAAATGTGAAGTAGGTAATTCTTATAATATTAACTTCAGATACTTATTAAGAATATCAGGAACGTGAATAATAATATAAAAATTAAGAAAACAACCACCAACATGCACAATATTGGTCTCTTATGATCGAAATGATCGTATCGACCTATCTTTAAGGGTTCCCACCAAGGATTGTATAAGAACATAGGATAGCCAGATCCCTATACCGGCAGTGTTATTCGCATCGAGCCGTGACTCCGCCTCCTGTGACGTCACAAACGGACCAGTCGCACCGATAAATAGTTGAGGTCTTGGGTTGCTTGAGTTAAAGTAAAGTGTTTTAATTTAGTTTTCGCCGTTACACTTTGTAAATTAGCGACTGAAATGCCGGGACGTCGTTGTGCGGTAGTTGGCTGTAATAACAGTCGTATTTCTACGAAAATTACCAATAGAGAAATCGTTTATCACAACTTTCCAAAGGCGACAAACTTCGTATCCGATACTGTCCGTAAAGAATGGATAAGGCGCTGCAAACGAGCAGATAAGTGGAATCCAAATACTAGCCAAATTTGCTCAATCCACTTTAATGCAAACGATTATGAACGTGATATGCGGAACGAATTATTAGGTAATAAATGTATTTATACGTTATGAGATAAATTATTCTAATACATAGTAATTATTGCTAGGGTTACCTGTACGAAAACAGCTTAAATACACTGCTGTGCCTAGTGTAAATCTTCCACAAATGTCCAAAGATATAAAGAAAGTTGCGACAAGAGGGGAAGCATATTTAAAAAGAAAAAAGGAAAATGACAGGAAAGAAGAAGTAAATAGATTGATTGCCGAACAATCGATAGCTTCATGTTTAGCGGCAAGTGAGCTGTCAACAGCGTCTTCAACAGCAGAATTTAAAACCGATAAGCCTTTAACTGTCCCAGCAGAAAATATATTATCTAAACAATATGCGGAGCTTCGTGAAAGTCACACTAAATTATCTACAGAGATGGAAATTATGAAACGCAAATTGAATTTGCAGAGAAAACAACTTTTATACCATAGAAGAAAGAACAAGCAAGATAAACCTGCACAAAAACAGGAAACGGTAAAAATACTGAGAAAACTCTTAACAGAAAATCAAATTTCTATTCTTCTAAACAAAAAGAAACGCGTTAATTGGACTACTGAAGAGATTGCAGTTGCTTTTACTATTCGTTACCTCAGCAAGAAATGCTATATATTTTTGCGAATTAAACTTAATTTTCCGTTGCCAGCGTTGTCATCTTTGAGAAAGTGGGCATCAAAAATCAGAATAACGCCGGGAGTTTTAGAAGATGTACTAACTTTTCTAAAGGTAGGAGGAGAAAATATGTCTGCAGGAGAGAAAACTGTAGTCATTTCTTTTGATGAAGTCAAAGTTAAAACCACTTTAGAGTATTGTGTTGGTGAAGATCAGGTGCTAGGTCCTTACAATTTAATGCAAGTCTGTATGGTTAGAAGCTTATTTTCTACTTGGAAACAGCCTATCTATCTAGACTTTGACAAAAAGATGACAAAGGATGTGTTAATGGATCTGATCACCCAATTGCATAAAATATCATATAACTGTGTTGCAATTGTAAGTGATTGCGGAAGCAGTAATATTGGTCTCTGGAAAGCGTTGTCCGTTGACATAAATAAGACCTATTTCGAGCATCCGCAAACCAAGAAAAATGTTTATGTTTTCGCAGATGCTCCCCATTTACTGAAACTTCTCCGTAATTGGTTTTTGGACACAGGATTTATATTGAGAAGTGCTGGAAAGAAAGAGATAAGAAAAGAACCTTTAGAAAGTTTGATACAATTAACCAATGTAGAAGTAAATTCCTGTTATAAAATTTCTGAAAAGCATATTACAGTTGAAAAGAGTAAAAGACAAAATGTAAGACTAGCGGCTGAATTGTTATCACATAAGACCGCCCAGGCATTATTACGATACAAACCAGGCCCTGATAAAAAACTTGCTGAAGATGTCGGAATGTTCATAGACAATATTAATTCTTGGTTTGATATTTGTAATAGCCATGTGAATAGATCTCCTGGCCCTGACCCTATGAAAGCCCCTTTTGGAATTTATTTACAGGACCAAGAACACTTAAATAAAGTTAGAGATTTAATATTTGACATGAGAGCTGAAGGAAAAACACTTTGCAAATTTTTCAGAAATGAATAATAATTTCTATAGAATCGTTGAAACTACTTTTACGAGATATGAAGACCGAATTTTAAGTACATTATATATGTACTCATAAACTTAATCAGGATTGTTTGGACAATTTTTTCTTCCAGCTTAGATGTCGAGGGCCGAATGAACATCCATCTCCATTGGAAGCCATCAAAAGAATAAGAATGATTATTCTTGGGAAGAATCCTGGTATTTTAGAAGCACAGGTACATAAAATGTGTTTATTAATTCTTTACATATTCCTAGTATTATATAGGTACCTATCTACATAGCTATACTTTTTTTAAAGGTGAACACACAAGAAGCTGTTCCTGAAGAATATATAGTGGCCACAGTTTCGGAACAAGCGAAAGTTTCACTTGAATTACCGGAAGAGAAGTTTGACAGCAATGCAACTCAAAGTAGCAATGGAAGCTCGTTTTCATCATCAGGGATTTCAGAAATATCTGATGCAAAATCACCAGAAACAACGGACGATGCATTTGAGTACATTGCTGGTTTTATAGCGAAGAAATTTAAAAACAGTCATCCCCAACTCGGCGATTATACTTATAAAATTAAAGCCGATCACGCCTACAATTTACCCTCATGGGTACAACAGCTCTCTTTTGGTGGTCTTATTAAGCCCTCAACAGATTTCTTAAGTACCATTAAACAGTGGAACAAATATTTTGAGATATATCATGGCGATAATAAACTGCGGAAAGAAACACTGGTTGTTAAAAGACTAGCATTAAAAATTAAAAAGCGAGAAAATTTGTGCTCTGTTATTATAAAATTATTTTGTAAATTAAGAACTGTTATCCGTATGAATTATTTAAATATAAAAAGAACCCTTGACAATGCTAAAAAAATCGAGTAAATGTAAGCTTTCTACTAGTACACCGTCACACACTCAACGAACATTAGCTAAAAAAATGCGAAAAACCACTACTTGATTCGTTTTTATTTAATTACTGCGTAATAAAACATTGCTATATACTGACGCTTTTAATTGAAAAATATATATTTTTTGCTTTGTATAGAGAATACATGCTCATCGGCTTTCTTTATTTATGTTTATGTACCTAATAAATGTGTTTATTTGAAGTTGGAAAAGATTTTTTTTTTAATTATAAACCAAAGTATAACCTTATGGCAATAAAAACGTGTATTATATTTATAACAGTACACTGACGAATATGTTATTATTAAATAATATTATATACCATAATAATAGCACTAATATAACTCGATAATTAATTGTTGTAGTAGCTAAACACATTTTATAAGGTGCTTTACAGTAGTGAACGTTCAACCTGGTCCGTTTTTGACGTCATGGCTCCCCACTACGCGGCGAAAATATTGCGGGATCGAGCAATCCTATGTTCTTATACAATCCTTGGGTTCCCACTACTTTTCTCGAACAGTACTTGCGCACTTGTGTATTTAACTTGGCAACTACGTTCGTTTATATACATGGACTTGTAGCTCGCATTTAAGGTAAAAACGGGCCAAACGTGTATGTATATCATTATTTTACAAAATTCGACTCTTCTGTCGAAATCATCGGCACCCAACTAATGGTCAAGTTTAATTTTATAAGAGCATTTTGTTTAATTTTAATATCTTATGGCAGGTTGATTTTAGCACTTCCGAAACTTTTCAACAAAAGCTCTGGATCTAAATTAATTTGCCCAAGAACTGCTAGTTGCACAGTTTTATCTAGTACACAACGATTATACGTATTCCGTTTTTTATTATTTACAGATACGTTTCTGTTTGGGTAGTTTTCATTAAATAACGTCCCCGTTTGAGAATAATTTTTGTTTGCAATTCCATATAAAATTACAATTTCAGTTCTCCCTTCCAAAGTGTAATCCATTTTAGTAAAAAAGCCGAAACTTTAAGAACAATATTACAAGTATTAATATTAATGAAACACTAATGTCATATTTTTTATGATTTTTCGGAGTTAATAATTTCTAATATTTGAATATTTTAACTTGAAATATCTCATAAATTTCATGATGTACCTAACTAACATAGAAATATCAAGAAAATTGTGTTCTTTCAAAATCAACCAAAAAGAATACAGTGTATCAGTTAAAATCTTAGAGTGGGGATGGCTGGGGACGTAGGGTAATGCGATGGGGCGGTATGAAATATACTGTTCATTGGCCTCGTATATCCTGAACAACCTCCCAAAATTTCAAGTTTTTGTCTTCAAAAAGACCAGAAATAATTCAATATTATGTTTTCGTGTAGACACCTGGTATACAATAGGACATGAGTTAGAAACCTACAGCAAGGTACTAACGAATAAAAATAAGCGAAAACAATTCACTATTATAAATATAAGTCTATTACTGTGTGAGTTTACTATATTTAAAGACGGTTCATGTTTTAGACGGTATGTTTGTGCACTATTTTCCAAAGGCTCAATGTCAAAGTACGAGCTTCAATTTAACAAATTAAACTTTATATCACAAAAATCAGTTCGTTTTACTTTATCTCCCTCGAAACGTTCTTAATGGTTTGATATCTTGTATTGCTTATATTTGAATTTTTTCCCGTTCTTCTACGTAACACAGGATATTCAGCTCCATGTGTTCTGCTAACACGTGATTGGTTTTTTTAATTTTTTTGTGAGAATTTAGAAAACAACCATCTTCTTTAAATTTGTTAAAAATATTTAAAATTGTCTTCGCTCAAGGTTTACGCCTGTTGGGATAATTAACAGTTATAAATAAATTATGTATTTTTCATTAAAATGTATTTAATTTAAGATATAAGTATGAATGAAAAATCAGAAATATTTGACAATTGGAAAAATGTTGCTGGTGCTGGTTGCCTACAATGCCACCATACATTTATCCCTGTGTCAAGCTAAAAGAAGAAAAATCAATGCATTATACCTATGTGTAGTAATGATAAAAGAAAAACCCGGTATATCAACTTATACCGAGTAGAGGATCCTGAAATGTGGGGAAAATCTCTGTGAAAAAACTCTAATGATACGTCGAGCTGCCATAATGTTAGCTAGTTTTCGAAAACAGTAATAAATAGTGTCGTTGGTGATAACCCAAAATATGGGTCAAAAGTATATTCAGAATTTGGCAATATACGAGGGCGGATCAATAAATACCCGTGTTAGGAAAGAAGACGCAAGTTTTTCACAAATTTTTTATTTATTTTTCAACGTAATCACCTTTTAGTACAATACACTTTTCCCAACGTTTCTGCCATTTCTTTAACCCCTCCAAAAAATACGATTTGTCAAACTCTGCAAAATACGCTTCTGTCTTGACGATAACCTCCTCGTTTGAGCTGAATCTTTTCCACGTTTTCATGTTGGGGAACAGAAAGAAGTCGCAGGGAGCCAAGTCAGGCGAGTACGGTGGGTGCGGCAGCAATTCGTAGTGCAGTTCATGCAACTTTGCCGCGACAATTCTGGATGAATGTGCTGGTGCATTATCGTGGTGAAACAGCACTTTTTTCTTAGCCAAATGGGGCCGTGTCTCCTTCAATTTTATATCGAATCGGTCCAATAATTCACTGTAGTACTGCCCCGTGACCGTTCTTCATTTCTGCAAAAAGTCCATGAGGATTATTCCGTTGGAATCCCAAAAAATCGTGGCCATGACCTTTCCGGCCGATGGGACCGTCTTTGCCTTCTTCGGAGCAGATTCACCCCGAAAAATCCATTGTTTTGACTGTCGCTTGGACTCTGGCGTATAATAATGGATCCAGGTTTCATCAACGGTGACGACTCGACGCAAAAACTCCTGCGAATTTCTCTTAAAGAGGTCCAAACACTGCTTCGACATTGACAACCGTATCCGCTTGTTGTCCGTCGTAAGCAATCGCGGCACCCATCGGGCCGACACCTTTCTCACCGATAACTTATCATGTAAAATATTAATTGCCGTTCCGTACGACACGCCTACGGCTTCTGCTACTTCGCGCACTTTCGTTCGGAGATCAGCGAGAATCATGTCGTGGACCTTTTCAACGATTTCCTCGGTAACCACGTCTGCCAGGCGGCCTGGGCGCTCCTCATCAAAAACAAATGTACGACCACGTTTAAATTCGTTGAACCAATATCTTACGGTTGTCATAGATGGTGAAGGGTCCCCATAGACAGCATCCAACTTCGCTTTTATTTCTTCGCATGTTTTTCCATCCAAAAATAAAAAGCGAATTACGGATCGCTATTGCTCTTTTTCCATTTTATCGAGAAACACGAAACACGTGTGATACAACTGGCTGCCAAATAAAAACTAACCTATGAATCAGTCTGAAATTTAGTATGGTGTTGTCTGACAGAAGGTTGTACACGACGGTAATACCAACTTCCCTCAGCAGCGCCACCTGTCTTCAAACAGGGGTACTTACTGATCTTCCCTCGTACATTAAGAACCAATATTCGCAATTATTCCGACCAAAGACAAATATTATTAAAATTTTTTATAGAATCCGCAAAATATTTGTCCAAAGCAAAATTGAGCAATTTTAAACTTTTTACAAAGCAATCTGCTATCAGCCATGTGAACATGTCGGATATTTTTACTATATGTGTACCATAGAATTATAACAAGTATAATCTTGTTATCTTGTATCAAGAATCAACAAAATTAAGTTAATGTTATGTTGTTATTTATTGTGACAAACAACTGCAGTAACGTTTAAATAAATATCAATTAGCAACACTATATTTCCAAGAAATAATGCAAGTATTGTTGCAAATTTCATATTATATTTGTGTATAAATTCTTCTTTGTAATAAAAGTTTACAGTAATAGAACCCGTATACCTTAAACCACGTCATTTATATACAAAATAAATTGCCACAATATTAAAAGGGTCTAGGTATATATGATTGTTTCGGCCTTTACTTGATGAAATTCCATTATAACTATTAAGATAAAATAAAACAAACATTAACATACATTAAAAAGTGAAATTCATAAAATTTGTTTTATTTTATCTTAATAGTCTAGGTATATTTGCCATTCTAAGAAAAATGACCTGCTCTTACCGAAAGATCTCAAGGACATCTGGTAAGTCGGTAACAGTGATGTTTTCTTGCCAACTCAATGTTTTTAATAACACATTACAACGAAACATATTTTTTATAAAAAATTATCCTAACAAATAATTATTTATTACCATATTTTACAGCTTAAAAAATAAATGCAGAATATTGAAGTTGACTTTGATTTGAGTTGTTTCAACATCTTTTTTAATTTTTGAGAAAGTAAATCTGTTATTTTCTATTATTTTGCAATGATTTAACACAATTCTACATTATGTCGCGTTTAGATCATTTCTTTTATTTAAAGCTACCATAAAGACCAGCTATGACCGATTGCAATACAACTTTATAGGATGAAAAAAAAAACTCCAGTGCAAAAATACTTACTTGGCGTCGGCGGTCGTTGTAAATAACTAAACAAAATATTAAGGAAAACAAAAAAGAAAAAGAAAACAAATAATTCATCTGTCGGAAAATAATCAGTTTTAGTATGCAGCAAGAACAGAAAAAGAAAATGGATAATAAAAGCAGTTACATACATTTATTAATAAATGTGTTTAAAATAAACATTTTCTCTAATAAGCAAATTATAGTTCTAACATAATTTTTGACTTTATAAAAACAAAGAAGTGAATATCAAAAATCGTCAAATAAAATTTATTAAGCAAACAAACACATTAGATACAAAAAAAAAACAACAAAATTGCAAGAATTTGTAGGTAAATCTTGCTACAAAAAGCACAAGTAATTTCTCTGGAACATTTTGAATATGCAAAAAAGTCTACAACTACGGTTAAATTCATTGCTACATTGCGAGTGTTAAGGCCAATACCAGCCTATTTATATGACCTCCATCGCGGTGCACCCAACGTTACTCCTGCATATATTCTATTGATTTGCTCCACCTACCCCGATCTTTTATTATTTTAATCATTTATAATTAAAAATGATTCACTATACTTATTTACAACCTAAGTTTATAATTAAACAAAAATATTCTACTTAAATACAAAATTATAAAGACATGCAATATTGCGGGTGTTCAATTAAGCAAAAAATAATGATTGCAATGAAATGCCAGAAAAAAAAATTTCAATTATACAATAATAGTACAAGCTACTGAATACTAATTACTTTTTTCTTAAAATGTATATCTTTTAGCATGCTACTGCCTAAATTATGATAGTGAAAATAGAATCACCTTGATTATCTACTTAATTTTTCGATTTTCAAAACTTACGTTGAGGCGGCATTATTCTATGTGTAGGTGGCGGGGGCATTATGCATAAACCTTCTTGTTTGACAGGACCGTTAACATATCTGGACACCATGCTTGAATCCTTTATAATTTTACGGTAAATTCAAGTGCGACCATTTGATTTTAAATTACCGTATTTAACACAATGTAAAATGAAATTACGAATATTCTACATGTGCGTTAGTCCTATATAAAATTTCATTTAAATTTATAGATTGGTATATAATATATATCAACTTCAGTGCTACTCATTAAATTACTGACTAATATTTTCGTCTTTGTCAACCACCATACTACATTTTAAAATCACTAATAGCGTCAGATGATTTATTACTATATCACTCTTATGCACAGAATATTAGAACACTTCGCGGTGATTTAGGATAATTTTTAGTTCGAATTTAATAAGCATTCTAACAGAACCAGACATGGCCTCACAAGGGTGGGGCTGGGTGGACCACTGGGTCCAGGGCCCGGAAGCAGCCGTACGCAATTTAATTTTTTTATTATTATGATTTAATATAAACTAAAAAAAAAGGAGTTTGTATCTGAGTATCTGCTTGAGATTTTTATTTGGAAAACAATTAGTGAAACCTTTAGAGGACCAAAAAAGGACAACTTTGCTTTATACACTTATGAGGGCAAACGTATTGCAAAGCTACAAAAACATAAAAACAATTAAATAACCTAAATTTTTGTATACGTTCAACACAAACACAACTAGCCAAATTTCGGTAGCTCCTGTTATTTAAATGCACGCATTTTCACCCAACCCAATCCCAGCCAACCCAATCCACCACACCCCAACCAACCTAACCCACCCCACACACAACCCCAACCAACAGAACCCCGACCAACACAACCCCGACTAACCCAACCCCAACGAACCCAACCCAACCCCAACCGACCCAATCCCAACCGCAACCGACCCAACCCCAACAAACCCAACCCCAACCAACCAAACCCCAACCAACCAAACCCCAACCAACCGAAAAACTATATATTACGTAAGCAACAAACACGAGTACCATCGGCGCCTAAAAAAACGGGTACAACATTGACAGATGAACTGTGGTAACTTTTCAAAAATTGTATAGTGTGTTTTGGCTTTTATTTTATATATTTTATTGGTTATATTTTAAGGTTATATAGAATGACAGTAATCGTTTGCGTATCTTTATGTACTTTATTCACCACATAATTTTTCCTCTAATATAATACATACACCTGGACCTCTGGCACTAATCCATGCCCAGACGTTCACAGAAAAGTGACCACTTCGATTGATGGATGATACATATTTTGGATCAAAACGCATTTTTAGCGGTCGATAAACACCATTGTGAAAGGATTGAAAAGTTTTCTCGTCAGGAAAAACTATATTATTCCAAATATCATGCTGGTTAACATACTTAACATGGTTAACATAGTTAACATATTGGTTAACATAATGCCAATCTCCTTTGCCTATTATCTTCCGTCAAAAATATCTTGCGCTATAGCAGTATTTAATTCCGTTTCAGCAATTCGTTTTTGAGCAGTTCAGATGCTATCAAGAAAATTAGTTACTTCTTTTGCTCTTATAGATGTATCAAATGGGTGTTCTCTAATAAAATTTACCAGTTCTTCATCTTGCTCCCGAGATGATATTTTTCGGCGTCCTGAACCTTTTTGTCAGAGAAAGACTCCATTTTGCAAACGTTTTTTAGCTTGTTGCACTGTATTTTACTTATGTTTAGTTCGCCCGCAATTCTTCCAACAGTTCATTCCTCCTGAAGTCGCGTTATCAAAAAAGACTTTAAACTGGTTCAAATTTGACATTTTACATTACTTTATTTAACTGTCATGTTAGTTGTCAGGAGTTGTCAGATGCGTTCAGTTTTACACCAAACAAAAAAAACTCGTGTACCCGTTTTTTTAGGCGCCGATGGTACATGCTCGACATATAAAACCCATACACTAACATATTATCAATGTAAACCAGGCCTGTCAAATTTAACATGTCTTATTTGACTTGTCAAATTAAAAATATCGTGATTTGTAAACTTGCCCTTTTTACGTTATGGTTATGTTAGTGTCAGTTTATTGTAAGTCAGAAGCGTTCACAAATTTTAAAATGCCTCAATTAAACAAACTCCAAAGTCGATAATTAGAACTAGGCTAGAGGACGGCACGAGCATTAGGCACGTCGCAATATATTGCTCATGTCAATACTTTTGAAATAATTAATACTTTTTGCCACTACCTTTTTTGCTTTTACAAATTTAATATTCACATCTTGCCGTGGTTTTTGAGAACTTACATCTTGAAAAATCTAGATTTCATCTATAAAAACTAACTGGAATTCGTTTTCAATTTAAAAACGCATACATTGTTGCAAAAACGTTATTTGTATTTAATTTTTTTTTTTTTTAATTTTATACGCCACATACTTTCCTTCAGTTAGGTGACATTTTATAAATTTCAATATTAAGACCATGTTACAAACCCAACATTTATTATTCGTCAAACTGTTTTAGTTTGTAGGGACCGCAACTGTATGTAGCATATGAGCAAAAATTATTTAGATAGGGGATGGCCATGGTTGCGAGAATCACTGTCTTTGATAAGTTCAGTTTGTTGTTGCCATGCCAATTAAATGTCAGTTTTGATTTGAAGTAGCTGTAATTATATTGGTTATATTAGCTAAAAAAAAATGACATTTAAATCATGTCGAATAAAACTTCAAATAGGAACTTGACATTTAATTCATGTCAAATAAAAATTCAAATCTAAACTGACATCCAACCAACAACAGACTGCACCTATCAAGGACAGTGATCCTTCCTCCCTTATCTAAATAATTTTTGCTCATATGGTATAACCTATAAAAACTATAACGGACAATATGACATATTTGTCCCGTTTATGTAACTAAAAAACTCTTGATTTTATGCTCATAATGCCGTGTTTACACGGTCAAATAAATTCATGAATAAATTGACGAATTTCTTCATGAAGAAATCCATGAATTTATTCATCAATTTATTGGACCGTGTAAACGCAAAAGTTCTTCCAATATTTTATTCATAATAATCATGATGACCAACCATCAAATAGTGACATTTGTTTTCCAGCAACTGTGCCCAATTTCTTTTGTTTTCATTCGTTCATTTGAAGGTTAGGTTCAACGTATTATTAATTATTTATATATAAAAATTACAAAAAAAGCAAAAATAAGACAACGTGTAGCGTTGTATACAATAATGCAGAAACACGTGTATTTACAACACAATGGGAATGTTGGCAATACATTTTAAACTCAAATGTAACCATAACTCCCTAGAAACTTGACGAAAAATTAGAGCGAGTTCTAATCCGACAATTTATTCATGAATTATTTGACAAGAAAAACTTCACGACAATTTTAGCGTTTACACGCTCCGATAAATTCAAGGTCAAAAATTTCATGAATTTATTTGATCGTGTAAACACGGCATAAGAGTTGTACGGGTTTTATATGCGGTCGCGGCCCTTGAAAACTCAGACACTCGATTTTGACGTGAATGTCAAACATTTCAAATTTTGTATGTGTAAATCAAATTTTCATCAGTTATTTTGATGACAATGTCGCATTTGGCAAATCCATAGTTCATTTTTTAAAATGCCACAATTATCAAAATTACAAAAATCTATTATCAAAACTAGATTGAGAGACTTATATTAAGTTTTGTATTCTGATATTGGAAGTGATATTTTGAAATTTAAGTAAAGGACACTATATGCAGTTTTATTAATCATTTTTTTTTAATTTACAGTTTTTGCAGTACATTTTGCATTCTACGTCAATGATTGGTTTGAGTAACGTTTAAATAAGTTTACACCGCTTAAAATGTTTTTGTATTTAAGTGTCAGAATTTTTAAGGGCCGCGGCTGTACCTAAAGTGTATCATTAACTTTAAATATAACAACATTGAATTACAACATTTATGTACAAAAAAAAATATGACAGCTGATCATTGTCTGATAGATATGCGTAACATAAAAATTAAGGATACGTGTTTTGAGCTGGAAAACGCGTTTGTTGCACCACTGATGGTGGCGGTTTTTGATTACTCATTTCGGCCTTCGGGACTCCGTCCTTTACAGCAACCGCCGCGGATCCGGTCTTCGACTATGATGCGTATGTTTACAATATGTACACCACAACACTTTCACAAATGTAACTCATGTCAATTTTTAGATTTGCAATACTTATTTGTTGTTGATGCACTGGTAATTACCGAATTTTAAATTCTAGCACAATGATCCGCTTTGAACTCTTCCAAACCGAAGGTTAAGTACGTTCCAATATGGCGGAATATTAACCCAAAAACATATTTCCTATCCCCAAAACTCACTATTCCCCGATGGGATTATTAATCAAAGTTATTGCGACACTGTATAAACACTTCTTTAAACTGTTATTGGGACAGTTCGTAAAAATAAACTTGAATAGTGAATAAAATAAAGGTCGAATTCGATTACGAATAGTAAGGTTCGGTATGAGTGTGTTACTGATACCAGAGATAACTCCACTATATCAGCAGAAATAAGTCAGTAATGTAATCATTAATCAGTGATTACATTACTGACTTATTTCTGCTGATATAGTGGAAAACAATTAGAGAATAGCACGTACATCACAAAGCTACACGAACAAAAAGTACCAGGGGCGTAGGTGATTTCGACGGCACAGGTATTAGGGGTGATTTTTGAAAAACTTTATAATTGTGAAAATTTTGTTTTTTCATAAAACCACAATATTTCTAATGAATTTAATTGATATTGAGGAAGCAAATTATTATTTACGGAAGTATTAATGTGAATCTTTTTAACTCAATAAATATTTCGCTTCATAAACTTTCTTATTTTAGAGAATTATTTTGAACTCAGCGTTAAAGGTTAATTATATTTATCAAATCAGAAATATTATAATTTGAAGTAGATATTGGCTTATTCTAAGCTACAATAAAGATACATATAAATATCAAGAGATGAAATTATTTTGAAAATTTTTGACAAGTAATATTACAATACATACGCAATAAAAACAACAACAGTGTAATACATGTATGTTAATACCAGTATATACAGGCTGGTTCTAAATATATGCTACAAATTTTATGGGTTGATTCTTAGAATTATTATGATCATAAATGTTCATATGAATGTATGTCTTACACAGCTTAGTTTTAAAGTTACTGGATGTTTAATAGTAAATTAAAAGTTATTACAATGAAAAGTACTAATACAACAAAATTAACTTATAAAAATTGTTAGAAATGACTGCTTTCAACTGCAATGTAAGTCTATCTTCCGTTGCATTGATTGACGAGTACGTTCAAGAACACCGGATGTGTTTCGAATTGTCTCAAATGCTACAACAATACGATTCATTTGTTATAGTACAACAAGATTTACTAACAAGATTTAATATCACAATTGTCTCTGTGAAAACATTCGTTCTTAAGGGGAAATATTTATTTGTCATCGAAATATTATTGTGTCAAATTATTCTAATTTTTTACGGTCTCACCAATGGTAATTCACGTGCAACTAGACGTCTTTATGAAGAATGTCATCCCGCATCTTCCGATATCTGCCCGTATTCACCAACGTCTTAGTGAAATTCGAAGTTTTAAAAAACATACGTCTGATAGCGGGCACCCACGTGCAGTTAGAACTCCGCAAGTGAAAGAAATGGTGCTAAATGAAATTGAGGAAGATCCTACTACAAGCGCCAAAATGATTGCCTCTGCCTTAAACATAAGTTAGCCCACAGTTTCGAAGATATTGAACAATCAACTGTTGTATCCGTATCACTACAATGGGTACAGGCACTTTTGCCAGCAGATTTCCCGCAAAGATTGGCTTTTCATCAACGGATATAACAGAAAATCGCACAAAATCCTTAGTTATTGGCTCAAGTATACTACGTCGACGAGGATAATTTCTCCAGACATACTATTATTAATTTTCATAATAATCACGTATGGCCCGTAGAAACCCCACACGAAACATTGGAAACCCGTCATCAACATCAATTATCTGGGCCATAATTGTTGGACATCACTTAATAGGTCCATATTTTTTGCCGGCGAGGTTAAATGGAGAAGTACACCGTCGCTTTCTTGAAGAAGAGCTACCATGCTGATGGAAGAAGTCCCGTTGCAATTAAAATTACAAATATATTATATGCACCATGGTGCTCCAGCACATTTTAGTTTAGCTACTCGTTTTTTTGGACGGTACGTATCCAAATCGGTAAATAGGACGAGTGGACCTCCTCCTAACTGTGGCTCTCCGATCTCCAGACTTAAATTCTCTAGATTCTTTCTCTCTGGGGTCATCTTAAATCACTAGTTTATACGACTCCCATTAAAAATGTTGATGAACTGAGAAATTGTGTTGTTACAGCATTTGAGACAATTTAAAACACTCCCGGTATTCTTGAACGCACTCACCAATCTATGCAACGGAGGATAGAAGCTTGCATTGCATTTGAAGCCGGTCATTTCCAGCAATTTTTTAAGTTAATTTTGTTGTATTAGTACGTTTTCTTGTATGAATTTTTAATTTGCTATTAAACATCCCGTAACTTTAAAACTAAGCCGTTTAAGACATATTCATATGAACCTTAAGATCATAATAACACTAGGAATTAACTCATAAAATTTGGCGCATATATTTAGAATCAGTCTGTATACGTGGTATAAAAAAGTAACAAATTGTTTTATTTTTTAAATTTGAAGTTTTACAAAGGATTTAAGAAAAGTTAGCATAAATAATAATCATATGAAAATGTTCATTTTATAGTAAATTAATTCGTTTTGAGGCTGATATTGATAAATGTGTAAAAGACTAATGCAGGACGTGTAATAATAAGAACAATATTACATGAATAAAATATAATTCGTATTGTTTTGGAAATGACGACTTCACATTGGACTACATCCATAGTTTAATTTGGGGCAAATAGAACATGCGTCTGTTGAAGATTTCTCAATGAACACCTTACCAACTGTGCAAATCCCTCGTAATTTTACAAAATGACTGAACTTTCAGTCTAAATACTTATCATGTTTAGCGGTACTTTACAGGGAATATTGCAACAAATAACTGCTCCTCTCTAATTACATAAGGCTACCAATGCGGGTTCAGCTGTACTTAGTACAATTTTAAAAAGTACGCTAGTCGTATTTAACAAAATATTGTTCATCAATTATAACGACTACTAACCCAGTTTCGATTTTTTTATCAATGGGATTCTTTTATAACTAAAAAAATGTTGATAACTTAATTATTGAAAAACTTACTAATACAAAAGAAAAATGTAACTTACAAATTAAGTAAGCATATTTAGATTAAATTCAATAAAGTGTATGATTAGCACTTATGCTATACAACAGTTCACAACCTACTTCGTTGAAGAGAAGTGTTGTTATTAATTTGGCTGACAGAGCTATTTCGTTAACCAGTCCGATATACAGGAGAGAGATTTTAGAGAAAAATAGAAGCGTTTTGGATGATAACGGCTAGCCTTCAGCATTTTGCGGCAAAATAATAAGCAACCGAATTCATAAATTTTATAATCCTCAACACTATCAAAATAAAAAAGATCTTCAAATTCTAAAAAAAAAAAATTCTTAACGATTCCCTACGTGCCGTTTCTATCTGAACAATTAAACAAATTTTTCAAAAACTTTGATATTTTCATAGCTCACAAGAACCACAATACATTACAATTTCTTTCAACACAACTGCTACTTCCCCGTTGTCTAAAAAAACACATGTAGTATACAGTATACCATGCGCGAACTGTGGTACATTGGCCAAACACAGCAATTTCTGGACGAACGTATGAAGGGGCACAAATATGCACAAATAAAACAGAAAAAAAAATTAAAAGCCAGATCAATACTAGAAATGATACAGATCCGAAAACATGAGCAAGTGGCTCTAAATGATAAGAGTGAAATTACTGGCTTACCCAATAGTAAAGTGATACTTTTCAGTAAACGTTACGTTCAGTAAAGTGATACTTTATTGAACGAGTCTGAGATTATGAGTTCAATAAAGTCACTGACGTAGTGCATACAAAATTTTATTGGCAATCGTAAAAATTTATATAAAAAAAAATGGACATATTATAACTTATCGCATTTTATTATGACAAAGTAAGCACAGAAAAATAGCAGCGAATAAAAAACAAATCTACTTATTACTTGATATATTAAAAGTAAACGAACAACCTGAGACGCATTATAAAAATTAATTCCTGCAGTGGAAGAAATTTCAATTGAACATGCTTGAGGATTATTATCTATGTTAATAACTTGTAATCCATTAGTAGAATTATCATTGGTAACATTTGAAAAGTCAATCTAGTAGCATGTGATTTACTAAGAACATTTTGAAGTATGTCGTAAATTAAAATTTACTACTTAACCTACGAAGTCGTATATTCTGACAGTTTCATAACTACAAATAAATAACAAATGTGATTGACATTATCAAATGTCATTGGATTTACGTTTACGGAACGACAAACACATACTAATACTAATAACTAATAACCTATATGCGTCTAATTCTATCAAAATTTCAAAGTAACCTAGTGTATTGTATTTGTCTTTCGGGTTCTTAAATAAAACTAACAATAACTTTTAGACACACACTATATTAATATTAAAACGTATAACAATATAAAACTAACTATTAACAATAAGCACATTTATGTATTTATATTTATGTATCTATATTTAGGTGTACTGCGCGAGGTCTAGGATTGAATGCCCCATCCCTTCTTCGACGCGGCTTTTATATTGTGGTGAACATGTTCTCGATGGGGAACACTCCAGAGAATTCCGGATCATTATGACGCGCTACGTGTCGTAGGATGAGTCATCACACTAGATTGACTTTTCAAATGAACACACGTTTATGCTGTTAGTTTGACTTTCACTTAAAATTGTCTTTGCAATTTTCATTTTATTGAGCACAGATTCCTCAACATAGGCCTCTGCAATCGTGTTACTTTTCCATACTCCATGGCGTTTTAAATTTTCCTTATTGTCGCCTACGTTGGCAAAGAGTGTCGGACGTTCGACGAAAACAATGTCCCGTATAAAGTGATGGCTCTGGCAAATGTAGATAGTTGGCAATTTTGCTTGGTACACTTCTAAAAGAATGGATTCCAATTGGCTGGACTGTGCATTTTCCATTTCTATAAGTTAAGAAAAGTCGGTCGTACGGCGTCTGCTTAGGACGCAGAGCTAAATATTTGTTAAATACTTCTACGGATTTTACTTTTCCTTCAAACTAATCGACCAAGATAGCTAACATTGAATTTTCCGTTTACATATGAAATTCCTACCCCAGAACAACTTCTAAATGCAACATCCTTGTGATATTTAAGTTGCATAAGTAATTTCCTTCCCTTCACGTTGTTTGGATGCCTTACCCCGCAAAATTATGCACGGATTGCCTATCAAGCTACACTATATATACTATACTATATATATGTGTTTAGATAATTTCTTAGCCGTTTATTAAATATATCAATTGATAAATTATTGGAGTTTTTCCGCATTTATATGAAATATTTAGAAATATCAAATTAGTATGTAATTGCATAGTAAGTGAGGATGTAAACATTGCTGTCTACAAATTACAAAGCAAATCATATGAAATTTTTTTAATTGAAAAATATTGTCTACGTTGGGACTTGAACCCAAGTCTACAGTTTGCCGGACTGTCGCTTTTACCACTAAAGCCACGATAGACCTTGGTTCAAGCTATTTAGAAATGCATTATAAAGTAACAGTGTCAATGAATCAGATGTCAATTATTGAATGTAGATGTCAAGTTGAAAGCAGAAGCCAGTTTTGAAAGCTGATGTCAGTTTTGATAGCAGATGTCAGTTATTGAAAGCAAATGTCAGTTATTGAAAGCAGATGTCTGTTTTGAAAGCAGATGTCTGTTATGAAAGCGAACGTCAGATTTGAAAGCAGATGCCTATTTTGAAAGCAGATGTCAGTATTTTGAGAGCAGATGTCAGTCTTGAAGGTTTGAAATTGCTAATTATTACTCCATAGCTATATGAGTGATATGAGTAATAATTAGCAATTTCAAACCCTCAAAACTGACATCTGCTCTGAAAATACTGACATCTGCTCTGAAAATACTGACATCTGCTATCAAAACTGAGATCAGCTTAAAACTGACTTCTGCTTTCAACTTGACATCTACATTCAATAACTGACACCTGATTCATTGACACTGTTACTTTATAATGCATTTCTAAATAGCTTGAACCTAGGTCTATTGTGGCTAAGTGGTAAAAGCGACAGTCCGGCAAATTGTAGACTTGGGTTCGAGACCCAACGTAGCCCATATTTTCCAATTAAAAATTTCGTATGATTTGCTTTGTAATTTGTAGACAGCAATGTTTACATCCCCACTTACTATGCAATTACATACTAATTTGATATTTGTAAATATTTCATATAAAAGCCGAAAAACTCCAATAATTTATCAATTGATATATATAAATTGAGGCATTGCAAGAAAGGTTTTTTTCTCTGAAAGAAACAAAGAATACATGTAACCATAATGTTTATATCTACTTTGTACTTTAATATCAAGAAGGGGAAAGATTGATTCAAAGAATAAATACGTTATTTTGACGACAAATTTACCTTGAAATAATTAACTTATTTTTCTAATTTTTTATTATAATGTTTATATTCATTTTTCTTTCAAATTCATATTTAACGCGTTTTTATTCAAACAAATGTAACGTATTTATTTTCAAACGCATTTGAACGATTAAGCCCCGCCCACAATATTAACGGTGCAATAACCCGAGAATAAACCGATATTGACGGAGTGTTTGTAAACACATAAACATATGTTATCCAACTAAAATTATTTTATAAATCAAATTGTAATTTTTTTAACTGTTTTATACTGTAAAATTGTCTAATTTAATAATATTCAAAAAGATAATGCAAGTAAAGAATGGAGCGATTTGCGGAAAGTGATGCAATTAAAAACAAGTGAAAAAAAGCGCGTCGGTAATTAGTCGTCACAGTGAGAGGTCACGTTTTTTTGTGCTCCGAAGTAATTAAAATAAATTGGCGAAATTATTAAGTGCAAGAGATTTTTAATAATACAAAACGTTACACCTACCTACAAACTACCTGTAGACAAAATTTAACAGCTGCCGACCAAATAGTCCGAGAGTTACGAATTTTTAAAGTTTCTACCCGCCATAAAAATCTCACCGTAGCTTGACCAACATCTTTGAACGATCGAGATCGGTCATTCGCTCAAGCCGCAGTCGGACTTGGAGATTTCAAAAAAATTTCAAGTTATCCCGAGGGACCGTAGCAGAAATATTCTCCAGTTTCCCGTTGTGAAGACGTCTCCAGAACACAGGCGCAGGAAGCAACGGAGGTTATATCCGAAGATTCAGGTTTTTGCTAACTTTAACAAAATTTCCCGCGCCATTTTTGCTTGCGCATGTACATTTCTAGAGCTTTACTTTGTTTGTTCCATAACTAACTATTTACATTACTTTCACCGATATTTTACCACTGTGATTTTTAGTCAACTTATTTAAATATTGGCATCCACTATTTGTAATTTTAAAACTTGATGCTATGTCATTTTTATAAACTATTTTGCTAAAACAACACATAATTGCACTTGTCTTGCACCATATTGTTATACTGTACGAATACCAACCGTCGAGTGTGTCTCCCTTAATGTTATTTGTGTGTCACGAAATTGTCAATATAAATTTCTCAAACTTCGCTAGATATTTTATCCTTAATAAAGTTAATTGTCAATATTTTACTTTGGTTTTTTTTGTAATATACTTGAGATATTGTTCCGTTCCCAACTAAATAAACTACGTAAATAAAGTCAAAGTGGAAAGAAGTGAACCTACCTTAACCCTGAAGAAAAAAAGAAGCTAGCCGAAGATAATAAAAAACAGATAAGTATTGAATGAGCCCGAGTTAAATAAATATTATATTAATCAATATAAACAGTTTATATATTCACAGAAACGTAACATTTAGAGCCCAATGTTTTGGGGCAATTTAAATCGAATATCAATGTCTATATTATAATAATCTATGATAAATGGTATATATAATCCACGATAACGTAGAAATATAACATTTGCCAGCCCAACGTGAGGCTTAGAAATATAACAATATATATATATATATATATATATATATATATATATATATATATATATATATATATATATGATTTGTGTCTATTGACGGTTGGCGATAATAGTTATTTATGCATCAAGGGCGTTATGGGTATTATATTGCCCGAGGTCGACGTTAATTCAGATCGAGGGCCTCTCGCCTTAGGGATGAATGTCGACCGATGACAATATAATTGCCATAACGCCAGTGGTTCATACAAGATTTTATTTTTAACTTTTTTTTTAATTTCTTAAGCGGAATCTAACATGACTCCTTGAATCAACGATTTAACCTTAATGTTATTTTAAATGATAGTTGTTGACACTTTGAAGTTTTCAAATTGTCAATGTTTAGATACTCTTAATTTTAAAAAAGAATGCTAAAGTTTTGCTTCTTTCTTTAGACTTTCTTAAAAATTCAAATTATTAGTTCTGTAAAATGTATATCTTTTCTTCTCGGGCCTTACTTATACTCACACAACATTAAAAACTGTAAATAAATTAGCGGGCAATATGAGCCATATCGCCCTGTTATAACGCCCAAGGCCGATATGACCGTGTTTATGGTAACCGTATTCAAGGTGAAATAAACAAATAATACTTTAGTGAAAATTAATAGCTATTTATGTAACAAGTACATAATGTAGGACTTTATTGACGAGCCGAGTTTATTAGCCGAGCGAGGCTAATAAAAAAGGAGAGTCAATAAAGTCCATTATGTACGAGTTGCATATATGTATAGTTTTATGTTCGACTGCGTTGAATTCTTAAAAGTAGGTATAGCAAACGCCAATTAAGTTGGCGCGAGGAGGGGTAATTTCGCGCAGGATTAGAAGTAGTGGGGAGATTTGTATTTTGTTTTACATCAAATGTCAGATAATTCTAACCTCTGAGCGTGGATCACTTTATGATCCCCTAACAAAGACATTATGTTCCGTCAAACGTCAATGACAAATGTATTCTGACAATTACTTGAGTAGTGGGGGTGGACGATTTTAAAAACGGCTTCTGCGCACCCCCTCCTCGCGCCAACTTAATTGGCGCTTGCTATAAAAATTTTTTGAAAATTCCAGTGTTGGTTAATGATTTTTGCTGTTGCTATTAGTTACCCAGAATCGAAAGATCGCTTTCTTTGGTATAGTCTCTTTCGTCCGTAAGATGTCACTCGTAAATAAGTGCCACCTTATAGAATGAAACTTGCTATATCTAATGAGCGGTTCGGCTTAATGTCATATACAGATACAGATTTTATTTATAAAAATTTGTATCATTTGTATACATTGCTTCATTAGCTTAGCTGACGACGCCTATAAATGGCAGAAACATATGTCTTAAGCAGAAGTAAATGCCGAAAATACGAGGTATTGTCCAAGTATACAGTTACAGATATGTACATTTATTTACATGTCTGTTTCATAATGAATACAAGTTTCTGTTTTATCTTTTGTAAATAATCAATTCTTGATGCTCGTATCGTTCTATCAATACTTTTCTATTATTCTGTATACATCAAAACTTGAATCCAGAATCTGTTAAAATTCTTCTTAATGTGTTTGATCCTTCCCATTCCAATTCATCGTGCATCTTCTGGCGTAGTGCTGAAACCGTAACTAGTCGCTCGTCTGTTCTATGAAAATCATATATCATATCTCGCATTATTCTTATTTGATACTCTGGCAAACTTCCGACAAACTTCTTTGTTCTTCGTCTCTTCTTACCAGGACTTGTAAATTTTTTTTTCATCGCTATTTGGTGCTGTATTTCCCTCTTGAATAATTCTTTGTATTGTTCGCACCGACACACCTGTTGCTTCATGAACACATTCGTTTATTTCATTTGATAGCAATGATGTACTTTTATGTTTACAAAAATAATTGTAAACATTAAAAACTATTTCACGCGTTTGAGCGTGTATCACTTTATGATCCCCTAGCAAAGACATTATGTTCCGTCAAACGTCAATGACAAATGTATTCTGACAATTACTTGATTGTGGGGGTAGACGTTTTTAAAAACGGCTTCTGTGCACCCCCTCCTCGCGCCAACTTAATTGGCGTTTGCTATACTCAGAAAATGAAAACAATAAACACGACACGTCATACTGTCGTAAATAGAAAAATACAGGTAAAGCATAACAGATTTTAAATTTTAGACGGGCCTAATACTTACCAATCATCTATATAACATTACCAAATACAATTTATATTCACGAAAAATAAAACCAAACAAATAAAACCTTTTCCATCTTACTTTATTGTTTTAAATGTATCGGCGTCTTTTTAGTTGAACCAAATAATCTTGCGAGCCATCTATTGCCTCTAGCTATTACTTTAAAAAATTTAATTTAATTCGGCGCTGCAAAAGGTCCGGCAGTAGGAAATTTTACTTCAATAATATCATTAAGATTTTTCAATATAAAAAACTTTATTTTAAAATCACAGGCCATTTCAAATAAGAATTTAATTTAATTAAAGGCACGGCATTTTCACCAGTTTATGGTGATTGTATATATTTTAATGTATGTATAACGTATATAATATAAGCAAAGTGTATACAAATTTTAGTATACAGCTTCATTATTACAAAATAACTTAAAATGTCATAATTTGTAACGTCTTAAAAGTAGGACAAATAATTAGGCATCTTCTTCTGACATTTCCTCATCTTCCCTTAATTGCAGAAAGAAGCATACGAGTTGTTTGAATATAATATCTGCAATTCAAAAGAGGAACATTTAGAAAAAAATTAATGGAAAGACTAGAATGTTTTCTCGTATCAGATAAACTAATTTGAATTCTCTCCACCCATTAATAAAAAATTAATATTTTGTAAATCTAGTCATCAAATTCAATTTTGTCACATATCAACAGAGAGGTTTAATCGAGTAACATCCCACCAACGGCCCAGCGCGTATTTATATACATATTTTGTCAGTCGCCGTACGAACACCGTTCAGTGCACTTCGCTGGTTTACAGTGATAAATAATAATTTTATGTCATAAATAGCCAGAAAGAGAGCGTTATACGATGTAGGGAACAGTCGACACTGTTTATAGTGAAACTCTATATAGTGAAAAATTCTTTATAGTAAAATTTTTTCAAGCCCCAGAATATTTTAATGAAATTTCATGTAAAAAGCCCTACATATAGTGGATCTGTAAAATAGTAACACTCTATATAATAAAATATTTACCGGAATTTCATGTATAAATTTTTGTGCATTTATTGAGATTTTGGCCACTTCGGGTTTCCCATTTCTACCTAACATTAGCACGAACTCCATTTTTATGACGCACTGTTTTGAAAAGGTTCTTAACGCGTTCATAACGCTAAATTAGGTACAATAGATTTCTGTGAGAATCCCGGGGAAAACCCATTTCATATGTATGTAGTCGAGGCCTAGATTACATATTGCTATGGATTTTTAATTAAAATAATTTAATTTAAAAATGTACATTTATTTTCAATATGACTGTATACTTAATTTAAATTTTTGCGAAGATAAAAACTTGTTATTCGGGGTCGATCTCATGTAGAGACCGAGGTCAATTCAAACGGGGAGACCAATTTTATAGCTGGAACTAGAAGGTAGCTTGGTGTGATAGAATTTAATTATATTGAATTAATTCGGTTATTTGTTTTAAAAGTGTTTAATTGATTTATTAGAGAGTTGTTGAGTTAAATTCTCGTATGCTAATTGATGATTTATATAGAATAAGCACCTTCTTTGTTCGTCTCCAGTAATTTTTGTAAGTAGATTTTTTTTATGATATCATAAAACATAAATTAAAATTATAAGAATATTTCTATTGTATCCAAGCTTGTTAATTAAGAGATTTAATTATTAGAAATATAAATAATAAAGCTCACTATTAAATTTCTATGTTAAAATTATAGTAATTATAATTTGTCAGGGTTTTTTGTACATGTTTGTTGCGCATGTGTAAATTTAGAACGTGTTTCAGAATCTGTATGTTTATATACCGTGTGATTTTCTTTGAAGAATTTGATATAAAGTTTAATTATTTTAGTTATGTTTGTTCGGAGTCATTAAAAGGAAGTTTTCCATTCATTTAGCTGTCAATTTTACAGTGAATGTTTTTACCTCATGTATTTTGTATAATGCAGTATCTTTATATGTATGTACTTAGTAAAGATAGATTTTTTTTTCTTTTTTATTTTTGTATTAAATATTCAGTTTAAATTTTATCCTGTTTCATTTATTATAAAACACCAATATTGCTTAGTAACTTATATAATTTAAGTAAATAAATTTGTGTGAACATTTCACTGGCGCCTAGTATAATTCACAGACACGACTTTCCTTATTGGAACCCGAGAAGTTAGAAGTCTCATATTTGAAAATCCACCGGCTGAGAAACCTAGTTGGGAAAACTAGTTGTGGATGGTGGCGTGATAAATCTACAAACCACTATTCATAGCAATATGTAATTCGCAAACAGGTTCAGTTTGTTTTTGTTTATGAATCAGTTAAGATGTCCGAGCGAATGTGTTTTAAGTTTAGTTGAGAAAAGTAAAGTTTCGGAAGAAGTTGATAAAGGCTGCAAAAAAATTGATGTTGCTGCAAAATTCGGTGTTTCTCCAAGTTGCGTCTCTCTGATAATAAAACGTCGCGAAAGTATCATCAAGAAAACGAATGTTCCAAGCAGTCGAAAACGAGTACGGGTGGGTTCTTACGAGAATGTAAATTGTAAATGTTTTACGATGGTTTCAAGTGGCCCGTACGCATCAAAACGTACCAATATCGGGAAATTTAATAAAGCATAAGGCTCTACAATTTGCTAAAGAATTTAACTGCGTTAATTTTGAAGCTAGTGAAGGGTGGTTGAGTGCCTGGAAGACTCGCAATGCAATTGTTTTCAAGACGGTGTCCGGTGAGAGTGCAAGCGTTAGTCTGGAGGACTGGGACATTTGGACTGAAACTGTTTGTTTTTTAAATGTTTGCAAAACAAAACTTTTGCTTTTAAAAATGATAAATATTTTGGTGTTAAAACAAGTAAAGAAAGGGTGACACTGATGGTTGGAGCAAACATCAATGGCTCAGAATAACTGAAATTACTGCTGATAGGTAAAAGCAAAAATCCTCGTTGTTTAAAAGGAGTTAAATCTCTGGAGTTAAATTACGCCAGTAATAACAAGGCATGGATGACTTCTGAGATTTTCGAAAGATGGATCAAAGAACTGGACACGAAAATGAAAAGCCAAAAGCGAAAGATTGCGATGTTTATAGACAATTGTCCTGCACATCCAGTTACTGTAAGTAAAAAATTAACGAATATTGAACTGATCTTTTTTTCACCAAACACGACCTCCAAATTGCAACCTATGGACCAGGGTATTATAAAAAACATTAAAACATAATTACCGAAACAGAATTGTCCACAAAATTGTTAAAGCGATTGATAACAACCTTCCAGTTCAAACATTTATTACCTTTAAAGAGTGTATAACCGAAGTCGCTAATGTATGGAGTGAAAACGTTTCTCAGAAAACAATCAAAAACTGCTTTTCTAAAGCAGGTTTTACTGAAAAAATTGACGAATGGGAAGAAGAAGACGAAATGGATCTCGCTACCTTAAGAAAACAATAGGTTGTTCTACAAAAAACTGCTACCGTCAGATTTTTTGCTTGAAGATTTCTTAGAAATCGACAATGATGTTGGCACGACAGATCTTCCAACTGACCATGAAATAATTGACGATATAAAAAGTATAGAAGATCATGAAGAAGAAACTGAAACCGGGGAATGTCCTGCTAAATTTAGTGAAAATGAAATAGGAAATACATTTGACATTGTGCGAACTACTCTCAGGGGCCAGGAAAGTGTACCTGATCAAATCTTTATGCATTTGAATAAATGCGAGAATTTGGTGAGCAACAATTATTTTTCAGAAGTAATGTTCAAAAGAAAATAACCGACTATTTTTCCTAGTACATAATATGTATGTACATACATGTGTTATTTAGCAATTTCTCAAGACTACACAAATTTTAAATGTACATACATACATATTGCTATGGATTTTTCCCAAAATAATATTTGAAATTTATTTAAATTAAATGTACAGATTTTTTGAACATGATTGTATAGTTTTGAAAATGTTATTGTAACTGTGCTAAGATAAAAACTTGATTTTTGGAGGTCGACTTGATGTGAAAGCGATAGAGAGATATTGAGGGGGAGACCAACATTTGCTTTAACACGAGAACGTTGTATTTATTGAAATATATATAATTTAATTAGTTCGGGTTGATTTTGATAGTGTGACCATAGTTGATGGTATTTCATATTTAATTCCCGATAATTCTACGAGATTGTTATTCTCGTAATTTGATGATGTTTAAAGATTAAACAACTGTTCTCGTTTGTCTCCAGTAAATTTTGTAAGTTTTTATGAATTTATAAAACGTAAGTTAAAATTATAAGAATATTTCTATTGTATTCAAGATTGTTATTAAAGAGATTTATTATTAGAAAGAATAAATAATAAAGATTATTATTAGATTTCTATGTTATAAAAAAATATTATAATTGTAAAATTTTGCACGACGGGATTCAAGGTTATAGTTTTTACATGTTAGTTTGCGCATGTGTAATTTTGAACGGGTTTCATATTTGATTATACAGTATGGTTCTCTGGGGAGAAATTAAAAACAAAATTTATTATTTTTAGATAAGTTTGTTCGGAATTAAGAGGAAGTTTTTTAATCCATTTAGCTGTCAAATATACAGTGGATATTTTTACCTCGTTGTAGATTGTAAATACACAATCTTTATACTTTATATAGTTTTCTTTTTTCTTTTTTGATTTTTTTGGAATTAAATATTCATTTAAATCTTATCTTGTGCTTGTTTCATTTCATATACCATTACTACTAATTAATTAATTGAAAACAAGTAACTCATAAAATATATAATAAGTCAATATAAATATCGTGAATTATTCACTGGCGCCAGACTTATTTTAGTTTTAACACGGATTTCCGATTGGAACCCGAGAAGATAGAAGTCTCATATTTGGAAATCAACCGGCTGAGTATCCTAGTTGGGAAGACTAGTTGTGGATGGTGGCACATCAAATCCACAAACCACTATTCATAGCAATATGTATTTGGGCATTTTGTGCCCATTCGGGAACACCATGAATTAAACATTCTAAAAACTTTATTTTCATAGAAATAACATCGGTATGCATATTGGTCCCACTAGGGAACACTATCCTTTAAATTGGGCTACTCAGCTACAGGTGGCAGCACAGTACTACGACCAAAATTATTCAAACAGATGATCATGTCAAGCAGATTTGAGGTTACCTGTTGTCAACTTTGGTTGGTGATGTTAGTTTTGATATAAAGTCTGCTTCCGAGTTCAAAAAAATTCTGTAAGGTGTACTACAGTATAGTAAAGGTACGTATTATTTGATTTTTGTTATATCATATATACTTACCTGTAAACATTGACACAGGTATTTGTGCCTTTTTGGGAACACTGTGCATAAAGTGCACAAAATATAAAATGGATGAAAAGTGGGAACCCATCAGTTCGAGATCTTTTTATGGAAAGACAAATGATTCTTACCAGGTTAGAGATATTCCTAATGATAGTGAAGATTCTGTTCTAGCAGATGATGTTGAAGAAATTCAAGAACATCGGAATGTGATTGAAAATGAGGCTAATAATCAAGAAAATTTTGACGAATTCGATTCTGAAGACGAACAACCATTGAGTACCTTAGCAAATATCCAATTTTCTTCTAAATCTAAAAGTCAGAAATTAGTGTGGAAGGAGGAAGAGACTTTCACAGAAAACGACAATGTACGGTGGTTTTGCGGTAACACTGATTTACCAGACGAAATTTTAGAGCTTGTCACTCCTTACGCCGTTTTCAAACTATTCTTCACTGATGAATTTCTGAAGATGATAGTAGACATGTCAATGCTTTATTCTGTTCAAACTAATCCAAATCGCCCTTTCGTCATTACAACGGACGAAATACTAAAATTTATTGGCATTTTACTGTGGATGTCAATAATAAAATTTCCCAGTACAAGACAGTACTGGGGTGCAGGCACGTGAGTACCCCAAGTTGCTGATGTTATGCCGGTCAGCCGTTTCCAAGTGGCTTTTCATATGACTTCCAAATGTACACTGGCCAAACAGAAGTAGCAGAAGGGGAACAAGATTTTGGTTCCTCAAGTAATGTTGTTGCTCGATTGAGTCGCCACATACCCAAGAATCTGCATCACAAATTGTACTGTGACAATTATTTTACGAGCGTTCCTTTGTTCTCCCATTTGTCACAAAATGGAATTGATTGTATAGGAACTGTGAGAACAAACAGGTTAATGGGGTGTAGCTTTCCCACGGAAAAGACTTGGAAACAAAAAGGTAGAGGAAAAAGTAACCAAATAGAGAAACCAGCAAGTGAAGGCTGTACAGTGGTACGACAACAAGGTGGTCACGCTGCTATCCACTTTTGCTGGCAGTCAGCCATCACACAAGGTTCAAAGATTCTTCAAATCTGATAAGGCTAGGAAGGATATTACCTGCCCAGACGTTGTAAAGGTGTACAACAAACACATGGGAGGGGTGGATCTTCTGGACTCCCTACTTGGTCTGTATAGAATTCGAACCAGATCCAAAAAGTGGTATCACAGATTATTTTTCCACCTGATAGATGTCGTTGTATGTAATTCATGGCTGTTGTACAGAAGAATAGCACAACGTCACAGTCGGGATCAGCCTCAGAGATATGGGGAAATGCCTCTCCTACAATTCAAGATCGAATTAGCAAAAGTGCTGACCACGATAGGGACAAGTAATGCATCAACTAAGAAACGAGGGAGGCCAAGCAATGCTTCATTTGAGCCACAGCAGACAAAAAAGAAGTGTAAAGGAGTTCAACCTCCTTTTGAAACCAGAACTGATGGTATTGGTCACTGGCCCCTACATTCCGAAAAACGCAATCGTTGCCGTCTGGAAGGTTGCAATGGAAAAAGTCGAATATATTGTGTCAAATGTAAAGTATATTTATGTTTATATGAAAAAAAGAATTGTTTCTTTGATTACCATAATGTAGGATGTAATAAATGAATACACATAATTTTCGTACAATATTAGTGACTGTGTCATGTTGGCACAATGTTCCCAAATGGGCTAAAAAAAAAAACAGTGGAAAATTTTTGAAAAATCAATTTAATATTTTTTTTGTTATTTTTTACGTGTAAAGGACGTTGAAAAACATTGTATAAAAAAATTATTTTGCAAAATTAAATTTCGTGCAATATAGGGTTTATATATATTTAGTGTTTAATAAGAATTTTATTTTTCTTTTTTATTTTATTGGCCGTGTCTTAATATTAAAAATAATAGATTTTTTATTGGTTTTAGCGACCTTTTATTGAATTTCGATATTTTTACGACGTTTCGACTTTTATTAATTCAGTCTTTTTCAAGTATCTGGAAACAAGAATTATACATGAAAACATGAGAAACTGTGTTTGTTTCGTGTGATAGATATAACGATTAAAATTAACAATTTTAAATTTAAACAATGAAATACAAAAAGTTAACATTTAACGTTAAATATTAAATAAATTAAAAATAGCTTAAATGAATAGGTAGGGAGACATTAAAGTGAATAACATCTGTGTGAATGAATTGGAGACATAACAATTAAATTAACAATTTTAAATTTAAGATTAGATTAAGCAATGAATTACAAATTAAGTTAACGTTTAACGTTGAAAAATAAATCAAATTACAATAAAAATAGCTTAAATGAATAGGTAGGGAGACATTAACGTGATTAAAATCTGTATGAATAAATTGGAAAGTTGAGATACACTACGAATACAGTAAAGAGAACAAAGGAAAGACAAATAAACTCACAGTTGTTGTTCGTTTGGTTTTACAGGGGTACGCCTTCTGTGTGACACATGTTTTTTTTATATTATTAACATCCGAGACACATTTTCTTAAGGAAACGACCGTGCTTGTGTGGATATAAGAGAACTAAGTCTTAGTTTGCGGGGTTTTAATTTCTATTCTTTGGAATTAACAAAGGTGGCCAGGACCGTATTTAGGGGTATATAGTTAACGTTGTTTTTTCTAATAGGAGCTATTTTTTTCCTGTTTTTTCTTGTGCGTGCAGGGGGGGGGGGTTGATTTTGTCTATTGTTTTATGAGCGGGTAATAGAATTTTGAAAGCCCATCAATTTCGTTTCTGTCGTTAATTGTTTTGCTATTTTTGAAAATGTGTATCATTTCTAAGACTTCTCTAGCTTTTGTGTTCTTTTTTTGTGTTATTACTTTGGTGTTTTCAAAATCAAAATTATGTTTAAGTGTCAATTGGTGTTTTTTTAAAGCAGTTTGATTTTTTGCGTATTTGTGACCTTTCAATCTTTCTTGTAGTAACTGTTTTGTTTGGCCTATGTATATTTTGTCACAGTTTTTGCAGGGTATGTTGTATATTGTGTGTGATTGTTTTAGTGTAGGTGTTGGGTCTTTAAGTTTGGTGTGTAGGAATTTTAGGTTATTACCGCTTTGGTGTGCTATTTTAAAATTAAATGGTTTGAATATATTGTCTAATTTTTCAGATAATCCAGTTATATAGGGTGTGGGGATGTATGTGAATTCATTGGTTTTTTTGTTATTGTTTTGGTTGTTTGTTTTGTTATAAATTTTATTGAGTCTAAGTTTTATAATTTTTTGTATGAATTGTGGTGGATAGTTGTTTTCTGACAAAATTGTTTTTACTTTATTTCTTACATATCCACACAAGCACGGTTGTTTCCTTAAGAAAATGTGTCTCGGATGTTAATAATATAAAAAAAACATGTGTCACACAGAAGGCGTACCCCTGTAAAACCAAACGAACAACAACTGTGAGTTTATTTGTCTTTCCTTTGTTCTCTTTACTGTATTCGTAGTGTATCTCAACTTTCCAATTTATTCATACAGATTTTAATCACGTTAATGTCTCCCTACCTATTCATTTAAGCTATTTTTATTGTAATTTGATTTATTTTTCAACGTTAAACGTTAACTTAATTTGTAATTCATTGCTTAATCTAATCTTAAATTTAAAATTGTTAATTTAATTGTTATGTCTCCAATTCATTCACACAGATGTTATTCACTTTAATGTCTCCCTACCTATTCATTTAAGCTATTTTTAATTTATTTAATATTTAACTTAATTTGTATTTCATTGTTTAAATTTAAAATTGTTAATTTTAATCGTTATATCTATCACACGAAACAAACACAGTTTCTCATGTTTTCATGTATAATTCTTGTTTCCAGATACTTGAAAAAGACTGAATTAATAAAAGTCGAAACGTCGTAAAAATATCGAAATTCAATAAAAGGTCGCTAAAACCAATAAAAAATCTATTATTTTTAATATATATATATATATATATATATATATATATATACGGGCGAGGACAAGCCGGCTATGTGATGTTACTCGAATGAACCTCTCTACATATTAAGCAAAAAAAACAACATTTGTGAAAAGAAGCATCAATGTAACCTTTCCAGTAGTGGAATAAATTGTGTATAGCAAGCGCCAAATAAGATGCCGAGCGGAGGGGTTGCGTAGTAGTCATTTCTAAAAACGTGCACTCCCACTTACTCAAGTAATTGTCAGAATATATTTTTCAGTGACGGAACATAATTTCTTTGCTAGGGGATCATAAAGTGATACACGCTCAAACGCGAGAAGTATTTTTTAATGTTTACAATTATTTTTATAAACATAAAAGTACATCATTGCTATTAAGTGAAATAAATATTTAGAATCAGAAATATTAGTTGATGAAACGACAGAAAGTTTAATTATGAATGTATATAATGAAAGTTACAGTGATGACGACAACTTCAGTTCCGAACAAGATTAATTTGTTTAATCTATTGTACTGTTAGGAATAAAGAAATAAACAATTTATAAATTAAATATTCTTTATATGTATGCAAGCAAATGGATTTGTGTTTTGCGATATTCTTAACTATCTGTTTGTACATTTAAGTCCCAGTTCATATGTAAATTGTTTAATTACTTATAACATCAAATTGCCTCCTCTGTAAATTTATACTGTTTTAAAAATATTCTTAAAAACCTGTTTATACAATACAATCTCATTATTACTGTCAACACAAAAAAAAATGGAAAATCTAAAATTTGATCGTGTGCTATTAATTGACAGCTTATGTCATTTTTATTCCTGTCAAACAGTTGTCAAACGTTACTATTGGTTTTAGTTTAAAGTATGCCGAATCTTAATCCAATTGAAAATTTGTGGGGCACATGGAAAAAACAATGCGTCGTAATAATTTTAGACAGACAGGAATTGATTAATAGCATAAACGAGTGTTGGCTAAATTTAACTGCAGCTCAATATTGTGAAGCTCTAATTAGATCTATGCCTAGAAGGATTAATTTGGTGATAGAAAGTAATGGCAATGCAACAATATACTAGAGCATTATATTTCTGGTAATAACTACCTAATAAAAAATATGACCTTTATTTTCTTGCCGCATATTATTTTACGACGTCTAATTAAATTATTGTGATTAATCATTCGGATGGCAATGTCAGATAATTCTAACCTCTTTGGAAAGACATAATTAAACAAATTAAAAAAACATAAAACACAAATTTCTGTGTACGGCAATTTCTCATTTCATTTGGTAATGAACGTATATGCATATATGTCATTATACATATGTTTAATTGATTCTGTAACGTCTAATTGATTTCACAATAAATCTATATTGTAAAAAAAAATAAGTTTGTATAGTTTACTCTAATAAATTATTAATTTATTAAGTGACAGATGTGTAGTTTACGCCGCCTATGGTATCTTGCAATTTTATGTAAAACCAAATACAATCTCCCCACTACTTCCATTGCTGCGCGAACTTACTCCCACCGCTCGCCATCTTATTCGGTGTTTGCTATACGGTTGAATCACCTTGATCAACTTTCATATTGTTAAAATTAAATAGCTTCCAAATCATATCCATACATGTTACTATTGTAATTCTGACTAACTATAGGCCACCTGGCCTTAACATTAAAGAGAAAACACTTCCAGAAATATTAATACAATGTAATTGTAATCTCTATAATAAAAAATGTAGACTGCGTAAAAATTATATTTTTCATGATAGTAGACAACTATTCAATCAGTAATCTATGATAAATAATCATTTAACCTTGTCCAGAGTTTTAAAGAATTTTTCTTTAAACATCGAAAACATGAATATTTTTATTAATTTTGTATGATTATACAAGTATTATAAAAAAAGCTATTAGTTACCTTTACCGTCTTGTTCAGTTGGATTATCACTGGCTTCCCATTTAATAAAACTATTGCGAGAAAATACACCGCCGTTATATAGGGCACCACATATTGATAAAAGAATACCTGGAAACAAGAACAGATTCCTTATATAAAATGCAAATATTTGTTACTTCACATAAAATTTAAACCTGATGGAACAGCGGGTTTTGATAAGAACGATTTTTACGTTAAGACGATTACAACAATAGTAATTATGGCTCAGATTTAAATTTTCAATAAATCCTTGACAGCTATAAAAAAATTATTAAAAATATGCCACACTTGATTATCACGTGGCACTACATAATGATAAAATGATACCTGCAAAGAAAGCCAGATTGAAAAAATAACAACAAATTTCATAAAATCTATGTTCTCCCTTAAAACCGAAAACATTTTTTTTCTTATTTAGTCTGCTATAAACAATTTTGACTATTTTATTAAGGAAATATCACTTATCAAGCATAATAGTTGTAATTTGTTACATTCGTAATTTATCATTTTTATTTTATATATTCTTATTGTCTTGCTCCGGTATACTTTTTTTTGATCTGCGAGTTTAATTTCATTTAACGCGTATGTATCGCCCTCTGATTTTATTATTTTGTAACTGTATCGCCTCCCTGCCGTTTCCGACTACATCACGCGTATAGGCGTTCGTTCTAAGGCCGTGAACGAATCCAGTTGTGGGTTGTGACAGTATCGTCAATTAAAGTTTAGAATTCATGAAACTACGGCTTGAGTTTTAATTATCGCATAATGCGGATTATTGCGTAGACGTGAAGAATTCTTGGATTTGCCCTTTACCGTTTTTTTATTGAGTTTAGTAGCTAAAAGGGAAAACGTCCCGTATTCTAGCATTATTTTAGTGCGGTATATCCTCTACGAATCTTCGGAATAAATAAAACTACTCCTGACGAAGACATACCCAGACAGCTGACATCTTAGTCGCACCTGCCGACGAATTCGATTCTCCAATGTCGAATAGAAGACGAAAATTTGCGATTTCTCGAGGCCTATAAATCCATTGTAACTTTTCCGGCTGATCGAATATAGATACCAACCCGTGGCCAATCTTTCAGAGATCGAGGCAAAGAAACAAATGAATTCGTATGATTTTTATAAATGCTATAATATATGTCTTTTCTAGCACTAATTTACCGTTTTGAAGTTTTAATATTCATAATTTACCTATCATTTGAGTTTTTAATTAATTATCTGTTCAATTTAAATATTTAATTAACGTTCCGAGTTCATTTTATAATAAGTCAATCATATTTGGAGGATGATTGACTTAATCATATTTGGAGGAATTGTGTAACATATATTTTTGGTAATATATTGGAAATCGAATTACGTTTTGGAATTTCAATTTTGGTGGTTTATAATTTTAAAGTAATATATTTTTTTTTCTGTATTTCAATTTATTTTAAATTTATATTCATTTTGATACATAATTTTTAAGTAAAACATCTTGTCATATTAAAAACTTTCTTTTCCCACGTCTGCTGCGTGTGAACATTTTGCGAGACATTGCAAAAAAAGTTGTTCGTTTTTTGTGCAGATGCACTTATGTTATAGATGTTACATTTCAGAAAAATATATTTGATTTAAAATTTTGAAATACACGTATGAAAATTATAAAGTTATTATGCGTTTAACTGATTGTAACTATTACTGTGTACAGTTTTCTCTAAGGATCCATAGAAAAGGCTTAATTAATTAAATTTTGTAATCTAGATTTGATAATTTTATTTATGAGTAATAATACATTATACAAGCTGTCCCGTATCGTTATGTTCAAATTTTAGGAGTGTAAAGTAGACTTCATTTCAAGTAACAAAAACGTAAAACTTGTATATCCAATTTTATTTGTTTCAAAGTTACAGATCTATGTATGCGATTGTCAGATCATGAAAAAAAATGTAATCCTAAAGTCAATAAAAACTGATTTTATTTAAAAAAGTTCAATTAATAATATTTTCGAAATGTCCACCTCTTTGTTGAATGCAGCCTTGTGCCCGTAAGCCAACAGAAGTTCTTAGCCGAATTTCATACTTGTCGGACTTCCTTGCTCATAAATAAAAGTCGAGGGGATTAAGATCAGGTGATCTGGGTGGCCTTCCAACAGGAGCACCTCGACTAATCCATTTTGGATAATTGACGTTAACCCAATTTCGAACAGCAATTCCGAAATGTGGTGGTGCCCCATCCATGTGAAACCGCATATCTCGTCGAACATTCAGTGGGACATCCTCTAAAAGACCTGGCAGTTCGTCAATAAGAAAGTGAAGGTAATTGTCCGCATTTAACCTCCCAGGAAGAGCGACAGGACCAATCAACAAGTCATCGATAAGTGCCGCCCAAACGTTAATAGAAAATTCATGTTGAAATTTAGATGGGTGTATAGCTTTGGGATTTTCTGATGACCACCTGTGCAGGTTTGTCAGATTTGCAACACCACTTCTCGTGAACGTAGATCATCTGTCCAGAGAACTGTTCTGCAGAAATTAAAATGAAGCCGTGACCGTCTTAATATCCAGGTAGAATAAACTAGACGAGCATAGTGGTCTGCCTCAAGCAAACAGTGTCCCCTGCGATAGTGATATGGATATAAGCCCTCACGTTTTAAAATTCGTGGGACTCCTAGTTGTCTAGCGTTTCGACGTACACTGAGAGTTGGATCCCTTGTAACAATAGCTAGGGCTTCTTCCTCTAAGTCTGCTGGCAAATTTGCTCCTCGGTCGAAAAGATAATCACGCAGTCCGCATTCCCGAAATTGTCTGTATACTTCTAGAAACGTTCTGTAATGAGAAATGCGCCTATCGGGAAACCGATGTCGGTATTCAATAACTGCTTGACGTGCACTGCCGTTACAGTAGCCATACACAAAATGCATGTCCGCATACTCTTGAGAAGAAAATCGGTAAGGCATTTTGAATAAAGAAAACGTGTCCACTCACTAATAAGCTGTTGTATGAACTGAAACGTAATGTAATCCTTTATTAAAAAATGCAAGGTTAACAGTCATCTGAACATTTATTTATTGTATGATATCCATGGTTCAGCACTTACGAAATAAGTAAGAATCTTCTTTATCATAAATCAATTTCCAGTACTCTTTTTTGTAGATCTCCAAGAAATTACTGTATGCACTACGACAGGTGTTTATTTATTTTAGAATAAAATTTTATTATACGGCGTTAACAATCACAGGCCTGTTATTGTTAATGAAACTTTTTTTAAATAAAATCAGTTTGTATTGACATTAGGATTACATAATTTTTCACGATCTGACAATTACATTCATAGATCTGTAACTTTGAAACAAATAAAAATGGATATACAAGTTTTGCGTTTTTGTTACTTGAAATGAAGTTTACTTTACACTCCTAAAATTTGAACATAACGATACGGGACACTTGTATAATGGAAAATTTATTTATGTGTTCTCATAACATTGTATGCTTGTTCTCATAACATTGTATGCTTTGTTTCATTGTAAAATCACCCTTTTCCTTTTTTTGTATTGTTAAAATTTCATAATTTTATATACAAAGTGACATGATATACAGAGTGAACATATTTTTTCTTGAACAGGATATACTACACTTTGTCCGTTTTCAGTTTGCAGTCACATGACTAACTATGTCATACTATCTCAGACACAGAATCTATATACTTTGTTTTTCAGATATATTGAGCTACAAATATTCAGAATTGAAACGTATGTCATTTGATACAAGACATACGTCTTTGAAATTTCTTCGTAGCAAAGACAAAGAAAAATAATATTAGCATGTCTTGTATAATATGAGATACCGACAACTGTTTTAGTCAAAAGAGAAAATACAATACGTATTTATCGACATATACAGGTTATGTTATCTTGTTTGTATTTTTTCGTTGATATTTTAATATTTCTTATTTATAAAATTTGTTCTTCTTGCAACAATAATAGTCAGTTTCGAGTAATTAATCGTAAGTATTTAACGTAATATTTCTTAATTAAATTATTTTACTTTGACACTGACAAATAACATTTTTTGATAAATTGATAAGCATATCGCAAAATGTAATTTTCATAATATGAAGTGATATAAAATTGCATGTTGTGTTCTTTTTGTTGTAGAATATGCCAGGTGAACGTCTAGATTCACAGGCACAAAATCTAGTTGCCAACCTTCTTCATTATTTTGAAGAAGAGAAATATAATAGAGGTCCATTATTGTCTGTTGATTCAGTTTATGAGGTAAGATAACACCAAATTAATATCTTTAGATTAATGAGGAAAAATATTTTTAGAGAGTAGCAAGTGCTCTTAAGATCTCTGTCCGAACCATTTACAATATCAAGCAACGTGGGACATCATCACCTGGAAAACAATTACCCCGACGTAAACCAAAAACCAATGATTTGCCAGAAAGCTTGAAAATGGAAGTCGGAAATACTTTATACGACATGTTTCATCAAAGTATTCTAAGCTATTTTATTTTCATAAACATCTCTTTCCATTTTACTCAAACATATCGGTTTCAAATATAAACAAGATGATAATAGAAGAGCATTAATGGAAAAACTTGATGTTAGTGTAATGCGAAGTGTATTTTTAAGGAAAGATTTATTGATGGTGCTACTCTTATATTTCCATCTAAATCAACAACTAGGGATTATCAAGGTGACATGAATAATGAACTATTTAAGGCGTGGACACAAGATATGTTAATACCTAACTTAGAAGTCCCTTCACTTGTTGTTATGGATAATGCTCCTTACCATAGTGTAGTTTTAAATAAATCCCCGAACACTTCATGGAAAAAGGCCAATATTATAGAGTGGCTACAAAACAATACCATTAATTATTCTGCTGATATGACAAAGTTTGAATTACTGCAACTGGCAAAAAGAAACCGTAAAGAGAAAGTTTATGAAATTGATGAACTGTTATGAAATGCAGGACATGAAATTCTTAGACTGCCACCATACCACTGTGACTTCAATGCTATTGAGCTAATTTGGGCAAAAGCAAAAACATATTACAATGTGCACATCGGTAGGGATGGTTACACCGACAAAAAGGTGAAAGAAATGTGGAAGGAGGCATTACATACATGTGATAGTAATACATGGAGTAACTGCATAAGGCATACTGATAATTTAATAAAACAATGGTATGAAAGAGAAAACTGCTTGGTAGACTTGGAAATAGATCCAGTAATAATCAATGTTACAGAATCAGACTCTGATTCACATTAATATATGAAATTGCAACTAAAGGTGTCATATTTTATGTTAGTACAAGACAACATTTTTTTCTGTCTATGATAGTGTTTCGATGATTGTATTAGAAAGATTCTATATTTAAGCTTCCATGTAAATATGTTTTATTCAAATAAATATTTCTTATTAGACCGATTGAATTATTTGCTATTTGTACATACTTCTATTCTCTAATATGCTCAGTTAATATATGAACAACTCAAGAGTTTGCAGATACAACTAACATAAATTGTGAAGATAAAGAAAATAGCTTTTGTCACATACTGCACTACTGTTGTTCATTGAGTTTAGTATGCTGTATGGCATTTTAAAATCAGGTTTTAATAGTCTTATGCAGAATAACATTACAAAATATCAGCGCTCACTTGTGCAGTCATATCCATATCTGTTAACACTAGAATAGAATAATACATGATACAATTTCGCTATTTTGTATTTATTGTATTGATTAAAGTATCTGCATTTAATTAAGTTGACTAGTTTTTATATGAGCAAGTTTAACAAACAGTTATGATATTTTTTTAACATACTGATTCCAAATGAAGTTATATCTTCAATGGTTTTACTTAGCGTAGCAATGTAATAATTGATCTGTATAATTAATTTATACATAATACTAATAGTTCTCTATAGTTTTTGTAAACAAATTAATTATTCGTGTAATTATTATTAACCATTTTCTTGAAAATAATAATACCAATATAATCAAGGTGAGCTTTTATTTATTTAATTTCGAATGCAAAAAATTTGATTATACATATGAAACAATCAAAATTTAGCTTCCAATTTTCTTATTTCCCAACCTTTCTGTTTTACTTTTTGGTTATATTGAATTGCTTGGTAATTCATTTATGTTAGTGAATTTCTTCTCGTATGATTTCTACAATTTCAAGATTATTTTTTATTCCAAATTTATTTAATGCGATTAATGCTAGAAGTGAAGCATCTGTTTACAATACATGAAAAGCTGCATTTTCTACATGTACCTTTGTCTTCTTTAAAGAATATTATTTTATATGCGTATTTGAGATTTTAAACTTCCAAAGTTACTGTGTTTATACTTCAAAAATTTTAGGTTATGTCATACGGCATCGTTCCAATTTCATTACCATTACATTGGTCAATAACATCGATTGATTAAACAGGAAAAACATTTAGAAAATAAATAGAAAACATTATGTATTTATATCAAATATGATAATGAAATAACAATTTTATATTTATAAAATACTTAAACCTCTTTTGACTCAAAAGTATCGACTAGATTCATACTACTAAAAATAAATGAAAATTGATCATGTGACTGCAAACTGAAAACGAACAGAGTGTATATGTATAGTACTAGTATAGTATATAGTTGTTGGTTTTTTAATTTGTCAATATACGAGTTGACTGCTTTCTGGCCTTTTCTTTACCTTTTTATTTTCTATCTTTAGCAAGTTGGCTGTCTTGAAACTTTTATTTTCAGATTGCAAGTATCCTGTGTAGCATTTCGACGTTTTGGATAGCGCTTTTGGCTTTTGTTTTTTTTGTAGTCTGTATACGCATGCGCCTACGATCGCGCTATCCCTTTCCTGTTTTCAGATCTGAGCTTCCGTAAGTAAAATTGAGTGGTGCTACCTACCATCTTTTGTTTAGTAGTCACCCACGCCGTCTTCACTGATTAAGGTCATATATAATAAATAGAAGCTCCAATAAAATTTGTACGATACGACTACCGGTTTTGAACTGTTTTCGGCCATCTTCAGAACGCCATAGCTGCGAATGCGCGCGCCGTAGGTAGCACATTTTCATAGGGTAGCATATGAAATATTTTTTAAATCAGAAAAAAAAGATCATTATAAAAATTCAACAATATACAGTATATTCCATTAAAAAAAAATATTTTTTTTAACTGTGTTTTTGATGCCATGTAGAGAAAATTTACATCACAGCTACACAATTTTTATTTGAAACATTTTTTTCATATATGTAACAAAAACGATGATAAAAATTTTATGTTGGTAAATAAGTTATTCACAGATATCTTTTATATTTATATTTTCTTGCTGTTTGCTTCAAATAAACGTAAGTAATATCTTGTATTCCTGGAATATACCAACAACATTCGATTCTTGAGGCATGAATTATTATTATTCATACAATTTATGTTTGCCTTTCATGCATTATGGATTTGAAATTGTGTTTTTGATTATGTATTTAGTTTTAGTCAATTTTTGATCAATAAATGATAATTATTAATGTGCTTCTTATTTAGTAATGAATCAGTCGATACTGAAGAAAAATTAAAAAAACAGATACTAAGTGTACCAACACTTGTACAATTTTGTTCGGCGGTAAATTCAAACAGCCCTCACATTAAAAATCACACCGTTTATATGTACATATATATAAACACACGCACGAACACACTAAATTGAAAAGTATGTTACTGTAGGGTCTATTATATCCATATCCGAAACCAAATATAATGAGTACAATATATATTATTCTCAATACAAAGCGCTAGGTAAATGCCAAAAAAAAAAAAAACATGTAACTGGAACTGTGAAATACTTTCCTGTCTAAGTCCTTATAATTATTACCTTTAGGATGTTCTAATTTATTTATAAGAGCCTGCAACGCGTATAAACATTCTAGTTCAAAATCTATACGGCCGCCCACGATACGTCTTAATAACCAGTAATGCTTCCATAAATTTTCAGTCTTCAATTTGGATGTTACTATCGAATCTTCGAATACAGCTGTTGCTAAAGTCCTTACGAATTGCGTTTCTTCTACTCTTTGGCCAATATTCGCCTAAAACACACGAGTAAATGAAAACATTTGAAATTGACAATTTGCAATATTTTACTTCTATCCAAACAAATATATCGTCGAGTGAATAATCAGTTTCAAAGAACTCCAATAATTTTTGGTGGATCTGTTCGTATGTTAACTCTGTTTGATTAATTACAGCATTGGTACCTTCTAATAAAAATTCTAATTGCTAAAAAATATGTTTAAATTAATAAAAAATTGCTATAATTGGTATATGACGTACATTTTCTTGAATAAAATTATTTACTTGACTCGACATCATAAAATCAGATAAATTAAGTCCCGAACTCCCCCAAAGAGAATGTAAATAATTTTCACCCTGCTCGATTACAACCAATTTAAAAAGAGGACCTAATAATTTCGATGCGTGGCCTTGTTTGATTATAATGTCAAACGATTTATTTAATCTAACCAGAGACACGGCATTTTCATATATCATCGGAGCTGAAATCGGAGATAGATAATACAATACAGTATTAACTGTGCAAATTAAGGTCTTTACCTATTAGTTCTGCTAAATAGTTCCATATTTCAGGTATGTCTAACGATAAATTATCGACTTGACTAAGCACTTCTTCCAGGCCGGTGCAATAATTCTCAACTGATAATGATGCCCGTTTTATTAAGTGGGCGAACAATGTTCCGCTTCCTAATCTTGCTGTGCTTGATATTTCCAATACACATATATAACTATAACAAAAGTCAGGGGTATATACAGACATGAACATAACGTGCCTTCAAAAACTTTCCTCATTAGAGACGGCCATGCTCATTCAAAATTATTGCGTGCACTGTCACCAGCCATATGAGGAAAGTTCTTCAAGACACGTTATTATAAGTATGATAAATGTACCTCTCAGACACTAATTGTGAAAATGCTGTATTTAGGAGCGATGTGCAAATATCCTCGCTCACACAATGACGAAACATGTAACGATCGTGTTCTTCTAGTATGTTCCTAATCTTACGCTGTGGTTGTCGAGGTCTGGGCGCAATTGGAGGATTGCTCGTCGGCAGATCTTGTTGAGATGTTGGCATGGGTTTTGAAGGAAAGACTGACTCTCCGAATACTGAAAAAAAAATGCTGGGGATAAGGGTGGTGCAGACAAACCTTCAGCACTGTAAGGCGGCCTCGACGGTCCTTACATTTGCTATGAAGGGCTTTGATATCGCCATTATGCAACTACTATGAGTTAGACATGATGAAATTCAAAGCCTTGGGGAGTCAATAGTGAGCTAATTTATAGTATATTTTCTGACAACCACAAGGCTTGTATATTAGCCAAGAAGACGTTGATTAAAATGAGGACCAAGGGCGGAGTGGGCTGAGAGAGATGATTATCGTATCAGTCTACTTCCCATGCGATGATCTTGAAGTACTACACAGGAAACTGGCGGAGTTCTCACAAACAAAATATCGCGGTAAAACATACGCAACATTTTGAAGTAAGTGTAACATCAAGAACATATCATTGTCATACTGAAATATAATATTGAATATTTCAGTTTAACGCACAACACTTCGTAGCAAATAAAGTGTAGATGATTTTATTTTCTGCTTTTTGGAAAAATATTAGCTTTGTTCGCGGAGCGGTTTTAGAATATATTCGGGATATATCTGATATGTTCAGTACATTTTTATTGCGCATGCGGCCTTCTGAATATGTGAAGGATTTTCTTCCAGCGCGAACGCTAATCAAACACAATTTTTAATTGCTGTTATATTCACCAGATGGCGCTGGCATAAGTATTGATAGCTCGCGAAGTTAGCATCGTTAGCTTTGCTCCTTGTTATTGTTCTTTTCGATTTGGGTTTTGCGATTAGAATTTTGCCTATAAGAAATAATCATTTAAAATTTTATTCCATTAAATTTATTTTTATTTATAATTTACTAAATAAAACACTTGGTATATTTGTTTCACAAAATGTATTTAAAATATCTCTGACATATGTTTCGACTTATTCAGTCATTCTCAAAGAGTCATGTAAACTAAGTAAAAAGTATACTCCTACCAATATTTATGCGTTATTTTTTGAAAAGGTTTATTACAGCATCGTTTGTGGGGGTGTTTGAAAAATCCAACTGGGTGTTTGTGACCTGTCTGTTGAGATTTATGGCTTTTTTAATTTCTAAAATTTCTAAGAAGTCAAGCCTTTTACCCTTATTTCAAGAGTGTAAAAGTTTGAAATTATTAGCATTAAACAAATGAGAATTTTGAATATAGTGTTCCGCGAATCCCGTAACCATATTGCCATGTAGAATAGAACTTCTATGTTCTTTGATACGTTCTTTTATAGAGCGTCCTGATGTATACCGCGTCACAATCACTGCAAGTTAATTCATACACCCCTGACTTATCACGCAATTCTGTTTTTCCTTTATTGTTAACTAGAATATTACCTAAATTGCATTTATTTACTAGGATGACATTTAAACCTAACTTATTAAGTATATTAGAAACTTTATTGCTAACCCCAGGTATACAGTTTAGGGTGTGAAACGCTTTGTTAGTTTTTGTATAAGTATGTCCGGAATAAAAATTATTCATAAGGATAGCGCGTTGTTTTTTGTAAATCATTTTGTCTAAGAATTCTGTTTTTTACCCGTTGTTTCTAGCTATAGTTTTTATGGTATATACTTATTTTTCGAAGTTCTCATTATTTAGAGGGAAGTTAATCAGTCTGTGTATGAAACTGTGAAATGCTGACATTTTTATATTCCACGATTGGTTGGAATTTGCCGGAATTACCGTATCTGTTGTAGTGGGTTTTCTAAAGATATCAAATTCAAATCGTTTCTCAACTCTTGTTAATTTTAAGTCTAAAAAGTTAATCGTTCCGTCTACTTCTTTTTCTATTGTGAATTGTATTTTATTATTAAGGGAATTTAAATAATTAAGCAATTGGTCCAGCTGTCTATCAGTGCCCGACCACAAGCACAAAATATCGTCTACATATCTGCCCCAAAAGGAAATGTATTTTAATAGTGGACTGCGGTTGAAATTATTAATGTGTTTGTCTTCAAAATCTGCTAGATATAGTTCAGCGAGTAAAGGGCTAAGGGGGCTACCCATCGGTAAACCGTTGGTTTGCGTTTAAAATTTTTTATGAAATTTGAAATAATTTTGTTTAAGACAAATATTAATTAGGTTAAATAAAGTGTTCTGTAGTTCGATGTTCGGAATAGATTTTTGAATGTGACTCTTTAAAATAATTTTTAGTTCATTTATGGGGATAGAAGTGAACAGGCTTTTTATATCAAAGGACACTAGTTTCATGTTAGAGGTTAACTCAATATTCTTTAATTTGTCTATTAATTCCAAGGAATTTTTTACTGCTTTGGGCGAAATGAAATTTATTACATTACATGACTCTTCGAGAATGACTGAATAAGTCGAAACATATGTCAGAGATATTTTAAATACATTTTGTGAAACAAATATACCAAGTGTTTTATTTAGTAAATTATTCATTATGTTTCACCAAGAGCCAACCGTGAATTCTATACATTATATATTATTATTTATATTACATATTTTTTGCAAAATGAATATGGCACAAAAAATATTCTAAGTGCTTTTAATAAAACATTAATTCCCAAGAAAAACATATCTAATTTATTGGAAGTTCTTCCAACTCTTCATCACCTGATGTGAAATTGTCAGACATCTAAAATTTCGCTCTTATAAGTATATACTTATCTAATAACAATATATATAAACAAAGTAAAAACCTATCTTGAAATTGTACCTTTAATTTGCTATAATAAAAAAATAAAACTATAAACGACTAGTTTCAACAATTACTTATCTCAGAATTCAGAGCGCATGCTTAGGATATATAATTCTTACCCTTTATTAGGGATCTAAAGAACGTGTAACGAACTTATTCGGGATTTGAGAAAAGGGTTGCGCGAACAGGGAATACTTTGTACGGGGCAGAAAATTGTGTGATACCGCGAACGATGAAATTTTCAGTGCGCAGGTCTTTCATACCCGAACACGTTCAAGATACGCTCCATGAACAAAAGCTATTACATAACATACACCCTGTTTTATCCATGTCACAAAAAAGTTGATTTTTGTTTACCAGTGTTATCTATGACATCATTTTATTTAAAGTATAAGTATAAAATATTTTGCAAATACACATTTATTATGTAATTACAATGTCATTTACCTTCATTAAATAAATTTACATGCGAAATTTTATATTTAGAATTGTTATTGATAATATAATTTCAATAATTGTGTTACTTTTAGGTGTAAATACCTAGTTCATGTCAGGAACTGTAACTAGCAATACATTCATTATAGTCTATTTATGATTTCAAACGAGGCATGTCATAGTCAGTAAGATCAGGCGCAGTAACTTAAGGGTCACAAGTTATGTACTAACATACGGGCACTTTTAAAGCAGTATTTAGAATATATTATATTAACGACGCTTCATACAAGTTGTAATCATCAGCAACAGAAAAGTATTACACTTGGAGGATTAATACATATTTTCTCCAAGTACATCACTATACTGAGTTTCTACCGTCGATGATAACTTAGTGGTCGAAATATGTACCGAGCTACATTGTGGTAAGCAGTGTCGCAAGAGAGCGTGGCAAAAGAGGCGCCCACCACGGGCGCAACTGGCTTTCGGGTGCAAAACAAAGGATACCGACCCGGTCGAGAGTTGCAGGTGGTTTTTATTTTACTTGACCATTCTACTCTACACGAATCAACACCGACTGTCACTGGCCGTTTTTCGTGCTCCCTCTCTTTCTTACACGCCTAGCCCGCGTTCACATGAGGCGAAAAGCTCCTAGCATTGAAATATAATAGCGACTTAGATGCTTCTAGTTCCTATTCTCAATATATTTTACATTAAACAGCATTGTTTAATTACAATTTAAAAATACTGCTTCGATGACTGGCATAAATTCTATATTTAAACGCACACATATTGTCGTGAATTTTTCTAACCAGAGACAGAAAAAGATGGAAGAATTAAATATTGAACAACATTTGAATAATTTGGGAGTTAAATTGTATTCATGAATTTTATTCATATTTATTATGTTTGTAAATATATTTTGACTGGCCCTGTATGTATTATATTAGAGGGGGGATGCGGCCAGTATATGTACTATTGAAATGATGTAGGAGATTTTCGCGGTAAATAATGCAGAGATACCAGATTTTTCAAACCAAGTGGTCATAGAGTATAAGAAATTCATTTTTATTCTCTGTTTTTGAGTAAAGTCGGGTTTTTATTTGTTTGGTGCATTTATTTTTGTGCATTTAAAGTTATTTCGATTTTTACGAGAGTTTGTGATCTCGCAGTTGATATTTTAATTAAATTATGGTATCTCTCACGTAGTTTTTGTGTTGATTGTGCTTAGATCGATGGAAGTAGAGAAAAACACTTAATTATATTATTGCTTATATGATGATTTGCTTATGTTTGTAAATTTTAATGTATAATTTGCGATAATTTTGACATTTAAAGTAGTATATGAGTATTAGAGAAAATTGTCATGTTTCTTTTTTAGTGGAGTTTTTTCTTCAAGATAATATTCTAGAACGTTTTAAATTCAGGTTGGATTTTTTTTTGGTTTATGGGTTTGATTTTGTCATGTTTTATTGCGCATGACTGTAAGGCTGTCACGCGTATTCGATAACTTTGTAGTTGTTGATATTTGATTTATAGGGGTTACAGTAGAGGTCAAACTTGACAAATTTCTCAATTATTTATTAGTTTTATGTTTGTTCGAGAGTCACAGGGGGTTTTTCTCTTTGTGCGAGTCATATTCATAAAGAGTCTTTCCTCCTAAGCTACTGTTAATTTGCTTTAGCTCCCTGTACATTCAGTAAAGGGATTTTTTCTTTTTTTTTTATTTTTATTAAACCTGTAAACTAACTAAATGTGAGTTTTATTAATGCTTGTCGTTTTACTTTAATTATAACCTGGCCCACATCCGTAAGGATCGACCCGAGAGAAGTGAGCTCAAGGAAATCTACGAGACTGAACAGCCGGAAGCATAAGTTGTAGTGTGAACAAAAAGATTAATAAGCAATCAAAGGCACATTCCACTGCATAAATATGGCAATCCAACGTAGGGCCGATATTGTAATTTTGGCAGCCCAACATGTCGACGAATGAAGAAAGGAAGTATTAAAGAAGTTATAAGCAAATAATTGTGGCGAACGCAACGTGAAAGCGAACGAAGAAAAGTTACAAATAAAAATTATAAGTAAACAATTTAAAAAAAAAAATGGAATATTTGAAACAAAGAATGGGTAATGCTAGTTACATGCATGAAGGAGGACACAATGAAGACAGGAGTCAAGGAATGATGGACATGATGCAAACAATGACACAAATGATGATGAAAATGATACAACAAAATTACAATGACATGGATAAGAAAATGGAACAAATGATGAATAGGATAGAACAACAACAAATGGAAATAGAACAACAACAAATGGATATGATACAGCAAAATCACAATGAAATAAAACAACGACAGGAAGATATAGAGAGTAAAATAGAAGAGATAATGGATCAAATGGCACCAAGAAAAAGTAACAATCAAATAAATAAGGAAAACATAATAAGCGAAAGTAAAATAGCACACGTCGAGGAAAAACAAGCAATAGAAGAAAAGGAATCAATAAAAATGGAACAACAAGAAAAAGAGGGAGTTAATAATATAACAAAAGAAGAGGAAGCAACGATTTCAAAGGGAAGTTTAGAGGACGTGCCTGGGGAAGAATCTAAGCCACAGCACAATGAAAATGATTTGGATAGAGAAGTTGGAAGAAGAAACAATCAGATAAGGGTAAGAAAAGAAAATATATTAAATAAAATTAATTTTAAAACTAACGAGATAAGAGAATTTGATATAATTAAAACAAATGCAAAGTTAGAATGCAGGATGGATAAAAGTAATCATGAGAAAATGGTCAATGAGTTAAATAAACAGACAGTTGTCATTAATGATATTAATGATAAACAAACTAAGATAAAAATGAAATTGGTTTCTACAAACGACATTTATAAATATAATTTGAATAATTATATAGGAAATAAACGCAATAATTCCTGTAATTATATTTTAAAATACAATTGCTTTTTAAATAATATAAATCAGATGCATGTCAACAATAAATTCTTAAAATACAATACTCTGAAAGTTAAGAAATATAAGGGTACTAAATTTAAAATAATTAGACCCACATTTTCTATTAAGGTAAAAGTAAAAATGAAATTAGAAATTATTTACAATCGGATATTTTAGATAGACCCAACATGTATAATTGTCGTAAACTATTAAGATGAATATGCGAGAATTAATGAGTTTTGCTTTTGAGTTAATTAATTGGAATGTGATGTACTAAAGGATATAAATAAAATTTGGAAATGTTATAGGAGTTGATATATGATATTGAAATAAACTTAACGTAAAGGATAATTAAAATTAAAATTATTAGTATAAGAAGAGGAATTAGATTTAAGAAATAAAAAGGTGTTTACAGAAATTTCGTCGTGATAAAAAGTTATAGGATATTTTGAATATGAAAAAAATTTATAAAAATTTCGTCGAGGATATATGAAATGAAATATTTGGAAAATGAAAGTGCATTTATATAAAAAATGTTTGTCGTTATATTTAAATAAAAGGTCGTCGGTATATGAAAAAATTATTATGATAAATAGATATAGATATATATAGATATATATATATATATATATATATATATATATATATATATATTATTGGAAATAAAAGTATGGTAATTATGAACTTATAAAAAGAATTGTTGACATGTTTAAAGGATAATGAATATGATATTTGATAATGATGGTATATGAATTTCGGATTTAATTGACATGGTAATGATCAGGATTAAGTAAATGGATATATACAGGATGAGTATTATAATAAAATTATTGTTGATATAGTTAGAAAGAAATTATAATTATCTACGAATATAAAAAAATTATTAATTATGGGAATTGCGTTGTAAGAAAAAAATTAAAATTATACTATAAAAGAAGAAATTAAGCTTATGATATTATTGTTATTATTATTATTGTTATTGATTGGGAATTAATGGTGTTATGAATTTGATTGTTATAATGATTTGATATATGAGATGGTAATGCTATGTTTTCTTTTATCTATGAAAATTCATTGGAGATGTTCATGTCCAGGAGATCGAGAGAGTGCTCGAATATTCGACGATGATGACTGTTACTTCGGCGTGTTCCTTCGTCTACGATGTATGTAACGAAGCCCATTCGAGAATGTCAAGCAATATGACATTAATAAATTATGTCTAGTTAAAGATGACATAAATAAATTATGTCAAGCTAAAATGACATAACAAATAAAATGTTTTAAGTCAAATAAGACATTGATATTTATAAAAAATTTTATACAGAATGTATATTGAGATGCTGAAACCGTTCATTGCATCACACTACAGCATCAGAACGAGGATGATCCTGTTCAACAACAATGCAACATGTTAATGCGGGGAACCAAGACAGAGTGCGATACTGTCTCAAGTGGTAGTGCGAAAAATTTATCCATGAAAAAAGATCAGGAATGTTCTGACTTTGTTCTCGGATAAATTTGGGGATTGTGTCGTGAATTTTTCTAACCAGAGAGAGAAAAAGATGGAAGAATTAAATATTGAACAACATTTGAATAATTTGGGAGTTAAATGTATTCATGAATTTTATTCATATTTATTATGTGTGTAAATATATTTTGACTGGCCCTGTATGTATTATATTGGGGGGGGGGGCCAGTATATGTACTATTGAAATGATGTAGGAGATTTTCGCGGTAAATAATGCAGAGATACCAGATTTTTCAAACCAAGTGGTCATAGAGTATAAGAAATTCATTTTTATTCTCTGTTTTTGAGTAAAGTCGGGTTTTTATTTGTTTGGTGCATTTATTTTTGTGCATTTAAAGTTATTTCGATTTTTACGAGAGTTTGTGATCTCGCAGTTGATATTTTAATTAAATTATGGTATCTCTCACGTAGTTTTTGTGTTGATTGTGCTTAGATCGATGTAAGTAGAGAAAAACACTTAATTATATTATTGCTTATATGATGATTTGCTTATGTTTGTAAATTTTAATGTATAATTTGCGATAATTTTGACATTTAAAGTAGTATATGAGTATTAGAGAAAATTGTCATGTTTCTTTTTTAGTGGAGTTTTTTCTTCAAGATAATATTCTAGAAGGTTTTAAATTCAGGTTGGATTTTTTTTTGGTTTATGGGTTTGATTTTGTCATGTTTTATTGCGCATGACTGTAAGGCTGTCACGCGTATTCGATAACTTTGTAGTTGTTGATATTTGATTTATAGGGGTTACAGTAGAGGTCAATAAACTTGACAAATTTCTCAATTATTTATTAGTTTTATGTTTGTTCGAGAGTCACAGGGGTTTTTTCTCTTTGTGCGAGTCATATTCATAAAGAGTCTTTCCTCCTAAGCTACTGTTAATTTGCTTTAGCTCCCTGTACATTCAGTAAAGAGATTTTTTCTTTTTTTTTTATTTTTATTAAACCTGTAAACTAACTAAATGTGAGTTTTATTAATGCTTGTCGTTTTACTTTAATTATAACCTGGCCCACATCCGTAAGGATCGACCCGAGAGAAGTGAGCTCGAGGAAATCCACGAGACTGAACAGCCGGAAGCATAAGTTGTAGTGTGAACAAAAAGATTAATAAGCAATCAAAGGCACATTCCACTGCAATATGTATTTCGCTCACATGTAAATCTATAGTGCATGTCTTACTAAATGTCAAAGGAATATTATTTAAATGTGTAAACAACCACACAAAGTAGAGGGAAAAGATTTAATTAACTAGGAAACCCGTACAAAATTACGAATTTAAGCACTGGTAAAATTAGAAGACACTAATAGGGCCTCTGTTCCAATTAACACCTTTACAAATAACCAACGCCAGATCGGGTAATGGAAGTAAATTAACCATTAAATAAACAATGTAAGAAGCCGTTATTGAAAGATCTAATAAATGAGTAAACTAGTCATACGAACAAAAGTAGTGAAGCTATGATATATACCCTGTGGTTCAAAAATAACCAACACACTGAAATGCAAGATAAGAAAATTTAAATTTAAGAAATTAGGAGTATGATAGATTAGTAATTAAACATAGCAGATACTAAAAATATACAAGGGTCGAAATCGACGTATAACAAAACAGGCAACTCATTTCGATGAGGTTAATAGTATTTAATATGTTGCATTTAGTAAAAATTTAACTGGTTACATTAAAATTTTTAATTTTTTTGTTATTATTGGGTTACGGGGAGGCGCTTCATACCCTTGTAACGACATTGGTGGTAAGGGTTACTTATAAAATTGCATACAAATGTTTAAAATGGTTTTGAAGTAAACTGCAATTTAAACAATTAATTAACTTGACATTTAAAATTCAATATGAATAAACAAACCTAAGTTACGACATACGACACCCGTTATAAACATTTTCTAAACACGAGCAAAAATTTAAGTATTAAGTATATTCTATTTATAGAATATACTTAATGTACTCAAGTTTATGCATTCTGAAAGTGGTTAGTGTGCAGTGGTAGTGTTAATGTTAAATTGCAATAGTTCCTATTATCTTCCTTGTGTTTTATCAAATTGCGAAAAATATCTAATTTCAGAAAAGCCTGCTTTTAGTTTTTTTGTATATTACTAACATAACATTAATCGGATATATAAAAATACGTATATGTGATAACATTCTTCATACTGTAATGGAAAATAGGCGTCAATAAATTCTTTGCCAAACTGTAACAAATTTTTCATGTTTGGAATGACTATAAAAGTTAAATGCAACGCTGTTTGACACCACCAGTTTCTTCCATTTTCAATCCAAAACTATACACAATATCAATTGAAACAAAGTGGAATCTCAAATATTTCTGAAAGTAATGATACCATAAAAATATAATTTACTGTAACGAAAATTGCAATAGATTGAATGTTAAAAACAATTACTAGTAGATAACAAGTTCGCATACAGAAGGTTTTGAAATATGATTTACATGGAAGTTATTGACTTGTATTACTACTCACCATTTTCTTGCACTGAAGCTGATAGAGAATTCTGTTGGGAAATGTTTTCTGGAACAATCTCGGGAGAAGGTACAGGTGATTTCTTTTGTTCCGTTTTATCCTTTTTTTGAGTTTTCTTTTCTTCCATTTGATTATTAGCCTCTTTTACATCTTTACTTGTTAACGTTATCGATGTTACTACTGGCGGCGATGTTGACTCCTTAATCTTGAACTCTTCTTTATTAATCTTGTGTCCTTCCTTTTTCTCTAAAACCGCGGGAGGTTCTTTTATTTCTTTCGTTATTAGAAGTTCTCTTTGTTTCCGAGACTCCACGGGACTTTCTGTATTCTGTTTATTAATAGCTACTTCAGCAGTGACCATATTCGCAGATACTTCTAGAGTTGGTGTCACTTCTTTGGCAGTATTCGTATGTTGTCCAACCTGTAATAAAAATAAAACGTAAAATGTGTAATAAAAATATATACACAATTAGTTACCTGTAATTTACTAGATTGTACTAAATCATTTCTATTCGAAAATTGCACATCCTGAGTGGGAGGTAGTGTTTGGTGCACTGATTGTGTATCTATATGTTGGTTGAGAGAAGGAGAAGCAGAATGCTCTATTTCATTCATTTTCTCTTGATTAATTACCATATTCACTTGTTTGGTAAACGTATTTTGGACTTCTTTATTAATATAGTGAGGTTGGGGAGTTTGTCGGGCTGATGATTCCCCCGAAGATGGATTACATTCATGAGAAACAAAAATTTCATCTAATTTGTCCTTCCCTGTAACAAAACCAGTAAAAAGCTGATTCAATAAGTATCCACACTTGAAGATAAATGACCCCCCTACACTCGTTATATGAATGACACCCACATGATCAATGTTATTTATTTATGCTCTTGTATATATCCAAAAATAATGGAACACGGAGGAAGATGCATTATGGTATAGCGTGAATACCACATTATTTGTAATGGTATGGGGAAGCATTGCTTTGGCACCTTAAACAATAGAAGTAGAAGAAGTATTAACAATGGAAGTATTAATGCTGATCGGTACAAAACAAACATCCTTCAATACCATGTTGTGCTTTTTATTAATGCAAGATAATGCACAACCTCACAGTGCTCGCATAGTTTAAAATTATCTTGAGGAGGTTGGAATCGACACCATGAATAGGCCAGCAAGAAGTCCAGACCTCAATCCAATAGAGCATGTCTGGGAAATGGAATGGATTGGAGCAGAATAACAAAAGCTCGCTTATTTTGAGTATGAGTCGTCGATGCTAAGCCATCATTAGAAGCAGAGGTACAATTACTTGATACTCCATTTCATTAAAAATATTTTTTCGAAATTTTCCCCTTTTCATTGCTTTTCGCTGTTTATTAATTAGTAAAGGCTAATTTATTAAAAGATTAAACAAAGTTCTTTTTACTAAAGGTGGTTAATTATCAAAGACTCGAATATACTTCTCTATCTAGTCATGTACTATAGTTTTATAAATGACCCTAGTGGTGCGTCAATTTCTTAGAGCAGTGTACATTAAAAAAAAGTATTTTTCTAATATCTCAAATAAACAAATTCAGTTCTACAGAGTGTCCGAAAAGTCCAGCACCATTGAGATTTCACAAATTTTTTCTTATTGTTTCAGGACTGAAAAATGTTGACCATTGAAGAGTGGGTAGGGATTATTCTTCTTTGTGGAAGAGAAGGAATCTCTAACAGAGGAGTTGCAGATAAATTTAATAGGAGGCATCCTGAACGAGAGCCAGTTTCGCACACAACGGTTGGAGATTGCTAGCAAAGTTCAAAGCTACATGTAGTGTAGCTGATACCAAAAGAAATGGCCGTCTGAACACTTCAGAAGCAGTTTTTGTCTAAAGTTATGTTTTCGGACGAAGCTAATTTATATGTAAATGGAGAAGTCAGCCGACATAACCGACGTTATTGGTCTGACAGTAACCGTCACTGGTACATCGGCAGTAAGGAGCAAAGAGCTGATCGCATCATGGTTTGGTGTGGCTTGTGGAAACACCGGATCATATTTAACGGCACAGTTTAGTGAAAATTACCTGACAGTGCTCGGAGATGAACTGCTTTTTGATTTGGATTTTCAGGGCTTGGGAAAACCAGAATGGTTCATGCAGGACGCTGCACCCCCACACTATGGTACACAAGTTCGTGATTGGCTAGATTAAAATGTCCCCCAGTGGATTGGTCGTCGAGGACGAGTGGACTCGGCCCCACGATCTCCGGATTTAAACCCGATGGATAGTGGGTTATGTAAAATCCAAAGTGTACACAGTGAAAATTGCAGACAAAGACTATTTGAGAGAGTGAATCTCAACTGTGTGTCGTTCAATTACACCTGAATTAATAGCGAACATTCTCCATAACGCCGGAAATCGTTTTCAATTATGTTTTGACTTACACGGAAATCGTATTGAATAAATTTTGTGAAATATATTGTAAATAAATGTGTTATTAATTTGTGTTGTACTTATATTAGTTATAATCGCTATGGTGCGAGATTTTTGGACACGTTGTATATTAATTTACCTGATTCTGGGTCTATAATTGGTGGGGTTTTCGGTCTTTGTTTTTTCTGTTCTGTCTGTGGCTGGATGTTTCGTGCCAGAGCCATCCGTGGTAGTGGGACATGCTGTAAATTTTGTGGAGCTGCAGCCACTACTGGCGGTTGAGGCACTCTTGGAAGATACTGTGAATTTATGTCTGAAAATAAACAACAATAAATATTTGTATGATTTATAAAAGTATCAATTTGATTTTATACTATAATTAAAAACAATAATGTAAAATAAAAACATTAATAACAATTACAATAATATACCAGTCATGAGTATTGTATCACAAATAACAGTTTCTGGTAAATATAAAAAGTGCTGCAATTTAATCTACACAACTCTATGGAAACAGGAATAATCTCGAGATAATATATCTGGAACTAGATCGGTGATATAAAAATGAAGAAAGCATCCTTGAATTTATTTAGATCTACAGAAAAATAAAGTTTATAACAAATTTGTACAGCTTAACTGATAATAGACCCCAATTCACATTATTAAAATCAGTAAATCCTAAACTTATGACTAGAGACCGGACTCGTCGGGTTGAATGACGTCGTCATTACGACGGATGATGTAAATAGACTACAACATCTATAAGTACATATCACCGTTATTGAATGTACTATTGATCTGGCTAGCGCGCACATCTGTTTTCATCGAGAATTGCGACTTTCTTTGTTGGATATTTACAGTTAAATTTCTGTTTTCATGGGCGTAGATAGAAGCATGTGGAGTTTTAATAATTTAGTCCATTTAGATTATATTTTGTAAGATAAATAAAGTGCGGTGAGTTAGTTTTTTGTTTTCATGTTTTAACTGTTAATTACATCGTAATTTTTGTGATAGATCCTGTTTAATATCGTTTGATTGAATCTACATCTTCCAATTATTTGGACGTAAGTGTGCATTGAATTTCGTTCAGTTTCAATAACTTACGCATACATTTTTAGTTATCATCTATTTAGATCTAGAGCATTATTTAAGTTACTTTTTCAGATATGATATGGAAGAATGTCGAGAACGGCATCGTAAAACAATGGCGAGTTGGATTGACGGTCATACTGCTTGTATGTCCACTGTCAGTGATTCCAAAATTTATTGTAAAATCTGTAAAATATCGTTAAAAAATCCATGAAATCGCACGCAGACAATTTTAACTAAGTGAAACTTTAATAGCGGCAAATATTCCAGTAAATAAACTTAACAATCCCACCTTTAAAACATTTCTCCAAAAATATACTGGTCGAAATGTTCCTGATGAATCCACCTTACGCAAATATTATGTTTCTAAGTGCTACACGAAAGCAGTAGAACGCATTAGAAACCATCTTTCAAATCAGTACCTAAGGATACATGCCGACGAAACTGTGGATATATTAGGATGCCGTGTAGTGAATGTTGTAGCTGGTGTACTATAAGCAGGATTCGCACCCACGTCCATAATTTGCCGGACCATAGCTAAATACTTATTTAATATCTTCATTTAGATTACATTTAGGAGTATATTTCAAAATATTAATCAGGCAGTTTCATTTTCATTTCGGAAAATTTAACTATCAACATTAATTAGTATATCGTTTTCCTGAAACTTATTTAGTGTCATGTTTTTGTTGGAGAATTAAGTTCTATTGTGCCTAAAGTTGTTTTTTTTTTTAAATTTAGATTAAAGTTAACAACGTTTCGTCAAGAATCGCACGATCGTCTTCACTCGAGCTGTAGCCGTGGTACTGGTCTGCTGACTTAAGAGTAACCCATCCACGTAAGGTAAGTCTAAGGAGGGCTATTGAATTTGAGTAAGATTTAGAAAGACCAGTTTTCGCGAGTTTTGTTATTTGCATGAAGCAGGTAGCAGCTTGTGGAATAATTTTGATTGATACCGCGTATTGCGGCTGTCGGCAGCTTTTCATAATCATCATAATCGCCCCTTTCACGCTTTACTTATAGATCACACACATCACTTGCAGATCACACACATCACTTGCAGCTCTTGCCTCGCCACCAGTCACGCAACCAAAGTTAGGTACACTCATTTACCAATTCTAACTTTTTTTTTTTTCGTTAATTATTAATCGAATATTTGTTCGATTAAACCATGGTTTGTTTGAACCATTCAGAGGTGCACTTTAACAAGATAATTTAAACTCATCATAAAGATATTTTATTTTGGGTTAACTGTTTTGGGTTAACTTTAATTGGGAGTTAACTCTGTACGTATAATTGTTATTTACTTTATATTTATTGCTTATTACTTTGATACCGTGTTCCGTTGCCAAAAAAAGCACTTTAAGCACATTTCTGTTATATATTTTTTATTATTGATTTTTTTTAGCTTCTAGATACAATGCTCTTTTCCTAGTGCATTTAGTCTTTTAATAAACAAACGTGGCTATAGCAGCTTTTCATAAACGAAATCGAAAATATAGCATCTCTGGGATTTTAGGCATATTTTTCTATTAGAAGTACATATTTTTAAATGCAAAAAAGCAAAATATGTTCTATGAACGTTTACAAAATTGAACGATACTTACAGGTCTGGGTTTGTTGTGGAGTCTGTGGATAGGAAGTGGCTGTGAACGGCTGACCAGGATAATACTGAGGTACCATAGGTCCTTGACCATTATTTACATAATATGACACACAGTATAAAGGTTGTTGTGGTGCCATTGGTTGCATAAAAGGGGTTTGCTGAGGTGGAAATACTAACTGTTGTCCTTGTATCTAAAATTTAGAAAAACATTACTTATTAAAATTACACAAAGGCAAAATAGGGATAAAAATGTAAAAATGATACATACAAGCTGTCCCGTATGTTCAAGTTTTAGGAGTGTAAAGTAGACTTCATTTCAAGTAACAACACCGCAAAACTTGTATATCCATTTTTATTTGTTTCAAAGTTACATATCTATGAATGTGATTGTCAGATCATGAAAAAAAATGTAATCCTAAAGTCAATAAAAACTGATTTTATTAAAAAAAAAGTTCAATTAATAATATTTTCGAAATGTCCACCTCCTTGCTGAATGCAGGCTTGTGCCAGTAATCCAACAGAAGAAGTACTTGCCCGAATTTCATGGGTTTTGTCGGATTTGCTCGGCAGCCAGGTGAATACAATCCAACAACTCTTCTCTTGTGTTCGAAACTTGCGCGTAGACTAAATTTTTCATGTACTCCCATAAATAAAAGTCAAGGGAATTAAGATCGGGTGATCTCGGTGGCCCTGCAACAGGACCACCTCGACCAATCCATCTTGGATAATTGACGTTAACCCAAATATAGGACAGCAATTCCGAAATAAGGTGGTTCTCCATCCATATGAAACCATATGTCTCGTCGAACATTCAGTGGGACATCCTCAAAAGACCTAGCAGATCGCCAATAAGAAATTGAAGGTAATTGTCCGCATTTAACCTCCCAGGAAGAACGACAGGACCAATCAACAAGTCATCGATTAGAGCCGCCCAAACGTTAATAGAAAATTCATGTTGAAATTTAGATGGGCGTATAGCTTTGGGATTTTCTGATGACCACCTGTGCAGGTTTCTCAGATTTGTAACACCACTTCTCGTGAACGTAGATTCATCTGTCAAGAGGACTGTTCTGCAAAAATTAAAATGAAGCCGTGACTGTCTTAATATCCAGGTAGAATAAACTAGACGAGCATAGTGGTCTACCTCAAGCAAATCATGTCCCCTGCGATAGTGATATGGATATAAGCCCTCACGTTTTAAAATTTGCCAAACTGTCGTTCGTGGCACTCCTAGTTGTCTAGCGATTCGACGTACCCTGAGAGTTTGATCCCTTATAACAATAGCTACTGCTTCTTACTCTAAGTCTGCTGGCAAATTTACTCCTCGGTTGGAAAGATAATCCCGCATTCCAGAAATTGTCTGTGTACTTCCAGAAACGTTCTGTAATGAGGAATGCGCCTATCGGGAAACCGATGTCGGTATTCAATAACTGCTTGACGTGCATTGCCGTTACAGTAGCCATCACAAAATGCATGTCCGCTACTCTTGAAAAGAAAATCGGTAAGGCATTTTGAATAAAGAAAACGTGTCCACTCACTAACAAGCTGTTGCATGAACTGAAACGTAATGTAATCCTTTATTAAAAAATGCAACGTAAACAGTCATCTGAACATTTGTTTATTGTAGGATATTCATGGTTCAGCACTTACGAAATAAGTAAGAACCTTCTTTATCATAAAAATCAATTTCCAGTACTCTTTTTTGTAGATCTCCAAGAAATTACTGTATGCACTACGACACGTGTTTATTTATTTTAGGATAACATTATTATGCGACGTTAACAATCACAGGCCTGTTGAGGTGTTCGCCTTATGCGGTATATTACATCGTTAATCCGCTTCAGCACCTCGTATGGCCCCTCCCAATTCATTTGAAGTTTTGGAGATAGGCCCCGTCGGCGTTGTGGATTATATAACCAAACCCGATCGCCTTCATGGTAACCACCCTTCTCGGCGTTGATGTCGTAGCTCTCCTTCATTCTGTCACTAGCATCTTCGATATTATGTCTTACTTGATCATTGATATTATCTAGTCTTCGTCTGAGAATGCTGACATAATCTTCTCCGGCAAGATCTTCACCAGGCTAGCTCCCAAACTTTAAATCACAGGGCAATCGGAGTTCCCCCCCGAATAGCACGTTTGCTGTTTTTTTTAAAATAAAATCAGTTTGTATTGACTTTAGAATTACATTTTTTTTCATGATCTGACAATCACATTCATAGATCTGTAACTTTGAAACAAATAAAAATGGATATAAAAGTTTTGCGTTTTTGTTACTTGAAATACAGTCTACTTTACACTCCTAAAATTTGAACATAACGATACGGCACACTTGTATATATAATACAATAAGTCATTTAATTTTCATGTTTTTGAACACATTTTCAATAGAGAGTAATAATACTACAATTTCAGGATTTACTTTGATTTTAATATATGCTTATTACTTGAAATTCATAACGACAATGGATTAACTTTTGGACACCTGTATTTTTTATATAGTTTATATTTAGGAAATTCACTTTATTGGTAACATTTTCAGAGAAATTGTAAAACTACACCAAAACTGACGTCTGAAACCTCCATTTACGATGATAATTCATTTTTAATATTATATACAGTTAAGTCTTTACTGAAGAGCAAGAAAAGGATAACTATGTCAAAATTATTTTATTGGCCAATAAACTTTTTTATGGATGTTTACCATATCATGCAATGTACAAAATGTATTGTACTTCACTCTCGTAAAATTTTTGTATCCACGTCTACTTTCAAATAAAATAAGTCTTTCAGCAAACTTTCAATTCCAAAAATTTGCCTCTTTTGTAGTGTTTCTTTTACCCAAATTTTCCTGAATCTTCTGCGGCAAATATCACTGCGCTTTTTCATTATTATTAATAAAATCATAGTTAAACTCGCACTTTCTCTTACTTCGAGCCATTTTCTAAAATACAATATCTTATACGACTCTGCTACAAATGTAAATATCAGATGTTACTCGTATATGATTTATCGTATACGAGTACTCGTAAGTGTAAAGCCTGCTTAATAGGTTAAATCGTTAAATAAGGGTTGCCAACTGACGTTCATTAACCTAACCTAATATTTAAGCCTATTGAAAAAAAAGTAATTTCAAGGATTTTGGAAATTTTTGTTGTTGAAATGTGTAAATTACAATGATTTATTATAAATTTTTTTTTTTGGAGTGCTGTCTGTTTTAAAATAAAAATATCGAAAAATAAAATTTGAAAACTAACATAAAAAACTAAATTAGATTAAACAACATTATGTATGTAAATATAATTAATCTCTACAGCGTAAAGTTCTTCGCTTAACAGAGTTAATAACATTTTCTTGGATCCAAAGTGAATTATTAATTTCTACGATCTTATTAGTAGAGTGGACCAATTCGGAGCGAATGCAGAGGCGTGACTAACGAATTAGTTCCCGCGTGCCCCATCGCACATACGATTATTTAGTATGTTGTTCACGGTCATCGTGTGTACACGTATAATAGCAGCAGGAAAGTGTATTCTGTGTATTTAATAATGTTGTAGGAGCGTACAGTAAAAAAAACCGCTATCATCAAAGTTAGTCAATAGGGTTATTGAGAACCATCATAGTTTATCTTACAATGGGGTAAATGTAAAATGTTTAGTGTGCAATATACAGGCTGTCCCGTAAAAAACGCCAACATTCATAATTCCGTTATTTATTGTCCGGTTTTATTTAAACAAAAAGTAAATTTAATAGCTTCAAAAACACTATAAGATAGCAGTGTTTTATTTGTTTTCAATTGTTTTCATTAATGTCAAACGACAGTCAAGTTTTTTATTTTAAATGGCAACATATATATTTTTGGCTATATTCGAATTGTTTTTTTTTTCTGAATTCAACGATGTATACATGTTTATTTTTGATAAACGTTTATTGCAAAAAAAAAAACTTTATAAATTTCATATTTGTCTTCCATTATTTATAAATATTCGAATGTGTCATGAAACATTGGAAATGTAAGTATTATAAATATTATTATAAGAAACAAAACACTTTACAATAAATGTTGAAATTGCCCGCCACCTTGTTCAACACATATCGCACATCTCCTAATTACTCCAAAGGTCGCATTTAAAAGACAAGCGACAGGTACTTCTTGACAAGTGTTAATAATTCTTTGTCTTAAAATGTCATCATTTTCTGGAGTTGTTAAATAAACTCGATCTTGTAGATAAGCCCACAACCAAAAATCGAGGGGCGTAAGATCCGGTGAACGCGCAGGCCACTCGATAGGACCGGATGTTCCTATCCACCTATTTCCAAATTGGGTGTTCAACAAATCAGTATTTACTCTGGCGTTGTGCGCGGGAGCCCCATCTTGTTGAAAAAATATTCTACTTAAATTTGCCAAAGGTAATTCATCTAAAAAGTTTTGGAGATTTTCGTGTAATAAAGTGTAGTATTTTTCTTGATTTAAGCAACCATCTATGAAAAATGGCCCAATTAATTGATCACCTAAAATGCCACACCAAACATTTACGTTGAAATGTCTTTGAAAATTATTTTAAATTACAAATCTCGGATTGTCTGCACTCCACTGTCGATGTATGTTTCTATTAAAAATACCGTTGTTGCTAAAAGTGCATTCATCAGACCAAATTATCCTTCTGTAAAAATTCGGGTCTTGTTCTAATGCATTTAAATAAAAACGACAAAACTGGATTCTTCGGCCAGGATCATTTTGTTCTAATGCATGAACTTTTCAAGCTATGTACGGTTTAAGTTTGTGTTTTCTTAAAATACCATGAACTGTAGTTTTTGATACCCCAATATTATGTGCAACTTCGAGAATCGAAGTTCGTGAATTTTGCTGTACTGCAAGAAGAACATCTAATTCCTTATCTTCGGAGAATTTCCGTTTTTGTGTTTTTGGTTTGGTAAATGATCCATAATTTCTTAAATTCTTTTCAATTCTCTGAAATATTTTCGAACCTGGAACTTCTCTGTCCGGAAAACGAGCACTGTACCGACGAACTGCTTGAAGGCGATTTTTATTACATTCAAAGAACACTTGTAACATGTCCGTTAATTCATTGTTATTCATTTTTAACGAAAATACGCTTTTTGTTGCGGCAAAACGTTCAAACAGGATAATACAGAAAACTTAATAAAGTCAAACTGACACTTAAGGCACATTGACATAATGTAAGTGGACTGGGCCAAGTCTACTATAATGAAAGATGAAATTTATAAAGTTTTTTTTACATTTTTTATTATTAGGAGATGTGCGATATGTGTTAAACAAGGTGGCGGGCAATTTCAACATTTATTGTAAAGTGTTTTGTTTCTTATAATAATATTTATAATACTTACATTTCAAATGTTTCATGACACATTCGAATATTTATAAATAATGGAAGACAAAGATGAAATTTATAGTTTTATTTTGCAATAAACGTTTATCAAAAATAAACATGTTATACATCGTTGAATTCAGAAAAAAAATACAATCCGAATATAGCCAAACATATATATGTTGCCATTTAAAATAAAAAACTTGACATTAATGAAAACAATTGAAAACAAATAAAACACTGCTATCTTATAGTGTTTTTGATGCTATTAAATTTAGTTTTTGTTTAAATAAAACCGGACAATAAATAACGGAATTATGAATGTTGGCGTTTTTTACGGGACGGTCTGTATATATAAACCATTTAACAAAATCAAATTTGCAACGCCACGTGTATAGCGCAAGACATAAAGATAGAGATACTGGTGCCGATACAAAATACGAAGTGTTCTTATTTGATTTGTGTACAATGATAAGAAATAACTTTGGAGACGCACCTTATGTTAACAATATTTCATCGCGCTTCTCCAGATTTTCAAGTCACGGAAAACGCATAAGACGGTTAAGTTTTTTTTAATCATCTAATTACATACATTTTAGATTTTATTTTTAATACGTATCATCGAGAACGTTTCATAATCTAGAAAAACCGTCTTACATTTTTTTTTGTATCTAACATAATAACAGCACCGTTCGTGATAGTATATCTCTAGATAGTAATAATGTTTAGCATTCGGGAACCAATTCGTTAGTCACGCCTCTGCTTTCGCTCCGAATTGGTCCACTCTACTTATTAGTGATTCTTTGTTGCAGGTCATTAAGATCAAAAACAGGTGTTACAAAAATAGAATTTTTTTAAGTACGGCCATAAAAAGAAATCGCCTGGAGTTAAATCGCAAGAACAAGGTGGTCAAGTTATGTTTGCATTTAAACTAATAATTCTATTTCCAAAAAATTCTCTCAGAAGAACAATGTTTTCATTAGTAATATGTACACGAGCTCGCTGGAAGTAGCCTTCCTGCAACTCATCATCGTGTAACGTATTTACAAATGGTATCAAGATTTCGAGTCTGTACCGCGCAGCGTTTAATATTTCTAAAAGGTGTAAGCATTTTTTGGCTATTGTTTAAGATTTTGTATTTTTAATCGACATACCTTCAAAATATATATATATATATATATATATATATATATATATATATATGTCAAATATTTCTCTGATAAACAGCTGCCCAAATTCCAATTTTCTGTGGATGCATTGGTGCTTCATAAAAAAGTGCCGATTATTTGCGCCCCACATCCTCCTTTTGAGAATTTACGTAGCCAAAGAGATGAAACCAGCATTCATCATTAACAACAAAATGGTCAATAAATCTTTGACAAAATTCCTGACGTTTCGGTCTGTCCACAGACAGTATTTCATAAGTCGCTTGCCAGCGGTAGGGGTGTAAATGTAGATTATGCTTAAGGATACGTCTGCAAGTGCTATAAGATCTAATTCTTGGAGTAAATGTCCCACATAAAGCTGAAGACGTTCTTCTACCAACTGCCTTACCGCTTCAACATTTTCCTCATTTCTAACTGTTGGCCTACCACTGCCCTTTTTGCGATCCACGTTTCCAGTTTCCCCAAATAATTGCACAACACGGTGAATACATGTGAAAAACTGATCGTATGGGATAGCAATACCTGGAAATTCTTCTAAAAAAATGCATCCCTGATAGAGTAAAACCCATTCACCATTAATTTTACTACCATTTCTAAAATAAATTTCAACTATGTGCCGTTTCTGTTGTCCGTTAAATACAACAGCTATTATTAAATAGTTAATAAATTGCAAAGATATCTTCCAACTTGCCAATTTTAACTTGATTATTTACAAATGATACTTCGTCAATTTTCTAAGTTCAAACGTGACTTATATGTCTATCTCAGTCGGCCTACCTAGGATACAAATTGTGTGGCTCGCTTGATAGGTTGCAATTGTAAAAAAAAGTCGATCTCTAAGATATGCTGTCCAATGTACATTAAAATGCTACAAAGAAACATATAGTTATGAAAAGACAGCCAAACCGGCTAATAACGTATTTCTGTCAGAACCGATTCCTCTAGACTATGATTACTTAAATAACAAAGTCAATTTTTAAGAATGGCTCGTTTGTTTCTCAGGTAAGTTGCTAATGTAAGCTTAAATTAATTAAGCAGGTAATCTATCTTCTCAAAATTATTTATTTAATGTGATGTTCTGTTGAAACGTACACATTTTCTGAAACCAAAACATCTCCGAATAAAAGCCCTACTCCTTTTGGATAATATTCCATCACATCCTCCACAGGAAAAAATACAGAATGAAGATAGACAAATAATAATGTACTTTCCGCCGAATGCAACGAACCTTATTCAAGCGATGGATTAGAAGCCGCTCAGGCGTTCTCGCTACGTGTGAATGGGCATTATCCTGCTGAAAAAATGGGTCTTAGAGCTATTGAAGATATGGCAGAATATAGGGTTCCACCAACTCATCAACGTAACACTGGACGTACCCCGATGATCGCCAACTGAGACCTACTCCCACATGCTATCGCACACCATACCATAATTCCCACGGTTGATTCGGCGACAAACGGTTCGAAAGGACACAGAACGACCTTCAGTATGTAACCATAGATCAGTGATTAATTTGGTACTGGAGAATCGGTCTCTTAGTACCATCAAGCGAAGGTGGCGTTGCTGCACCTCATTAGTTCTGCTTCGGCGTTTTTCCTAGCTCTCCCTAGTCCATGACTAATAACAATGCATGAAGGTGGTAAACTACCTTCATGCAAGAACACGATTCGACCTCTGTCGAATTCGCTCAACTGGCGGTAATTTCCACGTTGCCACACTGTAGGCATAATCAAACCCTCAAAACAGATTAAACAAAAGTATGACAAGGTAACGCGGTGAAAATTGTATCAAAACTCGCTACATGACCATTTGATCCATCGCAACAAAATTATAATAAATTATTACTGTTGAAGATACATTTAATATCCTTTCGTAATATTATAATTTCAAACATTTTTTTCCAATATTATAAGTATTAACGCTCATTTTCGATTGTAAACCACTGTCTAACATGTTTTTGTTAGCATTCGAATTGTAAAGGCTTTCTATAAATTATAAGAAAGCATTTTGCCAATCTATTTATTACCAGGATTATTAATAATCGGCATCTTTTGCCAAATTTATTTATTGCTTTATACATCGAACCATTTATTTATTAGTTTTATTACTTAGGGTTATCAGTTATCAGTGAACGTATTTAAATACGGCCCTTAATATACCTCCATTGTTAACTAGATATATATAATAGGCTCACAATTCCTAAATATGTATATACCATAAAAATCCATTACTGTACAATGGAATTAACCAGAAATTAGTGATGTACCGGGTACCCGGAAATTACTCGGTACCCAACAAAATTTTCAGTACCCGCAAATTACCCGGATCCAGCAAATATTGCCGGGTAATGGGTTCCTTATCTGAAATTTGAAAAGAAGATAAGATAAGTGAATGAAAATAAATTACACCAAATTTATTTTAACTAGATATTTTATAAAAAAATACAAAACAAAAAATTAAACTTAATAATTAAATCTCAATAATGGGAGATTATAATGCAGAAATAATAATTTCTCTGCGTTTCGCGGAAGAAGTCTAATTCTTCTCTCTTCGTAAATAATACCCGCCTGGCTGAACATTCTTTCACTGGGTATGCTGCTAGGAGCTGCTAGCAAATTTTGATAGTATTGGATAAATACTTGCATTTTTTGCCCACCAAATCTACGGATTTTCAGTGCGAGGAATGTTAGGATGTTTAAGAAAATTTAAAAGTTGAATATTATCTGTTGAATTTCCCGCAGTATACGATTCTTCTTAAATGGATTTATTTTCAAATAAAATTTCATCTATGCAAGCCCACACATTTTCATTTTTATCATGATTATTTTTCCATGTTCTGCAGGTTCTCTTTGTTTATTGTAATTGTTTTTATCAATACTTATCGGAGAAATACTTTTCATTTCTTCTATAATCCAATTTTGAGCAATAACCTGTGTATTGGGTTTTAAAAATTTTAGTTTGTAACGGGGATCTAATATCATAGCTATTACATACAACTTTTTTTTTCCACATTTTCAAATCAAGCCTTTAAAGATTTTAGCATTTCTTTTTTCATGGTTACTGTTTCTTCGTCGTGTAGTTTTTTACAGAGAAAGCGCTCTAAACCAACTATATTTGGGATTACCATGGAAATAAGAGCTTCCTCTGAACTAGCTTCAACTGTAACGATGTAAAATTTCTCCAATAAGGTAACTATATGAATATAATGCGATGGCATCTCTTTCTTCTAATATCCTCTTGAGCATATGATACGCCGAATTCCATCTCGTGACTACGTCTTGTATTCATTTGTGCTGTGGAAGCGATCATTTAGTTTGTATTTCTTTTAACTTAGTACTAGCTACTTGCGAGGGATTAAAATGGGTTACTACATTGCGACACTTTGCAATTATGTCGGAAATAGATTTTTAAGAATATATGCTATCATGAATTACCAATTGGATGCTGTGAATAAAACGTGACTCATTTCTCAAATGGGCAATATTTGATCCACTGATCATATTACGAGCACCATCTCGTAGTAATACGTGTATGTGGTTTTCAGCGTCTAATTTCCAGAATTGTAGCATTTCGCTTAATGAATCACTAATGGCAGTACATGTATGGCTTCCATGAAAATGGCGAGCATTTAGAACCACGCACTTTTTTTCAAATTTTTCATTAAGTCAATGTCCACTGAGGCGTATAGATCTTTCGTTATTCTCAGAACAGGTCCATATGTCTGATGTCAAGGAGACCAAATTCAGTTGCGATTTTTCAATATCGATTAAATCACAAACTTTCGAACAACATTTATCGTATGTAGTAGGAATAATAATTTCTGAAAAATATTTTCGTGAAGGTATTTGATATCGGGGCTCTAATATTTTCAAAAGATTAATAAATCCAACATTCTCGACTATCGCAATGGTTTGGTTATCCACAGCTATCAATTCGCCAATTGTATCATGGATTTTCTTTACTTTGATATTATTAATGTCCCATGTGATAATTTTGTCTAAACACTGTACCAATGTCTGTTGTTTAATAGGGAGCGAAGGTCCCGGTGTCGGATTGTCTAATTTCTTTTTCTTAACATTAACAATGTCACTATCACTAAACTCATCTGAATGCTTTAAACGTAAATGTTTCAATAACGTTGATGTTCTGTAGGATTTTGTATTTGTGCCACCTCTGGATAAAACTGCATTACATAAACTGCACACTGCTTTCGTTTCGTCTTCAGAAAGCACTTTAAAATATCTCCAAACTGAACTCATTATTGAAAGGGTACATACTGCTATAGACTTTTCCCCGCAAATATTTTGAAAAGTTATTTTGGATGCTAGTGTATATTTTTTGAAATTTATTATTTTGTGTCACAAAAAACTTGTTTGATATTCTAAGCCTGCGCGCTTGAATTGACCTTTGATCAGACATAAATGTAACCTGAGTTTAGAAAGACGTGATTATTAGAAGATAAATATTTTATCTTTGTTAAGTAACTTCGTGTTTTTGATTTAATTGTGGTTTGTGTTTGATTAATTACCGATATTTATACGAGTTTGTTGATCTCGTTATTGTTAATTTTGTAAGCTTTCTAACTCATATGTCTCGAGAAAATTATATATATATATTTTTTATTTTACAAGAAAAAAAAAAACACGTTTTCCGATTGGAACCCTGAGGGAAAAGCAGTCTCATCGTGAAAATTAACCGACTGAATATCCAAGCTGGACAGATTGGTTGTGAATAGTGGTATTATCAAATTCAAAACCACTATTCATAGCAATACGTACGAAATTAAAAAATTGTAATTCGACCCATATGCAACTTAAATTAAATGCGAACTGAGAGTATATTATATACAAAGCAGCGGCAGCTCCAGTGTAAACTCAGGGGATTTCCCGGTTTTGTTTACATACGCAGCCTTTCCGTCAGATGGCGTAGGATGCACATTTTCACATAACGTCCGAGTACCCAATTACCCGGCCGGGTACGTTTTTTTTTCTTTCTCAATACCCGATACCCGGTATTTTTTAGGACCCGGAACATCACTACCAGAAATACATACTTAGGTTTATGACACCAACTTATTCTCAATTAGTAATGATATTTTATTATTTATTAGTTAATATTAGATCTTTAAGACATTATTGTAAACCTTTAGTCTTGTTGCCGTAGGTGTAATTTCTAGGAAATAACACAAAATTTCCCGTTATGACGTCAAACCATATATGTACTTGTCAACCAATACAATTTTAATATGCAATAGTTAGGGATAGTGGAATATTTTTACCTACTTGTAAAACAGTACAGAATAGAACAGTATCATTCAGTCTTATACCAGTAACAAGAGACTCAATAATATGAACTCAAACTCAGTATCATCATCAGTACAAGACACACAGTCTTCTTCGTAACATAATCATTTTTTAACAAGAGACACCAGTCTTAACAGCAGTTTTATATTAGATTATAGATCCAAAATAAATGTATAGTGTAAATAAATTAGTTAGATGAAAGTACAGTTATTTATTTAACAAACAGTCACCGAAGATTTAAAAAGGGTATACAGCGTTACAACGTTGAAGAATCACCGCCAGAAACGGGACTCATTGCAAACAGTTGGCCCATGAGCCAACATCAACCATAACATTGGTATAGCAAGCGCCAAATAAAATGGCGAGCGGTGGGGTCGTTTTCAAAAACGCGCACGCGCCACTTGCAGCTTTATGTAAAATCAAATACAAAGTTTCCTACTATTTCTAATCCTGCGCGAACTTACTCCCACCGCTCGGCATCTTATTTGGCCCTTGCTATACATAGTTATACGTTTCTGCCAAGTTTATTTTGTTCACGGTATCGCCAGTCTACTGTATTTAATTAATATCAAATTCCGAACTATAGTAATACTAATTATTACTATAGTTCGCAATATTCCAATTTTATAGTTTCCTATACATTCACACGCGTGCTTACACAAATATTTAAACGCTATTTTGAAATTACTACGTTACTTAGCATTCTTGTTTGTAAATAGAGAACTTTAATTACTTACTCTGTGATTGGGCATTCTAAGCGGTTGGCTTTGAAGTAGTGGCTGACCGAAATAGTTTGAGGATGCTGGTCGAACAGGTGGCACAAACGCCTATTACAAAAAAAAATTGTAATTACAGAGCAAATTTCTGTACATAGAAAGATAAATATTAAATTTAGCAATAACATAAATAAGGAATGACTTCTTCCATTATTTAAGTTTAAAAGTGTAATAGAACTGATGATTTCCTAACAATTTTAATTTTCTTGTATTTTCAAAATGATTTATCTAGTATCTGTTGATAATATATACAGGGTTGGCCATTTAAGGTTGCGATTTTTGAAGTCATATTAAACATACAAAACATTAATTTAAAAAAATGATTTATTTGTGCAATTAAACAACAAGATCTGCGGTTTAATAAATCAGGTTTTCGAAGTGAGAGCCTCGAGCAACGATAACATTTCGCAGCCTCTTCTCAAATTCTCCACAAACTGCCTGAAGTGTGGCGTACGGTATCGCTTCTATTCGCTGCCGTATTACCATTTCAAGGTCATCCAAGGTGTCTCTACCATCGCGATATACCGTATCTTTTAATGATCCCCACAGGTAGAAATCGCAAGGATTGAGATCTGGACTATATGGTGGCCATGTTATCCCTCCGCCTGTAAACTGTTGTGCGTCAAGACCAATGATTCTGTTACCGAAATGTTCTTCAAGAATGTTGAAAACTTCTTCCGTGCGATGCGGACGAGCCCCGTCTTGCATACACCATACTCATACACAAGAACTCATTAAGCATTTCACAATATTTTTGCGAAGTAACGGTTCCATAGACAATCACGTGACCGATAATTCCTGCCGACGAGATAGCACACCATACAGTCAACCGTCGAGGGTGAAGAGGACGAACAATTGCTAGATGTGGATTTTCTGTCCCCCAATGTCTCCAATTTTGCTTATTCACATAACCGGATACATCGAAATGTGACTCATCCGACCACCACACTCGTTCCAATGACATGCTGTCATTTTCAATGCGTTCGATGATTTCGTTCGCAAAATTGTAGCGTCGCTCCATATCAAACGGTCTCAACGGCTGATAGATCTGGATTTTATATGCTTTCATCTTTAGATCTTGCTTTAAGATCCGCTTTAGTGTTGTACGGGGTATTTCAAGTTCTTGAGATGCTCTTGAGATTGATGTTGAAGGTTGAGCTGTAAAGTGCTCCCGTACTCGTTCTATGGTTTCCGGTACCCGGATGGTCTTTTGACGTTCTCTAACAGTTGATCTTTCGTCTGCCGCAGAAGCTGTTGCTTCAAATTTCACTACAATCCTAAGTCCTACAATCCTGTTGTCGGATTAGTAGACATGGAAACACGATAACGAATACTTTGTTACTTTTCTAAATTTATCTTTTTTTCCTTACCTTTTTATAGTGTTTTCCGTTGGTGCGTTATTTCTCCCGAATAGAGTACGCAAGTGTCTTGCCGTAGCTGCAAAAGATTACCATTTCTATAATAATATTTAATTAATTCCACACGCACTTCCGTTGGATACGACGCCATCTTGAAAACTGACAAGGCAAATTTTTCATATATTTATTGCAAACCGCGCTTGGCCCTCTAGTGTAAAAAATATATATTATATTAATTTCTATATATACAAGGGAATAGCGCGATTTTTAAAACCGCAACATTAAATGGCCAACCCGTTACTTTTATATATAAAGCCTGGTCAAAGTTTCAAATATTAGGATTTTATTAGATATTTAGCATTTCAATAATTTATTAGCTGATTAAATTTATAATAATATATTTTCGTATAGATTCTTAGATTCCTAGGTTTGTAATTTAACAACTATTAGATCAACAATAGCCCTCTAAAACAACGGTTCTCAAACTATGGTGCCCGCATCACTAGTGGTACGTGAGGCCTCCAAAGGTGGTACGCGAGGCTTTCAAAGGTAGCACGCGAGGCCTCCAAAGGTGGTACGTGAGCAGACAATAGACGTTATGTATTTGCCTTCAAATAAAATAGACGTTGGCTCAACTTTTCTGAAAATTTATTTTTCTCATATTGTGACGAGGTTTCTTACTTGCCCTGATTGGGCACGTAGAATTGTAACGTGTCGGTCGGATTTCAGTTAATTATAATAAATTATAATTAAAATATCTTACTATTTACTTAATAAATCAACATGATTTTCTTATCGGTTGCTTTTTAATCGGAATCGGCATAATTAAATACAGTGGCGGCTCTTTAATGAGAGCAAGTGAGCAATTGCACCCCCTGGAATTATGAAACAAAACAAACCAAGCGGCGACTAACTGTGAAAGTATTTATTTATTATATATATTATGAACTCATAGTTATTGACGAGGAACCTGGCACGCTAACAACGTACATATACCGATCGTCGTCACAGATATACTGAGCAAAGCCCGACTCTTGCTCTGTTAAGGCATTAAATTGATGGTGGAGAGAACTGTACTTTGCCGTACTTCAATGTCGTATAATACATAGCGTTGGAGCAACTGAACCAGACTGCTCTCGGGCGTTGTTACAATGAATACGGTATCTTTTTTACAGAACAACGCGTTTTCGCGGTTAACGTATAATGAAAAAATCGCAGTAAAAAATCTTAAACGGCCGATGCCTCAATTATGTTTAGAAAATAAACAATCTGTTAAAGGTAAAGACGTTATAAGAAAATTCAAAATGAATATTTATCAGAAAAATTACTGGATTTGTGGGTGTGAAATTAAAAATACTTTGTTTTGTTTTCCGTGTCTTTTGTTTGGTGGTGAACCGTCTTGGTCAAAGAACGGAATAAGAGACTTAATTCATCTTAGTGCTAAAATTATTAAACATGAAAATTCCGAAGGGCATTTGAAAAATATATTTAGTCTAAGAATATTAGGAAAAAATAACATTCAGAATGTTTTAGATTCATCATATAGAAAAGCAATTCAACAACACAATGAAAAGGTAACAAAAAATAGGCATGTGTTAAATTTAATAATAAATTGCATTAGATTTTGTGGCGCGTTTGAACTGGCACTTCGGGGTAATGATGAACAGCAAACGTCGAATAACAAGGGCATTTTTCGGAAATTGATAAATTTTACGGTAGAATTGGATAAATCACTCAGAGATCGCATCGAAGCAGCACCGGTTTTTAAGGGATTATCAAAAACGATACAGAATGAGCTGCTTGATGCAATGTTGAACGTGTATCATGAACAAGTTGCCAGTGAAATTAAAGCAACCGACTTCATATCTGTGATAGCTGATGAAACCACAGATGTGCCCAATCAGTTTCAGTTGGTGGTTGTTTTAAGATATATTGTGAACGCGAGACCGGTCCAAAGATTTTGGAAATTTCTTCTGCCTAGTGGACATGATGCTAATTCTTTATCTGCCGCCATCCTTAACGAAATTAGTTTGCTTGTTGATGACCCAGAAAAACTGATTGCACAGAGCTATGATAGGGCAGCAGTCATGAGTGGTGCTATTAACGGAGTGCAAAGACATGTCCAAGACCAGTATCCAAGGGCTAATTTTGTACATTGTTATGCACATCAGACAAATCTAATTATGTCACATGCTACATCGAGCAGTAGTAATTGCAGAATTTTTTTGCCAATCTGACGGGATTATGTACATTTTTCTCCACTTCACCACAACGAGCTGCAAGATTGGAAGAATTCCTTCAGAGAAAAGCTTACCTCCTTCTTCAAAAATAAGATGGAACTTCAATTCCAGGACAGTGAATACAATATATGAGCACCGAGAAGAAATAATTGAAGCTCTAGAACAAATCGAGGGAGAAGCTAGTTTACAAACTACCATTCATCAAGCTAGTGCCAATTTGCGAATTTTAGAGGAGGAAAATTTTATCTATTGGTTAACTTTCTTTCATAAAATTATGCCACATGTGGACATATTGTTTAATCAATTACAAAATGTCAATACAGATGCATTAAAAATCAAGAATAATTTAGATAATTTTGAACGCGCTATTGGAAAAATTCGAACCAAAATCGCTGACACAGATAATCAGTTGGTTAAACAAAATGACCCAGAACTGACTCCTCGACCATCAAAGCGGCGAAGAGTAACTGATGGTAGCCAAAGAAGGAGGGAAACTATTGAAGTGTGCGATATTATTTTGCTAGAAATAAAAACTAGATTTCGGTATACAGGGCACTTAATATTAGCAAACTTAATTTCTTTTAAACAGTTCTCCTCTTTTAAAAAAAAATTTCCGGAAGATTGCCTTAAAGAAGCAGTAAAATTTTATCCATGCCTCAATGAAAGCAGACTACGAACTGAATTAAGCGTTCTATATTCTAGAGATGAATTTAGGCAAAATATAGAAGTCGGTGCTGTAGGTCTGCTAGGTCTTCTGCTGGATGGATTAAGCGACACCTTTAATGAAGTTGTTACGCTTTTAAAAATTGTCATTACAATTCCAATGACAACGTCCGAAGCGGAACGCCAGTTTTCACGGCTGAAGAGAATAAAAACTTTCCTGAGAAATACAATGAAAGAAGAGAGATTAAATGCCCTTACTATGTTATCTTGTGAAAAAGAATGTATAAATGATTTCCCAAACTTTAATGAAAAAGTGATAGAACTGTTCTGCAAGTCAAAGACACGTAAAATGGACTTCGTTTATCGTCAGATGTAATTAAACTGTGTAGTGTAATATTTACTATTCCCTCAAAACAAACTCCTGTCTGGAACAGTACGTCGGTGAAATTTATAAGGATTGGGTAAGCGTTTTTGTATTACACTTTTTAATTTTGAAATTATGCACTCCCTATGTGAACCACCCCGAGCCGCCACTGATTAAATATATTAATTATAATATTAACTTTCACTTCTAAGTAAGTGAATTAAAATACAAAGACAAAAATTTATGTCAGTGAGTGCTGTTGATCTTTTGCATCAACAGGGAATTTTGAATTTAACAGCTAGATACAGAAACCAAAAGTCACAATTAAATTTGGAACTAACGACTATCAAAATTAAATAAGAAACATCGTGAATTTCTGCTCTAATTTACCGAGTAGTTCCAGTCGAAGTTAAAGGATTCGGTAAATCTTTATTAATTTACATCGGATGATATGTTTGTAAAATATTTACTTTTTTCTTATTAACATGTAGATGTTATTCTCAAGTTGTGAGATCGTTTCTTTTGTTTGCTTTTTGTAAATAAAAAAAACGGAATGACAATAGCAAAAAACGTAAGTTTTCTTGTAATATTTTTACATACATAAATAAAATTTAAAATTAATACATCATGAAAATGAAACAAAACAAGATATATACGGTAATATTTTATAATACATTCGTCGATAATTTAAATACATATAGTGTTTTCGTCGGCATATAAGTATTTATTCAAAATAAAACACAGACTACATATATTATGATCTATCTAAAACAAAATAACGATTCGTGAATAATATCAACTTAATAGAAATAGTTTTTTACATATCGTATCTGAAAGAAAAATAATATTAATGCGGGCACTCGGTCGTTTCGGTTCTAAATATTGCGGAGAAAAATTCGCTTAATCCTAAAATATACAAGTGTCCCGTACCGTTATGTGCAAATTTTACGAATGTAAAGTAGACTTCATTTGAAATAACAAAAGCGCAAAACTTGTATATCCATTTTTATTTGTTTCAAAGTTACAGATCTATGAATGTGATTGTCACATCATGAAAAAAGATGTAATCCTTAAAGTCAATAAAAACTGATTTTATTTAAAAAAAAAATCAATTAAAAAAATTTTCGAAATGTCGACCTCCTTGTTTAATGCAGGCTTGTGCCCGTAAGCCAACAGAAGAAGTACTTATCCGAATTTCATACTTGTTTTGTCGGATTTGCTCGGCAGCCAGGTGAATACGATCCAACAACTCTTGTCTTGTGTTCGAAACTTGCGCAGACTAAATTTTTCATGTACTCCCATAAATAAAAGTCAAGGGGATTAAGATCGGGTGATCTGGGTGCCCATGCACCCAGTATTGAGATGTCTTGAAACCCGCTCAAGCGGCCCATATCATTGATCCTACCGTGCCTTTACCAAGAAGAGAGCTGTCTAGCCATGAGTGGAAGACACAATAGAATAATTTGTCGTAACTCATTCTATAAATGGAGACTGACTGAGATACTAACTTGCGAATGCGGAGAATCTCGCCAGAGTATTTACCATATTACTAGAGTGGACCAATTCGGAGCGAAAGCAGAGGCGTGACTAACGAATTAGTTCCCGCGTGCCCCATCGCACATACGATTACTTAGTATGTTGTTCACGGTCATCGTGTGTACACGTATAATAGCAGCAGGAAAGTGTATTCTGTGTATTTAATAATGTTGAAGGAGCGTACAGTAAAAAAACCGCTATCATCAAAGTTAATCAATAGGTTTATTGAGAACCATTCTAGTTTATCTTACAATGGGGTAAATGTAAAATGTTTAGTGTGTAATATATATATATATATATATAAACCATTTAACAAAATCAAATTTGCAACGCCACGTGCATAGCGCAAGACATAAGAGACACTAGTGCCGATACAAAATACGAAGTGTTCTTATTTGATTTGTGTACAATGATGAGAAATAACTTTGGAGACGCACCTTATGTTAACAATATTTCATCGCGCTTCTCCAGATTTTCAGTCAAGGAAAACGCATAAGACGGTAAGTTTTTTTTTAATCATCTAATTACATACATTTTAGATTTTATTTTTAATACGTATCATCGAGAACGTTTCATAATCTAGAAAAACCGTCTTACATTTTTTTTGTATCTAACATAATAACAGCACCGTTCGTGATAGTATATCTCTAGATAGTAATAATGTTTCGCATGCGGGAACCAATTCGTTAGTCACGCCTCTGCTTTCGCTCCGAATTGGTCCACTCTACATATTACAGCTGAGTGCCTCCTTACAGCATACGGTGAGATGAGACTTCTTTGAAGCTACTGACTCCGCGTTGGACTGGATCAATGGCCTTTGATTCTAAAATTTAACTTTTTGATGCATATTTTTTATCCAAGTTAACCATACGCTAAATAAATAAATAAACGGGAAGTCCCCTAATAATTTCAAAATAGTGATGAGTAATGCGTCTTTGTTCAGACCACAGTGTCGTGATTTTTGTGTAGTAAAGCGAACGTGTTTACTGTTGTTATTGCGAATTTACACATGAAAAATAACGGGTGTTTATTTGAAAAGTCAATCTAGTAGCATGTGATTTACTGAGAACATTTTGAAGTATGTCGTAAATTAAAATTTACTACTTAACCTACGAAGCCGAATATTTTGACAGTTTCATACATACAAATACATATATAACAAATGTGATTGACATTATGAAATGTCATTTGGATTTACGTTTCCGGAACAACAAACACATACTAATATATATGCGTCTTATTCTATCAAAATTTCAAAGTAACCTAGATTGACTTTTCAAATGAGCACACGTTATGAATAAGTGGTTTAAAAGAGATATAGAAACATTGGAATATCCTGTTCCATCATGTTCTATTCGGAACTAGGATGTATTGTAGGTGAAAAATGACAAAAAATCCAACCAAAATTCGGAAAATAATAAGAAAATTCGATCCGGAATATATTAATTTGGAATTCACGTTCACAAATGTAAATGATGAGCCTAGGCCGCAATGTGTGATCTATTTTGAAATGATTCCAAATCAAAGCATGATACCGTCATTATTGAAGCGCCAATTTAATATCAAAACTACATTATAAAACAAAAGAAAGGATTATTTCGTCCATAAGTTAATTGAAATGAAGTACACAAAGAAAACTATGTTGTTCTTGCAAACAAAATTTGTGGTAACCTAAATGTTCAACAACTACCTCGTACAAAACTGTATGTGAAATTTGAGGGGAAAAAGGCACTTGGTTCGTTCTTATCGAAAAATACGGTGCCATCTTCTAACCGTACCGTCACTATTAATCTCAGCAACCTTCATATTCCTTGAACACGGAAATCGGAAAACAGCACGTTTTTCAATCGGGGGGAATTTTCAATTGCAGCAGCTATTTTAAACGACCAAAATAGCACGTAAGAATGTCCTGACGATTCTAGTACTGCCAGATACAGAATAAATTACCAACCATCATTTTGCTATTTTTTCACGAACAAGTTCTGTTGAAGTTCATTTTGGAGGGCTCAAACAATAGACTAGTTGTTTTTTTTAAGTTACATAAATGTAACTGCACCAAGTGGTACTATTTATCTTTTGTTTTGATTAACATTCAAATGTGATTGGCGTTAAGTTGATAGGGTATGTAAAGGCATGGATTATTATTGATAAACCGTCGGCTACTGAAATAACCTCATCATTAAGATAACACCTCTCATATAGCGTAATCGAAATACAGAATATTAACTAATAAAACATTAAAATAATTACCAAATTCATAGACTGTGACATCTGTGATACTTTTAAATCGCTGTTCGGTGGAGTAGATGCTTGAGTAGGTGGCCCTGTTGGTGCCATAGCTCTTATTGCCAGGCCTTGATTACCACTTTGATTCGGTAACGGCTGTACATGCGGCTGCTTACATGAAAATATAATAAATTTGCATTAATATTAATGTTATTTATATTATAAAATTGTATATGTACTCGTTGCGTTAGAAAATTACAAAAATTATTTTTTGGACGTGCTGGCGTCCAAACCAAAACAGAAGAACAAACAATGGCGAACAAAAATTTTCGTATCAAGAAAATAACATTTTAATTCATCAAATCAGAGCATTGTCAGCCATCCAGGAGGATTTTCCTTAATTGTTGCTAGGTTACATATTTTATTACGTTGTCAATAAACTGGTCGACTATGGAACTTTTGAAAAACGTCAGAGTCGAAGTTTTTTTCAAATCCCTTCAAATCGCTAATATACTGAACTTACTGTAAATGAGAATTAATGATTATTAAATCTCACTTTACATACAAATGTCGCCTAATGTGTCAATTACTACAATTCGATAAACTAAGTTTGTACCTGTATGCAGAACGCAACGCAGGCCTCCTGGTTGTTAGGATAATGAAAAATTCGCCCAAGCCACATCTATCCCAGAACGTTTGAATGCATTTCGCTCTTGTTAGAGTTCGTTGGTTCACAATATCCTGGAGAACAGTCATGACTTGCACTTCTACACTGCGTATATACGAGCTGTCCCGTATCGTTATGTTCAAATTTTAGGAATGTAAAGTAGACTTCATTTCAAGTAACAAAAACGCAAAACTTGTATATTCATTTTTATTTGTTTCAAAGTTACAGATCTATGAATGTGATTGTCAGATCATGAAAAAAAGTGTAATCCTAAAGTCAATAAAAACTGATTTTATTAAAAAAAAAATCAATTAATAAAATTTTCGAAATGTCCACCTCCTTGTTTAATGCAAGCTTGTGCCCGTAAGCCAACAGAAGAAGTACTTGTTCCATCATGTTCTATTCGGAACTAGGATGTATTGTAGGTGAAAAATGACAAAAAATCCTTCCAAAATTCGGAAAAAATAAGAAAATTCGATCCGGAATATATTAATTTGGAATTCACGTTCACAAATGTAAATGATGAGCCTAGGCCGCAATGTGTGATCTATTTTGAAATGATCTCAAATCAAAGCATGATACCGTCATTATTGAAGCGCTAATTTAATATTGTAATGACTCATCCGATGACGCAAGGTGCGTCATCCCTCTGAATGTTTTCGCGAGGCCTACGTGAACACTCTAGAAAAGTATTCACCAGATATAAAAGCCGCGTCGAAGAAGGGACATTCATTCGATACCCGAGTCTCGCGAAGTAAAGATAAATATAGTTACATAAATATAAAATACATAAATGTACTTATTGTTGTTAATAGTTAGTTTTATATTGTTATACGTTTTAATATTAATATAGTGTGTGTCTAAAGTTATTGTTAGTTTTATTTAAGAACCCGAAAAGACAAACGTTACAGTGGTATTCAGGTGTGGACTAATTAATAAATAATAAACTAAGTAGACAATTAAGTGTTAATTAAGTATTCGTTTCAATAAATATACAGTGCGGTAAGACGTTATTTTAAATATCGTGATGGCCAACAGAATGAAACTGACCGAATTAAAAGTGTCCGAGTTAAAACGAGAATTAGAAGAGAGGGATGAGGATACAACTGGCAAAAAGTCAATCCTCCAGCAACGGCTTCGCAATGTGTTGATCCAAGAAGGCGAGGATCCAGAGGATTATGTCTTTCAAGTTCCAGGCGGAGATGCTGACGTGAATTCGCTGTTGACGAAAATGGAACAACGATTAATAGAGAATGCGCAAATTCAGATGCAACAAATGGAGCAGAAGAACCTGGAAACTTCTGGAAACTTAGCGAAAACTCTAGAACAAATGGAACAGAAGAATCTGGATAGTGTGAAAAGTTTTTGGAACAACGATTAATAGACAATTCGCAAACTTTGGAACAACGTCTAATAGATTCACAAGCGCAGATGGAAGAAAGAAACCTAGAAACTTCCAGGATTCTCGAGAAAAATCTAGAAAAGAAATTACTGGAAAATTCTAGAACTTTCGAGAAAAGTCTGGAACAAATGGAGCAAACTTTGGAAATGATGGAAAAGAAGAATTCTGAAAATTCGAGAGCTATGGAGAAAGTTCTAGAACAACGACTAGCGGAAAACTCAGAAGCGTTAAAGGAAGAGGTTTTCATAGCTGTAGAAGAGAAAATTGGAGAACATTCTAGACTTTTAGAGGCAATAATGATTGAGATGTAATTACCCACTACCACTAGTCATTTTGATCCCAAGCAGGTCAACAAAGAAGTCATACCGCGGCCCATCGAAATAAAAGAAGAACTTGTGGCTATTTCAAAGACCAGAATCAAGCCGCCAACCTTTGATGGAAAGACGTCATGGGCAACTTACCTGGCGCAATTCGAAGCGGCCGCAGAAGCAAACGCATGGTCTTCTGCCGAGAAGGCGACTGCTTTAGTCATAGCATTGAGGGGTGATGCTAGTGATATTTTGCAGACATTGCCTCCTGAGGAACGTAAAGATTATTCTCAACTCATTAAACGCTTGGAGATGAGATATGGCCATGCGCATTTGGAGCAAGTATACCATACCCAACTGAAAAATCGATCACAGAAGAAAGTCGAGAATCTTCAGGAATTTGAGGCAGATATTGCTCGTCTAGTTCGACTTGCATATCCGATGGCGCCAGATAATTTCATGGAACACCTAGCGGTCCAGACATTCATAGATGGTCTCCGGGATATTGATACGCAGCAAGCATTAAGGTTGGCAAGACCGAAAACCTTGATCGATGCTTTGGCGCACGCGCTTGAGTTTGAGACTGCCAAGCAAGCCTCTCGGAACCATGCTCGTGTCTGCACTGTTGACAAGCAGGAAAATGAGGAGTTCATGGAACAGGTGGTTAGTAGAGTTCTAAACCAGATCAAATCAAATAAAAGAGTACTGCGATGCTGGAATTGTGGAGATATTGGTCACGTTCGGAGTAAATGTGGTAAGGTGGCCAAGAAAGCATCGTCTGAGCAACAGGAAAACTAAAGCGGGTCGATGAGCGAGGGCAATCATCGATCCAGCATCAGGAAGCCCCAAAGACGCCTGGCCAAGTCGCATCCCTGCAACATCAAACCAACGGAATGTATGTGGACGCTGTTATGGAAAGAAAGACCTATGCTTGTTTGCTAGATACTGGATCGACGAAAACCATCGTGCGACCCGATTTAATTCCCAGAAATAAAAAGTTATTTTCTAGCAAATGGAGACTTAGGACAGCAACAGGAGAACAGCTTCTGTGGCAGGTGAAGTAGATGTCAACTTTATCATAGGACCAACATCAATCCGACATCGTGTTCTCGTAGCCGACATAGAAGAACAAATAATCTTGGGATTAGACATCATGAACACCTACGGCTTCCAGTTAAACATGAAAGAAGGCACTTTAAAAATAAATAATGAGGAATTGTTTCTTCATGGGAAAAATTGTGGGAGTGTACAAGTGATTACAGCAGAGAATGTTGTTCTGGATGCAAGAAGTGAGACATTTTTGACGGCGTGTATGGAAGGTGATTATTTGGACGGAAATGTTACAATGTTGGAACCAAAGGCTGATGATGACGAGGTGGGCCGAGGAATAGTAGTTGCCAAAATGCTGGTTAAGACTCAGAAGACTGTACCGATAAGGGTAATGAATGTGAACCATTACCCTGTTTCATTGAAGAAGGGTACTATTCTGGGGTGGTGTTCGCCAGTGTCGGCCGTCGTTCATCGCATAGAGGCGAAGAAGAATGGATTCGTGCAGGTTCCTGAGAAATTGTCCAAGATAATCGAATCCGCCTGTCAAGGATTGAGCAAGAAGGAACAAAGTCAAGTTAAGGACCTAATAAAACATTATGAAGACGTCTTTGAAACTGAAACTGGTACGAAAGGAAGAACCAATATTGTAATACACAAAATAAATACCAGCGATGCAAGTTCAATTCGACAAGGACCAAGAAGGTTACCTCTGGCAAAACGTGAGGAAGCCAAGCAAATTATACAAGATATGGAAGGCCAAGGAGTAATAGAACCATCGAATAGTCCATGGGCTTCACCAGTGGTCCTTGTCAGGAAGAAGGATGGATCTACCAGATTCTGTGTGGACTATCGTCGTTTAAATAGTGTGACCAAAAAGGACAGCTATCCTCTCCCAAGAATAGACGATACGCTAGACACCTTGGCAGGAGCAAAATGGTTCTCCACTCTCGACTTAAAGAGCGGTTATTGGCAAGTGGGAATGGATCCCAATGATAAAGAGAAGACTGCCTTCAGTTTAGGTACAGGACTCTGGCAATTTACAGTCATGCCATTTGGACTGTGTAACGCCCCAGCTACTTTTGAGCGACTCATGGACACTGTACTGAGGGGATTGTCTTGGAATACCTGCCTGGTATATCTCGATGATGTGATTGTGGTAGGGAAGACCTTTGAAAATCACATGAAAAATTTGGAAGTAGTATTCCAGAGGTTGCGAGATGCCAACCTGAGACTAAGTCCAAAGAAATGTCACCTTTTCCGCAAGGAGGTAAATTACCTTGGACATGTGGTTTCCAGAAAAGGAGTTGCTGTGGATCCCGAAAAAGTAAAAGCTGTAGAAAAATGGCCGGTACCCAAAGACAAACATCAGCTAAGAAGCTTTTTGGGATTATGCACATATTATCGACGCTACGTTCCTGGATTCTCCAACATTGCAAAACCACTTACGCGCCTAACAGAAAATCGAGCATTCATTTGGAACAACGAATGCCAAGCGGCCTTTGAGTTGTTAAAAGGTACGTTGATCAGTGCACCTGTTTTAAACTATCCACTGCCATCTGGGAGGTTTGTTTTGGATACGGATGCCAGTAACGTCGGGATTGGTGGCGTGCTCTCTCAAATCCAAGATGGACAAGAAAAGGTCATTGGATACTTCAGCAAGACCCTGTCCAAACCGGAGAGGAACTACTGCGTAACCAGGAGAGAACTATTGGCAGTAGTTAAGACCATTGAGCACTTTTACAAGTACCTGTATGGGCAGAAGTTTCTGATCCGCACTGATCATGCCGCCTTAAAGTGGCTCTTGTAATTTAAGAATCCAGAGGGTCAAGTAGCTAGATGGATTGAGAGGCTACAGGAGTATGACTTTGTCATTGAACACAGAGCAGGCCTCAAACATCAAAATGCAGATGCCCTTTCCAGAAGGCCCTGTCCAGAAGACTGTCGATATTGCAACAGAATCGAAGACAAATCGGCCAACGCTCTTCGAACCACCGTTGTTGATGACCAATGGCAACCTGACAATTTGCGCGCAGATCAAGAAGCTGATCCGGATCTTGCAGTCCTCAGGGCTTGGAAAAGAAATGGGCAAAGACCGACCTGGCAAGAAATTGCTCCCCATTCACGAGAATTGAAGTCATACTGGGCACAATGGGATTCCATAACCATAGAAGACGATCTCCTGAGACGTGAGGTCGAAAATCACGACGGAAGCGAGCGGAAGATGCAAATGGTGGTTCCCAAGAAAAGAATACCAGAGGTATTGCGAGAACTCCATAATGGAGCTTCTGGGGGACATTTTGGAGTCCATAAAACACTGGAGAAGGTGCGCCAGAGATTTTACTGGGTGAATTGTTCACGAGATGTAAAAGAATGGTGCCGAAAGTGTGCTAATTGCGCCGGAAGCAATGGTCCCCAGAGGCGTCGACGTGCACCCATGCGCCAATACAATGTAGGAAGCCCATTTTAAAGGATCGCCATAGATGCCGCCGGCCCTTTTCCAGAAAGCGACAAAGGAAATAAATACATAATAGTGGTCATGGATTACTTTACCAAATGGGTTGAAGCATATGCTCTACCAAATCAAGAAGCTGGAACTGTAGCAGACGTGATTGTGAAGGAGTTAGTCAGCCGTTTTGGTGTACCCTTGGAACTTCATTCCGATCAAGGGCGAAATTTTGAGTCCAGTCTATTCGAAAAGATGTGCGGACTTTTGGGCATACGGAAGACGAGAACAACTCCCTTGCATCCACAATCAGATGGGATGGTAGAGCGAATGAACAAGACCATGATCAGACACTTATCCAAAGTGGTCTCCGAACACCAGAGAGATTGGGACGAACATTTACCACTATTTCTAATGGCGTATCGGGCCTCCGTTCAAGAGACAACTGGCCAATCACCAGCAAACGTGCTATTCGGGAGGGAACTCCGATTGCCCTGTGATTTAAAGTTTGGGAGCAAGCCTGGTGAAGATCTTGCCCGAGAAGATTATGTCAGCACGCTCAGACGACGACTAGATAATATACATGAACAAGTCAGACACAATATCCAAGATGCTAGTGACAGAATGAAGGAGAGCTATGACATCAACTCCGAGAAGAGTGGTTACCATGAAGGCGATCGGGTCTGGTTATATAATCCACAACGCCGACGGGGCCTATCTCCAAAACTTCAAAAGAATTGGGAGGGGCCGTACGAGGTGTTGAAGCGGATCAACGATGTAATATACCGCATCAGGCGAACACCTCACACTAAGCCAAGAGTCGTACATTTTAATCGATTAGCCCCATACTCTGGAGACAATGACGAAACCGTTGACTTGCGCAGATTGGATAGCCAATACCATGAACTAACCTTCGAAGACTTTATGCAAGAGTATTCTGGTTCGAGAAAAGCTCGATTTGGGGTAACCATCGAGAAACAGCAAGATTTGTTCACGGTGCCGCCAGACTACGCGCTTGCTCATTGCGTAGCCCGAGATCTACGAATGGCCAAAGGAATTGCCTGGGAATTTAAAGAGAGATTTGGCAGAATCGAAAAACTAAGGCAGCAGGGACCAGCAATTGGGAAGAGTCTCCAAATAATAAATGAAGGACAGCCCATATTTTATTTGGTCACGAAAGAACTGTCGAGCCTAAAGCCAACCTATCGTGCCTTATGGGAGGCCCTGACACACTTACGCGAACAAATGTTACAGCAAGACATTCTGAAATTAGCAGTTCCAAAATTGGGTTGTGGATTGGACCGCCTGGACTGGAGAATTGTAAGGAGCATGTTAGAAGTAATCTTCCGACATACTGGTATGGAAATTCTGGTATGCAGTTACCAGCTTGAATATTCCTGTCCATCCAGGCAAGATAAGACCGTGGACTGTTATTTCGATATGACGTCGCAATGTAATAAAGGCCCTATCTGTCGATTTCGTCATCGTTTGAGGAGACCAAAGCATGACATGTTTCGGGACGAAACTTCATTTTTAAGAAGGGGGCAATGTAATGACTCATCCGATGACGCGAGGTGCGTCATCCCTCTGGATGTTTTCGCGAGGCCTACGTGAACACTCTAGAAAAGTATTCACCAGATATAAAAGCCGCGTCGAAGAAGGGACATTCATTCGATACCCGAGTCTCGCGAAGTAAAGATAAATATAGTTACATAAATATAAAATACATAAATGTACTTATTGTTGTTAATAGTTAGTTTTATATTGTTATACGTTTTAATATTAATATAGTGTGTGTGTCTAAAGTTATTGTTAGTTTTATTTAAGAACCCGAAAAGCCAAACGTTACAATATCAAAACTACATTATAAAACAAAAGAAAGGATTATGTCGTCCATAAGTTAATTGAAATGAAGTACACAAAGAAAACTATGTTGTTCTTGTAAACAAAATTTGTGGTAACCTAAATGTTCAACAACTACCTCGTACAAAACTGTACCTGAAATTTGAGGGGAAAAAGGCACTTGGTTCGTTCTTATCGAAAAATACGGTGCCATCTTCTAACCGTACCGTCACTATTAATCTCAGCAACCTTCATATTCCTTGAACACGGAAATCGTAAAACAGCACGTTATTCAGTCGGGGGGAATTTTCAATTGCAGCAGCTATTTTAAACGACCATAATAGCACGTAAGAATGTCCTAACGATTCTAGTACTGCCAGATACAGAATAAATTACCAACCATCATTTTGCTATTTTTTCACGAACAAGTTCTGTTGAAGTTCATTTTGGAGGGCTCAAACAATAGACTAGTTGTTTTTTTTTAAGTTACATAAATGTAACTGCACCAAGTGGCACTATTTATCTTTTGTTTTGATTAACATTCAAATGTGATTGACGTTAAGTTGATAGGGTATGTAAAGGCATAGATTATTATTGATAAACCGTCGGCTACTGATTAGGTTCATCATTAAGATAACACCTCTCATATAGCGTAATCGAAATACAGAATATTAACTAATAAAACAATAAAATAATTACCAAATTCATAGACTGTGAGATCTGTGATACTTTTAAATCGCTGTTCGGTGGAGTAGATGCTTGAGAAGGTGGCCCTGTTGGTGCCATAGCTCTTATTGCCAGGCCTTGATTGCTACTTTGATTCGGTAACGGCTGTACATGCGGCTGCTTACATGAAAATATAATAAATTTGCATTAATATTAATGTTATTTATATTATAAAATTGTATATGTACTCGTCGTGTTAGAAAATTACAAAAATTATTTTTTGGACGTGCTGGCGTCCAACCCAAAACAGAAGAAAGAAGAACAAACAATGTCGAGCAAAAATTTTCGTATCAAGAAAATAACATTTTAATTCATCAAAACAGAGCATTGTCAGCCATCCAGGAGAATTTTCCATAATTGTTGCTAGGTTACATATTTTATTACGTTGTCAATAAACTGGTCGACTATTGAACTTTTGAAAAACGTCAGAGTCGAAGTTTTTTTCAAATCCCTTCAAATCGCTAATATACTGAACTTACTGTAAATGAGAATTAATAACTATTAAATCTCACTTTACATACAAATGTCGCCTAGTGCGTCAATTACTACAATTCGATAAACTAAATTTGTACCTGTATGCAGAACGCAACGCTAGCCCTCCTGGTTGTTAGGATAATGAAAAATTCGCGCAAGCCGCATCTATCCCGGGAACGTTTGAATGCATTTCGCTCTTATTAGAGTTCGTTGGTTCACAATATCCTGGAGAACAGTCATGACTTGCACTTCTACACTGCCTATATACGAGCTGTCCGGTATCGTTATGTTCAAATTTTAGGAATGTAAAGTAGACTTCATTTCAAGTAACAAAAACGCAAAACTTGTATATTCATTTTTATTTGTTTCAAAGTTACAGATCTATGAATGTGATTGTCAGATCATGAAAAAAAATGTAATCCTAAAGTCAATAAAAACTGATTTTATTAAAAAAGTTCAATTAATTAATAATATTTTCGAAATGTCCACCTCCTTGTTCAATGCAGGCTTGTGCCCGTAAGCCAACAGAAGAAGTACTTATCCGAATTTCATACTTGTTTTGTCGGATTTGCTCGGCAGCCAGGTGAATACGATCCAACAGCTCTTCTCTTGTGTTCGAAACGTGCGCGTAGACTAAATTTTGTATGTACCCCCATAAATAAAAGTCAAGGGGATTAAGATCGGGTGATCTGGGTGGCCATGCAACAGGACCAAACCTTCTTTATCATAAATCAATTTACAGTACTCTTTTTTGTAGATCTTCAAGAAATTACTATATGCACTTCGACACGTGTTTATTTATTTTAGGATAAAATTTTATTATGCGACGTTAACAATCACAGGCCTGTTATTGAATCGTATAACTTTTTTAAATAAAATCAGTTTGTATTGACTTTAGGATTACATTTTTTTCATGATCTGACAATCACATTCATAGATCTGTAACTTTGAGACAAATAAAAATGGATATACAAGTTTTGCGTTTTTGTTACTTGAAATTAATTCTACTTTACACTCCTAAAATTTGAACATAACGATACGGGACACTTGTATATAACATACTGGTAAAAAACTTAGTTGTCGAATTGTAGTATGAGAAAGTTCTCAGCAAGGTTGCTAGGTGTGGTCTAGAAACGAATGCGCGTAACAACTTCTGAGTACTGCTTGGCTGTTTTTAAGCATAATCCCTCCGAATTTTTGCGCCGATATATTACCATTGACGAAACGTTGATACACCACTATACTTCGGAAACAAAAGTTGAATCCAAACAATGGGTAGAAGCCAGTTGCAGTGCACTGAAGAAAGCAAAAGTGGTTCCATCAGCTAACAAGGTTATGGCTACTGTATTTTGGGATGTTGTGTTTATAGATTATCTGCAAAAGGGCAAAACAATTACAGGCGAGTACTACGCGTCGTTATTGGACCCGCTGAGTGAAAAATTAATGGAAAAATGACCATATTTGACACGAAAGAAAGTTTTGTTTCATCATGAGAACACACCAGCTCGAGCATCGAACATTGTACTTCATCATGTACCTTACAGTCCAGATTTAGCTCCATCTAACTTTTGTTTACCGACTTGAAAAAATGGCTAGATGGAGAGCGATTTTCATCCAATGATGATATGATTGCAGCAACAAATGATTACTTTGCGGCGTTTGATTCGACCTACTATATTGAAGGCCTTAAACTACTTGAACATCGTTGGAACAAGTGCATCGAATTAGAAGGGGATTATGTCGACAAATAAATGTAAAAAACTGGAATAAAGTATCTTCTTTTGTAGTACTTACCTTAGTTTTCAGACCAACCTCGTATAGCGATATTTTCTGTTGTATATATCAATAATAGCCTCTACGGCGAATATGTCGATAAACCTATGCCGCACTAATTAAAATGTGATTAAAACTAAATAGTTCGAATGTTAAGCTTCTTTTAAAAGTAAAATTATTGTTTATTATAAAACAAAAATAGTAATTAAACCAAAAAGCTTTATGTAGCGGGTCCAATGGGATAGACAGCTAGTTATTAATTATATCGATAGAATTATTTACGTATAATTTTTTTTCTTTTTAAATTTGACAAATACCGATAAAACAATATAATGAATTGGTAAAGAGAATTGCTGATGAATTAGAAGTGAAAGTCTCCATTGCCGCCCTAATAAAGAAAAATCATTTTCTCGTTACTACGTGAACGTTGGACCGCGATTTTTTGTATTAAGACATTACTCATTCATATATATCTTTCACCCCTTTTATTCTTGGTCACTATATACAATAATATATACAATATAATATTGTATAATAAATACCGCTATTGAAGTTACACACATACATACGCTACAGCGCCGTTAGAACGATGTGTATAAGTTTTGAATGGTAAGTGTTCGATAAACAAGTACGAAAATCAGCTGATAAAAATTTATACTTGCATGTGAATTTTTAAAGACGATGTATTAAAAGAACATGTAAGATGTGTGCTCTACAGGCATTTAACGTCCTATTTGGTAACACTCTATCTATAATCGAAGGCGTAATTGTAAATCATATACATAATACGTTTACGTTTATTTTCAGTATAGTTATGACTAGAGTGGACCAATCCGGAGCGATATTGGTAAATATTTCATATAAAAGCCGAAAAACTCCAATAATTTATCAATTAATATATAGATATATATATACATATATATATATATAGATATATATACATATATATATATATATATATATATATATATATATATACCGATAGGTCCAGCCCGCTACGGGCCATAGGCAACAATATACGTATGGAACGTAATGCGATGTGGCAACATGTGTACGAAGCCACTCCGCGCGCGCAACATAAGTCCGATGGTCGAATGCATATAAAAATGTATGTTCAATTAAATACATTTGAATGTGTTTTCATCTTTTTGTAGCAAGTTTTTGCGAGATACATTCGACTGCCTTATTTGTTTTGGTTCTAATCTTCTGTTAACTTTAAATTTATAATATACACAACAAATTCATATAATTTGGTGAAGACAATAAATAAAATAACGATTGTTTGTATATATTATATGTTTCTTATAATAAATCTATAACTTAGTGCAAATACAATACTTTGTTTGCTCAAATATTTATACCAACCTTTGTGCAAAACTCAACTTATCTATTATGGCAGTGTTAAGTTATACTGCAATATATTCCAAATTTTATTTAAAATTCCTACACTGAAGAAGTTTTAACTAGAGATTACCTAAACTTTAGCCTTATTCGGGTTATTCGACAATATAATTGATGGGTTAAAGTGTATTGTAGAACTGTCCCTTAAAAGTTTAAAATTGTCTGGAAATGTATTTGATGTAAATAAATTGTTTATTTTTTTAAAGCAAATATACATTTTTTATACGATGTTTATAAAACTGTCATAACAGTGAATATGTAATTACAGTTATACAAAGTAGATACTCTGGTCTATTGTATGGTTTCAATTCCAGTAATATTGCTTTTTATCTTTTAGAAAACGTTATTGTTTTTTTATTACTTAAAATTACTTTTCCGTAGGAGCTAAGAATACAATAATAATAATAATCTGGACCTTATTATGTCTGAAACAAATGGGCAAATTACGTATACAGAACGAATATGCAAACGACTATATCCTTGCGCGGTTTAAGTCTTACTAAATTCTTCACTGCAATTGAAGCTGCGGCGCGTAGATGGGATTCGCTGTTACCACTTATTGTTGACTATGGCCCGTGTCGAGCTGGTCCTATCGGTATATATATATATATATATATATATATATATATATATATATATATATATCAATTTATATATATATATAAATTGATAAAATATTGGAGCTTTTCGGCTTTTATATGAAATATTTACCAATATCGCTCCGGATTGGTTCACTGGTCCACATAAGTTATGACTAAAGACGCCAGACTATGTGCCTAGTGCCCCAGCAGTAGCGTTACGTGGAGAGTTTAGCAGAATAACAGTGCGCTTACTTAAAAATAAATATATCGAATCCCTATACAAAACGTTAAGAAAAAACATAAATAACTTACCCAACATGTTTACATTGTTGCAAAAAAATGCGGATGTGCGCGGTGAAAAAACTGCACCATAATATATGTTTCTGTATTAGTCTCGGAAAGGTTCGTACGTAGCGACGTATATATATATGTTTATATACAGAGAAGGATTGTTCCGCCATTTTGCAAGAACAGTGATTTTAGTGTGTAAAGGTTAACGTCTTCAAAACCGATAGTGAGAAACTGGTTTTGTAACTAAGAATATAACCAAACATCACAAAATTCTTCATTGGCGTCTCGTGTATTTGGTTATTATAGATTTTCGTTATAAAATTCCATTATTTTAAATTATTTATCTATATCATTTCTTTTAAGAGCTCATTAAGTTATTTAATACTTGTATTGGTAAGTTCAATAGTTATTTTGCAATTTAATATGTTGATTTAACTTTATTTTCGTTATTAGGTTAGACTTTGCATAATGGTGTTTACATCTGAACAAGACGCCTTTATTTTAATGGCACATTTCCGAAGTGCCACACGGAACCAGGACGGGGTTTGGGTTTATAGTCTAAATTCCTGTATCGAGCAATTTCAGGAAAATTTTCCAGATGGAAATATTGATCGCCAATATTTTACAAACCATAAAAACATTATTATTAAACGTTTTGAAGATAAAAACTGCATATGCAAGGGAAAATCTACAGGTCGTCCAAAGGTTTTAACTGAAGATACTGTAGAAGATATTCAGGATAGAATGGACAGAAGTCCTGAGAAATCATTAAGAAAATTATCTGCGCAAACAGGTTGACATTGTTTATTTTCCTAGTTAAATAGCTATAAATATAAACATTATCATATTGTAGGACTTTCTCTTGGAACTGTTCATAAAGCATTAAAAAAGGAACTTCATATGCATCCATATAAAGTAACAATGGTCCAACAATTATTACCTGTCGATTATGATTAGAGCTGAGGATGTTTGCGGTACGGCAGGACCGTATGTAGTGCATCCCCACCAGCGTATAAATACGATGCAGCGAAACACTTTAGTTAGTCGTGAACTGGCAACGTGATCGTGTGTGTTGTCTTGAGCTCTATTTAATAAGTATGACGGACGTGCCCAAGCCAAGAAAGCGCCCATTGTATAACGACGTGAAGAAATTTATCCGAGACTTTCCCGATTTGTATTATAATGGAGCAAAAGTGGTTTGAGACTCTTTCAAAACCCTTCCCTTGATGCAGATTTACAAACTATTTATAACAATCATATAGGATTGTTTAACGCAATCGAGAAATTTCAAAATACTGCATTATCGTTAGCGGAGTCACTGCAAATACTGGACGATGTACACGCCCAGCTATGCGCAGTAAATAACAACAAAAATGTTAATGTAATAGAAAAGTTCGAGAGTGTGATAAACAATGATTTTGATTTTACCAGATTAAAACAAATTAGTAATGGTGCAAGTGTAGATTCGGTTTCTATCTATAAAGATTATTTTAATTGTGCGTGTGTTACATCCGTAGATGTCGAGCGGTCTTTCTCAAAATATAAAAAAATTTATTCATCACGGCGTACATCGCTCACCGCTACAAATATGGAAACGTATCTAATGCTACAAACTTACTGCAAGTCTTATCCACTTGGCGCTATGCTATAATAATCGTAAATAAAGTAAGTGTGTTATTTATATACAGTACACATAACTGACATACCTAAGTGATATAAATAGCGAATGCATGTAAAGCAATAAAATCACGCATGCATCACCGATCAAACAAGGTCATTATATTCGTGCGTTTAACTGAATACTATCCTGGCACACCGCAAACATCCCCAGCTCTAATTATGATCGTCGGTTGCAATATTGTCACTGGTTCAACGAACATTTAGCTCCAAACAACAATTTGTTAGATTTGACATTCTTTACAGACGAAGCATGGTTTTACTTGTATGGGTTTGTAAATAGTCAAAATTACAGAACATGGGCAACTGAAAATCCCCATGAAGTAATAGAAGTTCCCTTACATTCTCTCAAAGAGGGCGTTTGGATTAGAATATCTAGGAGACGAATAGTGGGACCTATATTTTTTAATGATACTATTAATGGTGAAAGATATCGAACAAATATTTTACAGGAATTTATCCAATTAGCTGATCAAGATGAAAAAGCACATGGATATTTTCAGCAAGACGGAGCCCCGGCACACACCGCTGGAGAAACAATGGAATTTCTGCGACAAGTTAATGGTGACAGAGTTATCAGTCAGGGTTTGTGGCCTACAAGATCACCTGATTTAACACCTCCAGATTTTTATTTATTTGGATATTTGAAAAATAAAATTTTTCAAAATAGGATTCATATAATCGAAGAGTTGAGGAATACTATTACAAGGAAAATTAATGAAATTCCCCAAATGTTGCATCATGTGTTTGACAATATGAAACGAAGAGTAAACTTGTGCATTGAACATGAAGGACATCATTTACAACAGTTTTTGTAGTGATTTTTATTTGTGAAGTGATAATCAATAGACAATCTGACAATATAAATTCAGTAGGAATAAAATGACACATTCAGTTATAATTCATGATGTGTATTATTTATCAAATATTTGTAAACTTAATATTCCATATTTTATTAGGCCATGAATTTTCACTACTTTAACTTTTAAGTTTAATTATTATCAAATTTTTATATTTAAATTTTGTTCGCAATAAATGTTTGCAGTATTTTAGTTCTTAAATTAAAGAGAAAAAGAATGATGAAATTTGGAAATATGAAGGTACATTAAATAATATCCATATGCTATTTTGTCTTCAGTTTTGTTTATCATATTTTATTTAAATGCTACTACGCCACTGATAAGTACATTTATTCATTTAGTAACTTTATTAAACCAGTGGGGGCAATCGTGCATATTGGGTTGCCTACGCATCAGTATTAAACATTAATGAACACAGTGTACAATATACATAACATGTATTATATACATATGCAATGCCACGCATGCGTCCCTCTTCTTCGCCACGGGATACCATCTCGGGCTACTGGAGTTGAGGGATTCATGTTTTTCATTAAAGTGAGTCCGTGCGTTTTGTCAAATTATTTCATTAGATTTTAACATTTCTTTTATTTTTGCTCTAAAGTTGGTATATTGAAGATCTTTTATTACTTTAGGAAGATTGTTGTGTATGTTTATTGTTGTTGTAGTTAGTAGTTGCGTGTTTTTGGTGGATAAATTCCGTTCTGATGTGGGATATCCTGCGTGTTCTGTATCTGTGTATTTCTCTGCTTCTGTGTAATTTTTATTTTGTTCTTGTTTATTTTATATAGTAATAACAAATTGCTCAATGTAATTAGTTGTTTGATATTTAGTTCTTGAATTTCTTGATATACTGTTTCAGTTGGTGTTCTGTAGTCCATTTTATAAAGGAACTTTATAATTTTGTTTTGTTGCCGTTACATTTTTGTCAGGTTGTTCTTTGACGTATTTCCCCAAATATTTATTAGGTACATATTATGTGATGAGAATAGTGCGTGAATAGATAGCTTTCCTGTAGTGTATCGGTATTACATATTTTATTTTATTTTATTCAACGCTGCTATTACTTTCCTATTTTGTTTTATTATCCTCTCGAGATGCGAATCCCATTTCATATTGTTTTGTATAGTTAAACCTAGATATGTAGTTACTTTTACTTCTTATAGTTGCTTTAGAGTAATATTTAGTTTCGGCTTTGCCTTTGCTTTTGCAAATATCATATAGTTTGTTTTTGTTTCATTGATGGTATATTGAACGTACGTAACCAACGACAACTGATTGAATCGGAGACCGACAATAACAAAACTATTCTTTTTGTTATTGTCGATCAACTTTAGGAAATAGTCTCTCATACTTTTTATAATTTAGTCGGTGGCACAGTGGCGTGACAATATTTTTTTAAATAATATTAATTTTTTTCTAGCTTATAAGAGGGAATTTTGGTAAAATATTTTGGATTTATAATCTGTATAATTATATCTTTCCATTTTTCATACGTTGTCGTTTTATTTCAAGAACACCCGGTATACAAGAGTGTATAAAAACTACATTTTTTTGGTAAAAAATCTGTTTTAGACCTAAAATATGGAAATTTACATCTGCCACCTTTATTAAATTATGATATGGATGTTTGATAAATAGCGACATTTAAACTTTTATTGGTCCAGAATAAATTTACACAAGTTTTCTTTAAACACTGAAAACATTAACATCTTCATCAAATTTGTATGTTTATACAGACATTATAAAAGAAACTATTAGTTACCTTCGCTTTCTTGTTCAGCTGGATTTCACATTTAACAAAACTATCGTGAGAAAATACACTGTCGTTATATAGAGCACCACATATTGATAAAAAAATACCTGCAAACAAGAAAAGATTCCTTATATAAAATCCAAATGCATATTTATTGCATTATAAGAAATTTAAAATTGATGGAATCGCGGGTTTTGATAAGAACGATTTTTACATTTCGACGATTACAACAATAGTAGGTAATTATGGTTCAAATTTCAATCGTCTATAAATTTTTAACATGAAAAACTGTTAAAAATATACCTTACTTGGTTATAATTAGGGACCGGATACGAGAAGCCGATGACTCATCGCCTACGGGTGTACTATTGAAAATTTGTATTTTTAAGGATTTTTGAATTTTATTTATGTAATTGGAAAACAAACGGATGGCGATTTATAAAATACAAAATACAAATTTGTTCTCTTTGAATGAAATACATCCTTGTAGATAGAAAACGTGCTCTCTACATCGCAACTGGTTATAGGTGCATACTGCAAATATTATATTTCAGCGTATTTAGCAGTTAGATTTTAAGGCATTGTCCCCATACACAATTGTCGTAATGTTATTATATCTGGATTTTTATTAAAAACTGCGTCTAACTTTTGCCGAAGGTCACATCCGAAGTCACTTGGAATATTTTTCAAATTATTAATAGCCACATCTAATGTGGTTAATCCATCATTTAATTTGAGTTTTCGATTTTTAAAACAAGTGAATTAGTTTTGGCAAATTTCCTAAGTGTTCCTGAAGAAAGTACAATTAATTTTTTAAATTTGGATTTCGTATTAGTTCCTTGCACTCAGAAATACTTCGAGCATCGTCATTTAAATATGTAACGAAATTTTGTAAACTATCGAAATTCTCTGCATAAAAACTAGTAGCTTCCAACCACGTTCCCCATCTAGTTATTACTGGAGAGGGAGGCAGTGACAAAGATGGAAATTCCTCCCTGTAAAGAGCTACACTCAATGGTGCCTTTCTGAAAACTTTTTTAAAAGCGGATACAAGTCTATCATCTTCTGAAAAGGTGTCTCTGATATATTCACAGATTCTATGTGCTACACAAGTAATATATAGCACATTAGGATATGTTTCCTTTAATAGTCTGCCTGTTTTTAACATATATGCAGCACTGTCCCTGGCAAATAAAAGTATTTTTTCTTTGTACCCGTCGTCCGAATGAAGCATTTAGTGCATATTCTCGTAAATGGTTTTAGCTACTGTTTCCGCATCAACTGTATTTATAACTTTTGTTGTTATTACATATGCGTTCTATGGAATAGTTGGATGTAGTAAATGTTGCTTCATCTGTGAAAAGCGCATGATCTAGAAAAGTTAGATCTTGTTGAAATTGGAAAAACAGCCACTTCACAGTAAACAAGTCTCCTTTCAAAATTCGTTTGTAATAAACCTTGATGATTTTGAATTTTGTAAGGGTGAAATTTATGATTTTTTAAAATCCTTCTTACAGCAGTGACTTCTATCCCGTGTTCTTTCGAAATTATTCTTGTAGTACGCGCGGATTTTCCACAACGGACTGGATGACTGTCACTTCATTATTTCTGTAACCATAGTCTTAGTTCTTTCATGTTTGACGTAATTCACTGAACCCGTCCGAAGAAACCTTGGCAAAAAAATTTTCAAACGTCTCAATATCTGGTGCTCTTCGGTGAGGATACTCCATAGCATATGTTCTTGATGCTAAAAGTGGATTTCTATTGCTAGCTGTCTATTAGCTCCTCTTTTGAAAAATTCATTTTAAAGGAACACAACTATAAACTATTACGGAATGTAAATAAAAAATAATGACAACAAAGTTATATAACTGACAACAAGATAACAACTAATAACGAACAAATGGAAATTGATAATTAACTAGCCGAACTTAAATTATAGCAATTAAACGCGATTACAGCAACTACAAAAAAAAACTTTATACGGAAATTTTAGGTAGATGTTTGATTACACAGCAATTTTTGATTAATATCATTTCATGGCTAATCAACTATTAGATGGTTAATTGACGAAGGAGATACTTGTTGAAACTTCATTATAACGCTAAGAAATAAGTAATTAAACTTCTAGTTTAAAAAATTCTTTTATTGTAAATACCACTACAATATTGTTTCGCCATACAATGGCTTCATCAGGTGGATGAAATACTATTAGACTATTAGATGCACCGCATGTTGAATATTATAAACATTATCCCATTAAAGGGTTATACGAGGGTGGATCAATAAATACCCGTGTTAGGAAAGAAGACGCAAGTTTTTCACAAATTTTTTATTTATTTTTCAACGTAATCACCTTTTAGTACAATACACTTTTTCCAACGTTTCTGCCATTTCTTTAACCCCTCCAAAAAATACGATCTGTCAACTCTGCAAAATACGCTTCTGTCTCGACGATAACCTCCTCGTTTGAGCTGAATCTTTTTCCCTCGAGCCACGTTTTCATGTTGGGGAACAGAAAGAAGTCACAGGGAGCCAACTCAGGCGAGTACGGTGGGTGCGGCAGCAATTCGTAGTGCAATTCATGCAACTTTGCCGCGACAATTCTGGATGAATATGCTGGTGCATTATCGTAGTGAAACAGCACTTTTTTCTTAGCCAAATGGGGCCGTGTCTCCTTCAATTTTATATCGAATCGGTCCAATAATTCACTGTAGTACTGCCCCGTGACCGTTCTTCCTTTCTGCAAAAGTCCATTAGGATTATTCCGCTGGAATCCCAAAAAATCGTGGCCATGACCTTTCCGGCCGATGGGACCGTCTTTGCCTTCTTCGGAGCAGATTCACCCCGAAAAATCCATTGTTTTGACTGTCGCTTGGACTCTGGCGTATAATAATGGATCCAGGTTTCATCAACGGTGACGACTCGACGCAAAAACTCCTGCGAATTTCTCTTAAAGAGGTCCAAATACTGCTTCGACATTGACAACCGTATCCGCTTTTTGTCCACCGTAAGCAATCGCGGCACCCATCGAGCCGACACCTTTCACACCGATAACTTATCATGTAAAATATTAATTGCCGTTCCGTACGACACGCCTACGGCCTCTGCTACTTCGCGCACTTTCGTTCGGCGATCAGCGAGAATCATGTCGTGGACCTTTTCAACGATTTCCTCGGTAACCACGTCTGCCGGGCGGCCTGGGCGCTCCTCATCAAAAACAGATGTACGACCACGTTTAAATTCGTTGAGCCAATATCTTACGGTTGTCATAGATGGTGAAGGGTCCCCATAGACAGCATCCAACTTCGCTTTTATTTCTTCGCATGTTTTTCCATCCAAAAATAAAAAGCGAATTACGGATCGATATTGCTCTTTTTCCATTTTATCGAGAAACACGAAACACGTGTGATACAACTGGCTGCCAAATAAAAACTAACCTATGAATCAGTCTGAAATTTATTATGGTGTTGTCTGACAGATGGTAGTACACGACGGTAATGCCAACTTCCCTCAGCAGCGCCACCTGTCTTCAAACACGGGTACTTACTGGTCTTCCCTCGTAACTTCGAAAATATTAGAAATAAGTACTATGATATTGGTACCATTTTAACGGCAATTTTACAAGGAATTTCCTGACTAATAAAAAAATTAAAGGTTAAATTAAAAAAAAAGAGCAAATAGCCTTTAAACTTCGATAACTTTGGCACGACATATTTAACACTCTGTATATGTTGTCACGTTGTTCACCCTCAAAACATATAACGTGTTAGTCCATAAATTGGTAACAAAAGAGTTACGTGAGGCACTGCACCCATTTTCAGGCTAAGACTTAAAATGTTGACGCCGCAACTGTCAAGATTTTAACAAAATTTGCAATAAAACCAAAACTAACAGTTGAAAGTGCACATTGTCATATATCATTGCAAAGATAATTTGGGTGGCTATCATCATAATAACAAGAAAGTATAGCAATCTATTAAAAAAAAAAAATTGAATGTGGTTGGGGAAATTTGGAACAGCCTGTAAATATATAAATAAAAATAGAAAATACACTGTAGCATACTACATGTGTACGTAAAATATCATTGCTACAACTTTATTAGTTTTCATGTTAAGTTCCGTCGACACACTATTGCCGCACCCGGTAATATCTGAAAAAGTAACTTAAACAATGTTCTAGATCAACAATGATCTAAATAAATGAAAATTAAAATGCGTTATGAAACTTAACGAAATTCACTGGACACTTACGTCAAAATAATTGGGAGAAGTAGATTCAATGAAACGATATTAAACAGGATCTATTACAAAAATTATGAAGTATGTAATTAACACTTAAAACAACGAAAAAAAGAAACTAACTCACAGTATAGCAAACGCCAATTAAGTTGGCGCGAGGAGGGGGTGCGCAGAAGCCGTTTTTAAAAACGTCCACCCCCACTACTCAAGTAATTGTCAGAATACATTTGTCATTGACGTTTGACAGAACATATTTTGTAATGTCTTTGCTAGGGGATCATGCACGCTCAGAGGTTAGAATTATCTGACATTTGATGTAAAATCAAATACAAATCTCCCCACTACTTCTAATCCTGCGCGAACTTACCCCTCCTCGCGCCAACTTAATTGGCGTTTGCTATACTAATAAATAAAATAAATTATAAAAACTCCTAACGCTTCTATCTACGCCCATGAAGAAAGGAATTTAACTATAATATTGAAGTAATTGCGCCACAATTCAACGACACAAAACCAGATGTACTGTTAACCGAATGAATAGTGCTATTCAAAAACTGCGTGTTGTACTTAGCGATGTCATAGACTATTTATGTAGTCCATCGTAAATTCGGCCTGATGCGTCCGGTCTCTAGTTATAATACTGTAATAAATAATCAAATAATGCACGTATTAAACAAGATATAAGAACAGTACAAACAAAGCAATGGATGAATACAGCGATATTATTCACAGTATAAAACGCCATAAAAACGATAAATTTAAAGATGTGGAGCTGGAACTATGTTAAGTCTTTATAATTATTACCTTGCGGATGTTCTAATTTATTTATAAGAGCCTGCAAGGCGTCTAAAGATTCCAGTTCATGATCTATACGACCATCTACGATACGTTTTAATAATGAATAATGCTTCCTCAAATTTTCAGTCTTCAATTTGGACTCTACTATCGAATCTTCGAATACAGCTGTAGCTAAAGTCCTTACAAATTGCTTTTCTTTTACTCTTTCGCCAATATTCGCCTAAAACACATGAGTAAATGAAAACATTTGAAAGTGACTATTTGAAATATTTTACTTCTATCCAAACAAATATATCGTCGAGGGTATTATCATTTTCAAAGAACTCCAGTAATTTTTGATGGATCTGTTCATATGTTAACTCTGTTTGACTAATTACAGTATTGGTACCTCCTAATAAAAATTCGAATTGCTAAAAAATATGTTCATGTTAATACAAATTTACTATAATTACGATATGTCGTACATTTTGTTGGATAAAACTATTTACTTGACTTGATATCATAAAATCAGATAAATTAAGCCCTGAACTCTCCCAAAGAGAATGTAAATAATTCGGACCCTTCTCGATTACAACCAATTTAAAAAGAGGATCTAATAATTTCGATGCGTGGTCTTGTTTGATTATAATGTCAAACGATTTATGTAATCGAACCAGAGACACGGCATTTTCATATATCATCGGAGCTGAAATCGAAGATAGATAATACAATACAGTATTAACTGTGCAAATTAGGGCCTTTACCTATTAGTTCTGCTAAATAGTCCCATATTTTAGGTATATCTAACAATAAATTATCGACTTGACTAAGCACTTCTTCCAAGCCGGTGCAATAACTCTCAACTGATAATGATGTCCGTTTTATTAAATGGGCGAACAAAGTTCCGCTTTCTAATCTTGCTGTGCTTGATATTTCCAGTACGCATATATAACTGTAACAAAAGTGAGCGGTATATACAGCCATGAACATATTAGAAGTATGTTAAATGTACCTCTCAGACACTAATTGTGAAAATGCTGAATTTAGGAGCGATGTGCTAGTATCCTCTCTCACACATTCACTAACTGTGTAACAATCATTCAAGTATCCTTCTAGTATGTTTTTAATCTTACACTGTAGTTGATTAGACTGTTTTGGAGATATTTGTTCAAGTGGCGGTTGTCGAGGCCTGGGCGCAGTTGGAGGATTGCCCTTCCCTAGGTTTTGTTGAGATGTTGGTATGGGTTTTGATCGTTGTGAATTGTCCTGTAATCTATGTTGAGAACCTGATCTAGATCCACGTCCATCTAGATATAAGTTTATTTTATTAATTAGAAAACACAATGTTTAATATTACGTAGTAAACGAATTACCTTCAAACGGACATTCGTAGTTCGGCCTTTCTAGACTAGTACCTTCTGAATTGTATGGGTCTTTAGAACTGTAATCTGTAATTAAAAACATAAATATAAAAAACTGCGAATATATTTCAACATGCATACTCATTGGACTCCTCTTATCGATGTCGTCTCCAATATCTTCAAGAGCCGCGTACATATCTGCTATAACACTGGGTGGTTTTATGCTAGATCCACGACCCCATGTTCCAAACATTTGACTAGAACCAAAAGGTTCGTCTATTTGTAGCTGTAAATAATGAAAAATGTGTGAAATCGGCGAAATTTATTATATTTAACCACTATTGGGATAAATTTCATTTTCCCTCCAAATAACATGCATGGAAGAAAACATATATCTTCTTATAACAAGTGTTTATTTGAAAAGTCAATCTAGTAGCATGTAATTTACTGAGAACATTTTGAAGTATGTCGTAAATTAAAATTTACTACTTAACCTACGAAGTCGTATATTTTGACAGTTTAATACATACAAATAAATAACAAATAATAGGTATTTATTGAAAACTATAACAAATGTTGAAGATGGTGTCCTTCAAGATCAATGCACTTTAAAATCCTCCGTTCAAAATTTTTGATGATATTCTGCAACCTTACTGGATTGTTATTAATTTCCATGCATTTCTGTTCTATTCTCTGTAGCATATCATTCAAATTCAATATAAGTGTTCGAAATATGTTATTTTTTAGATAAGACCACAAAAAGAAGTCGCAAGGTGTTAAATCGCATGAACGTGCAGGCCAGGCTATTTCAGTATTTCGACTAATTATACGCTCATCAAAAAATTCCCTTAAATAATCCAAAGATTCTGCAGTACAGTGACAAGGTGCTCCGTCTTGTTGGAAATATGCATTTTGAAGTTCATCATCATGCAACTGATTGACAAATGGTTGTAAAATTTCCGTACGGTACCTTTGAGCAGTTAACGTTCCCTGAAAAAATGTTGGTCCAATGATTCGCCTTTGGCTTATCGCTGCCCAAACACCAATTTTCTCTGGATGTAGCGATTCTTCATTAATTACATGTGGATTTTCACTACTCCAAATTCTTGTATTTTGTGAATTTAGGTATCCCGTTTTATAAAACCATGCTTCATCAGTAAAGATGACTCTTTGCGAAAGTTCTCCATTATTGCTCATATTTACAAACCAATTACAAAACTGTAGTCTACGTGGGTAATCAATTTCTAACAATTCTTGTACTGCTGTGACACGGTATGGATAAAGTTGCATATCTTTTTTTAATAACTTGTGAGTTGTACCAACAGAAAGGTTTATTTGTAGACTCGAATGTCGAACAGATGTTTGTGGTTCATTTTCCATTATTTCTTCAACACGATTAACAACTTGAGGTGTACGTTTCTTAACTGCTCCGCTGTCTGATTTTCTTAAGAGACTACCAGTTTCAGAAAAAAGTTTTAAAGTTCTATCCAAAGTATTCTTAAATTGTATATAATCTATTACAAAATGTGGAAACTCAACTTGAAATTCTGCCATGCAATCTTGAACTGAATAAACCCATAAACCATCAATTTTATTACCACTTCGAAAATAAGCCTGGACTAAAAAAAAATTATGTTCTAAAGTGAAAGCCATTTTAAAACTGAGAAGCAATTTATTTAAACCAGAATCGACGCAGGATTATTTTATGCACTAACTGATATTTGTGATTGACAGTATCAAATGTCATTTGGATTTACGTTTACGGAACAACAAACACATACTAATATATTTGCGTCTTATTCTATCAAAATTTCAAAGTAACCTAGATTGACTTTTCAAATGAACACACATTATGTATTGTCTATTGAAAAAGGAAAGAAATTACATGTTATTGTACAGTGTATTACATCCACAATCAAAGCCATGGATGAATATAGCGAGTACAATAAATATTATTCATAGTATAAAACGACACAAATATGATAAACTTCAAAAGTGTGGAGCTGGAATTGTGATTTTTTATGATATCAATTTTTGTATACATTTATATTTATAAGTCTTAATATCGAATACATCTTGAAATATTAAGTTCATAATTTATTAAAGGATATTCAAGCTCATCGACCATTGAAGTCCTTTCGAATTGATGATTTTGGTTTAGCTGCGTTTATACATAGTTTACTAGTGAAATTAACACACTTTCAATACTACATATTATCAATTATATAGTTTTTTTTATGCATTATTGTGCATGCGAGACTACACTATATTTAAAAGACATTTGAATTATTATTTGAACACCGAAAGTGAATGGATTGATTTAACGGAAATATCTTATGAAGTTGATGGCACAGCATTGGGACTCCGTGCGCAGTAGTATTCTATATAACGAATTCTACCGTCGCTCTCATTCCTACCAAAATACGCACTCCGTGTTGAAATCGCATTCTCTTCGGATTCGTTCGTAACTTTAATATCCATTCTAAAAATATTAGTTTATCTTAGCAGTTATTTTTGTAAAGTCACTAAATTTTTATTGGCACGCTTATTTTGACAGGTTTTATAAGATACATTTGTAAATATCTTGCCTTAAGTTCTTAATTCCTTTTATTTTGTCTATTTCGTTTATTACATATTTACAATTCTTAGTTTTCCTTTTATCTTTCGTTTTCCTGTTCTGACAAATTATATTATTCATTATTAGTACAGACATAATAATAAACATATTCTTGCCTCACAGTAAAAAAAAAGAGAATTAAAAATATATTACAATATCGTACATCTTGTTTTTATTTGAAGATGTTACCTGGATTTATTTACAATGCAATTGCTATTGAAGAGGAACAAGACAGAAGAGAGGAATTCCGTCTATACAATAATGAAAGACGATTTATGAGGGAAGCTAGAAATGCATTTAATTTAACAGATTTGCATTTTAAGCAACTGTTTAGACTGACAAAGGAAATGACTCATTTTTTAGTTTTTGACTTCCAGTCAGTAATTGTCTATAAATAATAGTCAATTTAATCATCTCATTATAGTTTAAGACAGGTGTGGGCAACCTTTGCTTAGCTGAGGGGGTCATTAAGGGACTTAATCTGGTCGCGGGCCGTAGGCAAGAAATAAGTAGGTAGTAGTGAATAAAGAAGCAACAAAAATTTTTATTTATTAATTATAATATAATCAAACAAATAAAATTATATTAATACGAAAAAAAAATTAATAGAAAAATCAAATGAAAATTAATGAGATACTTGAGTTTGAAGCTGAGAAACATGATCAATATTGGGGTCAATATCAGTAGTACATAGGCGCAAACTGTTTTCTAAATTAACATCTAAAAGCCGAGTACGATACTCAGCTGTGGATACTTTTCTTCGGAAAGGTATGTTCTGTAAAATTCGCTTAGTTCCACATCATCAAATTTAGACTTCAAATATGAGTCTTCTTGAAGCTCGATCAACTCCATTTGTAGGTGAAACGGAGCATCTTCCACATTACACGTATAGCAAACGCCAATTAAGTTGGCGCGAGGAGGGGTAAGGTCGCGCAGGATTAGAAGTAGTGGGGAGATTTGTTTTTGGTTTTACATCAAATGTCAGATATTCTAACCTCTGAGCGTGTATCACTTTATGATCCCCTAGCAAAGACATTATGTTCCGTCAAACGTCAATAACAAATGTATTCTGACAATTACTTGAGTAGTGGGGGTGGACGTTTTTAAAAACGGCTTCTGCGCACCCCCTCCTCGCGCCAACTTAATTGGCGATTGCTATACAAGGATTTGCAAAAATATTGAAAGTGCTATTCTTAAAATCGGAAAATCGATCAGTGAATTGCTCTGACAGTAGTTTCAGTTCTTCAGCATAGCGACCGTATTGAATGTTTTCGTGACTGGATAATGTTAAAAAATGAAAACAGTTTTTACTTCTCATTCGTGTTTCACACAAACGAATTTTGTTTTGAAAAGCTTTAAGACGACTAAACAACTGATTTACCAATTGCCATTGTTTTTGAAGCTTCAAGTTCAGGTCATTTAAGTGTCCTGCGATGTCTACCAGGAATGCCAAGTCGTAAGCCCAAATTGATCACAAATTTGCGGCAATCTTTTCTCTTTCATTTCCATAAAATCAGCTATTTCTTTTCTAAGGTCATAAAACCTTTTCAGCATTTTACCTTTGCTTAGCCACCTTACTTCGCAATAATATGTCACATCATCGTGTCCTGAAGAGAGTTCATCCAAAAATGCTTTAAACTGATGATGGTTAAGACCGCGGTATCTAATGAAATTAATTGTATTTACTACCACATCCATAACATTCTTCAGTCGAATGGACTTAAAGCACAAGTTTTGTTGGTGAATAATGCAATGCAGAATTATTAAATCACATTCTTGCACATTCATAGCGGTTGCCTTTTCCTTCAGAATTCCGATAAAACCTTTTCGTGAACCGACCATTTAAGGCGCACCATCTGTGCACACTCCAACTAATTTACACCACAGGAAACTATATTGCTCAAAAGTACATTGCACCTCGGCAAAAATTTCTTTTCCAGTAGTCTAGCGTCTTCTAGTCTTCTAGCGGCCGTAAAGCCAGTAATTCCTCTGTCACTGCAAATTCTTCATCAACACCTCGTATAAAAATAGCTAACTGGGCTGTGTCAGATAAATCTGTACTCTCATCCAAAGCAATCGAAAATGCTTGGAAACCAGCCAATTTATCGATCAATGTTTTTTTGATATCACTAGCCATCATATCTATACGTCGAACAACAGTACGTCGCGATAAGCTCACTTTCTCAAACTCTTTCTTCTTTTCTGGGCACAAAAGTTCTGCAACATCTACTAGGCACTCTTTAACAAACTGTCCCTCAGAAAATGACTTTGATGCTTTCGCTATTTTGGAACTAATCATAAAACTAGCTTTAACAACACTGTCTAGATATGATTTTTGTGAATGGAACATTTGTTGCTGTTTCCCTAAATCGGTAATGAGTTTTTTAATTTTATCCTTTCTTAACTGGCCCGTGAGTAAATTATATTGAGCAAAATGCTTGCTGGAGTAATGTCGCTTCATATTGTATTCTTTTAAAACAGAAATTGTTTCATTGAACAACAAACACATAGATTTACCACTGTGCAAGATAAAAAAGTATTCATCAGTCCATTCTGTGTCCACTTTCTGCTTTTTTAAACCAGACATGTTGATAGAATTTGCTTGAATAACACGCGCGCTGAGCGGTTTATATCGAGCGATCAAAATAATTTGTAATCGAGTCAACCTTGAATCCGAAATCGTATGTATTTACTTGAACTGCACTTACATTACAAACGTCAAGTAAAATGTCAGTTTACAGCTAAAATAACAACAGTTAATGTAAACTATGCAACTGAGGATGAATGTATTTACGACATACGATTTATTACCCCCAATAAGCAACCAGAATACTCTCGATCGTACGCGAGTGATTCAAGTGCATCCGGGCGGCTTCCCGAATGTTTATCTGTTTGTCTCTTTCTAACGACTATTTCTGACTCGATCTGTGGCGTTCCACTGCGTACGCTTAATATTATTTATCGATTTGAATTGATATCGTTATTTCAATTTTCTCAATCTCTCGCGGGTCGGATTGAAACTGGTGGAGCGCCAGATCCGGCCCGGGAGCCGGGGGTTGCCCATATATGGTTTAAGATATGTATAATGATAAAAAATGAAAAACAAATATTTTATTTTATCCAGTGGTTTTACTCACGTTTCTCGATTCTTCGACTGTTTTTTCCTAATATCCCAAATAATTTAATAGTTCTGTAACACTTTTCCAAAGCGCATTTATTTACTGTTTTACTTGTAAGCTGCTAAATTTATTCGTAATTAATTGTGGTGATTCTTCACAAAAATGTTAAAAAGCTGCCCAATGATCATTTGTAACCCGCATTTTTTTGGAAAGGTCTTACGTATTGTTACGATTTGTAAAATGAATAAAAAATCTTCTTTCGAAAGAGAATTTGGCAACCATAATAAATACTAATAAAATTTACAATTTTTCAAATGTGTAAAACATGTGGGGTCCCAGTGGATATCAGCCAACCGCTCTTTTTCGTCTTTATCTAAGGTATACAAATATTTGTTTTCTACATTATCTCTTTCTAATGCGATAGGTGTTAGGGTGTAGAAACGAAGTGAATGTTCCGAGGGTGTGTGGGGGAGGGAATACTACTGTAGAAAACGATACGGAGTACCAAAACGATAGAAACGAAGCGATATATAGAATTCTATAGTGCACGGAGTTCCACTGCAGGTTTCGGTCTGATATCCAACTGACAATTTGTGGTTCATTTTAATAAAATAATGTTGTAAAATATAGAGGTGATGAAAATTAGTGAAAATTTCAACAATCATTGGAAGCAATTAATATTTTTAAATATTATTGCTAGCTTTACTAATTTTCTTTATAACATACTGAATTAGATTTCAACAGATATTTAAATCAATAAACAGATAAACAGTAAGTTCTATTATCAAAGATCACTAAGGCTAGTAATAGGCTAGCAGCATAAACACAATATGAAACTGCTAATTTTAGATCTTTTCTAATATAATTTTGCATAGTTTGAGTAATTGTTTAGAAGAAATGGACAATTCGAAATTATATATTAATATATGTCACATCTGAATGGACCTACGGAGGCGCGTGTACGAAAACTTCAAGAAACGTTTGCAACAATGCATTGATGCAAACGGAGGCCATCTGCCTGTTGTAGTTTTCAAAAAATAACCTTGTAATCTATGGTAAATAAGTGGAATACTTGGTCATATTTAATTTTTATTTATTTTTTCCCTGCTTCCGTATATAATATATGACTGTTTCAGAAATGTCAGTTGGCTTCGCGCCTCCCTGTATTTCCTGATACAAGAGCCACGTAAAATACTGACTATTGTTCTCAAACATATATTTACCTGCATCTACTTTATCAACTGATAAAACTATACACATCACTGACATCACTCATCTTTCAATAAATAAAAAAGATCTGGCAAAAGTTTTCAAACGAACAATAAAGTGTAAGCAACTGTGACTGCTTGTTAAGTAATGATAAAACAACTTAATTGATCTAACAATAATATAGTTTATAATACAGTAAACAAAAATGTATTTTATTGAACAAGACATTTATTGTTGAAAATTACTGGATGAAGATGAAACTATGTATGTTATGTTTAGAGTGCTACTATTTATTTTGTAGATTTTGCTAATTATTTATTTATTTATAAACGGGGTGAGCTCCAATAATTTACACCCTTTTATATTTTTTTTAGCGTTTATCATTAAACATAATTCATTATTTCCTAGTCATAAACAAGTACACACTTGGATAATTTTTTTATAGTATATAAACTAGTACCAAAACATCAAGCCACTCTGTGTTCTCATTGCATTTCATTGACAATCTCTCAATTATACCTAACCTCTGTCCATTTCTTAACAGTTTCAATCTAAATAATACATTGCTCTGCCAATGTAACGAGCGATCATTAAAATTTTCACTCGTAGCTGGCCGTGTATAAAAAAATTATGTCGTAGCTTTAGTCATTGTCATTAAGATGTTATTTCAAACATCTGTCAGTGTCAAATATATATTTTAAAGTTTCATCAAAAGAAAAAGTAATGGCCTTTAATGATATGCATAAAGCGTTTATGGTAGAATGTTACTTCCTTACATCTCAAAAAATTGATGGTATTTGGCAGCATTCAATAGAAAATTGTCTTGCGGAGTTTGAAGAGAGATATCCAAATACTGTTCCTAGCTATAAAACTTTCCGTGATACGCTAATGCATTGTGTAAATCTTTTTCGTCAAACAGGCAGTATTTTAAGGAAAAAAGGAAGCGGTCCTCCTCTCAAGAGAAGTCGCAGCGTAATTGAAAAAGTCAGACAAATTATTAACGAATCTCCTCAAACATCTATTCGCAGAGTTTCGCAACAAGTAGGGCTTTCGTATGGAACATGTCAAACAATTTTAAAAAAGGACTTGCACATGTATCCATATAAATTACCTACGGATTATGAAAAAAGAACACAATTTTGCCAATGGTTTATTCAAACAATGACAGACAATATTTTAAATCATACTTTTTTAACCGATGAAGCTTGGTTTTATTTGAAAGGTTATGTTAATTCGCAAAATATGCGTATGTGGTCCAGTGAAAATCCTCATTTCTACAGAGAAGTTCCTCTACATCCAGAAAAAAATAGGCGTATGGGTAGGTATGAGTCGTCACCGATTAATAGGACCAATATTCTTTGAGGGCACGATAACATCGGAGAAATATCGTAACGAAATTCTCAGTGTTTTTACTAATCAATTGACTAATGATGAACTCCAGGTCGGATATTTTCACCAGGATGGGGCTACATCTCACGTTACACTTGAAAATATTCAGTTTTTGCAACAATTTTATGGCGATAGGATAATAAGTAGAAATACAGCGATTCCATATCCACCACGATCGTGTGATTTAACAGTCATGGATTTTTTTGTATGGCCATATATAAAGAATATTATTTATGAAACACCAATTAATAATCTACAAGAGTTAAGACATAAAATCATAGAAAAATGTGAACACATCAATAACTCACCGCAAATACTGATCAATGTTTTCAATGCTCTACGAAATAGAGTGCGATTATGCTTGGTGGAGAATGGTCAACATTTTACACATTTTTTATAATATTCTATTACTTTGTATAAAAATTATAAATATATTTAATATAAAAGTCAGCATTTCAAATTATTTTTTAACAATCATGACGTTTGAAATTATAATGACAGATCTCCTCTAATTATAACTTAAGTTAGGACATACTTTTTGTGTACATGTCTTACTTGAGCGAAAATTTTAATGATCACTCGTTATTATTTAGATTGAAACTGTTAGGCATTCGAAAACTAAATTATACAAGATTTGTTTATAAGATTTTGTAGCTCTGCAGTACAATAATATAAATGTTTTTACTTTCTCCTTTTCTCGATCACATCTTCAAAAAATTGGGTACTAATATTATTTATCCAACACCTCCTAATAATAGACCAATAACTATGGCGATTTTAAATCAATTATGTAGCTTATAACTCACTAGTGAGTTAAAAACATAATTTATCTCACTAGTGAGATAAAACAAGGTGAAATTTAGATTGCATAGAGACATTCAAACTGCTATAGCATTAACACATTTATATTAATTCTAAAGGGTAAACAATAGCAACTAATTAACATTTACATTAATATTAAAGTGAAGGAAATCCTCTTTGTATCTGACTCTGCACTCAAGTTATTCGAATTTAGAGTTATACTAGAAGACGTATTTGAAGTATCCTGAACAGAAATTTGATGACCAGAAGTCGAGGACGTTAGACTGTCTGGACCTTGTATCTTTCTGGCTATATCAATCTTGTTGGATACTGAATCTTGTATATAACCTTCTGCCACAGTGGACGATTTCCACCCACCATGTCGTTTAACTGTTGTAATATCAGCTCCTGCGTTTGCCAGAAGAGATGCTGACGAACGTCAGCAATGACGAAATTCTTTGTCGTAATTATCCTTCGATTTTTTTGGCAGTAATTTATAACATGCTGCTTGAGCTTCTTTCTTAACTTCTAGCGGAATGAAAACAGCCTCTTGCAACTTTTCCATTACCATCAACTTTTAACTGCAGTATTATTAATCAATCACTAATTTTGTTTGCTTGTTGATTTGCATTATTTATTCTCCATAGTAACTGCATATGAACTTTTTGCATTAGTCGTTTATAATTTAAATTTGACATGGAACGTCAAATTTATAATTTAAATTTGACATGGAACGTCAAATTTATAAAACATTAAAAGCCATTTTGAACGGATCTTAAGAGGTGTTGGATAAAGTTTTGTATTGCACACGTGTGTTAATTACAAATAAGTCACTTGAGAAAAGTAGCTCACTCGTCCTAGCGGACTCGTGAGCTAAACATTTTCTCGCGTGACTTATTTGTAACATAACACACTTGTACAATAAATAACTATTACTTGGACATTAAAAGGAAAGATAATAAAATAACAATAAACTTACTTGTATAGTTAATTGTTCCTCATTTGCTTCCCTTTGCATTTGATCAATGGTTTTAGGATTTATGTCTTGTCGCCTTGGTATCCATTTGGAATTCCTTAGGTCAATAACATCTTGGAGCCTGAACCTTAAAGTATTAATTAATTTCATTCATAAAAATCAGTCTTAATTATTACTCTTCATTACCTTACTCTATTAGTAACTTTTGCACGTTTTTTGTTCACAATTTCTCCAATTACAAAAAATATTGGATTTAGATCTACTTTCTTGTCTTCGACTTCTTTACCAACGGTGGTCAATAATTCCGAAAGACATTCAAGGCTTTCATCTCCTTCTTCTTCATTTTCTAGTAAATGGTTTAAACATCTTAGCATAACATTCACAGTCAACATTTGCTGCTTAAATAATTCTCCGATAAATCTGATGTTACCAACAGATTTTCTTCGTATACGCCTATCTTCTTCTTCTAATAATAATTGCAATTCGTTTTTCTTTTGCTATTAAAACAAAGTAAATAAAGAACATCACAGCGCAGATACAAATACTTACAGGATCAGTACATGCTTCAATTTCTTTCATTTTAACGTTTCTGGCAGATTTATCAACAGAATTTTTTTCAAATTCTAATTGACACCTCGTTACTAAGAGTTTTATAAAATTAACGGATTCTCCTATTTTTTGGTTACTGGCTGGTACTTGCATTAGAGCCAATTCTCTACACATGAGCGCATAAGCTACTGAAAAATTGGGTTCATCTACAGCTTTCTCAAATACTAAATCTATAACTCCTTGTAGTCGTTCTTTCGTGTCTATCCTCAAAGACCTCATTTGCACAAGTAACGTTTCAAATTTCTCAGGAGTTAATTTATTGAGAATACCGAGAACTTTCTTATAGAGTTTCTAAAAGAACAAAAGAGCTTTGTCAGTTTGAACTTTTTCATGTATAAAATAATAAAATAAAGAGGTTCTTATAAATTCCTAAATAATTTTAAAAAATCAAACTGAGTTTAGTATAGCCGATAACAAAAAACCGTACTGTATGCTGAATTATTATTAAAGAATAGCAGACATAAGTAAGTTATAAGTAGAGTGGACCAATCCGGAGCGATATTGGTAAATATTTCATATAAAAGCCGAAAAACTCCAATAATTTATCAATTAATATACCGATAGGTCCAGCCCGCTACGGGCCATATGCAACAGTATACGTATGGAACGTAATGCGATGTGGCAACATGTGTACGATGCCACTCCGCGTGCGCAACATAAGACCGATGGTCGAGCGCAACAGATTGCCCGTCATTCGTATTTAGCTGTGCATACGTAAAGGTAGTTATCATGTCAGTGTATACAACCGCAGAGAAGGTACAAATAGTTTCGTGGTATCTTGCCGGCAATTCCTGTCGAACAACCGCTGATTTATTTGCTGTAGAGTACGTAAATCGGCCTATTCCTTCGCATTCGACGATTGAAAGGATCGTAAATGCGTTTAGGAAATATGGTTGTGTAGTCGGAAATTGCCGCAAATGCCAACAAATTGACGAACAGCCTCATATCCCTCTAATACCTGCCGATCGGGAGGAGAGAGACGTGAGGGTTTGTTCGTTAGTTGAAATGGTCGACCTTAAGTGTACACGGCAAATTGCAGACGAAATCGGTGTTAGTAGAAGTACAGTAAAGCGGATTCTAAAACGCAACAAATATAAAAGTTACAAAGTTCGAAAGTGCCAGGAGATTTTTCCCGAGGACAATTTTGCAAGAATGGAGTTTTGTGAGTCCGTGATGGAAAAGGCTAACAGGGACGAATATTTTATAAAAAATATTCTGTTTACCGACGAGTCTTCTTTTCCACGTCATGGCAAGCATAATCCCTCAGTCGTGCGATATTGGTCTCGAGAAAATAAACATCTAGCTCGTAATGTTAAAACTCAATACCCCGAAAAACTTAACGTTTGGGCGGGTATCTTGGGTGATAACATTATAGTGACTTTCTTAAAATTTAAATTTATTTTTTTATATATATATATATATATATTTTTTTTTACTTTTATCTTTTAGAAAACGTTATTGTTTTTTTATTACTTAAAATTACTTTTCCGTAGCAGCTAAGAATACAATAATAATAATAAATTGGACTTTATTATGTCTGAAACAAATGGGCAAATTACGTATACGGAACGAATATGCAAATGACTATATCCTTGCGCGGTTTAAGTCTTACTAATTATTTCTTAACTGCAATGTGCTGCAATTGGCGCGTAGAGGGGATTCGCTGTTGCCACTCATTGCTGACTATGGCCCGTTCCGAGCTGGACCCATCGGTATATATATATATATATATATATATATATATATATATATACATTGTTATGGTTCAAACTGCACACATATATCTGCATCTGAAACGGAAAAACAGATAGAACAATGCATATAACATAATTATAAAAAGGGTGAAATTGGCGAATATAGTTTGTAAAATTAGTATCAACATGTATATAAATTAATACAACGAGAACAGTATAATTTAAATTAACTTATTTTTATTTTTATAACTTACTTTTATATTTCTATTTTAAAATTCATAATTCAAACAATTTGCGCGAAACTACCGGTATCTAATTTATCTACATTGAAATAATGTATTGATACTGATTGGACACGCCCTCTTTTTAAATTTAGCATGAACTTGTAAGAATGCAACTTTAAACACATGATAATAACTAATAACATAACCTTATATTCAAAAGTAAACAAATTGTATTTTATAATTTAATTAAAAATGAAATATCAATTAAATTCAAAGCACAAAGCGATGTTATGATAATAAAGTTTCGAGGCTATTTGTCAATATAAAAATAGGCCTTGAAAAATAAATGAACAAGAGAAGCCGAAAAATAATTTTACAAGATATGGCCGCGTTTTTGTAATTATCCAAGTTTAAAATTAAATTACCATTATAATACTTAAAATATCTCGTCGAAAATATATAAAATAGAAACCCAAAATATTGGTCAACCTTTTAAAGCAAGAACCAGCCCGGCATTATCAAAAATGCACCGGATATCGAGAATAGCATCATTGCAAGAATCCTAACTGCAACGCGTGGGCAACTTGGACGATCGAACGACGCAAAACCCAACATCAAGAATCCTAACGCAGTACTTGGTGCCGTACAACGAGCAACGCTTCCAGTCTGATTCAACTTATCATATCTTAGAACACAGGTTCTTGAATAATCGATTTATTCTTTTCATTGCCTATAAAAATTAATATTTCAATAATCAAGATCATCATAACCAATTAAAACATTTACAAAACTTCTAAATTTATTATCCATACATCGTCTATCCCAGCCTAATATAACAAACATAATTTAATTGAGAAATAAGATCGTAGTACTTACCAAATTTGTATAAACAATATAACATATTCTATAACTTAGATTTTTGTTCACCAACACTATTTTTTAGTATAATTTGATTCATACATGTTAAGATAGTAATTCCTTTTATAGACACTTGTCAACATTAATCTAATTGTTACAGATTTCTAATTTTTATTTCAATATATTTTATTTTTATCTCTTTAAACAGTTTTTTATTTGCTAGCATTTAGTTGTTGAGTTAAACATATTACATAGACATAAAGCTACAATTTAGTGAGGTAATTCGCAGACCGACGTAGATCCAGAGGTAATTAATATATAAACCATTTAATATTCTTGCTCTCCGACTGCTAATAGTGCTATTGTATGTACACAGAGGACGTTGAATTTATTGTGATTAAATTTAATCGCTGGCGCCCAATATATTTAAAAATTCATCATCTTCAACATAACTTATTATTCATTGTTATATAATTTCATTGTTATATAATTAAACGACTCATAGTACTTTTACAACATATATATATATATAAATTGATAAATTATTGGAGTTTTTCGGCTTTTATATGAAATATTTACCAATATCGCTCCGGATTGGTCCACTCTAGTTATAAGACTTGATTGTTTCATTCCATTTTGAATAATTAACTTTTGTTTTAAAAATAACTTTTCTTCTTTAGTTTATCTAATGCCTGTGATAGATTTGTATTTAGTGTATTTTTTGTTTCAATAGAACAAAGACCTGCTGGTGCTTGAGATATATAAAATTAATTAAGCTTATTGAGAATTGGATAGTAATCAATTTCCCATTTTGAATAAATTTCAAGTTTTTGCGATTCACGTATCTACTATGCCAATGTAGTGAAAGATACGAATATTCTGCAGTGCAGAATAAAAATGCTATATAGGCATACTAAACAATCTATTTAAATGTCGAAAAAACAGTAGATTTAATGCAAATATTAAATATAAGTACTGCAAGTTTTTTAAATAAACTCAAAAAGTACGTTTAAAGTACGGAATAAAATCCTTAATTTATAAACAGTATAAAGTCATCTGATAAATCTTGAAGATATTCTAAAACAAAATATCCATATGCATTATGATTGTTGCATATCTTTTTATTAATTTTAGACTCCATCAATGATAAAAGACGAACATACCTATTTTCAGTAAATTTAAATATTTTTTTTATTTAAATGCTAATTAATTTTTTCATTTGTTACCCCTCTTTTAAATGACACTGTAGATATCTATATATCAAACTGTCTTTCTTTGGAGACTGTGGTTAAGTAAAAACTTTAAAAAAGTATAAAACCCTTTACCACAATTAATACTCGAATACGTGGACGCCTTGTAAAGTGTTTCGCGATTTTGTGTGTTAGCTTTACTGTGTGCCCCATGTTATGATTACTAATTTTACCCACTGAGGATGTCAACTTATTTGTCGAAATACGTAGTTAGGATAGGATGATTAAATCTGGGAAGGGGTTTAATACTTCTTAAAAAAAACTCACCAAAGTTTTCTGGTCTTCATTAGACATATTAGCAATTGATTTAAATCAGAGCTGGTTTCTACAAACATAGATAAAAGGTTAGTCTACAGATTACAGGTATAATACAATTAAACAATTTTTAAACATGTTGTTCAATATATAAACATTTCTATGACTATAGTTCCGAATCGTCACCGCAGATTTAATTAACAGACTATACAACAAAAGAAAGCCTACGTTTCGCTGGTTTCAAAAATGTGTGTATTTTTAAGCAGAAATGAAAGGAAAGTATTGAAATATATATTTTAAAATTGCGTTATATTATTATTATTGCGTTATATTTCCCCAGTTTCCACTACTTTTGTGTTGCACAAAATGAAACGTCACCAACAATTTCTCGTAGGCCTCGCAATTTCTGTATTAACTGATAGGCAACCCCCAAATATAAATATTTACAAATTTGAAAGGCATCTTAATATATATTATTGAAATAAAGATGTACTAATTATTTACATTTTTTTAATTGTCTACTAATGAATTATACTCTATTTTAAAAGTAGAGACGAATTTCTGAACAGACCACTTTGACAGTGAAATCTCATTGGTTGAAAGCAATTTGGCCTTGCTTTCAACTAACGAGAATTCACTGTCAAAGTGGTCTGTTCAGAAATTCGTCTCTCTACTTAAAAAATAGAGTATAACATTTTGAAATGGTAGTAAATATATATTAATTACTAGAATATACTTAAAAGTTATTTAATCATCAATAAATAAAATAGAAATAAACAGTCACTCTAATTTATTGGTTTCTTTTTATAAAAATACATAATTAACATAAGTAATTTGAAAATTCAAACATATTGTGATGACACATCCAACGATACGTCACGTATCACGCCCCTGACGCCTTCTCGACAGAACTAGAAACGGATAGATCGAGACTAAGAAAACACGAGAGGCTCGGCGGCCGATATATAAGCCGTCGAGGAAGGGATTTGATTCAATCGATACCGAATCATCGCCGAGTGAACTTACATAAATATAAATACATAAATGTGCTTATTGTTAGTAATTAGTTTCTAAATTGTTATTCGCTTTTATTATTAATATAGTATGTGTCTAAGTTACCGTTAGTTTTATTTGAGAACCCGACAAGACAAATACATTACAATATAGTATGAGTTAGTTTCGTTTTAAATGCCATTAAATATTACAGAAAACACATGTACAATGTATGTTGATACGATGGAATCTTTGATTGCATTTAAGTAAACCCACTCGCCATTATGATCACTTTAACTCATTTCCTTATATTGTATTTTAAACAAAATAAATATCAAACAGTTGTTATTATTATTAGAAAGCTCCTGAAAGTAAGATGATTATGTTTGTCAAGGCACTAACTCTTGAGTGGGTCATGCAGAACAAACAGCAACAAAAGAATATTCTTGATATATAAATTGACATAAATAATGCATACATATCGTTATAACAATTATTAATTAAATTATTACTTTGTCTCAATTACCAAACACTTAAATCAAAACTAGTTTTAGAGTGAATTAATAATTACTTCAGCATAATATAACAAAAATTTGCAAGAAAAAAAAATGCAAAAAAATTAGCAATGTACATAAATTAAAAAATATATCTGCGTACCACCACCATCCCCACACACCAAAATTATGAAATTAAAAGAAAACCTGAACATTCGGCAAAATTGCTGAATGTTAAAATAAAACGATATTACATTTGGCATCTGGAATAAATGCTATATGAAAAAGAAGCTTAGGAATTGAAACTGTTCCAAAAACAAAATTATTAAACTATTGAAGGTACAATAAATATCTTGAAACTTCATTATAATATCAAAACAAATAAAAAAAAACCTGTCCAATTATACTGGATACTGCCTCCTAACAGCATCAAGAAGATCCTGGAAAGGGTCTACATCACGCTTCCAAATGTCTCGCCGCCAGAGCCACTCACAAAGGTGGTCTGGGAATGAATCTTGCGGAAATCGCTTATTAGCAGTCTCCAACAAGATTTTATTCGTTGTGTGTGAATACCTTCAGAGACTAAATATGAAATATTCTTGTCCCATTTTTTTTTTTGCTCACGAAGTATATAGGTAAATGACAAATATCCCAAATGAGATTTTAATACAAAAATTGTTACACTAAATTACACTCTCTATATTCTAGTAATTAATATATTTTTACTACCATTTCAAAATGTTAATTAATTACTAGACAATTTAAAAAAATGTAAATAATTAGTATATTTTTACTTCAAAAATATATATTACATAATATTACTAATAATAACACATGGTATCTTAAGATACCATTTAAATTTGTAAAGATTTATATTTGGCGGTTGCCAATCATTTATAATAGAAATTGTTGGTGATGTTTAATTTTGTGCAATACAAAACTAGTGGAAACTGGGAAATATAACCTCAAAATGCGATTTTAAAATATAAATTTCAATACTTTCCTTTCATTTCCGCACAAAAAGAAGCATATTTTCGAAACCAGTGAAACGTAAGCTTTCCATTTTTATATAGTTTATTAATTAAATCTGCGGTGACCATTAGGAACTATAGCCTTTAATTTTTTATAACTAGAACATTCATGAATTTTTTCTCCTGGCAAAAAAAGGTCTTATAAGAAACCAAAAACTAAGGACTTAGCAGAAGCAACTAAAATGGAAGTTCGAAATACTGTTTATGACATGTATAAAGAAAGTATGTTTTTAATATATTGTAAACATTATTGACTTTGTTTCCGGCATTCTGACTTCTAGGTTAAGCATTCTTCTAATTTGAATATGTATTTAGTTTATCAAAAATTACAAAATCTGTTCTTTTGAGAACAATCCTGATAATAAATAGTAATATCAATTAGCGGCAATAAGTACGAAATTGTTTGATTATCACTTTGACATTTCTAACCTATTTATTTTACACAATATTTCTTAGATGCCGGTAAACCTCTTGGTTCTCAAGCTCAACAGCTTGTATTAAAAATTACAGCGTATTTTGAACGGGAAAAAGAGAATGGTGGACCATTTATGTCCATCGACCGTGTTCATGAGGTAATTCACATAATCAGTTAGATAAGGCAGTGTTATAAAATAACTTATTTTCGAAGGTAGCAGGTAGAACGGTCTACACTATTAAACATCGTAGCATTCAGAATCCAGTCTTATCGTCTCCTGGCAAAAAAAAAGGTCTTGTAAGAAGCCAAAAACTAAGGACTTACCAGAAGCAACTAAAATGGAAGTTCGAAATACTGTTTATGAAATATATAAAGAAAGTATGTTTCTAATACATTGTAAACATTTATTACATGTTCAAATTTTTCAGAAAAACATCTTACCTTAAAAACTCTAAGCAATGTTTTAGCAATGAAATAATTTGTTCATACAAGTACAACTACTTTAGCAATATTGCTTAAAGATATTGGTTTTAAATATAAGAAACAGTGTAACAGGAGAGCGCTCACAGAGAAATTAAATATAGACTGCATAAGAAATGTGTTTTTAAGGGAATATATGAATAACTTAAATTCAACTTTACATCAGGTCGTGTTCCGTGATGAAACTTGGATCTTTTCGAATGGGAATAGATTGAAATCATGGCAAAATGATAGTATAAAAAGTGTTAGGAAATCCAAAGGCTATGATGGTAAACGATTTATTAATATACATGCTGGCACAGAAAATGGCTTCATTAAAGGAGCTAGTATGATTTTTCCATAAAAAACAATCACTGGTGATTACCATGGAGGAATGAATGGGGACTCCAATGGGTAAATGATCAGTTTAGGTACCATCACTTATAATAATGGATAATGCTCCTTATCATAGTACTATTCTAAATAAACAACCAAATACCTCCTCCAAAAAACAGAAATATGGAATGTTTGAGAAAAAAAGATGTAAGCTATTCACCTGCAATGACTAAGAATGAATTAATTCAATTAGTAAAATATCATAAAGGAGAGTAGATATTTATTATATATGAAATGAGTAACGCGCCAAGTATCTTCGGCGCCGTCGTGCGAAATACTGATAGGCGCCTTTACCCTATATGTATTAAGCCAAAATTACCAGCCACTCTCCCACAGTTCAACATTGAAATTTATGACGAACTCTTTAGACTTGTTAGTACTGGTAGGTATTTTTTATTTGAGGCAAACAATAGATTCACATACAAAAAAAATATTATTAAAATTTTTATACATATACATAATACCTACTAATACACGGCGCACTTGTTATATATGCAATGGTTCTTGAATGAAGCCGAAAAAAGTCTGTATTCATTTAATAAAATTATTACAGTATGATTATTAGCTTCTATTAAAATGCTTAAGATACCCCTTTCACCTTTTTTAATTATTAAATAATATTAATTAAGTTAAATTTATACAAAAAACAGAGTAGATGCAAATATCAAGTACACTCTTTGAAGTAACAATAAAATTATTGCTGTCAATGCTAAAATAATTGTAATAATTGTTTTATGTAAATTTGTTGATTTGTTGTAAACTTTCAAAAAATGTTTTTAATATTTTTAAAATTTAACTTATCACAAGTGGCCGTAGGCGCCCTTAAGGCCTTGGCGCCGTTGTGCGCTGCACGACCTTGCCCATATGGACGGCGCGTCACTGTATGAAATAATAAGAGAAAGTGGGCATGAAGTTTTAAGGTTACCCTCATACCATTGTGACTTCAATGCAATTGAAATGATTTGGGCTAAGGTTAAAAATTATTGTAAGAAATGGTTATTCAAATAAAAGACTTAAAGAAACGTGGAATGAAGCTTTGCAACAGTGTGATGAAATTACTTGATATAATTGTGTTAGGCATACGGAAAATTTAATTAAAAAATGGCGTGAGCGAGAGCATTTCTTGATAGGGCAGAGATTGCTCCAATAATAATTAATGTAAACGACTCATGTTCTGAGTCAGAATCAGAAACTGACTAGTAAACTAGGTAACTATCTTATTTTGACAAAATATTTTGGCTAAGGTAAAGCATACATCTGCCACCGATTTTCGCAAGAATAATTATTGGGGAGTAAAATAATTAAGGGGTGTTTAGAGGACCTTTAGGGAAGCAATTTGTCCCAATAAAGTTTACAAAGTTTTAGGAGGAAAGGCACCGTTAAGCTACAAAAAAAAACAAATACGCTCAAATGTCCTTTTTACATTGTAATTTTCCATAGCGTTTATTTACCAAATATACGCTAATCAAAGTTAATATACAGAAAATATAAACGCCAATGGCTTTAGTATAAATGAAGGATACTATATAATACCAAGAAAAATGTATATGTGTGTATTTGGATGTAAATGTAATGTTCGAGGCTAGTTGCCATTTTGAACGTATTTGATTTTTTGATAGCTTAGCGGTGCCTTTCCTCTTAAAACTTTGTAAACTTCATTAGGATAAATTACTTAACTAAAAGTCCTCTAAACGCCCACCTTTAATTATTTTACTCCTCAATAATTATTTTTACGAAATCGGTGGCAGATGTATGCTTTACCTTAGCCAATATTTTTGTATTTATATTTTGTAGAAGTTTAATGTGCACCATTTGCATGCACATAATCTGAAGCAGCGAATAAATTACTGCCACCGGTTCCACGAAACATTACATGATAAAAATCTCGTGGCAATGTTTTATTCGAATGAAGTTTGTTTTTTTCTTATTGGTGGTGTACTAACTTGGAATATTATCAAATGTAGTTATCAGAAAATTCTCTTGTGTTTGTTAAATATTATCTTCATCTAATAAAGAATAATATGGATTTGGAATGTATTATATGCAAGACGAATTATTATACCATTATTTTCTTAAGAAACAATAAAATATTAAATGTAGACTACATAAATGTTTTCTTTTATGTATAATTTTATAAATGTAATTTGACAACATATATTGACAACTCTCAAAATGTTTTAATTCTTTTTCAAAGAGTTACGAACATAACTTTTATATTCTTTTCCAATATATTTAAATTTATTTAAAATATAAACAATATATAAATTACGTAGAAATCTAAATTATTCATCAAATTAATACATTCCCAATCTTCTTAGCCCAGATATAGTGCAAGAACATGAAAAATTTAGTCTACGCGAAATGGCATTTCACTATTGATATCTGGCTTGAAATATTTCTTTTTAAATAAATTTTTGATCGAATATTTTCGTGAGTTTATAATTATAAATAACATTTAAAATAATTTGTTCGAATATCAAAGTAATAATTTCGGCATAGTTTTCTTGTATAGAATATATGTATACAGAACTAGAAAAGAAACAATACTTTTGAACTATTGATGTTCCCACTTTACTCATTATTTTGACATGTAGATTATGTATATGCTTTCTTTGGATATATTGCAAGCTGTGATTGCAAGTAACACTAAAATTTTGACAATATTGCTTCGAGGCCTACGAGAAAGACAGGCCTAGGCGCGTATTCGAGAAACAGTGGTCACGTGACCATCTTAGTCCCATAACTTCACCGCGCTAGATTTGAATGTACTATATGTGCAAACGTTTGGTGTAATAAATCGATTTTTGTTTTAAATTTTTCTTATTTAATTACTTAGTACGAAATATAGCATAAAACAACAAAGTATTTATGTAGATAATAGTGTTTTTTATGTACATTGAACAAGAAAGTATCAAGATATTTTACCGCAATGAATGGTTTGAGTCTTAATAAAATTATCACATAGTCATTGTAAATAATTTTTAATGTATAAACAATTACAAACAACAATATAATATATTTAAATTAACAGAAAAATAGTCATAAGATTTATAAAAGTAAAGGTATATAAGGAAATATAAATAGCTCATTGTCTTATACTAAATATATTTTAAGCTTTCAGTTTTTTTATTTTTCATATATTTCATCCAGATGTAAATTTACAATTAATTCATGGTCTTTCAAAAAACTTACTTTACTTTTTAAGTATTCAATGCTTCTTCAAGACTAGCATCTCCTAGGGAAAATTTGCAAATTAACTTCCTTATATTTCTAGGATGTGGAAAATATAGAGATTTATTTTTATACAAAGAAAAATATGCTGCACTTGACTGAACAAATAACGTTGATGCAAAAAGTAGTGTGTTCGCACTATACCTCCTTGTGTTGGATGGCTGCCTGCATAAGGTTAATTGCTCCATTATAAAAGAAAGTTGCACAGCTTCTTCATGATTTTCACTAATTTCAGATAACATAGTATTAATTTTATCAAACGAATTTTTTTCAATTAGATCACTAACACTACACTTCACAAAATCAAGAATGTCTTCTAAAATATTAATGGAATTTAACACATGCATGTTCCGGGGTATATTTTTAAAAGATAATTTCTCGCCTTTTATGCATAATTCATAATTTAAGTTTTGTTGAACCACTACCGAATATAGAACACTTGGGACATCTTCGGTCACATCAATATAGCACAAATACACCTTTTCATTTCGATTAATTAAAATCCATTCATTTGAGATATTCTTAGAATAATAATAATACGTTATAATATCTTCTATTGTGTGAATTTCTCTCGCTTGTTGATATTTCTGTAAAGACTCAAGACTGTCTTTTACAGCGGTTTCCATATTTTCATCTTCTACATTACATAACCTTCTTGAAGTAGAAGGAGCTGTACTTAAATAGTACGGCAGGTTTGGAAATATTGAAGGTACTACATTGTTTTTCAATTTAGATATTTTTCTTGGATATTCCTTACGTTCTCCACCAACAATACACACATCTGTTCTAATAATGTCACATTCTGCAAAATGTTTGATGCATATAAAATGATTTTTTACGGTAGTAAAATCAGTTGGTATTTTTCTTAGCCAGGTTTTTCTCAAAACTTCATCTTTAGGAAGTGCAAATGTTGTGACATACTCTGTTTCATTTCTGTAATTTGATCAACATCCTTTTACACTGCAATGTCTAGGCATGATCTGAAAACAAAACAATGTAAAATTAATAAGTAGGCATTTTAAAAACACAGAAGTGGATGCAAATAAATATTATTACTTACTTATATAATACTATATTTATGTATTCTCAATGTTCTTTAAATGCACTTATAATTTATAAATAACCTGTAAACTTAATAAAAGAGTTTGTAGCACATGCAAAACTATATAAATATAACCACACTGAACTGCACTGAATCCAATTATGGGACTAAGATGGTCACGTGATTTTTGTGCGCCTAGGCCTGTATTTCTCGTAGGCCTCGATATTGCTTAACATGACGTTTATATTTTAGGATGAGAGACGGTTGTTTCCGCGATTGAATACTGACTTCATTTGACTCTGCAGTACTGATTTGAATCATATGCTTCGAATTTGACCTTGAACTGAAAACTTAACTTTATGAACTATATAATGTTTGCGAGCCAAAAATACTGAAATAGTTGGAACCACTTTTCTAGTGTTTTTCATTTTAATATTTAATTAATGACAAGCACCTAACATTGACCTGACTGTTAATTATTGTTTATAAGAATGTCACAATGAACTAGTTGCCAAATCACCAACTTAACAATGGTCCAACTATTTCAGTCTTCTTGGCTCACATCGTACTAGCATTCTAAACGATATACTTATAAAGTAAAGTCTAATAAATTAATTATTAATTAGTAACAAGATATACATCTTACCAAAAATTAAAAGCTTTTTACACAAAGAAAAAGAAATAAATGTGTTTCGGAAACGGGTAAATAACCTTGTGTCATAGATAAAACACCAATCTTATTAGTGCTTATCAGGATAGAATGAAATTTCCTACTATTGAATTGAAAACTAGTGGGTGCGTCATCTACATAATTCAAAATCGTCCCGAAGAACTATTATCGTCATAATATCATAATCAGATACATATTAATTGCACGGTTTAGAAATGGTCATTGGCATGAGTGCGTTTCAGAATAAGGAGCGATTCAAATATCCCGCCAAAAGCTACTTATTTTTCAAGCATTTCATTGGCTCTTCTACAGCCTAGTTTAATATCGGAATAATCTAGGTAGAACACAACCGGTTGACAGATTATGTTTTATATACAAATATAACTTGTCAACGTTTTCTTTCATTTTTCTGTTATTGTTATCCTTATCTACCGCTGTACTAATCAAATCTTTCGACTCTTAATAAAATCATGGCAGAATAGGTACTAGAGATGCACCTGTACCAAAAATAAATAGAACTACCTTACACAGATTCTTAAAACTTATTAATTTCAAGTAAGTGTAAGTGAAAAACTGTGGTTATTATTATTATATGTAACTTTTATTTCGGCTGATACCACAATCACTGATCTGTAATAATATACATATACATATATAGATATGTAACTTAATAGTAAAATAGATACCTATGTATAGCCAATGAACTATATACTAACGTAACTGGAACGGCATCGAGCACCGAAATCGCGTGGCCGCGATGATTTTAGGCAACCAGCATAACGTAGGTATTTGCATTCTTGTCTAGCACATTGGACGAGTATTGCACAGGTGGGACCGATTTCATATATTCATGTAGAAATACAGGTAAAAGAAGATACGGGGGGTCAGCGCTTTAAAGAGTGAAAGAAAACTATTTGTCGATACTTTTGTATTAAGATTAAGGTTGTAAAATTTTTATATAATCAATAAAATTCGTGATTTACTTCAGACTTACAGCAGTTTCTATAATAAAGGACTAAATTTCGCCGCATCAAGAAAAATACTAGTAATAAAATACACAGAAAATGCAAAAATATGTATTCAAAATCTCTTATATTTACAATATAAAAAAACAATACATTAATATACAAAGATTAAACATTGTTAAACAGACAGTAAATAATAAAAATAAATTAAAACACTTGGCTTGTTTCACTATGAGATTTATTTAAATTCTCTAACAATTGTTTCGGCTGTTATGCCATTCTCAAAGAGATCTATAAATCTAACTTAAAGACTATCGCACTTGTTCTTATATGTTGTCTGTTCTTGTGTGTAGTGGGCACACAGGCTTTGCCGAACACTGTATAGAACTCAACCACTTCCCCGATATAGATAACTGCGAATTAATACACAATATCACAAAAAGCAAGAGATTGAACCTCCTAGAAATAAAAATAGCGAAAAAACAAAATCTATTAATCACCAACACACAGATAGAATATGCCAATACACCCTTTATAGACACCGTAATACACAATATAATACCACCCCCACTACACACAAGAACAGACAACATATAAGAACAAGTGCGATAGTCTTTAAGTTAGATTTATAGATCTCTTTGAGAATGGCATAACAGCCGAAACAATTGTTAGAGAATTTAAATAAATCTCATGGTGAAACAAGCCAAGTGTTTTAATTTATTTTTATTATTTACTGTATGAAGTTAAAATGTTTCACCAAGAAGTATCTGCAACAACAGCCGAGAATATTGTTAAACAGAATTAGTTTATTTAATTTGTGTCTTATGCTTGAACCTTTCCCTATAAACTTTTCACTTTCGTTTCTACCATAATAATGCAATCTACATGTTAAGTAATAATTTACAATTGCTTTTATTAATTGAATTTCGTGCAAATCTTCGAAACCAAATTCTTCAACAATTGGATGATTGGGTTTAAAAAGATACAATTTTTCTGAAAAATAACGAATTGCGTTATTTAAAATAATCTGTTTGGTTTTTTTGTGGCAATTTAAACCGTGTTGGAATGTTAATTTAAATTGCCTTTCAGAATAGCAAACAATCTTATTTACTATTTCAGAAACGCAAATTAAGCCACCCCTATTTTTAAAGTTTAAAAACCTATGACTATCATTTGTATTACAATAACTATGTTCAACTTTCTTTGAAAATAACAGAATATCTGTACAAAATTTACAATTTAGTTTGGATAACATTTTTCTGACTATATAACCTGCAATGTAATATATAATATTTTCTTGATTATCAGTAAGTAAAATGGGTTCGACATTATTACAACTTTCTTCATTTTCAGAATAGTCGTTTAGGCTTCTTTTACTTGTCCGAAATTCAAAAGCAGAACCATAATCACTTCCTAAACCTAAGTCTACACAGTTTCCATTTACACTTGGAGTTACTTTATTTCTAAACAGGAGTTGACGTAAGGACCATTTAAATTGCAAACTATTTGGGTTATTATTCCAACCTCCTCGAGCTCTTATGCTGCTGAAGAATAATTCCAAATGGTCTTGTGAGCACTTGTATGTAAGAAAATACTGTGGCTGATTTGTTGATTGAAATAAATCTTCTGCAAGATTTAATGTACTTTCCATTGCTGTAATAAGTCCCAAAGCAAAAGTTTTTCTAGGATGCTGTAGTATTGGAATATCATCTATTTTTAAGTTTTTTAAGTAATCCATCGATGAAGTAAATATCTCTCGGAAATAGTTACTTGTTTTTGGTCTTATGGGTGCCTTAAATCCTTTCCCAAAAGGATTTCTAGAATTGAGCATGTCAAACATTCTGTCAATATATCTGATGAACTCTACAGTTGATTCTGAGTTTTGAAAGTCTGAATGTCCTATTTGCCTTAAATACTCTATAGCATCTGCAACCGAGCTGCTCAATACCTGTGCTGCTAAACGTACATTCATTATTTTGTTTTTATACAAAATATGCCGAGAGGACAAATTGTTGGCAAACTTCATCTCTTCTTTCTCCTGAAGATCATTTAATTTGGCTACAAAAATCCATCTTATAGGACCTTTCTCTGAAACTAAATTCTTATCGGCAAATGTATTGCGTGCTAATTTCATCATATGGCAATTATCTAATAAACAATGCACTTTACTTGGAGAACACGGGTGACTAAAGTTAGGAATTAGGTTATCAATTGCCAATGAACATCCCATTTTAGTTAACGTCTGAATATTAGTGGTCGTTCCATCACATGTTATGGAATGAATTGTGATTCCAATATCAAATAAATTCTTTATACAACATAATAAAAGTTGTGCTTGGACAGCCGCATCACTTTTATTTGTAAGAAAATAGCCAATGGGACATTTAAAATTCATTTTGTAACTAACGATTAGAAAAACCAAAGCCTCTGATGCTGCAGTCTGCGATTCTACATCAATAATACCGCCATAATCACAATATCCAACATATTTTCCAGCAGTTTCACTCCAAATAATTTGTTTTCTGATAGACATGGCATCGATTATGATGGCACAATCTTTTATAAAAGGCTTTTTAATGCATTCTGATTTCAGATACAAAAAGACTTCTTTTAATAAACCAGGATTACATTCATATTTAAAGAGCCAATTTCTTATTGACCGTGGGTTTGGTATAGAAAAGTATTTACGGACAAAATTATATGCCTTTGGAGAATAAAAGTACAACGTTTGACTAAATTGCTTCATTATTTCTGTGTATCTTCTTTGTCTTGGATCAAGTCCCTCATTATTTTTTTGATTAACAACCAGCTCAAGTGGCATACCAGCAAAGTTAAGCTCTAGAATTGACCTTAAATTCTCTGAACAAAGGCCTGAAGTATTTATTCGATCTAATAATTGAGACATTGATGAAATTTTGTCATTTCTTCTTCTTACTTTTTCCCTCAAAGATTTTAATTTCTTCTTTAGTCCATTATCTGCATTAAACCCAAAAGATGTTTGTGTTCCAACATCATTTGTTGATTTAATTTCTGCTGTTGTAGTTTCTTGTACATCCATATTTGGAATTTTCTAAAAATAAATGAATAGTATGTATTAGGACTTGTGCATAGATTTTTTTTTCATATTTCATTAAATAAAATTTTAAAATATACACACCAGTGGAGGTTCAGTAATGTCATTTGAGTTCAAACAACGCTTTAAAACTCTTCGATTACTGTTTTCTTTTAACATATGTGCTGGGAAATTGAAAATACTGGGCACTGCATCAGGCTTCAATAATTTAATACTGGTCCCAGGCCGTACTTGATAATCAGTGTCCAAAAAGTGTACACTGCATAATTTGCTAGTTTTTGTTGGTGTCCAGTCAGCCCTCTTTATAGCATTGATCCAAAGTGTTAGGATTTCAGGCCGTTTAAATGGAAAACGAAAATAATTTCAAATTAATAAGTCAAAAGAATAAATTTTGTACATGTAGGAAGGTTAGTTTAAAAAATGTGATCAAAACTTACCCATGAAATTGAATAGTACTATTCTTATTATGCAAATTATTGCACTTATATGCCACACAACTCATAACCATATTTGCAAACTGATAAACAGTGTATTTTAAACAAAAATAAACAAAATATATCTAACGTAGTATCAAACGCAGTAAAAGCACGTGAAACAGACAAGAAGCGGTATACCTACCTCTACCCGTCTCTCTCATACAAAAATTTGCCACGGCCCCTGCCAACAACTTATTTACGGGCGATGCCGTTCCAGTTACGTTAGTATATAATTCATTGTGTATAGCTTGTGGACTGGTCACCATGCGGGGAAAGGAGATAATTGTGTAAGCTGTAGTTAAATTACTATTGGGGTTATTCAAATTTTATGTATAACGGAAAAATAATATCAGAATTGTTATTTCAAATTTCGCGCCACTTAACTTGAGTTAAGTTGGAGGTAAGGGGAAAGTTGGCAGAATTGGAAACATTATAAGCGATTTTTATTTAGAATAGGTTGCTGCGACCAGTAGCGGTACCTGCAACCAACCAATTTCGATTTAGGAATTCATGACGTCACGTCAATATTGGTTGCTTTTGGTCTGTCATTTCAGCGACCGCGGTCCCTGGCACGGTTGCAGCATTGGTCGATATGTCTATCCTTGTTTGAAACTGTCAATAACACATGTTTTATATCGTAGTCCGAACCTTTTTTTTTGGTAACTAATATTGTAATGGAGTTAAATTTATGTTCGTTGTTTTAAAGAAAATGCAGATAAAATAAGCGGGCGATAATCTCAAGCATTTAAAAAGATAAGTATACTAAGCAAGTGATGATATATGTATTATGGACTATGTCGCCCTATTCACATGTAGATTTTCAAACATTTTTAAAATATTATTTTGTTAGCATTAAAATAAAATAAGTGATGGAGTCAGTAGGTTTTCTTTTGAATGAAAGATTATATCATATCGAGGCTGATTTAGATACATGTATAAAGTTATTGAGTGGTATAATTTTTAAGTACAATATAGATAACAATGCGATTTTAATTATTTCCTATTTCAGATAATACTTTCGCAATTGATTACCTAACAAGAGCAGTACATGCAAACGTTATTGATGGTGTAAGTGATGAGGACTTACCGTATTTACAAATAACACGTCCAGAAGAACAACCGCATGCACCTGTTGCTCTTGGAACACTCAACAAAAGTATATTATGTATGCATTGAAGATATTTTATTTTTTTTTATTTCAATTACGTATATATTTTAGCAAAGCAAGAGATCTGGGTGGCCAATCGAAGGCCAACGGACATTGATAGAGAAGCGACAGACTATTTTCTGTCTATAAGAGGTTCAGAAAAATTTAAAAAATTATTTAACGATAGAAAACACCCAAAGCAACAACTGTGGAATGAGATCGCCGAATTAATTTCTGCAAAAGGCTTTTATTTGGGAGAAGGAAAAGTAGCTGCCGAAAAGGTTAGACAAAAATTCGCTAATTTACAAAAGCAATATATTGTATTCAACCAACAATCGCAACAATCTAGCACACCTCAAACAGAGAAGCCCATGTTCTACGACATGGTCCACAGTATTCTAGGAGATAAGGACAAAATAAATCCTAAGAAAATTGTGGAGTCTGTGGATGTTAGAGGTGTAGAACCAAGTACCTCAGTAATATCCGGTGTGTCTGTAATCACCGACGACGAACGGCCAGATATGTATGTGTGCCAGGAAGAGGATGAGCAGCCACCCAATAAAAAAAACCGTTTCGAAAATGTTAAAAAAAAAATTCGCCCACCCACATTAAAAGAAGAATTTCTAACTCTATCGAAGGAAATAGAATCAAATCAGAAGGAACATTTTTCAAAAATTGATAGTATATTCAAAGAGTTTTTGCAGTTGATGTCTGTTCAAACAGAACTTTTAAGAGAACAAAATCAACAGCGAAACATTTTAATAAATATTTTGAAGGATATATCAAAACCAAAAAGAAAACGCAACTCCGAATCTGATTAAATGTATATAAAAATTTTTTTTGTTGTCTGCATAATTTACAATATATAGAATAATTTTTACAATATTTACTATCTTTTAAGTAAGTAAAATCACTAAATGTTATTTCATTAGACTACATTTTTTTCAATAAATATTTAATAAATTTTCACACATCTACTTTTATTTTATTTATTTGTCAATTTTTTTTTTTTTTCCAATTACAACATTATTTTTTTGATAAATTAACATTATATAATAAGTTATATTTGGAAAAAAAAAAATAAAATGTTTTTAATATTTGATTGGAACTAAAGAGATTATTGTATAATATAACTAAAATAAAAACATATTGAGTTTTTCTAATTTATTTATTCAAAGTGAAGACATATTTTATCTCTTTTTTGTTGTGCATGTCTATTAATTAATCCAACTTCCTCTGCTACATCCACTTCTAATATGTTTGGTTTTTCTTCTAAACTGTCTTTGTTTATAATGCAGAAATTGTGTAAGACACAACAACTTACGACAACGTCAACAACAACTTCGACTTTGTATACATTTACATATTTCAATATCCTCCATCTTCCTTTAAGTAGACCAAAAGTATTTTCTATTGCAACCCGTCCCCTGCTTAGATGTTTATTATGGATTCTTTGTAGCCTTGTTATGTTTGCATTCCTAAAATAAATTAAAATAACAAAATGGAATTCCATTCATTAGATGTACTTTTGTACCTGTATGGTGTCATCAACCACATTTCAAGTGGATATGCAGAGTCGCCTAGAAGATGATAATCACTTGTATAGAACCATTTGAGGAATCCATTGTCCCTAATAGACTTTCCCATAGATGATTCTTTTAGCACCTACGTGAAGTGGATCTATATAAAATTTGTTTTTTAATTGTTTGGGTTTTAAAAACTTACTCGAGCATCATGAACTGATCCAGGAAAGCCAACAGATATGTATGTAAATAACTTGGTATATGTACATACCCCTTGTAATATTATTGAATGGGTCTTTTTTCTATTTAAATAGCTATCATGTTGCTCGATAGGTACTTTACAATTTATATGACAACCATCAATTGCCCCTATTACACCAGGATATTGGCTTATTTCTAAAAAATTGTCAGCTATGGTAACACACTCTTCTATTGTCGGCCAGCATATAAATTTTTTCCTCAATATTACCAAAATTCCCATTACTCGGTGTGTTACAGATGAAACAGTTGAAATTGTTATATTGAATCTGTCCCCAATATTAATAAATGTATCCCCTTTTCCCAAATACCATAAAGTAATCAAAACACATTTTTCTAGGGGCACAGAAACTTTGCCACGAAAATGTGTTTTGAAGGATACGTGATTTCCTATTTCTTTGGTTAGAATACTAAATGTTATTCGGGTCATTCTAAATAACTTGAAAAAATCGAAATCTATGTATCTATCGATCCATTCTTCGAAATATAAAGGAATTTTGGAATGCTCGTCGGAAAATGTTTGGCCCAACAACATCAATGCAGGGTAACGCATAAACGACAACCTAGCTAATATAGCTGGTACAAAAAAGTTTATTGGTGAATTTAAAAGTGTTGGTGTTAACTCGTCAATAATTACAGCATTAAGCGTGGACTTCAATTTCTTCGAAATAGACATTACAAGCACTTAATATATCTTCAAAATGTTAATACAATTATGAAAAATAGACAAGTTTGTCTAATTCACTTTATTACAAACAAACGCATGCGCAATAGTGTAACCGAATTATTCATTTTCGATTTACAAAATCAGCAACCGTTAATTTGATGACGTATGGGGTACCAATGAGGTACCAATGAGCAACCTGGTTTCAGCGACCAATTCTAAATAAAAATCGCTTTGTGTATGTATTAAGGGCTAAGGCAATACCACCTAGATAGAAGGCCGCACAACTGCAATAAAACTTTGCTGTGACGTCATCAGAAAGAGGCCATCGATAGTGTATCGACTGCATTGAACTGTATTAGGTGCAGTCAGTAAACCATAGACATTGAACTATATACTAACGTAACTGGAACGGCATCGAGCACCCAAATCGCGTGGCCGCGATGATTTTAGGCAACCAGCATAACGTAGGTATTTGCATCCTTGTCTAGCACATTGGACGAGTATTGCACAGGTGGGACTGATTTCATATATTCATGTAGAAATACATGTAAAAGAAGATACGGGGGGTCAGGGCTTTAAAGAGCGAAAGAAAACTATTTGTCGATACTTTTGTATCAAGATTAAGGTTGTAAAATTTTTATATAATCAATAAAATTCGTGATTTACTTCAGACTTACAGCAGTTTCTATAATAAAGGACTACATTTCGCCGCATCATTAACAATACTAGTAATAAAATACACAGAAAATGCAAAAATATGTATTCAAAATCTCTTATATTTACAATATAAAAAAAAACAATACATTAATATACAAAGATTGTTAAACAGAATTAGTTTATTTAATTTGTGTCTTATTCTTGAACCTTTCCCTATAAACTTTTCAGTTTCGTTTCTACCATAATAATGCAATCTACATGTTAAGTAATAATTTACAATTGCTTTTATTAATTGAATTTCGTGCAAATCTTCGAAACCAAATTCTTCAACAATTGGATGATTGGGTTTAAAAAGATACAATTTTTCTGAAAAATGACGAATTGCGTTATTTAAAATAATCTGTTTGGGTTTTTGTGGCAATTTAAGCCGTGTTGGAATGTTAATTTAAATTGCCTTTCAGAATAGCAAACAATCTTATTTACTATTTCAGAAGCGTAAATTAAGCCACCCCTATTTTTAAATTTAAAAACCTATGACTATCATTTGTATTACAATAACTATGTTCATCTTTCTTTGAAAATAACAGAATAGCTGTACAAAATTTACAATTTAGTTTGGATAACATTTTTCTGACTATATAACCTGCAATGTAATATATAATATTTTCTTGATTATCAGTAAGTAAAATGGGTTCGACATTATTACAACTTTCTTCATTTTCAGAATAGTCGTTTAGGCTTTTTTTACTTGTCCGAAATTCAAAAGCAGAACCATAATCACTTAAATACTCTAAAATAATTTCAAATTAATAAGTCAAAAAGTATAAATTTTGTACTGTAGGTAAGGTTAGTTTAAAAAATGTGATCAAAACTTTCCCATGAAATTGAATAGTACTATTCTTATTATGCAAATTATTGCAGTTATATGCCACACAACTCATAACCATATTTGCAAACTGATAAACAGTGTATTTTAAACAAAAATAAACAAAATATATCTAACGTAGTATCAAACGCAGTAAAAGCACGTGAAACAGACAAGAAGCGGTATACCTACCTCTACCCGTCTCTCTCATACAAAAATTTGCCACGGCCCCTGCCAACAACTTATTTACGGGCGATGCCGTTCTAGTTACGTTAGTATATAGTTCATTGACCATAGATTAACTATATACTAGATGGGCATCTCTTTTTAATCGATCTCTTTTCAAAATCTAGTTGCAACAACAGTCACTGATGGCGTTGAAGTAAAGGCGCCATAATTTAAATTTTACTTTTAACTATTATTTCTAATCTTTCCTATAGACAATGCATAAACGTCGTATCAATGAATTAGTTTGATACGCGCTTAAACATTTGTTCTATTTTATAAATATGGTTGACATTAAAAGATTTTGTTCATGAATTACAGTCATATACTAGATAATTAATAAAATAGTAGTAGATAAATACATACATAAGCTAATATTATTTCAATTAGTGGTCCTGCTGCAAAGGTTTCAGGTCCTGTATAGAACATATAACCTAACTGATGAACAAAATATATTTTAATGCTGGTAATGTATTAAAAATACTTGTTTTGTGTATTTGATCGCGTGTTTGTTCATTACAATCTATGGGTGATTAATGCCTACGTTAAAGTACATTTTTTTTTGGTTTTAAGCGGAAACAGTTTACTTGAAATTTCAAATTTATATTTTTTGTCAATGTAATTACTCTTGTACCAATATTCTTTATTGTGTATATGTATCTTATACATATCTTGAAAAATTTTATACACTGAGCAGTACTTTTAATTAACGAGGAAGAAAATAAAAAAAAAAGATTTTATGGAGGGAAACTCTGTGTGATCTGTAGAAACATTCTTTCGGAGCACAATGAGTGAAAAACCCTCATTTATTACCATAATGTACAGAACCAATATTGTTAAATTTCTTTGCATTATAAAATTACATACTTATTTTCTACTTATTCTACAAAATATTTTTGAATTAAGTTTTTATGTGTTCTGTATCTTAATAAGTTTCTATAATACAAAGTTTCATTATCAGCTATAACTATTCTGTCACGTTTCCTGGTCGTAAAACCGAAGTTATAAGATGTCTACAATATATATAACCGTGTTCTCCTAGTAATAATCCTGGCATCACCTATTTACATTCGTATCTTAAAACAGTACGATCAGAAATGGCTGTCATTACTTTTAACCAGGATGTCAAATCACAATATGTAATATTTTTCTATTCGATGACCTGAAATGACACAAACTTTTTTAGAATATATAAAGGATGTATCCTTTGTATAAAAATACTCTTTATATATAACATTTTACTTACAACTGGATAAACTCTATATGTTGCAAAATTTAATAGACCCTTTTCCTTTTTTTGAACTTTTTGAAACGGGAGATGGCCATTTCTTTGACTTCATCGTCTATATTTCGTGAGTCCAATCCTTTCAATATTTTGTTTATATTATTTGTCCATGTCTATAAATAAAATTTTGTTAATTGTTTTGAAAATAATAAAAGGATATTGTGTGTTCCGCAATTAAAATTGAATGTTACATGATTTTGTATTTTATCAATCAAGTATCGCGATATATTTGTTTTAGTGCAAACTTTCGGCAAGTAATATTTTAGTACCTGCAAGGATTCACTACATAGCTTGACATACATAGTATTTGGTTTTAACAACCCAGACCTGTATGTTTTACATTTTATCAAAATGTGATGATCCTCATCCACCCTTGCGAGAAGATCTTCTTTACAAAGTTGGCAATGACCCACTTCCTTTAATATATTTTTGGCAACATAGCCAGCTATATAGGCGTGCAAATGCATTAATTGAGCAGCAGAATCATTAGAAAATGAAAAATCACTAACAGACTCAATAATTTCTTCAAAATACGAAATTTCTTCAATACCCTCTTCGACAATATCCACACCATAAATATATTGTATTAAAGAGCGTACCGCTCCTTCGCTGTCATCCTCTTAACAATTAGAACCAGGTGAGTAAGGGGACATGAAGTTATTAATTAATAATGTTTTCAAAGAATACACAAAGGAAGTACATGTTGGATTACAAGTTTCTTCCATTAACACTATCGAACAAAGTGTCGGCGAATAATACAAAATCCGCTGTATCCAAAGCTTCTACTGGCAAAAACCTGCCTTCACCTATAACAAAGACAATGAAAGTTAAAATTGGGTTTCTCGAATATTCACAGAATTACGTAATATGTTTATTTTAATAACAAATATAATCCCAGATATATTTATATATATATATATATATATATATATATATATATATATATATACATATATATAATATATTGGTCTGGTTTGCTTGTATAGGATGCCATAAAATAATAATTACCCCAAGTCACATTACTCCTAATACCAGCATTAACCGTGTGAGACAATACTTGGGCTGCATGTTTCACCTTCATTTTCCTCATTTTTGCGGGATATATGTGTCCATCCGTTAACTTGTAACACACAGTAACTTCATCTTTGGCATCCATTTCATATAATTGTATTATATACTTCCAAGATGCAAGTTGCCTTTCCTTTTTCCATGAAAATTCCACCTCAGAATCTATGAAGTTGTTGCGTAGTCCTTTTAGTAAGTGGGGAGGATCAAATAATGGGACAATTTCCCTATTTTGAATCTCAAATCCACATATTCTGAAATCCATAATAAAAGACATTCATAAAATATGAACACATTATTTTCTTACCTGTAATCCTTGTTCATTTTGATGTAGTTGCGTTTAGTTTCCTCGAGTAACATTTTAATTGCAGAACAGTTCATTGTAGATTGGTCACAGACTGTTGCAATAACATTCAAACCTATATTTAGCAATTCTACAATAATATTTTTTAAATTTCTCATTATATCTACTGAAGGCATTCCCGATTCCGCAAAATAGTATGCAATTGGTTGCTTCCATTTTCTTCTCACTCCCCTAGCCATGACCACCATTGCATGGCTAGTAAATTTTTTCTTAATCTCTAAGCCACTGTTATCAAAGCCTTCTATTAAATCATCTTTTCTCTTATATGCCGAAGAAGCTTCCAACGACATTTCATCAAAAATAACAGTACAATACCTATCTAATGGCTTCATTTTTTCTACACTCTGTCTTAAGGTGATTACTGTGATTAGTATATTTCTATTAATGCCGCTTTTGAATGTAACTGTTTTTAAAACATTCAACAATGTTTTGCGCGAAGGCAACGCAAATACTTTCTTAAGTAATTTGTATCCCTTAGGGCTTTGTTTTAAAAAAGAAAGGGCAAGTATTTTATCATCTGTACTGAATCTGCGACCCTTAGGCTTCTTCTTTTGTAAATTCAATTGGCCCACAAAAAAAATTAATAGCTTGGTTGTTTAATCTAGAACTTATAAATTCTTTCGAGGCAGAATATTTATATGCTTCCTTTAATCTTTCCTTGTTTGATTTATTTTCTCTGTTTAGCTGCCTAGCTGTTTTGAGTAGGCCTTTTGCAACATTTATAAGTTTCTTCTTTTTGGGTGTTAGAAGTGCTTTTCGTAAATTTACTAATTTAGCAAAGTTAACTTTTCTACTGAGACCTAAAATTAATTTTTATCGATATCTTTAAATGTTATGTTTTGCTATGCTATTTTCCTTTTTTTGTACCTGCTCGAGAAGATAACTCTCTCTTCCTTTTCTTCGCCTCTCTTTCAATTTCCTTGTATTGGTCTGAAAGAAGGTATAATATTAACATGGTATCCACTATGATGTGCAGGCACAAAAAGCCAATTGAAAAATTCATGAAATATCTATAAGACACTTTAAAATTTTGTATAACTACCCCTTTCTATATTGCAACTACTAGTTGAAGGAACTGCAGTGTCTTCGGTTGTAGAAGCATCAATGTTACCCAGCCCTGGTACATCTTCTTCAACATCTAAAGATATTTGTATATGGTAAATTTGAGAACAATGTTGAAATAAGTCATATTTTTACGAAATATTATATGTAAGTCTGGAATAGCAGTTGGTTTCAAGTTTGTTCAGTTACGGTAAGCTATGAATTTCATCTTATTACTAAAGTGGTGTTCGCAGACTCTATGGTTTTCTTTTTTCTTGTGCTCTATGTCCATTCTATTAATAGCTTTTAACCATTTAATAAATCTCTGTAAAAAGGCATTTGGTACACACATTATAAGATAATTCTATTTCACCCTACCTCCTGTTCTTTAGGAAATCTGTGCATAGTTGCATTACTACTATTATTAACACAGTTTGGAACACAACAATAAAAACCCATTTCAGAAAATGTATAATTACAGAAAAAATATAATAAATGCAACACTTAATTAATAAGAGAATTAACAGTAAAAACAAAAAAAAAAACAAAAACTGTAAGCAATAAACAAACGTATTTAACGGAATATGTAAATATACAATATATATAATCGAATTATAAAATAAATAAATAAATGCAATACCTAAGTAAACTCTGGAATATATCAAAATAAAATATTGATAATTTTAGCAAAAAACACGTGTGTAAACCAAAACGTCTTAAACAGAAAACAAAGCAAAAAGTAAGGTTACATATGTTACAAACAACAACCCAAAAAATAAACGTTCATTTTGTGCGGGAAGGGGAAGGTAAAAGAATTGCAGACAGCGCCAATTGTTAATGTTGTCAGAACTAAAAATTTGAACCGGGAATTTTATATTTAGATAAATTAACTCCTATATAAAAATGTCCATTTGCGGGTGACATTTTTGTCACTTTGACAGCGATAAAAACCTACATAGCTTTTTATCACCGATAAAAATGCTTCTTCCTCCGATAAAAATGCTTCTTCCTGTTACATATCTAGTAGCCCTGCATCACTTAATTTATTTTGGCAGCTGACAGGTAATAACTATTAAGTATCGTTGAACGTAAAATGTACGAGTCGGTTTGGGGAAATTTCAACAAATATCAAAAGCTCAATACCGCAATACACAAGAAATACAAAATCCTCAATATGGAGAAAATTTAAAAAGTTTTATTCATGTCGTTAATTTATCTTGCCAAAAAACACTCGAGCTTTTCTTTCAATCGGATAAATTTCTTTTTAACTCAATATTTTTCCAATCAGTAATTTCGCTCGAAAAACTTACATTAGAAAAAATCGCTCGACCTTTCGGTCTCGCGATTTTTTCATGTAAGTTTTTCTCGTCAAATTACTGATTGGCAAAATAATTTCGTTACAAAGAGAAATTTATCCGATAAAAAAAAAGCTCTTGTGTTTTTACTTATGATAAATCCCCGTGCAGTAAACGCTTGGACAGTGAACGTGATAATCTCGTTGTTGATGTTATATCGTTATTACTGTGCTTGTTTATAATAAAATATGGTGTTAAAGTGTTGTGTTCCTAATTGCAAAGGAAATTATAATTCTAACAATAAAGCACACGTGTTTAAATTCCCAAAAGATGAGGTTATGTGCAAGAAATGGTTGCTTGCAATTCCAAGGCAGAATTATACCGTCTCTAATTATTCAGTAGTAAGTATTAATACATCTTGTTCGTCATTACTGTATTATATTAAAATAATTTTGAATCTTTACTTTATTTACAATTAAAAATGTTACCTATGTGCATTCATATAAATTTAGAAAAAATATTAGTAAAATATAAATAACATGTAGCTTTTGTTATAGACTAATACAATTATTACAAAAACTTAATGCTTTATATTTACTATTTTATAGGTATGTGACAAGCACTTCAAACCTGCAGATATCTTGTGGGAAACAACTGCAACCGATGAGAGGACTGGCAGAAGTTTAACAGCTCCTCTTGCTAAACCAAAATTATTAAAGACTGCTGTACCATGTATATACCCTAACAGCCCAGCATATTTTTCTTGTAGCTCAGCTCCGTCAAGAGAAGGACCAGAAGAGAAGCGAAAAAGAATAGAAGCAGAAGCGATGCATACAGCAGTTCAAGAAAGCATTAGTAGTCAAAGTAAATATTTAGAAAAAGTATCAGTTGAGAACCTTTCACATTTAAAAAGTAAAATTGATTTGGTTAATTTGCCAAACAAATGGTGTAGTATAATGAAGGAACCATCAATTATTTTTATGTTTATTGATATGACAGTGCAACCACACTTTCTAGTATATGTCACAATTGGCGAGAACATGTTGCCAGAGGTATATTGTAAAGGTATCATGGTACACCTTTCAAATATTAAATCAATTAGGATCTGTAATATAAATCAAATAGAAAGTTTAATTTTGGAAGTTGATAACTTTATAAATAAAAATGACTTAAATGGTGACCTTAAAATGGTTCAGAATGAATTCATAATTGGTTTAATAGATGAATATGTTTCAGATGACAATGCAGTAGCTTTATTCATGAAGTCACAGTTAAAACTTTCTTTACTTCCTAAAAATAGAAGGGAATATACTACGGACTTCTTAATTTTTTGTTCAATTTTCTATTTTATTTCACCCCATGCGTACAATTTTTTTCGAAATCACAGTCCTTTAATTTTACCACATACTAACACATTGCAACGCATTTGTTCTAATTTTAATTGTAGTCCCATTATTGAACAGAATCCCATGTATTTTCTTCAATATATTAAAGAGAAAGTACAAACATTTGAAGAACATGAAAGGAATATAGTATTAATGATGGATGAAATTTATATTAAACCTTACATGGATTACAAAGGAGGCAATATAGTTGGAGCATGTTCGAATAGCTCTGCAATTGCAACATAAGCCCAGGTGTACATGATTCAGAGTATTTTGTCGTCAAAGAAAGAAGTTGTTCATATTTTTCCTGTTGCACAATTAAATGCTGATGATTTACATAAAATAACGAGAGATATTATTGTAGGATTAGAAAATGCTGGATTAAATGTTTTAGCTGTAGTAAGTGACAATAATGCAATAAACAGTAAAGCTATGACCAAATTTTCAACTCCACCTGAACTTCATGTTCGATATTTTAATCCGGTGAATTCTAACAAGCCATTGTTTTATCTGTTTGATTCAGTGCATTTATTTAAAACCATTAGAAATAATTGGTTAAATCAGAAAACTGATGGAATTGATTTTGTTTATCCTGACTTTAATGATTTTTCAAAGATAAATATAGCTTCTTTAAAAACTGTAAGAGATATGTATGAAATTGAACGTAACGACTTGCTGAAATTTAGTTATGGCTTATCTGTGAAAGCTCTGTGGCCTACGAATTTTGAAAGACAAAATGTAAAATTTGTCTGTCAATTATTTAATGAACATGTAGTCAATAGCTTATTAACATTAGGTGAAAAATATAGTCTTAGATTTTATAACACTACAGCTGAATTTCTAAAAATAATAATTACTTGGTGGCATATTATGAATGTCAAGACACCTTTAAAAGGCGTAAGACTTAAAAATAAGTTTCAAGAACCCTTAACAAATAAAAGTAATGATGAAAGAATACAGTTTCTATATAAATTTTCATCTTGGCTAGATCATTGGAATAATTTCAATTTTAAATCTGGTAAATTATCAACGCAAACACAAAGAGCGCTTCAACATACAACACTCTGCATTTTGCAACTTACTGATTTTTGTTCAGGTGAATTGAAATGGTCATATGTATTGCCTGGGAAGTTTCAGACGGATGCTTTAGAGGCAAGATTTGGGCAGTACAGACAACTCGCAGGAGGTCAAAATCATGTATCTGTAAGGCAAATTTACGAAATTGAGAAAAAGATTAGGTTATTATCTACTATTGAATTACCAGTTTCTGGTCACAAAAAAATTATTATTCATGACATTGTTGATAATGAAATATTAGTAGATCATGATTATTTTTCTACTGTTTCTAGTGATACATTTGCTGGGGAAATAAATGTTACACAGGCGGATTTGGACAGTACCTTTTCTAATGTAAGCCTACTGACATATATTGCAGGTTACTGTTGTTATTCATTACTTAAAAAATTAAATTGTAATACTTGTGAAAAATTTTTGGTAATGACTGATATTAGTATTCATGCTGATAAATATAATGTTATTAATAATCTTAACAGAGGTAGTCTAAAGTATCCAGTAGAAGAAGTTGTATATTTAATTACATATAACTATGTAGTTATTAAGAAAATGTTAGAACCAGAAAAAGAGGAAAAGTTTCTAAGTTTAAACAATCACCGAAAATATGTAACCGATGTGACATTGCAAATCGTTTTGTCGCAAGAAATATTAAATAGAAGTAAGTGTGATACACATACTGGTGAATATTTGTATAAAAATATAATATGGAAATGTACAAACATATTATTAAATAACTATTGTAAATTAAAAAATAATGTTATAAGAAAATCTAAAACAAGAAAATCTATTATATTTCCGAAATAAATAATAACAATTGTTAGTGGTTTTATTTCTTTTGTGTATATATATAGTTTAAGAGATAACAATTAAAAAAATAGTTAACAGTTCTCTATATTTTTTGAATCACACGAATGAATGAATAAAGTCCATCATTACTTCTGTAGTAAAAAAACTATCATAATTATATTAGATTTGATAGATATAATATTGTATAAATAAGTGCGAGCGCCAGTAGAAGAGTACCTATTCGGATGTCTATAAACAATAAAGTAGTTCTAAAACTGATTATTTAATTTATTTCCACTACATATGCCCATTTTATTTGTATTTATTGTCAGTAATAAGTATATAGTTTCGTATGTTTTTTAAGAATAGTAAAATACTATATTGAAAACGGCTAATATTTTCATTTAAAATTTATTTCAAAAACATTAGTTAGGCTTGCATTTTGTGATGATCGTTTTCGCACTGAATATATATTGGCCTCTTCGTAGTGACGTCATTGACCAGTAGTTAGGCCTTCTATCTAGGTGGTATTGGCTAAGGCCGTTATAGAATAGGTGGCCGTATGACTTAAGACGTATGGCGTAGAGTGGCGTATGTAAAATATCAATTACACAATGATTTATTATGTCTTACGGCAAGCCAATCAGAAACCGAGTATTGTGATGGTAGGATATGTCAATTTTTGAGGATAAATTATTATATTTCACCGCAAAACAACTGAAAACAGCGATAGAACACTGGGGTCGCCAACTAAATTACATATCGTCGTTGACCATAATGCCTGGGGGGGGACATCAGAAAAGGCTGATTAGAAAGCAGATTTCTAAAATTGTTGAATGCGTGCTTCTTAAATTTACAAAACTGTGTAGTGTGTCATTTTATATTTATCATTGGCGTACCGAGTGTTTTGTTGTCAGATTTTAGTGAATTTTCTTGAGACGAGACACGCTTGCGACTCATATTGAAATTCGTTCACATTAAAACTAATTTTTCAGGTGTGAACACAATCAGCATCTTTTTTTTTGTCATTGTGTAAGCTACCGGGTTCATCCGAGAATATAAATTCTGTTAAGCTATTTAAATTAGAGACTAAGAAATATTTTTTATTTTGTTGAAGAGAATAATATTTCACCTGCAATGTTAATCTGTAAAATTTTTATTGTATTTATGCACACACAATAAAGATTATTATTATTAAAGCCAAAAGAATATTTGGATAGGTGAATTAGTTAAAAATAAAAGTCACTAATTCTACTATAAGTTAAATTCACCTTATTTAGCTTAGTTTTTAATAAAATATGTCTTTCAAATATGGTTTCATTTTTACAATATTTATTAAGAACCATTACAAGATTTGCATTAAATAATAAGTGATTTCCAACTTATGGTCTGTAATATATAAAAAAAACAATGGAATTTCTAGAGATCACCTCATAATTAAAAAATAGCTACTTACCTGTTAATAAATGGACATATTCTTACAATTTACAGAACATGATAGTGTATCTCAATCGCACATAAATTAATTGAAACACCAAACATATTGTAATGACTCATCCGATGACGCGTCCCGCGTCATACCTCTGGCGTTTTCTCAATCCAGGTAGAGCACTCGAGAAAAAGCATTCCCATTCCTATATAAGCCGTCGAGAAAGGGATGGCGATTACATTCTCACTGCGATATCCATTCTGGCTACATCGCAGTTGAGAGCACATACGTCAATACAGCGTAAATACGAACCCGGAAGAAATGGCCGGAAGATATATCACCAAAACCGTAACAAATATAACTCTGAAGAATAACTTCAAAAGAAGATGTACGCCGCAGCAACGACAAGACGCAGAAATTATCATTAGCCAAACAACCGACGAAGAAGATATCCAAAAACTTCTACAAAGGCAACCGCAGATATTCATCGTCGATCCCGTCCAGCCAACGTGTGAAATTGAATTATTAGTATCGCCCGAAGAAAATGAAGAAGAAGAAGATACAAGCCCGGCAAACCCGCCCGACAACAACTCGGATCACTTAATCAACGCCCAACTCCAAAACGATTTTAAAATGGCGAAGAAAACGGCAAAAAAACAAAAAACAGATCACGCAAATACACTTATCGAAACAAAAAACGCATACAGTGTCCTCGAAAAAACAATCACAGAGGAAAAAATGGAAGAAGAAACTGAAATCACTCCACAGCCGTCAACTTCATACAACAGCACTCCCAGGGTAAGTGATAAGACACACACTACACTTAACACAAAAACTGAAACAAAAAAAAACACACAAAATCGCACCAATTATCATAATCGAAAAAGACAAATGGACATACATACGACAATTACTTAAATCAAACAGCATTAACACAGTAGAAAACAAAATGGTGAAACCAGGAATACACATCGAACCGACAACAGACGAAGACTACCGGAAACTCAAACACACACTAGACAACGAACAAATACAATATTACACTTTCCAATTAAGAAGTGAAAAGACACTAAAGGTGGTGATGCGAGGCATTCCTACCTTTATCACTGACATAGACATTACAGACGACTTGACAGACCAAGGATACCCGACTTTAAAAATTAAACGCATGAACGGCAAACACGGAATACCAGCACCACTGGTATTAATCGAACTGACGAGACAATACAAGTCAATCTACAACTTACGCGACTGCTGCGGACTTGCAATCAAAATAGAACAATTAAACAAACGGACTGACATTATACAATGCCACAAGTGCCAGACTTTCGGACATCACCAACGGAATTGCAACATAAACTACAAATGTATGAAATGCGGAGACGGACATTCGACACATCTATGTACTAAGACAAAAACAACCCCACCAAAGTGTGCAAACTGCGGTGGTCCTCATCTATCCACTTTCATAAACTGTCCCAATAACCCAAACAATCCTACAAATAAAACCACACCTCAACCTAAATACGTACCAGCACCACCCCCAACAAGTAATCCATGGACACAAAGACAAAACAAGACAAAACTTAACACAGTTGACGAATTAGCACTTGCCTTGGGCAATATGCTAATAACACTACACTCGACTAACGCAACAAACGAACAAATACAACACTTCGTTACACAGACACAGACAATAATAACACTATACAACAAAACACATTAAACACACACAACTGAAACGCAAAAAAAAAAAAAAAAAAAAAAAAAAACGCAAAAACGCGACTGACGCACAGACTGCACATACAAAATACAAAACACGTGACTACAAAAACAAACACAACAACGCACGATATTAATCAGACAAACACATCACAACCCTGGGAGATACTTAACAACGGAGTGAAAATGGAGGCTATCTTCGACCACGATTCAAAATTCAAAGACTCATGAAAGGATGGCGATTATTCAATACCAGAGCTTTGCGGAGTGAACATAAATACAAATAAATAAATGTGCTTATTGTTAGTAATTAGTTTTTATATTGTTATTCGTTTTATTATTAATATAGTGTGTGTCTAAAGTTATCGTTAGTTTTATTTAAGAACCCAATATACAATATAAACTTAGTTTTAGATTCAAAATTATTACTAGGCAGCCAGGCGCTAAATGTATTTCTATATCAGACAGTTTTGTCAATATTAGAAATATGTGAAATAGGCCCATGTAATGTACGTTTAATGTAATGTAAGCCTGCTGTAATCAATCTTTTTGTTTGGCCTTTTTTTCTGTGTTGGAGGAAAATTCATAGTAGATATGAATGTAATTTTGATATTTACATACAGTATCTTTATATTTTACCGCTTACATTACAGGACCATTATTCACTTAATACCGTTATCTATATAAATAGCAAGGTTTGAATTCATGAAACCTATTCAATATTTTTATGAGCTTCCATGACCTGCAACTTAAATTTTTCTTATTTCTAATAATGGTATAAAAGGTAAAGACCTTGTTGATATTGTAAGTTTCATATAAAATGGCACTTGAGCAAGAAAGTTTCTTTAATAATTAGAGCTGGCAAATAAAGCCAACAGGCAGTGGTGTAGGTTCGAGAATAATAATAGTAGTGAGGTGGCGGCGGTGATATCTTCAGTATTACTTAAGACTTTGTGTGAGATGTTGTATATGCTGCCGTAAGTACTATTTCAAAGTTCTACGCTTGTTTTAAAAATGTCGCAGTTACATAAGACGCGAAAACGACCGATGTGGGACACTTAAAAATCTTATAGCACAATGCCGGACTTATATTATGATGGCTCCAAAACTCAATGTCTATTTTGTAATATCCAGGTAATATTGCAAGATACTCAGGTTTAAAAGTGAGTTACAAACTATGTATTTACAATACTTAACTAGCAGGGGGTATAGAAAAATTGCAAAATGTTTCGATGTCGTCGGAGCATTCTCTTAAAATTATGCATGATGTTTACGCACAGCTATGCGCTGTAGAAGGCGAATAAAGTGAGTGTGTAATAGAAAAATTTGAAAGTGTTTTAGAACAAAGATTCCGATTTTCTCATATTAAGACAAATTTGTGTGAAGGTGCGTCTAAAGATCCATTAAGTTGTTTCAAAGATTATTTTTAATACGCAAATATAACAGGGTTCCAGGTTGAGAATGAAGTACAGGGTATTATGGGGACTATGTATCTCACTTGATCGTTAATAATTGCAATAAGTGTGTCTCTATTTTTCGCTGAATTGCTATTTCAGCGTCCGAATTTATGTTGGCGTTAATTTTAAGTTTAGCGGTTAACGTTATCAACAGTCATCCAATTGTCATCTGAAAAAGTTTGGGCTTTTTTTTTTTGTTTAACGTTATCAACAGTCATCCAATTTTCATCTGAGCATACCAAAAAAAGGTAAACTGCTTCACAAATGTTTAGGTCATATTATACGTGTCCACGAACAATCCTCAAAGAATGAAAGGGGTGATTGCACAGTTCTGTGCAATAAATTGGCGTACACTTAATTTACGATCATTTAAATCAGGCTTTTGGTTTCCATAATTACGGGATAAATATAAATGCATATAGGCTTTGGCACTTCTATTTGTCATATCGCGTCAAATCAATTTGTCAGAATTGACCGACAGATATAGATCGAAATATGCCCGCGCATTTAGATTGGTTAAGTAAGGCTCGCATTATAGGGAAATTTGAAGATAACTGGTCAATTAGAGCAGTAGCACAGAAATTTGGCATCAATAAATCTAGTGTGCTAAAAATTAAGAAACGGTGGGAGGAGGAAGGAACAGTTTCGAGACGATAAACAACGCAACAACTTTGTTGCTTCTTTCGGAGATAAAAATGTAGAGTTGAAAAAAAAAGTGACGTACAAGGACAATCAATTTGATTGTCCTTGTACGTCACTTTTATTATTATACATTTTTATCTCCGAAAGAAGCAACAAAGTTGTTGCGAAATATAGGGATACTTAATAAATGAGTTTTTTAATTGACAAACCGCTTTTAATTTATTTTATTCAATATATTACGGTCGATAATTTCGTTTAAATTATATATATATATATATATATATATATATATATATATATATATCCAGTACAAAGGAGTGGACGGTTCAACGTAAATGTAAGGGGTTGGTGCAGTTATAAGGGGCTAAGAGTTTGTTACAAATAGACAGGCGGTTCAATGCTGACAACTACCGTGCCTTCATAATAGGTTGTAAGCCACGTGACGTGTTGCAATATTGGTTGCATACATGAGGATTGGCAATCCTGCATAAAAGTTCCTAAACTCAAATGTTTTGTTATGACAGTTTTGTACGTTTTGTGTATTGTGTCAATTAGATTTTCTTTGCATTAATTTTATATTTATTTCGCGTTAAAAAAGTCAGTTCTTTGAAGAGCTATTGAAGATATTCTAACTTTTGTGAAGGTTAGTTATCTATTAATAACATTGAATGTATGTATAAATAAAATAATTTCATTTTAGGTTATAACCTCCAAAATGGCATTTACCGTCGAACAAGATGCATTCATTTTAGTGGCCCATTATAGAAGTGCTACACAAGATGCCGAAGGCAATTGGAGTTATTCACTTCCAAGTTGTATAGATCAATTTATACAACGCTTCCCAGATTTTGACTTTGATTATGATTCATTTCGACATCGTAGACATATTATAACACATCGTTTTGAGGATAAACATTGTATTTGTAAAGGGAAATCGACTAGGAGGCCCACCAAATTAACTGAAGCTGTTGTAGATGATATTCGGCAGCGAGTAGAACATAGCCCTCATAAATCAGTTAAAAAACTATCTCAGCAAACAGGTACATATTTCATATTTATTTTTAATTGTACAAAGTTAACATTCAAAAAAATGTTCTTGTAGGTCTCTCAGTTGGAACATGTCACAAAGCATTAACAAAAAAGATACATATGCATCCTTATAAAGTTACTGTTGTTCATCAGTTACATCCAGTCGATTACGATAGGCGAATTTGATTTTGTGAATGGTTTAATAATCGAATGAACGATGATTTCCTAGATTTAACTTTTTTTAGTGATGAAGCATGGGTACATCTTACAGGATACGTAAATTCACAAAATTATAGATCTTGGGCTACAGAAAATCCACACCAACTAGTAGAAACATCATTACATCCTTTAAAAGTAGGAATATGGGTGGGAATGTCGAGAAGAAGAATTATTGGGCCAATTTTCTTTTACGATATCATTACTGCAGCAAGATATCGAGGAATATTAAATGAATTTATTAATCAGCTGCATGACGATGAATTAGAAAATGGCTGGTTTCAACAAGATAATGCACCTGCTCACACGGCCAGAGACACACACCACTATTTGACAGAATTTTACGACGATAGACTGTTTAATTTATGGCCACCCCGTTCTCCCGATCTTACTCCGCTTGATTTTTACTTATTTGGACATTTGAAAAATAGGATATATAGAAATAGACTACATAATTTACAAGAACTAGAAGCAGCAATTGTGCATGAAATAAATAACATTACGCAGAATGATTTACATAATATTTTTGAAAATTTAAAACGTAGGGTGAATATTTGTTTGCAACAAAATGGTCATCATTTCCAACATTTATTATAAATATGTTATTGTGAAAAAGCTTTCAGTACGTTAGCTCCTCATAAAATGTTTGTACAGAGGCAAAATTGACAATTTTTTCATTATTAACTGTAAATAAAATTTATGATATTAAAATGATAATAAACACTAGTGTTTTAATTGAATAAACATACAACTAAAATTTATTTTTATTATTCCAAGAAATTACTTACGTTTCATTTAAAATAAAATTAAAAAACATCTGTCAAACTATTTTGAACAAGGAATATTTGTATAGGAGTAGTACCAATCTGTAATGTTGGTTGCATATGTATCATGTTACAACAAATAATGAAGGCTCTGTATAGCCATATATTATAAAATCAAATGCTACCGTCTGTTCGACAATTATATCCGGAAAATTTTATTTACCAACACAATTGTCCTGTACATACGCCTAATGTTGTTAGAACATGGCTATATAACAATAACATTGAAACGTTACCGTGGCCCGCTAACAGCCCAGATTTGAACCCCATTGAGAATATCTGGGGTTTATTAACTAGAAAATTATATTCTCAAAATATTAATTTTCTTAACGTGAATCACCTTTGGGACTCTATAGAAGATGCTTGGGAAGAATTAGTGGCAGATGAAAATTACATGCAGCAATTAGCAAACTCAATGCCCCATCGATTGAATAGAGTCATTGAAGTAAATGATAGTATGACGAAATATTAATGTTTTCTTATGATGGTTTGTTTTATATTTATTTTTATTTATATTTTATTTTTCGTGTTAAATATTAAACAATTATATAGTAAATTTTCTTTATAGGCATACCTACATAAGATCATACCAAAAATTACAAACGATAGTTGTATAGAAGATGAATAGAATCAAGCATTTTGACAACTAATATCAATAATGAAGGCATTACTTAACCTTTTAAATATGGGAAAAATAAGCCGTTTTCACAGTAATAAAATAATGTCAGAATGAGCAATAAGACGTGTACGTCAATTTATTGCACAGAACTGTATATACAAAATTATGAAAAAAAGTTTCTATCAACTTGGGTCCGGAAGTACTTCTTAAGGGAGCTACTGCACTTGAGAAACGTCACCAAACTGGTTTCTGATCAGTCTTGAACTACATTTAATTTACGATTCAAATTTGGTACACGATTTTCAGTGTTAATTTATACTGTCGTTTATTGACCAGCGACTATCGCATATAGTTTTGGAGAGGTGTCAGGGGCCCTATACATTCTTGACACTAACTTTCTTCCTTTTTTTCATGCTTTTGTATGTACAATCACTCTTTCCATTCTTTAGGGATTGTTCCTGGACACGCTGTATATATATATATTTTTGTAGTTGAAGAAATGTGGAGAATAGGCGAAGTAGAAGATGATGTCGAGCAATTTATCATAACGTTGGATGGAGACACAAGCTCATCATCCGAATCTAACGATTACAATAATAATTAATTACTTTTATAAAAATGTATATATTTTTCTTTGTAATCTGTCTGTTCAATATATGTATGTAATTATGTATTGTATTTAAGCATTCAAAGAACCAATTGTGGATTGCAGCTTTCTTTTTATTATGATTTTCCTATTCAAATAATTATATGAATGATATTCATATTTTCCATGCAGCATTGTTATAGTTTAATAAAGCACCTATTTGCAACCTTAACAGTTTAGTTTGTTACCATATGTTTTTAGTTGTGATTTGGTTGTACTTTATAGTTGCAATAAGTACAAATAAAATCTGATTTATAAATTTGTTTTCTATTTACTTGATGACAAAAACCAATAATTTAATTATACATTCTGTGATAATTATTTACTGTGTGCGAATCTTATGCCAATTATACCTGAGATTTAAAAAATCATATCAACATAACCTTATAACTTATTACATATTGCTATGGATTTTTATTTAAAAATAAAATATTTAAAAATGTACAATTATTTGGGAAAAGACTGTATGTTGAAAATGTATGTAAATTTACAAAAGGGAAAATACTTGTTATCCGAGATTTCATGTAGAGATCGAAGTTGCGGGGGGAGATGAAATTTAGAGTTTGAACAAGAAGGTCGCTTTCTTTTAAGAGAAATATATCATAAATATATTTAATTAATTCGGGAGTTTTATTAAGTATTAAAGTCCCGATATTTATAGAGATTAATTCTCATTGTATTTGATGTTTAAAGTTGATTAAGCACCTTCTTCGTTAGAAAATCTCCATTTTAGTTTTTTTTAACACGTCTTTCCTGAGTGGAACCCGAGAAGTTAGAAGTCTCATATTTGAAAATTCACCGGCTGAGAAACCTAGTTGTGGATGATGGCGTGCTAAATTTTCAAACCACTATCCATAGCAATATGTATGTTGCATTATGTACGTAAACTTTATAAAACATAATTCCATAGAAACATAGATCCGGCAACTATGCCATATTTCCCATAAGATGTATGTTTCATTCTCAACGTGGAACGCTTTATAGAAGTATGACAGCCGTTTTCGGCATTAAAAAACATTTATTCTGCACGTCGTACTAGCTTGACTGAAAGAACTGTGGAAACATATCTAATGATTGAAATATTTAACAGATATGATCCACTTTGTGATTTCACGGGAGACTCTTAATATGGTAAGTGTTTCAGCACGTTTTATAATTTATTTCATGCGGCTGCCACTGGCTGTTGGCGCGCAGCTATATTAATATCTATTTCCATTTTATTATCTGAATTGTGAATATGTATTGCTTCGTCTAAATTATTCTGTTAGGGGCATATCCGACCTACAGGATTTTCACGATAAGAATGCCTTCACGTCATTGATATAAACTTAGGTCTAACAAATATACAATCAAGATAGTGTTGTTGGCAGCATGAGAAATTTACAAAAATTATTCTGACATTTAGGTTAGGATAATCTTTTACGAACACATATTATTAGTGCACATTTGATGAAATAAATTATATTTGTAGAACATAATCTAGAAGTGACAAATACAATCGACAACACAGCATAGACGATATCAATGACGTGAACGCCCTCTTATCGCGAAAATCTTATATAAGTCAGAGGAATGCATGACAAAGGGATGGTATGTGAGCTAGCACATAAGTTATCGTTTACTAAACGCTACAGTTTAATCTTTAAGTGATTTTCATATACAAAATGAGCAATTTCAACTGACCACAATTGGTCGTATTAAAATCTTGAGATTAGAACACTTTACTATTCATAGATTGATTCATTATTATATGCGTGCTTGTTTGTTGCCAGTCGTTGCTATTCTCTTTGGATATTCTTGCGGTCTAATTGAAAATGGTTAATGTCATCGGCATCGGTCAAAAATATCAGCAAGTGTGCGCAATGCAGTCAACGTTACATTGGTGTCAATCTAAGTATTCTATTGGTACTGTATAAACCTAGCAGTAGGATCACTTTTTGTAATCGCCTTTGATCTTTTGAAATAAAACCGTAATACGAGTATTTTACCGCGCACGGTCTCTTTCTCTTCTTATATTATGTGTACAGATAATCAGATTGTTCGATTTCAACTGAACAGCTGATTCAAAAAGTGAAACAGTCTGATTTCCATTACGCTTAGTTTATGAGAAAAAGAGAACATGTACGGCATATTACGTGTATTGCGGTTTTATTTCAAATAATTTCCGCTATTGTAACTATTGCTCAAGATTATACTGTGCTATTGGCAACCGCGGGCGCTCGAGATTGTTCACACAGTATATTCACGAACTAGTACTGCTATTCGCAAACCTTCAAGTTTTTATACTAGAAAGTTTGAAGTGTATATTGGTGGAAGAAAATGTTGCTGAAACTTAAAAAAAAGACAGAGAAATTGGTAAATTTACTAGTTTTACTTACATCATGATTTCTAGGCTTTTGTAATAGTCTTGTGAGAACATAAATATTACTTGTCCTAGCGATATCTTTCCTTCTACCGCCAAACCCGTTTCTTACATTAATATAAAAGGGTGAATTCGATTGGGAATGGTAAGGTTCGGTATGAGCGTGTTACTGATTGGTCCGTGCTGGCCTTGGTAAGAATCTGTTGGGATGTTACACATTGCGTCAATTTTAATTCCTAACGCGCCAAACACCGTAACAGAGACCATAACCATATTTGTCTGTTTAACGCATGTTTTTACGTCCATTACAAACACGTGCTAAACATTGAATTTAATTTAAATGTGACTTAATTTGTAAGTTACATTTTTTCTGTATTAGTAAGTTTTTCAATAATTAAATTATTTTATTATTTTTAGTTATAAAAGAATCTAATCAATAAAAAATATCGAAACTGGGTTAGTAGCTGTTGTAGTTGATGAACTATCAATAATTTTGTTAAATACGACTAGCGTACTTTTTGAAATTGTACCAAGTACAGCTGAACCCGCATGGGTAGCCTTATGTAGTTAGCAGAGAGCGGACTGAAGCGATTGAATGACCAATTGCCCCGATAAAACGTTGTGGCGGTCTCACGTACAGTATAGATGTTATAACAGCTCCACTATTTGCTTGCTCGATTGCATTCCTCGCAGGTGGTGTTATTTCCGTCTTATGAATAGTACATTGTGTCTGTTCATTCATAAATTCTAACTTACAGTAGCGTGTAAAACGGCATATACATTTATATATTATTTCGTTGGACTTCGTTCAAATAATCGTTTAAAAATTATATCCACTAATTTCCAAAGTGTATTCTCGTGCTTACATGCATATACATATATGTATTTATTATTCTTGAGATAGTATATTTTCTATTCTCTTCTATACGGGATTGTTTCTGGTTTCGTTTCTTTCTTTCGGTGTTACTTGGTTACAACTTTTAGTATTTAAAAAAATCCGTTTTATATTGTTATATTGTATATTCATGCTATAATTTTTTATAAATATTAGGTTTAATTTACTACCTTATTTTTGTAGTAGTTTTCGTTTCTTTTTTTAGTCCATTTCTTTTTGTTCTTAGTATTTATTATACATTGTTTTGTTCTTTGTAAATTATTTTTATTCAAAATTCGATACGCAATTCGCTTGTCAGCATTACTTTTGTTTCAGCCGGTTACCAAACCGTTTATTACATTAGTTCTGTTGTGCATTGACAGATACAAATTAACTGCATATGTAGGTATGTGCCACTTATACAGCTGACCACATATATCAAATTGTTCGAAACTCACGGATCGCTTACAGAAACAAACCTAATACATAGATATGGATTTTTACAAATTATTTAGAATGACACGTTCCTCATGTGTTCATAAAGGTAGCCAAACAGAGAAAGAAAAATTTGTGCTGTTTAAGTTTGTTAACGATATTGTAAGGCAGGAAATACACAAGAAAGAATTTATGAAGTGTGCTTTATAAAGCAAAATTTAAGACACGCGTGTGTATATGATTCAAATTACATCGAAAGAAGTAAGAGCGTTTATTATCGTCCGCTATCAATCAAACGTTCATCGAGTGTTTGAAATTTCAAATGTGTCCGAATTTTCTTGTAGCAATGCATGAAGCGAATGTATGACGCATGCGCATTTTCGGCGTTTGGGGCTTTAAATCTACAACTTAACCTACAAATTATGTGTTTATTTATGTATTTATAAAAGTTAGGACCATTGGGTGTAATATAAAAAAATCAAAATGTGTGACGAAGTTTGGAATGTCGACGAAATAGAAGCTTTAATATCGTATGTATGAGATCGTCGGGAATTGTTTAACCAAAGTTTACCGGGATATTCGAAAAGAAATCGAATTGATATGCTGTGGCAAGAAATAAGAAAAGCAACTAAATCAAAACATGGTATCGTTTCTTTTCTTCTTTCTCTTTTGAAGAGTATGCCAGATTAAAAACATTTCGTCATCTGTATAAACTGACATTCTTTCTGATCAGCTGTCAATCATAAAGATAACCTTATTGGTTTTTACTTTGACAAGAGAGACAGAAATAGCAGGTTCTTTTTTTAATTTTACTTCATTTAACTAGCGCTTGTGTATACATCCGAAAATATGAATACTCAGCAAGTATACGATTGCTAGAACTTGGTCGCCAACGATAGATGCTTTGTAATTGCTGCCTAAAGGAGACACTCATATCTCCATCACCGATAGATTTAAAGTATCACAATCAACATTTGATACAATGCATTTCATTGTTCCTGTAATTGTGAACCTACAGCCTAACTAAATATGCAATGTTGCTTAAAAAGAATGAATGCCAAACAATAAGTACAATTGTTTTAAGAAAATTTAAAATAATGCTGTTGTCTTTCGAGCAGTCGATTGTTGCAATATTCTCTGTAAGGTACCAACTAAGCATTATAGGCATTTAGACAGAAAGTTGAGTCATTCTGTAAAATTAAAAGGGATTTGCACAACTAGTAAGGTGTTCATTGCGAAACCTTCAACAGATAGAAGTTCTACGGGCTCCAAATTAATCAATCTATGAATGTAATAGAACGTAAAGTATACATCTCTAACATAATACGAATTATATTTTATTGATGTAACATTGTTCTTATTATTACACACCCTGCAGCAGGCTTTTACACATGTATCAATACAAAACAAATTAATTTATTATAAAATGAATATTTTCCATTTTCATATGATTATTTATTAATTTTGTTATTATTTACTTTTTATATATTTAGAAAAAAAGTAATTGTTTTTAATATTACGTGGGGTATTATTATAACTAGTAACACCCGTGTTCAGCACGCATCGGATGATTCATCATCTATCACGCATAAGACGGGAAGCGACCGTAGTCAGACATCAATGTCAAGTAGTTCGGATCGTTGATAAAAAATGTCTCGGCAATCGCGTAACGGATATTGTTATTCGGAAGAACTTTTAGCAATTTTGATGAAAAGTCATAGTGAAGATGAAGTATTAGATTGTAGTGATGAATCAGAGTGGTTTGATGCAGATGAGGTAATTATGCAACCTCGAAAACGAATGAAAACAACACAACAGAAACCGTTGGTAATGAATTCAAATGGAGTCAAGCAAATTTGGATCCCACAATAACGAAAAATCGGGTTGCCAAATAGACAATATTGCAGAAAATCATTCGGCCTTCGACATTTTTGAACAAATTATAAGAGAAGAATTTATTCAGCTAATAGTTGAACAAACTAATATGTGATATGATCTGGTCGTAGAAAATAATGCGGAAAAAGCAGTGAAAAAAAAAACCTATAACGGTGGATGAAATGTACGTTTATTTAGTATATTCCATTACTTATGCCACTGGTCAAAAAGAATAACATTAAAGACTATTGGTCCAAGGACTTTATAATACAGACTCCTTAATTTTAATGACAATGAAGATGATAGGCTGTTTAAAATCCGACCAATCGTAGCTCACTTCCGCTCAACTTTCAAAAATTTGTTGTATCCGTTCCAAAACATTGTCATAAATGAAAGTTTATTACTTTTCAAGAGACGATTGTCATTTCGGCAATATATCCCGGCAAAGAGACATCGATTAGGAGTGAAGTTTTCTGTTATGGTCGATTGTGAAACGGGCTACATTCTTGATTTCATTATCTATACCGGGGGAAATATGGACATAAAACAAGTCGACGAACATGTTGGAAAAACGGGAAACATTGTCCTTACGTTGACGGAACAGTATTGTGGTAACGGGCATCACTTGTTCACAGACAATTGGTACATCAGCCCACTTCTATATAAATTCCTTTTTCATAAAAATATCAACTGTTGTGGAACAGTAAAACCTAATAGACAGTTTATGCCATCTCTTGAAAGAAAAAGGGAACAGTGCTATATTAAACCACTGAACGACTACTAGCACTAAAATGGTCTGACAAAAGATATGTCCATATGTTATCATCTATGCATAAAAGTGAGATGAAGATGACGGAAATGAGTCGAAACAAACAGGTCGAAAAACCAAAGTGCGTCATTGATTACAATACAAACATGGGAGGAACTGATAAAACGGATATGCTTTTAAGTACTACGGAATCCGTAAAAAAAACTATAAAGTGGTACAATATATTCTTTCACTTACTGGACTATGCTGTTTTGAATTTTCATGTGATATATAAAATGAAATCCGATGAAAATATTCCTTTGTTGTACTTTCTGAAAATATTGGTTAAATATTTGACGGAAAAATGTCATAATGTCAAACCAAGGAGTTCCAGCAACAACAGACCAAATGACGGACATTCTCCACTAAGATTGATTGAACGGCATTTCCCAAGCAACCCGGACACAAACAAGAAGATTCTAAAGCAATGTATTGTTTGTTTCAGACACAGTAAACGCAAAACCACTTATACCTGTCAAGAATGTGATGTTGCTTTATGTGTAGATGTGTGTTTTAAAAGACATAGTTTTAAAATTTTAACTTAACTATAGCAAGCGCCAAATAACATGGCGAGAGAAGGGGGTGCGCAGAAGCCGTTTTTATAAACGTCCACGTTATATTTTACTCCAATAAATTATTAATTTATTAAGTGATATATGTGTAGTTTACGCCACCTATGGTATAATTGATGTAAAACTAAATACTACTTCTCATCCTGCGCGAACTTACCCTTCCGCTCGCCAACTTATCTGGCGCTAGCTATATATTGATACCTAAGAAGAAATATTGCTTATATTATTGTTTTCGTTGCTAATATTAATGTTTATTTATCATTCACCTTTATTTATTCAATATGTTATTTTATATTCACTGTTTATGAGTACTTGTGTTCGAAGCGGATGCTTTTCTCATACTTTACATATCTTTGTATTTTTTAATGTTACTCAAATTAAAGTTTTGCGTTGTTTGTAATTACAGTGTTTTCTTTCAAACAATAATGAAAAAACAACACAGAATTCAACATATTTTAAAACGCATAATTTCGGGCGCAAGGACGGGAAGCGACCGCAGCCAGCACGCTCTCCACCCCCGTCCAGCAAGCTCAGATCGTTTTTATGGCTGCTGTCCTAAAAAGGTTAGTATTCTTAAACCTTATAATTAATAAAACGTTAGAAATTCTAACATCTTAAAAGTTGCTTCAAGTGTTTTTAAATATTTGTATATCGCGCCACACAGACTTTGATACCGTACTTGAACAGCGGCTACTAGTTTGACTAATCGTGACGTCATAGTTTTTCAGTCGAATTTGAACGGTTAGATGTATCAGTAACACACTCATTCCGAACCTTACGATTCCAAATCGAATTCGCCCAGAGTGTGACAATAAAGTTTAATGTACAAATTTGAATATTTTCAAGAGACATAAATAAAACCAGTATTTGTTGGTATTTCGCACTTTTATTATATCAGTTGCCTGGATTCAGAATCAGTTATAAATGTTAACAGTTTGGCAAAATCTTCTTCAAGTATTTCATAACATGGTATTATGTACAATTTTTTTTTTGAAACCAACCAATATTTAATATTTTCAATCATTCCCTGTCCTGTTATATTTTATTGAATTGAATTAATTAATTAATTAGAGCACCACTGTAAATATCAGTATTGCTGTTCAATAAAATAAATCAGTTGCCTAGAAGCCGAGGCTCGTGTGGTACAAAATATGTTTATGAAAATAGTACATTTACATAATTTACATACATACAAATATATAGTACATGAAATAAAAATAGGTTTTGGAAAGTTCTGAGTACCTTCGACAATAATTGTACCGCAACGAGCATATAAACTTAGATTAGGTTGAATTAAAATAATTAGAAGAATCAACCTGACTTGAAGGAAGTTATGTACAAATTCTCAGTCAGAAAAATACTGTATATGTATCCTCTAAAAAAATATATACAATATTTCAAAAAAGCAATCTCTGACTAGCAACAGTCGCTCAACGCAGTTTCAGTTAATTTAAACAAAAGAATCTAAAACTGAAGTGCGCAGCTGTATATTTATTATACAGAACAATTATACCTATAAATAATAACTTAACGGTAAGAAATCTAGTATTCCGATAACAAATTAATTTATAACAAATATAAGACAACTTTTCGATAGGCTGTTCAACATGCCACTAACAGTTGATCTTATAAGGAAATAGCCAACAAGCAATGCATCGCTCCAGGTAATTTGCAGAAGTACTTTATTAAATAACGACGTCACTATAAACAATAAAAAATATTAAATAATATAAAATATATAGTATATATCGTTTGTATATATATAAATAAGATATAAAGTATAAAAACAATGCATTGTTTGTTGGAAGGACATGTAAATTGAAATAATGTAAAGGATATAAAGTTCATAATCACTTATAAATTAGAATAATTTTTTGGGTCCATTATCCAAAGTCACAGGGCACTTGTTACTTTAAAAGTTCCATCCCGCACTTAAATATTTTCACCAGTTCATGTTTATTGTATATTTTATATGTATAATATATATAATATAAACAATTGTATAAATTTTAACTAGCAGTTTCATGATTACAAATCACTTTTTTTTAATTCACTTAAAATGTCTTACGATCAATTTGTTAGGTCTTAGTAAGGAGGCCGTTATTATCAATACCGCGAAGCACTAGGCATCTTCTGTCGACGACGTTTCCTCATCTACTTCTTTCAATTGAGTAAAGAAGCATGTTAGTTGTTTTAATGCAACACCTGCAATTGAAAATAGAAATATTAATGAGAAGTCGATGTTTTGTCGTATAAAGGATATAGTCCCACGTCTATCTTATACAACGCAGCAAAAACAATTGATAAAAGCTAACTTCAAAACAGTTTCAATCGATAATTTTACCAATAGTGACATAAATCCTATTACATTTGAATTATACTGCTAATAGAGTTTTATGCTATTGTCAAAATTATATAACCACAAAGTTTTGTCGTGCAATGAATGCTGCCATAATAAATGAGTATTTGTTGTAGACTGAATACAATAAATAGCTTATAAAGATACAGGTTGGGGCAAAAGGAATGTTATAATGTGAATTGGTTGCCATTTTGTTAGAAATTAAAAAATATGGCTCTGTTTTCACGGAAAGTTTATTTGAAGGTGTAAAATTGATGACATTAAGTTCAAAAAATGATAGCGGTCAAATGATCTCCTGAGTTGATGCACATTATTTGTGCTCATTATACGGCATTTTGAATTGTTGCTCGCAAAACATCTGGCTCCAAAATGGTGATTTCTTCTTCAATGTTGGCTTTCAAGACTTGCAAGGTTTGTGGTTTGTTGTGGCAAACGCGACATTTCAAGAAGCTCCAAAGGAAGAAGCGATCTGACCGGCCAGTTCAAATCGCCAAAACTGGAGATCACACGGCCTGGAAATTGGTGTTTCAAAATTTCCATTGTCATCCAATTTATGAGAGTGGTTGTTCCGTCCTGCTGAAACCAACAATGCTCGAGACTCAATTCAGCAACTTGCGGCAAAAAAAATCGTTTAATATATGTCTGTAGCGCTCACCAGTTACGGTGGCGACGTCAGCGTTCTCAAAAAAATAAGGGTCAATCACTTTTTCACTGCAAATGCCACACCAAACAATTTGAGGAGATGTAATGGCTCTTTGTGCATTTCATGTGGATTCACCGTGCCTCAAAAACGCAAATTTTGTTTAATCACATAACCACTTAAGTGGAAGTGGAAATGGGCTTCGCCGCTCATTATGATTTTGGATACAAAATCATCCTCTTCTTGCACCAGGTTTAACAGAGCATGGGAGTAAGTTAACCTCATTTGACGGTCAGCAAGCAGCAATTGGTGAATGGTTTGCACTTTGTAAGAGAACATCTTCAAGTCTTTCACCAAAATTCGATGCAGCGAACGCCTGCTAATGCAAAATTATGTGCGTCTTAATTGTACGCGCTCATTCATGCTGCAGAACGGCGAGGAAAGCGACGACGAAATTCACGCTGCGTTAAAACAATAGACCGGAAATTGGTCAAGTAAGGAGTAACAATAATTTTAAGCGTTCTTCAGGTGTGTATCGCTTCATTTCTTGTTGTAAAAAAGCACAATATTTGACGCCATTTGCAAAAATTATGGCACATTCACAGTATGACATTACTTTTGCCCCACCTGTTATAAAACAAGTAAATATTTACACTTTTTCATCCTCACTGTAAACCAGGGGTGCTCAGACTTTTAAGGGTTGCGATCTACCACGAAACATTATATGACATCCGAATGTTACATTTTAATTTACAGTCTAGGACAGTCATATTACATATTCTATAGGTGCGTTTCAGATGCTACAGACTGATGCTGTAGCACGATAAGATAAAATAATATTGGCGAACGCCGATAAATGGCAAAAGGTAAGTCTACGGAATGTGAGACAAGTTTCAACGTCAGCGGCGCAGTATTAGCTAGACTATGTGCGATTGCCTGAAATGGTAATTGTATCCTGGCACGATCATTATAATGGATGAAAAACATGAGCAACACGCGTGTATTAAAATTTTGTTTTAAGGTTGGAAAAACGGCTACTAAAATATTTGGGATGATTCCGCAAGCTGTCGGTGAACAATCAATGAGCCGAACACAAAGTTTAGAGTGCAAGAGCCGACAAGTGAAACGCAATGTAAAGAGCATCCTCATTGTTTTCTTTTTGATATGAAAGGCGTAGTGCACAGAGAATTCGTTCCAGCTGGTCAGACGGTCAATTGTTAGTTCTATTGCAATAATTTGAGGTGGATCCGTGAGGATATCAGACGCAAACGGCTCGAATTTTGGCGAGCAGGAAATTGGCAGCTACAATGACAATACGCCATCTCACCGTTCAAAAACATCAACGACTACCCATTTGCCAAATCTGGTTCCCTACGATTTTGTTCTCTTGCCGGAAATGAAACTGCAACTAAAAGAAATTGGATAAAATAGAGGAAATTCAAGAAGAATTACTTTACTCCTTCCAGAACTGAAAAAAAAACGCAGGGACCGGTGCATAGCTGAGTAAGGAGACTACTTCAAAGGTGACAGCATTCGCTGGTAATAAAAAGTTAAATTTCTAATTTTTATAGTATCAATTCGGGAATATCTAGATGGCACCTCATATATTTAATTATCTGAATATAACTAATAACATATTATTTATCGAAATTAACGAAAGAAATTATTTTAAATTCTTGAAATACATATTAAATATATAATTGGAAGTTCTCACAAAATTGAAATTCAAACAATGTAAAAGACCACGTAATTTACTTTGTCGAGAATCAAAGAATCAAGTTCAATTGAATCGGCCGATACTTGCTGGAAATCCATTATATGTAAATGGGATTTAAGTAAAACACTTGTGAGGGTTTGTGATATATTGAAAAGCCCTCACACACAGATGTTATCATTCACAATAGTTCCTGTCACCCGGTAAGTCATAAACTAGCATCATTCCATTGTATGATACACAGATTAATATCAGTACCTTTAAATAATGAAAACTTCTTTAAAGAATTAAATATCATTAAGCAAATAGCGCAAAATAATGGATATAACCCAAATATAGTAGATACAATTTTAAGAAAAAAGAAATATAGGAAAGCAATATAAAATGTGTACCCAATAATAAAAGATAAACCAAGCAATTATAAATTAGTAACATACATAGGACCGATAAGTGAAAAAATAGGAAAAATTTTACGAAAAACATATATAAATGTAGCTTATAAAACTAATAATTCTTTAGGGAAATTCATAAAAAATAATAAATCCAAGACAAGCAAAAGTAATAAATCCGGAGTATACAAACTAACATGTAAAGAGTGCCCTAAAACATACATAGGCCAAACTGGTAGGAGCTTTGAGAAAAGAATACAGGAACATTTTAAAAGTTTTATTAACAAAAAGACAGATTCCAATTATGCAATTCATTTGTTGGAAAATAATCATAGTTTCAATAAAGATTTCGAAATTTTACAGTCACAACAAAAAGGATTAAAGTTAAATTTACTGGAATCCTTAGAAATAAATAAACTTAAATATGCAGATATATTGTTAAATGACCAATTACACCTTAATAATTCCCCACTTTTAAACTGGTTTCATTAAATATTAAAATAACAATAATTCTAATGTAGACAAGTGCAACCCATTGAAATAGTTTAGAAAAAAGCCATACATTTGTGAAGAGCGTGTTCAGTAGTAATATAAGATCCGAAGAAGCTACATCGTAGCGAAACATGTCATCTATTTATTAATATATAATAAAGTGTAATATATACTGGAAATTAGTATAAGTGTTTTACTTAAATCCCATTTACAAAGAATCAAGTATCAACTATTAAAATATTTTCAGTTTCTTTTAACTTATACAAACGCTTCGATTTTTACAAAGTTCCCCTCTCTTTCTAATTTACGTTAAATAAAAACTGAACAATATATGGATACTTCTAATTAAAATAGCTCTTTGCTATCTTCCCATATTAATATTTTAATTTAAATATAAAACTAAACAATTTATACAAATTTATATTGGTACGGTGAAGCAAGCGTAATTTACTTTGCATTTCTTTATATGCAGTTGACAATGAAATAGTTCCAATACATTACAGGTCCAAGGTAAATGACAATATAAATTATATATATATATATATATATATATATATATATATATATATATATACCGTGTGCACAACGTCGTGCAATCGATGGATATATAAGTAATGACTGGCCAACTGCAAGTATATTCGCCTTGCTTGAACACAATGAGCGACTGATAGGAATATGTATTCAATGTGTTAGAAAGAGATTATTTGATTCGTACTTAGATCGTATGTAGAATGTGTTGGATAAAGAAATGGAACGCCCGCACAGTTAGACAGTAGAACAGATTGAATATACTCTCTCAACCCTAACCACATAAACTCGCTATTCGTCTTCGTCTTACTACATTGTGGTAGATCAATCACTCCCCGGCGTTCATACGGTATATATATAAGAAGTGGCACCCTAGAGGGACAAAATAGTTTAATTTGAACAAATATAGTTCCTATATAAAATGAACTATAATTCAAAGTCAAAGTTTGTAGACAAAGTAAAACAAAATTGTTTCAAATCAATAATAAAGAACGTAAACTAATAACGAATTTTGATAGAGAAGGTGCAGAAGGGTTTTCCCGTATCCACGGGTGCAAACAAATTGTAATCATCATAAGGAGTGAGCGACAAAAAAGTTTTCAGAGTAAGCCATGTATTAAATCAGTTATGTCTTAGATTGATTAAGAAATCTAACCTACATTTCGTACTATTAGTAATAGGTTAACTTGTGGTTATTTACAAATAATACTTCGTCAATTCTCCAAGCTCAGACGTGACTTATAACAAGTGTTCATTTGAAAAGTCAATCTAGTAGCATGTGATTTACTGAGAACATTTTGAAGTATGTCGTAAATTAAAATTTACTACTTAACCTACGAAGTCGTATATTTTGACAGTTTCATACATACAAATAAATGACAAATAATAGGTATTTATTGAAAACTATAACAAATGTTGTCCTTCAAGATCAATGCACTTTAAAATCCTCCGTTCAAAATTTCTGATGATATTCTGCAACATTACTGGATTATTATTAATTTCCATGCATTTCTGTTCGATTCTCTGTAGCATATTCAAATTCAATATAGGTGTTCGAAATATGTTATTTTTTAGATAAGGCCACAAAAAGAAGTCGCAAGGTGTTAAATCTCATGAACGTGCAGGCCAGGAAATATGCATTTTGAAGTTCATCATCATGCAACTGATTGACAAATGATTGTAAAATTTCCGTACGGTACCTTTGAGCATTTAACGTTCCCTGAAAAAATATTGGTCCAATGATTCGCCTTTGGCTTATCGCTGCCCAAACACCAATTTTCTCTGGATGTAGCGATTCTTCATTAATTACACGTGGATTTTCACTACTCCCAAATTCTTGTATTTTGTGAATTTAGGTATCCCGTTTTATAAAACCATGCTTCATGACTCTTTGCGAAAGTTCTCCATTATTGTTCATATTTACAAACCAATTACAAAACTGTAGTCTACGTGGGTAATCAATTTCTAACAATTCTTGTACTGCTGTGACATGGTATGGATAAAGTTGCATATCTTTTTTTAATAACTTGTGAGTTGTACCAACAGAAAGGTTTATTTGTTGACTCAAATGTCGAACAGATGTTTGTGGTTCATTTTCCATTATTTCTTCAACACGATTGACAACTTGAGGTGTACGTTTCTTAACTGATCCGCTGCCCGATTTTCTTAAGAGGCTACCAGTTTCAGAAAAAGTTTTAAAGTTCTATCCAAAGTATTCTTAAATTGTATATAATTATTACAAAATGTGGAAACTCAACTTGAAATTCAACCATGCAATCTTGAACTGAATAAACCCATAAACCATCAGTTTTATTACCACTTCGAAAATAAGCCTGGACTAAAAAAAAATTTATGTTCTAAAGTGAAAGCCATTTTAAAACTGAGAAGCAATTTATTTAAACCAGAATCGACGCACGATTATTTTATGCACTAAGTGATATTTGTGATTGACATTATCAAATGTCATTTGGATTTACGTTTACGGAACAACAAACACATACTAATACATTTGCGTCTTATTCTATCAAAATTTCAAAGTAACCTAGATTAACTTTTTAAATGAACACTTCTTATGTCTATCTGTTGTTCACGGCCTACCTAGGATACAAAATTTGTGGCTCGCTCGATATGAATGTAGTTATGCAGTGTATTGTATCAGTTATATATGAACTGATAAATATAGCGAGCATAACGTAATTATATACACAGTTATAGGGACGCCAGTGTAATTACGTATTATCATTAACTGCAGCTGGATCTGTGATTTTATTGTATTTAAAATTTTATAAAATTCTAAGTAATAATTAGAGACCGGACACATCGGACTGAAATGGACGTCATTACGACGGACGATATAAATAGTCTACAACATCTGCAAGTTTAATTTCCGTTATTCAGTAAATAAAAGCGGATTATTCTCCTAATAAACTATTGGGTACGTGTACCTCCCTATACAAAGTTATTTGCCAAATAGCTACGCCGATAATATACGAAAGATGTGTCGAGTAGCGCCGAATTTAATAACTCTTTGTTGACGTTTTAGGTTAGGTGAGATTTAAATTTTTGTAAACAAGTTCTGTTATAAATATTTTAGTTTATTTTACATTATTTTTATGTGTTAATGTAGATTTTAGAAGTAGAAAATATCATCGACAATGAGTTAGTTAATTAAGTTGATTTAGCAAATCTAGAAAGTATACTGTACGTTTTCGTGATGACAATTTAGATAAATGGACAAATTATGAATTTCTGAAATGGTTTCGACTTGTCAAAGAAGCAGTTCCAGATTTATTGGAAAAGAGAAATTCTGAATTAAATTACTTTGTAGTATTTAATTTTATAATTACAATTTTTTTCTTTTTACACTGTCCCTCTTTCTAATAATAAGATTTCCTTTCTCAAGATAAATTATTGTTGCTTCCTCTCCTCCATCTGTCATCCTTTGTAAATGAATGTTTTATTCGATTGTTTCACTTTTTTCTTTATTGTTAAAGCCATAGCGAATATTTTTCAGAACTCAAATATAACCTGTAACGTGTTGACAACTACTAACAACAACATTTAATCGTCATACAGGCAACCTATGAATATTGTCATATTCTAAACATAAACTTAACTAAAATAAAGTGTATTCTCGTTTGTTCTAACACGTCATCGTAAGTACATCTCTATCTGTGTTACCTACCCTTCTGAAAATTACTTGCGACCTTTGCGACTTGTTTATCGAATAACTATTCGTCGAATTGTTTCGATTGGAAAGACGGAAATTTCTTTTCGACGAATAAAAGCATCTAATATATACTCACAAGATTCGATTCATATACTTTTTTTCGTTGGTTCTTTTTTGTCGTTTTATCTATAAATTTGATTTTCTGTCATAAATATTATATCAACTATGGTTGGTTAATATTTTTTTGAACTGTTTGAAACCTTTTTTTACATTCAAGGCTTGTTAGTTAAATTTAAACTTTTTTTTTAATTCGTCTTCATCAAAGTTCGTTAAATGTCTTTTTAATTTAAATATGGTCTTAAATCCAACAGACACTGCCAGAGCAATAGCTTTGATACAAGATGGGCCATCACAATATTACGTGGCTCGAGTCATAAAGTGTTTCTATGTCTTCTCTTCAAAGAGCAGCAGAGCGGTTCGGTTCCGTGTAACTGGTGGCTACACTAGACGAGTCGGTTCTGGCAGAAGAAGGTGCACAAATGTTAATGATAACCGCTTTCTTACATTGAGAGTCCTGAGAAATAGGAAAACTACAACAGTTTGTGTCAGAAACGATTTTAGAAGAGGTACTTGGTGTAGCTGTTAGTGAAAGAATAGTAGGATTGTAGGAATACGGATTGACTGCTAGAAGACCTGCACACGGCTCACAGTTGACCAGAGAATATCGCGTAGAGCGGTTACGTTTTGGTCGTGAACATCAGAACTGAATTAATGAGGAATGGAGCCATATCCTTTTTACAGCCGAGTCGAAATTTAATCTCAGCTCTCCTGATGGAAGTCAAAGAGTATGGCGAAGAGCTGGTGAAAGATTTGTCCAATGCAATATTCTTCCGAAGCTTTGTTTCAGCGATGGATCAGGTATGGTTGGGGAGGATTAATATGGAAGCTCGTATGGATTTAGTGATTGTAGATGGAGGAGTCCTGAATGCAGACAGATACATTAGCGATATCTTAGAACCCATGTGGTGCCGTTTGCTTCATTTGTTGGCCCCAATGTTATGTTAATGCCCACGCTTACTTTGCTCGAGTTGTTAATGAATATTTCGAAGAAGTTGGAATTCATCGTCCAGACCTAAATCCGATCGAACATGTGTGGGTCATGGTCATGGACTTCGAGCTCAAATTCGAGCACCAAGCACAAGAGCTAAGCGCGGCAATAGTCCAAGAATGGGAGAACATCGACCAAAATCACATTAGACTCCTTATTGAAGGAATGCTAAGAAGAATGCAGAGTGTAATTCAAGCACAAAGAGGCAATATTAATCCCCATTATTTATTATTTAAAAAAAGTACATTTTGTTGTACATTATTTTTGTTATTCCAGTTATATATATTTTTTTAAGCTGGTGTAAGTTTATTACGATTATTTGCTTTACTGTTTAAACTAGGAATGAAACGATTCCGATTAATCGTAATCGACGATTATCAATATTTAGCGATTAATCGTAATCGTCGATTATCATTGCGATTATTTGCCGATTATCTGCCAAAAATATTTTCGAATAAATTTTATTTAAATTCTCGTTTAACAACCTTTATAAACGCACTTTTAGATTGCATGTTTATGTGATGTATCCGAACGCAAATTTTGGAAATTCCCCTTTGATGGCTTGAGGAGTTCCGAGCCGCGGTCGTAAGTGAATACAGGAGACAGATAGTAACAGAATTGAATACCGCCGGTGTAAACCTGTTTTGTGAGAAAATTGGTAATTGTTTAGTTTTTGTTTGGTGTTTTAACTTATGAGTACTTTTAATATCATCAAAACACAAGTTGATTAGTGATAGTTGGCAGCATTTTGAAAAGACATGTGACACCTTATAAAAATGCTGCAATGCTAAAATTTCTTGTGTACTACAAATATGTCGAACCACGCCAAGAAATTTCATTCTATCGAGATTCAAATTTGAATTTTTTCAGAAAAACATTCAATTTGAAATAAACGACCCTCGAGCGGTTGATATTACAAAATTTATAGCAGAAATGATATACGTGGATGATGTGCAGCCATTGAACTAGGTGAATCATGTGGATTGAGTAGATTGCTGAACAAAATCTGTTCTAAATATAAAATACCGTCTAGAACTCATTTTGCGCAAAAAAATATACCTGATATGTACAAACAAGGGAAAAAATCGTCTTATGCATGAACCCTAACCTTTCATTTGCTTAACAGCAGATGTGTGGACAAGCGATTCGTCATCGAATGTAAGAAATTATTTCTTGAGTTTCACAGTACACGCTGTGTCAGATGACTTCAAAACAAAATATGTGCCTAGAAGTAATGGCTTTTGAGGGAATAACTCATTGTATTGAAATTATAGCACACATCAACTTAGCTAATTGAAGTGGGATATTGCAGACAAAATTCAGGCCATTGTTACTGACAATGCCAGAAACATTTCAAATGCAGTAAAAAGATTTAGAACAAGAAGTTCCTGGTATTCAAAAAATTACCTGTGCAATACATATACGTTGAAGAATGGCTTATTTCAAAATCAATTGATAAAACAGATCATAGATAAATCAAGAAAAATTGTAGATCACTTTCGCCACTCTACCAAGGCGGAAAAATTACTAGAAGCGAGCCAAAAAGAGCACAATGTGCTTCAAAATGTCTTAATACAAGATGTAACCACAAGGTGGAATTCTACATATTATATGCTCAACCGTTTATATGAACAGCGAGTTGCATTACAAGCAGTATTGTAAAAACTAATTGTAACTACGATATAAGTACTCAGCAATAGAAAATAATCGAGGAAATCACAAAATTACTAACAGTTTTTGAAGACAATACAAACGAATAAGCAAAGATATTGCGATATTGTCTAAAGTTATTCCAGTGGTTACTGGTATGGTTCGACTTCTGCAAAAAGGTTAGAATGAAGAAGCAACAAGCGCGTGTGTAAAAGACGTTGCTTTGGCATTATACGAGGCGTTGAGCAAAACATGACTTATGTAATAGCCACAGCTCTGGACCCGAAATTTGAAACTCGTACTTTAAGGCAAGCCTTGGCCCTGCAGAAGGCAAAAGAAGCCCTAGACATTTCCTGCTCAGATCGCATTTGTACTGGGACAAAAAACGCAAACTTGAGCTGTGTAGCATCTGCTGCCCAGCCCTCCATCAGCAAAAGAGGTATCTGGGATATCAGCAAGTAGATAAATTGATGACACAGAAATGGATGAGTCTCTTTCACTTCTAGTCGTTAAAATTTTTGTTTCATACTTCTTGTTCTTTTTTTTTTAATTTCAATTCAGTTAAAGAAGTAAATTCCTATATTAAATCACCTAATCTACTACAAGATGCCGACATTTTTCGGTTTTGGAAAATTGCCACACAATACCGTTTTGAGAGAAATCGCAAAAAAAAAATATGTGTTTAAAACCATCTAGTGTCGCATCGGAGAGGTTGTTTCCTACTGCCGGCTTGATTCGGACAGATAAAAGAAACAGCATGACTGCAGAAAACTTAGAAATACTGTTTTCTGAATAAAAATTTGCAATATTTAAATTTTTATTATTAAAATTTATAACATTTTGATTTTATTAATTAATTTTAAAGTATATTTTATTTAAAATATACAAAATTTTGCGATAATCGTTAAGTGATAATCCTTTCATTACTAGTTTCAAGCAACAAAAAAAAAATTAAAATTTAAAAACAGAAAAATAACCAAATTAATAGATGGATCGAATTTTATGCCGGTGAGTGTATTTATCTGTCGAATAGTTATTAGGAACCTTATTAGTAACTTGGAAAGACCAGGCCTAAATGAAATGACTCGTAAAGAAACATGTTATTTTGACTTGGTGATATAAACTTAATATTAAGGAAAATACATTTTCAGAAATATCGATGAAATGTTATTAGTTTCTACATATGTAAGAGTGTATAAAAATTACATTTTTAATAAAAAAATCTGTTCTAGACCTAAAACATCTAGTATCTTTTTGAAGACCTTCCTATTATTAAATTATGATATGGATTCATTCATAATTTTGGATAATGATATTTAACCTTTTACTGGTCCTGAATGAATTTATACAAGCTTATCAAACTTGTATGTTTATACAGGCACTATAAAAAAAAGCTATTAGTTACCTTTGCCCTCTTGTTCTGCTGGATTGTCACTGATTTCCCATTGAACAAAACTATCGTGAGAAAATACACTGTCGTCATATAGAGCACCACATATCGATAAATGAATACCTGCAAACAAGAAAAGATTCCTTCTATAAAATGACCTCACTTGGTTATAATACTGCAATAATAACAAACATGCACGTATTAAATAGGAGATATGTTCTTGTACAGTGTATTACATCCACAATCGAAGCCATGGATGAATATAGCGAGTACAATAAATATTATTCACAGTATAAAACGCCACAAAAAAGATAAGTTACAAAAATGTGGAGCTGGAACTGTGAAATACTTTCCTGTCTAAGTCCTTATAATTATTACCTTGAGGATGTTCTAATTTATTTATAAGGGCCTGCAATGCGTATAAACATTCCAGTTCAAAATCTATACGACCGTCTACGATACGTATTAATAATGAATAATGCTTCCTTAAATTTTCAGTCTTCAATTTGGACTTTACTATCGAATCTTCGAATACAGCTGTAGCTAAAGTCCTTACGAATTGCTTTTCTTTGGCTCTTTCGCCAACATTCGCCTAAAACACAAGAGTAAATGATAAAAGAAAACATTTGAAAGTGACAATTTGAAATATTTTACTTCTATCCAAACAAATATATCGTCGAGGGTATTATCATTTTCAAAGAACTCCAGTAATTTTTGATGGATCTGTTCATATGTTAATTCTGTTTGACTAATTACAGTATTGGTACCTCCTAATAAAAATTCGAATTGCTAAAAAATATGTTCATGTTAATACAAATTTACTATAATTAGGATATGGCGTACATTTTGTTGGATAAAACTATTTACTTGATTTGACATCATAAAATCAGATAAATTAAGCCCTGAATTCTGCCAAAGAGTATGTAAATAATTAGGACCCTTCTCGATTACAACCAATTTAAAAAGAGGATCTAATAATTTCGATGCGTGGCCTTGTTTGATTATAATTTCAAACGATTTATGTAATCTAACCAGAGACACGGCATTTTCATGTATAATCGGAGCTGAAATGGAAAATAATACAATATGGCATTAACTGCGCGAATTGAAGGTTTTACCTATTATTTCTGCTAAATAGTCCCATATTTTGGGTATATCTATCGTTAAATCATCGGCTTGACTAAGCACTTCTTCCAGGCCGGTACAATAATTCTCAACTGATAATGTTGTCCGTTTTATTAAATGGGCGAACAAAGTTCCGCTCCCTATTCTTGCCGTTTTTGATCTTTCTAATACGTATATATAACTGTAACAAAAGCCAGCGGTGTATATAGACATCAACATATTATAATAAGTATGTTGAATGTACCTCTCAGACACTAATTCTGAAAATGCTGATTGCGGGAGCGATGTCCGAATATCCTCTTCACATTCACTAACCGTGTAACAATCATTCAAGTATTCTTCTAGTATGTTCTTAATCTTACGCTGTAGTTGATCGGACTGTTCTGGTGATATTTGTTCAACTGGTGGTTGTCGAGGCCTAGGCGCAGTTGGAGGATTGCTCTTCGGTAGGTTTTGTTGCGATGTGGGCATGGGTTTTGATCGTTGTGAATTGTCATGTGATCTATGTTGAGAACCTGATCTAAATCCTCCATGTTCATCTAGATAAGTTTATTTTATTAATTAGAAAATAAAACGTTAAATGATATTAAGTAGTAAACAAATTACCTTCAAACGTATGTTTGTAGTTCGCCATTTCTAAACTAGTACCTTTTGAATGGTATGGGTCTTTAGAACTGTAATCTGTAATTAAAATCATAAATAATAAAAGTTGCGAGAATATCTTAACATGCATACTCATGGGACTCCTCTTATCGATATCATTTCCAATATTTTCAAGAGCCGCGTACATATTTGCTGACATAGGTGAAGCTGTCATACTGGGTGGTTTTATGTTTGATCCACGACCCCATGTTCCAAACATTTGACTAGAACCCAAAGGTTCGTCTATCTGCGGCTGTAAATAATGAGAAATGTGTGAAATCAGTGAAATTATATTTAGCCACAATTGGGGCAAACTTCATTTTCCCTCCAAACAACAAATTTAAAGCTTTAGCATGTATTCATGTATGGAAGAAAACATACATCCTATATGTAATGTCTATTGAAAAATGAAAGAAATTACATGTTCTTGTACAGTGTATTACATCCACAATCAAAGCCATGGATGAATATAGCGAGTACAATAAATATTATTCACAGTATAAAACGCCACAAATATGATAAACTTCAAAAGTGTGGAGCTGGAACTGTGATTTTTTATGATATCAATTTGTGTATGCATTTCTAGTTATAGTCTTAGCTATTTACAAGTCTTAATATCGAATATATTCCGAAATATTAAGTTCTCAATTTATTAAGGGATATTCAAGCACATCCACAATTGAAGTCCTCACAAATTGACGATTTGGTTTATTAGTAATAATTAGACTGCAGAAACGGGGCTATCCCGTATCGGCTGTGATTCATCGGTGCCGACAACGTACACTCGATCAACTTAACATGTATATATGAATGTTATAAGCGCGATGGTATTGATAAAAGTTATCTGTTTGTACGTCTTTTAATGCAAACAGACGGGGTTGTGAAATATATTTCGTCGTAATAAAGGCAATGAAATATATACACGGAAATTTATTTTTACGAAAATAAATAAAACACTGATGTTAAATGAATTTAAATTAACTTGAATTGAAATTAATTCCAGATATATATACAAAATGCATTTACTTTATATACTGAAAATATTGAAAAAATATACTCGAAATAAATTATATCACCTATATTTAAAGTGAATGCTTTGTCGCACCACAGTAAATATTTTCTATATTCACATTAATTATTACAATATATTCTAAACTTTGTTCTGTAAAGTGCGTTCTTTTATTATACAGTATGTCTTTAAATATATAAAAACTTCGCTCAACATCAGAGCTAGTGAATGGCGCATAGAAATAATAATCTTTAAATTTAATATATTTATCGATTTCCGTATTTTGAACATTACTACAAAAGCCTTTCAGAACATTAAAACCAGGGCTACACGCGAATATTGCATCAATCTTATTATTTAAACGAACACCAAACTCTCCAGAAATAGTTTTAAAGTTATTTAGAATATTGTTTAAAGTTTTAATTCCATCTTCTCGTTTTATCGCTTGCATTTCAAAATATTCAATTTGTTTAGGTAAGTTGTTAAAATAGATAAAATTTAAATTATTTTTTAAGGAAGAATCTTTTTAAAACAGTTTTACATTTGATAAGGCTTTGTGCATCCTCCTCTAAATTGTCCACTACACTTGCAACATTTTCCAAATTATGATAGTAAAACAAACATGCTACTAACCATGTTCCCCAACCAGCCACAACTGGAGGAGGGAATTGGAAGATACGGATATTTTTGTTGGTACAAGGAAATTTGTGTTGGCGCTTTTAGAAAGACCTTTTAATGGTACTAATTAATTCGTTGACATTATGGAATTCCTCTCTAATAGATTCTGCAATTCTATGCAATGTATGTGCGGTACATATGTGATGTAAAATGTTGGGGAATCTTTCCTTCATTAGTTTACCAGCTTTTATCATATATGCTGCTGCATCACTCACAGACAGTAAGGCTTTTTCGTGGTTCACCATAAAGAATGTTATCAACAGCATTAACAATAATTTTGACAACATTCTTTGCATTTACTTGCTCGATTACTTTAGTTTCTATTAAATAGGGTTCTGTGAGTATGTCGGGATGTAAAACCCGATAATAATATTAATTATACGTCTACCTAGTAAATCTGTAGTTTCATCTGCGCTGATCCAGACGTAATGGTCTTTTATTTAACTAATAACTTCTTATATATTTTTGGAAGATGGTTTTCGAAGACTTGATTCATCAGGAATATGTTTAGATGTATATTTTGCTAAAAACTATCTAAGGACGGTATTGTCCAGTTTTCTGAAATGTATATTAGCCGCAATAAAGGCTTTACAGAGGTCAGTATAAAAACTGCCTGTTGATGTACTCGGTTGACCGCGATGCATTTTAGTATTTAGATGCGTGGTTAGTCTTGAATTTTTTAAACATTTAAATGTACTTGAACAAATTTACAATTAATCTCCGCATCACTAACAATTTCAAGAAAACCAAAATCTTTAATCCAGCTGTCTAACAGTTCTTCATGCGGGCGTTTTGGAGGGGCCATTGTATAATGCTATATATACAAAACGATAATATATATACATATGTATTAAAAAATTTGAAGAAGTAATGATTAAAACCTAACTTAATTTTTTTTCTATAAAAAAAATAGTAAAAGAAACTCTAAAATCTAAATAAAAGAATTTCTCGTACAACAGAAATGAATAACTAATATAAACAATTGAAAAGAAGTGTTTCTAGATCTATCGAAACAGTAAAGTGTAAGCAACGCGCATCTAAATGTGAAAGACACTCGCCTACATTCACTTTCTGCGTTCGCTAGGGCACTGATCACCAGAAAGTTGAAACCGACTGTGTCTACACCTGCATGACTCATTAGAGGATAGCGTCGGTCCCGCAGTCTAATAATAACTAATCTTGTTACAGTAAATTAAAGTGAATGCTTTAGTTGACCAACAAATCCAAGATAAAAATCACTTCTAAAATATTTACCTAGAACTCCCTTTATATACCATAGTTTACTAGAAAAGTGAAATTAAACATACTTTTTAACCTATCAATTATAAGTTTACAATTTTCAGTAAGCACGGTGACAGAAATGTTATATTTTAAGACTGTATATAATCGGAAAAGTTCTTTTATGCATTATCATGCATCTGATGAATACGCCTCCACATTAAAAATAATATGAATTATTATTTAAACACCGAAAGTGGCAACGCGCTAATCTAACGAAAATATCATCAGATTTATAAAGTTAGCGGGCACAGCCTTCGGCCTTATATCCGATTGACAATTTTTGGTTCATTTTAATAAAATAGTGTTGCAAACATAGATCTGAGGGAAATTAAGCGAAAATTTCAACAGTAATTGGAGCAATTAACAGTTAAGTAATTTTAGGTGTCGTATGCTATATTATTGCGAGCGTTACTTAACTTTCTCTATAACATACTGAATTAGATTTCAACAGATATTGAAATCAATCAACAGAGAAGCAACAATAAATAGCAAGTTCTATTCTCAAAGAATTTTAATAATAGGCTAGAAGTATGAACAATATAAAAATTCTAATTTGAGATAATTTCTAATATAACTTTATATATTTTAAGCAATTGTTTATTTAGAAGAGATGGATTAGTTATACAGTAAAAGTCGTTTATTACATCGTCGCTAATAACGAAAAGTTGCGTATAACAACGAACATTCATAGTATTGATTGATCCTTCATATTAGATCAATATAAAATAAAGTCGCTGATAGCGTCATCGGTAGTAGCATCGAAGTCGCATATAACGGCTTGATGTACTAGGAGCTACAGCTGGTTATAACATCCAATGCAGACAATAATGTCATGAGATTTCAACAAGTTTGTGCATGTCTACTTGCGATTGGAGTATCAGTTCACGTCTAACTATATTAGCGTTAAGTACTAACACTTAAATGGCTAATAATAAGCGCAAGATGCTTTCTATAGAGGAAAAAGGTGCAATTATTGCTCGTTTAGGAAATGGTGACAGTAATGTCGTCATCTGTAGCGAACATTACTTGTCACATTCAACTGGAACAATTTGGAGAAATCGAGAGAAAATTAAAGCCAAATTTAATGACAACTTGTTAAATAAAAAAAGATGCGTCAAAGCGCTCATAAATATGTAGAAATTGTCTTGCTACGGTGGTTTAAAGATAAGCGCAGCAAGAGAATTCCAATAAACGGAACACTGCTAGAGCAAAAATCTGAAGAATTTGGCAGGATGTTAAATAAAGAAAATTATAAATGTTCAGAAATTTGGATTAAGAGATTCCGGGCTCGTAATAATATTGTGACTGGAAAAATTTCTGGTGAAAGCCAAAGTGTTAATACCAATAAACGGACCACTGCTACAGCAAAAATCTGAAAAATTTGGCAGGATGTTAAATAAAGAAAATTATAAATGTTCAGAAAGTTGGATTAAGAGATTCCGAGCTCGTAATGTTGTGACCGGAAAAATTTCAGATGAAAGCCAAAGTGTCAATACACAAGTTACAGATGATTGGATACAAACTGTATGGCCAAACATTAGAAAAAAAATATCACGAAGAAGACATATTCAATACAGGTGAAAAAGGTCTTTTCTTTAAATTAACTCATACTATGACATTAAAATTTAAAGACTCAAGAGAGATTACAATATTATTAACAGTTAATATGTCTGTATCAATGAAACGAAAATTGCTTGTAATAGGCAAATCAAGGAAACCCTGTTGCTTTAAAAATTTTAAAGATTTGCCCTGTATTTATGAATTCAAGAAGGCATGGATGACTTCTGAAATTTTTATAAAGTACCTTCATGACTGGGACAGAGAGTTGGCAAAGTCGAAGAAGAAGATTCTTCTTTTATTAGATAATTATGCAGCGTATCCTAATGTGCAGAATTTAAATAATATTGAGCTGTGTTTCTTGGCACCAAACACAACTGCCGTTCTCCAACCTCTAAATCAGCAGGGAATCATTAAAAACTTATTTTCGTAAATTTTTGGTAATGAAAATGATCGAAAATGACAGTAAAGACCAAAAAATGAACATTAACCTCTTAGAATGCTATAAATATGGTGTCAGCTTGGAAAAGCTTGGAATCGAATACCTAGTGAAACAATCCGAAATTGTTTTCGACATGCCGGTTTTTGTACAACCACAACACGTAGATTTATATTCGATCTGTTCGATACAGAATATGACTTACCTCTAGCCCAATGGTTACTGAATATTAAAAATGTAGAAAAAGTTATTCCATTAGAAGAATATCTTAACTTTGTAAATTTCGACGAAGATGTAGAAACATGCGGTGAATTGACGAATGATGACATATTAAGTGATGTGCAACAAATACCATTAGATAAACCTCAAGACGATAGTGACAGCGAAGGTGATTTAGAATTTACACCACCTGATGTATTAGAAGCTATGAACGCATTATCTACAGTGAGATATTTCATTACTTTTAATAACATGGCAGAAGATTTGATTTCAGCTGTTGAGAAACCTGAGAAAGTGTTTGTAAAAGAACTTTTTAAAACTACAAAACAGTCTAAAATAACGGACTATTTGCCTTCCAAAAAAGACAATCATTAATAATATATTTTGCATGTGTACATACATACATAGATATAGCAAACGCCAATTAAGTTGGCGCGAGGAGGGGTAAGTTCGCGCAGGATTAAAAGTAGTGGGGAGATTTGTATTTGGTTTTACATCAAATGTCAGATAATTCTAACCTCTGAGCGTGTATCACTTTATGATCCCCTAGCAAAGACGTTATGTTCCGTCAAACGTCAATGACAAATGTATTCTGACAATTACTTGAGTAGTGGGGGGTGGACGTTTTTAAAAACGGTTTTGCGCACCCCCTCCTCGCGCCAACTTAATTGGCGCTTGCTTATTCATACATATGTACTACATATGTTTATATTTACGTATTTAAACTTATTTACAAAGAAATGTAAACTTCCTTGTTATTAAAAATGCTAAATGTAGTTTAGTCATATAAATTTGTCTGAATAAATGTTAAATTTCATTTAATGAACATATGTTTACGTTCAAATAAATGTTAAATTTCTTTTATTTATTTATCGTTGCTTTTTATTTGAAAATCATGAATCATGATATTTACTAGTTTCGTTGTTAACTGATCCTGATATAACGTCTGTAACTGTTGGTCCTTGCGCGAACGCTATAAACGACTTTTATTGTATATTAATATACGTTATAAGTGGAATACCTTACTTGTGACGTATATTAGAACAGAACTTAAGCTGCCTAGGTTACATAATATACAAGTAAAATAAATACTTACCGGCTTATTTTTAAGTTTGTCACTCTGCACTGAGAATTGTGTTCTACTACCACGAGATGAAGCTGTTGACCATCCTTCTTGGTCACTTGTGTTTCTCGTCCCTCTTTTACCTGCGCCCGGACCAGGTGCGGTGCGATCATCTTTACGAGGTGTCATGGGAACAGCGTTCATTGCCTAGAAGTAATTTTGTACCTTAGTTTTCCACATTTCGTTTATTATTATAATGCAATGCAGCTTTATGTATTAAACAACACGCATTTCAATCTCAAAATATAAACTACTATGAACTTTAAAATTTTTTAACTTTTAATGTATCGCTTACATTTTTAGATGTCAAAATAATAAACTCGCCACTTCACTACTCAATTTGTAAAACGCATAATGTGTTTACTTTGTTCAGTTATGTTTACTATTTGACATTTAATGATAGTGGACATGATTGCTAAATTAGATCGCGCGTACGCTCAGTCTTATTCGCTTACTTAAATTGGAAATTTATCAAATCATCTGATATATATAGTTCACGACGTACTCATAAGATATATAAAATGAGAAATGTCAAACAATTCTTATGGTTTGTACGCTAAAATTAAGTAAAAGTGGAAAAATTTGGTGTGTGAAATGATAAGTATGTATGCACGAAACACACTACTAATGAAATTGAAATTTTGTTTATCATTGGCCAGGTCAACTTATGTCCTATACGTATTTTACATTAAAACAAAAACTAAAGACAAAATTTTATATAAACTAAATATAGATGGAATTAGGAAAAAAAGGATTTAGCGTCTTTAGATATTTAATAAACGTTCTGCTATAAAATATTTAATTAGTAAATGATGAAATATAAGCATGAAAGAAAAGATGTATCTTCTTATATGTATAAGAGATTATGTGTTGTCTAGTAAAAAGAAAGGAAAGAAATACATGTTTTTGTACAGTGTATTACATCCACAATGAAAGCCATGGACGAATATAGCGAGTACAATAAATATTATTCACAGTATAAAACGCCACAAATATGATAAGCTTCAAAAATGCGGAGCTGGAACTGTGATTTTCTATATAGAAAATTTGTTGCTACACAGTACAGTAACAAATGTTTTTGATTTTCTCCTTTTCAGGATTACGTATACGTTAGAAAAATTGTGTAATATTATTTACTTGGACATCTAAAGGAAAGATAATAAAATAACAACAAACTTACTTGTATAGTTAATTGTTCCTCATTTGCTTCCCTTTGTATTTGATCAATGGTTTTAGGATTTATGTCTTGTCGCCTTGGTATCCATTTGGAATTCCTTAGGTCAATAACATCTTGGAGCATGAACCTTAAAAAAGTATTAATTAAATTCATTCATAAAAATCAATTAATTATTAATTGTCATTACCTCACTCTACTACTAACTTTTCCATGTTTCTTGTCCACAATTTCTCTAATTACATTAAAAATAGGATTTAGATCTACTTTCTTTTCTTCGACTTCCTTACCAACGGTTGCCAATAATTTACAAAGACATTCAAGACTTTCTTCTTCTTTATTGTCTAGTAAATGGTTTAAACATCTTAGCATAATATTCACAGTCAACATTTGCTGCTTAAATAATTCTCCGATAAATCTGATGTTTCCAACAGATTTTCTTCGTATACGCCTATCTTCTTCTTCTAATAATAATTGCAATTCCTTTTTCTTTTCCTATTAAAACAAAGTAAATAAAGAACATCACAGCGCAGATACAAATACTTACAGGATCAGTACATTCTTCAATTTCTTTCATTTTAACGTTTCTGGCAGATTCATCAACAGAATTTTTTTCAAATTCTAATTGACACCTCGTTACTAAGAGTTTTCTAAAATTAACGGATTCTCCTATTTTTTGGTTACTGGCTGGTACTTGCATTAGAGCCAATTCTCTACACATGAGCGCATAAGCCACTGAAAAATTCGGTTCATCTACAGCTTTCTCGAAAACTAAATCTATAACTCCCTGTAGTCGTTCTTTTGTGTCTACCGTCAACGATCTCACTTGGACAAGCAACGTTTCAAATTTCTGAGGGGTTAATTTATTGAGAACACCGCGAACTTTCTTATAGAGTTCCTAGAAGGAAGAAATTGTATTGTTAGTTTGAACTTTTTTATGTGTAAAATATTACAAAGACTTTTATAAATTCGAAAAAAATGTTAAAAAACTCAGTTCGGTGTATCCGATAATGTAGAGTAAATTATACAGGATTCCCCATATTAGCCTACCCATTTTGATATGCGATTTAAATCTAAACGAAGCATGTGATTATTTTTTCTTTAGTAGTTCAAGTTCAGTAGGCGTCTCTCTCAAACCAATTGAATAATTACTAGCTAAACATAAATTCGCGTCAGTTGCACAAAGTGTTACAATTTGTGTCAAATTTTATAATATTTTGCAGTAGTATGGATTATTCAGTGCAACAGCATGTGTTTTCCGTGTAAATTTACATTAGAACTGGTTCAGTAGAAGAAGTTCGGCGTGCATTTCGACGGCACTTTGTTGATAATAATAGGGGTAATGCACCAACGCGCAAAGCTTGGGTTCGTCAATGGCGTGAAAATGGTTCTGTGTAGAACATTAAAAAACCTGGACGTCGAAGAGCGGTTGGTACACTTGCAAATATTGAACGAGTGAGGGCTGCTTTCACGAGAAGTCCTACTAGTTTTGCTACTCAACAATCACTGACTCTAGGAATATCCAAGGAGTCTACAAAATCCTTCACGATTTAAAATTTCATCCGTACAAATACCAAATGGCACAACATCTTAGCCATCGAGATAAGGAAGCGAGGTTAACATTTTGTCAAGAATTTTTAGATCAGTATCGAGAATCAATACACAATTTGTTAATGACCGACGAAGCAAATTTTCATTTGGATGGCGTTGTTAACAAACAGAATTTTAGATATTGGGGAGCTGTAAATCCTCGCGAATTGTTTTGCAAAGAATCTTCATAGTCGAAAAGTCGTTGTTTGGTGTGGTGTAGGATCATTTGATATTATTGGTCCGTATTTTTTTGTGGATAAAAATAAGCGAATGATGGTCAATTTCGAGCGTTTCATAAACTTTTCTCATTGAGACGGAGATTATCAAATGATTTCCGACGTTAATTCAGTAACTGGGCGCATGAAAAGCTGGAAGTGGGTTCACTGTTTTACCGTTAAATTGTGTTCAGTGATGAGTAGGGATCGGCAAAATATATTTTGTCCGGCTCACTAAAACAGTAGAGTACGAGTATGACATATCACTCTCGCATTCGTTAATAGCAAGTGAATATTAATGACGCTGGGAAAAATACTGAACACCATGTAGATGTAATGTAACCGTACGGCGGCGCAAACTTGTTTTACTTTGCCTATTACAAGCACTGATATAGGCGTCATATAGCAAGAAATCATTTGAATTAAATAGAAATATAGTGAAATAGATATTTTAGAAAGAAACAAAGAAATGAAAATAAATAGCGAATGCAAAGTAGAAATAATGTGCACTCCCAACAGTATTTTCAGCACTAAGAGAACGATTGTATTGCGCAAACAGCAAATATTATGTGTAGTAGGGGTATGTACCGGCATTGAAGCGTTTTGTATATTCTACGGCTATGGAATAATGACGTCAAAATGTTTTGCCGATCCCTCACTTCTGGCTCGGTATCTTTCTGAATAAGCAAAATTGCACCATTTGGAGCGTCACCAATCCACAGGTGACTCATCAACTACCAATCCACACCGAAAAATGCGCTGTTTGGTGCGATTTGTGGGCTGGAGGCATTATCGAGCCATATTTCTTCAAAAACGAAGAAAATCGAAGTCATCGTAAATGGCGACCGGCATAGCCATGCTCAACGATTTTTTGTTCCACAAACCGCATAAACATGATCTGGAAGACTTTAGGGTTCAGCAAGATAGTGCTACATGCGAAACAATTGATTTATTGAAGGAAGTATTCGGTGATTATCTCCAGAAATGCGACCTGTACACTGGCCTCCAAGATCATATGATTTGACGCCATTGGACTATTTTCTGTGGAGCTATTTGAAGTCACTGGTCTATGGAAACAAGCCAACAACTATTGCAGCTTTAGAAATCAACATCGAGCGCACCATTCGTGACATTGGGCGCCAAATGCTCGAAAAAGTGGTTGAAAATTATTGCTCCAGGATAACGTACCTCAGACGCTCCCGTGGTGGTCATATGCCCGAATTCATTTTCCATCACTAATGTTATGAAACTATCTACAGATTTAAAAAAATTCTCATTTCCCCAACACTTGTGTTTTTTATTTCAATTTATGATTCTAACACCTTTTTTTAAGTGGTGTTAGGTGTTTTTGTTAAGACACTTTACACATGTGTATAGGTCTTTTACAATTTTACTTATTCTTTTTTTTTCTATTTTGTTTAATTCAATTTATTTATTTAAAGTTATTAATTACTGTTCATGTGCATTTAATTCTTTAAAGTTGTCCCATTAAAAGTGTTCAGCTGTTGGACAATAAAGACTCTTACTATTATTACAGTTTAGGGCGCCATCATTGATAGAAAACAACCATATGTGAAATACCAATATTTATTTCCAGTAAATTATTATTAAAATGCTAATCCCCCCAATGACATTATATATATATCTATATATCTAACTTACCTTAGTTTTCTTTTCATCATCAGACATATTTGCGCTGGCTACAAATCGGGCTGGTTTCCATGCATTTTCAGTCTCATTTAATTTTACTTCTCCCCGTACAGAAATAGATCTTATCACAATACTCGCTTTACTTCCCTTTGGATTTCCACTATTCTTGCCTTGCTGACTATTTCGCTTAGTCAACGTCTGAAATTGTATATTTCAATTTAAAGGGAGTAATCAACAACAAAAAGAAAGGTAAAGATCAATAGTAAATAATCAGAATAATTTGATCTTCAATATATCTTCAGATCACTACTTTCATCTATAAATTCAATATTCATCATTAAGAAATGTTGATATAAATACCCTTTTATATAAAAAAAACATATTTACTACAAATAAACTTCTCGAACTTCTGAATGGAATAACATACGTTTACAATTTGCTAATCATCTAAGCCACAACCGGTGCATTTGCGGGAAATTTATCTACATATTAAATCTGCGTATGTATTTATTTATACATTAATTGGTTACTTATCTTCGATAAAGTAATAAAGCATTCAAAAAATAATGTAATATGATGTAAATTGTTATTTGTTGATCTCTAAGAATAATTACGATTAAAATGCATTAGCTAGTCTATTATCATATAACAAATTAATTATTGATAAGATTATTTAAATGTTGTACTTAATCAACTGATATTAACAAAAAATTTTAAATTTTTCTTTGCAGTTTTTATATATACGTGAAATTGTGATTTGTTTTTGAAAAATATGTTCTTTTATATTTTTTAATCTTACAAGTATGTTAATAATAGAGATATCCTTGTAAATAAAAAGGAATTAGTATGTTATTAAAATACTTACACCTCCTCTTTGAGCCGAAATTGACTTTCCAGTATAATTTGATCCACTAAAATTAGGTGTAAAGTCTGTAGGTTTGCCACCCATTGGATATCTATTTATATCGCCTATTCTACCTCTATCTTCTTGAGCAATCATATCAAGGAGATTATCAGGTTTTTTCCTACTTTTAGGATCGTTTCTAAGTGCTAATAGAAAGTCTCTATCATATATTTTTTTACCACCCATATTAAATGGTGACCATTGATCTACAAATTTAATAGTTATTATGATAAATTGCTAAAATAAAAGATAGAAAAGGTTTTGCAAATGGTATTTATCAGAAACGAGGAATTCCAGATGATATCAATCACAAGAAATCAGCATAATAGAGTCATCATACTATAATTAATTTCGTATCACATCTTTATACTAGCGTTTAAATAAATTTAGTATCAATTTGGTACTCAAGTCAAAATTATAGTCAAAATATTCATTATAGTAGTGAAAATATTGTGAATTATGACAAATAGATATTACATTAAATATTTTTTAATGAATGAAATATCAAGTACCATACCTAATTATAATACTTTCCATTACAAGTTTAATTATTGCATTATATTAGGAAAAAAAGAATCGAAAAATTATTTAAAAATGAGACAAAACATGAGGTTAGTGTCCCAATAATTTCTATCCCAACAAATACGAGGGGGTATTGATATCTAGTTACCCTAGGCCATTTTCCTTGAACAAAACAAAATCTTGTTATATAATGGAAAGAAATAATGACATTTTAAAAGTGACACTGTAAAATATTACATCAAGAAGTTTGAAGTTTAGCTGTGCAGTAAATTCTGAAAGCAAGCATGTCGAATGCAAATGTGAAAATCGATAAATTGAAATATCGAGGCATCATTAAATACTTGTATTTGAAGAGGTTAAGTGGTGAAGAAATTTACGAAAACATGCTTAACACACTTGGCGATCGATGCCCATATAATATGTGACAGTCAAAAATTGGATTGCGTCATTCAAAAAAGGAAAACTTCTTGTTGAAGATGAGAAGCGGCCAGTAAGACCGATTTCGATGTTCATCCACGAAAATATTGACGCAGTTTATGACATACTATATCAGATCGTCGGATTGGGCTGAAACATATAGCTGAGGTACTAAAGATTTCATGTGAAAGCGTCTATCACATAGTTCATGTAGATTTAACTATGAAAAAAATTTCAAAATGGATTCCTAAAGTCTTGCACGCCGTACACAAGCGAGCAAAAATGAAAGATCAGTCAATCTGTGGCCGTAAAAATGGACTCATGTTTCATCCGTAGTCGCAAGATGGTTTAAAAAATCTGGACCAGTTTTTAAACCATCTTGCGACTACGGATGAGACATGAGTCCATTTTTACGGTCCAGAAACAAAACAGCAATCGATGGAGTGGAAGCATCATAGTTATCCAAGGCCTAAGAAATTTCGAGTTAAAAATTCGGTTTTTTTGAGATATTCGTGGAAAAATTATGATCGATTACTTAAAAAAGGGTCAGGCCACATCACTGGAGATTTTTATTCTAAATTACTAACCACCCTGAGAAAGAAAATTAAGGAAACAAGACGTGGCATATTATTGAAAAGTGTGTTGTTTTTGCAGGACAATGACCCTCTGCACACAAATCGCGCATTACCATGAATACAATTCAGGATCTAGGGTTCGAATTACCGCAACACCCGCTCTATTCCCCAGATTTAGCCCTCTCAGATAATTATCAGTTACCTCGACTGAAAAAAAGTTTAAAAGAACGTTAATTTTTGTGTAACGAAGAGGTAATAGGAAGTTGCGAAAGGTTGGCTTGCAGACCAAGAATATTTTTTTTATAAACGTTAAAGGCGTTGCAGGATCGCTGATTAAGTGTATTAATTTAAGCAGATTACAATAATAAAATATTCTAAATCCCAACTTTAAATTGTTTCAAAAGTATGCTAAGAATATATCAATACCCCTGTATGCAACTTCAAACAATTGTAAAGTTTGTTCCAAATCGCTAAGAAAAACGTACAGTGACGGCCCGGTACATGCGCAATGTGAATAATTTCTTCGCGTTTTCTTCAGTGCGCAGGTACTCGACTTTCACTGTACGGTTTACTTGACGAATAGGAACAAACCTATTGTTTCCATGATAAATAAATAACTGCATATGTAGATCTCGGTTTCCGGGTTGCTGCATATGATATTAATCACAAATCAGAGCGCATTTTTTAATTTTATACGACTCTCCTTTACAATATTACACAATGTTAAAATATAGTTGTTTCTATAAAGTTAATTACCGTTGAAATTCACTGTATTTGTTAATAAAGTAGCAACAAAAACATAGTAAACAGTAAAACTAAATCTCTAAATGGTACTGAAAGTGTAAATCAAATCATAATATTGGAAAAATTGGTGCAGTGACTTGTAATGATAGTTCAATTAGTCTACACGTCCGAGGTAGCTATGTATTGTAAAACGCATGTCGTTACTAATTTATAAATGTCATAAATTACTACTTACTTGACAGAAGTTTGAGTTAAGTCAAAACATACATTACCTATTTTCTGTGTGTCACTTAATAGGTTATATTATATAATTTAAGCACAGACATGCGTTTACAAATCCATGACTACCCAGGACGTAAAGACTAATTGAACGCATGTTACACTATCAATCTACATAGTGTCAATATTTCTAGTGATAGTAATACTGATTCAAAAGAGAACATAATATTGACCATGAAATTACATGTTACCATTCCATATTTTTAAGTATTATTTTTCTAAATATTTCGTAAATTAACAGATATCAAACCACATTTTGTTTTCTATGAGGAAACATGATTTACTTCCATTTCGTTAATGTACCTTCTTTTTGAGAATCAATCTGTACTCCTTTTTCAGTATAGGTGCCAAAATGAAACATAACATCCCCCAAGTTAGTTCCGTAAATAATAATATTTAAAGCAAATCATATTAATTTGAGAGAATTTTGGATATCAACAGTTTAAAGTAATTAATAATTACACATGCAGGTAATATAAAGTTTCTTTACAGTTACATTATATATTTGGACTATATAGATGAAATAAATAAACTAGTTAAAACAAGTATAATAATTTTGGGCAGATTCTAAACAAAGATATGTGAATTACCTTAGATTTTCTGGTTTGGTTTTATTTTTAGTTGTATTTTTTATCATTCAGTTTTCATGTTGAAGTTTGTATACAAGCAATTAGATTACTATTAGATTCATATGTTTATTGTTGTTTAATTAATATGTCCTCATGAAGTGTTTATTATCTAGCTTAATTTGACTTAATAAAAAAGTAATATTTTCCTTACCTTCTTTATATGGTAAACTAGGTCTCGACTCATTCGATTCATTTTCCGCATTAACTTTTGTATTTACCTCATTTTTAGCTTGAACTATTTTATCGTTATTATATTCTATCCTATCAGTTTCATCACAAGGTTCCACAGGTGCAACAAATGGTTTTGGGACATCTTTAACAATATCAGTAATATCAACTTTTTTAGGCAAAGTCTTACTTTCTGACTTGATTGTCGGTATTTCATTGCTTTCAATTCTTTTGTTAGAATCATGAACATTATTTATTATATCGTTTGTATTTATTGTGTCATTGGAAGTGGTATTAGTATTCGTAACAACTACTGTTTCAATTGCTAGAGTATTATCGCTAAAAGCATCCATATCTGTGCCTTCTTTATTAGCACCTCTCATGTTTAATTCTCTTATTTTGCTGGTCTTGTTATTGGGTTTTGCTGGTTGCGATTGAGGTACTGGAATTGGAGTATTTTGTTTATTGTTGGTGGGTGCCGCTTGAGGCGGTGCCGGTGCTTGTTGCTTTTGAACATCTTTATTTTTTTGTTTTGATTTACCTGCAAAGAATGACAAAAAGTGATTTACCATTTCTAATTTATAAAATATACTTATTAACTAATAATCTTAATATTCAGTAGATAGGCAAGTGCAATAACTTTATTCTCTTGAGAAAGTTAAATTTAATAAGGTGAACTAAGATAAGAAGGGTCAAAAATAAATTCTTATATAAATAAAGTGCAAAGTATGTATCCAGTATGTGACAAAACAAGTAAAAATAAAACATTTCTCCATGCTATGCTGATTCACATCTATAAACTAGTGTATCTCATAGAACTTCTAGTATTCTGTATATGAACTTGTATATAATTAGACATTTTGGCAGGCTGACAAAAATTTAAAGTGCAATATAAAATAAAAGGAAAATTCATTTTGTATACAAATACAACAATCATACACAAGAAAGAGTATGCCCAAATATAACTGTTAAATAGATACTATTTAGACTTGGAAAGATTTGAGTCTAAATATATATCTTGTACATCTAAAAATACATTATTTGTATGCAAGTGTATTAAAAAAAGCATTGACTAATCCACAAGTTATTCTTCATAGTGATACTACTATTTCACAAGGTGAACCAGACATGCAACTTTCTAAAATGGACCACTAGAAAAAATTACATAAGAACTTAAAAATTATTGTATTAAAAAAAAAATTTACCCCTATTTACTACTTGCCACTGTGACATGTCCGACAACGCCGGTTCAGGCATCTATTCTTAGAACTGATGACGGGTAGAGTAGGAGTACAAGTGCATAAAGAACCATATACGGTCAAAAGTTCACTTTTAAAACTAATAATTTGCAAACAATATCACATTTAGATTTAATTAAACCAAAAACCGCCGTATTCTTATTAACAAAAATGTAGAAGTTTCGATTATGAATAAAATAAGCGTTTAACTTAGTACGTATGGTGGCAAGGTCACGTATATTTTACAATAACTCCCGTGGTTTTATACACAAAAACTTTAAAACAAATGTAAATCTTTAATAAAATCACTACAAACTAATAAAAATTGAGTATTAAATGAAGCGTGCAACGTATTTGAGATTTTACAAAATTGCTTTTACACGTTGCGTGCGACCCATGCGGTCGACGCGCAATGAGAAATGGTCTGCCATTTTAGTTACCTTCGTTGATTGTCGACTAGACGGAGGAACACGAAGTTAAGAAATGTGGTTTTTTGGCTAAAGAAAAGACTGGTCATAATCTCTATATCATACATAATTCTTTCGTGTAAATATTTTTCAGTTCAACAAATAAGCTACTTTCAAAACTTCAACTGGATCAGTAAAGAGAATTCTGTACACTTATTATTAATGTAAATCTAATTCTACATTAATAAGCATAAAACTGTACGCATTTATAGAGTTCAAGGTAAAGAAAAACAGGTCAAAGTTTGAATACCAATAAAATACAGGTGGACAATGTTCAGGTTAATGTTATCCTTTATTTTGATTTTATTTTAAAGTGCACAACGTACATTAAAATAATGCGTATAGTGGTTCATAAAAAATTTAAAAAAAAACATACATTCACTGTTGTAACAAATTATTTAAAATTGGTGAGAAACAAAATCTAACAAATTTCTGGAAAGAAAATTCTACGAAAACAAATCGTTTAGGTTTTTCTATATTTTTGTTAAGGACGTCAATTATTTGAAATTGCAATTTTTGCATAAAAACAATTCAGTATACTTTGAGATCTTATATAAATTTTTGAAAGCAGAACCGTTAATTCGAATAAAAAAAAAGATGTCAACTTTTTAAAAATGCCTTCATTTGTGAACATGTAAGTATAGCAAGCGCCAGATAATTTGGCGAGCGGAGGGGTAAATTCGCACAGGATTAGAAGTATTGGGGAGATTTGTATTTAGTTTTACATCAATTTGCAAGATACCATGGGTGACGTAAACTACACATCTAACATTTAATAAATTAATATTTTATTAGAGTAAAATATATCACGTGGACGTTTATAAAAATGGCTTCTGCGCACTCCTTTCGCCATCTTATTTATTTGGCGCTTGCTATACATAAAGAATAGCAGCAAATATTTCATCTCAAGTTATCATTAGTTTAATTTGTTCATCTTCATTTTATTAGGATTTAATTATAGTTTTATAAACGTAAACTAATTTTAAAGTCGCTGAATGCGAATAGATTACTTGTGTACAGAAAAACTGATGGCCGCCATTTTAATTTTCAATTTGCATCTAAATTATTAAAGCAAACAGTAAAATTTGTCATTTTTAATATATTATCTTAACCCTTAATATACTATTATGTAATTATTAAAAATTATTCTCTAAAAAACTTTTATCCAATCAAATTGAAACGCTGCAATAAATTAAATCAGTTTATAGTTTCATATCTATACTTATGAATTCCATTAAAATAATATATACCTATATATATATATTGCAAAAGTAAACATGTTCTAACATATTTGATTTATGTGCCATAAACCACCTATTAATAATTTAGTATCAGCTGTTCAACTGAAAACATGAAAAAAGTTGTCTTTGATATACGAGATACAGTCGAGAAATTTAGGGAATCTGGCAACGCTGTTTACTTTGATAAATGATGCACGTGCACTGGTATACTACAATGTGTCAAACGTGATGGTTTCATCCGATTATCAAAATATCAGCTAGTTTGTGCATAGCGCAGTTTTAAAGTTTGGTAATTGTATTAAAAATGGAGTTAATTCGTGAAAATGTTCACGTTATGATTTTTGTTGTGGTTTAACTCAATACTAGTGCATAGAACGTTCAATTTCTGCATTTGGTGATGGAGCGTCATGCCAACAACGGTACATCGCTGGTTTCAAGAATTCAAGTGTGTTCCTATTTCGCTTCAGGATCAAGCAAGAGAAGGGCGTTCTGCAACATCTCTTGTTGCGGAAATATCTATGTTGTATAAATTTTGCATTCTCCTTTAGCCGTAAGGAAACTTCGTTCTCGTTGGAAAGCGCATAATCTTTCCACGGCTCAAAAAGACGATCGCCTAAAATGGTGCAAAGCAATGCTGAAAAAATTCAATCACGGATCTTCTATACATGTCTTTGACATTATTACAGATGACGCATCGTGGATATATTCTTATGAATCGGAAACAAAACAATCGCCAGTTTGGCTGATTCAAAATAAACTACTGCCAACAAAAGTTGCTCGCTCGTGAAGCACTTCTAAGCAAATGATTGCGTGTTTCATAGCAAAATCTGGTCAAGTTGCTACAATTATCTTGGAGAATCGTCGAACTGTAAATATGGAATGGTATACAACAATTTACTTGCCCGAAGTTATTGATCACGAATACCAAAAAAGCAATTTTGAACGTGTAATCATCCATCATCCATACCACTCGCGCAACAGTCAGTTATTAAATTTGCGAAGTAAAAGCATCGAATTAATGGTTCATCCAGCGAATAGTCTTGGCCGCATGTGATTCTTTTTACGTTTCTGACAATAAAAAAAAAAATTCTAGACTACCGTTTTTCCTGTCCAGAAGAGGTCATTACTGCATTCAAGTCACTCATTTGAGTACGCCAATTTCAGAATGGCGTAACGTTTCAATGATTGATTCGAACGAATGAAAAAGTGTATAAAACTTAATGGTAGATATTTCAAAAACAATAAACTCGTTTGTTTGCGTATTAAATGTTTTCTTCATAGCTTTTGTCGAAATTTTCTGGCTGTCCCTCGAACATTGAGCAATTTAAAGTATGTCTTAAATTAAATTTAACTTCCAAAGTGGAATTATGGTTTTGCATTATCACGCATGCAATACAAATAAAAAAATGTCATAGAAAGACTATTAGAACTTTCCAATTGAACACATTATACCTAAGTTTGCTAGTTATTAAACTAGCTGAGGCAAACTATTTTCTAATTGTATTAACAAATAGAAAATATACATAATACGGGACCAATATGTTCATGAAAATATTTTTTTTTCTATTTTGCGTTCGAAATGAACTTATTATGACACCCAAAACAGTATCGAAATGAGCTTCATTTCGATAGGCTTTTTTCATTTTTCAATGTTGGCGTTGTTCGAACAAATATGTAAATATCTTATTGCTGTCATTTGATTTTAAGAATTTAAGTACATTTGACAGGATGATATACGTAGAAAAGAAAAATGCTACACAAATAACGTATATTGAATGCAATTGACAACAAGAGATATTAGTTTCTATGTCACCCATGTTTATATTTTTATCATTATTATAAATAAAATATCAAGTAATGTTAACAAAAATTAATAAATATTTCGCGGATAGCAAGATTTAAATTTAAAAATGTATATCAATGTGACCAACTGCATACTTTATGTAACGATAAAACTCCGAACTTTCTGAATCTCTGAATTAAATAATTTCAATTTATTAATGTAAAAAATGCAAAATAGAAGAAATAGTATAAAAAAACTCGTTTCATAAGGCTTTTTGTCGTACTAGTTCTTTAGAAAACTCGTGCCACAAAATGGTACCTTATGAAACTTGTGTTTTAATATACTATTTTAACTGCAAATTATATAATACAAAGGTGTTTTTAATAATATAAAATATTATTAAAAATCTGGTGTGAAGAACACAAATGCAGGTTCACTATTAATATTTTCTGTGAACATGTCCGAAATATCCTATCCCCAGAGACGTAGATACGTATTTCGCTTTTCTACAAGCTCATCGGTACGCCCCTGCTGGAGAAAGGATATTTCCAGACACATTCACAGAAAAGAACCACCTCGCCCTATCACCGTAATTATCCAGACCGAGCGCAGAAGTAAATTCGGCGCTACCTGTTGCCAGACAGCCGAAGTACCTCGCATACAGTCCACATAATTAATGTGAAGTAACGACGCCCTTCCAAAGGTTAGCACAGCCAACTCTCTAGAAAACTGCATTTTGTTTGTGCCTTCACTCATACTACGGCTTAACCGCACGTGTAATATATCAGAATAATTGAAACACACATGAGTAGGTAAACCCCACCAGTTTTGTATAATACAAAGGTGTTTTTAATAATATAAAATATTATTAAAAATCTGGTGTAAAGAACACAAATGCAGCTGCATTTGTGTTCTTCACACCAGATTTTTAATAATATTTTATATTATTAAAAACACCTTTGTATTATACAAAACTGGTGGGGTTTACCTACTCATGTATGTTTCAATTATTCTGATGCAAATTATATAATAACATACTTAAACTGAAGACAATATTGACTTGTGATCAATATTTAAAGGCGTCGATATTAAAGTATATTATTAGCACTACTGCATTATTTATGTAAGATTGTGTAACGAAACGGAAGAGCTATAAAATATTCAACAGTTTGTAAATACAAAGATTCTAAGTTAAAAATAATTAACTTGGTAATTTTTATATTAAATTTTGTGAATTATCAATTTTAACTTTAACTAGGTTACTTCAAATAACATATAGATGGAGTTGTACAATGCTCAATTATATGCGCATGATACAAAGTTACATGCTAGTAAACAACTCCATAACATTAACCTTAAAAAGTTGTTCGGATGTATAGATTTCTTATAAGCATTAATTAGTGGGCGTAAGTTGTGATTAAGATCCGGCTAAACTCAAGAACAATGTTGACTCTTGTGATAGGGCATTGAGATATGTCCAAATTTAATAGTGCAAGTTCGGTATCTCCAATCAAACACTCATAAAGTTCACTGATTTTAAAGTGATAGACTGTTTGTTTCGTTTATATTCTATACTACAAAATAAAAAGGTCGAGATCGGATTAATGAATAACAACTTTAATGAACTGATTATCCAAATATAACAGGTAAGTGAAAAATATACTAATGTAAAGAATTTTTGATATCAAACATGTCACGTGATTAAACAAATATGGTGAAGCTTTTAGATTAATTTAAATAAACACTACATGTGACATAAATAAATTAATGAATAACAAATTTACTGAATAATAATAAAATAAAATAAAATAAAAAGAAACTGTATTCTTCCTTATCTTAGAAATAGAATACCTAGATCTTATATTATGACATTAATAATTATTATCTTAACAGATGTAGAAAATATGATGTATTCTTTATTAATATGTTGATTAATTTGTCGTTTTCAATGTTTATAGGAGATTATAAGAATACTTAAGTAATCTGGACAGGAAAATTGGTGTACAGGATCACTTATAGGTCTGTAAAGGCAAGGTTCTTTCAGCGGCAATTGAACGGCGTCACCCCAGTTAAATGTCCGGTCCAACGAACCTCTTCCCGGCAAACTGCACCCGGCGATATCTTCAACACTGGTGTTCGTATGGTCTTGGAAAAAAAATGTTAAACGGGAGCTGGGAATATAGGTAAGTTTTTTTCTAAAACGGACGTATGGTTTTATTCAAATTATTTGTATTTTCTTATTGCTTTCAGAGGGACACTCCAGTATTTCGAGGTGTTTTTTTTTTGCCATATTTCTAGTAACGCTCACTTTCTTTTTTTTTCGAATCCCAATTTTGATTCGTCCATCGGTATGTATTCAATTAATCTCGACATATTTTTATTATGAAAGTGACAATTTAATAATTTTAAATATATTTATAAGTAGTAATAAATATTTAATCTATTTTGATGATAAAATGTTTGTTGTTTGAATGTCAAATATAGTACATAATGCTGTTTTAATTGTAGGAAACTTTCCCGCGGTAAACAATTCAAATAATATACAGTTATGCCTAAATAAATGGCGTCATTAATAATTAATCAATTAAGTTGATATTTTTGTAATACAAATTATCGAAATGAAAATACTGATACAAAATGAAATGATATAAATTATAAATGTGAGAATGACTTTTTAAAAATAATTAAATACGCGAAATCAACTTTATTGATTTAGCACGTGAAGAATTCAGTTTTTGATATATTTTAAATAACTCTAGAACTTATATATTTATACATTCTAAAATTCTGTCTTTTGCTTACTGAGGCATTCCCGAGTGTTAGCCTGACCCACCTCAACTTGCAACTAATGCAAATATAATGGACAGTACATAAGGGAATTACATAATTGGTTTCTTTCGATTGTAGACATTTTTTTATGCCAAAAAACTTAAAGGTTCATTAAAAAACTCAGTTGGCTGTCGCATTTATTTTGATATTTGATTGGATAGGAAGAACACAATTTGTCTGAGATCCTTTAATATCATAAGGAGTGTCGTTCACAATGATCATGTCCCGTTTTAAAAACTAGTATTTGTGACTGTCATTTCAAAGAGAATTGTTGTCATGATCTACAATTTCCTTTTCCTATCAAATATATTTTACATTCAATATTTCTCTATATTTTTATCGATTCCAAGCCTACACTAAATTGTTAGAAAGCTGTTGATAGTTGCTTAAGTTTTGATTCATATATATGAAAAAACATATTAGATAAATAGTGAGTAGAGTATAAGTCTGTTCGCCCTTAGACAAGAGTACAGGCTCCTATTACTATTTGTATCTCTTTCTAATTATAGAATTAACGTGTAGAACTCTCGCAATGTTGTCAGATTCTGTTAAATAATTTGAATAGAGTAAAATTAGCTTCATCATTTATTATCTTGTTTCTAGTTGTCCAATGTAATTTTTGTTGCGTTCATCCGTTTATTTTTGACCTCTTACTCTGCAAGTATTTTAAATTAGCGTTTAATAAATTATTATTATGTTATATTAGAACAGTATGAAAATTGTTGTTAGAAAAAGGAGAGCAGGGAAAGTTTATTGATAAGTACGAACTTGAAGATATCACAGAGAGATTTGGTCACACAATACCTCCGTACCATTGCATGTTTAATTCGATAGTAATGGCAGACACAAATTAAAAAAAAATTTAAATGAATAATCCCACTTTCAAAGTAACTGTAATACTGGCTGGCTTTAATAGACAGGAGCTTATATTAAATTTTATGTGAACTAATTACATTAATCATGCAAAAAAAGTATATGGTTAATTAACATCTTTATTTGGTATTATTATTGCATTATTTATTTATTTTAGTTGAGGAAGAAATGTCACAGGTAGAAGAAATGGTAGATAATATACAGGAATTAATGATATCCATAATGATGATACAAGTAACGGGTGTCCGTTTGATACTGAAGCTGACATCTGTCAAATTTTGGAATTTTTTTTTGCTTTGTATTTGCCATACTGAGAATTATATTGTATGATCAAAAAGTCTTTGGATCGTTATTGCCGTGGAATTTACGAGATATCTATGAAGTTATTTATTTCAATTAGTTTTGACATTTATTTTGACAACTTTCAAAGTCAGTTGGTTATAAAATATACATAAAATGCAACTAATTACCATAACCTAAAATCTATTTTATTTGTGATTTATGTGTACTTCAAAGTACAGAAGTAAATAATTCTATAGATGGTTTTTACACTTCATGGCTATCGTGATCCAAAGACTTTTTGATCATATATTAGTTATTGTCAATTTATGTTTTTAACATGTTTTACCATAGTCGTACATGTCTGATTTCCGTTAGCTTTTATTGTTCACATTTTTTGTTTAGAACGTGGCACAATCTATCCCATTTTCTTAAATAATTTTAATTAGTAAATTTTGGGAACAAACATTTCGAAAAATAAGTGTATTGTGTTTGATTTTATCAATTTTTATATTTATGTCAAAAGTGATTACCTTATAGGACACTAATGTTAATTGTTGCGGTCGAAATCAAGTAACAAGTGTTCATTTGAAAAGTCAATGTAAGTTACTTTGAAATTTTGAGAGACGCAAATATATTAGTATGTGTTTGTTGTTCCGTAAACGTAAATCCTAATGACATATGATAATGTCAATCACAAATATCAGTTAGTGCATAAAATAATCGTGCGTCGATTCTGGTTTAAATAAATTGCTTCTCAGTTTTAAAATGGCTTTTTAGAACATAAAATATTTTTAGTCCAGGCTTATTTTCGAAGTGGTAATAAAATTATTGATGGTTTATGGGTTTATTCAGTTCAAGATTGCGTGGTAGAATTTCAAGTTGAGTTTCCACATTTTGTAATAGATTATATACAATTTAAGGATACTTTGGATAGAACCTCAAAACTTTTTTCTGAAACTGGTAGTCTCTTAAGAAAATCAGTCAGCGGAGCAGTTAAGAAACGTACACCTCAAGTTGTCAATCGTGTTGAAGAAATAATGGAAAATGAACCACAAACATCTGTTCGACATTTGAGTCAACAAATAAACCTTTCTGTTGGTACAACTCACAAGTTATTAAAAAAAGATATGCAACTTTATCCATACCGTGTCACATCAGTACAAGAATTGTTAGAAATTGATTACCCACGTAGACTACAGTTTTGTAATTGGTTTGTAAATATGAACAATAATGGAGAACTTTCGCAAAGAGTCATCTTTACTGATGAAGCATGGTTTTATAAAACGGGATACCTAAATTCACAAAATACAAGAATTTGGAGTAGTGAAAATCCACATGTAATTAATGAAGAATCGCTACATCCAGAGAAAATTGGTGTTTGGGCAGCGATAAGTCAAAGGCGAATCATTGGACCAATATTTTTTCAGGGAACGTTAACTGCTCAAAAGTACCGTACGGAAATTTTACAACCATTTGTCAATCAGTTGCATGATGATGAACTACAAAATCCATATTTCCAACAAGACGGAGCACCTTGTCACTGTACTGCAGAATCTTTGGATTATTTAAGAGAATTTTTTGATGAGCGTATAATTAGTCGAAATACTGAAATTGCCTGGCCTGCACGTTCATGCGATTTAACACCTTGCGACTTCTTTTTGTGGCCTTATCTAAAAAATAACATTTTTCGAACACCTATATTGAATTTGAATGATATGCTACACAGAATCGAACAGAAATGCATGGAAATGAATAACAATCCAGTAATGTTGCAGAATATCATCAGAAATTTTGAACGGAGGATTTTAAAGTGCATTGATCTTGAAGGACAACATTTTCAACATTTGTAATAGTTTTCAATAAATATGTACCTATTATTTGTTATTTATTTGTATGTATGAAACTCAAAATATACGACTTCGTAGGTTAAGTAGTAAATTTTAATTTATGACATACTTCAAAATGTTCTCGTAAATCACATGCTACTAGATTGACTTTTCAAATGAACACTTGTTACAGTAGTACTAACTAACCAAAATTTGACACAAACTGTCAGCTTCAGTATTAAACGGGCACCCGATAGCACACAGTATAGTGACTCTGATTTAACTGACATGCCAGACCAAAATAAGCGATAACTAGCAAATTTGAGATTCATAAGAATTCCAATACTTTTGATTCTAATTTGATGACTTACAATTGCAGCGATATTTGAAAAATTTAATTTGTTTTTATATTTAGTAGCAACATGTATTGTCTAATCAAGAAGTAATGAAGTAATGTATTAATATAGGAGGGGTCGTTTTTATATTCCGGCCTAGAAATTTTACAATTTCACAATTTTAATATAATTTTTCATTATAGTGTTTTATTATCATACATGCCTTGGTAATGGTAACGGCTTTGACAATTTACAAAACAATTGCAGCAGTATTAGTTCTAATATCTGTCAGTTTGTGTTGTCACGTATCAAAATGCACAAACTTGAATATCGAGCAGTTACAAAATTCTTGACAAAACAAGGAAAATCTCCAAAAATTATTCGTGAAGAAATGTAGGCTGTATATAGAGATGATTGTCCTTGAAAGTCGACTATTTGCGAATGGTCAAAATTGTTTACAACATGGCCGAGAATAACTGGATAATGATCCCCGTCCAGGTCGGCCTGTTGACGTGATCACGGTGTGACGATGTTATTGAAAAAAACAAGTGTTTGGTACTGAAGGATGCAAAATTAAAGAAGCGACAATTAGCAGCTTCATTAGGAGTTTCAGAAAGCACGGTTTTCAGAATTCTACACGATTACCTTGGAATGACAAAAGTTAGTGCCAGATAGGTTCCGCGAATGCTTTCGCCATTCCCAATGCGTGTGCGGATAGAGACGTTTGAACAATTTTTGGCGGTTTGTGGAGACGCACCAGGTTTAATTATCAATCGACTTGTCACCGCAGATGAGACCTGGGTTCATCATTTTGACCCTGAATCAAAACAGGAATCAATGCAGTGGCATATTAAGGGATATAGCGATGTTGTGACTAAATTTGAATGAACTCAATTGAATGTTCTAAGCATTTTTTGCACCATTAGGCTCGTCCTTGTTTTTGAGCTTCTGTCAAATTGTATGATATACAACGAATGCAGAGGTTTCGCACGTTTAAATATTCATGCAAAATCCCGTGTATTGCTTTCATGCCAATGTCCAAGAATGCTCAATCACATGTGGCATGACGAACGCGTTCATTTCACGCAAAATTTCCATTTTTCCACAAAAATTCGTTCATTTAAATGCTGTATAAACAAAATTAATTCACTCAAGTCACTGTCAACTAAATTATTGACTAGAAATGTCAAATTTTACAAACATGACAGCTGAAAAACGGGGTAGTTCCCGTCCCATTAGAACTCAGAAATTTTCCCAGCAACCTTCGCATATAAATTTGAATAAATATTGTTTTTATTAAGTTTAAAGTATCTTGTATGATTACAAAATAAAGGTATAATTTCATAATAACATTTCACTACGTTTTGTGTTATACATATAATGATTCGAACACGCTCCAAAAGAAGAAGGAAGGGTGCTTATTGCAACTCGGAACCAGCTTCACACTCAAAATAACGCACAAGAAGCGTTTAACGTTTACAATTTTTAATACTTGTTCTTGAAAGAGTTTGAGTTAATAAATAATATTATTAATATTTTTATTCCTATTTCATGAAAATCTATTAAATTAGAACTACATTTATTAGTTAAACAATTAAACTGGGCAACATAAATGACATTTTATCCAAGAGATGAGTCATGTTAATTTATGAAATAACCTTAGAAGTTAATCTGTTTTTTAGACTAGACTTCTGCAAATAATTTTACATTTTATTACAAGATGCCCTTGAAATAAGAGAAAGATACTACAAAAAATTAAGAGATTGAGAAATGTGGATTTGATCGGCCCATAGTTATTATTAGACACCGCCATTCTCCGTCAGCTCACAGAGGCGAATATAAAAACGACCCCTCGCGTATCACATGTTCTTATTGAATATGTTTCTCATCCGGTAATATTATAATCAAATTAAATATATTTTATATACGTAACTGTTTTCATTGGATAAACACGGGTATATCGGAATTAGATAACAAGTTAGATCTCACAGACTTTGGTATAATCGATGATTTTTTAATTTTAATTATACTTGTATTATAACTCAAATGTATATATTGACAATTTTGTAACTAGGTTTTGGCATGCCCGACATGTAAAACTCGTACACTAACATATTATCAATGTAAGCCAGGCTTATCATATTTGACATGTCTTATTTGACTTAAGTTATTAGGTATTAAGGTATTAGCAATGTAGATATGTTCCAAAAAAAGTTTTTCAAGTAGATTATGAAAGAGAAAGATAACTGTAGCAGTCATGTCGGAGTATAATTCATACCTAGTTTGTGAAATGCCATCTGTTAGTCATTGATTAAGTTGACAATCTGCGAATAACTTCGATTATTCTTACAAATTTATGACGGCTCATGTATTTAATGAGCAGTAAAGGAGATGTTTGATTGAGATTTATTTAGGAAATTGTAGAAAAATCGATGGTCAATGGACGTATTCTTTGAGTCTGAGACTCTGAGATGCCTACGAAGATTTTCTAAACGAATTTGTAAATGAGGCTGTCCCATATGACCATTTCTGTATTTCCATTCGCCGTTTTGTGAATTTATTCAGAAAAATATGAAAAGTGAACCGTAAAATGGGAGGTAGTAGACCAATGGACAGGAATGAAATTACTGTCGAAGCGGTAAGGCAAGTAGTCGAAGAATGTCCACAAACTTTTGTACATTTACAGAAAGAATTAAATCTTTCTTACGGTACCTGTCGACGTATCCTTAAAAATGGCGTACATATTGCTATGAATTGTGGTTTTTATATTTACTGCACCACTATCCACAACTAATCTATTCAAATAGGATACTCGGTCGGTTTATTTCCAAAAAATGGGACTTCTTTCTTCTCAGGGTTCCAATCGGAAAAAACGTGGAAATAAAAAAGTTATTTAGACGCCAATCAAAGTTTCTTGATAAATGTTATAATTATATTTCTTTAAGTTAAACATATAAGTTAGAGAATTGATGAACTGTCATTTGTAAATAATCATAAGTCAAACTGACAAGTTGGAAGATATCTATCTTTGCAATTAATTAGCTATTTTATAATGGGTTCTGTATTTAACGGACAAGAGAAACGCACGTAGTTGAAATTTATTTTAGAAATGGTAGTAAAATTAATGGTAAATGGGTCTATTCTATTAGGGATGCATATCAAGATTTTTTAGAAGAATTTCCAGATATTGCTATCCCATTCGAGCAATTTTCCACATGCATTCGCCGTTTTGTGCAATTATTCATGGAAACAGGAAACGTGGATTGTAAAAAGGGCAGTGGTAGGTCAACAGTTAGAAATGAGGAAAATGTTGAAGCGGTAAGGCAATTAGTAGAAGAACGTGCTCAGCCTTCTGTGCGACATTTACACCAAGAATTAGATCTTTCTTATAGCGCTTGCAGACGTATCTTTAGGCATTATCTACATTTCCACCAAGCGATTCATGAAATACTTCCTGTGGATAGACCGAAACGACAGAAATTTGATCAAAGATTTATGGATCATTTTATTGTTAATGATGGAGGCATTGAAAAGGTTATGTTCACTAATGAATCCTGGTTTCATCTCTGTCGCTACGTAAATTCTCAAAACATGAGGATGTGGAGCGCAAATAAACCGTACTTTTTTGTGGAAGCACCACTGCATCTACAGAAAATTGGAGCTTGGACAGCTGTTTGTCAGAGGATTATTGGAATTATATTTTTTGAAAGTATGTCGATTAAAAATGCAAAATTTTAAACAGTAGCCAAAAATGCTTACACGTTTTAGAAATATTAAACGCTGTGCATTGCAGACTGGAAATCTTGATACCATTTGTAAATATATTACATGATGATGAATTACAAAAAAGCTACTTCCAACAAACTGGAGGTCGTGTGTACTATCAATGAAAACATTGTTTTTCCGAGAGAATTTTTTGAGATCGAACATATTAGTTTAAATGTAAACACAATTTGGCCACCTCGTTCCTACGATTTCACACCGTGCGATTTCTTTTTATGACCGTACTTAAAAAATTCAATTTTTTGATCTTAATGACCTGCAACAAAGGATCACTAATAAGATCGTAGAAATGAATAATTCACCTTGGATACTAGAAAATGTAATTAACTCTGTTAAGCAAAAAACTTTACGCTGTAGAGATAAAGGCGGTGGCCATATTACGCACCTTATTTAATCAATATTGTTACGTAATAGATTTTATTTTGTTCTTCTTTTGATTTAAACAATAAGGTAAACGTATCATCAAAACCCCACACGATAAACTTCAATGGATGACTTCACAGATAACGAAGATGAATTTCTCCAATAAAAAAACGTTTCTTTTCGGAACCAACACATTTGTGTTAAAAGAAAAAATTAATGATTGCTTCAATGTAATACTTGCTTGTTTTTTATACTGCATTAATAAATTGCTGTGCTTACTTCAATTATTATTTATTAATTCATCTTTATTCTGAATATTATGAGATTTTATATACATAATTTTGTTTAATCTGATTTGGGTTTTGATGTTAGTTTTCAAATTTTATTTTTCGATATTTTTTCATTTTATAACAGACAAGCCCTTAAAAACTATATTTTTTATAATAAATCATTGTAATTTGCACATTTCAACAACCAAAACTTTCAAATAACCGTCTTTTCTCTGAAATTCAATATTTGCGTAGACTTAAATATAAGGTGAATAACGGGAATTCTTGAAATGCGTATTGGTAGCCATGAGCAGGTGGTAGCACTGCGGGTTAGTGACATTTAGCAAGTAAGCACTCCGCCATTGTAGTAATCATGGATCAGTGGAACGTGCAATAGCGGGCGTTAGACATAAAAATGTTTTATAAAAACAATGATAGTTTGGAAGCTGCGCAGAGAGAGTTTCGACGTTTTTATAATTTAGGACGTCATGGTGCTGTTCCGTCAAAACACGCCATAAAAGGTTGGATTAATAACTTTGAAGAGACTGGATCTGCCCTAAAGAAGAAACCAACAGGACGACCAAGAAGTGCTCGTACTCCACAGAACATCGATGTTGTACGCGAGTCTATCGTACGGGGCCCACGTCGTTCAATTCGTAAGCAAGCAGCTGCAGTTGGAATGTCCCAGGAGAGTGTTCGCAGAATTCTTCATTTAGATTTAAAACTTCATCCGTACAAGCTACAGATAGTGCAATAACTGAATGAAAACGATTACCAGTTGCTATTACGATTCTGTCAACAAATGATAACAAACATAAACAATGACGATGAATTCCTAAACAAGTTGTGGATGTCAGATGAGGCTCATTTTCTTCTCACGGGTTATGTGAATAAGCAGAACTACCGTTACTGGGCAGACACAAATCCTAATGAAGTTCATGAGCGCCCTTTTTACACGCTAGTAAAGTGACAGTATGGTGTGCAGTTTCATCACATGGGGTTATCGGACCGTATTTTTTTGAAAATGAACAGGGAAACACAATAACTGTCAATGCGGAGATGTTACAAACTTTCGTTACACCTGAATTGAACAACTTTCCACACGTTCAAGAAACCTGGTGTGCGAGAATTGTTCGGTAACTATGTAATCTCGAGATTCGGTAACATTCCCTGGCCCCCTAGATCGCCAGATTTACCCGTTTGGGACTTTTTCTTGTGGGGTTACCTCAAGAGTAAGTGTACACGACTCGACCAAGAACCCTGGATGAGTTAAAACAGAGAATTCGTCAATGGGGAATCTTAACAGCAGATTTCAAGAATGTATTCATACAGCAAGACGCCATCTAAAGGATGTAATTTTTAAATAATGATTCCATCAATGTTTCGTCAATGGCAAGGTTTAAGGTTTCAATTACTATGAATAAAATTTATTTCCTTCATCACTTCTAGTTTTATTGGATTGTAAAAAAGTTCCCGTTTTTTGTGTCATCTTGTATTAGATTAGCTTAATGGATGTCACTTGGCAACTCTTATTTAACGATTTAACCTATTACTAGTAGTATGAGATGTAGGTTAAATCACTTAATCAATCTAAGACATAACTGATTTAATCCATGGCATACTCTGAAAACTTTTTTGTCTCACTCAATATCAGAACACATAATCACAAATGCATACATACGAGAAACATATCTTCACCCAAATCCGTTCTTCCCTTAAATTTGATTTGAAGGTCGATTTTATGATTTTGACATAAGAGATGTAAACTACAAACATACGTAAGATTTGCAAACACCACTAAATTTAACTATAAAACCCTATACGTTCAAGTAATCTTATAGTTAATTGTATATCTAGGAAACCTTTCAGTTTCTATTCCCGTTCAATTGTGCAGCTGCCTTAAGACACAAGTGATTTTATTCATGGCATACCTAGAAAAACTTTTTTTGGCTCAGACTTTATAACCTATAAAGTTTATAAGTGACAGTATGGATATATTTGTCCAGTTTATGCAACTAAAAAACTAAATACGCATAACCAAACCAGTCAAATGTCAATCATAAACATACGTACAGAAATTCGTAGTGATAAACCTATTTTTAAACGACTTTTAAAAAGGAGGAGATATTTTAATCGATTGTTCGCGCATAACAATTCATTTGGCCAATTTTAATGATTCTAGATTCGTTTAATAGAGGTGTATCCAAGATGGTCCAATAGCATCGTAGTACAAACAAAATTGTTAAATGCTTTTCGTTTGCGGCCTTTTTTGAATTCGGTTTCATTTTTTCCAAAAATTTTTTATTTAAAGTTATATCAGAATCTCCGTTTTAATAACTATTTAAATTTAAATTAAATAAAAACTATTTTTCGAACATTTTGGAATTAAGTTAAGTTTCGCTAAAGTTATTATATTGCATTTGCGTTAATATTTTATGCAAATATTTTCCACAAGACGTGGCAACTCTGTACAGAATTCCCATAAGCGCTGTACTGTTTTCTAAAGATGCCGACGGTCTACATGTATTAATTTTCACTTTCACAAATTCACATTTACTATATAAATTAGATGCAACAAAATATGAAACACAAAAAATACAGAACAATGCTTAGATAATAATATCGATGTTTTATTTATGAAATGGTAGAAAATAATTAGAATTTATGATGAATGTTAAAGAAATAATTCGGCCAAGGTCGTGTGGTATTAGAATGTTTTATGGAAGCAGTAAAATATCCTATGAAGTACGAACAGCATTAGGATTTTTAGTATTAGTGGCATAAAATAAATTTAAATTTTATATATGTATAGCGTGGCATTTTTTACATTACTCTCTCATAAATGTATTATACTAAACATAGTGTAATTCTGAATCCTTTTTATTACTTTTTAGGGAACTACTGTAATATTGAGTAACCATAGTACAAACACGCTTGGATAATTAAACTATACAACTACAACTATTTCATTACCGAAGAATCCTAAATGGTAGAAAACTATATATTTACACAATACGATTTAGACTGATTTTAAAGAACCGTAATATAATTACTAATTACATACACATTATGCAATATAAAATTAAATAAAGGACTTGACATAAATAATTTATCAGATCAAATCGGAAACTTTTGATTTAAAAATTATAAAATCAAGATATGTCAAACATAAAATTCGCATTATTTGATATATAATTCCAATTACACTGTGATAAAGTATACAGGATGTCCCAAAAACATACCGACTAGGTGTGATAGGAGACATCAAAACAGTTTCTGTTTAATAAACATATGTTGGCAAATGAGCTGTTTTAGCATAAAAAAGAAAAAATTGTTTTGGTATTATTTAAAAAGAAATGTTTAGGAGGGCATTAATAAATCACTTTTTGTTCATGTTGGACTTTGTTTTATTGACAAATAAATGATGCTGAAAAATCGGAGACTGTGGCTTTTAAGTGAATAAAAAAATTAAAAACTCTTACCACAATAAAATTTAACAATTCTATATACGTATTTCGACAACCACGTTGTCATCCTCAGTAGAAAAAGCAGTGTAACACTTGAAAGCACAAAAAACACAACACTCACTGAGCGCTATATTGTACGGCTTCTCGTTTAACACTAAATTTTAAAAATTTTAAAAACCTGAATACTACAGAACTTACCTTATTGGAAAAACCCTACTTAAACACGTACAGGCATTAAGAGACCATTAACCTATTAATGCTTTATTCTATAGAAAGGCCCTTTAGAAAATTACACAAAGGGGACACCCTAATTTAATATACATAAAGAAACCATTATAAAACTCATCTTAAATTATATATGTCATTTAGAAATTAATATTGAGTCATAATCTGTTAAAGGCTAATGTTGTAACGAAACGAAATTTAAAAAATTACATAGAATTAGATTAATTTGTTAATGGGTTTCCTATCCTTTTTTGGTTTAATAACATCTAACTGTCAATTAACTCGAATAAACATGAACCTGGTATAGGAGCCAAACCTGCATTAAATTACGTTATTCCTATTTTTAAAGATATAAATGCTCTCAAAACTTTCGGAATAGTAATTCGCGGGGGCTAGTGACGTTTTTTTATTAATCTCAGACAATCAGATGTTACGTTGTGACCTGATTCAAGAATATGTCGGGAAACGCTTGATTTTTCCGGCCTATTGAATCAATATGCGAAACATGTTCTTTATAATGAGTTAGAATCGAACAGTTTGTTTGACCGACATATTTCTTATCACAATCCTTACAATTTATTTCATAGATTCCAGATTTATTGTTTACCTCAACTTTGTCTTTCGCGTGGCTTAAAAGAGATTTCAAGGAGGTATTCGACCGAAATGCTACTTGAAGATTATACTGTCTAAAGGTTTTATTTAAACTTTTCGTAGTTTCGTGAAACGGTAAGCTAAATTTTTTTTTGCTCGAATCAATTTGAGGTAGCAAACATGTGGAATCCTGAATTGTTTTTCTTACTTTATGTTTTCTAACTAGCTTGTTTATTATTTCTGAATCGAAACCGTTGTAACTCGCGATGTTCTTAATTAAAGTTAATTCCTTTCATATCTATCCTTTGTCAATGGCATGCTTAACAAACTATTGATAAGATAATTGAAAGAGGCACTCTTGTGCTGAAAAGTATGGTTTGAATCTGCGGTTATAAATCTGTTGACCTTGGTTTATTTTCGGTAAATATCAAACTAAAAAATATTAGGAATGACAAAAAAAGTTTTTGTCATTCCTAATTACTAAGTTATCTAAAAATTGTAAACGTCCGTTGTTTTCCTTTTCAACCGTGAATTTAATATGTACTAGCAAATTTTGAATTTAATTCCGTTACAAAATGTTGTCGAAATACGTATATAGAATTGTAGAATTATTGTGGTAAGGGTTTTTAATTTTTTTAAATAAATGATGGTTTACAAAACATTGTTGAAAATATCGACCATTTGCTTCAAATAAAGATGCATCGTCGGTTGACTCGCGGACCCTATGGAATATTCCGGGAATAGCTTCTACAGGTGTACAACTCGCCATTATTCTTGCTAAGAGATCTTTCTCATTACGAATAGACGTTTCGTAAAGATTTCAGATAACACCAAAGGAAAAAATGCAAGGCGTTGAAATCGGGAGAAGAGACTAGTGTCATACTGACATTTAATATATTGATAAATTTTAACGTCAGCATGACATTAAACGTGAAAATTTTTTCAGAATTTTCTCAAAAGGATGATATAAATTAAGACGATCGTTTTTCTCTCCATGGCCACCGTTTACCAAGATAATTTTTAATATTTCGGTATTAGCGCTACACTAGTTTATAATACTTTACACTAACAAAAATACTAGTCTTTTAAAATTGACACATTTTAAGAAATATTCGCTGATGATTACTATTGTCGTATGAAATTTGTTGAGATAATGGTGAATATCGCGACAACGAACTTTTTTCCTGGTATGTATAAACATGTATGTGCGTACAACGCAAGAATCTATTCTTGGTATTTTAATACCAAAGCAATATTTTCTAAAAATATGTTTGGTATAGAGGTCAGTAACATTGATGAAATAATCAAGTTTTGTTATCGACAATTATTAAAACATAAACAGATATCTTAGAATTGGTTCAAACAATATTATATCGGCACTTTGGAAATAATTTCACATTGAAGAATAATTATTTCAGTAATGTGACTACCCACGCACAGCACTTGCAATGTTATCAAATAATATTTTCCAAGATATCCCTGTGATTCAATTTTAAATTATTTATTTTTATAAGATTAACGTTCATCGAACTTGAACTTAATATTTATAAGAATTACGAGTAAAATTTGAAATCATTATAGAAAAGTTAGACAGCTTACCATTCTCGAAGAGACAAAATAAACTGAATAAATTTGAATAAACTGCATCTAGTTAAGGAGGAGTATATATGTACCTAATTAACTGTCATTAGCCTCATGCAGTCATCTATTATAGGTATATTTACAATATCTATGTGTATTTCTTACAATTTTCTTCGTTTATAGCTCTTTTGATCTCTAGATTTTCAGTCAGTTTTTTACTTTTGTTTACATTGTAACAGTTTACAGTCATTTATATAAAAAATGGTTATTTTATATGCAATGCTCTGTGAAACCCATGTTCTTTGTGTTGTGTAAAATTGCTCTTTTATGCTTTTTTAGTCTCGTTTCTAACTTACGACCACTTTGTCCAATATGTATACCATGTGACCGCGTGCGTCTGCACTATAGCGATACCTGTAGTGTAAGCAAAACACACAGAGGTGTCCGTGCGTTAGAACGGTAAAGAAGTAGACGCAATGTTCCAATGTGTAGTCGCGCAAGCGCATTAGCTGTCGCTCCCGCATATGGGTGTTAGTTGCAATGTTTATATCGTCAGGCTAATGCGCTTGCGCGACTACACATTGGAACATTGCGTCTACTTCTTTACCGTTCTAACACACGGACACCTCTGTGTGTTTTGCTTACACTACAGGTATCGCTATAGTGCTATAGTATAATAAAAACATATTACAACAATAATATAGGAAAGTATGGTAGGAAATAAGAATGTGTAAAATTATGGAAAGAGGCTTTAACCCAAGTAACCCCTGACATTTGACATCCAAATGGTGGGATAGGGGAGTGGGTTTCGAAAAGCAAGACATATTACTATTTATAGTCAGCGAAAATAACTCTGATTCAGAAGACAGTGTAAATGATGACTAAAACTAGTATTTCATATTAATATTGTTTTCCTTTTGTTTATATCATCTATTTATCACAATGTTATAAGCCCTTTAATCTCTAATATGTGTATAGATTTTCTGTTATTATTTTTGTTTATGTAGTCTAAAATAAATAAATTCACATATGCATTTAGATTTTGTTTGTATTTTATTGTATATATAATAAAATAAATTACACAGGCCTGCATAAAATTTGTGATGACGTGATTTTTGTTTGTTAAGCTCAGTTTTTATATAGCAATAACTAATTAAAATACAGTTGGTCTCTACCACCCACAGATTTTTTTTTGCATAAAAAAAAATATAAAAAAAACTTATAATTGGCGTTTTAATACATTTTAAAATGAATGTACTACTTCAAATTCTAGGTATTAACCCAAAAATGATTTTCTGTTGTGGTTTTAAAGAAATTTGTTAAATAGGCTTTCATTACCTGATGTAAATCTTTTATTACATGTATTAATTTTGGACAAGATTTCCGGGAATTTTTACCTGCTAAATCCTATTTATTATGCTTTCACTTTATTAGTACTGCGAAGGATTTCAAGTTTATCACTCCAATCAAAATGTATATTTTAATGTCATTTACTTCATTATAGCTCTGAGTGTCGATCAGTAAACAAGTAAAATTAATTTGTCTTTAGTGTTGTGCGTGGTATTTGATAAATAAACATTGCTTAAAAATATGTCTAGCCGATGTTGCAAAAACAAACCAGATGATTTCTGTTATATTGTGGATATTTCGTCTTGAAAAAGTTTAAGAGACCAATTGGTGAATTTGTGAAAAATGCAGAAAAAAGAAGGTTTAAGACATTGGACCAAAGGGAATAGAAAAAGCCTGTGATATTAAGGGGCATAATAGAAAAACTTTGAAACATATTTTGTACCCAAACAATATTAAATCAGCTATCAGACCAGTTCCTCACAGTGATCATGTACCTATACCCCCCCCCCCCAAAGTAATACAAGAAGATATTGAAACCTCTTCAAATTCCGGCTCCGTACAGATGGATAGTGATTTTGAACCATCAACCTCAGGTCAAAACCAACCTCAGCTATTTTCACAAGCCGAACTGAATGATTTAGTAAGAGAGTAACTGAATGATTTAGTAAGAGATTTGGGAATTTTAAAAGATCTTTCTGAAGTACAGGGGTCTAGGTTGAAACAAAAAAATTTGCTTGTCCCAGAAACTACCTTCAGATCTTCCTTTAGCTGAATATGACAGAAAAACAACCAAACGAAGCTTTTCTGAAAAACGAAAACATTTTTTTAAGAAGCATAAAGAATAAATAACTATATCTAATAGTTTCTATGTGTATATTTTTATATTTTTTTAAATATAATATAAAATTAGCTTATAAATGAAATAAATCGTGTTTTTTCTATATTTTTTGATTTTACTAGTTTGACAAATAACCTTGCGTGATACAAAAAAATAAAAGCAGATTTGAAATCAGCGCTACCCAATTACTAGAAAACAGTTAAAATTTTTAAATCAACATTCAAAGAGTTGAAAAATGCAGGCCTGTGTTATAGCATATAATAGGAGTTGTTAATATTTCAAAATGATATAAACTTAACCTCATAGATTATTTACTAACAGCTGACTCAATGTAGATTTGTCAACCCTGTTCTGTAACTATTTATCACGTGACTCGTCTAATATCGTGAAAGATCTATAATTTTGATGTTCTTTTTATAATCTCTGACTCAGGCGTAGATTCGTCATTTTCTGTTTTTTAGTTATTGGAAACATTCAAAACTATTAGTTTAGCCAGAATCAATTCATAAACAAACTCTTACTTTTCTTGTCGTATTGAAAAATTTATACCATTTGTCGATAAATCAACATCGTTACTATGTTCTTCATATTCTTCCCACATCTTGACAGTTTTTAAAACACAAAATAGAATACTTTCACATAATGTTTATAGCGAAAGATATTAAATGAAAGTAATTAAACAGGTATTATTATTATTCACATAAATATATTCCCGGATTTTCACAAAAATAAATTACATTTCTCTGTATGTAAGTATATATCCATAGTAATAGCCCCTAATACTCTCTCTGTTACAGCCCATTTATTTAATACACAACTGGTTCCCAATCGCTGTGTAAACAGACCGCAATTAAATCGTTATCTAAAACCTTAGCCGTTTCTTACAATTTGAAAAATTCTATGCTTCTTCGATAAAGTTATAAACTTCCGCGGTCACTGCTCATTGCTTTTTTCCGATTGTCAGGCTAGAATTGCGTGCTTCTCCTCCTACCGACGTTTCCACTCCTCAAGAGATATTCTCAGGCTTGCTATTGCTGTTGATGTCATTGAACCGAAGCTGTGCAGAAATAATTTCAGGGTAGCAACACCAACAGCAATAGAGAAAGAAGTATGTATTTATTCGATTATTAACGCGGAATAAATATAATACCTAAAAAATAATAATGTGGAGATTTTTTTAGTAATAGTGCAATAGTGCACAATCTTTAGATTTAAACGATTATATTAAAGCTGTATAAAAACTCAATGATACAGAAATCTTACATCTTTTATCCCACCAATTACATTATGATCAATTAAACCAGATAGATAATTATTTTATACATGACAACGCTAATTATTTTTAATGCTCAGGATTTATTAAATTCGATTTCGAATTATACACTATAAAATTGCGATCAGCCTAAATCTCTTGGTTTAATCTAGAACATATATAAGAAATTATGCAGCTTTTTCAGAGATTATTAATATAAATGTTATTTTTTTATAGTAATTTAAAACAATTTAATTTGAGGGAATATTTCAACATTAGAGGTGAATTTGAAAGATAATACGGAATTCAAAAGTATGTATTAATTTATAGTTCTGATTATTCAATGGAGTTCGTAAGGTTAAAGGGGAGGGTGTTGATTTTAACATTTCTAATCACTTTGGAACGATATACTGTAAAAAAAAAAAACACCTCTCCGATTTCCAACGGCATTTTTCGCTCCTTTAAAAATTTTAATAGCGAATAAAGTTCCAGTGTACATAGTGTTGGAAAATTTTGCAAAATGAACTTTTTTTTTTTAAATATTTTGGAAAATATTAGTTATCTCGTAAATCAATCAATTTCATTTATTTTAATAATGTTACACTTAAAAATGGCAGTATACAGTTTGATGTATGTATCTGAATCTGCTTCCACAGCTTGCTTGGCAGACTTTTCTGCCTCGGCATAAATATTCTCTCTCAGGAACTCTTTCATATCTTCCTTTAATATCAGCACAAAACCATGCCAAAATTTTTGTCTTTTAATTGATCATGTATTAAATATGTTATTCTAGCTGCTTCTTTTTCTAATTCTTTTGTTGATAATTTCAATTTTGCTATTTCTGTTTTAGCAGATTGCTTGGGCTTTCCTATAACATTCAAAATAGTCAAATGATACGTTAGATGGATCAAATCATCTACATCTGAGGACCATCCATCTCATATAAAACCAAAATAACTCTACCACCATATGGCCCCACAGCACTGTCTAAAGTATAAGCATGCATGTTCATGCTCACTCTATTATTAAGGTATTTAAGCGGTATATTAACACTGTATTGTGCTCTATAGTTTGCTGCCTCTCCTCTTGCTACATCCCCAATTTGTCTAGGATCTGCTATTAAAGTTGAAACACCCATTCTTTCATGGGCATCTATAGTAAATACCCTTCTAATTACTCCAGGTTCGTATAATTTAGAAGTAACTAATTTTTCAACGGCAAATACTTTTCCTTTTAGGGCGATAGCTATTCCACAGCTTTTACTGCATATTCCATTTGGAAAACTCGCCCATTAAGAGAAAATTGTGATGGCGATACATCGTACCCGGTTCTAATAGAACACATATTAATACATACAGTATTGGACCTTTTTTACTTCTTTAATTAAACTATGTATAAGCGGTAATAATTTGCAATTTTTTTAATATCCAAATTCAGAACATTTGACACACATATATAGTTATTTGCAAATATTTGTAGATAGATCGTAAATTATTTTTTTTTCCTGTATTTAAACACTAAGGGCCGGTCTCTCAATATCCATTTAAAGTCTTAGTTAGCTATCCGTTAGAAAAACTTATCTGCTACTTAAATCTGTCCGATAACTTTTATACGTCTTTCCAAGCGCTTTAGCTGCAATAGTTAGTTATCAGATACTTTCTAACCTTTTAGGTAGTTCTGCATTGCAGCGTTAAACGGCTATATTCAAACAAGTTTAGCGGAAGCGAGAAGTAGCTAACGCACATAAAGTAGTTTGGAAACGATGGACTATTCATAATTGTTCTACAATTTTCCAGGCGAGTGACGATTCAGGTATTATCTACTTTGCTTAAATGAAGCATTGCACAAGCTAGTAGAAATTTAAGGACATTGATTTAAATATTTTTGATAGGTATTCTCAAATAGACAATTGACAAATAAAACCGAATTTCAAATAGGTAAAATTTCACTTCCCTTTTTTTGATTTCAGCTGTACGTTTAACATTGTTAAGGTGCGTCTTAGCGAACTTGTTTGCATATCTCGTTTAGCTTAGCTCGCAAAGCTAAGAATGGTTTATTTCTATGCAAGATTTTAGCGCATTTTCTATTTGACAGTTCTGGTTATTCATTTCTATTTGACAGTTGACTTTGCTAGCTATTAATATATTACCAAAAATTCCTTCAAACTTGGTTTGTGATGGATCTATAACGGAGAAAAATTTATTGTTATCTTTACTGTAAATTGCTGCAAATGCAAAACCATACTAAGACTTTTATAACAAAGAGACAAATTGATGGTGCATATCACAATTTAAGTTTAGAAATGCGGTTTCAGGACAAGGAATCATTTTTTAATTCTTATAGAATGACACCCGATTTATTTGATAAATTGTTAAGTTACAACGGTTTCTACTTCGCGTAAACGTTTACTACGTCATGAATAAACAACCAAAAAAACGTTACACAATCTTAAAATGCTATGCGAGATGGATTCCAAAACAGGTGGCTTCAGATCATAAAACCAGCAAAGCTCCCATCGCCCAGTAACAAGTGTTCATTTGAAAAGTCATTCTAGTAGCATGTGATTTACTGAGAACATTTTGAAGTATGTCGTAAATTAAAATTTACTAACGGGTGTTCAGAAACATTCGAAGTCATAGCAGTCCTTGAAAATATGAAGTCATGTCTGAGATAGATTGATTTTTGACAGACAACAGTTGACATTTAATAATTATTACAAATCAGATATAGCAACCGCCAATTAAGTTGGCGCGAGGAGGGGTAAGTTCGCGCAGGATTAGAAGTAGTGGGGAGATTTGTATTTGGTTTTACATCAAATGTCAGATAATTCTAACCTCTGAGCGTGTATCACTTTATGATCCCCTAGCAAAGACATTATGTTCCGTCAAACGTCAATGACAAATGTATTCTGACAATTACTTTAGTAGTGGGGGGTGGACGTTTTTAAAAACGGCTTCTGCGCACCCCCTCCTCGCGCCAACTTAATTGGCGTTTGCTATACTTAAGTAAAGATATACGATATTTTGTTCAGAGGCCACTTGACTTCGAATGTTTCTGAACCCGTTACTTAACCTACGAAGTCGTATATTTTGACAGTTTCATACATACAAATAAATATCAAATAATAGGTACTTATTGTAAAACTATAACAAATGTTGAAAATGTTGTCCTTCAAGATCAATGCACCTTAAAATCCTCCGTTCAAAATTTCTGATGATATTCTGCAACATTACTGAATTGTTATTAATTTCTATGCATTTCTGTTCGATTCTCTGTAGCATATCATTCAAATTCAATATAGGTGTTCGAAATAGGTTATTTTTTTAGATAAGGCCACAAAAAGAAGTCGCAAGGTGTTAAATCGCATGAACGTGCAGGCCAGGCAATTTCAGTATTTCGACTAATTATACGCTCATCAAAAAATTCCCTATAATAATCCAAAGATTCTGCAGTACAGGGACAAGGTGCTCCATCTTGTTGGAAATATGCATTTTGAAGGTCATCATCATGCAACTGATTGACAAATGGTTGTAAAATTTCCGTACGGTACCTTTGAGCAGTTTACGTTCTCTGAAAAAATATTGGTCCAATGATTCGCCTTTGGCTTATCGCTGCCCAAACACCAATTTTCTCTGGTTGTAGCGATTCTTCATTAATTACATGTGGATTTTCACTACTCCAAATTCTTGTATTTTGTGAATTTAGGTATCCCGTTTTATAAAACCATGCTTCATCAGTAAAGATGACTCTTTGCGAAAGTTCTCAATTATTGTTCATATTTACAAACCAATTACAAAACTGTAGTCTACGTGGGTAATCAATTTCTAACAATTCTCGTACACACCGCTGTGACACGGTATGGATAAAGTTGCATATCTTTTTTTAATAACTTATGAGTTGTAATAACAGAAAGGTTTATTTGTTGACTCAAATGTCGAACAGATGTTTGTGGTTTATTTTCCATTATTTCTTCAACATGATTGACAACTTGAGGTGTACGTTTCTTAACTGCTCCGCTGCCTGATTTTCTTAAGAGACTACCAGTTTCAGAAAAAAGTTTTAAAGTTCTATCCAAAGTATTCTTAAATTGTATATAATCTATTACAAAATGTGGAAACTCAACTTGAAATTCTACCATGCAATCTTGAACTGAATAAACCCATAAACCATCAATTTTATTACCACTTCGACAATAAGCCTGGATTAAAACAAATTTGTTCTAAAGTGAAAGCCATTTTAAAACTGAGAAGCAATTTATTTAAATCAGAATCCACGCACGATTATTTTATGCACAAACTGATATTTGTGATTGACATTATCAAATGTCATTTGGATTTACGTTTACGGAACAACAAGCACATACTAATATATTTGCGTCTTAATCTATCAAAATTTCAAAGTAACCTAGATTGACTTTTCAAATGAACACACGTTATTTATGCACCGTTTCGAAGACAAAGGTTGAGGTTTATCTCAAGTCAATTGTGACCGAGGCCAAAACATAGGACGCTCATTGCACGCTTGAAACAAAACGTCAGTCCACGCAATGGCCTCATACAAGCTTTTTTGGTGTAAGAGAAAACAATCAACCCCAATCGCAAACCCTAAAAAAAACGGCGTCGGGCGATTCAAAATAAACGAATATGAATTTTGATCGCCGGAGTTTGCCTTTTCCGTGATGCCTAACTCCATGTGCCCTGGCTTATAATAGAACTTTTACAATTATTTGGATCGGATATTCCGACCTATACCGCACTGTCTCGACTTGGCAACATCTAATTTTTTATTTCAATAAATGAAGCCTGATTTATTATCCTCATTATCCGGAAAAGACTATAAAAGTGATGGTAGCTATTAAGAAGTGGAACAAGGAATTAACGGGAAATTTTTTCATTGAAGATATAAGAAAACTGGTTCCTAGGTACCAAAAAATGCAGTGAGCGAGGAGGGCGACTACATGGAAAAATACTTCATTATTAGAGAGGTTCTGACTGAGCCTCCTTATTGATTATACATGTAACATAGCTAAGTTCAATTAACAAAAAATAAAAACTCGATTTAAAAAAAATTAAACGACCCGTATTTTCTGGATACGCGTCGTATGTTTAATAAAATGTTACCATAAACTATAATGTGGATTTTATTTTACTCTTATTTGCCGTATTTTAGTGAAATACTAACAAAATATGAAATGTCTATAACATTTGTCCCCGACTGTATAATAAACGAGTTTCATACACTTACTCAACTTTCAAATTTTCAATGCAATCTTAGCTAGACTACAAAAGAAAAAATCATTGCGAAACATTGATTTTTCAGGGTCAGGTCGGTCGATCACCTTGTCTACCATATAATTCATAGAACTCAAATTGTAGCTACAAAACCAAGAAGCGCTTTAAACACACATACACAAAAAGTCCCTTGAAAATGTATTTGAGTGGTAATTTAAAAAAATACGTATTCGTTTAACCTTTTTAAAACCACGGATACGCATCAATTTACTTCTAAAACAGTTTCTTTACGCTGGTTTTATATTTTGTTATGAATGTTATGCGCAGGTTGTAATTGTAATTATATTAAAAACATGTTTCTTTGATACATCGTATTTCAGTTTGAAGTAGGTATAACCTTGTATACAGCGACACAGTGTTTAGTTTTTGTTGTTGAGAATTATATTTATAAATTCATTTTAAATAAACTTAAGAATTTGAATAAATAGATAAATTCGATATTTCTGGTAGTGTACTGTCAATTCTCAGTACTAGTACTATCGTGAGGCAAAAAAAGTGGTACAGTTATATTTTAATCGGATTAAATTAGGCTGTGTGAATGTAGATATATATTAGATGTACGCGTCAAATTTAAATATTCAAATAACCTATAAGTATCAAATAACATATATGTACGGTTGCGGCCGATATAATCTGGGCAGTGATTTGACATTTTATGACTTTTTCATGAAATTTGGTAAATCAGGCTTTGCTACAATCTACGTTACTCTGGATACGCACTTAGGGCATGAGCCATCATGTGATGGTTATCTCAATAATCAATAGTCATTAGTGTCATTACTCATTACCTTAAAGAGGGATGCTTTAAACTGAAATTAGTTTGGTTTTGACCAACCATATTATTGATCTTAAATTAAATTAAAAGTTTTGATGTTTATTTAAGAAACGAAAAACATAAACAAATGATATAAAAAATTAATATTTTGTAGCAGCTCCATTTTTTTCAATAACATTATTTAACCTTGTGGGCATTGATGCTACAGTATAATTTGGAGTTAATTCGATCCATGCTTCTTGAATTCTTTCCCATAACTGTTCTACATTTTGTGGGCGAAAATTATTACCGCTATTAATTTTTTTTCCCATCAAACCCCATATATTTTCAATGGGGTTCAAGTCCGGGCTACGTGAAGGCCATGGTAGAACTTGTATGTTCTGTTGCTGCATCCAGTTTGAGGTCACTCTGGCTGTATGAATGTGGCAATTGTCTCGTTGATATATAAAAATATTTTGGGGAAAGACTGCATTTACTGAGGGCAGCATGATATTTTCCAATATTCCAACATAGACCTCTGCATTGCATCTACCTATATGTGTTATAACTCCGAGTCCTTGGGCGCTCATCCAGGCCCAGACATTGACAGAAAAACGACCGCTTATGTGTGATTTTTGGGTATAACGTTCATCAAAGCGAGAGTTCGGAGGTCTATAAACTCTAACGTGTCCGTCATAACACGATTTAAATACCTTCTCATCTGTAAAAACAACATTCTGCCAGAAATTTAACGCTTCTAAGGAGTATTCCAAAGCAAAACCTACTCTCTGTTCCTTATTTTGCGGAGTTAAAAAAGGTTTTTTCGCTGCAGAACGATTACGTAGATCAGATCCATTTTTGATACGACGCCTTGCCGTTCGAACGGACCCAGGAAAGTTTGTTTCAGCCTGTGCGTCTACCGCACACTGGAAGGGATTTTCGCGAATAAAATCAAGCAAATTACCATCATCCACCTCCGTTGAAACTCTGGGCCTACCACTACCCAATCCTCTTTCAAACGTTTGTCTCTCATCCCATATTCTCTTAATGTTATGCACAGTACTCTTTGGTAATTGGAATATTAATGCGACTCGTCGTTCCGACCACCCCTCTCCCAGTAACGTCACAACCCTTAATTTCTCGGCCAAAGATAAATGTGGCATTTTTATAATTGACGTTTTTCATCAATCAATATGACAGTATAGTTTTCCAGGCGACTTTTTTTTATGTAACAATTAAAATCCATTTACAGTGGGAAAAACTGCTGCCCAGATAATATTGGCCGCAACGGTACGTTGATATACACATAGGTGTAAGTGTCAAAAATGACTTTTGCACGTTACTACGATTTTAAGTACCTTAGCAACGTCAAAATACTAAAATGTTTAAAAATTGACTTCACATATAACTGCACTACTGAACCACTTTTTTTTGCTCACGATAGTACATACATATACTACTACATGATTCAAATTTTTTTTTATAAGTGGTGGCAGTGGATTACGTATATTTCAAAAATGTATGTCTTAACTTAATATCATTTACTTATCTGTCAAATGTGATTAATTTTAAATGTCAGAATTTCCATTTACTAATGCAATATTCAGACATTTAAAATTAATCACATTCGACAGATAAGTAAACAATATTAAGTTAAGACATACATTTTTGAAATACGTAATCTACAGCCACCTCTTATAAACAATTTTTTGAATCATATAGTATAAGAAAGCACTAACATAATTAACCGTCAATGTTCCAAAATTGAGGACATATACATACGAGGATGGAGCGAAACATTCTCGGTCTGAGACATAAATGGTAATTAGAGTATCAAATAAAAAAAATTTCAGAAGCTACAAGCTTGTCAAATGTCATGCATTGATGTACATTTAATAAGTTTTCATCCGAGTTTGAAATAAATAACGTTTATACATTTGTTAAAATGGATGAGAATGAGTATCGAGTGACAACTGAATGAATGGCGTTGATACGCAACAGAACTTAAACGTGGTCGTACATTGAAGGCAATTGTTTTCTAGAAAACAAAAAAATGACAACTGAAAAGTTCATAGTGCAGTGTTGAAAATTATGTCAAGGCCATTGTAAAGATCTCGGATGAACAAGTATGATATATTTTAAATGAGCATTTACATATCAATAAGCTCTCAGTGCAATGGTTGCCACGATTACTAGCAATCGACCAAAAACGTCGAAGACATTTCAAAACAGTGCTTGGAGCTTTTCCAACATAATTGTCACGCCAACACGCGCGAGAAAACAGTCTAGGTGATGGGAAAACTAACAGAACTAGCAGAGACTAACTCAAGTGCTTTGGCAAAAGCAAAAAACAGCACCAACGTTTGCGAAGGTAATGTTCATTATTATTTTTTGATGCAGGTGGTATAAAACTCGTGGACTATTTTGAGAGATAATATAATCATCAGAGAAGAATATTATCTAACATTACTGGATAAGTTGGGCAATCAAGTCAAAAGCAAACTACCACACTTGGTCAAGAAGAAAATAGCGTTTTATTACGACAATGGACCAGCTCACTTATCATTAACTGTACTAGTAAAAATGAGGAAAACGGATTTCTAGAGTCTATAGTTACTAGAGACGAAACGTGGGTATACCACCATACCCTCAAATCAAAAAAAGACTCGCTGACGTTGAAGCATCAGAGTTCACCAACACCGGTTGGTGAACTCTGATGCTTCCACGTCAGCGAGTCTTTTTTTGATTTGAGGGTATGCTGGTATACCCACGTTTCGTCTATAGTAACTATAAAAAAAATTAAAAGTTCAGCACTCTGCAAAAAAGACAATGGCAACTGTGTTCTGGGATATGCAAGGCATTTTGCTCATAGAATTTTTACCACCGAAAACGACAATCAGCAGCGATATTTATTGTCAAACTCTCGAAAAACTGCACCAAGCCATTCGACAGAAACGAAGAGGAAGGTTGACGAAAGTAATTAGGTCGTTGCATGACAATGCAGATTGCACACGTGAAATCAGACGAAGGCCTGGCTTCAGAAACACAATTGGGAAGTTATTGTCCATCCGCCCCATAGTCCAGACCTGGCTCCTTCTGATTTTCATTTGTTTGGGTCGTTGAAAGCTTATTTGTCGAATGAAAGGTTTGAAGACGACGACGAACTTCAAGATGAAGTACAACAGTATTTTAGAAATTTGGATCGCACCTTTTACGAAGAGGGTATACAGAAACTTGTGCTTCGCTGGGATAAGCGCCTTAACATTGGCGGCGATTATGTTGAAAAGTAGCTAACAGTCCACGCTTTTACTTAGTGTATGTTTGTTTTCTATAAAGTAGTCCCTCGTATTATATATTTACTAAAAACCTCTATTTTGTGTACGTCTTGATAACCATGCTTAGAGGAGGTAAAATATACTGGTAGTGGACGTGCAACGTAGATAAAACCGCATTTCTCATTGCGCGTTTTTCACCAAGTTTGAATTTTGGCGCAATCGGCGAATACAGCAACAACGATTAGCAACTGATAATAAAAAAGGAAATGTTAGAAATTCTCTATAAATACGAGGCTTGTCCGGAAACCAAGTACCGCTTCGTTCTACGCAGACATTTTCATTTTGGGGATAAACTTGATCTCCGAATTACAAAATCTAATTTTACAGATGTAATTAGTTGATTGGCCGCAGATAAAAGGCTTAAACGTTGAGTAACTACCTAGACGCAAAAGTCATATATTTTCAAAAAGTTTCTCTTGAACACATCCTCATAGTTTTCCCCCAAAGAAAGCCAAGATATTTACATCCATCAATAAGGGAAATTACTGTAAATAATATTATTTTGAGATTCGAAGAAAACTTATCATGCATACGACAAAACTGTTAACGGTCTATATTATGCCGCTCTACTAGACAAAATGAAAAAGAGAAATTTCTAAAAAATGGCCTACCTCATAAAAAGTTCTCTTTCATCACGACAACGCATCTTCTCACGCCAGTCAAGTTGTTTTAGCAAAATTAAATCAATTGAAATTTCAGGTTTGTCTTCACCCATCTTATTTACCAGATCTAGCCCGAAATCACTTCCTCTTATTGGCCAAATTCAAATGCTTCCTTGCCAGAAACAAGTCAAGCGGAGCAATAATAGCACAATAGCATCGTTGATACAATTGCGTGAAGTGAAATGTGTTGCAAAATGCACGTCTACTGTCAGTATATTTTACCTCTTCCTTTCAATTGTGTTTATTAATTAATATAAACAATAATTAATTATCGTGTTATTTTGAAATAAAGCCTTATTATTAATAATAATAATAAAAAAAACGATCAACTTATTTGTTTTATATCGAGTTTCTCTTCCCGTCATATCATTCTCGTAATTAAACTAGACAAAACCAGAAATTTTAAAATTAAGAACTTATTTAGACAGCTTGCATGGGGTACGAATGTCTACGCCGTCACCGACGTATATCGGGTGTTGCGATGTCATAAATACATCGTGAGGCATATGAAAGATGCACAATAAATACCGCAATACAGATGAATAAATAGTAATAAGTAAAGACCGGCACTTAGGCAGGCAAACAGCGGCGTCAGTGCGTTGGGTTTACTGAAATAAAAGTGAGCTTTATTTAGAAAAATGCTCTCAGTTCGAATTACACCTACGCGCATTCGTAAATACGTCTATAAACAACTTCACGCTATGATAGCTGTTCACGTATTCATGTACTATATACACATAGCACACGAAGCGCTGGTAAAGTGAGTCTCCCGAACCTATCGCTGGTTTACGTCTCTGTGAGCCGACCGAGAATGTCGGTCTTTAGTAATAAGTAATACGAGGGAAAGTCAGTAATTAGGTCACAAAAAGGTATTATGCGTGCGTACCTCTTGTTGAACATCGTTGTCACCCTCAAAATGTTTGCCGCCAAGATGCTTTTTGAGTGGACCGAACAGATGATAGTCGCTTGGGGCCAGGTCGGGACTGTAAGCCGGATGTTCAAGAAGTTTAGGGTGGGAACTTCTTGAACATCCGGCTTACAGTCCCTTCTTCTTCTCGCCTGGGTCAAGTGGGGCGAATGGGGTCTGGCATTATCGTGATGCAGCAATATTCCTCTCGTCAATAGGCCTGGACGTTTTCGTCGAATTGCATCCCGAAGCAACAACAAAACTCTACAGTATTATTCAGCAGTCACGTTCTCTTTTTTATTCTGGAAATGGGCTAGGAGCACTCCCTGAGAATCCCAGAACACGGTAAGCATAACCTTACCAGCTGAGGGCACAACTTTAAATTTCTTTGTTGACGGCGAAGAAGGATGTTTCCATTGCATTGAAGCACGCTTTGTTTCGGGTTGGTAGTGGTGCACCCATGACTCATCACCAGTAACAATCCTGTTAAGCATGTTCTCCCCTTCCACTGTGTATCGAGAGAGGTGTTGCAAGGACAAGCCCATTCGAATTCTTCTGTGTTCCTCAGTCAGTTGTCTAGGTACCCACAGTGCGCAAACTTTTCGTAAATTCAAACGATCGTGCATCAGTTCGTAGGCTAAACCATGAGAACACCCTATTGCAGTTGCTATACTGTTTATTGTTACCCGCCTGTCAGTTCGAATCATCTCTTCCACCCGTCGAAGTGTTGCATATGTCGACATCTGAACGGGGCGGCCACTTCGCTGATCGATAACAACTTTTGAGCGTCCATGAGAGAATTTCTCTTATATACGGCTTTACGCGACAAACACTTTTCACCGTAAACAGGAGACATTTCCTTATGAATATATTTTGCAGAAAGTCCTTTTGCCCAGATAAAACGCACAATAGCACGTTGCTCTTCCACAGTACAATCTTCGAGCACGGTCGCCATTTTAACACTGCCTGTGTTCGCGCACACCAACTGTCACTTGAGAATTATAAAGCTGGATTGTGGTGACACCTATTGACAAATAGGGAAACAACTCACTCCTATTTTCAGCTTTCCTACAGCAGTTTGCGACTTATTTAATGACTTTCCCTCGTATATTTTATGTTATTATAAATCTTCGCTAGTCGCTCATGTATACTGTCTAAATAATCCCGCTTTAGTTATGACTTAAAGAATGGCATGCTTATATTATACATCTCAAATTGAATGGACCGTGTTGGTCTAGTGGGTAGGCTACTGGACTATGAATCTGATGAACCGGGTTCAAATCCTGGTCTAGCCAGTAATATCAATGGCGTTTTTTCGGTCCCAGCTTGATCCAAGCTGACAAAAATAAGTACCTGGAGGTAAACCTCTGGGATAATAGGCGATCGGTGCGTAGCGCTAGCCACGTTACCATCCTAGTGTATCGAACGGCTCAAGCGGTATCAAGCCTACCACGTTACACTGTAACGGCCTTCAAGGCTAATTATGGGGACTATTATTATTATAAATTGAATGGTTTCTAAGAAATCCAATTCTCAACACTGCTTCAAAGAAGGCCCGACAATATTTTGTTTTGTAGATCAGCGCTTTCGTTAAATTAGATCATTGTAGTTCTTGAGAAGTATTTTGCATATTTGACAAAAAACTAATTTTAAATACCTACTGAATAATTACTTTAGAATATTGTTCAAATACGATTATTAGCCTTACTAGAATTAAAAATGTTTGAACCTAAAAAATGATAAATAAATAAAAATTTTGGATAAAATTAACAAAGAACAGGACAGTTTTATTTTATATATTTTTTATTTAACATATATTTGTTTTTGCAAACCTCGTATACAATTTTAAATATTCATAATTAAATTGCATTTGCAATAGCTTCGACGTTAATTTTCAATATTTTAGTTACGTGAGTACACATTTACTCGCTGGTAACAGGTACGGGTATTAAGCAACATTAACCTAAATTCCATTGTTATGTGCTATCCCTGAAAATGGCGTATGTATAACTAACATTATTTTCTTAAAGAATTGATATAATTTTGGTTGTATATTTAATATTTTGAAACACTGATGTAAATTTTATATTTAGTTCAGCATTTTACTCCAAATAATTGTTATACTGTTAAGAATTACTAACAATTAATAATTATTAGTCCTATAGGATAAAGATGCAGATATTCTGATGAAAAAATGGTGGTTCTACTAATACATTACACAAAAGATATTGGTTTAATGACATATATGTTAAGGCAACAAAATATAACAGACATTGCTATACCATTCGATTTATATTTATTTTATAAGACAGCTTCCTAAAAAATCAACTAATAATAAATAAGTGGTTTCTTATAAACGCTTTCAAAATGGCAAAGTTTTACAATTTGCACTTTTTCTTTATTTACATAAAATGTATTTCTTAGTGTCTGATTTGATTGTACGACTATACTGGTAACGTAGACCGATCGAAATGAAATGATGTATTTTTTATAAAAGCTTGGCGCTGTCACATGGCAACAAATAGAGTGTTCTGCAATATATCATATATTTCCCATAATTTTAAGTAAAAAATCAGAGATGGTGTTATAAATCAATATCAAATACGGCACATTTCAAATATTATAGCAATCTGGACCGCTAGTGTTTTATTAAAATGTTGTTATAAAGTGTTCAGATTGGTTAAGTTCAATTTTTAGAAAGCGGTGCCTTCTTTTATTGAATTCATAGAATAAATGTGTTGTTACTGCTATACAATGTACGAGGGCGATTCGTAAAGTAAGTTCTGTTTGATTATTTAAGAAAACACCAATGCATGAAGAGGTTTTTATTATATACAACTTAAAGTTACTACTTTCAGCTATTTTTCTACAGGCTTGCCATTAAGCCATTAACCAGCTTTCTAATGCCCGCTTCATAGAACTCTGCTGCCTGTGAATTAAGCCAGTCTGTACTGTACACTGGCTATTCTGGTCTCTCGTTAAATAAAGTATGCAAAAAGGACGCTTTGACGCTCTTGTCGCATAAGGCAGTGACCATGACTTTTCTCGCAGAAAAAGTTTGACGGATTTTAAAGGTTTCCTCGTAGGCGAGTTAGAGCGACCCCACTATATTGTCCGTCTTTTTGTTTCAACGTTGATATAGGTGACCCAAATCTCATCACCTATTACGATATGCCTGAGGAAATTGTCACCTTTAATATCAGAACGTGTCAGAAAAGTCAGGGCCGATCCCATTCCCTTTGTTTTATGGTCTTCGATAAGCAGTTTTAACACCCATTGTGTAGAAAATTTGTGATAACCTAAATGTTCAGTATCAACCTCGTACAAAACTGTACATGAAATTTCAGGAAAAAAAGCACTCAGGTCTGTGATTGTGAATCGCAGATTTTCACGAATTTTTTCTTCGACATTACCCACAAGTTCGTTCGTCGCAACATTAGATCGTCCTTCTCGAAAGATACGGCAAGCATCTTCTAACCATACTGTGACTCATGACATTTTTACCATATACAAAACAAAGTTCGCGATGAATCTCAACAGCCTTCATGTTCTTTGCATACAGAAATTGGATAACAGCACGCAATTCACAGTCGGCGGGATTTTCAATTGCAGCAGCCATTTTAAACGACCAAAATAGCACGAAAAAATGTCCGAATAATTCTCACACTAGCACTGCCAGGCCCACACTGACCAAACTATAACGGCTGCGGTCGCGTCAATATTCCCACACCTCTGCTCACTAGGTGGAAACGGAACTTACTTGACGAATCGTCCTCGTATTTTAAGCATATTTACAAACATACTGGAATTTCAATCAGTTAAATATTGATATTATCATATTTATCATATTTCAACATTCGGATATCTACCTAACTATTATTATGTTTGCATACATTGATATTTTCTTAAGAATGTATTAATAAAATTATTTGAAAAAACAGGTGGAAACGAGAGGTGCATTGTTTCAATGATAAAGAAGTTTCTTTCCGAAAAAATAAATATTGCTTTATTTTTTCTATTGCTGTAACTTCTTTCCAAATTTCGTTCTGCCAAAATATTTAAAATGGGCATGAAAGAACGGGAACAGTACGGAAAAATCGCAAACCACGTAATCGTCTGCAAATAAAAATGTAATGCAGAAGAAACCTAGAGGCGAATATGATTCTGCCATAGGCAGAGAATATAGAATATGGTATAGGTGGACAATATTATAATGGCCACGCCAACAAACTACAGAACAAATAATCTAAGCATGTTCTAATGTTTTTCGCGAAATGCAAACAAATTATTTGAGTTCCTCGACCTCATGTTATAGCTAAATACAATTCTGCAATGGACGGAAAAGGTTTAATAAACAAAAATGTTTCATGTTACGGAATCAGTGTAAGGGAGAAAAGTGGCGGTGGGGTACAATCTAGTTACTTGATGTTGCAAAGCAATTTTATTGAATTTTTAACAAGCTCTCACATACTATTAACGTTTTGCAATTTCAGATTAGGCGATATTTGTAAATACCTCAAGGACATACGAGCGTAGCTTCGCCCGTGTTCAATAGACAGGCAATAAAATTTCAGTCTACAGACAGATTTACAAGCAGTCAGATCGATGTTATAGTGTATGGTAAAAGTGAATTACTTATGTTCTTTGAAGACAACTTGAAAATTTTTATGATTTTTTAAAGTGAATTATAAATGCTTAGATAGAAATGTGTAAATTAATAAATAATTATAAAGATTACGGAATATGACAATTACTCTAAATACAAACACTCGTGGACGAAAAAATCCGGACACCGAAGTAAATGTCTGTTAGTACAAGAAAAAACAATTTTTTTCTCTTTTTTTTTTAACGAAACACGAAACATCTACAAAAGTTTTTTTTTTCGCGCCGTAACATTTATTACCCTGTTATAAAAGGTTTAGAAACTTTGTATTTTCGCGAGTTTTCATTAGAGGCAATGTAGGGGAATATGGAAGTGACGCCATTGTAATACGTCATCATTTACGTCACCTGTTATAACCCTTGTAATCTTTTTAAAAAGGCGGTTATATTGACCTGTTACACATTTGATGATTTTAGGTTATATTTTCGTTTTTGTATTTAGTGCGGTTTAGTGGTTAATCTTATATTTATTATAAACTATTAAGATTTCTAAAAGTTTCTTAAATGTGGATTTTTTCATTCTGAAAAGTTGAAAAAATATTTGCTCATTGTAGGACGTTATCCACAAATGATGGTCAATTTCATGTCGAAAATTTGGGGATCTTAGCGAATGCAATAGGACATGTCATCCAATTTTTAATCTTCCTGGATTAACGTACTGCATTATCTTTGAGGAATAAATCATTATCGGCAAAATAATTTAAAAGAAAACATATTATATTCTTTTTCATTCTGCATATAGGTACATGAGTAGGTGTTTTGCTAACAAAAATTGAAATTTCTTGTGATTAGATTGGCTGAAGTTAGATTCTCATGTTTACTTTTACCATAACCGAACAAATTTATAACACCATTTTCCCGAGTTCTATTATTCTTTAAATAATATTGTGGTGGTATTAATGTTACAAAGGAAATCCGAAATTAAAAAACAGCTGTGACCAGATGTTACGTCGCGAACAAAGCTTAAAGTAAGAATAAGAAATAAAAACAGGCACTTAACATTTTATTCAATAAGAAAAAGTCACGAAACAGTAAATTGTGGAAAATTAACAAATTCATTGGTCTTATCGGATAGGTTTTACATTTACGATTTCACACAATTTAAGCGATTAATAGGGAGTACTACCTCCACGAACTCTCGAATAGTTACCGATATGGGTTGTCGGTGTCGCCCGCATCCAAATATTGCACAGCCACACGTTGCGGTGTGAGGTCGCGCGTTATCGTGCATTCAAGTAAAGTTCTGACTTGAGCAAATGGTACTGCGTGATCAGCTAAATACTCGTTTTGTACCTAACTGTCGTCATGGTGCCATTTTCCATCAATGAGAACAAGCTCAGTTTTCGCGTACAGTGAAATGCCAGCCCAAACCATTTTACCGCCTCCCCCAAATGCCATTCTTGGATATATACAACATCACACACGTTCTCGTCCGTCGCGTCAAAAACGACACTCATCCGTGAACAATACAGAACTTCATTGATTCATTGGCCAATGTCTATGTTTTCTTTTGGCTGTTTTGATAAATTAAATGTTTTATATCTTTTTTAATTTCCGATTCTTATTTCATAGATCATATTCCATTACTTGTGGGAAGAAAAAACAAATAAAGATTTTTAATTATGATAACAGACATTTACTTCAGTGTCCAGAATTACACTGTTAAATACACATTGTGTGACAGAAATTTTTAGGTGCTTTTTAATGTATGTACTTGGGAACCCCAAAAACAAATTTAAAAACAGAAATTGTCCATCGGTCACGGATTTTTAGTAACAATTATTCATATTTTGCAAGTATGCAATATATGCACATTGCATCACTTTACCGTGTTAAAACAAGTTCAAACAGGTCGTTACTAACATGTTTGTGTTCTATCTACCATGTCTTCAAAGTCTTTCCTGATTAGAGATGGCCATGCTTTTTGATAACGATTGGCAAGGGTTCATGCAGGCACTAATCACTGACAGTTTGTATGGTGCCAATATATGTGCAAAAATTAAAAATTTAACTTTATTAATATTTATTATTTTAATTAAATTTAAAAAATAATAGTAGTAAAGGTTATGCTGAATGCGATTTTGAAGACAAAATCGAGCCTTACGCTTATGTTCTCAAAACCATTTACCAGGAGTTGTGGGGTTATGTCAGCACATGAGTCCTGCGAAGCTCTGCGATTGTATGATGGCTGATGTTAAAAATGGTATTACTTAAACAAGGACAAATAATCTAAAATTGTCAGATCCAGAGATGTTTGGGCAAAATTCATAATTCTACCGTCGAAAAATTGTTGTATAAAGCCATTGTACAAAGTGTTTCAAAAAGAATTACATTTAGTTGTCCGTGAATTTCGCCTATAAATTATGATGTCCTGCATTCTTGAAATGTGAATATAGATTAAATGGTATGAAGGTTATAACCTTCATACGATTTTGACAGTGACTGATAGATAATTATCTACCAGTCACTGTCAAAATTTATCATCGAGAGATATGGTAATGAAATTAATAACAAGTACAATTAGATTATTAATTTATTTAATAAGAAAACTTTAAATATGGGATATTAATCAAACAACCAAGGTAATAACTAATTTGTAGAAATTTTAATTATTATAATTTATAACAAGTGTTCAAAATGATCACCATTCTGTTCAATACATAATGCAATACGAAGTTTTATGTTATCAAAAATATTCTGCAATACATTTGGTGTTATTTCATTATATTTAATTGTAATGTATTCATCAATAATGTATTAATTGTAATTGTATTCATCAAGTCATTTAAGTTATTCATTGTTGTCTTATACTTCATTTTTTAGCAATCCGAAAATAGAAAAATTTAACGGAGTAAGATCTGGAGACCTTGCTGGCCAAACAATTCTGCTTCTAGCGCGATGAAGGAAGTAATATTTTTTAAGAACATATCGTTGTTATGTTCTTAATTTTACACTTACTTACACTTTTACACTTTACGGAAATATTTTGTCTCTGAGCTATCCCGGAGTAATGTTCAGCAGTAATCAGAAAGCAAACTAGAACTGCATTATACTGAAATGTTTCAGTGTAACGCACGACACTTCGTAGCAAACAAAGTGTGGGCGATAAATAAAATCCAAGGTAAGTTTCTGCTTTCTGGTAAAATTTGATATAACACACCTTACCCTGTTTTATCTATGTCACAAAAAAGGTGATTTTTATTTACCAGTGATATCACATCATTTTATTTAAAGTATGTTTAATATTTTGCAAATATACATTTGTATATGTTAATAATATTTCATTTACCTTCATTAAACAAAATTTACATACAAAATTTTACATTTAAAATTATTATTGTTATACAAATTACAATGCCGTTTCAATAATTCGATATTTTTAGGTGTAAAGTATACCTAGTAATTGTCGCAACTGTACTTAATTAGCAATACACTTACAATCTATTTACGATTCCAGAGTCATAGTCAGTAAGATCTGGCGCAGTAACCTAAAGGTCACAAGTTACTAACATACGGGCCCTGTTAATGCAGTATTTAAAATATACCGATAGGTCCAACTCGCAACGGGCCATAGGCAACAATATACGTATGGAACGTAATGGGATGTGGCAACGTCTGTACGATGCCTATATTGGAGTGACTTTCTTAAATTTTAAATTTATTTTGCAGAATTATTGATTTTTTTACTTTTATCTTTTAGAAAACGTTATTGTTTTTTTATTACTTAAAATTACTTTATATGAAAACTAGTATACCATAAAAGTGTAAACAAAGACAGTATACATTGAAACGAATATTCATTCAATTGTATTGTCATGAAATTGAATTTGTCAATCGTTGTTAAATTTGTTAGAATGAATAGATATTTATATTTATCGGAAAATACTAATATTTAAAGCAAACAAATTCCATTTCTTCCTGCATATTGATTATGCAGCTGATGCTTTCGTAATATGCTCATATTTGTATTTCTACTATTATCGCGATGTTATTACAATACAGATACCAAAATCTCACGTAATATTTCCATCAGCCTTTTATTAACAATAAACAAGTAAAGTACAACTTCGTAGGTCGACAAACGCTCCAGTCTTCATTATCACTGTATTATACATGAACTGTAGGCTTAGTTTTTCGTAGAAATTGAAGTACGTGTCTGTTCCTTTGTAAAATTATAATAAGGGCAGGGGTTAATTTTATTCTGGCATTTTTAAAAATGCAGAGATCAGTTTTGCGACAGCATTCAGCTAATTACAATCTAAAATAAGCAACATTGTAACGTATTTTGGAATTGTGAATATCCGTAGGTAATAAAAAAAAAGGAAATATAGTTTAATTACAACTGTAGCTTCCTCCTGGTTTGAAGGAAGTCGATATGTATCGACCGAAGTATAAGTTGAAATAATACAAATATGAGCATATTACGAAAGCATCAGCTGCATAATCAATGTGCAGGAAGAAATGGAATTTGTTTGCTTTAAGTATTAGTATTTTCGGATAAATATAAATATCTATTCATTCTAACAAATTTAACAACGATTGACAAATTCAATTTCATGACAATACAATTGAATGAATATTCGTTTCAATGTATACTGTCTTTGTTTACACTTTTATGGTATACTATTTTTCATATAAAGTAATTTTAAGTAATAAAAAAACAATAACGTTTTCTAAAAGATAAAAGTAAAAAAATCAATAATTCTGCAAAATAAATTTAAATTTTAAGAAAGTCACTCAATATAGGCATCGTACACACGTTGCCAAATCGCATTATGTTCCATACGTATATTGTTCCCTATGGCCCGTTGCGAGTTGGACCTATCGGTATATGTTACCTACACTTCACACAACTTGTGGTCATTAGCAGTAGGAACGTATTACCTTAGAGCATTAGTACACGCTTTACACAAGTAAAGTATATCACTATACAAAGTTTCTACTGCCGATGATAACTTAGTTCTCGAAATATGTATCTTGCATTAAAGCTACATTGTAAGGGTTACTTAAAATTGCATAAAAATGTCGAAAATGGTTTTGAAGTAAACTGGAAGTAATTAAAACAATTATTAACTTCACATTTAAAATTTAAAAAATATGAATGAGTAGACTTAAGTTAGGATGTACGATTTTTATCCAAAACCTACTTGACACCAGATTTTCCTGAACACCTGTTATAAGTATTTTCTAGATAAGAGTAATAAATTTGTGCAAAAGCTGTCTTTATAGTTTATACTAAATGGTTGGGCAAAATGTGATTTTTATAAATTTAATAAAAAATTTAAACATCTCGCTTTTTTTCCAAATTATTGGAGCTTTCTACAATAGTGGTCTTTTTGTATCCATATTAATATTTTATTTTATTACTTCTCGTAACAAAAAAAAACATTCACGTAATCCATAAAAAAAGGAAGTTTAAAAGTTTTCGTCCACAAATGATGCACACGCAGATATATCGTACGTAATCGTATTGAAGAATATGTATCTTGCATTAAAGCTACATTGTTATAAGAGTTACTTATAATATTATTGCATAGAAATGTCGAAAATGGTTTTTAAGTAAACTGCAAGTAATTAAAACAATTATTAACTTGACATTTAAAATTTTATATGAATGACTAGACTTCAGTTAGAACGTACGATTTTTATCCAAAACCTATTTGACACAAGATTTTTCTGAACACCTGTTATAAGCATTTTCTAGATACGAGCAGAAAGCTATCTTTATAGATTATACAAAATGCAGGGTTGGGCAAAATGTGATTTTTATAACTTTAATAAAAATTTGCTTTTTTTATCAAATTAATACAAATTATTTTAATGTATTTAATATAAGCCTAAAAATTATAGTACAATTTACAGCCTAAATATTTGTCAGAAAGCGCATGTCGCGCTTCTTGCAAGAAAATTCCTGTCGCTACTTGTTTGTCTCCCAACCTATAATTGCAGTTGCCCAATACGTCTCGCGTATTTCGTTAGTAGTTGCTTAAGGCAGCAGAAGGTAAAGGTAAATAGTTGCAATTTTTTGTTGAGCATTCAGTGAAAGTGAAAACATATAATGGTTGAGAAAAGAAGACAACATATGGCAGTTTAATGTTAAAACAACAGATCCACATAAGTCTGGGTGTAGAGCTTGTAAAAACTGCAAGAAAGAAATGCAAGGGGTTGTTCAAAGATTGAAAGCACACCATAGTATTTGTAATAAGCAGCCAGAAAGGAATACAGGTAAATAATAATATTTTATATTAATATTACTTATTTCATTTTTATTTAACTTTTTCTTCTTTTTGGGCACTCAAATGTGGCTTGACAGGTCTGTAAGTTTTGCTAGTACATCGTCTGCTTCGAGTTCCAGCACATTCATGACAGATTGGTCAGACCTTAGTAAAATCTCCGCCAACAGTACCAACACTAACGACTTATGAGCAGGTCCAAAAAAAGAAAATCCGTCTATACTGTGAATTTACTGTGCAAGAACTTACAAGTTCAAGATGTTAAAGAACATGTAGTCCAAATTGTCAAGTATTTTGGCCAATAATCAGCTGGATAGAGGCAAAATTCAGCCAAGCAGAAGGCAACGCTTTAGTACTTCCAAGTGATGTGCGATGGAAAGGCATTGCTGACTGCTTAGATATATACGTCATTCAGTGGGACAATATTAAAAATCTATGAGGAAAACAAAAAAAGAGATTGGTGGGACCAGCGAAGAGGAATATACCGATCGTTTTGAGTTGTAAGATATTAAAAGCGGAGAGGAGGTCAAGGGAAGTACGTCCCCACCAATATTGTAGAGCACACCGCTTATTCAGATAACGACGAATGCTGTGTGCATATCATCGTGCGTCGTGTTGTGCTTGAAGACATTTCACAAACTATGATAATATGCAATGTAAAAACGTTTAATTTTAACAGTAGATTAACATAAGGCAACTTATTTTTTAAAACATCAAATTAAGTGGAAAAACTTCTCTAAATTAAAATGAAATAAAACTACGTACCATTTAAAACATAAAATTTATTTCGAGCTGAATATTATTATACGAAAAACTTAAATAAGACTTCTAAAAATTAAATAACAGGGCGTACTCTTTAAAATATAAATTAAACTCATTCTGAAAATATCTAAACAAATTAAAACTATAATAATAATTAATTTTATAAATTATAATTTATTAAATTAAGTGTTCGAATGCTTTCCCTTCTTGCATTAAACAGTAACCCATTCTATCGTAAAATTCTCTTCGAACGTTAGACAACAAACCGGGAGTAATATTTTGGCAAACCTCAATAATTTTTTGTCGTAATTCTGGCAAAGTTGTAGCTCGGTTATGACTATAAATTTTATTTTTAATATAACCCCAAAGGAAAAAGTCAAGAGGAGCCAAATCAGGGGATCTTGCAGGCCATCGAATGGTGCCCACTTTCGAAATTAATTTATTTGGGAATACATTTTGGAGATATTGCCGAACATCCCTATGCTCATGTGCAGGACACCCGTCATGTTGGAACCATACATTATTGATATTGTCTGAGACTTCTTCAAGACCTGGTATAACATGTTCTTGTAGCAGATTCAAATACCGTTGTCCATTCAAATTGCCGTTAATAAAAAATGGTCCTATAATGTCATTATTGTAAATACCCACCCAGATGTTTAATTTCTGTGGATATTGCGTACGAGTTTGAAGTATTCTGTGCTCATTGTCTCGAGACCAATATTGGCAAATACTTGGATTTTGTGCGCCATGAATAGTAAACGAGGACTCGTCCGTAAAACATATGTTTTCAATAAAATTATTTATCTCAATATTTTTATCGATTATAGTTTGACAGAACTCCATTCTACGAAAATAATCATCCTCAAAAATCTCTTGGTGGTTTTGATATTTATATGACCGATATTTGTTTTTTTTTCAAAACCGCGTACGCAGTTGATTTACTAATATCTAATTCTTCGGCAATATCACGAAGAGATTTATTTTTATTTTCTTCCACAGAAGCACAAATTGCTACCTCCGTATCCTCATCGCGTGGCGGGTTATTACGTCTGCATCGATAGCAGTTAACGACACATCCGTAGGTTTTAAATTTGTTAATAACGCGGGATATAGTTGATATCGATGGCACAGGTCTGTTAGGAAAGGACAAAGGGAATAAGTTTCTAATCTCTTCATACGTGTTCCCTTGAAAATTCCAACTTCTAATTTCAATTTTCTCATTTACTAAAAATAAATCCATTATGGACGTAGCGGCCTGTCCTTGTTATACACACTTCGATCCGATTGCTGTGAACTACTGACTGCAACTAACTGCGTATTGTGTCGCCTACTTGCGCTACTAGACCGTGGTATCTAGATTCATAGGTACGCGTCCCCACTTCTTTGCGAATTTTCATACCCCTTACCTCTTCCCGGCTTTATTTATCCTATTTGTCAAAACGATCGGCATTTTGATGTTTGTGTCTCCAAATTTCGTGACATTCACTGGAAAGTTTGGCGATCTTTTCTTCACTTAGTGGCCACTAGATGACTCTTGTATTATTTTAGATATTTGTAGTAAATTAACAAAAAGAAATATTAAAATAAATGTATTAAATAGAATAATCGTAAAATAAATATTAGAAAATATTTAATCATTTTAAAATGCTGTAACCCACCACATTTGATAAAGGCATTAATACTTGCATTATGTAGGCAAGCATAATTTTGAATTTGAATGGAAAGTGACGTCTTGGTTATATATAGAGCAAAGATCTAATATTGATCAAAAATGAACTGTAGGTTAACACCGAAATTAACACACCCATATTTTACAAATTAATCGATGAAACCCTCCCCAATGAAATCAATACACTAATTGCATTGGTGACTGTTGCACTAAGCACTTGGGTCACAAGAGAAACTTTCATTTTTAATCAATTAATTGTGAAAATATGAGCGTGTATTATTTTGGTGTTAAGCTGCGGTTCATTTTTTTATCAATATATGATTGCTATATATATATATATATATATATATATATATATATATATATATATACAAGGTGTGTATAAATTGTCGCAAAAGCTACACGTAGCGACATTCTTCGTTCGGTTCGAAATAATAAATCTTAATGTTAAAATGTCGTATCATGCTTCGTAAATTCGTAAATGTCAAAATTTGACAGTAATGATTTTGATTGAACTCACTTTGAAATACAAACTTATTGTTCTACAACGTTGCCAAATGTGTTTTTCGTGAAAGTACGTTAATGAATAAATGTTTAAAACAAGCTTTTTAATCAAAAAGGAAACGTTTACGAAATAATACTAGTAATTTTTTTTTCTTTAAACTAAATTGCATCTATCTCATTAACAGATATCGAAGAGCAAAGGTTAGTTACGCACTAAAAGTCTGAACATCAAGAACCCCGTGAAAACAAACGAAGCATGATACGACATTTTAACATTAAGATTTTTTATTCAGAACCAAACGAAGAACGTCGCTGCGTGTAGCTTTTGCGACAATTTATACACACGTTATATATATACCCAAGACGCCACTTTCCATTCAAATTCAAAATTATTATCTACATAATGCAAGTATTATGCCTTTATCAAATATGGTGGGTTAGAGCATTTTAAAATTATTAAATATTTATTTTACAATTATACTATAGAATCTATTTATATTTTTTTAATGTTTCTTTTTGTTAATTTACTACAAATATCTAAAATAATACAAGAGTCATCTAGTGGCCAGTAAGTGAAAGATCGCCAAACTTTTCAGTGAAGCAAGATGAAGGTCATGAAATATGGAGACGTGCAGACAAGACAAGTGTCCTTTCTTATATATTCCGCTTCGCTGATGCGACCATTTACAAAAAGGTTTCAAATATTGGGCTTAAACACGTAGCACAAGATTATTTAAGCTTTTTAAAAACTGCATCAGTTGATACTTTGCAGAGAAAAAATGCTATCTCAGATGCTGTAGAGCAGTGAAAACATTTACAATATGTCTACGAAGATGTAGAATTACCTTTACAAAAAACACAATTTCAATGTCGACATAAGCAAGCACTCACCCCATATCATCTTACAGCCTATATGTTGAATCCACAAAAGCAAAAATACCAACTAACACCCGAAGAAATCGATATGGCTTTAGAAATGATTAACGAGTTAGAGTAAAATTACTTTCGGATGAGACTAGCGCAGAAACACATTTTAGTAATTAGAACGAGAGACACCTCATAAATGAGAAACAGCTAGTAGTATAAATCCGTGGACTATACGAGCCACAAACGTTTATCGATTATTTGTCAGTCGATACCAGGCGCTCGATCTGTGTGTTTCGTAGTGGTCTTGTACGTACATTGCTCCCGCTGCCGACTGCCCAATGTTTTTAAGGTGTTCAGTATTTTTGTAATGTCATCGCTCGCGCAGCTTCAGTCTCATCCGAAAGTAATTTTACTCTATATGGAAACACTGGACTGTTACCATTAGCAACAAAGTTTAAATAAAGGCCCAGTACTTCATTTAAAACATGCTGTTTTCGGATGAAATAATAAAAAATGTAAATGGAAAACATTGCTGTTTATTACAAAGAGATGAGCTGGAAATTTCAAAACAGCTGCCAATATTAAAACAGTTTCTGTGTGCAACTGCTTCCTCAGCGTCAGTAGAACGAATGTTCAGCTCTTTTGGTTTGTACATTCGGATATTAGAAACAAGATGGGTATAAAAAAAGGAGGAAAGCTAGTATTTTTGATCAAACTATATAACGAAAACGAAAAGGCATAAACTGAAACATAAAGGTTATATTATGTACTTCTTTTTTTTTTTTTTTTGAAAGCGTTGCGTTCTACTTTTTTATTTTTAAGAATATTTTTATATTATGTTCTTATATTGCTCCGAATAAATAAAAGTTAAAAAACAAGTTTCAATTAAATCATGATTTAAATTTCAATCAAATCAAAATCAAGTTATTTAAATCAGCCCAACCCTGACTGAATAAACTCAAGTTTATGCATTTAGAAAGTGGTCAGTGTGTTTGTGGTAGTGTTAAAGCTAAATGTAAATTGCAATAGTTTCTATTATCTTTCTTGTGATGTATCAAATTGCGCAAAATTTCTAATTTCGGAAATGCCTGCTTCTAGTTTTTTTTTGTATATTGTTAACATTAATGGCATATATAAAAATACGTATGCCTGATAACATTCTTCATATTGTAATGGAAAATAGGCGTCAATAAATTCTTTGCCAAACTATAACAAATTTTTCATGTTTGGAATGATAATAAAGTTTAATATAAAAGTTAAAGGAATTACTGATTATATATATATATATATATATATATATATATATATATATATATATATATAAAAGTTAATTGCAACTCTGACACCACCACCAGTTTCTTCCATTTTCAATCCAAGACTATACCTAATATTAATTGAAACAAAGTGGAATCCAAAATAATTTTGGCAGTAACGATACCATAAAAATATAATTTAGTGTAACGAAAATTAACAAAATTGCAACAGATTAAACGTTACAAATAATGATTAGTAGATAACAAGTTCACATACAGAAGGTTTTGAAATATTATTTACGCGTAAGTTATTGACTTGTATTATTACTCACCATTTTCTTGCACTGGAGCTGATAGTAGAGAATTCTGTGGGCAAATGTTTTCTGGAACAATCTCGGGAGAAGGTATAGGTGATTTCTGTTGTTCCATTTTGTCCTTTTTTTGAGTTTTCTTTTCTTCCCTTTGATTATTAGCCTCTTTTACATCTTTACTTGTTAACGTTATCGATGTTACTACTGGTGGCGATGTTGGCTCCTTAATCTTGAACTCTTCTTTATTAATCTTATGTTCCTCCTTTTTCTCCAAAACCACGGGAGGTTCTTTTATTTCTTTCGTTATTAGAAGTTCTCTCGGTTTCCGAGACTTCACGGGACTTTCTCTATTCTGTTTATTAATAGTTACTTCAGCAGTGACCACATTCGCAGATACTACTGGAGTTGGTGTCACTTCTTTGGCAGTATTCGTATGTTGTCCAGCCGGTATGAATTCTTTCGTTGGCAGCTTAAATATAAATAAAACGTAAAATGTGTAATAGAAATACATACACAATGACTTACCTGTAATTTACTAGATTGTACTAAATCATTCCTATTCGAGAATTGCACAGCCTGAGTGGGAGGAAGTGTTTGGTACACTGATTGTGTATCTATATGTTGGTCAAGAGAAGGAGACGAAGAATGCTCTATCTCATCCATTTTCTCTTGATTAATTACCATATTCACCTGTTTGGTAAACGTATTTTGGACTTCTTTATTAATATAGTGAGGAGGTTGGGGAGTTTGTCGGGCTGATGATTCCCCCGAAGGTGGATTACAATCATGAGAAATATAAATTTCATCTAATTTGTCCTTCCCTGTAACAAAACCAGTAATGTGCTTTGACACTAATAATAAATGAATAAAGGAATCATGGAGTAAAAAGGTGATTCAATAAATTTCCACTCTTGAAAATAAATGACCCCCTTTACACTTGTTATATGAATGACCCCATATGATCGATGTCATTTACTTATGCTCTTGTATATCCAAAAAATAATGAAACACGAAGGAAAATGCATTATGTTATAGCTTTGTATATTGTAGTGTAGCGTGGGACCTATATTCAGAACTGGCCCTAGACCCACTTGTCCTCACCACATCGCTAGAACTAAAAATAATATTTGGAGGAAGAAAGCATTCACTTATTTTACTTTGACGCACAGAATTTCGGCCTGATCTTTATAGAATTATCTCTCGAGGAAATATTGATGTCGTAATCGAAAACTCTGGCGGCTTTAGCAGCTTTATGCAGTGTCCTTGGTAGCGATATACTAAATTGGTAAAATTAGAAGAAAATCTGCCGAGGTAGAGGATGATTTATGTCAATTTTAGTTATAACAATACGGAGGGCATGGCATGTTATGAGTGATTTTTACGCCCGAGCTCTTGAAACCACTTAATATATTTGACTGTCGGCATTTACCTTAAACGAGAAGGAACCGGGCGTGATAAGCCAGTAACTTACCACAGAGATTTCGGCCGGCTAAACGTAAAAGAGACTGTTAAAATAACAATTTATTATTTATATATACCGGTGTCGTTGAAATAAAACGACAACGCATGAACAATGGAAAGATGTAATTATATAGAATATAAATTAAAAATATTTTCCCAAAATTCCCTCTCGTAAGCGAGCGATCGACTATATTATAAAAGACCATATCTTAAGTTGACCGACAATAACAAAAATAATAGTTTTGTTATTGTCCATCTCTTAAACGGGTCGTTAAATGCCCGTAGAGCACATCTTACATATTCTTTTAATACATCGTCTTTAAACATTTACAAGCAAACATAAATTTTAAGCAGCTGACTTTCGTACCAAGTTATCGAACCCTTCTCATACAAAACTTATACACAATGTGTGTATAGTATATTCTAGCGTTTTTATAAACATAAACATTGGAGCGTTTTACAATAGTGGTCTTTTTTATATCCATATTAATATTTTATTTTATTACTACTCGTAACAAAAAAAAAAAAATTCACGTAATACATAAAAAAAGGATGTTCTAAAAGTTTTCCTCTACAAATGATGCACGCGCAGATATATTCGTACGTAATCGTATTGAAGTTACTGAACCCTAAACAAAGTAAATAAAGCTGCTCCATTGAAGCGTTTTTATAACGTCGACAGCCGTCTAAACAATGTTATCTGTGACAGTTTTTATAAACATAAGCGTTGCAGCGTATGTGTAAATTCTAAGGAAGATATTTCTAATGGACATTCTGATATATAAGCGGCACGTAATTTAATTTTCAGGGGTTTTTTAATTTTGGGGTTCGTGTCGCAATTAACTCACAATTTTTTGGATATATATTGTATATAATTGCATACTTCCATTTTTCATACTTTGTCTCATTTTAAGGACACCTATTCAATGCATGCGTAAAGTAGCGGATAAATTCAATAAACATTAAAAGAGAAGTTTTTCAAAAAAACCCTCGGACCCGTCGATTTTGATTTTTAGTTTAGAGTTTTCTTACGTCAAACTGAAATATACAGTGAAACCAATATGACGTCATCTCATTTTTTTAAAAATATAAGTACCAATTTTTAATTACAGAATTAGAAAGGGCAGATTTTGAACATAAGGAAATTTTGAAGTAATATTATCGTAAACATTAAAAATTAAAATATGATCATCTAAATTAAATGTTCGAATTCAGCACCGCTAACAATCAGACAATAGCCAAGGTGGTTAAGAAATTATTTTTGAACGTTGTCGAAGACATCTGCGGTAATGTTTATAATTTCTTGGCGTATTCGTGTTTTTAAATCTTCTAAATTCGCTGGTCGAGTCACGTATACTTTACTTTTTAAGACTCCACAAGAAATAATCGAGGAGATAAATCTGGAGATCTGGTGGCCACTCCTGGTACCTACTACTACTACTACTATTTACAATTTACAACTTCATCCAAATAAGCGCGAACAGGTAAAGCGTAGTGTGGCGGCGCTTCATCTTGTTGAAAATCAGTAACGCTGGTGCAGATCGGGTTCTTCGAAATCCGGGTACAAAGTTATTAGAGAGGGGATGAGTTTATTTTGCAGAAATTCCAAATATCTCGCACCAGTGACAGTCTCTTCAAAGAACTAAGGACCTACCTAAAATTCTTCCGTCAAGTATACCTCACGTCCACTTTTAGAGGATATTGTGAATGAAATTCCGTGAACCAATGAGGATTTTTAGTTGCCCAATAACGACAATTTTGTCGGTTCACATGGCTATTTAAAGAAAATGTTACTTCATCAGAAAAATGATTCACTTTACAAAATTATCGTTACCAGTACATAATTGTTGTATTTATTCATTTTTAATGTTTACGATATTACTTCAAAGTTTCCTCATGTGAACATCATCCAAAATTACTTTGTCGTATGTAAAAAAATCTGCCCTTTCTAATTTTGTAATAAAAAATGGGTGTTTATATTAAAAGAAAAAGAAATGATGACGTATCGGTTTTTGGAGATACCCTGTATATTTCAGTTCCACGTAAGAAAACTCTAAACTACAAATAAAAATCGATGGGTCCAAGGTTTTTTTTGAAAAACTTGCCTTTTAGTTTTTATTGAATTTATCCGCTACTTTACGAATGCACTGTATATTGTAAAATACTAATTTCCTGTCGTTTAGGAATGTGATTATGTCCATTGAATAAAGTAACGTATTCTGATACCTTTATCTCAAATTATTTTAACATATTAGGTACTTAAACGTAAACACTAATCATAAATTTTACAAAAATGTTTATATCTTTAAATGAATTATAGTTTAACACGTTCTTTTTCTCACTTAAAATAGTCTTATATACGAGAGCAGTTTGACAGGAGAGTGACTCTTCAATGAAATACTTATTTTAGGGTAAAAAATATATTTTATTTTTCGACAAAATCCCATTGCAAGTCTACACACTTAGTCCAGCGAGTTTTCAATTTTTTCAAATCATCCAAAAAAATAATCTTTAGGTAACTGCAAATTATCCATTTGTCTCAAATATCACCTCTTCATTTGTCTGAAATAGCTTTCCACCGAACCATTTTTTTTTTAATTTGAAGATAAAAACAAATCACTGGAGCCAGATCTCGCGAATATAGCGGATGATGGAGCAATTCGTAACGCTATTCGACGAATTTTGTTGAAACAACAGCAGACAAATGAAAAGGCGCATTATCGTGATGGAAAAACACTTTTTTTTTAACAAATCGGTAATTTTTTCTTTATTTCTCCATTAAAACATGTCAGCAAACAGCATATACCTATAGATAGTACCACAGATAGATACCACAGATAATACCTATGAAATCCCCAAAAAACTGTTGCCATGACCTTATCGGTTGAAAAAAAACGCTTTTTGCTTACTTGGGGGCACGGTTCCCCGGAGAAATCCATTGCTTTCACTGTATTTTCATTTCTAGAATATAATTATGTATCCAAGTTTCATCTACCGTAACATATCAACAGAAGAATTCTTTAGGATTAAGTTTGAAGACAGCCAAACATTCTCCCGATATTTGGATGGGAGCGCGTATTTGATCAACATTAACCAAACGCAGCATCCATCTCGTGGATAGCTTTTTCATATTTAAATGTTCGTGCAAAATATTGGATACCCGTTCGGTTGAAATGTTTTCTTCATTAGCTATCTCGTGTACTTTCAATCCACAATCGCTACTTATAAGGACATGGACTTTATTAATCATTTTGAGGGATTGAACTCTATTTGATTATTAACCGTGCTAGTTTCCAAGGCGGTAAGTATTGTTTACCGGTTGCCACAGATTAAACTCGACGGTAAGTAAATTTTATTTCATCCTGTGTCACATTCTTTTATTTCCCGGACTCATTTCAGTCCGGAAAATGAAACATTACAGCATTAAAGTATTTTACCGGACTACAATTTTTACAAGATTTATTGAGATTTATACAAACAAAATACATTAAATATTAATGTTAATATGTACTGTAATATTATAATTCCCTTGAATGTTAATTGGAAAAGGAACAGTTGTTTTGAATTGAAAAAGTTGTTCAAATCTCCCTTTTGTTGAGTTGGGTTGAACATCAGCATCTGGTCGCAATTGTTCCCTAATTATAGTTTATTTCAAATTATAAGAATATAACTTTGAACGGCTCTAATGCTTTTATTGCACCAACTTTTGTGATAATTATTATACCTGGTCTCCTTATTGAACGGGTACGGTTTACGTATTACGTATTGAGCGGCCAGGTAGTTATTGCCGCAGGTGGTGCAATAAAAGCATTAGAGCCGTTTAAAGTTATATTCTTATAATTTGAAATAAACTATACGCTTAAAGGTACATCGTCTTCAACTTCGTCGCTGGTGCAAAAGAGATTATTCCAACGTTTTTGAATTGTTTGCTGATTAAGTGCATTCCAGGCCATGTGCAAATTCAAAAAAGCTTCTCGTAATGTTATTTGTTTCAAAGCCTCGAATTCATATATTAATAAAACAGACGAAAGTAGAAACTTTCGGTAGTATAGCTTGGCGAGTCTTACTATATTTTGGTCCATTGGTAGGATTAATGGAGTTACGTTGGGCGGCATGTATATGACAAAAATTGATCCATCCTTGCTTCTCAGTTGTTGCTCTGGAGGATGACTTGGTGCATTATGTAATAGTAACAACGCTTTTATAGGTAACATCTGCTTTTCCAGGAAATTTTTTACCTACAAATTGATTATCGTTAAACTATGTATAGAGCATTTGCGTCATACCTGAGGGACAAGCGCTTGTGGAACCATTCCAGGAATATATTGCTGATCATCCAAGCGGTTTTTGAATAGTCATAATTAAAGACGGCAGACTATGTGCCCACACTGTTAAATTTAATAAATAATACACATAAGGTGTATTAGATAAAAATGTAGATTTTACAAAATTAGGGCAACTTTTTACCAATACTGAAGATCCATTGTACAGATACAAAGAGCGCTTTAACTATGCAAATATAACATCCTTTTTACCAATATTGAAGATCCATTGTACAGATACAAAGAGCGCTTTAACTATGCAAATATAACATCTCTCAACGTCGATCAATCCTTCTCAGTATATAAACATATATATATATATATATATATATATATATATATATATATATATATATATATATATATATATATATATATATATACAAACCGCTATCAATTCTGCTTCTTTTCATTATACCTTCAATTTGGCGTCTACTTGAAGCTCTGAAGTATATAATTTTTTTCTCTTTTCTAAACCGCTGAATGTACAAATCAAACGCTATAGTGACTTTATTTTCTAATATACTCTGATGGCAGAAAAAAAAAATTAAGGATTTTTTGTTTTCATTTTATTATCAATATTGCGCCCATACATGTGACTATTATTTCTGCATCAACAGATATATCTTTTTACGAAACCTGTAATTCTACGTCCGAGGTAGGTATTTTTATTTTACTGAATACATCTTTCTGCGTCTGCTATGTTGTCAAACTTCGTATCTCATATTACGTATTATCTACATATATTTAATATACTCGTAAGTATTTGTGCAATTCTTTAAAAAATAGCAGTTACGTGGATTGGCGTATTTTAGAGAAGGAACTACTTTTCTTTAGTTTATATACATTTTTAATATGGAATTGCTTCTATTGCTTATCTTTCTGAATTAAAATTTTTAAAAAAAAATTGTTTGATTATTTAAATTTAGTTAAAAAATTTTTATTTTAAATAATAATAAACAAAAGTGATGAATCTACAAACAAATAATGAGTTATGTGTAGGAGTCTTACTTAATAATCTAAAATATGTAATATGTACACATATTCACAGACATGCATTTGTGCTGTATTCCAAATTGTAATTCTGTGTTAATAGCATGCTCCTTTCCAAATAAAATTACGCTATTCCAGGCGCGGCTCGTGATGACGTATTTGGGAGTGCAAGTACAATCATGCGAGTGCCTCGTGTGTTTTTGGTGTTTATAAGAAAACGTAACAGTTAGTACACGAGAATACACGAAGCACTCGCATCATTGTACTTGCACCCCCAAATACGTCATCACGAGCCGCGCCTGCGCTATTCTATTTATTATTGTTAGGTTACGTAAAGTATTGAGATTTCAAGCAAGTTTTATTTAAATATTCTGTAGGATAAAGTGTTACTATAACAAAGGCAAACATTTTTACGTTTTTAAGCTTACTAGTACTATCAATGACAAAATAAAGAATAATTTATGAATATACAAACTATTTTTATTTAAACAATTTATAAGTACAACAAACAAAAGATCTGATAATTTACTTGATACAAATAATTTAAGACTCATTTTTATTGCGATACATATTTTGAACGAAAACTTTGATTTGTGGCCATGACTTATTATGAAATTTTTCGGGATATTTATCCCTTAATTTTTCACATTCGCTTTTTTTGGGAGGAATTTTTGAATTTATGTGTGTTTTAAAAAATAGTTTAGTTAGTTTCTTTTGATCATCTGTCCAAGGGATTAAGGTTCTTTTTCTAAGAGTTACGCTAGGTTTAACTGAGGCAGTAGCTGGCACCTCTTGGCTTAAGTCACTAATTTCTTTTTTTTCATCGTCGCTATCACTATTTTCTTCACATTCTTCAACACTTTCGTCGTCCAAATTTATTTCTATCTCATCCAAAGCTTTTCCTTTAAAATTTCCTGCTTTATTTGTGTCATTGACAAAATTACTGCGCAATTGAATTAAAATATTTACATGATCCTGTAAATCTGTACTAAACAAAACAGGTACGCCTCGGCCTCGTTTACCACGAATTACTACTCTTTTAAATTTTGTTAATATCTTCTCTGTAGGTGTTATGGCATCATTAAACTCTTCATAACTTTGATGAATATTAGCATTCTCATAAAGATGCAATGGCATTCGCTGCAATTCTCCTACTCTTTTCCTATTTAATAACAAAAGCCTACAAAATATGGTTTCCATTAGCAACTTATATGCGGTAACATCCTTTTCATTGACTTTAAGAATTTCCACAGCTTCACTTGCTTTCTGTAGAAGATATATTCGAAATGTTTTTAAATCGGTTGCTAAAGGTAATATTGTTAATTTATTCCAATTTTTTGGTACTTAAATTAGATGCAGCTATTGTGGATATTTCGAATTTCCATGCATCCTCCAAAAGCTGTTTGAATGTTTTAAAATTTGATTCACTATCGGCTGTCGAAATAGTTGAATTATTATATTTTCGTATCAACGTGAATAAAATTGCTATATCATAACAGTTTTTTAAGCATGTCTGTATGTTCATAGTATAAGTTGGTGATTTGAACACTTCTGTATTGGGATCAAATTTTGCTACAATTTTTGTAGCTTCTACAAACAAATCAAAATAGATTGGTTGCAATGCGTCGTACAAATTTTTTATTGAAGAATTTATTTTCTTTATTTCTATTAGTAATTTAGCAAGTTCCCTCTTTTTCCGAGAACATACGTTTATGAGATGTTTTTGCCTATGATTTCTTAAATATCGAGATCCGAATTTACAAATTAATAAATCCTTTTTAACTGTAAGCGATTTTTATCCGCCGCCATTCTCGGAAATACTGTTTCTCGAAGATGTTTATCAATAGGTAAATGTTTCACTAATAAATCTTGTGCGTCACTCATGAGAAAATTTAGTCTTTCCTTCTGTATTTAAATCACATATTTTAATATGGCGCCAAAGTTGATTTGGTCTGTAGTATCCGTAGCAATATTTGCAGGGAACACATTCTGAGTTTTCTTTTTCAAGATGTGATTTTTTAACAGGTTTTACGCAAGTATCAACATTTTTCAAATAGTTTATAATTTAAGATTAAGCAATTTAGTTTATTTATATATGTATCTGTAACCGTTACTTGTTATTAAAGAATCTTGATTAGAAATAAATTGGAATACTACCCAAACAGTTTACTCACAAATGTAGGAAGCACCAATAAACGAGGCGATCTTAAGCGTTGCCAAGTCGGTTGGACGCAGAAAAATCGGAATTATGAATATCATATACATATACACGTACACTACTACAGCGCCATCACACAAAAATAATCGAATTCTCGCGAACTAAATTATTCGTGTTTTTACACCATATCGATATTTTTGCATCCCGCTAAAATTTTTTGTACCAAACAAGTATGCCAAATGAGAGTTGTCTGTGAAGTTTCCATTTCTGCGTCCGTATACGGACGCAGCAATACATTAGACGCAGAATTACATGCAAAATCATCAATGTATGGACGCAGGATTGATGGAACGACATATATATATATATATATATATATATATATATATATATATATATATATATATATATATATATATATATATTAAATTTATTATATTATATTAAATTTTACAGTGTGGGCACAGTCTGCCGTCTTTAGTTATAATCAACAGGGATATTGGCATTTTTAAATGAGCGTGGATTTTTTGCTTTTCCTATTATCAGTGGTTTTATTTTGTGTGAACCACTAGCATTGGTGCAGGCTATAAATGTTATTCGTTGTTTTTCGGGTTTTCTACCCGGAGCAGATTTTCCAAATGATGCAGCATAGGTTTTCCGAAGTAACATTTTCCAATAAAGGCCGTTTTAATCGGCGTTGTAAATTTGGTCCAGATTTAAATTTAGCCCCTTAATTTTTTCCATCAATTTTTCTTTGAGCGATTGTATTAATATTAATTGTGGTTGTGCTGATAATTTTTCACCAGATATAGACAACAATCGAATTTCATATCTTCTTTTGGACCTTTGTAGTCAACCATCACATCACTGGCTACGAAATGTTCAGTCTCCTCTTCAGTGTTTCACTCCTCTCTTTAATTATTTCGCCGCTAATTTGGACATGGTTTTCACGTTGCTTTAAAAACCATTTATACAGCCAGTTTTACATTCTAGGCGCTTTCGCATTTTTTAAAATTTGTCGATTTCCCAGCCTACAAATGTATTGCAAGTTCTTCGTAAAATTTGCGTTTTCAAACGCTTAGTCTTACAGATTGTTGCCTTTGACACACCATATTTTTTTGATAACTGTGTCACTCCTGCACCAAGTGGTACCTCGTCCAAGATTTTTACTTTATCACTTAATTTTAAACATTTCTGATTACTGGACGTGGATACCATAGTTTTAACGATGCATATAAACTCACGCAACTGTAAACTATTTGAAAAAACACTAACGGTAGCAATAAATTAAAATATACAATCGTGTATTAAAGAACAAAGAGGAATGTTTATACTGAATAGAACCTCACCCAATAAACTTGTAGCTAATTCAAAACTACACATGTACCGACATGCAACTAAGTATCTGTGTTTGATATTATCAAGGAGTAACATACAGACTCAATTAAGTTGAAGTATGAATGTATGCTTCATAAATCGGGGACTCCCCTACATAACTGGATAATTCTGGGATTGATCATCGTCTTCGCCGAACTGTTTAAGTTATCGAATCTACAAGATGTTTGTTATCGAGCGTTCCATATAATCCTATAGTATTAATTTTGTGTTCACATTAGCGCAATTTGCCAATATCGAGTGTTTATATTATCGAGCGTTTGCTGTATTGTTTTTTTTTTAATTTTATTTCATTATTTATTACATAGAATGGATCAAACTAAACTTTACGGAGTCGGCGCCAAATTTAAAGCAAAAAAAATATACGGATAGATTCGAGAAGTATAGGAAATTTAAAGCGGGACGGGGCATAAAGGGTTGTACCCCCACCAATGCTGCAGTAGACGTTTAGCGTTGACAGTGACAGTAAAAGAAGAATGTAGTTTATATTTACGGAATCGGTAACGTAAGCGAGATAAATTAAGAAGATAACTGAATAAACTCTACGATATATGTTGAGGAATGCTATTTAATATTTGTTTGATCATTGATTTACTTTTGATATCGCATAAGCAGAATTTATGTATCTAAATCATTAAAATATATTTGTATAATATAATTATATCAAAGACTGAAAGAGAGAGGGTATAATAATTAACATCCAAAGAGGGAATAACATGAACGTAGACACAATAAATATTGTGATGTGAGTCATCCGTAACTACGTCAAGCGACGGTCTGGCGATAATGTCAGCAGTCGCGCAGATCATTCTAGAGCCTGGAATGAAAACCGGAGTATTCCCGAATCTCACTGGACTATACCGTCTGTTAAAAAAGATTGTCAAATATTAAAGCAGGTAGTACCGCGATATCATAAAGTTTCTGGGTCCAAGATGGCATTGAAATAGAAAATATATGTCTGAACTTTATCCATATTAAAATACTGGTAACTTAACCTTAATTTTTGAAAATTATTTTGATAGTGTCATCGTGACATCAATAAATATGTCATTTGATTTAATAAAAATACAATAAAACAATAAGCTCAGCTTGTATTCAAAATTTTATTAATAAAAAAAGGCAAAATTAAAGCAAATGTTGAAATTGTTGTCCGTTATTTTCAATTCCCAATGTGACACGCCTTTTCATGCTGTTAAAGGCATTTTGCAGCATTGCGGGCGTTATTAATGCGCATTCGTCAATAATTCTTTGTTGCATATCTTGCAAATTAGCAACAGGAGTTTTAAATATTCTATTCTTTAAGTGAGGAAACACGAAAAAGTCCATAATTGTCAAACAAGGTGATCGTGGTGGAAACTCAACTTCCGTATGTAAACTTATGATCCGATCGTCAAAAAACTCACGAAGAAAAGCAATATTTTCTCGTGTTGTGTGTGCCGTTGCACCATCTTGTTGAAAGTATCCATATTGCAATTCATCATCATGCAACTGTTCAATAAATTCATTCAGAATGTTTCTATACCTCTCAGCATTAATTGTGAAATTAAAAAAAATAGGGCCGACAACTCTGCGGCGAGAAACTGCTAGCCAAACACCAAGTTTCGCATTATGGAGAAACGATTCAATAAAAATATGAGGATTTTCACTACTCCACATTCGAGTATTTTGGGAATTGACATACCCCGAAAGATGAAACCATACTTCATCAGAGAAAAATGACAAATTTAGCAGGTCATCTTCTATTAAATTATTTGCAAACCACTGGCAGTACGCACGACGTCTAGGGTAGTCTACCGGCAAAATAGCCTGATGTGATTGCATCTTATACGGATGCATGTGTAAGTTTTTCTTTACAATGTTCTGACATGTTCCATAAGAAAGTCCAATCTCTTGAGAAAGGCGTTTCAAAGGTTTTGTGGGTTCATTTACCATACGTTGACGAACATCATTTATAACTTGTTCCGAACGAACAGTTGGTCTACCAGTACGTGATTTATGACCCACAGAACCAGTCTCACGAAACACACCAACACAATTGGAAAGGCAATTATAAAAATCTTTGGGAATTACAGCTAACTCTGGAAAGTGCTCTCTAAAATCATCCAAACATGCACGTTGACTGTACACCCAAATTCCATCAATTCGCACTCCACTCCGAAAATAGGCTTCAATCATGTACGCTTTTTGCACTATATTGTAAACCATATTTGAATTTACTCGAATGTGCTATGTTTCAAACTCGACGTTCAAACTTGCTTTCAGCAATTCTAACACATTAATGGATGACAGATAATGTCACTGTCAAAATAATTTACAAAACAGAGTTATAGTTCCTAACTTAAGTTCAGACATACAATTTATATTACAAAGCCATCTTCGTCCTAGAAACTTTATGATATCACGGTAGTATGAACCAAAACAAACAAAAAAGTCTTAATAAACATGGGTCCGCCAAGTTCTAACGGTTTCGGAGATATGGAATGTTATTCCTTTTTACCTCCTTTTCTTATTCTGCAAAAACTTGCAGTTGCTTATTATAGTTGGCTGATAGTTTGTGAAATAAACATTAAGTATTTGACTGTTGTTGTCAGTGCATAAGTTTTTGTTTGTTATGGCTGTTTACTCTAACGCAGAATTAGTCGACATGCATTTCGTGTATGGTCGTGTTAATGGAATTGCCACCGAAGCACGACGTCTTTATGCTGAAGCTTATCCAAATTGCCAGATTCCTTCACATCGTATGTTTGGAAGAATTCGCCAAAGATTGCGCGAAACTGGTTCATTGAACAAACATTACTATTGATGCGGAAGACCTAGGTCGGTATCTACTCCTAGAGCAGAAGAAATTCTAGCACGGATAGAGCATAATCCGGGGACGAGTACGCGGAGAATATCAGCAGAGATTGGAATTAGTGCTCCTCTTGTTTGGAGAATCATACACGAGCAGTTGCTTTATCCCTACCGTGTACGAGTGCATGCCTTAAATGCGCTTGATCATCAAGTACGTATGTTTTTTTTGTCGTGGATTTCTACGCAATAATGCTGAAGACCCCCGGTTTCTTGCCAATATTCTTTTTACGGATGAAGCCTGAATTCACTCGAAATGGAGTTGTTAATTTTCACAATACGCATGTTGGGGCCGACGAAAATCCACATGCTGTAATGGAATATGGACATCAGACATGTTTTTCATTAAACATTTGGATGGGTATTGTAAGCGACATGTTTCTAGGCCGTTGTTTTATCAAACCGTATAAAAGGCGCTGTTTACCTAAACTTTCTGCAGAACACAATGTGTGAACTTTTGGACGACATTCCTTTGGACCAAAAGCAAGAAATGTGGTTCCAGAATGATGCTGCTCCAGTTCATTTTTCGATTGCCGTTAGAGAGCATTTACATCAAACTTTACCACGTAGATGGGTAGGAAGGGGCGGACCTGTTTTATGGCCTGCAAGATCGCCTAATTTAAACCCTCTAATTTCTTTTTTCTTTGGGGATATTTGAAACCATTGATCTATGGTACCTCTGTAAATATCCTCGAGGAGCTGCAGCTACGAATTAATAAAAAATACGAACAAATCCGAATCAATGAAGGAGTTTTAAGAAAGAGTTTCGAACACCCTCCAGACTAGATGTCGTGCCTGCTTGGAAAAGGAAGGAGGGTACGTCGGACATCTTATGTAACTTGGTTTTGTTAGAAGCTTCTTTTGTTTGTTTTTACATAATAAATGTTTCAAAAAGGAATAAACTTACTTATCTCGGAAACCTTTACTTTGCAGACCCACGTTTATTAAGACTTTTTTGTTCATTTTGGTTCATAATACTACCTCTCCTTAAATATTTTACATTCTTTTTTTTTAACACCCGGTATATATAGAGCGTACTAGAGAGAATTCATTCAACCAGCGACAGTCGTGTTAGAATATTGTTATCCAATTGTGAAATAAATATCGTCAATATAAATACTGTTATTGTTGTAATTAGTTATTAAGTGTTTTTAGTGTACTTTTATTATTAATATTAGTGTTTTTAATTACCGTTAGTTTTACTTAAACGAACCAACAAAGCCAAGCTCTTCACAATATAATGAGAAACTCGTAAATAAAAACGTGCACCTGGGCTATGCCTTTGACTTTTTCAGTAAATAATAGCACAAATAATATAATCTTTGTCTCAGAATAAGTAGGAGTGTCTCAGAATAAGGAGTGATTCAAATATCCCGCCAAAAGTATCAGTAATAATCTAGAAGTATCGGCCGGTTGACAGGTTATGTTTTATATACAAATATAACCTGTCAATGTTTTCTTGCATTTTGCTGTCATTGTTATCGTTATCTACCGCTGTACTAAATCAAATCTTTCGACTCTTAATAAAATCATGGCAAAATAAGTACTAGAGATGCATCTGTACCAAAAATAAGTAGAGCTACCTTACACAGATTCTTAAAACTTAATTTCAAGTAATTGTAAGTGAAAAACTGGTTATTATTATTATATGTAACTATTATTTCGGCTGACTATCACGATGAAATGAATAGCACTGTTTTTGAAGATTGGTTTGTAATAAATTCGAAATGTAGTTTTTGTTTCACTTTATATTAGCAATATTTTTTAGAAATATTTGTGCTCGTATTTTTCGGAACGTCAGAAATAGGTTATGTTAAGTATATAATAAAAATAAATGACATTATAACAAACAACACACTCTCAGGTGTGTACATGTACGGTAGGTCAAATTTTAAGCTGTGTGGACTGAGTTTTGGCGGGATATTTGAGACACTCTTTATTCTGAGACACACCATAGTATGTATATAAAATTTGATATTGCTTTTAAATTTTACATTTAGTATTTTTTCATATTTATCAAAATTATTTTCCTTTAACTAAGATCTTACAAATTAAAAACAAAAGAAAACATATTTCTTTTATTTTAAATTAAATTCATATTCATTACAAAAATAATTAAAAATCAAGAGTGGTGGAAAAGAATACCTTTAAAAAAAACAAAAGTCTATCATTGCCTTTGACTTATTAATTACATTTTTAGTTTTATTAGAGCGTGTATAATATACTAAAAAAAAAAAAACTATTTTTCTAATATCTCAAATAAACCAATTCTATATTATACAAAAGTATTTTTAATAATATAAAAAATATTATTAAAAATGGGGTGTGAAGAACACAATACAAGTTCATTTATGTATTTTTGAATGTATCTTCTCCAAAGACGTAGATACGTATTTCACATTTCTACATGTTCGTCGGTACGCCCCTGTTGGAGAAGAGACATTCAAAACAAACATAACTACGTTACTATCTAGCCGAAATTATTCAGACAGAGCGTGAAGGAAATAGTAACGTAGTTATGTTTGTTTTGAATGTGTCTCTTCTCCAACAGGGGCGTACCGACGAACATGTAGAAATGTGAAATACGTATCTACGTCTTTGGAGAAGATACATTCAAAAATACATAAATGAACTTGTATTGTGGTCTTCACACCCCATTTTTAATAATATTTTTTATATTATTAAAAATACTTTTGTATTATACAAATTTAGTGAGGTTTTACCCACTCAAGTATGTTTCAAATTATGTTGTCATAAACACATTCGGCTCACGCCGACAAGTAGTGAAGACACGAGAATACAGTTTTTTATAGATACGGTGGTTACCGACTATAAAAAACACGTCTAGTTCGGCTGTTATTATACAGACAGCGCTGAATATTCCTTCACGCTCTGTCTGAATAATTTCGGCTAGATAGTAACGTAGTTATGTTTGTTTTGAATGTGTCTCTTCTCCAACAGGGGCGTACCGACGAACATGTAGAAATGTGAAATACGTATCTACGTCTTTGGAGAAGATACATTCAAAAATACATAAATGAACTTGTATTGTGTTCTTCACACCCCATTTTTAATAATATTTTTTATATTATTAAAAATACTTTTGTATTATACAAATTTAGTGAGGTTTTACCCACTCAAGTATGTTTCAAATTATGTTGTCAATTCTATATTAATTTACCTGTTTCTGGGTCTATAATTGATATGGCTTTCGCTCTTCGTTTTTTCTGTCCTGTCTGTGGTTGGGTGTTTTGTGTCAGGGTCATTGGTGGTGGTGGGACTTGCTGTAAATTTTGTGGAGCTGAGGCCACTACTGGCGGTTGAGGGCCTCTTGGAAGATACTGTGGATAATTTATATCTGAAAATAAACATTTGTATGATTTATAAAAGTATCATTCTTATTTTTTACTAAAATTAATTAAAAACAATAATGTAAAATAAAAATATTAAAAAGAATTACAATAATATACCAGTATCAGTATTTTATTACAAATAACAGGTTCTGGTAAATATTAGGAAAATAACGTGTACAACGAATTTGTACTGCTCAATGACAGAAGTAGAGTTCAAAGGATATTGGTTATATACATAACTATTAACAAGACAAATTTGGCAAAGCGGCCAAGCATTATTCAACATAAATCTTGCAGTTAATCTGTTAATTTATTTTTAAAATTTTACGACGGTAATTGTAGGGACTAATGTCCTCTGCTCAAAAATTTATTAGTAAATCAGAATAATAAAAGACACGATATCTCACATGTATAAAATACAAAGTATATTAACAGAGAAAACAACAAATATTTGTAATTATGCAAAGTATAAAATAAACTTACAGAGCCCGTTACTACATATAAATAATATTATGTGAGTTGTTAGTTATTTGTCAATTGCAATCTTTATAATTTAAGTTTCCTAAAAATTGCAAAAATTAGTGATTGAAAATATTCTTCAGTAAATCCTGAACTTTTGACGAAATCATTAAAACTTTTTAAACACAACAATTTAGCGAACATGTAGTACTAATATAAATTTTATCGATTTCTCTCTATTTAAATTTTCCATAATTGAAATTTTAAAGAGTTCTAAATTTCTTAAAAATTCTACAAATATTGCCGATTTATTTATTAGGGAAGGGATATTGTAATAATCGCACCTGCATACAAAATGTTCATTAAGTATGTGAGCCTCTTCAGTACACTACTGCATATATAAATTTAAACACATACGGAAAAAATATATTTTAAATTGGAATGTTCTTGTACAGTGTATTGCATCCACAATTGAATCCATGGATGAATATAGCGAGTACAATAAATATTATTCACAGTATAAAACGCCACAAATATGATAAGTTTCAAAAATGTGGAGCTGGAACTGTGAAATACTCCAGTTATCTATAGTTATTACCTGAGGAGTGTTCTGTATATATAGATTTCTAAACATGTGAAATAGTATATTAGAGACCAGGCAGAGAAAGCTCATAATATAGCCGAGCATACAGTTCACTGCCGAGGTGCTGGTCGAGGCAATAGAATGTGTGCGAGGCAATTAATATGCTTTCGCTGGCGTGTTTTATATATACCATTTTTCTTCAAGCGTTTTATTAGAATATTAATTTGAGATTTAAAAAATTTTTAGGTTAGGTTGAAATGACAGATTACACATTTAATTCTCTTTATTAATGATAATGTTGGCGTTTGACGTTTTGGGTTAGTTGTCAGAATTAATTTACGATACATAACAGGGACAATACATAGAGAGAGACACTCTTTCCATGTTATTTAAATGTATTTATTTCAGCTCCGCCGTACAATAATAACAACAAAACTGCCACGGGATGATAAAAATGAACTCTTTCAATATAAGGTTGTGGATAGTATATCGAAATTATTATACGTATGGAAAAAAAATTACTTAGAAAGTAAAATGTAATATGGCACCAATTTCATTTTTTTTTAAACGAGGGCGGATTGATATTCACATTGGCGTAGTTAAAAGTAGATATTTAGCTTCAAATTCACATAGACGTATAACAATTTTCAAGAATATTGGTAGCGATGGCTTTCACTCATGTAGCGGGGTATGTGAAGAGCGGGGATGACATTCGTTGTTTGTATCTCGATGCGTGCGTCTGAGCAAACTCTCGCGAAAAACTAAAATAAATTTTGTACATATCATTTAGAATTATGTTTCGTTTTTTTTTTGTAAGAATTTTATTTAGTTTTCATTAGTAATTTTATTTTAGTTACAATTTTTAAACAGTTTTGTTTCAGTTCAATGTTAACGTATACATACATCAATTATTATATCGGCTGCAATTCCTTAAAGCAAATCTGTACATCTACACTTTCATTCTGCCATACTAAACATATATTAAATACTGACGAATGTATTCCCACTACTGTAACTAAACTACGCCTACGGGCATTAGCGTCATATGTATAAGTAAATATGCGTGTGCTAGTGTATGTAATATGTTTCGCAATTTCCACCGTTACTTCAGTCAATCTGTATATAAGGTCTCCAACAATGCCATTATGTGAGTAGTGGGGATAGAAGTTCTAATTTGCAAACGGTAATTTCGAGTATCTCGTCTTAGCATGCGGAGTTTCATTTTCCTCTATACTATCGTTGAGTAATAGTGTCATTTATCATAGTTCGATTTCTGAAATGCGTACCAAGCAATGGTCCGTGATATAATTTTTAACGCTGGAAGGTTACACGCCTATCGAAATGTCCAGACGTTTGAAAACTGTTTATGGCAACGATTGTATGGATGTGAAGATTAGTCGCCAGTGCGTTCGACGTGTAAAACTGTCATACTGACAAAATGAAGGTGTTTTGACGGAAAGCTCGACCAGTATCAGTGACGCATAAGAAAAAATCAGACATGTATTGATTCAAGAAAATCGCCGAATTACGCAAAAACAAATTGCTCGGCAATTAGGCATTGCATTAGTCAAGAAAGAGTCCAGTACATTGTTCAGACATTGAATTACAGAGAAATTTCTGCCAGATGGGTCCCGCGACGATTAACAAATGTCATAAAAGAACAAAGAAAATCCATTTGCCAAAAACTTCTTAACCTGTATCGACATGAAGGAGATTATTTTCTCATGAACATCATGGGGACATCATTATGAGCCCGAAAATAAGTCAATGAAATATCGTCGTTCTGATTCTTCACGTGTACGCTAATTCAAAAGAATTCCATCAGCGCAGAAAGTCATGCTCAACATTTTCTGGGATGTAAAGGGAGTTACTCATTAATACCAGTTGGAGGACCAACTATTAATTCAATAAGATACTACAATACATTACGATCACCTAAAGAACCGTATCCGTAGGATAAGGTCGGAAAGAACGAATTTTTCTTGCGCCAGACCGCAATTGCAACAATGAACAGTGACGAACCTGAAATTTGCGGTTGTTTCGCACCCCTTCGTACAGTCCTAATTGGCACCTTCAGATTCCTGGTTGTTCTTAAAGTTGAAGAAGATATTGAAAAGTCAACATTTTTCATTAGACACTGAAGTTCGTAATTGGATCAACAGTAAACAAAAAGTTTTTTCTTGGATGGAATGAAGAAATGTATTTAGAGTTTGGAGATATATGTTGTACTAAATGGTTGATGATTGTGTGGAAAAATAATTATGTACATTGATAGTACAATAAATTTACTTCATTTTGAGGCTAATTGTTTTGTTTTTTCTTATTAAGTAATTGTTTGGACTATTTCCAATGGTTTGTAGGATTTGAATCCGACATTTCGGTAGTAATCCACTGCCGTCTTCAGGGTAGCCCTGAGTGGTTAGTTCTTGCCAAACTCATACCTGACATATACGTCTTCCCATTTTTTTAAATTGCGAAATGTACTCGTGTGAGATTCGCACCAGGTCTGAAATTCGAAACTTTGAACTAAATCAAGCACACTAAACCACTGGAATAGAACATTATTTCTTAAAACCTCTATTTAAGCTATAAGCTGTAGTTTTTACGTTCTATATTACTGCGTCGTGTTGTGTGCGGCTTGGGTTCTTGTCTATTCTGTGTCTGGTACCGTGGTTGTAGGTCTTCTCCCTACATTTTTCCAAATAATTGGTAGCCAGACATTTTATCTACAGGCTCGCTGTACTTATGGCGTTTGGTGTTGTGGCCATATATGCTGTCTCTTTCAGCTTTCTTTTGGTCCGATGGTCCTTTTTTTCCAGGATTATTGCATTGTCCCATGTAATCCTGTGTCCCTCTTCCGGGCATGTTGAGTTAGGCGTGATTTATCGGTTTCGCCCAGCCGGACCACTTTCTGATGTTCTTTGATCATGACTTGTAGAGGTCTGCCTCTTTCTCCGATGTATTTTCTTCGCCATTCGCATGGTAATTCGTATATAGTCTCGCTTCTCTGATATTCATTGTCTAGTTTTGTTTTTATCAGGGTATATCTGATGGTGTTTGTCGTCTTCATGGCTGTTCTGATCCTATAGCCATTGCCTACTGTTCTGATTTTTTCTGATATACCCTTGATATACGGGATTATCGTGGTGCACACGTTGGGCTGCTATTGTTCTTGTGCTACTTTATCCCCCCCCCCGGCTTTTAACAACGCCTTTTCTGAACATACATTTTGTTTTAATGTGTTTGTAAAGTTCTTCAGCTCATCAATCCGCCCTCGTATAATAACGGCACAACAAAAAGAAGATTCCACAACATTTTGGTATGTTTATATTGAAATTGCATTTTGAACTGATTTGTTTAAATCTTCGTTATTTGATTAATTAACAGTGCTGCTTTCATGACATTTTCTTATAGATGCTTTTAAGATTCAGGCTGCAATGGTGTTTGCTGTTGCGACTAGTGTGTTGATCTACTATATTTTCTATTATTGTTTTCTTATTTAAAAAAATGGACTTCTTTCTTTAACCAAAACCAATCCAATCAATACAAAATAAAACAAATTTTAATTCATCACTCAACATTTCAATATTAAGGTACTTTTGTTGGTCTCAATTAAAATATAGCCTTTCGCAATTCTAGGTTTTGTTTATTATATAACTACCCTCCATTTGTGATATCATATGCGCGTATTATATATCAAAATGTTACACGTTTCTAGAACAGAAATTGATATACTGATGTATTTGTGAATTCAGTTAACGCTGATATATGGATAAAGCACGCGATTTAATCGACTTACAAAACAATATAATCAAGTATTAAGTTAGGGGTGTCATCATTTTGGACCATGAGGATTTTGCATAATGTTGGTACGCTGTAATAATAGAAATTTATCGAAATGGGCGTATGGAACAAAATTATCGAATTAACATGCCTCCTGTGAGTTATTGATTCCAGAGATGGAATCATCGGTTATGACGGTTGGTTTATGCTGATTGGAGTGAAATCGTTGTTTTGTAATACATATATGTATGTATTTATTTATATACTAGCGTCAGTCAAATTTAGGCCGGACTTTGCTTGTAATCATTTTTTGGGTTAAAATAAATTACAAAACAAGTTTACTGTTTTTTTTACATAGTTTCCTTCAACATGTTTTCCAGTGATTGAGGAGCTCGTGGATTCTGTCTTCATTAAAAGTGTGAGACCGTGTCAACAGCCAATTGCACATAAACTCCTCTACTTCTTGATCGCCCTGAAAATAGTGCTTCCTTCAGTGGCCAAACAAATGAAAGTCGTATGGGGAAAGATCTGCGCTGTAGGGAGGATGTTCTAGAATTTCATTTTAGCTCGTGTCAGTGCGGCCGTGCGAGGTCTTGCATTGTCATGCAGCAAAGTCACACTTCTTATTGGTTGGTTGCGTCTTTTGTTTCTGTAGGCGGCTTTTGCCCTCTCCACGAGTTGGTTGTCTTTTATATTTTGCATATAGAACTGGAATAAAACAGTAGATTGGTTTTAAAGGCTTTATTTTTATTGTTTTTCGAGGTATTCTCCATGTAGATTTATGCACTTTTGCATGCGCTCGAACCAACTCTGGAAGCAGTTATTCTACTCGTTTGTTTGTACAGTAAAAATTGCGTTTTTGAAGGCATTGACTGCTCCTTCTGACGACTGGAACCTTTAATCACATAGTCCGTCCTTGATTTTCGGAAAGGTAAAGAAATTATTGGCACTTAGGTCGGGACTGTACGGAGGATGGTCTAACAATTCGACGTTTTGTTGTGTTAAAAATTCAATTGCCTTGCGACCTGTGTTGGTGGAGGATGATTAGTCGTCGGGTAGGTTTCTCGGCGCTCAGCGACGGCTTGCGGTATACAAATGGTTGTATACTAATCGGCAGTAACAAATCTTTGATCTTGTACAGAAATTGTTGCTACATGACTTGCTTTCGTGACAAATGTCGCGACCGTCTTTTAGAAGACGCTTCGAGAACGGATGACTTTTGTCGGTTTTTCTTCGCCTTGGAACTCCCAAACAAACGAGTGGCGTTTATTTTCTGGCTCGTATCTAAGATTCACCACTACTCACGATGTTATACACGTTTCTTAGAGTTTCCTGCGTTGAAGCGGTTTAGAGTTTTTGTCACCAATTCACCCTAGCTGTTTTCTGTTCTTCGATCAACAGATGTGGTATCCAATGGGAAACTTATTTTTTAAACAAAATTCTTCATGCAAAATGTTTTGAATTGATGTCTATGAAATCCCCAATGATGCCTCAATTTCGCGATATTTCACATGTCGATCTTCGTTGATGAGCTTGCGCATAGCATCGACGTTTTTGGTGCACCTGTTCTTGGATCATCGCTAAGACTAATCCGCCCATGTTTGAATTCTCTATACCAACGAGAAATTGTTGATTAATGTGGTGCTTCTTTACCGAAAACAAACCAAGTGGGCGAGGCATTCTTGTCGAGATAATTGTCTTCGAAAATCATAAAAAATTATTGCGCGAAAATTGAGCGGTTTAATTCCATTTTTTGACTGACTTGTCAACTTTCACAGTTCGTTAAAGCTACAGCACCACATGTATCGCAATGAAACTTTGGATTTAGGCCAATTAAAAGATGGAGGTTAATTTTTAGTACCGACATTTTATTAGTGTCGCCTTCTATGTCTCAGTATGCAAAACATAAAACAGATCTCTCTTAATAGTTCACAGTCCGACATTCATGTAAGAAATCAATTAGCAAAACACCTTTCCAATCGAAAAAGATAGTTGTGAGAACTTTCCCAGCTGATAAACGTGTTTTTGCTTTCACAGTGCTTTTACAGTGATGAACCCATGTCACTATTCTATACAGAAAATTGTATGTTTCTCGTTGAAATCGATTCAAGAGTCTGGTAAATCTCTTCGGATCTGTTTTTGATCGATTGTCAAAAACCTTGGAACGCATTTTGAACAAATTTTTCGGAAATCCAGATGCTCAATAATAATGGAATACTCCTTACCGTGACTTATTTGTACTGCACTAGCGATTTCATCAATCGTAAGGTGCCGGCCGATTAACTTAATGGTGTTACAAATCGCTCAAATGTTGTCGTTAGTCACAGCTGTCTTGGGACGGCTGTGCCTTTTTTTAGTTTTTAGTTTCACCATCCTTGTATTTTTTAATTTTATACACTTGAGTATAGCAAACGCCAATTAAGTTGGCGCGAGGAGGGGGTGCGCAGAAGCAGTTTTTAAAAACGTCCACCCCCACTACTCAAGTAATTGTCAGAATACATTTGTCATTGACGTTTGACGGAACATAATGTCTTTGCTAGGAGATCATAAAGTGATACACGCTCAGAGGTTAGAATTATCTGACATTTGATGTAAAACCAAATACAAATCTTCCCACTACTTCTAATCCTGCGCGAACTTACCCCTCCTCGCGCCAACTTAATTGGCGTTTGCTATACGTGACAAAGTTGTGTCACCAAACTGTGTAGTCAGTCTAACCAGAATTGCGTTGGGCTTGGTACCCTCGTTCGTCAGAAACTTGATAATAATGCGTTGCGCAACCGCCAGTATAACCTCTTGTACTGGCGAGCCTAAATGCCAACATACACGCGAAACCGCGTCAATCCCCTCTCTATTTTCTCAGCTACAAAAACCTCGATTGTCAGCTCCGCTCAGTTAGATTTACAAAACAAATGTGGCTATAGCAGCATTGCATAAACGAAATTGAAAATGCTAAAGCTTTAGAGGTACTACATTTTCAATGCATATTTTAAAGGCATATTTTTCTACTAAAAGTACATATTTTTAAATTTAAAAACAAAATATGCTTTATGAACATTTACAAAATTCAACAATACTTACAGGTCTGGGTTTGTTGTGGAGTCTGTGGATAAGAAATTGCTGTGAACGCCTGACCAGGATAATACTGAGGTACCATAGGTCTTTGACCACTACTCCCATAATATGACATACAGTATAAAGGTTGTACTGGTTGCATTGGTTGTATAAAAGGTGTTGACTGAGGAGGAAATACTGATTGCTGTCCTTGTATCTAAAATTTAGAAACACATTCATTTATTAAAATTACAATACAGACAAAATATGGATAAAAAATGCTTGTAAAATAATAACATATTATAACAATTATACTGGCCATACTGGCCAATACTGGCAATAAAATTATTGAAATATGAAATATGTTAACTTACATATACGTAGTACAATAAATCATTTAATTTTCATGTTTTTGAACACACATTTCAATAGAGAATAATAATAATACTTTGATTTCAGGATTTAGTTTGATTTTAATATCTCGTTTTGACTTGAAATTTGTAACAATAGATTAACTTTTGGCCGCCTGTATTTTTTGTATAATTTATATTTAGTAAATTCACTTCATTGGTAATATTTTCAAAGAAATTGCAACTACATAAAAACTAAAATCTTAAACCACCCCATTTACGATGATAATTCATTTCTAATATTATATACGGTTACGTCATTATTACAGAGCAAGAAAAACCTAATGTAGTATCTTGGTATTGTTTACGCTTGTTATAATATGGATTGCAACTATACAAGCTTCTTGTCGAAGTTTTATGGTAAAGAGTAAGAAGTACAGTACAGTTGGCTCTGTTATGGCAATCGTAGCAATAACGTCCGCCGTTTGTAATTATAAAAATTTCCGATTGAAATGCGTGCATAGAACACTAAACCATAAAACTGATAAAATTATCATGTATTTGCTAAAGAACTAAAATTAAATCACTTTACTGTGAATTATAATAAACTTTTTTTATGCAATTGACAGTTATTAATAAACAACGAAACAAGAAGACATTGTAGTAATGGTCACTAGAAAGCAGAGTAAGTTAAAAAGAAGGTGTAAGACTTGAAAAATTGTTTCCATCGGCCGATTACAGCAGCAACCGACGGAAACTGTATTGTGTCTCCACTATAAATCGGACAGCTCTGACAGCGTACCTAATAAAACAATTTCAAACATACTTGTGTGGGTAAAACCTCACCTTTTTTGTATTAAAACAAAAACATTTCAATATAAAAATATTGAAAATCTGGAGCGGCACTGATCGTCCGATAGAAACCACTTCCATGTCTTACATTTGTCATAAGGACTGCGATTGTTGTTTCGGCGTTAGTGATGTTGATGTTAGTCAATGACCGGCATTAAATGTTCTTTTAAGCTGTCTTTTGTAACTTGATTGTATGTAAATAAGGGAGTTATTTTTGTGAATTTGATCTATTCCAGCATTATGCACTGACTAGTCTATAGCAAGACGAAACACGTGTCTACATGTCTGAATAGCAATTTTCACACAAATATTAACTTGCATTTTTTACAAGGTAATAATATAAAACATATTTCAAAAAAGTATCGAAGAAGTTTGAAATGGGCGTCCCAGAGTTCTGAAATGAATATTAAAAAAATACGATGAGAAAAATTCGATGAAGAGATATGAAAATTAGCATCAATATCTGTCAATATGTATAACAGAAAAGCATAGACTCAAATAGCAAGGAAATTTTATGAAAACTATTAACAAGAAAATCCCGATATGCCATGTCATGATAAAATTCAAGGGAACCTATATTGAGGAGTCAAAAATGTTCATGTAGAAGTAAATTTTATTTGTAGGAATGACTAATATACAGACTGTCCCGTAAAAAACGCCAACATTCATAATTCCGTTATTTATTGTCCGGTTTTATTTAAACAAAAAGTAAATTTAATAGCATCAAAAACACTATAAGATAGCAGTGTTTTATTTGTTTTCAATTGTTTTCATTAATGTCAAACATTAATGAAGTTTTTTATTTTAAATGGCAACATATATATTTTTGGCTATAGTCGGATTGGATTTTTTTTCTGAATTCAACGATGTATAACATGTTTATTTTTGATAAACGTTTATTGCAAAAAAAAACTTTATAAATTTCATCTTTGTCTTCCATTATTTATAAATATTCGAATGTGTCATGAAACATTGGAAATGTAAGTATTATAAATATTATTATAAGAAACAAAACACTTTACAATAAATGTTGCAATTGCCCGCCACCTTGTTCAACACATATCGCACATCTCCTAATTACTCCAAAGGTCGCATTTAAAAGACAAGCGGCAGGTACGTCTTGACAAGTGTTAATAATTCTTTGTCTTAAAATGTCAACATTTTCTGGAGTTGTTAAATAAACTCGATCTTGTAGATAAGCTCACAACCAAAAATCGAGGGGCGTAAGATCCGGTGAACGCGCAGGCCACTCGATAGGACCGGATGTTCCTATCCACCTATTTCCAAATTGGGTGTTCAACAAATCAGTATTTACCCTGGCGTTGTGCGCGGGAGCCCCATCTTGTTGAAAAAATATTTTATTTAAATTTGCCAAAGGTAATTCATCTAAAAAGTTTTGGAGATTTTCGTGTAATAAAGTGTAGTATTTTTCTTTATTTAAGCAACCATCTATGAAAAATGGCCCAATTAATTGATCACCTAAAATGCCACACCAAACATTTACGTTGAAACGTCTTTGAAAATTATTTTTAATTACAAATCTCGGATTGTCTGCACTCCACTGTCGATGTATGTTTCTATTAAAAATACCGTTGTTGCTAAAAGTGCATTCATCAGACCAAATTATCCTTCTGTAAAAATTCGGGTCTTGTTCTAATGCATTTAAATAAAAACGACAAAACTGGATTCTTCGGCCAGGATCATTTTGTTCTAATGCATGAACTTTTCGAGCTATGTACGGTTTAAGTTTGTGTTTTCTTAAAATACGATGAACTGTAGTTTTTGATACCCCAATATTATGTGCAATTTCGCGAATCGAAGTTCGTGAATTTTGCTGTACTGCAAGAAGAACATCTAATTCCTTATCTTCGGAGAATTTCCGTTTTTGTGTTTTTGGTTTGGTAAATGATCCATAATTTCTTAAATTCTTTTCAATTCTCTGAAATATTTTCGAACCTGGAACTTCTCTGTCCGGAAAACGAGCACTGTACCGACGAACTGCTTGAAGGCGATTTTATTACATTCAAAGAACACTTGTAACATGTCCGTTAATTCATTGTTATTCATTTTTAACGAAAATACGCTTTTTGTTGCGGCAAAACGTTCAAACAGGATAATACAGAAAACTTAATAAAGTCAAACTGACACTTAAGGCACATTGACATAATGCTAGTGGACTGGGCCAAGTCTACTATAATGAAAGATGAAATTTATAAAGTTTTTTTTTTAATTTTTTTTTATTAGATGTGCGATATGTGTTAAACAAGGTGGCGGGCAATTTCAACATTTATTGTAAAGTGTTTTGTTTCTTATAAGAATATTTATAATACTTACATTTCAAATGTTTCATGACACATTCGAATATTTATAAATAATGGAAGACAAAGATGAAGTTTATAAAGTTTTTTTTTTTGCAATAAACGTTTATCAAAAATAAACATGTTATACATCGTTGAATTCAGAAAAAAAAATCCAATCCGAATATAGCCAAAAATATATATGTTGCCATTTAAAATAAAAAACTTGTTGACATTAATGAAAACAATTGAAAACAAATAAGACACTACTATCTTATAGTGTTTTTGATGCTATTAAATTTACTTTTTGTTTAAATAAAACCGGACAATAAATAACGGAATTATGAAAGTTGGCGTTTTTTACGGGACAGTCTGTATATTATCATATTCCAGCTTGCATTTTTAAGTAATTTATCTTATGATTTTAGATGTCGAAATATTTTTGAGTGGTAATGTATATATAAAAAAAAGATAAATAGTTGAGTTACTAGAAACAATTACGTGAAACTTAGTTAAACAATTTGAGAAAGACTACTAGATACCGTTCGGATTGTAGGCATTTTAGTGATATGAATGTTGGTACATATTTATGGAGTCTCCAAACTACGGCTCGCGATACCGCACCGGCCATGCCCGGTATCCGGACTATCAGTTTATTTTGATTACATTGTAAAATTTACAATGTAAGTAAATCATATAAGAAACACGATAACTGACATACGTAATGGATAAAGACCGATACTTAGGTAAACAAGCAGCGGCACTGCGTTAGGTTTACTGAAATAAAAATGCGTGTTATTTAGAAAAATGCTTTACGTTTGAATTACACCTACGCGAATTCGTAAATACGTGTATACGTCTATAAACGACTTCACACTATCACAGCTGTTCATGTATCACATACATATAGCATGCTAAGCCCTGATAAAGTCAGCTTCCCAAACATCTCGCTCTGTGAGTAGACCGAGAATGGCCCTGTTTAATAATGAAATTAAATACTTTAACTGTAATTAATGATACGAGATTTATCCCAAAAAAAGGTAATTCACATAATGAAATTAAACATTATAATTATGATTAATGAGATTTATGTAACTGTAAATTTCCACCGATAATTGTTCGCAGTTTTGGATCAAGTTTTCTAGTGGAAATTATAAGCAGCGACTCCAAATGCTCATTAGTTTACTTACACCTGTAAATATTTTTTGTACATTTCACTTCGGAAAATGTTTTTTTCACATAGATAAGTAATTCCGAAAGCAAAAAAATGCCACGAGCTAGTGAAAGACTTAAAGTTCCCGCAATGACGAGTTTAAATATTTTTCTTTAAAAATATCGTTACACTGCAAAGCAATAATTTCCATTTGAAGTTCTGGGCGAGAATTTCCACAATTTCGACGTTGAAAGGATTTTCAAAAATCTTGATATCGTTTTCAATTGCATCAAAGACTTTTGATGAATAATGCAAGGTACTGGTTTTTAGAACCATCATTTTCTACAGCCTTTTATATGAGAGCGATATCTTTTTTTCCACGCCTATTTTTGTCACCATCAGTAGTGATACATTTCAAGTTTTTCCAATGAAGATTGTTTCGCTGATCAGTATTTTCAACTCCTTTAAAAATATCTTCTCCATTAGTCGTTTCGTAAATGCGTATCCTTCGAATAAAAAGTAACACCTGAGCAGTATCTGAAACTGTTGACTGATCCAGGGACAAAGAACCATTGCAAAGTGCCGATTTTTTTCAGGCGATAGAGTTAATATATTTTCGCAATCTCATCTACACAGTACGGGACACAGTATTTCCTGACAAAGTGATGTTTTAAATAAATTAGAATTTTCTCGGCAAATTTCTTCTGTTGCTGCATTCATGCAATCCTTGATTAATTCGCCGTCAGTAAATGGTCTCCCATGTTTCGGTATTAAACGAACGACGTGGAAAATAGCACGAGCTGCTGGTTCTTGTGCAACATTTACATTCTTTACAACAATTATTGAGATTTCAACCGGCTCTACAAAGATTCATATTTTTCTAACCGTAGGCTTCATGTAAATTTGGAGTAATTTCAAGAATTTTTGGCGTCATAATATGATATATGATATTGTTTCATTGCAAACTGTACACATTAATTTATTACTTGATTCAGTCACAAAATATTGATATCCTCATTGCTCTTTAAATGTTCTGCACTCACTATTTATCTTTCCTTTCCATTTTTATATGCATTCACACAAAAGGCACATAACTTTAAATCAAAATAATGCTAATCAATACTATTACTAGTCGCACTACATTTTGCTTTTCAGATCGCACTTGTCGTTTCGAAATGAAAATCTTGAACTGTCCAATTCTAGGTGCTCTCCCGTTTTTATACCACGCATCTTAGGTGTGTAGAACATATTCGAAAACAGTCGAAAGTTCTTTTCCAATACATAGTTTAACTGGCTACAAGATGGCGCTGTATACTTAGACTAACCAAGCATAATTGACGTTTTTGAGTAGTTTCGCCGCTTCCCACAAGACGGCGCTGTGCTACTGTAGCCTAGCCACATCCTGCACTAACTTCTCTACTCTTTGCAAGATGGCATCTCTATACATTTAGTATGGTCGTAACAATATGTAACGCACAGCACACGCATAAACTATCTCGGCTTTTGCGCGTAATTCGAAGCTACAGTACACTGGTATGATGAGCTAGGACCACGGCCCTTGGGACTTAGTGGAGGAGTAAGTGTGGCCCGCGACTAAAAAGTTTGATATATATGATATATTTGAGGGAAGGATGATTATAATTACATTGCTAATACATTCATATTTATAGTCCAGGAAGCAATTTGGTACGTCATTTTTGCCTTTATGTTCTTGTTTTCTTTTTGCTCTTAAATCTTCCTATCGATGATAGAGGGCAACTGCCCTCTATCATAACGAAATAAAAATATTGCCAATATAGCGGGTGTCCTTGAAATAAAAAGAAAATGTATGAAAAATGGAAAGAAGTAATTATACAGAATATAAATCCAAAAGATTTTCTCAAAATTCCCTCTCAAAGTGAGAAAAAAAAATGAGATATTTAAAAAAAATTTGTCACGCTACTGTGCGATCGACTATATTATGAAATAGTTGACCGACAATAAGAAAAAGAATAGTTTTGATATTGTCCATCTCATCCAGCTGTTACGTATGTAAACATACGCTGTAGCGTATGTCTGTGAGGTATTTATACACATTCTGAATATTTTGAATTCATAGGCGTCACGTAATACAATTTTCTGGGTGTTTTTAATTTCGGACTTCGCGTCCTAATTATTGACTCACAATATTTTAGATTTATGTTCTATATAATTTTATTTACATTTATCATACATTATTTCTTTATTCCAAGGACAGTCTGTATATACCGTCTCATAAATATATTTTAATATTTTAAAACAGTGTAATTTTAAACTACTACCGCATCTATACAATACTAATTATTTAAATAAGCTAAATATCAAACGTTTCACGAAACATATATATACTGGTATTTTATTTCGCATGTCCTTTTACTCATTTGTTTAGAAATGACGATTACATAATATGCTTAGATAGTTATAATTAGAGCTGAGGATGTTTGCGGTACGGCAGGACCGTATGTAGTGCATCCCCACATTTAACTATTTATCTAAATATTCTCTGAAATGATTTGCCGGATCTCATAAATTAATAGAGTGATATTTTAGTATGCACTGGATATTGTTATTATACTAAATCATAATAGCCATTTGTATTTATGGATCAATGGATAAATAATAATACGCATGTATTTGTATTTGGTTGTGAATTCAATTTAAACTTAAAACGAATCGTAATATTTTAACGACAAGCCGTCCTTACAATACATGCATTCGAGACAAAGTGTGCAACTCTACGAATAACTTCCATAATTGATCGAAAATGGACATTTTGGAGCTGAAGTAAAGCCCCTATTCTTAGAAAATTTTATTACTGTCGTTAAGAACTATTATTATAAACAACAAAGACCTTTTATTAGTGTTGAAGTTTTAGTTTCATTGAATTTCCATGTTGTAAGTAGTCAATTGTAAAGTGTTCATTCACAATATTCTAAAACAAGGTGTAAATTTAACTAAAATCCAGAAAAACACATTCTGATAATATATTACTAGATTAGAAGCTGTGTTTATTACTATTTATTATATTATTTTTATAACCAAATGCAATAAAAGCTACGAAAACAAAAGAAACCTCGATTTATTAAAATCTTGTCACACAGCCTTTCAAAGCCTGGCAGCACATATTTTGCATATATTTTATATATACTATCTACTTGAACTAGGTGAATGAAGTTACAAGTTATAACTTATAACTTCTAACTTCATTCCCTAGTTCAAGTAGGTAGTATATATAAAATATATGCAAAATATGTGCTGCCAGGCTTTGAAAGGCTGTGTGACAATATTTTAATAAATCGAGGTTTCTTTTGTTTTCGTAGCTTTTATTGCATTTGGTTATAAAAATAATATAATAAATAGTAATAAACACAGCTTCTAATCTAGTAATATATTATCAGAATGTGTTTTTCTGGATTTTAGTTAAATTTACACCTTGTTTTAGAATATTGTGAATGAACACTTTACAATTGACTACTTACAACATGGAAATTCAATGAAACTAAAACTTCAACACTAATAAAAGGCCTTTGTTGTTTATAATAGTAGTTCTTAACGACAGTAATAAAATTTTCTAAGAATAGGGGCTTTACTTCAGCTCCAAAATGTCCATTTTCGATCAATTATGGAAGTTATTCGTAGAGTTGCACACTTTGTCTCGAATGCATGTATTGTAAGGACGGCTTGTCGTTAAAATATTACGATTCGTTTTAAGTTTAAATTGAATTCACAACCAAATACAAATACATGCGTATTATTATTTATGATCCATAAATACAAATAGCTATTATGATTTTGTATAATAACAATATCCAGTGCATACTAAAATATCACTCTATTAATTTATGAGATCCGGCAAATCATTTCAGAGAATATTTAGATAAATAGTTAAATGTGGGGATGCACTACATACGGTCCTGCCGTACCGCAAACATCCTCAGCTCTAGTTATAATTTTTTAAATTAAATAAATCATAAATATTGAATATGTATAATGAAAATTAGTAAACTTGGGGTAATAGTAGTTTTAAAAAGAGCTTTTTAAGATAAGCAGTCTATTGTAGTGCAAGTAAAATGATCAGTCAAATGTATTGATTCCCAACATTATTTTCTTTATAATATTGCAAATAAATCAGATTGCTGACAAATAGTAAAAACCCCCAATATTTTTTTTCTCTATCGAGTAACAATGTCTTGAACCTTGATGCAAAAAGCATTTTTACATATTCTCTCGCCTTACGACTTCAACACTTCTACTTTCACTTGTATTATTTATATTTACTTTATGCAACCCTACTTATGGAATCTCATATTTCGTCTTATTATTAATTTATACATATATTAAATGCGGCTGATGTAATAAATATAAGTAAATACTCAATTTTTAGCACATTTAATTTGGAACGAAGATTAATAAAATTGTGAAAGCGCAATCTTCACAAGCTCTAAACGGCAAAGGTTTGTGTGACATAAAATGTTTTGGTAATCGGAGTCGCACTATTCTATTTGTTATTTGTCATTCTATTTACAAAAACATTCCCCGCATTTAATTCCGAAACTAAATTCATAATACAAATTTTAAAGAAAAAAGTGATTGGAGGTTAACCCTTTTCGCCTTCAAACTACAATTAAAGAAGTAAAATGTATTAAATTTTCTTTTATAGAAAGCACTTACATACAGTTATGGAAGCTGGTCAGATGTTCTACACATAAGAGCATGCTAAAGGCTAGGTATCGCTACTTTATTGATAGCAGTAAAATCATTAAATGCTACATACTTGGAGGAAAAAATTTTTTGTTTGAAAATTGTTATAAAATGTTACGTACATTTTTAATAAAAGGGTGATTCGAGCACTTTATTTTGTTGAGAATATGTTTGGCCAGTAGATTGTTTTAGGGGGTTGCAAATTAGGACGATTTAATTATTTTGATTTTAATTTTTGCATGATTGTAATATGCATAAATATCTAAATCCATTTGTGGACATACAGCTATGTGCGCAAGTGTTAATTTCCCCTGAAATATTTATTTAATTTATTTAAATATTTATTACTGCCTGATGGAAACACTTTGCTAGTTCTGCAGTTATTATGTACACAGCGCTTAATATTCTTCTACGCTCTGTCTTGATAATTTCTGTGAGATAGCGAAGTAGTTACTTTTTGCGAATGTGTCTCTTCTCCAGCAGGGGCGTACCTATGATTCTGTAGAAAGGTGAAATACTTATCTACGTTTCTGGAGAAGATACATTCACAAATATATGAACTTGTATTGTGTTCTTCACACCCAATTTTTAATAATATTTTCAATATTAAAAATACTTTTGTATTATACAAAATTGGTGAGGTTTTACATATTCAAGTATGTTTCAAATTATTTTGTTATTTTATTGTTACAAGGAAGTGCATGTGTACATAACAAGTGTTCATTTGAAAAGTCAATCTAGTAGCATGTGATTTACTGAGAGCATTTTGAAGTATGTCGTAAATTAAAATTTACTACTTAACCTACGAAGTCGTATATTTTGACAGTTTCATACATACAAATACATAACAAATATAAGGTATTTATTGAAAACTATAACAAATGTTGAAAATGTTGTCCTTCAAGATCAATGCACTTTAAAATCCTCCGTTCAAAATTTCTGATGATATTCTGCAATATTACTGGATTGTTATTAATTTCCATGCATTTCTGTTTGATTCTCTGTAGCATATCATTCAAATTCAATATAGGTGTTCGAAATATGTTATTTTTTAGATAAGGCCACAAAAAGAAGTCGCAAGGTGTTAAATTGCATGAACGTGCAGTGCAGGCCAGGCAATTTCAGTATTTCGACTAATTATACGACGCTCATCAAAAAATTCTCTTAAATAATCCAAAGATTCTGCAGTACAGTAACAAGGTGCTCCGTCTTGTTGGAAATATGCATTTTGAAGTTCATCATCATGCAACTGATTGACAAATGGTTGTAAAATTTCCGTACGGTACCTTTGAGCATTTAACGTTCTCTGAAAAAATATTGGTCCAATGATTCGCCTTTGGCTTATCGCTGCCCAAACACCAATTTTCTCTGGATGTAGCGATTCTTCATTAATTACATGTGGATTTTCACTACTCCAAATTCTTGTATTTTGTGAATTTAGGTATCCCGTTTTATAAAACCATGCTTCATCAGTAAAGATGACTCTTTGCGAAACTTCTCCATTATTGTTCATATTTACAAACCAATTACAAAACTGTAGTCTACGTGGGTAATCAATTTCTAACAATTCTTGTACTGCTGTGACACGGTATGGATAAAGTTGCAAATCTTTTTTTAATAACTTATGAGTTGTACCAACAGAAAGGTTTATCTGTTGACTCACATGTCGAACAGATGTTTGTGTTTCATTTTCCATTATTTCTTCAACACGATTGACAACTTGAAGTGTACGTTTCTTAAGAGACTATCAGTTTCAGAAAAAAGTTGTAAAGTTCTATCCAAAGTATTCTTAAATTGTATATAATCTATTAGAAAATGTGGAAACTCAACTTGAAATTCTACCATGCAATCTTGAACTGAATAAACCCATAAACAATCAATTTTATTACCACTTCGAAAATAAGCCTGGACTAAAAAAATTTTATGTTCTAAAGTGAAAGCCAGTTTAAAACTGAGAAGCAATTTATTTAAACCAGAATCGACGCACGATTATTTTATGCACTAACTGATATTTGTGATTGACATTATCAAATGTCATTTGGATTTACGTTTACGGAACAACAAACACATACTAATATATTTGCGTCTTTTTCTATCAAAATTTCAAAGTAACGTAGATTGACTTTTCAAATGAACACTTGTTATAATTTTAAGCTTCATGTTAGCCTCTCACTAATGTGAACAACCCCACTAGCGTGAATACCTGTTTCATTTTGTTCACAGTATCGCGAGTCTACTGTATTTAATATTAGTATTACTATAGTTCGTAATGTTTCCAATTTGGTAGTTTACTATACATTCACGTGCATGTTTACACACATATTTAAACGCCATTTTGAAATTACTACGATACTGATTCGTTGTTTTTTGTAAATAGAAAACTTCAATTACTTACTCTATGATTGGGCATTCTAGGCGGTTGGCTTTGAGGTGGCGGCCGACCGAAATAATTTTGCGATGTCGCTCGAACAGGTTGTACAAATGCCTATTAGAAAGAAAAAAATATGTATAAATACAGAGGAAATTTCTAAATATATAGAAATATGTATAAATATTAAATTTAGCAATAACACAAATAAGGAATAATCATTTTTCATTATTTAAGTTTAAAAGTGTAACAGAACTGAGGATTTCCTGACAGTTTTAATTTCCTTATATTCTCGAAATGATTTATCTAGTACGTGTTGATTATATATACTTTTATGTATAAAGCCTGGTTAAAGTTTCAATTGTGTAATGTTCTAGAAATATATTTTTCCATTTACGTTTAGTCGACTTATCAATAGCAGGAACAATTCTGTAGATACTTATAAAGTATAAAACCGTGAAGGATTTCGGAATATTTAACCTTGTACGTATTTCAATTTAGCAAATGTATTACAAACCGTATTCCCACTACACCTAATTTAGCATGACTATAAAGTACTAATGTTAATATTATGTAATCAAAAAAGAATATCTCTTTAAAAAGCAACATAAATAATATAAAATACTGTATCTAAAGCAAAGTTAATTTATTAAAAGACAAAGATTTTAAATTATTTAAATGTTTTTCACTTTATTACCTTTTCATAAGGAATAGCCTTTGAATATTAAATATTTTATTCATTAAACATGTGCCCTTTTACAGTTGTTTTATCAAATATGTAAATTTTCTTATTTATAAAAATCTAGGCTGGTCCTGCTAATTATAAAATAATAAATAAAATATCTTAAGGATATAATATATTTGCAATTCATTTTAATTTACACATTTATACATTTCCTTGTCTTCAATAAATCAATTTAGCTTTTTTTTAACAGGGAGAATCGAGTTTTTTATTATAATAAATGACAAGATTATATTGTTAATTGAAATTTCAAATTCAGTTAAGAATTGATACTAATTTGATAGCTGCTAACGGGTAGTACTCGTATAGTATCCTGATAGTTTATTCGCGTTACAAATTGTAGGTGATATGTGGTATAGATAAACTGTTTGATTAAATTATATATCTTGTAATTTATTGATGTTATAAAAACTAATAAAAACGAAACTAATTTACCTAATTGTGAAGTAACCCTTGACACAAATAGCCTTGAACAACTAAAAGTAACACTACCGAAGTTCTTGACAGTACTGTCCTTGTTCTGGATGCAAGTTGATAAGGAAATCTCAGTAGGAGGTAAACAATTTACAAATATTGAAGCTAGCAGCCAATGGATATAAGATATACAATTCTTGAAAACAGTATTATATTGCGGCGTTGCCAGATAGGGTTAATAAAATGTATTTGTGGGTTAAATGACAGTAAAATGGAAAATCTCAATCTAAATAGTAAATTACTAAGAATATCCCTTCACTGCGGGAACAACGGTAAGCAATAAACCGATCTGGGGATTAAAATAATACTAACAGCCTAACAATTACAGATACCATAAAATTGATCATTGTTAGTTACAAAATGCATTTGGACTAATACGGTGTAAGACTATAAATTCCTAGTTACATACTATTTAAATAATATTATAATATAATTATGCTGTACAAATGTAATTAAACAACTAATAGCTCAACAATAGCCCTCCAAAATATCCAACTTCTCTTCCTTATCGTTTCCTCGAAATTATAATATTTAAGTATTATTTAATAAACCTTTTTGTTATAGAGGACGTACGAAAAAGTACTCAAAGGAAAGTCCTTTCAAGAGGACGCCTGTTTTATATTTGTATTGTATGAAATATTTAATATATGATGACGTCACAAAGGATTATTGGAAAAACCAACATTTAATAGGTTGTTGATTATGTTTACATATTTGGAAATTAGAAATTAGAATTAGCTTGTACAAGATTTATATTAAGCAATCACACAAATAATATAATGGCATCTAAAAAAAAAGCTTTTCCCAGAATCATAATTTTCTAGTATACTTTACTTGTTAATTTTAGTAAATTAAAAATGTAGTTTCGGTATTTGAAATTTAAAATGTAATACATATTTTGAATTTCTGATAATTTATTATTAATATCATGTTGGACGCACACATCCAGCAAAACAAGTCTCGTTAAAACATGTTTTTGTGTAAAAGACTTCAGTATTAATTATTTTTACATTAAAAGAAAGTTAATAAACCTTTCTTAGTAATTCTACTTTTACTTAATTCCAGTAAGTTATGAATAAAAGCAGGGTATATTGTTACAGGAAAATTTCTAAACTTATTTGGATCTGTTCTTAATTCTTAATAAAGCAACGAATTTCTTTTCAGAAATTATTTTTCTGTTAATAGAATACATCCAAAATTACCTTGTTTTATGTTTGAAATGCAACTACCGCTATCAAAATAATATGTATTAGTGGTTTCGTCCCCTGACAGAATAAAATGATTGCAGATTGAATATTTTATCGTGATTCAAAAAAATTCATATTTTAATTGAATGGATTTGTGTTTTGACTCGATCTAAGGATTTGATCACGTCATAATGTTTTCTGTTAAAGCAAAATAATTTTATGTGTGAATCAAAAATGTTTTGATTAATCTGTTTGGTCCGATATACATTTCTACGCTCAAGCTCATGCAGAAAAATACATCGTGAGTAAAACTTATATTTTATTTGAAAAACCAATAAAATAAAAAGATTTGATTATATGTACTGTTGATTTAAAAAAAGTCTGGTATACTTCAAATTAATTGTTGTAAGCGTGCCTTTTACTGTCAAACGCGAGGACTGCTATCACACATGACGCTGATGACCTTTACATCTCAAATTAATTGAACGTTTATGTCAATATGCCGCCAAAATTAAATGAAATTTCGAAAGCTTGAATAGTAGCAAAATTTGAACATGGGTGGGTCTATAAGAGCAGCCGCTGGTGCTTTAAACGTTAACAAGGCTATTTATGTTTTTTTATGTAAAGAAGCGTTGGGAGCAACAACAAACTTTATCTAGAAAAGATGGATCAGGGAGACTCAAAATTTCTACCGTGGAAGAAGATACGGAGTTACTAATTTTTTTAAGGTAATCTCCATTTTCCACGGCAAATAAAGCTAAAAATCAAAGCAGTTACCCTGGGTCTTTACCCACCGTTAGCAGGCGAATAAAAGCTTCGGAATTAAAGAGTCGCCGCTAATAAATCATTTCTTACCGATGAACAAAAATAGTCGAGAGTAATATTTTCTCTAAAGTATGTGTACAGAAATATCGGTTTTTGGAATTTGGTAATTTTCACGAACGAAAAATTTTTCAATCAACAAAAAATTCAAAATTGTGAGTTTACCGGCCAGAATCTAGTAAATTCGATGCGAAATCGGGACGATTTGCAGTTAATGTATGGGGTTGGATCAGTGCTAGAGGGTCTGGAGTTTGCTGGAGGATGGATGGTAGATTTGACGCTATAAATTATTTGAATATTCTGGAAAATGTGATTTTACCTTCAGTAAACTTATTATTATATCACAATTTTGTATATCAACACGACAATTGTCCGGTGCACACCACGAATAATGTTAAAAATTGGTTTGGAACCCAAAACATTGAAGTTTTGATTTGGCCTGCTAATAGCCCTGACCTAAACCCAATTGAAAACATCTTTGGATTGATTGTGAAAAAGTTACACAAAAATAATTTTCAACCTAACAGAAAGAGCTATGGGAAGCTATTAATAGCACTTGGGAAGTAATACGTGAGGAAGAAAATATTTTGACAAATTACATCGCATCAATGCCTTTTTTTGACTTTTTTTTATTTACCGAAATATATTTTTCTAAAAAAAAGTATTTATTTCTTGTTAATATTTGTTTACTCCTATTTTGAAAACAAAGCTCTTATTAAGCCAATATCACAACATTAAAAAACGTTAAATTAGACACTAACAGTTGTTCTAGATTTTTTTGAAATCAATAGCACAAGCCGATTTATTTTTTAAAGAAAGAAAAAACAAAACAGTTAGTATTGTGTATGTTTACTTCATTCAGATCGCCATTGTTATGGAATTTTGATTCTGCTATGAGCATTTTCTTGGATAGGGAATATTTTCAATTATATTGAGGCCTGTTGATATTGGAAACTACCACAAGTTGTTGTAATTGCTCAAACCAACTATTCTTTTACAGATTGTGCGAAATAAGATGGAACGTTTTTTTCTATCGTAAAATTTTAGAGCCATTAATACTTACAAAATTTAATGGTGAAGTTGAGGAAATAATTGTACCGTTAATAATGATTGAGGTCACCATATACTAACTAAATAACCACGACAGATTTTTTTTAATTTACGAAAATTATGACAGTAAAACCAATATCTGTAACACCCCCGGTATTCTTGAACGCAATCACCAATCAATGCAACGGAGGATAGAAGCTTGCATTGCGGTTGAAGACGGTTATTTCCAACAATTGTTAAAGTTAATTTTGTTGTATTAGTAGGTACGTTTTATTGTATGAACTCTTTATTTACTATTAAACATCCCGTAACTTTAAAACTAAGCCTATACATGCATATGAACTTTTATGATCATAACAACCCTAGGAATCAGCCCATCAAATTTATCGCATATACATATTTAGAATCACCCTGTAATTACATTTAATGATATAAAAGTTATGTTCACTAACATAAAAATTCGAAATTTGTGATTTAACCGTACGTTCTCTCAATGATGATAGTTTATTCTAATATTTTCTCAAAATAGTTGTCATTTAAAATTAAATAATATTAATTTAATTTATGCATGACTCTTTTGAAAGCATTGACAACTTCGTTGTTCGCCGTAAAACACATTCCGCTCAACTTATTTTTCATATGTGGCAATATAAAGAAATCTTTGGATGCCAGGTCAGAGCTTTATAGCGAATGAGCCATCAATTGAATGCTAATGATGCAGAATTACTCTTCCTTTCGTTCAATTATAACGGACGTTTTAATTGATTTCGAACAAGCACACCGCAGTGTACCATTCAAAATTGGTCGTACTATACCGAATAAATTAGTGACAATCATTTTGCTATTTTTTCACGAATAACTTCTGTTGAAGTTCATTTTGGAGGGCTCAAACAACAGACAGTTTTTTTTGTGAGTCGCATATGTAGATGTAACTGCATCAAGAGGCACTATTTATCTTTTGTTTTGATTAACATTCCAATGTGATTGACGTGAAGTTGATAGGTTATGTAAAGGTATGGATTATTATTGATAAACCGCCGACCACTAATTCGCCTCATCATTAAAATAACACCCCTCCTATAGTGTAATCGAAATACAGAATATTAACTAATAAAATATTAAAATAATTACCAAATTCATAGACTGTGACATCTGTGATACTTTTAAATCGCTGTTCGGTGGAGTAGACGCTTGAGTGGGCGGCCCTGTTGGTGCCATAGCTCTTATTCCCGGCCCTTGATTGCCACTTTGATTCGGTGGCGGCTGTACATACGGCTGCTGTTGTGTTACATGAAATGCTTCTGCCCCTAAAAAAAAATTTCAATAAATCCATATATTCGAAATTATTAATTTTAATATAATGCTTCTCTAAATGTTACATAGGAAAAAAAACATTCACAAATACAATACCTTTCAAAATAAAATAAAAAATCAAATAAAAGCAAGGAAAACTACATAATTTCTAGAACGTTTGCATTAAGTAATTTTCATGTAGATTATCTTAGTAAAAAGAATCATTTGCAGAGTAAGAATATTTTAATCTTCAATATACACCTTAACATAGAAAATGTATATGAAAACATGATCATATTGATTACATGAAATTTTTTAAGAAAAAAGAAAGACATCAATAAAGTTTGTGTCTAACACTAACGATCTTATTTAAAAGAAAAGCAGGTCATTGGCTCCATAAAAATAGCAAAATACAAAAAATTATTTTCATAACTCTGTATAAAAATATCTTAGTGGTATTATATAGATAATCGCTTAACGAATAGATAATGTATTTAAAAAGTTTACAACTGATATAGTAGGTTTTGGTATTAATTTGAGTAACGTTTGATTTTAAGCAACAAGTTCAATTACTGGAAGCTCCTGTGTAACACTTTGTAATAAATATTCTCTTGGAAACTACATAAATATCTAAAAATCCATTACATAATCTTAGATGCTTGTGTAATAGAATTTTTTTTTTAATGTATTACGTTGTCATATGTCTTCTAAAATGTCCAAACTGTTAAAAATGACCATCATTAAATCTAAATTTTAAAAATTATTCATTGAATCTTTTTTTAATAGGAAACAATATTTAAATAATAGGAAACTTAAACAACAAAATAAAACTTTTAATATATAATTTTCTGCAAATATGTTGTTTTGTAGAAGTTTATTATTTACTATTTTAATAAAAAAATAATAAAGTACTTGATTTTATTTATGACTGAATATTAACGTTAAGAACATACGGTATGCGCCAAAATAAACAACACTGAAATGCATGCCATTGTTATGTTTTTCAGGAATATGCAGCAACCTGTGTTCTCGAATATGTTTGACAATCTGCGTAACCGTTATGAGCAGTGCCTACAACGCCATGGCGCACATTTTGAACATGTATTCTATAGACATAATAATGTATAAGTAATAAATAATATACTTCAGTAATTTCAGTGTTGTTTATTTTGGCGCATACCGTAACTTATAATTCCTTTAGATTTTATTATAATTATGTATAAATTGATATTAAAAGTATATTCAAAAATAACCTTATTATTAACAAATATATTCATTCGATACAACTTGCAACATAGCTACCGGACCTGAGATAATGTTATTAATAAATTACTAAGGATAATATAAGTGCCATGATTAATTGAGAATTTGTTATACTCGTAGTAGTAGCAGATATATTTATTGCACTACGATGTAATCTAGCAAACATTTTTCAAAGACTTTTTTGAAATGCTATTGGGTGTCAGATTTGTTTTAAAATGTCAGATACTTTTCTTGTTTATTGACTTTGAACAACTTGCGATCTCTGTTACATACAAATTATTAATTTTTCTTTATCCCGTTTTTTATTCATCCTTTTTTATTTTAGCAGATTAATATCCTCATTACTTTCCAAATGATAACAAATACACACAAAAAATATTACTGGTGTTCACAGTGAAAGTTGCATGAACTATATTAATGTACTGACGGAAGTATATATCGAGAGTGTCCTTGAAATAAAAAGACAACGTATGAAAAATGGAAAGATGTAATTATATATGAATATAAATCCAAAATATTTTGCCTAAAATTCCCTCTCATAAGCGAGAAAACATAAAACACACATACGCTGTAGCATATGTGTGTATGAGGTATTTATTATTTATACACATTCGGAATATTTTGAATTCATAGGTGTCACTTAATACAATTTTCAGGGTGTTTTTCATTTCGAGGTTCGTGTCGTAATTGACTCACAATATTATAGACTTATGTTCTATATAATTACATCTTTTCATTTATAATACGTTGTCTCTTTATTTCTCAAGGACACTTGTATATAGAAAATACATTAATCTGTGCAATCTAGAATAAAATTTCAGGATTTTATATCTTGCTATTAGTGTACAGAAGTCAGTATTAGTTATTTTAAAGTCTATAAACACCGAATAAAGTAATTTCCTCTAATGAGGCAGGGATAGATAATTATAATGAATGTAAAGGCTATTATAAAATGAGTAGTTTTTTAGCGTTAATATAACAATAATCTGTTTTCTGTATTTCTTTATATAGATATTTGTCCCTATAATTTCATTTAAATTTACCGTTTAGTTACTTTTAGTTACTGAAACGTGTACCTTGAATATAGTTTTTTAACATTTTCAAATTACGTCACTTCTCAATAGCATTGAAATCTCCATTTCAACTGACTATTTACGGCAGCTAATGTGAATAAATAAATACTTTGACAACAAATACTGAAAATAGATTTTGTTAAGTACAGTTAAGCAAAACTGTCGCGCTACGGTTTCATAAATTAACTCAAAAGACAGATAATTTCACAAATTTCAAAGCAATTCACAATCTAAAACCTCCTTGCTTAAGTGAGAGATCATCGAAATTGATCCATTGGTGAATAGAAACAAACAATTTTTAGGAACCGAGGAATCAAAATTTGTTGTTTTTAGCGATAGACAAAGAATTTTCATGTGTCAACAACCACGAGATAAAGCCTCCGATGACTGTCTAGTGCAAAATGGGGAAACATATGTAATGGTTTAGACATATTTGGAGGTGTTATTAAAATAAGCTGTATTACACATTTTACAACATATATTGCTATCGGGATGTCGTCTAACGACCAAGATTATTTTTCGGCAAGATAATAATATTAGATCGCTGGAAACAAAATAAAAACCATAAATGTGCCAGAATCTATATTTTTTTCCTCATAGAGCACTGGGATTAATAAGATTCCAAAGCTAGGGAAAACAGTTTTAGAACACAACAGTATTGAAAATTGAGAAGTGGAAACAAATAGACATCCAGTATTTGCAAAAATATTTTATTTAAAAAAAAACTTAATTATGAGCATCTCCCCTTGCTAGATTAGATCTGCACTATTTGTACTACTCAAATGTATTTTTTATACAGAGAATTTCATGTAACTTGCAATATATGAATGTAGTAACCATAGATTCGAAAATACTATGCACTTGCACTGTCCCACATAATATGTGGGACAATATTTAATTCAATGTAGTGTTTTAGGATTAAAACTACATTTCCGATAAATATCGTTTATTGAATTGAATCCCGAAAGATACCATGTCACTAACTGAGTTCTCTCTTCCTTTGTGTATATCATTTAAGATTGATTCTAAGCTAATATCGAAATAGAAATACTGCTACTTTTGACTTAACTAATGTCAAATTATATTGGTATGTTGCATTTTACGTGGGACAATGTAAGAATGTATTACCTAGTTTCTATGGAAATAAAAAACCTATACATGTTTGTATATTGCATCTTAAGTGAAATTCTCTGTATATTAATAATTTCATATATCCCTCATAGGAATTTGCGAAAAATGCTTGAACAAATGAAATTAATTTATTTTGAAACAAATACTTTGAGACCATTTTAATTTTTCCACCTCTCGCCGTTTTGAAGTTATGGCGTCATATATTTTTTTTTAAATACAACTCCTCCCTTTTTAGTGGATTTGAATAAATCATGAAATTCTGATTTAAGTAACATGCATATGTTCAGTTTTCTGGCCAATAGTTCCCGAGATATTAATTTTTGAAATTAAAAAATGTATATTATTAGTTCTAATACAAATTGTGATATTTTGTAGTGGGGATTTGGTTATCACAAAAACAAAAATAAACGTTTGGGCAGGACTAGTCGGTGATAGGATTTTGGCGCCCTTCTTCATTGATGGCTTATTAACAGGCCAAAAATATTTAGGTTTATTGAGAGATAACCTCGTTATAGGTTTGGCAATTCTATTCTCAAATCGACGACTTCCCGACATTCCAAGTGCAGACTTGTTATTCCAAAACGGGGCTCCACCTTATTATAGCCGAATGATACGCGACTATTTCAACGAAGCCTTCCAAGGCAGGTGGATTGGCAGAAGGGGTTTTGTTGAATCGCTAGCACGGTGCTCAGACCTGACCCTTTTTTTTCTTATGGGGTCACATCAGAAAAGTAAAGTATATTTGAATCGGCCAGCCACAATTGGACAATTGAAAGACCGGATCCAAACCGAGATGAGAAAAATACAGCCGGAAGTTCTCCAACATATTTGTTCGGCATTTCGGCATCGATTGGCATACCGACTGCCAAGAACAAAATGCTCAACAATTTCAACATCTAATTTAATTTTGTCTCTAATAAAGTTTTTTTTGTCATCACTACTTTTGTGACTCGTTTAGTACGTATTATTGTACATTTCATCTTAAAACAAGTCGTTAGTTTTTTTCTCTCTGGGAAGATTTTTTTGTGATAATTGATTCCCCACTACAAAAAGCACAATTGGTATCAGCACTTTTTGCATATTTTATTTTCAAAAATTAATATCTCGAGAACTATTGGCCAGAAAGCTGAAAATCAACTAAGATGGTTGGAATTAAAAGAAAGTCTCTGACGTCAAAACGGTAACATGTAGACACATTAAAATGCTTTGAGATCATTTTAATTTCTTTACCTCTCTTTGTTTTAAAGTTACGACGTCAGAGAATTAATTACAACCACCTCCTTTTTTAGTGGATTTGGATAGATCATAAAATTCTGATTTAAGTAATACGCACATGTTCAGCCTTCTGGCTGGCTTGTTTCAAAATAAATTAATTTGACCTGTTGGAAGCGTTTTTCGTAAATTTCTACGGGGGAACAAATAAATCCGGGTTTTGAAACTTTATACGCTCTCTCTATAAATGATACGTCTAGCTGCCATGATGTTTGGAGGTATTATGAATAAAGTTATTCATTAAACTTAGTTTTCGAAAACAGTAATAAAAAGCGTCATCGGTGATAGTGATAACCCAAAATATGGGTCACGAGTATTTTCAGAATTTGGCAATATACATTAATAACCAATATTAGAAATTATTCCGACCAAGGACAAATATTATTAATTTTTTTTATAGAACCCGCACGAACAATATTTAAAATTTAAAATCTCATAAATTATATATTGCTATCTTTATCCGCATTATTACAACATCGAGCAATTTTAATGTTTTTTTGGCCCTTCAGTGGAGCAAATAGTAAGTCACGCTAATTTCTAAATGATTCATATGCGCTTAATTGCGCTAATTCTGTCAAAGAGAAGTTATAAAACCGAAAACTGAACGATGTTTTCGGTTTTATATTTTCGTTTATATTTAACGGACTGCGATATGGAATACGATTGGATTAACAGAATAATCTTCATAGATGAATATAAGTAGCATCAGCTTGATGTTGGACTGATATTATTATTATAATTATTAAATATGCAATTGTTTCCAAGAGTAATTATGGGTGACGGCGCTTGAAGAAATCCGTCAGAGCATGTAATAGAAATCTCTGCGTTAACCATCTCTTAGAAAAAGCACGTATGTCACGTTCCCATTTTAAGAGCATGCTAGTGCGTTTTTTTTATTATAAGGAGTCTACCAAGATTTTATTTATTGAACACACACAACAATCAACTAAAAATGTTATTTAAAGGTACTACTAAAGAGATTACGAAACTGTTCGAAAAAAAAACCGGACACGGCAAACATATTGCTTCTTTATATCCGGCTTGGTTCTCTGTAATTTATGGCTATTCTCAAAATCAAAAAATGCGCTGAAGAAACAATATTATCTAATATAACTAATAACCAACAAAATGAGATAGTTTTTCAATAGTACTCCAACAAATGAATTTTAGGACTGCTTCCAGAAATGGAAACGTCGTTTAAGTCAGTGTATAGATGGGCAAGGGGAGAGTATTTTAAAGGCGAAAGTAGGATCTTGCGGACTGTGGATCGTTTCACGTGTAGGTGTATTCACTGCACGTCAATCGTGATTACGTTATTTTCCACACTAACATGATACAAACTGTAGATTCTGAAAACGATCTAAAGCAAATCGTATATCGTCTTTTTCGTATTTTGCATATGTCGTTACTTTATTAAAATTTTATTTACTGAAAAATTATTATCAACTTTGACTTCTTTGATTAAATTAAATGGTTAATTACGACACATCTGATAAACTGATTTTCATTTGTTTACAAATGTCTTTATTATTTATTAAATTATCATCGCCAGTCAATTTCTAAAAATTAGTTCAAAGTATAACACACTTTTCAGCATTCCAGAAAGCTCAAAGCATGTTTAAGAAATTTTTTAATCGTCTAATACAATACTTTTGGAAATGATTCGAAGAGATGGGGGTCGATGATATAAGACTGAATCATATTTCAAAAATTTACAAAGAGAAAAGCTTTTAAATAAGTGTTTAAATATTATATTACATTGTAACCATGTGTTTATGAGATGTATGAGCAGTTTTGACACTGTTTTTATTATGTATGTATTTCTATTAAAATATATGCATTAATATACTTTGATTATGTGCATGGTTCACGTCTCAAAACGAGTGTCATTTCCTCACGCGCTTATCAATAAAATAAAAATATTTTATCACAAATTCTAAAAAACAATCCATGTCTTTAATTAGTATAATTGACTTTCCCTTTTTCAATACGAGTATCACATATTTAAAACTATGTATGTTGTTCCAACTTAGAATTTTGTTTTTCAATGGCTTGGTTAAACATAATTCATTTAAATTTTCATTTTATTACAAGATCGTCAAAATATAATGACCATCAGGCCAAACGTCTTAGCAAGTTTGTAAATTTCATAACTTAAGTATGTTAACTGAAAAGTGATCAAATTTTTTCGAATACATATCATAATTGTCATTTTTCATTAATGTTTTGTGTTTAAAAAGCTACAAAAGCTAAAATTCTGCGATAAATCTGATGAAAGCATTCTATTTTCTGTTTGAGTTTAAATTAATAAAAGTCCCTGAAACTATGATCCTCAATATTTGTAGGTTATGGTAGAATGGTTGTGAATGAATACTACAAGCGGGATATTTCATAATATATTCGAAAATTTGTAGAAAAAGTACCTCCTAAAATAGGTATTTCTGCAACTGTGAGAATAAAACGGTTTAATTCCTTAAATATTCTAAACCTATTCATTCATCAATTATGAAATTTGTTTTGATACAGTACTTAGTATTGAAATAGAGATGATGATCCAAAGAAAAACTTGCCAATAATGTCTATCGATAGAGAAGGCAATTTGAATTTAGTACCATTTATATTCTGAAAGATTTACAGATACGTGTTCACAATCTTAAGGTGGGAACAGACTTGAATGCACACGCGGCGAGTCGCGACAAATATTCAAATCTGGACAATCTATGTGCATTGACTCAGCACATGTATAAACACTCGCGAACAGTGCTGCCGCCACCAGCTCTAAAAACGTACTGAATTTACAAAAAACGTATTGAATCGAGAAAAATTTATCGATGACCTTCTATTAGTCTCAAGGAACAATAAAATACATCACTAACATGTGTAATGTAACTAATGTATTTACATTTTATAACTTCGTAGTTATCTTCAGGGAAATAACATATTTTCAGCCAAAACGAATTACAAGAAGTCCAGTACCTTTTCAAAGTATAGCAGCTTATGTGCTTCATAGCAGATAATTTAAAACAAAGAAATGCATTTTTTAGTATTTGGATTTAATTTAGTACTGAAACTTTCAAGTTTGTAATGCAATTTTTTAGGACTTGGATTTAATTTAGTACTGAAACTGCCAGGTTTGTACTGAAATTAGATCTTTTGCAAAATTTGTAAATAGTGTACTGAATTCGGTACAATTGTACTGAAACGCCACACAAACGTTGTCAGTTTTTGGTCACCGCTCAAAGAAAATGTACCATGCGTGCGCGTGCAGTGTGTACAGATTTCAACTCGATTACTAGTTGATATATGCAGCCGCAGGCATGTAGTTGCGAAAGGCAAAGATTGGCAGTGTGCCCTTTAATTTATTTTACAAGAAATAACGCACCTACAGATATTTTAATGGAGTTATCAAATGATATGTAGTTATAGATAATCGTTCTTTCACTGAGACAGATTTTCTCAGGTGCGTGTCTTGTTTTGCAGTTTTGGGCCCAACTGCGTTAAGTAGAAATTTATAATATTGTGAATACCACACCATCGTCTTTCTCGTCTCTTTTTGTTTTCTTCAATAACTGGGACAGTATCACATACGCAGCTCCCATAACAGTCACTTCTTCCGCTATTTTAGAAATGTACTGACAAGTGGAATACCGTGAGACATGCATGCGTCGTATGCAAAATCTACTTAGAAAAATTTTTGATACGCACACGGCGAATTAACACGCATATACATGCCATGCGTAACGACTCACCGCATGTGCATTCAAGTCAGTTCCTACCTTTAAAGGCCAATATATTGACATTCGAAAAAACTGCTTTTTAAAACATTTTTCCATATTTCTGGAGGTACATCAATTGTCTTTCTTTTGAAAGCATCTTCAGCTACTTTGACCGAAGTAAAACGTATTTTCCGCAAAGATTTTAGGCAAGCACATTATTTATAATGGCTGTATTGTATTATCCAAAGTTATAGTGATAGCATACTCAGTGACATCGAAGAAATTATCTATCATCTTTTCGTTACAACTTCTTTTACGAACAACTTTTGTTGGGATACATTTATTTTGGAATACCTATACAGCAGGCTGCTGTTTTTTTTCGAGATCGTATAAATAGATTTAACATTCATCGGCCATTATATATTTATAAACTAGATGAGATGGATCGACAAGCAAACCGAACAGGGGTGGTTTTGAACCGGCTGCAAACCGAACAGGGGTGGTTTTGAACAGTCTTTTAAGCAAAGTTGTTACCAAGGACAACTAGTTTGGGATATTCTATACGAAGATGATCCTTTAAAAATTTACGGCCAAAACGAAATTCGTTACACCAGCAGTTTGCAGTAGCTCTAAGTATAACTCACAAGTAAATGTGAGTATTATGAGTATTATGTGTATTATTCATCGAAACATTCTCGGAGACTACTTCCGCGCTTGCCGTTGTAAAAAATTACCGCTCGAAAATGTTTATTAAACTTCAACACCTCCATATTTTTTGACATATCGCAACGCACAAAAGAACTAAAAATCTCAAAATCAAATTTCTATCAATAAATTACCGCTTACTGGTTAGGTTCAATATTAACGGAACATCTCTCGTATATTTTTGGCAATGAAGCAAATACTAGAAGTGGCTCGCCTTTATCCTCAATTATTTCGGAAGGAACAACGGAGGTACGCCGCGATGCATTTACCAGTTAATGAAATATATAGCGTTCTTTCCTAATAATTTTTATATACATTTTCTTCACTTATAAAATTCTTTAGCATTGACGGATGTATTGTTAAAAGTTATGTTACTATGAGTTAATATACGTCGTGCTCCATAAATTTTTGAACTAATTTAGTTGTATAAATACAATTATATTGCTGCAATCTTAATTGAGTGAAGTAAATATTGCAGACTTGCGATATAATTAATAAGTGAATACTTCAGTATAGTTCAGTACCACAATAAAGCAGGGATTTAAAATAGAATATCGTGAGATGACAAAATTTTTAACTACGCCACCTAAAATATTTATACCTATGAGAATGATTTTCGTTCATATTCCGCAGTAAAAGAATGGGCGAAGAGATTTAAATTAAAAGTTCGTTAATGTCCGAGTCCCCTATTACGGATCTAGTCTTTAATGATCGATTGTCAAAAAAATAAAGGAATTAGTAGTAACATCTAGCCATTATCTATGTGTTTGTAAAAAAGTATGAAACCCCGTAAGTATCTCTGCAACGGTTCAATCTTCTTAAATAAAATTGGGTACTATACCTTCGTAAAAAAATTCAAGGATTCTAAAAATAATATCAGATTTGCTGTGGCACCTCCGGTTATACCGGAAATAGACATCCAATTAGTTATTTTAAATGGAATTCGCTGTATATTTTTACATTTCTGAATGCCTTGTTAAATTCTAGATACAGTAAACCTCCATATTGCTATTGAGATTAAAAACATGAATTAATAAAATAGCTAATTTCCAAAAACAAGTCTTCTAAACCCATGATTTTTACAATTTATTTATAAAAAAAATGCTGACTAGATTAAATGTTCAAAATTTTCAGCTTCTACTAACTGACAATATCCTAAACGGTCTAGTAATAAGTTTCTTATGCGTTCCTCCAAAACATTTAAATTTGCAGGTCTACTTCTATATGCCTTATTTTTGAAACAACTCCACAAGAAAAAATTAATAGGTGTTAGATCAGGACTACGAGGTGGTCATTCAATGGCATCTCTTCGCCCTATCCATCAACCAGGAAAAATTTGATCCAAATACTGCAGCACAATTCTACAATAACGTGCAGGTACCAGGTTACTGATAGTGATAGCATATGTTCTCAGCAGGACTTAGTGGATTGTTTGGATCAGGATAAAGCCTAGCAATAACGGGTACAATATAATTTCTTAATAAATCCAAATATCGAGGTCCATTAAGAGTACCTTTAACCCAATTACTACCAACGTCCTTTTAAAAGGTCGGTACAGAAATCTTTTTTTTTGTACAACTTAAACCACTTTCCGAAAGATGGTGCTCCAGTCTATCATTAACCAGAGCATGTACAACGTCTTTCCAAGATTTGCAGCAGTGTAAGTTTTGAAGACTTGCAGATATTGTAAATTGTGTGTGAAACATTTTTTTACGTTCTGTCATGGACAATTGGAGGTAAGAATAATTACGTAATTACAAACATAACATTACTATTTCTTTACACTGATGAGTTGATATAGTCATAACTTTATGGTTTTGCACTTAGACATCTTTGTTTTTTGCTTCATTTTTGCAACATAACCTTACAAACACAACCGTCCTTTTAAAAGGACAATGGTTAAAACACGTACTATTTTGTTTTCAGTTATTTGAAAAGACCTCTTACACTCCATGAGCTATTAGAAGAAGTAGAATACATTGATGATGTTCACAGTATACCAGATGCTATAGCAGTGTTTCCTCCCGTTAACGCTAATGAAGAGGTTACCGATGAAGAACTCCGGAGATGATGAAATTGTTACTATGAACAATCTTCCAGGTAGAATATTGAATACTCAAGCTGAAGCTATTTTTGATACCGATCACGATAGTGATGATGATATCCCATTGTCACATTTTAAAAAATATAAAAAAAGACAGAAAAGTAATCATTGGGTTAGGTAAGACATTACAAATAATTTACCAAAATGGCAAGATGAAAGTACGGCAAATAATAATATGTCTTCCTTGGACTTGTTCAGTCTCTTTTTTGACGAGAAACTTTGGCAAATGATACTAAATTATAGTAATCTTTATGCAGTGCAACATAACAGAAATGGAGATATTACACTAGATGAAATAAAATGTTTTTTTGGAGTACTTATTTACAGCGGTTATACAAGTGTCTCAAGAAGATCTTTGTATTGCGAAAACAGCTCTGATGCTAATCATCAAATTGTGTACACCGCAATTTCACGGAATCGTTTTAATTTTATAATGCAAAACCTACACTGTTGTGACAATACAAATCTAAAAGTTGGTGACAAATTTGCAAGAGTTAGTCCACTGTTAGAAAGATTAAACCAGAAATTTCTTTCTTTTGCCCCTATACAAGAAAACCATAGTGTAGACGAGTCCATGATTCCGTATTTTGGATGGCATGGTTCGAAACAATTTATCTGGGGCAAGCCCATTAGATGGCGTTTTAAATTTTGGATGGCCACAACATATAAACGGCTACATAGAATGTTTTGAACCATATCAAGGATCCGCCACAACTCTTTCAGAAAGATACAAAAACTTGGGTTTGGGCGCAAGTGTGGTCTTATCATTCGTTGACAAAATAATCGCAGCAAAAGGTCAGCTGCCTTTTCATGTCTACTTCGATCATTTTTTTTACGTCGTGGGAGGTACTTTTGGTGCTTAGAGACAGAAATATAAAAGCTACTGGTACGGTGAGAGAGAACAGAATTCCAGTATCAATTATAAAGTCTGGTAAAGAATTGAGAAAAACAGAAAGATGGACATTTGAATATGCTTTAGAACGGGAGGAGAATATAATAGTCTGCCGATGGAATGATAATAATATTGTTACCATTGCTTCCAATTGTAAATCTGTACTACCAACGACTAATGTGACTCGATATTCTCAAAAAGAGAAGAAAAAAATATCTGTGCCTCAGCCCAAGTTGGTAAAAAAATACAATCAGAATATGGGTGGAGTAGACAGGGCAGATCAGAATATCAGTCTTTATCGCTTGAATATCAGAGGAAAAAAGTGGTACTTTCCTATAATTTGTCATGGCTTGGATTTGGCTATTCATAACGCCTGGCAACTTCACCGCCACTGTGGAGGGAAAATGGACCAGTATGGCTTCCGTCGATCTCTTTGTAAGGGTATTTTAGAAACCCATAAGAAAAACACTAAGAGAGGACGTATACGAACAAGTGTCAATGAAAACGAAATTTCGCGATTTGATGGTAAAGATCATTTGATTGTTTACCAAGAAAATCAAATCAGATGTGGACGGTGCCACAAGAAAGTCCAATTTAGGTGTGCCAAATGCAAAGTGGGGTTACATCCTAAACAATGTTTTGTTGAATATCACACGCAATAATATTTTTTTATGTTTATTATGTTCCAATATCAAATTGAAGATTGTATTTAAATAAACTTAAGTTTTTTAAAGTTAGTTCTGATTACACCTTATAATGTCACTGTCCTTTAAAAAGGTCGGCCCTTATCTAAAAAACTACTAAAAAAAATAAAAAAAGTTAAAATGAAAAGTTGTTGATTGGGTTCCAGTTAATGTAGAAATAGACAACAAATGTATTTTTTCAAGAAAAAATTAATTTGGGAGTATCTGGGTTAATGAAGAAAGGCCCAATAACATTATTGTCTATCATCCCTGTCCACACAATAATTTTCTCCGGATACTGAGTATGCCCTTGTCGCATCCAACGAGGATTGTCTCTAGACCAAAGTCGATAGTTATGTCTATTGACTATATCACGCAAACAAAATATTGCTTCATCTGAGAACACAATTTTCCACAAGTTTGGACTTGCTACGCATCTGTTCTGCAAGCTGTCACAAAATTCGTGACGGAAGTGAAATTTATAGGGCTTCAGCTTTTCTGATTTCAGTATATTCATAACGAAACTGGCATATATCATTATCAATAGCTACCTAATGTGGTTGATGTTTGTGGATTCTCCTCAATTACTAATAACACATCCAACTTTACGTTATCATTTGTGTCCGATTTTGGCTTTCCAGACTTAGGTTCATTTTTTACATGATTAGTTCGTAAATAATGTCTTACAGTTTTCACAACCGCTGATTTTGTGATTTGATTACCTGGATTAAGTTCATTGAACACATTCAAAACTTTCATTGTACGAACGCTGTTTGTCTCCATAGCCTTGCAAAATTAAAATTTCAATGCGTTTTGATTCAGTCAGGAACACTATAATAGACAAAACAACAATAACAAACACCACAGAGAAATAATATTAACAATAGACGATTTTTAAACAAAAAGTTCTTAAAAATTGTACAGTGTTAATAGCGGATTACTAGACAAGTCACTTATTTTACAATTAAAAATGGCCCTCGTTGTTTTATAGTTCATAAATGGCTAACTTGGTACAAAACGTAAAATTATTCATTAGTGCATTTAATGTTAAAAGAGGTGAGGGTTTGGACATTTAATCTACTCAGCAAATCATTGTTTTTTTTTTGTTAAAATAAATAAATTGTTAAAATTCCGAGTTTAAAGAACTTATTTTTGGAAATTAGCTATTTTACCAATTCATTCATGGCTTATGATGTTACTAATGAAAACTGATTTCCTGGAAGCAACATTTTTGATCTCAATAGCAATGAGTAGATTTACTGTGTGCAGAATTTAACAAGGCATTCAAAAATATACAGCCATATTCCATTTAAAATAACAAATTCGATGTCTATTTCCGGTATAACCGGAAGTGACACGGCAAATCTGATATTATTGTTAGAAGCCTTAAAACTGTTTACAAAGGTATTCCCAATTTTATTTAAAATGAATGAAACATTGGGGTTCCATACTTTTTACTAACCCTGTATATATACAAAAAAATATATATTGTACACATTTAGGAATAAAACCGAAGTTCAAAAAGCAGTACAATAGGAAATGAAATCATGATCTTTTACAATAATTCGCTATCAAAAAGACATATGTATCTCCATTCTCTAAGTTTGGCCATTCGCCATCGTATGATATGGCTTTTAAAGAAATAATTGTAAACCAAAAAAATGTTGATTGTTATAAGAAATTGTGGTATTTTTTATTACATGTTAACGTTCGGAACAAGCCTCAAATTTGAAAAACTTGAAAACACTGTGTATTAAGTCTTCAGTTTAACCACCTCAGTAAATTATAGTTCACTAAAAAGGTTACATCGTTTCTATAACGCGAATTCTTGATTTTCTTATAAATGCAATAACTGAACCAAATTGTGTAATCTATCGGGATTTGCGTGTTCACCGAGTAGTTTTGCAAAAAGAATATTTACCTCCGTCAAACATTTGAAATAAACACTTGGTATTTCACAAAATTCTTTATTGTAACTCGACAATGTTCCTTGGAACTTTCGTTCATTGTATAATGAAAGTTCAAAACAATATTGTCGAGTTACAAATTTTTTGTTAAATTTTACCAAATGCTTATTTTTTACAATATTTCACCTACCGTCTGCGAATTCAGTTCAAATTATCAGACATAATTTACAAATTAAGAAAAAGAATGAATAAGTCTTCGAGTTATTAAAGCTTTCGTGAATGATTTTTAAGCTTGACTTTTTTTAATTTTCACCTCTAAAATTAATGTTTTCTTAAATTAATATGCAAATGGTATTTTAGTAATTTTAAAGTCTATGTAAATCACTGACTGCAAAAATACATTTTAAATTATGTTGTTGGAATTTACTTCAAAATTGCCGCCTAATCTTCCTTTGAATTTAAACATTTATAATCTATTTAAACTGAAACAATTGACAATAAACATTACAATAACACAATATGCTATTACTATAAATTACAATTGCATTGCTTCTGTTATTTAATGCTTTTGTTCGTATCACTTTAAACTGTATTTACATTCCATAAAAGCATGTAAACTATACAATGTTATCCCTTAATATATTCTAGATTTGATTATTTGGCTTTCACTTATCGCTTTCTGTTTCCTAGAGATAATTTTTGAAGCACATTACAAAGCAATATCCTATCAGCCATGTGAACATATTTTTACTGTATGTGTACTCAAGTTCTAATACTTAACTACTTTTAGACAAATCAATTAAAGATGTTTTGACAAATACACAAAATATAACTAACAATATACATATACCACATCAAGAATCAACAAAATTAAGTTAATGTTATTTATTGTGATAAATAACTGCAGTAACGTTTAAATAAATATCAATTAGCAACACTATATTTCCAAGAAATAATGCAAGTATTGTTGCAAATTTCATATTATATTTGTGTATAAATTCTTCTTTGTAATAAAAGTTTCCAGTAATAGAACCCGTATACCTTAAACCACGTCATTTATATACAAAATAAATTGCCACAATATTAAAAGGGTCTAGGTATATTTGCCATTCTAAGAAAAATGACCTGCTCTTACCGAAAGATCTCAAGGACATCTGGTAAGTCGGTAACAGTGATGTTTTCTTGCCAACTCAATGTTTTTAATAACACATTACAACGAACATATTTTTTATAAAAAATTATCCTAACAAATAATTATTTATTACCATATTTTACAGCTTAAAAAATAAATGCAGAATATTGATGTTGACTTTGATTTGAGTTGTTTCAACATCTTTTTTAATTTTTGAGAAAGTAAATGTTATTTTCTATTACTTTGCAATGATTTAACACAATTCTACATTATGTCGCGTTTAGAGCATTTCTTTTATTTAAAGCTACCATAAAGACCAGCTATGACCGATTGCAATACAACTTTATAGGATGAAAAAAAAAACTCCAGTGCAAAAATACTTACTTGGCGTCGGCGGTCGTTGTAAATAACTAAACAAAATATTAAGGAAAACAAAAAAGAAAAAGAAAACAAATCATTCATCTGTCGGAAAATAATCAGTTTTAGTATGCAGCAAGAACAGAGAAAAAGAAAATGGATAATAAAAGCAGTTATATACATTTATTAATAAATGTGTTTAAAATAAACATTTTCTCTAATAAGCAAATTATAGTTCTAACATAATTTTTGACTTTATAAAATCAAAGAAGTGAATATCAAAAATCGTCAAATAAAATTTATTAAGCAAACAAACACATTAGATACAAAAAAAACAACAAAATTGCAAGAATTGTAGGTAAATCTTGCTACAAAAAGCACATGTAATTTCTCGGGAACATTTTGTATATGCAAAAAAGGTCTACAACTATGGTTAAATTCATTGCTACATTGCAAAAAACGAGTGTTAAGGCCAATACCAGCCTATTTATATGACCTACATCGCGGTGCACCCAACGTTACTCCTGCATATATTCTATTGATTTGCTCCACCTACCCCGATCTTTTAATATTTTAATCTTTTATAATTAAAAATGATTCACTATACTTATTTACAACCTAAGTTTATAATTAAACAAAAATATTCTACTTAAATACAAAATTATAAAGACATGCAATATTGCAGATGTTCAATTAAGCAAAAATGCAATGAAATGCCATAAAAAAAATCTCAATTATTCAATAATAGTACAAGGTACTGAATACTAATTACTTTTTTCTTAAAATGTATATCTTTTAGAATGCTACCACCTAAATTATGATAGTGAAAATAGAATCACCTTGATTATCTACTTAATTTTTTGTTTTTCAAAACTTACGTTGAGGCGGCATCATCCTATAATGTGTAGGTGGCGGGGGCATTATGCATAAGCCTTCTTGTTTGACAGGACCATTAACATATCTGGACACCATGCTTGAATCCTTTATAATTTTACGGTAAATTTAAGTGCGACCATTTGATTTTAAATTACCGTATTTAACACAATGTAAAATGAAATTACGAATATTCTACATGTGCGTTAGTCCTATATAAAATTTCGTTTAAATTTATAGAGTGGTATATATCAGCTTCAGTGTTACTCATTAAATTACTGACTAACATTTTCGTCTTTGTCAACCACCACACTACACCTTAAAATCACTAATATCGTCAGATGATTTATTACTATATCACTATCATGTAAGAAATAGCTCACAGAATATTAGAACACTTCGCGGTGATTTAGGATAATTTTTAGTTCGAATTTAATAAGCATTCTAACAGAACCAGAACATGCCGAGCACGTCTTGTCGCACCAACGGCAAAATCGATAAGGGCGTTTTACAAATTACACAAATCATACACCACTTTATCACTACAAATGATTCTATTAAGAAATGTTTTTATAAGTTTTACTACATTTGACAAATAACGTTAAATTTGTAATTTTTTCAATGACATATTCTTAAAAACCAATAACATATTAAGGAGAAAAAATATTAATTTAAGGACAACGCCATTGTATCGACTGTACTGTTTGGTTACTTATTTCGCCACCAGGAACAAGACACGCATGCGTATTTATTATGTTTAACCAATCAACTAATTTTTCATTTTAGTGTGAATTCTTGAAAAAACTTGGTTTACAAAATAATAAATTGCTAAATTTATTAATTATAAATAAAATGTTGCAGTTTTTTAAAAAGAAAATTTCGAAAACATCTCAACGTGTAACGTGATGTATTTATACTACCAGAACAAAAAACATACCTGACAAAAAAATTATATACGCGTGGCAGAGAAATTATGTTCTTATATAATTAAAATTAATTGTATGTATTAATTATTACGATATTATTATATAATCTATAAAGTTTATTATTTTCCTTAATTGATTTTATTAATTATAAATTACTAATGTAGGTGATTTATTCTTACGGTCATATTTATACTAAAATAGAAAAATTAAGTTGCATACCTGTGGAATCTGAAGGATAGATGTTATAATCAATTGCACCATATGGTTCAACAATCACTTTAGCCAAGTAACAATCTCCTCATACAGGTGAATGTGTACTGGCTAATGAAAGTTACCCACCACTTCAACACAATGCAGTAAGAAACTGATTTAATATTATACATTCCAATTGATTAGTTGCTAAACATTTGTGCGGTATAATTGTTATTCAAGAAAGGAGTATATAACTGCTAATATAAGTATATGTACCTAAAGTTAACCATTAACTTTGAATGTACAACATTTATGTACAAAAAAAGTTATATGACAGCTGATCATTGTCTGACAGATGGGCGTAACATAAAAATTAAGGATACGTGTTTTGAGCTGGAAAACGCGTTTGTTGCACCACTGATGGTGGCGGTTTTTGATTACTCATTTCGGCCTTCGGGCACTCCGTCCCTTACAGCAGCCGCCGCGGATCCGGTCTCCGATTATGATGCATATGTTTACAATATGTACACCACAACACTTTCACAAATGTACCTCATGTCAATTTTTAGATTTGCAATACTTTTTTGTTGTTGATGCACTGGTGATTACCGAATTTTAAATTCTAACACAATGATAACCACTTTGAACTCTTCCAAACCAAAGGTTAAGTACGTTCCAATATGGCGGAATATTAACCCAAAAACATGTTTCCTATCCCCAAAACCCACTATTCCCCGATGGGATTATAAATCAGAGTTATTGCGACACTCTGTATAAGCACTTCTTTAAACTGTTATTATTATGACAGTTCGTAAAAATAAACTAGGATAGTGAATGAAATAAAATGACACGCGGCTTTCACGTTGTTACTTCCACACTCCTAGCGGAGATTTATAAAATTAAGTATTATTAATCATAGATTTAGCCAATAGCCGAACAGTTATAAGCTACCGATGCTAATTTGGACAACCTTACTATTGTCTATTTCTTTCTTGCTGCAAATAATATATAGGAAGTTAATTTAACAAACATTTCGTTCTTAAAAAATGGAGTGTCAAAATAAATTCTAACCAAATTTAAGTGTATAATTTTACTATTCCTTGAAATATTAAATTTTAGTATGTCATCATACGGAAAAGATGAAACAGAAAAATTAAGAGAGAATTTGCAAAATCAATTAGAAAGACTTGTTGAACAATTAGAAGATCTTGAAAAGTGTAGGTAAATATTTTTATAAAATATATTGCCTACACATATACATCTATTTATTTATTCTAGTGATGATTTGGAATTGGAAGAATATGAAGAAACTAAACAAGATACTATGGATCAATTAAAAGAATTAAACAATAGCTTGAGTAAATTAATAAACGGCAATATTTCTCTTTCAAGTGCTCTGGAATCTATGCAACTGGTATATAATAGCATATTGATAAAATGATTATGATTAGAGTTTATTTTAATAGGCTACAAGAGCTGCAATATCAGAAGCTTTTAAAACTCCAGAAGTAATAAAATTGTTTGGGAAAAAAGAACCAAAACAATTACGTGAAAGGCTCTTAAATATTGAACAAAGTTTCAAGTTAAATAAATTAAGTGAAGAAGCTCGGGACAGGCAAAAGGTTTATTAATTTTTTTTTAATCCATGCTACTTGGTTATCATAATTTATTTCAGGCAGAAATATTAGTTGCTTTGCGACAACTTGGAGAACAACTAACAGCAGCTGAATTGCAATTTTTAGAGAAGCATAATGATGTATCAAACGCTTTCAAAAATTTTGAATTTGTTGAGATTCAAGAAACATAAAAATGAAAAAATCTTTTTATTTTACATTTACATTTTTTAATATTAACGATGCAATTTACTAGTTTGTAAAGATCATTACTATTATAAAATTAGAAAACATAGGTTTATGTTACAAAAATATTTGTATATTTATGTATGAGCGAGCGTTCTACAGTCGCTCATAGTAGTCAATAATTTGCGGAAATAGAGGGCTGCTTAGGAGGTCGCGCTTATGGCTAGCGTTAGTTGCTAAATACATGCGGACAGATTAGGATATTGCACTTTTCAGTTAGGTGATCATTTTAAACATGTTCTAAAAAAATTATCTTTACCTTATATAATTTTATATAAATATATAATACATGTGTAGTGTGTAATTTTGTGAATACAGATCTAGTTGGGTATCGATATGTTCTAATATTTCTGATCGCGCGTTTGTATGAACTTATCTGCCACTATGCTCAGCTAGTTGCTCGTAATAGACTTTACGTTTTTAATCCTTTAGTCGGGTCGATATATCGTAGAAAGGACTAAGGATGCTCGCTCGTGCGGTATATTCATATAGTTGATGTCAAAAATGTGTATTAAGACTAATAAGTAAGCAGTATGTTTTTAAAGTAAATATATTTACTTTTTGATGACGCACTTTATACAATTATAACATTTGACGTAAAGAGGATTGATAATTTCTTGTGTTTTTTTCTTATATATATATATTTTATATACTCTTACAGAGTTGTGTTGGAAATCTACGTGTTATTGTATTGCTTCATGATTAGAGATGGCTTTATATGAGTCCTTTGAATTTTGTTTTGTGGTCGAAGTTGCCTCCATTTCCACTCCACTGTTTCGTATCTCCCAGGGTTGTGACGTGTTTGTTGATTAATAAATAATCGTCTGTTTTTGTGCGGTCCTGTGTTCAGTGTGTTTAGTCTTTTTGTTTGTCGCTTTTTTGCGTTTAAGTCGCTGGTCATCGGTCTTTTGCGTTTCAGTCATGTGTGTATTTACTGTTTGTTGTTGTAAAGAGTAATTATTTTCTGTGTTTGCGTTACAAAGTATTGTATCTGTTGTGTTGTTGCGTTTGTAGAGTGTAATGTTATTAGCATATTGCCTAAGGCAAGTGCTAATTCGTCAATTGTGTTAGGTGTTGTGTTTTTTGTTTTTGTGTCCAGGGGTTAGTTGTTGGGGGTGGTGCTGGTATGTATTTTGGTTTGGTTGTGGTTTTGTTTGCAGAGTTGTTTGGGTTGTTAGGACAGTTTATGAATGTGGAAAGGTGAGGACCACCGCAGTTTGCACACTTTGGTGGGGTTGTTTTCGTCTTTGTACATAGGTGTGTCGAGTGTTCGTCTCCGCATTTCAAGCATTTGTAGTTTACGTTACAGTTTTTTGATGGTGTCCAAAAGTCTGGCATTTGTGGCATTGTATTATGTCTGTCCGTTTGTTTAGAGGTTCAATTTTAATTGTGAGTCTGCAGCAGTCGTGTATGTTATAGATTGATTTGTATTGTCTTGTCAGTTCGATTAATACAAGTGGTGCAGGTATTCCGTGTTTACCGTTCATACGTTTAATTTTTAATGTCGGGTAGCCTTGGTCATTCAAGTCGTTTGTAATGTCTATGTCAGTGATAAAGGTAGGAATGCCTCGCATAACTACCTTTAGTGTTTTTTCGCTTCTTAATGGAAACGTGTAAAATTGAATGTGTTCTGTGTCGAGTATGTGTTTAAGTGTACGGTAGTCTTCGTCAGTTTTCGGTTCGATGGGAATACCAGGTTTCACAAGTTTGTTTTGTACGGTGTTAATGTTATGTGTTTTAAGTATTTGTCGTATATGTGCCCATTTGTCTTTTTCTGTTATTATTATTGGTGCAATTTTGTGTTGTGTATTGCGAGTTTCGGTGTTTGTGTTTTGTGTGGTGTTTGTTTTGTCACTTACCCTGGTTGTGCTGTCTGATGTTGATGGCTGTGGGGTGAATTCGGTTGTTTCTTCCATTTTTTCTTCGGGTTTGGTTTCGAGGGCGTTGTATGAATTTTTTGTTTCGATCGGTATAGTTGTTTCGTCTGTTTTCGGCTTCTTTGTAAATTTCGGGTATATAAAGTCATCAGTTTTGTTTTCAGGTTGTTTCTTGTTTTGTGTTCGGTGGTCCGCCGGTTCGTCGTATTGTATCATGAATGTTTGCGGTGATTTTTGTAGAAGGTTTTCAATGTCTTCGTTCTCTATGGTTTGATTAATGATGAATTCTGCGTCCTCACGTTGCTGTGGAGTACATCTTTTTTTAAAGCTGGCTCTCAGTATCAGTTTAATACTAGGAGTAGCAATATGTCGTCCGGCCATTGCTTCCGGGTTCGCTTGACGAATGTCGTCTTCAGTGCTCTCAAATACAATGCTGCTGGAACAGATATCGCAGTGAGAATGAATGTTAGAGATGGCATATTGATGCCACATATATAGCCGGAGAAATTTTCGGCGTTAATCGGGTTTGGTATCGGTAGCTAGCCGTGCGAATGAAAGGAACTTGAATTGCAAATTAGTATGCAGTCGTGTCGTGTATAAATATAGATTTTTGATGTGTCCTAGAAGAGATTGCGAAGTACATGTAAACAACATAACCGATGGCAACAAAAAAAGGGGTGTGCCAGAAAAACACAGATTTGATTTTGAATTTTTAACTCTTATTGCATGTAATATACCGTTTGCTGTAATAGACCACATTTATCTCCTTTTAGAATAAATATGCAAGTACGAATTGCCAAGTCGGACAACGTTACGAAATTTTCCATCGCAAAGATATTGAAAAAAGAATTAAATCGGAATTGCAAGATAAAAAACTGGTTGTGCGTGGATGAAACGGCGGATCGAAAAAAACAATCAGTGGTTAATGTTATGGTACGTACAATGGAACCCCATCAACTTTCAGGTACTTCTAGAGGAGTCCAAAAGAGTACTGCCAATGAGATTTTGAAGATGGTGTTGAAGTCATTGGAAGTTGAAATATCACCATTAATATTTGTGAGTGACGGTGCCTCAAACATGTTGTCTTTAGGTCGATCTCTTAAAGAACATAGTGCCAACCTCTTACATGTAACGTGCAAAATTCACGCTTTGAATCTTGTGGCACAAACGATTCGTGAATATTATCCACGAAGAAATGATTTAATAGCTAGTACAAAGACAGTGTTTCTAAAGTTCCCGAAACGTTCTTGACTATTTCACACTTGACTCTGTCCCGAAATATCTAAACCACCAGAGCCGATAATTACACGTTGGACAACATGGTTGAAGGCTGCCTTTTGCTATCATAAATATTTTGATAAAGAAGGTAATTTTAAAATTCAATCCTACAGAAGCTGCATGTATTAAGAAAAGCCAGGAATTATTTGAAGATCCTCAGGTTAAAGAAGATTTGCAAACTATACACAACAATTACTTCGGACTAACCGAGGGAATAGAAAAATTACAAAATGTTTCGACGTCGTTTGTGAATTTTGTTCAAATTGTGAATGATATTCACGCACAGCTATCCGCTGTAGAAGGCGAAAAAAATAAGTGTGTGATAGAAAAATTTGAAAGTGTTTTAGACAAAAATTCTGATTTTCATATATTAAAACTAATTCGTGAAGGTGCGCCTAAAGAACCATTAAGTTCTTTCCAAGATTATTTTGAATATGCAAATATAACATCATTAGATGTGGAACGGTTGTTTTCTGCATTAAAATGTGTTTATTCTGCCCGTCGCACTAACTTAAATGAAACAACTGTGGAGACATACCTGATGTTTGGAATATTTGAAAAATTTTATCCAGATAATGTATTCACTGATGCGGTAAGTGTTCTATATATTTTTTTATAATTTAAATTAAATGCAAAATTGCATGCGTATGCTGCTGGCATGTGTATCGAATTTGCCATCTCTATTCATGATGTTTTTTTAAGAACAGGTAAAAGCTATACTTTTGAAGATTTATTAGTAGCTATTTGGTAAAACTGTTATTTGACAGCTTTTTGTAAAAAACCCTATCTTATAAAATTAAGGCTTCTGACTACACCTCTGACGCTTCTATAAGAATGAAATATTCATCTCACATCTGTATAAATTTTGCTTTGGAAAAATAGGCTTTTCTGTATTAAATGATAAAAAAACACAAACACTGTTGTATTAGATTTACACTTTATTTAATAATAACTATATGACAGCTGTTTCACCGTACAACGGTATCTTCAGATATAAGTTGATATAAGAGAGCGGTACTGCAAACATTTTACTTAAACGTGTATACTTTATGACTTAATGGTATGTATTCGCAGAAATTGGAAACCGAAATGTTTTTACCCTTGTTTATATAAGGGATACATAAATTACATAATTATATTATACATAAAGCACAATTAACAAAATATTCTAATCAAAAATAGGAAATAAGTTCAACAGTGGGGAGGAATTAAGCTCTGTTTTGTCATTTAATAATTTATTTGAAAATTTTTGTTTATTAATTTCCATTGCTTCTAATAAATCTAGTTTCTTACTTTTCTTATCTTCGTGTAGGATCTTGAAATTATTATTAAAACTATGGCTTTCTTCACCGTAGTACCGTGAAACAGCTGTCATATAGTTATTATTAAATAAAGTGTAAATCTAATACAACAGTGTTTGTGTTTTTTTATCATTTGATATGGATTTACATCAAGTAAAGGCAGAATCGATTCAATTTTCTGTATTACTTGACGAAAACAAGAACGACCGAGCAGTTATATTAATTTTCATTAAAAAAGTTATAGGTATATATTTATATATGAATCAAAACAATTAAGATTTTCGAATATTAGTAAAACCATTTGGTGCTCTAACTTCTAAAGCAACTTATTTTATAGCCAAGTCAAATCTCTATTGAGCTGTTCTTTCCAAACTAATATTTTATGAGATAAAAGCAAAAAAGCTTCAAGAAATAGGAACTGATTTTAATAATTAAAGAAACAGGCAACTTTATTTATCAAAGTAGGCACATCGTATGGAAAAAAACAATAATAACGTTTGATGATAACACACGTGTGATGTATTGTCAATTGTTGAAGAAAAGGATCAGTTTTGTGGCATTTGTGGTAAATTTTTTTTATTTTCGTGATTATATCGTGTTATAATTCCGGGCCGTGAAATTTTCCGTCTTCAATAAAACAAGAATTATTGTCTTGCATGATGCTGGACATTCAAATCATCAGATATCCGCAATGTTAAATATCCCTAGAGCATTTGTTGTACGTATAGTGCATAGATATGTAGAAAGAAGACCACGTTCTGGGCGTCGAACATTACTTGGTTCAATATACCCGGAGGCATCGAAATGCTTCAGCTCCAGCCTTAAGAGCTCACTTCCAAGGTACGTTTCGGCGTGCTATTTTAACTTCTACCATTCGAAGAAGACTTCATAGTGCGGATTCACTTGCTAGAAGACCTTTAAGAGTACCCACTCTACTTGCACACCGACCTACCCGTTTGCGTTGGGCGCGGGAGCACAGGGGTTGTTTTTTACGGCAGTGGGGATGGGTCTTATTACCGATGGGACCAGGTTGATGAGTGATGATAGTAGGGAACAGGTCTGGAGGGCACCAGGTCGTTAAGAGCAATTAAATTTGCCCCGTGAAATTGCTCCTTACGAAGGGGGGTACAGTCATTTTTGGGGTGGTATAATGTTCAACGGCCGTACTGCGCTAATTCACATACAACAAAACATGAGAAATACAGTTTAGATTGAAAACATTATTAGGTCTATTACCTATCCATTACGCATTGAAGTGGGCAAAAATTTCATCTTTATGGATGATAATGCCAGACCACATCGTGTAATAAGGGTTCGGGAGACACTTGAGAAGGACATATCACCAGACTGAATTGGCCAGCACAATCCCCCGATATGAACCCAATAGAATATATGTAGGATTTTGTTGTTAGAGCCATTCGCAATTCAAATTAACTCACCCCACACCGCGGAAGAATTAACTATAGCGGCAAAGAGGAATAGAACAATATTCCGCAAGAAATAATAAATTCATTAATTATTTCAATGGATAGGCGTGTCAATGCGTTAGTAAGAAGCAGAGGGGGCCATATTGAGTATGGAATATTGTTTGTTTGACTCATTCCTTTGTTTCTATATTTTTTCTTGTTTATTAAATTTTTTAAAACTGTTTCTTTTTGCTTCTTCTGTTAGTGTCTACGTTGGTTAACAATTACCATTAATCAAATTTTCATCTTAAAGAAACATGTTTTGAATACAATATTTTTATTGTTCTTAATAACACACTATTATCATAATCTTTTGGGGTCCAAAAAAATTCGAACTAAAATAAACTAGATTAAAAATAAGATAATTTAGAAATGCTCTCTGTTAAAATTTGCTTTTTATTTGTACAGGGTATAAATGACACACACTACTATATATTAGATACGTAAGACAATAATTCACATCTACAAAAAAATTGATTCCATCGAAACTTTAATTTTTGCGGAAATTTAGGAACACAAACTTTTCAAATACGGTCCTGTATTCAGATTAACTCTAAATAAATAGAAATTATATGTTTATATGTTGTCAATTCAACAAATAAATTTATTTCTTCAAGTTCACAAAAAATCCCCTTCACATTTCGGTAATGTAATGATAATACGTCTTTGTGTGAAAAGTTTTATAGACATTCATTCATAAATTTTCTTATGCATCAGCTGTTCTGTTGTTATTTATAAGTAGGTCAATAGCCTGCCCTTTGTAATATCCCGAAAAAATACAATGAGTTTCTTTAAAAATTTTAAACGGTGTAAGAGTTTTGTGGTGATATGGAATTTAGTTGTCTTACTATTACATTTACGTCGAGAAATAATAAATTACATTTGTAATTTTAATTGAATATTTTTTTTTCTTCTGTGTTCTATTTGCCTCTTTTTTAATGACAATTTCTTTGCCCTAAAAAGGAGAAATTTGTGTGAAACAGGTAGAATGCTTAAAGGGGATGTTCAAGTGGCTGTCATTTATGTAAATACAAGCTTCTAACCGATCGGTAAACTTTCTAAGTATGTACACGCTTTAACACGGCTCGGTCTTGAAGAATATGGACTGCAGCTTGAAAAATACGTTGTCAAAGATCGTCTTTCACGGCCACTGCCTTCATAACTTGGATGCGATGTACCCCGATCTCTCAATCTGTACAGGGTTTGTAAAATTATATTATTTGCACCTGTTTCATCGTGTAGTAAAACTATATCTGTTAATTCGTGATTTGAATAAGCCATACTTCACAGAAGTTGACACACTGACTTCTGACATCTACAACTCCCACCATTATGTTTCAGTAGGGGTAGTGCTGCGGTTATAAAGGAATTTAATAATTTTTTTTTCTTTGATCTTGTTCGAGATAGAGTTTTCATGCATTATCATCTTATGCTTAATATTATTGCAGCTATTACATATTAAAATATGTAGTCATATTTCGTTTACACCCTGTATAGAAACTTCATCACGAGTACTTGGAGATTAAAAGTAAAGTAATAATAAGTTATATCAGTAATTCATAGTGTGGGTTTGATCAAGAAAGATATATATTATAAGTGGCATGCATACGCATATAAATCTTGAATGGATTCTTCAATTACACAGAGAAATTTTTCATGATCATAAACGTACACTAAAGAATATTGTCGATTATGGTATCAAAATTTCACTTTCAAGGTTTGCAAATAAATTATTTAAGTGAGCATAAAAATTCAATAAAAACTCATAATTTTATTTACCATCTACAAACAAAATTTCTATTTTTGCATTAATTCCCTGTTACAGAGTGTTATTAAAAATTTACAAGAAAAGATATTGTAAAGTTAAAATTATGATTAATTTGAAGCAAACAAACAAATAACTAAGTTTTTAACCAATTTGTGATCAAATAATAAATTATTCCTTTAACCAATATGTTTTATATGATATTAAAATATTCAACTTTAGATCTGTCCAAATATCACACTATAAAGTGATATGTATTTTTATGTTTTTACAAGTAAAGACTTGGCCATTAAGGCAAGTTTTATTTGAGGTTACAAAATCGGATATCTATAAAATTGTATTTAATTGAATTTAATCAATTAATATATAATAATAACGAGCTTTATTCACTCCAAAACAATTATAAATATCTACAAACAAAAATAAATTCTTCGACGTGTGAAATTATAAAGGATATTAAATTAAACATACAAATATAGTGCTAGATAAGTATCTGATTAAAACTTGTGGATAAGAGATAAATTGTCTTAACAATAATTAATCAATTTTCCTGTAATTTCTAAATATAGTTCAAAGAGTGTTTCTTTGCAGTTCGTACTGCCCAAGTGTGAACCGCAAATTGTACTTCATCTCTTTCTAACACACATGAATACGCGCTTTAATACTACACACGTTTGGCATTTTATTTGTGGAGTGAATTGCACGCTTTGAATTTGGTGATGTGACTAAAAAGAAACACTTTATGAACTATATGTATACTAAGCAAGCAAACATACGTAATACAAAAGTATTTTTAATAATATAAAATATTTTTAAAAATGGGGTGTGAAGAACACAATACAAGTTATATATTATTATATATATTGCGTTCTTCACACCCCATTTTTAATAATATTTTATATTATTAAAAATACTTTTGTATTATACAAATTGGTGTGGTTTTTACCCACTCATGTATGTTTCGTTTTCAGACAAGCGTCAAAATTTTTCTGTTGAAAACTTTGAGAAATATGTGATTATAAATTGTTCAGTAGCAATCAAATTATTTTGTTATATAAACATACGTAAACCTATTATTCTATTCTAAGGTTAAAATTGATGTTAAGATTAAAGCACCATGCCATTCAGAAAATGCATGTGAAGTTTAGCTGCTAATTATTTAGATTTTGTTCTTAATTTTGTGCTAAATCTGAATGTAAAACTGCACAAAAGAATTGGTTTTAATAATAATATATTTTTATTACCCCAACAGATATAATCCCCCAATATAAAGAAAATGTGAAGTACATATTTATAATTAAAGAAATAAAAAATAAAAGTAATACCTGAAAATAAAAGCTGATTCATTTAAATCAACAAATATACATAGAAATTTCTGACCAGCAAAAAAATGCAAAAAAAAAACAAATTGGTATATCATCCATCAACGCATTAGCTCTTCTACACATTATTGGAAAGTAGAAGGATGTCTTTGTTCTTCAACACAGTCTGGGAACATGGAGTAAAACCTTGGAAAGTAGATACGGACCGTCGAATTTTCGGTGTATCAAATTAAACAGCCGCTTAGCTGCATGCCGATCTCTTCAAGATTGTAATGATGCCATACGTTTCAGTAGCAATTCAGATTGCGAAGTGCCGATCCCAATATATACAGGGTTACCGCTGAATATCGCCCCAGCTATGCAAATCTGAAAAATACGTATAAATGTCTAACTGAAAATCAAAAAAGAACTTTTTTGTAATTAATCAAAAATTTCCAAATTTTTAGGGCCAAAATGTTGTTAAAATCGGTCCACATCTTTATTTATTTTTTATTTAGGAAAATACAGCGGTAATTCAGGTTCAAAATTTACCTGCAAAAAAAGATAGATAAAATTCCTAGACATTGGTTAGACATTTAACATAAGTCCCTATTCATAAAAATAGTAAACGTTTATATTTGGATATCAAAACATTTAAACACAAATGGTGCTTTTATTACGATGCTCTTTTTTGTGGATATCAATAATAAGCCTTTACGTCGAATATGTCCTATGCCGCTTTTATTAAGATTTTTTTTTTTTGGATATCGATAATAAACGTTTACATCGAATATGTCCTATGTCGCATTAATTAAAATGTGATTGAAATTAAAGTTTTAAGTTTATTTTAAACGTAAGATCATTGTTTATAATTAAAAAAAATAGTCATAAAACAAAAAGCTCTATGTAGCGTGTCCATGGCGTGTCTAATGGGATAGATACCTGGTTTTTAATTATTTGTATGGAATTATGTATATATAGGTGCAGCAGGTATGTTTACATACAGTTAAAACAAATAAGTTTTGAAAATAAACATACTTATTCCAAGGTTCAGAAACAATTAAAAGTGCTCTAGGTCCAATACGAATAACAATACTTGATTCACGTTTGTAAGTGCAGTTCAAGTACGACATACGATTTCGGATTCATGAATGACTCGATTACAAATGATCTTGATCGCTCGTTAAATGAATATGTCCGGCAATTGCATAGTAAAACTAGAACAAAATCCATTCGATATAACTGTTTTATTAATAAGTGGATTTAAAAGAAATGTTCATCTAATATTCTTCTAACCATTTGTTAAAGACTAGATAGTATATCTTTCAAGCAGGATGTTGTAATTAGTTGTGATTGTCATTAAGAATTTTAGGAATAGCTTCTGCATCCTTTCTAACCATAGAATAAAATAAAACTCGTATAACTTCTAGGAATGATTATTGAAATCCCGTGTTAAGCAGTTTAAGATCGCTGCCCATGCCCATGCCTTTATACAAACTTGATTGTACGTTTTAAAATCTAAAATAAACATCAGGAGGTCATGAAAGTAAATTTACAAGCAACGTAAATCCAAGGATGCCATAAAATAAATATAATGCCTGATTTAAAATTTAATACAGACATAGCTTCAAAGTTTCAGTAATTAAGGTAAGGATTAAGGGGAAACGTAAGTACTTAAAAGCAAATCTTTACATTAACGACAAAGGCAGTAATGCCAACTAATTTAAATAATAAATATAAAACCGAATGGAAATATATATTAGTATTGAATTAAGTAGAGAGTGGATAAGTTTATAGCTGCAAAAATTTATGAAATTTCTAGTAATTTCTTTGAATCAGATATTATAAAGTTTACAATAGGTATACATTTTGTTATTAACGGATAATTGAAATTCTATGAAAGGAAATTGTAAATGACGAAGTCTGTTAATATTTAAATGACCGAGATAGTGTCAACCTTGAGTTTAGGGATTTAAGTAATATTCAATCTTAAGGATCCATTGTTAATCTGCACATAATGTTTAAATAGAATTATGGGCAATATAGATTTCGCCTGAATAAATTACAGTGAATTCTTTCGATTGGTCCCGAAAATAATCCGATTTTATAGCTATTTTGAGTGCAAAGACCATTTTAAATTAATGTTCCGTTATGGTTTATAGCAAAAGATTGAATTATCAGCGGCGGTCCCTGATCATATACGATGGCTGTTGCATAGATAATACGTGGGTTCTTCCTGGCATCGGACCGTTTCGCAACGCTGGTTTCCTTGAATTCCATTATAATTTTTGAAAACTAATAAAAGTGACAGTAGATGACTCACATGATTATTTGGTAAAGTTATTAACTAAAAATTAAAAAAGTTGTTAAAGACAGAGATAAGTAAAGTAGAGAAAGTTGAAAATTAATCACATTTTCGCGAAGTAATGCGAATGTAAATATTGCTTTCTACATGTTACGACCTAATTATTCGAATTTTTTAATTGAAAAAATTCGCCCTTAAACAGAATTCGAACCCACGTCCATGGTTTGTAGGATCATTGCTCTATCACTGAGCTATTAAGAACTGTGGTTCCGAATACATCTGGAAACCCTAAGTGACATTAAAGAAACACAGATGTTAATATTCTTTGCCTGTAGTCGGCACTTGTTATAAATTAATTGCATTTTCGCGAAGTAATGTGAATGTAAATATTGCTTTCTGCATTTTACGACGCTAATTATTCGAATTAACATGTGTTTTCTTAATGTAACTTAGAGCTTTCCGATGTAATCCCGATCGGAACCACAGTACCTAATAGCTCAGTGCCAGAGCAATGGTTCGGCAAACCATGGACGTGGGTTCGAATAATTAGCATCGTAGAATGTAGAAAGCAATATTTACATAGAGAAAGATAGTATTAGACTGTGTAAACACAGTGAAATAGAACAATAAAGTGAGATGGATGGCTGGCTGATTGTATTTGTTGGATTTATTTTTTGTCTGGATATAAACTGTATTTGCTAAAGTGTTATAGCAAGTATTAAGATCCGTCTAAAACGCCACTAGTTGTATGAACCTAATACGCCTTACTATTTATTATAGTAGCACGCCAAGGCTCGATTATTTTCATTTTCTGAGTATATTGCTACAATATTTTGTTTTCATATACAGATGTCCTAGAACTCGCACCTCAGAGAAAACTGGCAAATGCCGGATATAGATCCCAAAAATGCAAACGAAGAAACTTAATTGCTGTGAGATGTTTAAGATACTAATTCCAGAAAGGGCACTCCAGGCGTTAATGTGAATAAAATCAGTTGCTACGCATATATTATCACACTGTCAGAATGACATACCTGTCAAAGTGTCAACATTGACATGTTAGGTTAAGGCAGATGTTACACTCGCCATCATAAGGAGTGAGACACAAAAAAAGTTTTCAGAGTATGCCATGGATTAAACCAGTTACGTCTTAGATTGATTAAGTGATCTAACCTACATTTCGTACTATTAGTAATAGTTTAAATCGTAACTTGTCAATTTGACTTGATTATTTACAAATGACACTTCGTCAATGCTCTAAGCTTAGACGTAACTTATATGTCTATCTTAGTAGTTCACAGCCCACCTAGGATACAAATTTTGAGGCTCGCTTGATATTAACCTATTCTTACTTCTTTAAAATAAAACAACAAATGGCGGTTCTGAATAGAACTTTGTTGATTCTAATACACGTGAACTTATAAAAAAAAACAGGAGAAAAGGTATAGCATAATAATAACAATGACAGAAATTACATAGTCAAAGGGGATCATGAAGCGAAGTATAAATTTAATCAGGGCAAGTGGCCACTATTCATTTGCAAGCATAACCGTGCCCACCGCAAAACTCAGTTTAGAATTCGAAACCATTTCAGGAGTAATTAGGGGTGCTCGTATACATTTTTAACGTGGCCCCAACGAAAGAAATCCAGAGCATTTAAATCCGAAAACCACGCAGGTCAGTGTCGTGGACCGCCACGACTTATCCATCGATTAGGATACTGTTGATCTAAAATTTATCGAACTTCTAGACTGAAGTGTGCTGATGCGCCATCGTGTTAAAACCAGTTCCTAATAAATCTACATAAAGAGAGACTTTAGATGACATCTAAACTAATTTCTATTGAAGACATACCACATGATTAGAACAGCCCACAAATTTATGAAAAATCGTTTTTTAATGCTCTTAAAAATAGAGCATATGGATTTTCTTCTGCCCAGATGTGTCAATTATACGCATTGTAGCATCCTTCTCTGCCGAAAATTGATTTATCAGTTAAAAAAATCCGAGGTACAAAATTAGGATTGGTTTCTTCTTGATTTAAAAGCCATGTACAGAATTTACATCTGGCAAGGTAATCTTCCGGCTGCAAATGCTGCACATATTATAATGACACGAATATAATCGTTTAGTCTTCATCACTCGATGTAAAGAAGTTATCAAAATATTCAATTCATGTGCAACTTCTCTAATGCTTTCAGTACCTTCTTCAGAGGCATCTGAAATAGCCTTTTCGTGTTCAACAGTGCATACAGTCCTAGGCGCTCCATCAATCTCCTTTCTATTATGTAAAATTTGGCCTGTCTCGATTGTTCGTGCGATAGTTCTTAGGGTCACTTTGTGATCGGGATGACCCCTGTTAGAAAAGCGTTGGGTATAAACGCCTGCTGACTCTCAAGCATTCCGTCCACATCCTCTGTAAATTATCAACATTTCGCACGAACAATTTTATTCACATTAACACCTGGAGTGCCCTATCTGGAATTGGTGGATCTTAAACATCTCATGTTATGCAAGCAATTAATTTTTCCTCGTTTGCATTTTTCGGATCTAGATTGTCGTCGGAATTGGTTTTTTTCTGGGACACCTGTATAGAGACAAGCAAGCACATACAACCGAAATTGTGTGAAGTAGTTTTATCTTTTTATCCGTATAACAAACCTGCATGACATCAGCACGAGCAGCGCCTGGCTGATTCATAAAATGAATATTTCTTTATATTCTTTTGTCAGCTTGACGCAACTTTTTAACGACTTGTATACAGTAGGAATAGGCCCCTAATTCCATTGCAGCACGTTGTACAGATGATCTACCAAAATTAAGCTGTAAAATCTTGTCGAAAATCCGACCTATATTCTCGTTGTTTCTGGAACTATTCTTTCTACCTGAACGACTTTTATAACACGGAACCCGTGATTCTTTCGTACGAGCAATAATATAGAGCGCCTTGTTGAAACGTTCCCCGAAGCGAGCAGATACAAATTGCAAACTGGGTCCAGCCATGCGCGGCTCGTGATGACGTATTTGGGAGTGCAAGTACAATGATGCGAGTGCTTCGTGTATTCTCGTGTACTAACTGTAACGTTTTCTTAGTAAACACCGAAAACACACGAGGCACTCGCATCATTGTACTTGCACTCCCAAATACGTCATCACGAGCCGCGCCTGGGTCCAGCATTTCGCCCTATTCAGTACGACTTGGAATAACAATCTACAATAAACGCTTTTTCTATTTGACTAAAGGGCATGGTTATTGAATTTTATATTCGTTTTGCACAGCACTTTGACATAAAAGTAACATTTAAATTATCAAGGATGCCTAGACTGGAGATCATTTAATTTCGGTATACAGTGAAACCTCTTATAAGCGGACACTTATGGTCCCGCTAATTTTGTCCGCTTGTTGGAGGTGTCCGCCTAATAAAGTGCGTAAAAAAACCTACAAAATTTTAATACATATTGCTATTAACTGTGGTTTTGATAATTAATTTACCACCATTCACGACAAATCTATCCAGCTAGGATATTCAGTCGGTTTACTTTCAAAATGAGACTGCTTTCCTCTCAGGGTTCCAATTGGAAAACGTGGTTTTTCTCTTCTACAAATTTATAATGCGCCAGTAAAAGAGTACATATTGACAAATAATTATATTTCTTTAAGTTACTTGTAATCTTCTTGGAGTAAGGTTAAATAATAATCACAATATAAAATTTAAATGAAAATTTAATACAAAAAAAAGAAAAAAAAATCTTTATAAAGTATAAAGATTAATATTGCCTCATTAAACAATATTATAAAGGTAAAAATAACGCATGGAAATGACAGCTGCATGCGTGCAAAACCCTTTGTGATACCGAACAAAATTAAAAATAATAAATTACAAAGAAACTTTTTAATTTCTCCCAAGAGAACAAAATAAACAAACTGATATGACAGCCCGAAGCAAACTCTAACGCATGTGCACCCACATGTAACAAAAAATGCCCTTGAGATACCAAACGTACTAAAATTTTACAGTTACAGAATTTTTTTACTAGTAATTTTAAAAACCTTCTTTGTTATTTATATCAAATAACTAAGACTAAATCAATACGATAATTAACACAATAGAAAAATACAATATTCAATTCATTCAAAATAATAATAAGATATCTTTTAATAATATATTACTTACGTAAAAAATATATTCAAGACACGTGAGTAAGAAAGTGTAAAATATAACAATTACGAGATCAACAAACTCGTATAAAATATCGGTAATGAATTAACACAGCACCAACCACAATTAAATCAAAAATAATCCCCGATTTTAAAAAGATAAAGATTTATCTTTTTATAAACACGTCTTTCTTAACTCAGAGTACACTTGTGTCTGTGTAAAGGTCAAATCAAGCGCGCAGGCTTAGAATATAAAACCAGTTTTTTTTCACAAAAATAATAAATTTCAAAAATATACACTAGCGTTCAAAAATAACTGTTCAAAGATAAATACATAAATTTTTATAATATTTATGGGGAAAAGTCCAACAGCAATATGTATTAGAATAAAAGTATACATATATGTAGTTGTATTGTCTGTAAAATTAAAGCAAAACCGACACAAGGTCACTACAAAGTAACAACTAAATTACTAAAGAATATCTCTGACAGCATAATGCTGCCACTAACAGTCATGATTAACAAATGCTTGTTGGAAGGTGAATTTCCTGCGGAGTTAAAAATTTCTAGGGTAATTCCCATTCATAAAAAGGGTGACGTAAATTGTCCACAAAACTATAGAGCCATATCCATTTTGCCTGCGATATCAAAAATATTTGAACATGTTGTAGATGCAAGACTTAGAATATTTTGAAAAAAACAATATTTTATGCGAAGCCCAACACAGCTTCAGGAAAAATAGAAGTATGTACGAATACAGGAATCGTAGAGATTTTGAAGTCTCTGTTAGAAGCTATAGATATCCACCAGTATGGGGAGATCACATGTTTTGACTTGACTTGACAGTCGATCATTCCATTTTATTGGAGAAATGATATTATTATGGAATCCGTGGGGTTGCTTATGATCTGATGTCTTCCTATCTGAGTGTCCGAAAGCAGTATTTGAATGTGCGGGTGAGAGGTTAGAGGTGGTGGATGTGCGGCAGGGTGTGCCACAGGGATCCGTTCTCGGCCCCCTCTTATTTATCATATAGATCAATGACCTTCCAATTAATATATCATCGGGGCAAGTGTGTCTGTATGCTGATGACACATCAATTTTAGTAATGGGCCGTACGAAAGAAGGAAGAGACCGCAAATCTAATGTAATCGAACAACATGCAACTGAATGATTCCATATAAATAATCTCACAGTAAATTCCACAAAAACACAAAAGCTCGCATTTACTACTAAAGCAAGTGAAGGTACAGAGGTTATAAAGTTCTTAGGATTACACTTAAGCAACATGTTGGGATGCTCCAGATACATAAATGAACTTGCCGGAAAATTGACTACAGCGCTGTAGACAATTAGGAGAATTAGGACTCTAATGAATTACCATGTTGCACGTATGACGTACTTTGCAAATTTCCACAGTGTAGCTACATATGGCACTCAGTTTTGGGGCATATCAACAGAGGCAGGACGCGTGTTTCTACTTCAGAAGCGCGGATTTCGTATATTGCAATTTGACATCGGACGAAACGTGTAGACAGGCTTTTGTTTCTGAGGGAATACTTACCACACCGTCGGTATACATCTTGAGTGTTGCAGAATATGTGCACAAAAATTTGGAAAAGTTCTCGCGATGTGGTGATGAGCACGAGTACCAGACACGAAATAAAGACGTTTTTAAAACACCTTACCATCGTTTAAGAACAACCCAAAGATATGCGGACTACTGGGGTCCCAAAATATATAACAAGCTATGTATTGTTATACATGTATTGTTAATTTAAAAACTATGCGTATCAAAAGATTTACACGCACTGTTAGAAATTTTCTTATAGAAAAGGCGTTTTATTCAATTGACGAATTTCTAAATGAATGACTTCTGCCCTATATGTGTGCAAAGTTTGTTTTACATGTTTATACAGTGTCCTTTGTAATATATTATATTTTAGAAATATTTATGTATGTATCTATTTTGAATATTTTAATCTTGTTTTTTATATTAATGACTTTTATTGTAATTGTGATTACAGTAAATAAATCGCTATCACTATCACTATTATTGTATTTAAATTAAAATAGGAAAAACACCAACGGAAAAAACACTTTAATTATAAAATCGCAAAAAAATCAGGTAAAGCTACATACCAAAGTTATTTATTTATAAATTGTAAAATACTCCATTGACCCATATTTAGTATTTCTTGCTTTAAAAAACTAGATTGAAGGTTACAAATGAAACAGACATGCAATATATATATCTGTAACTGTACACATGGACAATACACCTCGTATTTTCAGCATTTACTTCTGCTTAAGACACGTGTTTCTGCCATCTATAGGCGTCATCAGTCAAGCTAGTGAAGCAATGTAATACAAATGAATACAAATCTTTTTAAAAATCAGATTTGTATCTGTATATTCATTTCCGCTGAAATCGCCCACAAGATATAGCAAATTTCGTCCTATAAGGTGGCACTATTTAATAAGTGACATCTGACGGACGAAAGAGACTATGCCGAAAAAGGCGACCTTTCGCTTGACCAGCTAAGCTAGTACATAAGCGAAAAAATACGTATATAATAATAATAATAACATTGCTTCACTAGCTTGACTGATGACGCCTATAGATGGCAGAAACACGTGTCTTAAGCAGAAGTAAATGCTGAAAATACGAGGTGTATTGTCCATGTGTACAGTTACAGATATGTATATTGCATGTCTGTTTCATTTGTAACAAATGCGTTATACGTGCATAACGTATTGATATACTTAAAACCTTTTTGTATAGATTGAAAGTGATTTTTTTTGAGGTATTGAAATGCAATTAGTCGTCATTTGCAAAAGTTTTTAAATCGTTAATTATATATGTAGTAATTGTGTTGCTGCTTTCAACACTGTCACACTAGAGATCGCTGTCTTCTTTTTCTGGCACTGTTGCTGCAGTATCGTCGATTCTAATATAATTTTCGAGATTTTCTTGTGTTATGTTCATTTCATTGGCACTTTCCATTTGGGCTGTCGTAGATAAAGGCAGGTAATCTTCTGGATCACATTAGAATGAGGAAGAATCACCATTATTTTTCTGAAAACCAGCTTTTTTGAAGTAATTTTGTATCGTTGCTGACGAAACTTTATTCCAGGCTGTTTTAATGTAATAAAGTGGGCCGCCTTTCCGATCACCAGCAAATCTTCTTTTTGCCCTGCCACATTGGCAAAATTGTAAGCCTTTCCTTGGAAAGTTTTCACCGTTACATTTTTCAAACTTAAAAGCAAGTGTTTTGTCCGGTAAAGTTCGGAAGAAAAGGCCAGTTTCGTCGGCGTTGAACACATCTTCTGGCCGATACCCAAGGAGTAGCGCAGGCAACTTATTTCTAAACTGATTTACGTCGTCTTGATTGACATCAGTTGATTCTCCGGAGATACACTTAAAACTTATCGCTTGTCTGTTACGCCATTTTTTTCCAAACAGACCATTGGATGCCCGAAAGTTGGCAACATTTAATTTTTGTACTATTTCATGAGCTTTACCTTTCACTAAACTTCCCGATATTGGAATGTTTTGGCTACGAGCACGAGAAAACCATTTAAAACACGCGCTGTCAATTTTAAGTCGTCAGTTTAGAAAAAACCGCTCTTTTGATTGGCATTGCTTCCTGACTCCCACTGTAGACGAATATTGTCTTTATTCTTAACAATTTCCGCGGCTTGAGTTTTTCCGATATTAAATTTTTCGGCGAGCTTCCGTACTGACAAATGTTCCTTTTCCGAAACGTCAACAACTTCCATTTTTTCACGCAAACTAAGAAGTTTTTTATTAGGCAGCCATTTCAAAAATCTCTAGCACACACTATTTGCACAATAAGAAGATAACAAGCAGCAGTCGCGCAGGAATTAAATAAATATGACAGAAAAAGATTTAGTCCCGCACTATAATGGAAATAGGTAATTCCCCGGTTTCAGTGCAGTGTTAGCGGTTCGCGTCCGGTTAAGGGAGGTCTCAAAATTTTTTTGAATCAAGAAAATTGTCCATGTCCGGCTATTAGAGTGTCCGAATAACAGAGTTAGTTTTACATGTAAGAAATAGGCAAAAGTTTGGTTCCAGAAAATTTGTCCGCTTAATAGTGATGTCCGCAAGGAGAGGTTTCATTGTACTTTATTCTGTGTCATATTGTAGTATTGTATATGCAAATAAAGCATTTACTGTTATACTTTATATAGACTTAATGGCTTCATTCTTGAATTCGTTTTTGCCATACCAGTATTCTTTATGAAATCAAAGCATAATAAAACAAAAATGATAGAAAAAGAAATATATTTACGTATTGTATGTGTACAAAAAAATCAATAAACCTGAAATTAATTCCTTATCTTTTGCGACGACAAACTTTCTTGTGTTCTGCTTGCCAGTGCTGTTGTTGGCATGTCGGTGAACAATATGCAGTATTCCAACAGCAATGATATATAGCATCCTGCTCACAATTATAACACTAAAATAGAAAATGTCAGTACATTAAATGTTACACAAAAATGTTTTACCCATTGCTTCTTTTTCGTTTCGGATATTTGAGCCTGATGAACCTCATACAATTTCTTTAGGTGATCATTGTTATCATTTGTTATTCTGTCAATTTCTTGTTGCATACAATCCATTGCTACGTTGATTAAATGTTTTTTATCCTTTGCTTGTTCTAGTCTGCGTCTCATCTATATTTTTGATATTAAAATTGTTTTAGTTTTAGTATAGTAGTATATGCAATATATTGAAATTGAATACAATAGAGTCGCGATTTAGTGAGCTCCGTTTCGAGTGAACACATGTTATTGCGTCGCGATACACTGAACAGGGGTAAACTCCGATATAGTGAGCTGCATTCATCGTATTAATATTATAGAGGCTTCCCCTTCACACGTGTTCCGCATTGGCGATTATGAATGTTGTAAATATATTTATATACCATTCCACTGGTAAATCTCTTTATAGATAGTGTAAAGTGCGTCTGAGTTTGAGGTTTTACACAGCAAATACAGTCGACACTGTTTATAGTGAAATTCTATATAGTGAAAAACTCTTTATAGTGAAATTTTTTCAAGCCCTAGAATATTTTAATGAAATTTCATGTAAAAAGCCCTGCATATAGTGAATCTGTAAAATAGTAACACTCTATATAATAAAATATTTACGTACGCATCAAAACGTACCAATATCGGGAAATTTAATAAAGCATAAGGCTCTACAATTTGCTAAAGAATTTAACTGCGTTAATTTTCAAGCTAGTGAAGGGTGGTTGAGTGCCTGGAAGACTCGCAATGCAATTGTTTTCAAGACGGTGTCCGGCGAGAGAGCAAGCGTTAGTCAGGAGGACTGTGACATTTGGACTGAAACTGTTTTAAAAAGTGTATTGAAAAAGTACGAGCCAAAAAACGTTTTCAGTTGTGATGAAACCGGTTTATTTTTTAAATGTTTGCCAAACAAAACTTTTGCTTTTAAAAGTGATAATGTTTTGGTGTTAAAACAAGTAAAGAAAGGGTGACACTGATGGTTGGAGCGAACATAAATGGCTCAGAAAAACTGAAATTACTGCTGATAGGTAAAAGCAAAAATCCCGTTGTTTAAACGGAGTTAAATCTCTGGAGTTAGATTACGCCAGTAATAACAAGGCATGGATGACTTCTGAGATTTTCGAAAGATGGATCAAATAACTGGACACGAAAATAAAAAACCAAAAGCGAAAGATTGCGATGTTTATAGACAATTGTCCTGCACATCCAGTTACTGGAAGTAAAAAATTAACGAATATTGAACTGATCTTTTTCCCACCAAACACGACCCCCAAATTGCAACCTATGGACCAGGGTATTATAAAAAACATAAAACATCATTACCGAAACAGAATTGTCCACAAAATTGTTAACGCGATTGATAACAACCTTCCAGTCCAAAAATTGATTACACTTAAACAGTGTATATGTTTCTCAGAAAACAATCAATAATCCTTTTCTAAAGCAGGTTTTACTGAAAAAATTGACGAATGGGAAGAAGAAGACGAAATGGATCTCGCTACCTTAAGAAAACAATGGTGTGTTCTACAAAAAACTGCTACCGTCGACGCAGATTTTTTACTTGAAGATTTCTTAGGAATCGACAATGATGTTGGCACGACAGATCTCCCAACTGACCAAGACATAATTGACGATATAAAAAGTATAGAAGATCATGAAGAAGAAACTGAAACCGGGGAATATCCTGCTAAATTTAGTGAAAATGAAATAAGAAATGCATTTGACATTGTGCGAGCTACTCTCAGGGGTCAGGAAAGTGTACCTGATCAAATCTTTATGCATTTGAATAAATGCGAGAATTTTGTTGAGCAACAATTATTTTTCAGAAGTAATGTTCAAAAGAAAATAACTGATTATTTTTCCTAGTACATAATATGTATGTATGCATGAAGCCTACATTCAACATGGAGGTGGACATTTCGAAAATATTATTAATTGAACTTTTTTAAATAAAATCAGTTTTTATTGACTTTAGGATTACATTTTTTTTCATGATCTGACAATCACATTCAGAGATCTGTAACTTTGAAACAAATAAAAATGGATATACAAGTTTTGCGTTTTTGTTACTTGAAATGAAGTCTACTTTACACTCCTAAAATTTGAACATAACGATACGGGACACTTGTATTTTCCATATCTTTCTATAATTAGATGTACGATACAGTAGGTACAGACTTGCAATTATGTTTGTATCAATTTCATTAAAATTTGAACATTTTTTTAAATGTATATGTTGCCTTGTAATTACATTTGTAACAAAATAAACTAAAAAAAATCCTTAATTTATTTATATATTTCATTAAAAGCAAATTTATGCCATGAGCATTCATATATCTGCACTATTTATAGTGAAACATAATTTGCTAGTATGGTAAAGTAAAATATCAAATAGTGTAACCTATGATTCTAAATTCAGTTATGTTTGATCACATTCATTATTAAAGTGTCTATGACAACTGTCTATATTTATGACAAAATATAAAAACATTCTATGCCTATGGATAACCGCGCGTCAAAATGGAAATAAATATTGACACGTGATTAGCGGAAAGTGGTGTAGTATCAGGACAACCATTTTTGCTCTCTCTGTATAACCTATAACAACATACAAGAATACACAACCTATTGATGTGTATTCTTGTATCTTTCTAACACGTCATCGCATCAATCATTTGCACAATCATCTATCATTGTTTGGTGTTTAATCAATAGATGCTACATTAAAAATATATATTTTTCAATTTACGGAATAATACAAACTTAATAAAGAGGTTCATTGAAAAAAGGAAGGTTCCAAGGAATACGGAAATGTACTTCAGGAGTGGATGTATCATGAGATTACACCTGTAATATAAAATAAATATAGTAATTTTGTCAAAAATTTAAAAGTCAAAAATAGGAATGTATGGATTCATTATTTAACATATTAAGAGTCGGCACTTGAAGGGGAATAGAAATTTTGTCTCTTGAGTTTCTAGGTATTAAAGTAACACTTCATATTGTATAAAACAAAAAAAAGAATTATTAATATAAAAATATTATTAAAAATCGGATATGGAGAACACAATACAAATTCATATTTGTATGAAAATATCTTTCCAGACGTGTGTTTCATCTTACTATAGAATCATCAGTACATGTTGCTGGAAAGATACTTTCACCATAAATAACACCTTTACTACATTACAAAAGTCATCTAGACAAAGCGTAGAAAAACTTTCAGCGCCGCTCATTGTCTAATGTCAATATCACGAGCGCTAAAACAACTTTCGCAGTCTTCATGACAAGAGTAAGACTAAGCCAGGCGTAAGAAATTTGAAACATAACGTGTGTTCATTTCAAAAGTCAATCTAGGTTACTTTGAAATTTTGATAGAATAAGACGCATATACAGTGTGGTTATAAAGTTTGGAACCAAGCTTATAACCGCATTATCTAAAATTTTTTGGAAAAACGCTAGGACAGGTAAATTTTCTTTTTTAAAACGCTGTCTTTTGACATACAATTTTTTTCTATGACGTCATTGGTTTTCGAGTGATGACGTTATCAACACTTTCTTTAAATGGCAACCATATTATTTTTTTCTCGTTTTTGGTAGATCTTTATATCCACCAAATAGTGATATAAAACAATTGGTATGTTGCATCACAATTTTTTTGAAAAAATGATATAAATTTAGAAAAAAATACGAAAATTTTATTTTTGAACAAAATTAAAATTAAATTAAAAAAAAAATCTGAACTTAAATTTATTGTAACAGTTAACGTAAATTTTCAAAATGGACCCCACCAACCAACTGACACTGTCCCAGCCGAGTGTAAATGCTTTGCGATCAATAGTAATCTGCGTTATTCGCTCCAGGTCAAAAGAAATTCGTCTTCCCAATCGGCCAATTACTTATTAAAAAATCTTATTTAACATTAAATAGTTTCACAAAAAAGGGCCAAAGAAGTTTAATTTATTTAAAAAATTGACATGATGTGGTAGACCATTTCTTAATTAAAATTATCGCCCAAAAATTGAAGATTTCAAAAACTAATTAAGCTTACAAAATTTACTGAAATATGTAAGTAAGTTTTTTTCACACTTCTATCTTGTGTGAGGACTTAAATATTCTTCTTGAACAAACCGGATCGTCAAAAGCACATGTACTCATGTTATTATGCAAAAAATTTACAAAAACAAAAACACGCACTTTTTTGCAAGATATTTCTTTATGACATTCTTGCTTCTTTTTATACAATTTATGTACAAAAATTTTAGTTTGAAATTGTTTCTATGGCGACAACATTGTTGAATTATTTACTTTTATTATTGACGTTAAATTTTTGAGATATTGCGTAAAAATTGTTCATTTTCGCTAATATAAAAAAATGGCACATTTATCTGAGCGAGAAAGAATCGAAATTTTAATTATGGTTGGGTATGGGGACAGACAAAGAACGCATGCAGAAGCATGCGATTTGTTTAACCATGAACACCCTGATAGACCTCCAATTACCAGGTCTACGGTGACAAAACTAGTTGGAAAGTTTACCGAAACTGGATCCGTAAAAGATCGACCACGACAAGGTAGACCTCAAGTAGGAGAAGATGTGAAATTAAATGTGCTTCTAGAAGCAGAAGAAAGGCATCATGTTTCCACCAGACAACTTGCGTTAGCCAATCGGGTGGCTCACTCTTTTGTCGTCAACTGACTTAAAAAAGAACACTATCGTCCTTACAAAGTTCACCTTGTACAGGAATTACATGAGGATGACGAAGATCGTCGACTGCAGTTCTGTGAAGACGTAATGTTACGTTGTGACCAAAATCCAAATTTCTTGGAAAACATCGTCTTCTCAGATGAAGCTACGTTCTGCCTAAATGGATCTGTTCACCGCCATAATTGCAGATATTGGTCGCAGAACAATCCGCATTGGACTCAAGCGTGTCATACTCAGCGCAGAGGAAAAGTTAACGTATGGGTTGGAATGATTGGACGACGCAATTTAGGACCATATTTTTTTTAAGGAAATTTGACTGCTGTGCAATATTTAGAATTTTTAAGATTTGAACTGGTTCCAGCGCTCGCTGTTATTTTCCCAAATCACGAGGATGGTGATGTACCCCATCCAAATATTTGGTTTCAACAAGATGGGGCGCCTCCCCATTATGGTGTAGAGGTTCACCACTATCTTGACGAAATATTTCCCAATAAATGGATTGGACGGAGAGGCGCCATAGAATGGCCACCTCGTTCTCCTGACCTGACTCCGTTAGACTTTTTTTGTGGGGTTATTGTGGGGTTGAAATCGAAAGTGTATTTTAACAAACCGAACAATTTAGAAAATTTAAAAGAACGAATTCGCGTAGAACTTACACAAATATCCCCAGACATAATTGAGGGGAGTATACGAAGTGTTTACACTCGGCTGGGACAGTGTCAGTTGGTTGGCAGGGTCCATTTTGAAAATTTACGTTAACTGTTACAATAAATTTAAGTTCAGATGTATTTTTTTTAATTTAATTTTAATTTTGTACAAAAATAAAATTTTCGTATTTTTTTCTAAATTTATATCATTTTTTCAAAAAAATTGTGATGCAACATACCAATTGCTTTATATCACTATTTGGTGGATATAAAGATCTACCAAAAACGAGAAAAAAATAATATGGTTGCCATTTAAAGAAAGTGTTGATAACGTCATCACTCGAAAACCAATGACGTCATAGAAAAAAATTGTATGTCAAAAGATGGCGTTAAAAAAAGAAAATTTACCTGTCCGAGCGTTTTTCCTAAAAATGTAAAATAATGCGGTTATAAGCTTGGTTCCAAACTTTATGACCACACTGTATATTAGTATGTGTTTGTTGTTCCGTAAATCCAAATGACATTTGATAATGTCAACCACATTTGTTATTTATTTGTATGTATGAAACTGTCAAAATATACGACTTCGTAGGTTAAGTAGTAAATTTTAATTTACGACATACTTCAAAATATTCTCAGTAAATCACATGCTACTAGATTGACTTTTCAAATGAACACCCGTTACTTGAGTAAGTAAAACCTCACCATATTTTGTATGAAACAAAAACATTTTCAATAATATAAAAATATTATTAAAAATCAGGCGTGGAGAACACAAAAATTAAAATATATAATACAGTTTATGTGCCTGTGTTGACCTGTGGATAGTAAGCCGTAACCAACTCGTTTTTTAAGTTCTAACTGTAAAAACGTAAGTGTAAATGAAATTCCGTTCCACGCTGGTACAATTAGAAACTTTACACTGATAGCGTATATTCATTTTTATAAATATTTAAAGGTTGTGTTAAATGTAATAAACGCGCGTGATGCTACGATACAACCCCACCGTTATCAATAGTAAATTTCACATGCGCGTCTATTTGACCACGCATCTTCTGTGCTTTTTATCGCCTATAAGGCGGTATAAAAGACCGAGATTGCCGTTCGAAAGTCAAGATTTGTTGTTCAGCCCTTGGGCTAGCTCTTATCTTCTCCTTGCTGACTTAGCTACTTGTCGAGGTTGACTAGAGGAGATGACAAGTCAAGCATTCCTCGGTAGAAAATAGTTTTCTACCTTGAGAGAAGCCAGTAAAACTGTCTCTCGCTCCTTCTTGAATGTGTTGGTCTAGGTTCATAAGGGACGCCTAACGTCTTCCTGCTGGACTGCGTGTCTCTCCTCATACTGTATCAACCGGATCGGCCAGAAAGGAACGAAGAGCGCTGCTTGATCCAGGTGTTTTCCGCACCCAATTTTTAATATTTTTATATTATTAAAATTGCTTTCGTTTTATTCAAAACATGGTAAGGTTTTACTTACTCAAGTATGTTCCAAATTACTTTATATTATATTATGATTTACGTTAAACCATATTAAAATATTTCAGGTCAATGAAGCAAGTACAAATACGATATACGCCAGAATAAACAGTACCAAAACTTAGGGTGCTATGAAGTTGCTTACATAATATGCATTTGTCATTATTGACTTAATTGTCATTGGTTGACATATCAATGTTATGCTGCAGTTGAATTTGAATTGAAAATGGTTCTAACCACGGCAGAAAAAGTGTTCTTGGTAGAACATTATTTTCACTCATATGGGAATGGTCGCAATGTGGATCCAAGCTTACAGCAGGTGTCAGTAAGATATCGACAACAGTTTAATAAAGTAGCCCCCAGTAAAAGTGTGATATTAGGTGAAATTTCGTCGCACTGGTAGTGTATTGTGTCAACGTAAAGGTTCTTCAGATCGCTGAAAAACAGTGTTTACCGACGAAAACGCAGGTGTTTTTAAGTTGTGCATTCGTCGTAAAGAAGCCTTGTAAGAACTGCATGTAAACTCAACATCAGTGTAACATCTACACGTCGGCTGTTCAAATCCATTGGTGATTATTAAAGACGGCAGACTATGTGCCCACACTGCCAAATTTAATAATAATATGTTTATATACTGAGAAGGATTGTTCGACGTTGTGAGATGTTATATTTGCATAGTTAAAGTGCTCTTTGTATCTGTACAATGAATCTTCAGTATTGGTAAAAAGTTGCCGTAATTTTGTAAAATCTACATTTTTATCTAATACACCTTATGTGTATTATTAAATTTAACAGTGTGGAGTACATAGTCTGCCGTCTTTAGTGATTATCCATTCCGTATTCAAATTGGACGACTAAACGCTGCGAACAAACGTGCAAGGGAAATTTAGTGTGGTCGCATATTGAGCTTAATTTACGAGGATCCCGAATTCTTGAAAAAACATATAACATTTTCAGACGAGAGTCACGTTCATCTTAACGGCTATATTAATCGACAAACAACTCGATTCCTTGGATTTGAATGTCCTGATGTTATTTTAGAGAAACCACCACTCCACACTGTGCGAATTACCATTTAGGGCGCGGTTTCTGGTCATGGGATAATTGGTCCATATTTCGTTGAAGACGATTATCAGAATCCACTTACTGTCAACCAATACCGTTACAGAGAGAACATGATTGCACTTTTCGTTAGAGATTTTCAGAACTTTTGCCGCGCCCGAAATCTATTGGTGCGCACACAATGGTTTCAACAAGATGGTGCAACACGCCATACAGCTGCGCGCTCCCTAAAGTTACTCCGTCAGCATCATGATGATAGAATAATTTCCCGCAGAACAGACTTCGAATATCCTTCTCATTCACCGAAATTGACGCCAGCTGATGCATACATTTGGGGAATGATGAAAGACAAAATATTTCGCTCAGAAAATCCACCGGAGAATATTGCAGAACTACGAGAAAGAATACAAACATTTTTCCGGCAGTTCACATCAATCACTTTTTATAAATACGTTTAGTGTGACAAAATCGATATGAAGCTTGTTTGCATCGTAATGGTGAACATTTTGAACGTATAAATTTAAAAAAATTAAAAAGTAAATATAATTTTTATTTTCGAAACTGTTTATTCTGGTAGATACTGTACGAGGATGGTCTGAAATGTTTCCGACCTAACAAAGATAACTAAAATTTATTTTTATTTTTCTACATAGTCTTCTTGTAAATCTACACACTTCTTCCAGCGATGCTTGCATCTCTTCAACCCGTCCAAATAGTACTCGGCGTCTTTCTCTGCAAAATAATTGTTTGCGAAGGTGATGGCCTCATTTGACGAAAATCTGTCCTCCGAGCGCAATTTTGAGATTAGGGAACAAAAAGAAGTCACTTGGGGCTAGATCTGGTGAGTAAGGAGGGTGGTTAAGCAGTTCAAACCGTAATTCGTGGATTTTCGCCATGGCAACCGCTGAGGTGTGAGACGGTGCGGCGCATTGTCTTGGTGAAACAACATTTTTTTTTCTGCAAATGTGGCCGCTTTTCTGCAATTTCTGGCTTCAACTTGTCAAGTAATGATGCGTAGTATGTTCCTGTAATGGTTCTTCCTGTTTGAAGATAATCGATTAAGATAACTCCATTATTATCCCAAAAAAACAGTCGCCATCACTTTTCCAGCCGAAGAAACAGTTTTTGCTCTTTTTTGAGCCGATTTCTTCTTCGCAATCCACTGCTTTGACTGTATTTTTCTTTCGGGCGTATAATGGTGTATCCAAGTTTCATCTACAGTAAGTAATCGGCGCCAAAACTCTGATTTATTGCGCCTAAACTGCGCCAACAGAGCGTTGAAAATGTTCATTCAAACACGTTTTTGGTTTAACGTTAGCAAGCGCGGCACCCCAGCGCGCGGACAGCTTTCTCATGCCTAAATCTTTATTCGATATGTGACAAACACGTTCTTTGGACATTAATTCGGCGGTCGTCTAGCACCATTTGGTGAACTTTAGCGATGTTATCGTCAGTGGTTACAGTTTTTGGTCGTCCCGAACGCGAACGGCCACGTTTAAACTCAGGTGCCCAAAATTTCACCGTGGTAAATGATCAGGTATCTTGGTTTCGTGCTTGATGAAAGACTGGAAGACATTTTGATAATGTGGTAGAAAGAGCCGAAAAAGTGATTGTAACTCTGACAAAGATACTTCCGAACATAGGAGGCCCAAGGACTTCCAAGCGAAAAGCTATATACACCTCAGTCCAGTCGATCGTGATGTATGGAGCCCCAATCTGGTACAAAGCCCTAACAGTGGAAAGACAAAGGAAGTTAGACAGATAGCGGACGGTATCAGTAGCAGCCCTCCAGGTAATTGCTGGTACAATACCTTTTCATATATTGGCAGACGGGAGGGAAAGACTGTACAGAAGAGAAGGCAGTCACACACAAGCAAGTAGGACCGAAGAAAGAGATAGGACTCTAAATGTGTGGCAAGAGGCTTGGGATTCTGGTGGCTGGGGCAGGTGGACCCGTAGACTTATAGTTAACATCAGAGAGTGGATAGATAGACCGTATGCGGAAGTGGACTATTTTCTCACACAGGCGCTGACAGGACATGGTTGCTTTAACAAATACCTGTTCGACAGAAAACGAGCGACGTCCCACTCTTGCAACTATTGCCGGGAGATAGACGATGTAGAACATACTCTTTTCAAATGTTCCAGATGGGAAGCTATAAGAAGAAATTTCGAGGAAACGGCGAACAGTTGCTTCAACTGGTGGAGTCTCAGCGGGGCTGGAAACAGGCATGCAGCGCGGTGACACGAATAATTGAGGCAAAGGAGTTAGAATCCAAACGCAGACCAACAACTGCAATTCAATTATAAGTAGTTGACAATCGAAAGCGCTTTGAGACAACCTAGACTTTGAAGTATGCGAAAGCGGTCCCGAAGCCAAGGCGTAGACGAAAGGTGTTTTTTTAACGGGTATACTGAAGCTGAACAATCATGCACAGGACTCCTGTACTACCAGGGAAATGGTGAACAAGTACCTGGTGTCCATAAAGGATTTTCCCCCGGCAAAAAAAAAGGATGGTGCAGTCCCAGTACACAGCGTCCAACTCATCTTTAATTTGCGTATGCGTATTGCCTTTTAAAAACAAATATTTAATGACGGCTCGATACTCGATTTTTTCCATTTTCACAAAAACACTCACATCGACTCACTCAAATGATTATCAAACAACTGCGCGTCCAAAATGGCTGAAATTTTAGTGAGTACATGCCAATAGATGCGCAACCGCATTCTCTAGCTTCTATTGACGAGTGCTGCCATCTTTACGTTAAGGTCGGAAATATTATCAGACCGTCCTCGTATTTTATTAAAATGTAGGAGTATCGCAACTTTTTTTTTTCAAGAAATGGATATTAAAAATTTTTAAATAAAAGCATCTAAAGTCTACTTTCACTCAAAATCAGATAGTGCACGCGCGGCTCGTGATGACGTTATTTGGAGGTGCACTTACAATGATACGAGTGCCTCGCGTGTTTTCGGTGTTTACTAAGAAAACGCTACAGTTAGTAAAGGAGAATACACGAAGCACTCGCATCATTGTAAGTGCACCCCCCAAATACGACATCATGAGCCACGCCTGAGATAGTGTATTTGAGTATTTGACAGTAACGATCACTTTTATGGAACTATAGTGCATTAGACAATATTGATAAACCTTGCATAGTGACCGTCTCTTAATACATTAGAAAACTTGTGAGAAATTTTTATTATAAATTTAATTTTCAAATCTCACATTTGTACACAATTTCCAAAATAAGTGTTTTTTTCTTTGTTTTTAGACAATAATTGGAATAGAAAATACTATAATTACCTTTTCAACTGCATCACTATAAGGCTGTTCTAGTGGATGCATAACATCTGAAAGGTCGTGAGTATGAAACCCATCATCACTAGATACGAAATATTCAGTTGAACTGCTAACTTGCCCATAACAACCGTCACCACTGAAATATGGGCGTTAATTAGTTAATTTCAATACATTTAGTTACATTACAAATACCCCCTTCCCATATTGTAGTTGTCTAAAGTCAAAAAATCGTCTTCTTCAGCATCTGATATTGGAATAATTTCTTGTACATTTGTTCTAGACGGAGTATGTTGTACTTCAGGGTTTGTGGAATTTCTTCTCGACTTGTTTACTGTCTCTTCTCCTACAAAAGTATATATAAATATACAAAAAAGCTTGTTTAGTTTACTTGGTATAAATAATAAATATATTAGCTGTTTTTTTTTTTTATTGAACATACACTCTATATAACATAACACAAAGTCGTTATTATTACATGATAAGTGTGATTTTTGCGTTAAAAAACTGAAACATTATTAGTTTCAAAATTGTTAATATCCGCGAAAGGAGATCGAACTGGTTAATCCTCAACTTTCAAAGTCCGTATCACTTGAATTTTGTATGGGTTGAATTTTAGCTCTTTACTCAGTATGTTGTGAGCAACCATTTTTGATCAATTCAATTCCGCTGCATGTTATTGGATCTTCCTTTTGATAGTGGTGCATTCTCTTTCAAATTTCTGAACCCAAAATCTATTTAATCTGGGCGAAGTACTTGATTTATGTCATGAAGGTGATCACGGGCACGATATAGACGTCGAACTGTCGCGAAAGAATGGGGAACAACACAACTTTTTATTTTTTGTTAAAAACTATATTATCTTAAACTACATATCAAAATATAATTATACACAAAATTTTACGGTTTAAAACCTATTAGTTTTTAAAAAATTAAATAAATAAAATCTCGTGACGTCACAAGGCTCTCGTACGCTAAAATCACTATGTGGCAACACCGTCATCATATGAATGGAATCGATCGGCATTTCCGCTTATTATTTGTTTACTAAACAGTTTTGTGTGGTTAGTGAGGTTAAGTTGTAATAAATATTTATTTCTAATTCGCAACATGAATCCTGGGTTTGAAGATGCGAATTCAAATAATTTACCCTTTGTAGATTATTCTGATTGATGAATATTACAATAATATATTAAGTTTTATTAGTAGTGAAACTCGTGGAGCAAAAAACACAAAGTAATAATTTTTTCTGTAAACTAATTGGATGTTCTGTATTAAAAAAGCGTATTTTAAGGTCAAGTAGAGAAGTATATGGGGATAATGCTGTTGGCTTTGTACAATGAAAAGAGAGAATAATGTATGTAAGATACAAGCCAAAATTACACCTGAACATAAAGTTACATCTAAACCTTATATAGTTATGGCCGAAATTTATGAAACTGCACGAATTATTGTGAAATCTGAATGTCTGGACTGTGCTGCTGCTGCAGGTAAGATATAATGATATTTAAATATTAAAATAAAAGAACACAATAAATAAAATATATCAGTATATAACAGTAATAATTTATATTTACTGTTTTCCAGGTGGTTGTAAACAGATTAGCATTATTATTTTGGTTGCTAAGACGATCAGAAGAGCCTTCAACAACTGCAGTAAAATGTTATTGGAAAAAATCAGAGCTCTCAAAGGTTGGAAGTTTAAAATAAATTATCTGTGTGATGGATATGGAACCTGCTGTCAAAGTGCCTATTATAACCAATAATTTTTTGCAAAATGTAAGAAGGAAAGTTATTGAATGCAGATAGTGTACTACTACAATGTTATAAAGTAGTAGACAATGAACGTTTGTTATCTATTCATCAAATGTATATCAATTATTTTAAGGAATTAAATAATTTGGTGGCAGATGCAGACACTTTTCTGCAATATTGTATAAAAATTAACTCGTCAACAGTCTGATGAGCCTTTGTGGTATGAGCTGATGTATGCTCGTATTACTGCTTCTAAAATATATGAAGCATCAAAATGTATTACTATGGATGGAACTTTAACAGAATTGATATTGGGAGGCACTAAATTGCCAACAACAGCAGCTATGGAAAGAGGTAGAAAACTAGAATCAGAAGTATTTAAGGAAGTGTGTAGACGTTTCGAAATAAAATTTGAAAAAAGTGGCTTGCACATAGATTTAAAATATCCGATTATTGCAGCATCTCCAGATGGAATTAGTATGGTACACTGTTTAGAGATCAAATGTCCATCCAAAGAAAAAAATATTGAAAATTACTTACTTGATGAAAATACCATTGCACCAAAATATTATGCTCAGCTTCAAATTCAACTTCATGTTACTAAAAGGGATTATGGGCTGTTTGTTGTAGCTTGCCCAAACTTTGAAACAACAAGGCAATTTAAATATTTAAGGTGTAAGTATGATCCAAATTATTGCAATAAAATAATTAAAAGGGCAATAGAATTTTGGAAAAAGGCAATCTTTCCACACATTTAAAACATAAAATTTTAATTAAAATGTTATTTTGTTTTTTAAAAGAATTATTTAGTTTATTATATAATAAAAACATGATTATTATTTTGTTTGAGCATTCATATTTATCTACTGACTTGTCTAAGTGCATATTTTTTGCAGTTGCATTTTCTTCCATTTATGTTTATTTTTTAATTAATAAAATTTTATTCTGTATAATAATATATATAAAGTTATTTAATTATATTTCTGTATTGCTTTGTATCAAAAACTTAATACTTACACCTACCTGTTTGTCTATCTTATGAATGTATTGTTATGCAATAAATAAAAAAATAGTTAAAGTATATTTGTCTTAATGTTTTATTAGTGTACCTTGCATATTTATAACAGCACAAGCAATTATAGCTATAAAATCAAGTAAATTAATAAGATTTTTGTCTACGGTTGCATGAGGAGTTAGCATTGTAAACTCTCTAATCGGACTTATGACTCTATATGAACGCGAACAGCAGCAACTAGCTTGCTCATTCTGACTTCTTCTTTGGTTAGCCCTGTTCCTTGAATAACGCTTGGTGGCCGGACCAAATAGCATTTCTTTTTTGATAGATCAGCTGCAATGTTTTTAAACCCTCGGTCAGCTAATACACCACATTCTGCTGGTAATATATCCAGGTAACCACAATCAGAAACAATACTGCATTTGTTGCACGGCCTCCATTTTATTTAGTGCAGATTCTGTGTTATCACAAGTGCGCACAAAACACTTTTTATTAGAACTTGCAACGAATTAAAATACACTAACATCAAAACCAAACAAATGTTAACGTGTTTACGATACGATCGCCGACAGGAAACAAAGCACGACGTGAATTCTGGGTGAACGATTCTTCTACAGTGTTGCCACATACTACGATGATTGAGTTTTAAGAATGAAAGTGTAGTGACGTCACAAGCATTTTATTTATTTAATTACAAGCGAAAAAGTTGATTTTTAAAAAAATAATCAATTAAACTTGCCTTATTTAAAGACGATTTATCGAAATATCTAATAAAAAAAAAGTCGAATTGTACCCCATTATTGCTCTTGTAATACGCCTTGACACATATAGCACGTTGTTCACCGGTGAACCGCTGCATGGTAACTGATTTTCCAAGTCATGACCGTCATTTATAACATGTGCAGGGACTGTTATCCCTACTACTTTGCGAAGTATTAGACAAATAAATGGGGAAAACTTTCTGGGAAACTCTGTATCACTGCAAAGGTAATTTTGGCGGTTATCAAAATAATTTCTAAAAAATATAAAAATCTGAAGGTGAGTGCGGGAATTTGTAACACCTTGTATATTCGTAAATAATTTTACAATATCCACCGTGATATACTATATATGTACATACAGAAAATCTCACTTTCCTATCTTTATTACTTTTCGCGCCAAACTCCGCCGATACACTAATGCGCACTCGGTATAATGACTCAACACTCCTTGTGGAGTTGCGCGGTAACGAGTAACTTTCTAGATTCGATGATCTGGTGTTGATCATCCCCCTAGTTTTTTGAAATTATATACAGCTAGGGACATGAATATTAGGCACCTTTAAGATTTTTCAATATACCAGTATTAGCAGACAAATAGTCTTCACCTGCCGCTTCTTAGAAATACCCGTAGTATAAATAGAAGGGTGGGTGGGAAAAATACCGTTCTTAATCCATTTATTGCTGCATTTTGCGAAACTAATTGTATTTTACGTTTAGTATAGTTCAGTACAGTGACTAGCGAACATCAGTATTTTTATTTAAAATTATATGTGCGTTTGTTATTGGTATATAAAAATATTTACTCGTGATTGGTTTATGTGTATGTAACTGACAATGCCGAGGTCTAAAGAACTTTCTGAGTTTCAACGTTCGCAAATTATTACACTATCGCCTAAAACAGTAGACGTCTTAGAGAAGTCGGTCTACCATCTAGAAGAGCTAGAACGATTAGCATGGGCTCATAAACACTCAAAATCGTGGACAGAGACGGACTGGGAGAATGTGATTAGGACAGATGAGTGAAATATAGAGGTAAATATAATTAATCGCATTCAGTATAAGATAATTATTTTATAGAAATTTAAAAGAATTGTGTTAAAAAAATTGAGAATTAAAAGAATTAAATAGATAGGTTTATTACAGATTTTTGGTACACCTGGTGCCGTGGTGGTGCGCCGGAGGCCTGGATGCCTACCGTCAAACATAGCGAGACACCATGGACAGGGGTTGGAGAGATGTTTGTGTGCACTGGTAGAATGAACTCAAGGACCTATACCAGCATGCTAGAAGAAGTTTTACAGCCCTCAATTGAAAAATTATTCGGAATGAATACTGACGAAGTCTTGTTTCAGCAAGATAATGCACCGTGCCACACCTGCGGCTGTAAGTTTAGCGTGGTTCCGGACATCGAAATGTTGGAATGGCCAGCTCAAAGCCCGGATCTGAATCCCATCGTGCATTTGTGGGCTATTATTAAGCGAAAAGTATGCGAACACAAATGCAAATCCAAACAAGAATTAAAAGCAATACTTGAAAGAGTATGGGGGGATATTCCCACGTCAACCTGCCGCTTGTTAGTGGCCAGTTTATCTAAAAGGATTGAAGCTGTAATAAAAGTCCGCGGGGGCCCAACCAAATATTGAATCTCAAGTTTTTATTAATAAATATTTGCTTTTATAATATTTGTTTCATTTGTTCATTGTTTATCTTAAAGACAATAGAAAAATTTTGGGGTACCTAATAATTATGTCCCTAGCTGTAAATAGAAAAAAAATTTCTATATATCTCTCTCCAGAATTTTCTATTCCCGGTTTTTTGATCCATTTGATGAAGTAATTAGGTGAAATTCTTTCAATAGTAATTGGCATGAATCTGTGATTAGCGCAACAGATTTCTGAGCATTGGCTAAAGAATAAGCCTGCTCGGTTTATTAAAAATCTAATTTGATTTAATCGGCCCGGGGTTGCATCAATTTTAACACTTAACGCTTTCAACTTCTCATTTCTGCCTGTTTCAAGTCCTCTTTCACTTACTTTATTCATCTTACTCTAGGCTTTCCTTGCTCTCTTTGTCCTCCTAGTTCCTATTGTAGCACTAATATGTTACTGCTGATGTACCTGCTTTCCATACGTGCCCTAATCATTTTAACCTTTGCATTGGATACTATTTTTCATTTCTCCATTTTGCGATATTTCATGGTTCATTCTTGTCTTATATTCATTTCCACCGGACTCAATATATTCCCTATTATTTTTCTTTTAACAATTCTCAGGTCTTCTTCATCCTTTCTTGCTAATGCCATTGTTTCAGCGGCGTTCATAATTTTGGGCCTTATAATTGTTTTATAAATTTTGAATTTACTGTTTCGTAACTAGCTTATTTTTTAGAAACTTTTTGGTTGCAACTCTTAGTAGAAATTAATATATTTTGATAATTATTTGGTAATGCATTGATATATTGGTAAGTAATAAATGCTAAAAGTTGGAGAGAAAAAACAAACTCCCCGGTTATTTATACATTTATTGACGCGTCGTTGCATGGATTCCATTCAATACACGGTCAATATCTTCTTAGGTATATCACAAGCTGCATGTACTCGATGTCACAAGTCTACAGGGTCTGTGATAGGCATACCAATTTGTTCAACCTTCAACGATAATGTTCTATTGGGCAAATCTTGGGAGATTTTAAAAGACCGACACGAGCCTCTTTAAAAAAGTTTAGAGGAAGGCTTGTCACTCATAGAGGTGAGCATTGTTTTATTGAAAAACAGGATCTTCCAGCTTCTGAAGATAAAGAAGAAAATGAAGTTTAACAATTTCTTCTAACGGTGGTTAATTCCCCCATGGGTTATGGCGCTCTATACCTAAAGCAGTTTGGTAAAGACGTCTGAACAGAAAATTGAAGATGTAATTTTTCTCCATATCTCCCGTTTAACAGTGTGCCATATATCTCCAAACAGAGTCTGATACTTTATATTCAATCAGAGCTTTTCCGTACAATAGCTCAAACATTGGCCTTAGTATTTAGCAATGAGTGATAAAATTGAACAGAAAGCAAAAGGAAAACGACATTATGTATGTAACCTGTTGTACATGTAACAATCCAATCAAATATATATTTTTCTCATAAAACAAAATATCCGCAAAATACCGCTTTTAAATTGAATGCTTCTATAGTGTTGTGATATATCAATATTTGGACATGTAATCTGAATTGAATGGCTTTCTGTGACAACACGATAGAGAAGTATTTTACAGGTAAATTCCATTTATGAGAACAACCACATTTATCCAAATTGCTGCATGTACATACACAAGTTAGATACAATAATGTCGTGTCGTACATCCTTTCGTTTGTCCAGGTTTAGTAATATCACAAGATGCGGCTGGCACGACTTAAGTTATTCTGAGGTAGACTGTTCGAAGAGTTACTAAACGAAACGTTACCGCTTGACCTAGTAGTTGAAATCCTATTTTTTTTAAGTCAACAATCTCAATGGACGGTTTTGACCAGTAGTTGTTCTTAGTTGGGTACCACTTCTTCTTTTTCCACGCTCCTGACTATTTTCAAATATCTCTTCTTCTAAATTAATGATTCGACCCTATATTTTTGTTTGTTAAGTATTGGCGAAAGTCGCAACTTTTTCATTATTCTCTACTACAGTGATATATTACACTAGCCTACAACCATTTTGGTGCTGGAGATTTTAGTCCCGATTTTAAGTATGTCTTACATGGCGATATCAAAAATGTTACCCGTTTTCTTCTGTCAGCTCTGGTTCCCGAGAAAATAAAACACAATTCACGAAAAAATATATATTTTATTGACATTAAACATCAAGAAATTGTCTTTTGAGTGATTTTCTAGAATGAAACTGATTCGGGCAATCTCGCATAATTCCCCAGCAATAGTCAGCCATCATATGACTGCCCCACCTTCCTTGGTATCTATTCTCCATTGTTTTTAGGTCTTGGTGGAAACGTTCCCCTTGTTCTTCGCTTAGATCTCCTAAATTGTGTTGGAAATGATGTAGATGACTATTGAGATAGTGTAATTTTATACTCATATTACAGCCTAAATCTTTGAATCGCACCAGCATTTCCTCTACCAGTTCTACATAGTTGTCAGCCTTATGATTTACGAGGAAATTTTGTGCAACTGCTACAAAAGATTGCCAGGCAAGCCTCTCCACATCATTCATACAAGTCTCAAAATTAGTTGTGTCTTTCATCAATTTACGTATTTGAGGTCCATCAAAGATACCTGCTTTTAGTTTTTCAGTACTTAAACCAGGAAATTTGTGAGAAATAAACTGGAAACATTGACCATTTCTATCGAGAGCCTTAACAAATTGCTTCATTAGCCCTAATTTTATATGCAATGGCGGAAGAATTATTTTTTCTCTTGAAACTAAGGGTTCATTTATAACATTTCTTTCCCCAACAACAAGAGCATCTCTCACAGGCCAATTTTTTGCAGTCCAATGACGTGATTTAGCTCGACTGTCCCAGAGACAAATAAAACATGGGTATTTAGTATAACCACTCTGTTGACCCAATAAAAAATTAACCATCTTCAAGTCGACGCAGAGCACCCAGTTATGTTCAATATATTTTATTTTTTGTAAAAGATTTGAAATTACCTCATATTCTTCTTTTACACATGTTGAGTGAGCAATTGGAACGGGAGCATATTTATTTCCATTTTGTAGAAGAACTGCTTTTAGACTTCGTTTACTACTGTCAATAAAGAGACGCCATTCATTGGGCTGATAGATCGTTAAACCCATGAAAGCCAGCAAACCACTCACATTACAGCAATACACAAAATTTTCATCAGATGAAAAAAACTTCAATAACTTTCCCTCTCTCGTGCGATATGTAGACACTCGAACATCTGAGGAAAGACAATTTTTTTCTTTTAATCTTGACGCTAGTAACTCAGCACGTTCCTTCGAAAGATCTAAGTCTCTGATGAGGTCACTAAGTTCATTCTGCGAAAATGGCTTAGGATCTGATGTTTTTCCGCAGTATTGAAAGTCATCATCTACTTGGGAAGAAATAGGTATTTCAGCTTCATCCTCCTGAGATTGCTGCACTACCTGGTGAAAAGTTGGTATTAGAACATTTTCTGAATGAGGAACAGGTCTTTGTACTGAAGAAATATTGGGGTATTTCCATTTATGGCGATTGTTTTTGTTGATGCCCACTATATTAATCATACAAAAGTAACAGTCGTCATAATGATTTTTTTGTTCTCGCCATATCATAGGCACTCCAAATTTCAAAGACTTACGTTTCCCTCTCTCCCATTGTCGCAAATGTTCAACGCATATTTTACAAACACTATGAGGCACCCACACTTTATGTTGGTGTAGAATTTCAATACCGAAGTAAGCAAAATACAAACGACGCACTGTGTTTGTAATCGATTTATGCTGATTTTTCAGTATGTATTCAGCACAAACATAACAAAATATATCAGGATCGTTAACACAACGTCTGGACGTACTAGCCATAATGAGATAGTAACACAAACTTTATCGATGATATTGTAATAAAGACTAGTTACGAACAAGACCATAACAAGACCGACAACAATTCACAATGAGGGTAGTAGGTAAACTAGAGCTGATGAGTTAAAATATATACTGTACATTTCCTACTTTATCAACAATTCAAACAAACAGAGATGCACCATAAAAAAAAATTTTTTTTGTAGGCCTGTGTTATTTTTAATTTCTTTTTAGAGATTTAATTATGTATTCACTTCTTAGTTATTACTAAAATTGATTTACTAAAAATACTGACTTATAGTATAAATATATGCATGAATATAGGTAAGTCAAAAAATGACCACTTCATCATACAATCCTGTCCCACTAACATACTATCATCGTCGATGACAATATGTTAGCAGGACAAGATTGCATGATGAATATTTACATCGAATGATATTATCGATGACTCATCAATAATGTCATTCAATTTAAATATTCCCTACATTAAAAATTGTTTTCTATTTTTGTTAAGATATAAGATACGATACATATTCAATGCTAAGCATTTATTTTTATAATCAAAATCAATGAACTATATGTTTACTTACTCAGTGGTACGCTTTTTCGTTTTACTGTATTTCTCTTATTAATGTTGGTGTCTTTTTGCGTCCGTATTGAAAGCGATGTTCCACTTAATCTGTTTATAGATCCAGTTGATTGGACGTTTGTTGATTTTTTTAAAACTTTTTTGGGTGTTCTATCTGGTCGTTTTGGTTCCCCTGGCGATCCTTTTTGCACAATTCTCGTTATATATTTCTTCAATGCATTAGGATTTTCTAATAGGTGCTGATGTAATTTTAGTTCCTCCAGGGCTTTGGAAAGCGCAGCACTTTTTTTAAACTGCATTATGAAATACATATTAGATACTTTATACCTAGCTAAAATGATCAGACTGACACTGGAAAGTATATGAATGTAACGTAATATTTAAATTAACGTATTCTCGAAGTTATCGGTTTTATTTTACATTTAATTTATCTTGATATTTACTAGTAGATATTAGAGATATGTAAAAATATTTTCGTTTTTCATAATCATCCTTTAATCAACTGAAAACAAATGTAATATTTGGCATTTATATGTTATCACTGAGGCTGTCAACAAGCACTGCATGTCATAAGCGCTACGTTCACTGCATTAATATCTGAACAGTTTTCACATAACGGTGTGACAACGCTAAAATGTGGTCAGAGGACGGTCGGTGAGCCATAGTAGAGAAAGATCAGCAACGTACTACCCACGGCCGTAGTTGATATTAAGTTACCGAGGTATACGTATGTTAGACTCATTGCTGTGTTAGTTGAAACGTTTTAATTTAATAATAAAGTATGTCGCATTTGCGAAAGCCCAGAAAACCTTTAAATGCACACCAACTGAAAAAGTTATTGGTGAATTCTACGATGGAGCGAAAGTAACGTGTAAAGTATGCCCTAAACCGCTAATGTTCTGGAGCAAATCCTAGTGTACATGTCAAGTGAATTCTGTGGAATATCAAATTAAAAAACAGTGCGTGCCCTTGCAAATTCAATTTAGATGTGATTTATTGTTAATGTTGATATCCTGTAATATTATGTTTCACATATTAGATTAAACAGCCATTTAGAAAGTTTTGGCACACTGTAGTTACGTGTTGACGAGACAACAGATTATATTGCGTAATTTTGCGAATATTATATTTAGTAATCTCTCTTGCAAATACCGGGAGTCCTTGAAATAAAAAGACGACGCATGAAAAATAGAGTAATTAATTATATAGAATCCAAAATATTTTCCCAAAACTCCCTCTCATACGCGAAAAACAAACGACAAATATATTTTAAAAAATTCTGTCGCACTTTCGTGCGAGTATATCATAAAAAAAGATTTGTTATTGTTGATCTCGTAAATTTTCAACAGCTGACTCGAATACTTAACATACAAAGCAGTATGAACAATGTTATCTTAAGAGTTTTTATAAATATAAAGATTGCAGTGTGTAAATCCTATACGTCACTTCGAATATTTCATCTGAGCTTTTCACCTGTTGCGGTACACGTCGCGACGCCACCTTCCTATGCTTACTGGTACAAACTTAGTTTGTCGAAATGAAGAAATTAACGCAACACATTAGGCGACATTTACATGTAAACTGAGATTTAATACTCATTAGTTCTCATTTGCAATAAGTATAGAAGCGGCAATCATGTCTGTCTCCAGAATACTGTGTGTTGACAAACTCCGATAAGTGCGAAATGCATCCACACATTCCGGGATAGATGTGAATTTTCACGAATTCTTCATTAACAAATCTTAGTTTAGCCGTTCTCCTTGCTCACCTCGCTCAAATTATTCAGAAAAAAATCCAGATGGAAATGCGGAAAATGAATCTTTAAAGACAATCGAACTCCAATCTTGCGAACATTTTAAAAAAATTGGCGATTATTTGCTTGAAATCCGGGGATTTTCGTTTGCCGAGAAAGTTGTGAACAACACTTTTAAAAGAAGCCCACGCTGCTTCTTCGTCGGCCTTTAAACACTTGAAAGTTGTCGTCCATCAGCTTTCTAATATGTCTGACAAACGCACCTTTGATTTTCGCGTGTGAAATTTTGAGAAAGAGCTAGGTAAAATATTGAAAAGCCGGCTCTTCCCGGTCAAGCGTTTTGACAAAGTTCCTTATGAGACCAAGTTTGTTGTGTTAGAGGTGATAGTAAAATGTTTTTTGGGGGTGAACAAGTGATGCAGAGACATAATGATGTTGTTACCACCTGCTGATAGCCTAGTGGTAACGCACTGATTTATTATGTCGGGGTTCTTAAGATCGGATCCGGGGCTGAGTTGTCCGAAAAGGTTTTCCTTCTCCTCGGTGAATGCCGACAGCTAAACAGATTAAATCACTTCACGGGCGCAGGCGTAATAAATAACTCATAGCCTCCCAATGCCCCCTGTAATTAGCGTTAAATTGTTAGGGGATGCTAAGGCGTGAATTATTATTATTATGCTCAGTTGCACGACTATTCCAGAGACAAAGAAAACAGCAACGCTTTGTGAATTCCGATTGCATCTCAATCAGGAGACAAATCACCTGTTTAATTAATACGTAAATCAATAAATGTTTTAGATTTAATTACAATTGATGTTCTTGTAGTTACAAACCATTAAAAAGACACAAATTTTCTATTCTTGTTTATTATATTTAATCTTAGACAAGATTTGACGTATTGTTTCGTAGCTTTCCTTTGTTACCACCGCATGGGCGATTATAATAAATGGCTTTTCATTTCCATTGTGTATGAGAGCAGCTTTTAGAACTATATTTAGAACCATCTACTAACAAGCGCCTTTCGGTCGTACGGTATATTCATACAGCGAATAAACTGTTGATGTAATCGAAGAAACTGTCGTTATTTTCTTTCTTACAAAACGGCCCAAGCGCCTAATTTCTATTTCTGTACAGGGCGACCTTTGTTCGATAATGGAGGCATTTCTATCCGGCAGTAGTGATGCAAGCAACTCAGCTTTTTGTTTTCGACAAATCCAAATCAATTCACTGTTCACTTTGCAAAATCAAATGTTTTTCTTCTATCTCGACTTCGCTGCCATTGCTCGTCGGTGATGAAGTCAAAGTTCCCGCGCAACTTGCACTTGTATCTCGGCAAAGTAGCAATGGGTCATTATGAATATGAGGAAATCATTTCGACACCGATAAAACGTCTGGATATTTCCACTGTCGTACTTTTTTTTTTGCATTTATACCGTCCACATTCGACAAGCAATCCTCAACATGATTTTTCAGTTCTCTCCAAAGCATTGACAATAAAAATGAACAAGTACATTTTTTCACCAAGCGATCACTTGTACAGCTTAGTTCTACCTGCTTTACAAAACAATTTCGGCACCCATGGTTTCTCGGTGTTGGAAAGAAATCAAAGTAATGCAAATACCGATCTTTCAGCGCATTTGTCATAAGTCATAACTTTGACATCTTTTCCGAGAAGACAACAGAACCAAATTGTTTCGAATCGTTGTCTTGGCATTTTTACACACTAATAAAAGAAATCGGTACGTTTCGAATACAATTGAAATTACTTCTATTGACACCATCATCTGTCATTCATTATGACAGCGCGATGCTGCAAACATGCAAATTCTAGAAAAGTAAAACCAATCTTGAAAAACTGACAACGGATTCGAATTCAGAGAACCGAAAAACGTTAAGAAACCAGCTGCGTAGTCAGCGTCATTGATATAAACTAGATAAAATTAACAGTGTAAGAACAAATACTCAATAGTTTAAGGAACCAACACTATATATAACTCTGAGAATGGATGATTGAGAGTATCAGAAAATTACATTGAATTTTATTGCGAGCTTAATTGTATACAACATATTATTACTGTATTAAAACGAAATTAATTAATCATTAAAAAAGAGACGTACGCGCTTAATAAAACATCACCACAGCATGAGCAACGTTATTTTATTACACAACATTATCCCTTGATAAAAATTGGAATGATAAATATGAGCCAAAAATCGTAAAAAGCGCTGTAGTGGTGAACAATCATCCGTTCTCAGCCAATTTTAGGCGAACACTGACCATCCTTGCTCTTAAATGCTTCTGAACTTTAAGATATATAAAACAGAATCGACTGTTAGACCGACCGATACAAATTTCCGATTACATATCGTAATCAACCAATTCTTGCCCGTTTCTGAAACGATTCGCCCATTCGTAGATGTGCTTTCAATAAATATTCTTCCCTGTATGCGATTTGTAATTATGATAATATTCCGACCGATTTTTGGTCGATTCTTTTTTCAAGTCACCTTTTTTTCGGTCGGGGGTACTCAACATCACAGAAATCTTAGAAATTTATGCCACGAAAAACTACATACATATTTGATTTGCAATTTGTAACACACTATTCAAGTTCTACTGAATGCAATTGATAATATGTTGCCATCTTGGCCACAAAAAAATTCTCGTTATTTACTTGAGACACATCGTATATAATCCTTTTTATTTATATTTCCGTTAGGCCAAAAATTATAATGCTTACTGATGTATATAACTAAGTCTTTACGTTAAATACAACAGTACAATACGAATTATACAAGTGTCCCGTATCGTTATGTTCAAATTTTAGGAGTGTAAAATAGACTTCATTTCAAGTAACAAAAACGCAAAACTGTTAATCCATTTTTATTTGTTTCAGAGTTACAGATCTCTGAATGTGATTGTCAGATCATGAAAAAAAATGTAATCCTAAAATAAATAAAAACTGATTTTATTTCAAAAAAGTTATACGATTTAATAACAGGCCTGTGATTGTTAACGTCGCATAATAAAATATTATCCTAAAATAAATAAACACGTGTCGTAGAGCATACAGTGATTTCTTGTAGATCAACAAAAAAGAGTACTGGAAATTGATTTATGATAAAGAAGGTTCTTACTTATTTCGTAAGTGCTGAACCATGAATATCATACAATAAACAAATGTTCAGATGACTGTTAACGTTGCGTTTTTTAATAAAGGATTACATTACGTTTCAGTTCATACAACAGCTTATTAGTGAGTGGACACGTTTTATTCTACCTGGATATTAAGACAGTCACGGCTTCATTTTAATTTCTGCAGAACAGTCCTCTGGACAGCTGAATCTATGTTCACGAGAAGTGGTGTTACAAATCTAAGAAACCTGCACAGGTGGGCATCAAAAAATCCTAAAGCTATACGTCCATCTAAATTTCAACATGAATTTTCTATTAACGTTTGGGCGGCCCTAATCGATGACTTGTTGATTGGTCCTGTCGTTCTTCCTGGGAGGTTAAATGCTGACAAGAAATTGAAGGTAAAATTTCTTATTGACGAACTGCCAGGTCTTTTAGAGGATGTCCCACCACATTTCGGAATTGCTGTCCAAAATTGGGTTAACGTCAATTATTCAAGATGGATTGGTCGAGGTGGTCATGTTGCATGGCCACCCACATCACCCGATCTTAATCCCCTTGACTTTTATTTATGGGGGTACATGAAAAATTTAGTCTACGCGCAAGTTTCGAAAACAAGAGAAGAGTTGTTGGATCGTATTCACCTGGTTGCCGAGCAAATCCGACAAAACAAGTATGAAATTCGGATAAGTACTTCTTCTGTTGGCTTACGGGCACAAGCCTGCATTCAACAAGGAGTTGGACATTAAGAAAATATTATTAATTGAACTTTTTTAAATAAAATCAATTTTTATTGACTTTAGGATTACATTTTTTTTCATGATCTGACAATTACATTCATAGATCTGTAACTTTGAAACAAATAAAAATGGATATACAAGTTTTGCGTTTTTGTTACTTGAAATGAAGTCTACTTTACACTCCTAAAATTTGAACATAACGATACGGGACACCTTGTATAATAATTTTAGGTGTGGCCGCCTGATTGTTAAATAGTCTAGAACGAAATAAGCGTGAATACTAAACAAATTCCACTATTATATTCTTCTTTTCTGGAGTGAAGTATTTACAGTAGCTGTACAAATACAAATTCCTTATTTTAAAAATGTATATGAATACTTACCTCGTGATTTTTAGGTTTTTCCTCTAAAGGTAAGACATTTTTTTTATTTTTTGGTAGAAGGGATCTCTCATATTTACCACCAAAAAATCTTACGTCATATGTCGCGTCCGTCTCTTTTATTACCTGTATAATGACTTTGTTGCAGAATTTTTATATAAAACACAAATCATTTACTACATTACTTTAGCTGGCCAATATGGGTAACCTTTTTGTTTAGCCCATACCAATTTATGGGGTTTTCTGCAAGGCAAACAAAACCATTTATTATTTATTTTTTCATTGCTATGTCTATAGCAATCTATACAAGTCTTAAGCTCTGACACGTCATGACAGGTGTCACGGATCATAAGTTCTGCTGCTCCATATTCTTGTGATTCAACTGTAAAGACAATAAATTACATTTTATACACCATATCATTAATTGATTTATTATTATAAAGTCTGCTTGAATAATGAAAGCTGCCGTATTTATTTATTTATTTTTTTGCTTTAAATTCAGCGCCAACCCCCACAAGTTTAATTTGATCCGTTCTGTGTAATAATGAAATAAAATACAAAAAGAGAATATTTTTTCTTTATTGAGCAAAATTATTGTTTGATTTTTTGGAAGGCGGTTTTATTTTTTTTACAAAAATTTTTAATTTAATTCTTTTTATGGTTTTGTTTGCACCCATATGTTTTTGTTTATAATGGGTCTATAAAATCTGCTGTCCATGTGAAAAAAGTTTGTTTACAAGAAACGCAACAAAGGAAAATGTAAGGCTTGAAAAAGCTAACAAAAACGAGAAACTATGCGTGAAAAAGAAGTGTTTTTAACTAATTTATTTTAAATACATAAGCATTTTTCAAATAAGTGTCAAACAACGTACCCATCGGCTCAGTTTAGCACATAAGCGTCTTTCAAATGAGATTGCCAAGCAACGTACTTATCGGCTGAGTTTAGTACATGAGCGTCTTTCAATTGCCCAGCGACATAAAATTATAATAGAATACACTCATACCGTATGTGTTAAATATCATTAGGCATAGGGAATCAACGTATGAGTACATACGATGTATATGTACATGGGAAAGCCGATTCAATGCCAGCGAAGACTGCGACGACGACAACGATTGTTTCGCAAATACAAGTTAGCAGTAATCATTTGACCATCGACATAGGTACTTGTAATGCGTTCTAAAATAACATTTACGAATTGCAAGGGATTTGCTTTTCTTTTTTCTTTCAGTAAATGCAGGAAATTTTTAAGCTGCGGTGCGTCACACAAACAAAAGCGTAATTCTAATAAAATTAAAGAATAATCCTAATAAAATAAACAAAAAAGGTTTCTAAAATTTATAATAAATTATACAAGAGGCATTTTTTGCGGTGGTCCCTCTCTTGGTTTGTATTTCGTACAGTTATTGAGACAGAAATAAGTTTCAAAGTTATTTATTATCATAAATTGTTTGTCTGCAAGGTACATAACGGTCTGCAAAATTCAGCGCAAACAAATTCATGCACTCCATTGTAGACTTGCCAGCACAAAACCATTTTACTAACTGAAGCTTTTCAGCGGGTGTATACATTAATTTTATTGTACGCTTTCACACTGTAACGGCCGCAACTAGACTGAATGCAAAATTTCCAGTCAATCGGTATCGGAGAAAATCGTTGCTGTCTTCGCCGGCATTGGACTGGCTTTCTCATGTTTATATGAGTCCTTTCAATTTTGTTTTGTGGTCGAAGTTGCCTCCATTTCCACTCCACTGTTTCGTATCTCCCAGGGTTGTGACATGTTTGTGTCTGATTAATAAATAATCGTGTATTATTGTGTGTTTTTGTGCGGTCCTGTGTTGCGTGTGTTTAGTCTGTGTGTTTGTCGCTTTTTTGCGTTTAAGTCACTGGTCATCGGTCTTTTGCGTTTCAGTTATGTGTGTATTTAATGTTTATTGTTGTAAAGTGTTATTATTGTCTGTGTTTGCGTTACGAAGTATTGTATCTGTTCTTTTGTTGCGTTTGTCGAGTGTAATGTTATTAGCATATTGCCTAAGGCAAGTGCTAATTCGTCAACTGTGTTAAGTATTGTGTTTTTTTGTTTTTGTGTCCAGGGATTAGTTGTTGGGGGTGGTGCTGGTATGTATTTAGGTTTGGGTGTGGTTTTGTTTGCAGGGTTGTTTGGGTTGTTAGGACAGTTTATGAATGTGGATAGGTGAGGACCACCGCAGTTTGCACACTTTGGTGGGGTTGTTTTCGTCTTTGTACATATGTGTGTCGAGTGTTCGTCTCCGCATTTCATGCATTTGTAGTTTACGTTACAGTTTTTTTTATGGTGTCCAAAAGTCTGGCATTTGTGGCATTGTATTATGTCTGTCCGTTTGTTTAGAGGTTCAATTTTAATTGTGAGTCCGCAGCAGTCGTGTATGTTATAGATTGATTTGTATTGTCTCGTCAGTTCGATTAGCACAAGTGGTGCCGGTATGCCGTGTTTACCGTTCATGCTTTTGATTTTTAATGTCGGGTAGCCTTTGTCAGTCAAGTCGTCTGTAATTTCAGTGTCGGTGATAAAGGTAGGAATGCCTCGCATAACTACCTTTAGTGTCTTTTCGCTTCTTAATTGAAACGTGTAAAATTGTATGTGTTCTGTGTCTAGTATGTGTTTAAGTGTACGGTAGTCTTCGTCAGTTTTCGGTTCAATGTGAACACCAGGTTTCACAAGTTTGTTTTGTACGGTGTTAATGTTGTGTGTTTTAAGTATTTGTCGTATATATGCCCATTTGTCTTTTTCTGTTATTATTATTGGTGCGATTTTGTGTTGTGTATTGCGTGTTTCGGTGTTTGTGTTTTGTGTGATGTTTGTTTTGTCACTTACCCCGGGTGTGCTGTCTGATGTTGACGGTTGTGGGGTGAATTCAGTGGTTTCGTCTTCCATTTTTTCCTCGGTTTTGGTTTCGAGGACGTCGTAGGAATTTTTTGTTTCGATCGGTGTAGTTGTTTCGTCTGTTTTCAGCTTCTTTGTGAATTTCGGGTATATAAAGTCATCAGTTTTGTTTTCAGGTTGTTTCTTGTTCTGTGTTCGGCGGTGTTTTTTTTCTTCTTTGGGTGGTTCGGTATTGTTTTCTGTTATCCTGACTTGTATTTTCGGTTGATCCGGGTCTACAGCGAAGATACTCGGTGATGTCTGTAGAAGTTGTTGTATGCCACTTTCGCTGTGTGTTTCATCAATTATTGCCTGTTTGTTGAACTAGTTCAGGTGGCCAGAATTCAATCGATTTGGGATTCACTATTAATTTCGTTAATGTGATAATTCGCCCGGCCATTTCTTCCGGCATCGCTTGACGATATTTCGTCGTAAGTTATCTCAACTGGAATACTGCTGGATCAGAAGACGCAGTGAGAATGTGTCGCTTTCTCATGTACGTATACATCGTATGTATAGCAAGCGCCAATTAAGTTGGCGCGAGGAGGGGGTGCGCAGAAGCCGTTTTAAAAACGTCCAGCCCCACTACTCAAGTAATTGTCAGAATACATTTGTCATTGACGTTTAACAGAACATAATGTCTTTACTAGGGGATCAAAAAGTGATACACGCTCAGAGGTTAGAATTATCTGACATTTGATGTAAAACCAAATACAAATCTCCCCACTACTTTTAATCCTGCGCGAACTTACCCCTCTTCGCGCCAACTTAATTGGCGTTTGCTATACTCATACGTTGATTCCCTATGCCTAATAATATTTAACACATACGGTATATAGAGTTTTCCAATAAAGAGTTCCATGTTAAATTTCGCGGCATTTTTGACCTGTTGAATAGCAAGCGATAAGATAATAACAGCGAAACGCGTCACACAGTGATGGACTTGGTTTTTCACGAATTTTTAATTATTCTAGCAACCAGGAAGGTTGAAATCGCGGCGTATTGTGTTCTACATACTGATACAAACTTAGTTTATCTAATTGTAGTAATTAACGCATCACATAAGGCGACATTGGCATGTAAGAATGAGATTTAATACAATATATACACAAAGCATAGAGGTAAAAAGTCATATCTGTCTCCAGGCTACCGTACATTGACAAGCTCCAATAAGAGCGGAACGCGTCTGTACTTTCCGGTGATGGACGTGGTTTTTCACAAATATTTAATTAGAATGATAAGTAATCATCGAAAATTACACTGTTAACAATATTTTATTTACTCACTTCCATGGAATATCGCAACGTTATGTTGTATAGTAATAACATCAGCCATAAATTCAGTAACTTTTGCATATTCTTTAGATTGTAATTTTAGTTCCATGACATTCATATCTATATGTTGGTAAAATAGTTGCGCTGCTCGCCAACTAAGATCTTCTTCAGTGTTCCACTCATACTTTTGATCAGGTGCCATGGTGTGTGTTAAATTAGAAGGAAGCTAAAATATTAAGAGTATTTATTTTAAAAAATATGTAACTAAAATATGAAGCATTAGATGTATTTTATGTATTCGGAATAACAAACAAAAACAAATATTTATAATTAAAAGTGGTTTTATTGTTTTTCAAAATATTCTGTGATGATTTTTGCCTACATTTGAACCAATTTCACAAAACTTTTTCCATTTCGATTGAGGTATCTCTGAAACATGCATATTGAACGCATCGACCGCTACTTCTAGAGTCGAAAATCGCTGGTCATGTAGTTTTTTCTTCACGTACAAGAACAAAAAGAAATCATTAGGTCCCAAATCACAGCTCCACAGCGCATATACTATCAATTCGATGTTTGAATATATTGAGTTTTTTGTGCCTATGTGCGAGAGCTCATATTGTCGTGGTGAAGAATTATCCTGCGTCGCTGGTTGGTTTTTGTTATTTCTCCAAAGGATTCTGTCAAACAAATGATTGTGTATCATTCAGAATTTATTGTTCTGGGATCCACTAGTAGCACTGTAGCCACCAGTCTATTTTTCCCCATCAAAATTCTAATTCTAATAGAAGAAGCACTCAAACAAATTATAAAGTACCATACTTCAAGCGAAGGTGATATCATTGTTGAAATGTCAAAGGAAAGTGTGGAAATTATTAAAAAAAAGAACTAAAAGGTGTTACTAATAAATGTCTAAATATCGGTGCGCAACTACTTGAAAAGTCACATATTTGATAACATTAAGCCGCGCTGGCCTAATTAATGGGACATTAGGCTACAAACCTGAAGGTTCTGTGTTCGATTGCTGGACAGCTTCGAACAATTATTGCATTTTTTTCAACACCCGCTCCGCTCAAATGATCGCAAAATGAGTATTTGGAATTAACTCTGGGGCGGTCAGCAATTCGTTAGGAGCGAATGGGGACACCTTGCGAACGGCAGCCATTACACTGGCGTACTCTCCTGCTGAATGCTATGCAGCTGTCTGGTATCGAAGCTCTCACACCAAGCTAGTAGATATTCAACTTAATGGTGCAATGAGGATCGCCACCAGTACTGTTGATCCACTACTAGTCTTTGGTTACCGGTCTCGTTGCAGCATAGAATGAATGAGAAATGAAATTTTCAACGAAATTGATCTTCCCATACGAGGCTGGGTCAATAAGTCCCTGAAAATTGAGATAAGAACCACCCTATTCGGCAAAAAACGTTTTACTTTTCAACATAATCTCCTTTCAGCTCAATACACTTGATCCAACGTTTCTCCAATTTTTTTATGCCCTCCAAATAATACGATTTCTCGAGGCCTTCAAAATAGGCGTTTGTATCATCGATGACTTCTTCATTCGGCCCAAATCTTATACCGCCGAGACATTTCTTCATATTTGGACACAGGAAATAGTCGCAGGGGGCTAAATCTGGAGAATATGCTTTATGAGGGAGCAATTCGTAAACCCATTCATGAATTGTCCTGGTGGAAGAGAACCTTTTTCCTCGCCAAATGTGGTCATTTTTGCTTCAAATTGGCGCCGAATCGATCCAACTGCATAATATGCGCCGGTGATCGTTTTACCCTTTTCAAGGTAATCGATGCGACACCGCGCGCATCCCAAAAAAACTGTCGCCATGACCTTGCTGGGCGACAGACCCACCTTGGCTTTCTTTGGCTTCGATTCACCATGAGAAGTCCACTGTCTCGACTGTTTCTTAGTCACTGGTGTGTTGTGATGAATCCATATTTCGTTTACGGTTACGAAACGGCTCAAAAACTCGGATTCTAATTGAACATCATCAAACACTCCTTTGAAGTTGTCAAACAATTGCGTTTGTTGTCAATTGTGAGCAAGCGCGGTAACCATCTTGCGGATAGCTTCTTCATATTCAAATATTTAGACAAAATGGAAATCACTGATCCATGTAATATCCCTGTGGCTTCTTCATGTTCGCGCACTTTCACTCGCCGATCGTCCAATATCATACCGTGAATTTTATCGACCATTTCTGATGTGGTGAGGTCAATTGGACGACCAAAATGATCACCGTCACTTGTGCTGGTACGGCTGCACCGAAATTAAGTAAACCAGTAGTGGATGGTTCCCATCGATGGTGAAGAGTTCCCCATAATACGTCAAGCTTTTTTTTTTGTATGCGTTTTTTCGCGGAATAAAATAGTGTTTAATGAGCACGTAAAATTCACTTTTTTCAATTTTTACGAAAATGATCGTAGACGTCTGTTTCAAATGGCTGTCACAACAAAACTATTTGACAGATCAGTCTGAAAATTAGGGTGCGTTCTTTAGAAATGTGCTTCTTGAGAAGCACAATGTTGGTTTTGAAATAGCAGTAAAGTGTTCTAATTTTCGGGTACTTCTTGACACACCCTCGTATACAATGATTTGGAGAGGGGGCCCCAGGAACCGACTGAAATCTAAGAGATCGATTTGGCTGGATACGGAAGTTCGGCATCCCACCAATGTGAATGACTGCTGGATAGCCATACTCGACCAAAACCCTGAATTAAGGAATAGAGATCTAATTTCTAATCCATCAGAACCTCTCCCGGGCGTAACCCTCTCACGTAGACAATGATCTCAATTAATTAGGTTCCACGCAGGCAACGGAAGGTGCAACTCAATGCTGTACAAATGGAAACTACCAGATAGTAACTTTTGCCACTGCGAAATTTGAAATAAACTATGGCCCACATAGTAAACGACTGCCCCAGAAGAATTTGTTTTATGACCTCATTTTTGTCATAAAAGTGATTTATACACTAATATCTAAATTTCGAATTCAATTTTCGTACAAAATAAATAAACTCTAGGGCAGTAATACGCAATCGATGCGTAGCATTAGTCATACTACCATCCTAGTGCTTGAAGACTCTAGTAATAACGAACCTGTCTTGTTACAAATTCGTAAATCTTCGAAGCTGATTATCATTATATATTTGATAGATAACTAAGAGATATATTCAAACTTTGGGAAGAGAGACACATATTTCAGCGGTGCCCATATAACGAAAACAAGAAAAATCCCTAACCACAATAAATTAATAAACTTCTAAATACGTATTTCAGCAACTAAGTTGCCATCTTCAGTACAACGAATCTGAAAAAAAAAGGTAGTTTAAAAGTAGCGTCTTTACCTAAGGTACAACCTTTTAAGATATGCTCTTCACCAAATCGCCAGTGGGATAACACTTGTTATTTTAGTGGGATAACACTGCAGTGTTATACCATTGGCGATTAGATGAAAAACATATCTTCAAAGGTTTCACCATAGCCAAAGACGCTACGTTTAACACTATCTGTCTTTTGCTGACTGTTCTACTGAAGAAGGCAGCTTAGTTGCTGAAATACGTATTTAGAAGTTTATTAAATTAATGTGGTTTTGTAGTGTGGGATTTTTCTTGTTTCTGTCTGTTTTAGATTTCAGACCACAATCTCCAACAATTCGGATCATATAACGGAAGTAGAGGAAGAGGTTGCCTCGTGGTAGAACGACATAAAAGGAAAAAACATGTATGAAGTAAACTGAAGAAGCCGAAAGTAAAAGCAAATGGAATATGATAAAAATTACCCATGGACGCAAAACGGTTAAAAGTAGAGGTTTGTAGTTCCGGTGATTTTAATGGAGCTATGGCAAACCGTGACAGTTCCGAATAAGGAGCCGTGACGAATCGCCGTGATTTTACGGAACGACTCCGAAAATGATATATATAATACTCAGGGCCGGTTTATTCACCTTCCAATAAAGTATCGAGTAACGCTACTTGTAAGATAAAGCCTTACTTGCCAGATTAAGTGTTTATTCACCGTCAAGTAAAAAACGGCCCAGTAAAATTACTTACTTGGCAGAAAATTTACTTGCTGCTCACCTACCCTATAAAGTGTCAAGTAAGACTAATATCATGTTGTTTGTGAACTGTCATGTAGAAAATTAAGCTATTGACAAGTAAAATGGATTTATTTGAAGACATTGGCGATATTTTAGACGATTTTGTCAATATTAATAATAATAATTTAGTGAATAGACAGAGAAAACCCTATCAAACACGCAATCGATATCGAATAGAAGACAATTTTAATAAATTTGATGATGACGAATTTATTCGTTTGTAATGTTTATTACATAATCTGTGTGTGGTAAATAAAATATTAATGTTCTAAACAAAAATTTCATCTTTATTTCACATGTAGTCATAGTAAATTATAATATGATGCTAGACGTAAAAGATATATTTAAAAAAAACTCTGTACAAAATAAATACAATAATAAAACAACCAATATTAATACAGAATATATATACATATATTTATTTACTTGTATTGAAAATACAAAAAGGGGTTGAATAACACAAAAAGTAAAAATGGACAACACGTGATAACACACAATAAACGCTTGAGATTTAAGGTTACATTAGATGTACTCATTTGTCATGCCGGCAACTAGAATTTCAAATTACCGAAAGCTGTACATCCTTCTCTATACCATGTGTTAGTGGTATGTTTCATCTTTCTCTATTTTCCCCTAAACGTACTACTGTTGTAAAAACATCTAGTTCTTTCCAGTAACTAACCGACCTTTAAAATTATATGAATAAACCCAAAAATAGTAAATGTGCCAAGTAAATTTAATTGTCAAGTAACTAACAGGTACTTTACTGGAAGGTGAATAAACCGGGCCTCAATCACTCACGTTCTCCGTTGCCGTTCTCCATATCGCTGGCATGAACGGCCGACCAGATCAGCGTCAATGTCCGAACAGGAATCGATGCGTATGAAATTCCCCACCAAAAAAATAATGTGGCATGTATTTATTGCTATTCAATCAATCAATTGTTACAATTCTACATTTATTTGTAATGCTCATCACGTTGTACGTGTACTTTATTATAGACTTTCGTTAGCTTTGTCAATTGATGTAATTTTACCTAATAACTATGGCCACAAGGAATAAAAAATCATATTTGTGGAACTTTTTTAAGCAAACAATAGATCAGAGAGCCACCTGTATGTAATGCAAACATATCGTTAACTACAAAACTTTATTAGTAATTTGAAACGCCATATGGTACCCATTAGTTCAAATAACGCCAGATTAACCGACTTGTAAAATTAGAGAAATAGAAATTAGACTTTCATAAATATTTATTTTTAACTCCGACCTCCTATCAACTACAAAAACTCAAAGTAATTACTCCAGCTCCGACCAAATAAATACTATTTAGACAGTTCCGCAAAATCACCGTGACTTTACACTTAACCTTTATGTGACTGGAAGGGTACCCGGGTGCCTTTTTCAGATTTAAATATGTATTAATATTTTTTGTGTTTGAACTTGCTGAGCTGGAAATTCTGTGACATCTCTAAACTTGTTTTATATTACATTTTATTATATATATACTTCGTTATTTAGATTTAATTTTTAACGAAAAAATGGCATCCGAAATTATTACAATCTCTAAGACCGGTATGGGTACCCGGGTACCTCCATTTAAAATTACATATGGATGGATGTGAAAGAACAAAAGTTGGAATTTTTCATTTTTTATTTATATATGTTATAAAAAAGATGTATAAAAAGAACGAAAATAAATAATAATAGGATTAAACTGTCTGTTGGTTACAGGTATCGCATACGGCCTTAGTAACAGAATGCTCATTACAAACTGGTTTTGAACAAGAATTACATGCTTGTCGCGTTTTTCTTTGTCTGTGATTCAATTCCCGGCAAATGTATCATTTTCCAACTACCAAAATACGCCCAGAAGTATCACGAGATGATTGATCTCTGACTGCTGTAACGACTGGTTGTGTAATTTGGCGTCCTAGAACCATTTCTAGTGATGTACGTGTAAAATGATTGCCCAAAACTCTTGGAATACTGCTTCGAGTTAGTACAGCAGACATGCATAACTCGTTTGCAAGATCTTTCAAAAATCTCCGTCGTCGGTCGGTTGATGTAAGCCTAGGATTGTGCTCCGTGTAAATTATGTATGCACTCAGTGCAGCAAGGTCGACCATATTGTAAAAAAAATGCTAGGGGCTAACGATTTGTTCTACGCTTTACTGTATACTCTGATAACATTTTATCCATCGTGTCGACGCCGCCTTTGGTTTTATTATAATATTTAATAATTTCGGGTTTTGCAGTACCAGTATGTTCTACTTTGCCTATTGTATGCATTGATGATAATAGGATGACAGATTTGTTCTTTTTGGGAACATACGAACATATAGTTGCTCTTTTAGTAAATGCAAAATTAGTGGAATTTATAACTCTACTTTTATTGGATTGCATATTGGAAGGAAGAAAAGTTTTATTTTTTCGAACGGTTCCTACTAAAGTTAAGTTCCAAGAATTTAGGTTATGAGCCAACTGTAAACTTGTGAAAAAGTTGTCTGTCGTTATATTTCTTCCAGAACCTTCATATTTAGTAACTAAATGTAGAACTGTACGCTCTCCAATAATCACTTGCCGTTCATCGTCTGGTGGTTTTCCAGTATAAATTTTACCTCGTAAAGGATAAGCATTTGCCGCATCACAAGCCCAAAAAATTTTTATCACATACTTTGCCGGTTTTGAAGGAATGTATTGAGTAAATTTTGTATGTCCTCTATAAGGAAATAATTGCTCATCGACCGTTATGCATTCAGACGGCTTATAGTTGTTTTCTAAATTACTATTTAGCATTATCCATATATCACGAATTGGAGCAGCTTTGTCACTTTTAGATCGTTCAGCACGTGTATTCTGATTATCAAAACGAATAAATCGTGAAAACATTTTGAAGCGATCACGAGACATAGCCGCACGAATAAGAGGTAAGGATTCAAGTTTCCACATTTAAGATATATGTTCCTTATTAGATTTATGTACACCAGCTGCAATTAGGATTCCTAAAAATGCATCGAATTCCTCTTCAGTAAATGCCTTGAAAACCTTTCATGGTGGTGGATGCCGCTTAGAATCTTTGTACTTTTGAGCTTGTTTAAAAGTTTCTTTAGCAGTATATAATGCACTAAAACTTGGTGCGCCACATTTTTCGCGCAAGATATTTCGGCTAATTGTCTGCGCTTGTGGTAATGGAGTATTCGTCCAATGAGTTCCATCTTTAGCAACTAAAACAGTAGGCTGTGCAGGCGTTTCTTCTTCATCACTAATTTCATCTGAATAAGGTTCCTCTTGTTCGATTACAGGTTCTATTTCTGCATCAGATTCTTCAGATTCGATTTCCGGAATATATTCGTCTTCATCCGAAGCAGTAAATGGCTCTTCTTCTAATGCTTCTTCCGCTGCTGCTAGTAATTCTACTGATGTCAGTCTGAAAACCATAAAATATCACTTTACGTTCCTTTTATTACTATTACTTTTACTCTTACAGGATTTGTAATTATATTAACTTCTATATCATACCTGGTTCTCCTCCATCTTGGTTTTGTAAATGAACCCGAACTAGGACCAGGCGTATTATCACACATTCCGATAAAAATAATAAAATTTGCACTTGTTATTACCAAAAACACTAAAAATATTTAGTAAATGTACTGTGCGAACAAATTATATACAAATTATATACGAGCACTTCGAAAAATGGACGGTTACTGATTTTCAGACATGTCTAATCTTGTTCATAACAGCGCAGTTTATTTCTCCCCACCACTGTCTCCCGTATATGTATAGCTGCAACGTATATACAACGTGGGGTGCCCGGGTACCTACGTCGTCATTAGAAGGTGTTATTTTTCCCAGTCACATAAAGGTTAAAGGAACTGATAGTTCCAGCTCCGGCCGCAGAATGGTGAAAAAATCACCGACCGTGTGAAATCATGCCAAATCTCTAGTTAAAAGAGAAAGTTCTGAACAATCTGCAGAAAAATTAAGTCTTCCATTTTCAAGGTTACCCCTTCCACCCCTTCAAATTTATTCTTATGGGAACAAAAAGTGGCTTTTTGTTTAAGAAATTTTATTTGAAATAGTAAGTCCTCTTTATCTAAAATCCTCTTATATCCTCTTTATCCAAAAATTACTAGGTACCTAGAAACATTCATTTACGGACTAATTCTAAATAATATAATTAACAACAATTAATCTTTTTTTTAATAATTAGGGCATTTATTAAATATTAACCATACTGCATTTTAGTTTCCTTTTTTCAGGTAATATATTGAATTTATTCGATCTTTACTCGATGAAAATTGATGTTCAAATCCATTAGTAATAAATACATAAATGTTAAAAATTTGGAGTAATTTTTAATCTTTTAATTATTTTAATAATTACTGAGTTATGAATACTGTAATATAGCAATGAATAAATTTTATGTGGACATATTACTTCAATATAGTGTAAAAACAGAACTATATTTAATGAGATAACAATCAGATTTTTTGCAATAGTTGATATAATTGCAAACCACCAACAAATACCTTGAAGTTAACCTTAACTCGATATTTTCTCATTCTATATCTTTCTATTTCAAAGATGAATTACTGTTTCGCGTAATACTTTTGATAATTAAAACGATTGTTATATTAATTTTATTGCAGATAAAATTGATATTATTTATACACTTTATACTCTTACATAAAACGTTCCAATATTTTTTTTATTAAATAAAAGAAACAGAAAATAATAAATATAGTGAATTTACCCATGATCTTATTCTCTCCAGTATGAAAGTAAGCAAATGATTTAATTCTTCTTTGCCCAGATCACATGGTTCTTCTAATGTGTGTATATTACAAATGCTGCATCGGCTTTCGTCATATACAAAATTACATTTATTATCATTTTCCGATCTTGATTCTTCCTTCATACTATTAGAGGCAGGATCTTCTAAGTTAAATGATTCACTGTTTGATTCACTCGATATCTTTGCGAATGATACATTTTCATTGAATACATCACTTATACCACTTTCGTTGATGCTATCAGTTAGTGTCATTGGTGTGTTTATTTGACTATATTTTTCAACACACTGGAAAACTATTTGTTTGTGTCGAACATTCCTCGAGCATTCTGCATGAAATACGCGATGGCAATATTTGCACGGGGTAACATCTCCCGCTAAATGACATTCTATGCAATACCAATCCTTTCCATCGTCGTATGGCTAAAAAATTAACTACAATAGTAAAATTGACTAGAAATAACTAAGACCAGCTTAATATAAGAGAAAAAACATTAAACATTTATTAGCTACTAAATTTATTAATTTAAATTTATACTAAATGTATAAATGTTTCCCAAACACATTAATATTGTAATTAAATATTTACAATAGCACTTACTGTAGTCAATTCGTCTGTAGGAATTCTGTAATGATCTGACTGATGTTGAAGCTTAACACTTTTTGGTTCATACTTCCTAAAACAAAACAAAACGTGAATGTTGGAAATTAAACGCAACTTATCATCTTCAAAACAATTTGAAACATAACGTGCCTTCAAAAACTTTCCTCATTAAAGTAGGCTGTATTTTAAGTAATCAAAGATTTGTGCACATGCGAAGCTTTAGAAAACTTTAAATTCTGACATAAATTAAAATTATAAACGCTTATATTTTTGAAGTAATTTTATTATAATGTTACAACATAAAATATTGATTATTCAAAGTGACTATAAAACTGGCCAAAAATTAGTAAATGAAGATTGGGTTTATTCCACTAATCAGTGCTTACAGGATTTCCGGCAACAGTATCCTAATCTGCCAGTTAGTTACGCATAACTGCAAAAACATATTCAAGCCTGTGTTATTAAACTTGGTGAAACAAGGGTACCTGGCGGTGGGGCACCTAGAAAACGAATAGCATATTGCATATTCGACGTCGAATGGACAACTCAATCGCAAAACTATCGCAAGTTCATTTGTGAGTGGGAACATGTCATACTATTTTAAAAAAGTACTTAAAGTTGTTTCCATATAAAATTCAAGCAGTTTCAGAACTCAAACAGGTAGATTTTGTTACGAAAATATACTACTGTCTATGGCTTTTAAATAACATAAATAATTATGATACTCTCGACAAATGCTTCTCTTCGGATGAGGCTTGGTAGCAAGTTAGCCTTGGTCAGGATAGCAAAAAACTAAATTTGGTCTGCAGAAAACCCTCATAAATTTGTGGAAACTACGCTTCATCCGCAAAAAATAGGTGTCTGGCTAGCAGTTTCAAGAAGACGAATTGTTGAGCCTACATTTTTTAATCAAACCATAATTGCTGAAAGATATGGAAATTAATTGCAGGAATATTTCGATACAAGAAGTATTAATTTTCGTTCAAGACCTCCAGATTCCACAATTTTAGACTATTTTATTTTTCTATATTTAAAGAATACCACTTTCAACACCAGACATACAATCGAAGAGCTTCGTAATGCTATTGTGAATTCTTGTGCTGACATAACTCAAGAAATCCTAATAAATGCCTTTGAAAACATGAAGCGTAGAGTTCAACTTTGTCTTCAAAATAATGGTCAACATTTCCAACATCTGCTTTAGTATTATTTTCATTTAATTTTGAATATTGTAATAAAAAATTTTCCACTAATCAGTGCTTACAGGATTTCCGGCAACAGTATCCTAATCTGCCAGTTAGTTACGCATAACTGCAAATACATATTCAAGCCTGTGTTATTAAACTTGGTGAAACAAAAACTTAATTACATACTAATTTATTACGCACATTTAGATGACACAACTAAACTATCAAAACTATACGTTTGTGACAGAATACATGCACTGTCACCAACCATTAAAAAAAAGCATGTCCGTCTCTAATGAGGAAGGTTTTTGAAGCCACGTTAGTTCGAATATAAAACCATAGATGTCGCACGAATAAAATGCAATTCAGAATATGACATGTGTGGCAATTACACTATTTGAATGAAGTAGAATGGTTAAAACTATATAAGAAATAGCGTAAACCACAAATAAAAATAGAAAGAAAATATTACAAATAAAAGTTTTGTTTTTGGAAAATAGGGGTACGTTTGTTGCGTTATTGATTGTTAATCGTTGCAGTTACGTAATAGTATATTAAAACACGAGTTTCATAAGGCAACATTTTGTCGCACGAGTTCATGTTTAGAAAACGAGCCGCAATAGCTTTTATACTGCAAATTAATTGCAGCATTTTTGCGAAGTAATATGAATGTAAATATTCCTGTCTACATTGTGCGACGCTAATTATTCTAATTTTTAATTGAAAAAAATTCGCCCTTAAGGAGGATACGAACCCACATCCATGGTTTGCCGGACCACTTCTCTTATGGGCGAATTTTTTCAATTAATAATTCGAATAATTAGCATCGTAAAATGCAGAAAGCAATATTTACAGTTTTTTCCATTTTGGATTTTTTACATTAATAAATTGAAATTATTTAATTTTAAAGTTCATAGTTTTATTTTTATATAAAGTATGCAGTTGGTAACATTGATATTTGAAATTTTCAAATTTAAATATGTATTGCGATGCGCGAAATATGATTTATTAATTTTCGTTAACATTACTTGATATTTTCTTTAAAAATATAAAATGAGTAATGAATATATCTCGTACTCCACCCCAGTTACGTTAACAAAACGGCAGACAAAATAAATAAGAATTTATTATCAAAAAAACTCGGGCAATGTACCGGGTGCGCCAAGTTTTATGTCCACCCCTAAAATCGAAAGTTCTAATTACGTGAGGGTGGCCACATTTCACATACTAAATTGAATGTTTATGAAGCTTCTTATCCTGAAATTTAATTCATTTTTAATATTTTTTTAGGTTATTACGGGTTTTTTCGCTTTATAGGAGCAGATATTTAAGAAGGTAAGTTGAGGAAACAATTATTAGATACATTAAAACAACTACCTTATTTTTCTTTAGTGGTTCGACCTCCTATATTAATCATGCCTTTCCAATATTCAGTCGCTGAAAAAGCTGAAATGCTCATGGTATTTGGAGAGTGTCTGAAAAATGCTTCAGAAGCTGCACGTGTGTATGAGGAAAGATTTCCCGATCTGGAACATCCACACCGAAAAATTTTTATCAGGCTATTTGAGCAATTAAGAGAGACCGGAACTGTGACGCACAAAAAGAAAATTTACAACAATCTACCTATTACTAATGAATTAAATCAAGCACGAGTTCTTACTACGGTAGAAAATAATCATCATATAAGCATTCGCGATTTAAGTCAACAAACCAACATTAGTGCGACAAGCGTGCGTCGCATCTTAAAGAAATGCGCCTATCACCCCTATCACATAGAACTGCACCAAGAATTGCACGGTCAAGATTATGAAAATAGGGTAAATATTTGTCAGTGGGCTGAAGAGCAATTAAGACAGAATGCACACTTTTTTGATTACGTCCTTTTCACTGATGAGTGTACCTTTAAGAATAATGGACAGGTTAATAGACATAACATGCACTATTGGGCAGTAGAAAATCCCCATTGGATGCGAGAAAGAGTCACGCAGAATTACTGGTCCATTAATGCTTGGGGAGGGGTGACTAATAATAAATTAGTGGGTCCCTTTTTTTTTAATGGGCATCTAAATGGGAACACGTATGCTAATTTTTTGCAAGAAAATTTGAGACAATTGTTAGAGGAAATACCTCTGGACGTAAGACAACGTAAGTAACCAAACTATTAAATAATTTCAAAAATATTTTACTTTATTTTCTGCTGATTTAAGGTATGTGGTTCCAACAAGATGGCGCACCTCCCCATTTCAGCCAAATTGCAAGGGCGCAATTGGATCAGCAATTTGGAGAGAGGTGGATAGGTAGGGGTGGCCCCATCCGTTGGCCAGCACGGTCCCCAGATCTAACGCCGCCTGATTTCTATTTGTGGGGAACTATAAAACAAATGGTCTTCAGAGAAGAACCAACAACAATGGAAAATATGAGGGAAAGAATCAGGTTGGCGTTTGAGGAAATTAATCATTTAAACCGTGCTGATACTGTGTTAGAACATTTTAAAAGGAGACTTCGACGATGCATCGAACAGGAAGGAAGGCATTTTGAACATTTGATGTGAATAAAAAAATTTAATTTTAAAATGTGTATCCAATGTGTAAAACCATGATTTACTTGAAATCTAATGCTGTGTTTACACGATCAAATAAATTCATGAAATTTTTGACCTTGAATTTATTGGAGCGTGTAAACGCTAAAACTGTCGTGAAGTTTTTCTTGTCAAATAATTCATGAATAAATTGTCGGATTAGAACTCGCTCTAATTTTTCGTCAAGTTTCTAGGGAATTATGGTTACATTTGAGTTTAAAATGTATTGCCAACATTCCCATTGTCTTGTAAATACACGTGTTTGTGCATCATTGAGTTTGTTTTCATTATTAATAGTTAAAAAAAGTTAGTAAAATCAATTTTTGCTTTTTTTGTAATTTTCATATATAAATAATTAATAATACGTTGAACCTAACCTTCAAATGAACGAATGAAAACAAAAGAAATTGGACACAGTTGCTGGAAAACAAATGTCACTATTTGATGGTTGGTCATAATGATTATTGTGAATAAAATGTTGGAAGAACTTTTGCGTTTACACGGTCCAATAAATTGATGAATAAATTCATGAATTTCTTCATGAAGAAATTCGTCATTTATTCATGAATTTATTTGACCGTGTAAACACGGCATAATTAATATTTTTCAATTCTGATTAGAATCTTAAGTTCTAGAAGTTGAAATGGCCATCATAACGTGGCGAATAAAATTTGTTAATCTAATGTAAATGCAGTTTTTTTTCCATTTTACGGCCTTCTACAAACAATATTAAAAAACTAATATGCACTCTCGAAAGGCTCCACTATGTATACTGTATAAATTGCGTTCCTTTCCTATAATATTAAAGGTCAAAAAGTGGGGTGGACATAAAACTTGGCGCACCCGGTACTTAATTCTTAAAATCAAATAACATTTATTTCTGTGTTCAAACAAAGCCAATATTGAAAAATGAAAAAAAAAGCGTATCGAAATGAATCTCATTTCGATACTGTTTTGGTTTTCACAATGAGTTCAACACGAACGCAAAATAAGAAAAGGTAATTTTTTATTTTGATTTAGTTTAGTAAAGTATTTTTTTAAGTAATATTATTTATTTGACAAATAAACTACTAATTAAATGATTATGGCTTTATGGTTTTTACATTTAGCTTCAAAATATAAAACGAAAATTATATTTTAAGAAATACTTACGCGATAAGTCCATCTTTCAAGGTTTGGGAAATATACAATTCAGCTTGTAAAAATGTGCAATGGGTCTCTGATTGCAAAAATCTTGCAAGATTCGATAGTTCGGCAGCTTGATGTTGATGTTTTGCCGATTTAATACCATCCCAAATGTATTGCACATTATTTGGGTCTGCATGTCTTCTTACCGGCATTTCTGGAAGTAAATTTGACAAAAATAACGAGAAAAATAATTTAATCATTAGTTAATTTAATAAGTTATTCAACATAAGCACAAGAAGTTACACGAGGACTGCTGCAATACTTTTGAAATTGATATAAAAAACACATAAAATTTAGTGAATTACTTGATCGTTTTAAAAAGCTTTCGCCTTTGATATTAATTCACTTTTGCATACGCGCGAATCCATTTACGAAGTATTTTTCCCCTCTGAAGCTGATATGAAAACAAATGGAAATCATAAGGGGATAATTTAGGGCAATGAGGGTGGTCGGATCAACCACAACCCCCATCCTAAATATCTTTTAGACCGGTATCTGACATTCAGATAGCACCTCTATAAAATTAGTCAAAAAGTTAAGACCTGCAATAATACTGTGATGACTCATCCAATAACGCGTCACGCGTCATTCCTCTGGTGTTTTCTCGAGGCCTACGAGAACGCTCTCGAAGAGTATTCACCGCGACATAAAAGCCGCGTCGAAGAAGGGATTCATTCAATACCCGAGATTCGCAGCGAGTACACATAAATATAGTTACATAAATAGAAATGCATAAATGTGCTTAATGTTGTTAATAGTTAGTTTTATATTGTTATACGTTTTAATATTAATATAGTGTGTGTCTAAAGTTATTGTTAGTTTTATTTAAGAACCCGAAAAGACAAGGTTTACAATACATTACATAAACTTGCCAGCAATTGCAGTTCATGGGGAGCATATGGGGAGCCTTGCGAACCCAACCATTGCACTAGCTTACGCTTCTACTGAATACTGTGTTGTTGAGAATCACCCCCGGTACTCTTAGATCAATCAACACTTACTCTCTGGCTACCGATTCTTTCTAACATTGCTCCGCCAGATATCAGACGTATCGCTGCAGCACAGAATAAATGGGCTAAGATTACTAACAACATTGATCTTCCTATACACGATGATTTGGAGGCGTCCCCTGGACTCGACTGAAATCTAGGAGACCGATTTAGCTGGAGACGCAAGTTCAGCACCTCCATCAATGTAAGTGATTACTGGATAGCCCTCCTCGAACAACACCCAGAATTGAGGAATAGATTTAATTTCTAATCCAGAATCTCTGCCGGGCGTAACCCTCTCACGTAAGCAATTGTATCAATTAATAGGTTCCGCACAGGCCACGGAAGGCACAACCCAATGCTGCATAAATGGAAACTAGCAAATACTAGCCTCTGCGACTGCGGAAATGTGGAACAAACCTAGAAGAAGTTTCCCTGGTGGCATCCACGAGCTAAACAACTCCTGAAACACTGGACTGGTTGTGAAAATTTAGATATTAGCGTATAAATTATTTTTATGACCTTTATGTCATAAGTAATTTATACACTAATATTTAATTTTCATTTTTTTTAACATGGCTTCTCATTCGAAATAAATAAATAGAGCAAAGAGTCATTAATTCAATATTTTACTGGCTAAAAAATCAACGGTTTGACATACTGAATGAGTTGGCGTTGTTATGATGACGAATAGTTCACCAATTTTGATTATTTCTTCCTATTTCATTGTTGATTTCCGGAAAATAAATTATAGTATACCAATAAATTCTTCGATTCTCTAAACTTACGATTACTACATATCCAGTAAAACGGAAGAAACATTTGCTTCGCATGCGGTGAATGAACGAGCAATGTTCATAGGTTTTGTTTAATTTCAGGATTTTACGAATAAATCCAAAATTCGTGACCAGTTACGATGTTGTAGAGCAAATTCGAACGATTTCGCTTGTATTTTTTATCAGAAGATATCTAAAAATGTGTCCGTATAAAATGCAAGTTTTATTTGAACTTAATGAAACGGATAAACCAGTTAGGCATGATTTTGTTCTTCGTGTATTAGCACAAATTCAATAAACTCCGCAGTGGCTGGATAACATTTTATGGACCGACGAGGCGCATTTTCAACTGTGTGTGGGTGTTAATACGCACAATTGTAGGATTTGGTAGGAAAATAATCCGCTACTACATACTATAATTCAACAAGGGATTCATGATTTGAAAGTAACCGTGTGGATTGGGTTCACATCCCGATTCATTTTAGAACCATACTTTTTTGAGGAAAATCAAAATGGGCAATTATAAACAGTTACAGTTACTGGAGAACGATATTTTACCATGCTGCGAAATTATGTTATCCCAAGATTGCACAATTACGATATTTAAAATATCATCTTCACCCAAGATGGTGCACCCCTTCCCATATTTACACTCCAGTAAAAAATCTGTTAATTAACCCTTTGGGCAATCGTATGATAAGCCGAAACTTTCCCAATCCTTGGCCAGCGCTTTTTCCAAATATTAATCCTCTTAAAAAAAGCGTTTTTTTAAGTCATCCTACGACTATTCAGCAGCTCAAAAAATCAATTTCACAACAAGTGGCAGCTATTGCAGTTAATTTACTCCACGATGTTGTCCACAGTATAGAAGAAATTTTGCTTCTTGTTGAAGAACAAGATGGCGGACATATTCAAAATTTGCGCTGAAGTGATTTGCTTTGTAATAAACCCTATTGTTTTACCAATAAAAATATGTTTTTAATTTCTGTATACTTTAGTTTATAAGAAAATTACGGTAGTTTCAAAATGTAACTTACTTCTGAATAACCTTATATAAGGTGAACAAATACGTTATCGCTTAATTCACATTCAGATAATATGAAATATGCCTGTACCTATCTATTACTGTAGCAAAGGCACATTATGATGGTTACATTTTTTATTTATTGGATTAATTATTACAGCTGAGGCTCAACTTTTCTGATTATAAGATATATAATATATAAGTACATTTTCTTCATACAAACAATAGGAATTGGTTTTAACATACATATATCTATCAAGAATAACAGTACCCTCAGAAATTTATCACTATAGAACTAGGTATAGGGGTTTCTTAATGTAAGCACCAGTTATTTAAGTCAAAATAATATGTCCAATAATTTAGTATTGAATAAGTCTTTAACAAAGTTCAATTAGTACTACATTCTCTGTTATATCAAATATGAGTGAAATATATTTAACAATAGGAATTTTGCAACTTACAGTTAGTTTTACAGTTCTAGTTTATTTGGGAATACTATATACGAAGAAGTACCAATACCCTAATAAAGAATTTTCATTCTCTCATGGCTTATCAACTATATTAATGGGAATATTTTATATAATTTCATATGTAACACTACCGGAAGAAAAGAAAATAGTTTCAGATTTTGAAGATGCATCATTAATGAAGCTAGTGAATACATATAAAACAGACAATGCAGAATACACAAACAGTTTTCAGAATATCTTGGATGAACAGAATAAAGTAACTCACGAACAAGTGGGTTACAACCCAGAAGAGGGATATTTTGTAAAATTATTAAATTTAACACCTACTTATAGTGCAAAGAAAAGATATTACAGAAAATCAAGGCAAATGAAATCAATGACTGAAAATAATAAAATAGAATGTAAGGAAATGTTATATCTATATTTACTTTTTGTGTACTCATTCGTTCATGGAATGATATATATAATTATTTCTTCAATAACATGTAAGTATTTATTAAATAAAAGCAGAAACATCAACAAAAGGTTTCATAATTCTGTTAAGAATTTATCAAGTTCATCAAGTAATGACATACATTCAAATAATAAATTAAATACCTCAAATTCTCCAGAGAATCTCGAAATAATAAACTTCAAAGAACATAAAGTTTTTGGTATAATAATGGCATCATTCATGTGGATTCTGCCTATTGTAAGCAGCAGTATGGTATTAATGATGATAGATCAGCACCAAACAGAGATTGATAATTTGAAATATCAAATAGTTAATTTGACAGAAATAAGTGAAGATAATATTGAAAATACTTTAAGTTCTAATAACATTTCCTACCGTACAGAAGTTGAAAATATTTTAAATAAGATCTATGGGATTGTGAAATATGTGAACGTATCACAGGAAAACGTAATACCTAACACTAATTTTATAGAAATTACTGAAGAAAACATCGAAGAATGTAGTGATGAAAATATTGCTTTAAGATCTTATTTGTTTGTACTATTTATTCTTGGTTACTTTATATCTATTATCTATTCAAAAACTGACCAAATTTATTTTGATATTAATGCTTATAATATACAACTAATCATTTGTTTTGCAATTAGTTGGTTACCAGCTATAATAGAACTAGTTATTAGAAAGTATATTTTCAAAACTTCACCGTCTTTAATATCTAAAATAGTGCTATTATTAGGTACTATCAATCAAATATTAACAAACATATTAAATACATATAATGCTAGAAAGTTTATTCAATATAAGAATTTTGTAGTTCCAAATGAAACATAATTAGCGAACAGTAATATATTTTTCTTGAACTTACTCCTGCAATAGTTGTTCTAATTCGTATAATCTTCACTAAATTCTTAATAAGGATATATTTTCAAATATAAACACAAATTAGATGTTAAAACCACTGCTCAAGAAATGTCAAATTCAATATATGTCAGAATTGTCAGAAATGAATTTGTTCAGTAAGGTCATATTCTGGTTCTAAAAATTTATTTACCTTTAAAGTCTGATAAATAAGGAAATAGATTGTAATGATTGTATATTAATAAACAATAGTTTCATCAAATGTAAATTTACGTAATATATGATTAATGATAATGTATTTGTTATCGTTTAATATGTATTAGTTCATTTCTTTTTATAATAAATACATGTGTATTCAAAAATGTTGCTTAATTATCAACACACACTAAAAGTAAATTTACTGTTATTCATTGAAAAGAATGAAATGTAAGTAGATAATTGTGTTTTATGAAAATTTCAATTGGAAACTTTTCAAGCTCAAACGTTACACAATACATGTTCTTATCAGTCTTATCACATATTTAGTACAATAAAGTATACAATTTATAATCTACAATTATGTCTTGATTGCAAAATAAACGCTATCTTTTAGTCTATGTAGAGTTAGATGTCTCTTTTAGCATTAATGTTTAGCAACATTCAGTGACGCGCCGTCCATATGGGCAAGGTCGTGCAGCGCACAACGGCGCCAAGGCCTTAAAGGCGCCTACGGCCACTTGTGATAAGTTAAATTTTAAAAATATTAAAAACATTTTTTGAAAGTTTACAACAAATCAACAAATTTACATAAAACAATTATTACAATTATTTTAGCATTGACAGCAATAATTTTATTGTTACTTCAAAGAGTGTACTTGATATTTGCATCTACACTGTTTTTTTATAAATTTAGCGGCTAGAAAATCTTGCTATCATTTCTATAGAGTCTGACTTTTTAAAGCAGCTGAATATTGAAAATCTTATTAATGAATTTGCCAAAAGTAAAGCTAGAAAAGTCCAATTTCTATAAGACATTTCCGTTGTTTTCCTTCACGTTTATCTATTTGAAAACACGGGCACTCTAAAAATATTTTATTTGACCTTTTGTTTTTTAATAATTTGGAATACTGTTTTTTATTTAGTTACTGTTCTTTCAGTGTGCAATAAAAATTTGAATAATATTTTTTTGTATGTGAACCTATTGTTTGCCTCAAATAAAAAATACCTACCAGTACTAACAAGTCTAAAGAGTTCGTCATAAATTTCAATGTTGAACTGTGGGAGAGTGGCTGGTAATTTTGGCTCAATACATATAGGGTAAAGGCGCCTATCAGTATTTCGCACGACGGCGCCGAAGATACTTGGCGCGTTACTGGCAACATTCCTATATATTTTTTATATCAATTTGTATATTATTAATAGAGAACGGACGCAATTTCCATAAAACGCAATCGGCAATTGGAATTGTGAATAACGTCGCTCAGTACATCCCGGCGTAATTCAATGAAGTAGTTGTTTGACTTACTCGGACACCTGGCCTCGCCGCGATAACAATGGACAAGCCAGCTATTGTATTCCGAGAATATAGTGCTTTTTAAAGTGTTTTCATGAGCGTAGATAGAAGCGGGGTTTTTATAATGTATTTTATTTATTAGTTTATATTTCGTAAGATAAATAAAGTGCTGTGAGTAAGTTTCTTGTTTTCATAGTTTTAACTGTTAATTACATCGTAATTTTTGTGATAGATCCTGTTTAATATGGTTTGATTGAATCTATTTCTACCAATTATTTCGACGTAAGAGTGTGCATTGAATTTCGTTCAGTTTCAATAACTTACGCACACATTCTTAGTTTTCATTTATTTAGATCTAGAGCATTGTTTAAGTTACTTTTTCAGACATGATATGGAAGAATGTCGAGAACGGCATTGTAAAACAATGGCGAGTTGGATTGACGGTCATATTGATTGTATGTCCCTTGTCGGTGATTCCGAAATTTATTACAAAATCCGTAAAATATCGTCAAAAATTCGTCACTTAGGATCGCAAACACATCTGAACTCTGTAAAACTTTTATGGCGGCTAATATTCCATTAAATAAACTTAGCAATCCCACTTTAAAAATATTTCTGAAAAAATATACTGGGCGAAATGTTCCTGATGAATCAACTTTACGCAAATATTATGTTTCTAGGTGCTATACGAGAACAGTAGAACGCATTAGAAGCCATCTTTTAAATCAATACATATGGATAAGCGCCGACGAAACGGTGGATATGTTAGGACGCTGTGTGGTAAATGTTGTAGCTGGTGTACTACATCCAACTATTCCCTATAACTCATATTTAATAGCAACAAATGTTATAAATAGAGTTGATGCGGAAACAGTTGCTGAAACCATTAAGGAGAATATGCAAAAAATGCTTCATTCGGACGCCACGTACAAAGAAAAAATACTTTTATTTGTCAGTGATAGTGCTGCGTATATGTTAAAAACAGGCAGACTATTGAAGAAAACATATCCTAACATGCTGCATATTACTTGTGTAGCACATGCTCTCCACAGAATCTGTGAATATATCAGAGACACTTTTCCGGAAGTTGATAGACTTGTATCAGCTTTTAAAAAAGTTTTCAGAAAAGCGCCATTGAGAGTAGCTCTTTTCAGGGAAAAATTTCCATCTCTGTCACTGCCTCCCACTCCAGTAATAACTAGATGGGGAACATGGCTGGAAGCTACTAGTTATTATGCTGAGAATTTCGATAGTCTAAAACATTTCGTAAAACTGCTAAAGGAGGATGCTAGAAGTATTGGTGAGTGCAAGGAGCTCACACAAATCCCAAATTTAAAAAATCTGTTGTACTTTCTTCACGAACACTTTGGAAAAACTAACTTTGCCAAAACTAATCACTTATTTTGGAAATCGAAATCTCAAATTAAATGACGGATTAACCACATTAGATGTGGCTGTTAATAATTTGAAAAGTATTCCAAGTGACTTCGGATGTGGCCTTCTGCAAAAGTTTGATGCAATTCTTAATAGAAATCCAGATTTAATTACATTGCAGCAATTATGTATGGAGACAATTCCACAAAATCTAACGGCTAAATATGAAGAAATAAAAGAATATTTCCAGTATGCACTTATAACCAGTTGCGATGTAGAAAGGACGTTTTCTATTTATAAGGATGTACTTAATTCAAAGAGAACAAAATTGACAGAAGAAAACCTTGAGAAACTATTGCTAGTCAATATTAATACTCCTTTACTCAACTTTAACGACAAAATGAACAAATAAAAATGTTCAAATTATAGAAATAAAATTAAAAACTTTAAAAATACAACTTTTCAACAAATACATATGTATTTCGTAATTTTATAGATCACCAGCTGTTTGTTTTCCAATTATATAAATAAAATTAAATATTTTAGAAATACAGCCTTTCGCCAGTACTGCACTGGGTGGTAAGCGTGTCCGTTCTCTAATTATTAAAATTGAAAAATAAAATATGTCCTTGTTTCATATATTTATTATTTATATTAAGATAAACAAGATAAATTTAAAAAAATGAAATACAAATTATTTGAAAACTTCTATTCGTAAAATGGTAATAATAATTTTTAAAACTATAAAATTTATAGCATACTTGCTGTGTATTATATTTATCACATTAAAGTACTTCTTTTTAATATTATAAATATAGTAAGCGCCAAATAAGATGTCCACGTTATATATTTTACTCTAATAAATTATTAATTTATTAAATGATAGATGTGTAGTTTACGCCACCTATAGTATCTTGCGAATTAATGTAAAACTAAATACAAATCTCCCCAATACTTCTAATCCTGCGCGAATTTATCCCTCCGCTCGCCAACTTATCTGGTGCTTGCTAACATATTGCTATGGTTTTCTTCCCAATAAATATTAAAAATTTATTTATTTATCTGTGTACTATTATTTTGGACTTCTATGTATATTTCATGTCATGCGCCTTGTGGTGTGATGCCATTACGTTAGATTTGGACGATTTGACCTTTAGTTTACCAGTTGACAAGAACGTACACTTTATAAAAAAAGATTTATAATTATAAATTTTAAAGTAACTTCGGGTTTGATTTTGAGTTCAATTAGCTGATGGTGTTGTAATTTCATTTATCGATTTTTCTACGAGTTTTATTCTCGTAATTTTTGATTTATAAACGTTTTCTTTTCCATGTGTCTCCTTAAAAACTGTAAGTTTTTTTTTTTTAATTTATGATATAAAATTATTTAATTTAAAAGATTTGAATATTGTATTTTCAATTGTATTTATATTGTAATATTGAGTTTTAGTCTTAATTAATTGATATAGATGACAAAGAGGATTTTTAACATTTCTAAGTAAAAAACAGTAACTGTAAAATTTTGCACGTTTGGATTTCAAGGGCATTTTTTCTTGGACATGTGAGTGCGCATGTTTTAGAGATTTGATCGAGCTGTCAAGTTTGTTTATTTATATTGTTCTCTGGGGAGAAATAAAAAATAGTCTTTGTGATTTTTAAGTTGTTCGGTAGTCAATGAGGATGTTTTTTAATGCACGTAGCTGTCATTTTCCGTACGTTATTTTTACCTTTTAAAATATTGTTTAATAATACAATATTAATATTTATACTCTATAAAGATTGATTTTTTTTTTCTTTTTTTTGATTTTGTATTAAATTTTCATTTAAATTTATATTGTGCTTATTATTTAATTAACCTTTCACTACGAGTTTTATAAGTAACTTAAAGATATAATTATAACATTTGTCAATACATTTTGACTGGCGCCTCGTAATATTCCAGTTCCACGTTTCCGATTGGAACCCTGAGAAGAAAGCAGTCCCATTTTTGGAAATAAACCGACTGAGTATCCTAGTTGGGTAGATTTGTCGTGAACGGTGGTACAGTAAATATAAAAACCACAGTTCATAGCAATATGTGTACAATCCTAAAACTATAAAAACACAAAAACATGAAAACTTGGTTATTATACTGGAGTGTTGAAAATCCGCACTGGCTTCGCCAAGTTTAACACCAGCACCCTTGGATTGTCAACGTGTGGTGTGGAATAATTAGGAACAAAGTCTTCGGTCCCCACATTATTAAAGGCCACTTGAATGGTGAAATGTACCGAGACATTTTGGAAAATGCACTGCCAGCACTAGACGTTAGCTTAGAAGGGCAACAGAACATGTTGTTTCAACATGATGGCTGTTCAGCACACTGTTCGATGGTAGCACGTGAAGTACTTGATTGTAATTTCAATTGTCGCTGAATCAGTAGAGCTGGTTCAGTAAATTGGTCTGCTAGATCACCAGATCTTACTTCGCCAGATTTCTTTTTTTGCGGGTTATCTTAAATGCAAAGTATACAATCAAGTACCATCAACACGTAAAAATATGGTTGAGCAAATCGGAAATGCTTGTGCCGAAATTCAAGAAGATCACGTCTCAGTTGTCTGCACTCATTTGAAATGCGGATCAATAAATCTATTGAAGTCGAAGGTCATCATTTTGAGCACTTACTTTAATTGCAAGATGCTGAGTCGAGGGGAAATCTAGTACTCTGATAAGTGAGAGGTGAAGGGACTTAGATAAATGAAGCGCCCTGATACGTGAAGGCGAGAAGAGGTTAATCAAGCACCAAGGTGATACTACGTACAAATCGTTATTGAGTTACGCTCAAAGTAATTTATTCACCAGCAATTTACATTTTTACAAGTGACCTTTTTCAAGTTATTGGAGATTTGTAAAATGAATAAAGTTTTTTCTAAGACTAATTTTGATTATTTACAAAGAAAACGTATTTTTTATTGCACACGTATTACAGAATCGTATGCATAGGTTCTCAATGAGAGAAATCGTCAAAAATTAAATTGCATCGATTACAGCGCCATCTATAATGAACTGAAAAAAATGTTTCAGACAAATCCTACGTACTTTTTCCAGTAGAATTCGAATCTGTAATAAAATATACGGTTTCCTATTTAAGATTTCAAAGTTACCCCGCCCCACCCATATGGAGGGATAGAGGGACTAATTCTAGTACTAACGTATTTCCTCTTCTTCTTCTTATATTAGGCCTTAGGCCTGTTCTTATCCGATCTCCTTCATAGTGCTGCAGTCATGTTTGTGACGTAGACTGCCAACTATCTCGCCATCTTTTGAAGGGCCTTCCCGGTGGTCTGGTGCCCATTGGCTTTAGATCCCTTGATGTTCGGGCTAATCTCTCGCAATCCATTCGTGTTACATGCTGGTTCCACTCCCGTCTCCTCTGTCTGCCCCACCGTACGATATCGTGTACACCACATTGATTCCGTATTTGACTGTTCGGGATTCTGTCTCTCAGTGTTTTCCCCGCTATTGACCTCAATGTTTTCATTTCCGTTGTTCTAAGCATCCTTTTTGTTTCTGCTGTGTCGGCTCTCGTTTCTATTGAATATGCAAGTATTGGTCTTATGCATGCCTTATATATGCGTACTTTCCCGTCCAGTCTCATATCTTTATTCCGCCAAATAACATTCCGAAACATAAGCCGCCCTATTAGCTTGTCTTCGAACACTGTCTCTTAGGTCTCCGCAGCTGGATATTTCTATTCCAGGCTAATTTTCCTTTATTCTTACGCGCCAATTGCTCTGGTCCAGATATAGAAACCATTTTGGGGTGTTGAAAACCGAAAGATTTGATTAAAAGCATATTGTGGTGTTTAAAAATAAAAAAAATTGTAAAGTTCTTTGTTGTTTTTAAGGTAACTTTGCCTGATTTTGGATAGTTTTTAACGGTTTTTTCGTGTGTCCAATTTCTGGTGGTCTATAGATATTTGGTTACTTTTGGGATGCATAAAAATGACTAATTTATGAAGGACTTTTGGGTGCTTTTAAAGTAATTATACTTGATTTTGGGTGATTTTCAACGGATTTGTCGTGTGCCAAATACCCTGGTCCAGAAATAAAAATCCATTTTGGGGTGTCTAAAAACAAGAGGTTTTGTGAGTTTTTTTTTGGGTATTTTTAAGGTAATTATGATTGATTTTAGCTGATTTTTAAACATTTTTGGCGTGCCCAATTTTAGGTGGTCTATAGATATTTGGATACTTTTGGAGTGCATAAAAAAATTAGTTAACTTTGGAGAATTTTAGCTCCTTTTCGGTTGTTTCGTATTCTTTTTTAATAATATTTCATTGATTTTTGCATGTGCTAGATGCCATAGTCCAGAAGTAACATTTTATATACTACTAACCAAACATTCCCCAAGAACACGTCTACAATTTAAACCACACAGAATACAGTTGCCGCAAGCTTTAAGTAATACTGATAAAGAAAGACAAATTTCTATTCTATTCTAACGTATTTCCTCCATTGAATAATTAAATTTTAAATCTGGACATTTTTTCGTGAACTACTTATTTTGCGAGATATTTGAAAGTTTCAAGTTAAATAATACACCCAATATACAGAGATGCGAGTAGTGAAATTGTTCGAAGCAGTCTCATCCGTGCAGCAGCTTACATCGTACGTCACTGAGTATAATTATTAGTTAAGAGAAGTCAATAATCGATCCTCTGATAATATCGAGCTACTAAAATCTTTGATAATTCGAATATAAATCAAATTCGTTTCTGGTCATGCTTGGATGTAAATTTTAAGACTATTTATTTATTTTTATAAAATATGTAAACTATGCTTTTCAAATTCATCCAAAAAGCTCCTGTTTATATAAATGTTTACTAGAAAATAAAATTGTAATGCGTTAATTTAATTTAAATTTATTTTTAAAATATATAAAGAAAATATTTATTTAACCTATAACAAATAGTGACTTGAAAAGGTACTCTTCTCAGAATATCCAATCAAATCCTGTGGAACAACATCGTTCTCATCTACATCAATACATGGTCTGCACATGCACTCCAAAGGTGCCTTTATGGTAACCTGATACTAATTAGAGAAATTTAAATAAATACATATTTGATTAAGTAAACATATTTACTTACCTTACGAAATCTATCATTCTCTGTTGATGGATTTAAACAATAAATGATGACAGATGCTTCTCTCTCACCCGATTCTTGACAACACATACAAGATCTAATTAATTGCCATATCTTACTGCCAGATACCTACAAAATTCTTATGTTATTTAATTAGATTTTATTTAATAGGATTTATATTATCATATTTGTATTAACGAACATTTTAGAAAATTTCATTTGTCTGGACTGAATAAATAAATAAATAAAATTTAATGCATTTTAGAGGTTTTCTGATACTTTTCTGGGAATGATAGATATCGATGCCACAGTATAAACTTATGCAATCAGGCTATTTTGTAGTTTCCTTTTGTGGAGTGTTTTGAATGGTACCTTTATTTTCAATATTGAGATAATCAGTATAATATACATTATTTAAACCACGTTCAATAAAACAATTGTAATTCAAGGTATAAAATATGGAATTAAAAAAATATATTTACGTTAATATGGTAAATATATTTTTCTATTTTGCGTTCGAAATGAACTCATTATGAAACCCAAAACAGTATCGAAATGAGCTCCATTTCGATACGCTTTTTTTCATTTTTCAATGTTGGCGTTATTCGAATACATAAATAAATAGCATTGCTGTCATTTGATTTTAAGAATTTATGTACATTTGACATATATGATATATGTCCGTATTTTACACAAACAACGTATTTTGTATACAATTGACAACAACATATATATGTTTCTATGTCCCTCATGTTTATATTTTTAAATGAAATATCAAGTAATGTTAACGAAAATTAGTAAATAATATGTAATATAATATACTTCGCGGATAGCAAGATTTAAATTTGAAAATGTCAAGTATCAATGTGACCAACTGCATGCTTTATATAAAAATTAAACTCTGAACTTTCAAATTAAATAATTCCAATTTAAGCAATTTATTAATGTAAAAAACGCAAAATAGAAAAAATAGTATAAAAGACTCGTTTCATAAGGCCTTTTGCCGCACTCCCTCTTTAGAAAACTCGCCGCAAGCGGCTCGTTTTCTAAACTGATCTCGTGCGGCAAAATGGTGCCTTATGAAACTCGTTTTTTAATATACTATTTTCTATTTTGCGTTCGAAATGAACTCATTATGAAACCAAAAACAGTATCGAAATGAGCTCTATTTCGATACACTTTTTTCCATTTTTCAATGTTGGCGTTGTTCGAATACAGAAATAAATATCATTGCTGTCATATGATTTTAAGAATTTATGTACATTTGACAGATATGATATATGTTCGTATTTTACACAAACAACGTATGTTGTATACAATTGACAACAACATATATATGTTTCTATGTCACTCATGTTTATATTTTTAAATGAAATATCAAGTAATGTTAACGAAAATTAATAAATAATATGTAATATAATATACTTCGCGGATAGCAAGATTTAAATTTGAAAATGTCAAGTATCAATGTGACCAACTGCATGCTTTATATAAAAATTAAACTCTGAACTTTCAAATTAAATAATTCCATTTATTATTCCAATTTATTAATGTAAAAAACGCAAAATAGAAAAAATAGTATAAAAAACTCGTTTCATAAGGCCTTTTGCCGCACTCGCTCTTTAGAAAACTCGCCGCAAGCGGCTCGTTTTCTAAACTGATCTCGTGCGGCAAAATGGTGCCTTATGAAACTCGTTTTTTAATATACTATTGTATTATACATACATATTTATATTTACTTTATGTAAAAATACATTTTATTTTCAATAGACAGTTTGCGGTAGTGTATTTTCCCTTATAAATATTACTGTTATGTTTTATAAGGTTACTTTTTGCTAAAATTTATACCGTATAGAGAATGAAATTACACTAATTTCCAGAAATAACGGAGCCAATCAGAATTTAATTCTTATGACTCACGCATGCCCATCAATACCAATTGTGCAATAAAGTGTCATGTTAGGTTGTTAGATTAGAACTTTTGTTGAAAAAATGCCGAATTTGATAGAAAGTGACATTATTCGACCACCGAATCTCAAAATTCGTATACTGTTTACATTATTGAGGATGACAGTTCTCTGATGTTTTCAAAGGCAAATTAAATTTTGCTACCGAATTCAGTGTCTTCCTTTCTTTAGCTGCTTTTTCTAAAGAAGTAAATACAAGAAAGTCTTCAACATTTTCCATATCGAATAACATGGGATTCTGCAAATCTATATACCTACATTTCTGTCTGTTGTTGGTTCACCACCTGTCATCTGTCAATTATAGTCAATCTAGGTTACTTTGAAATTTGGATAGAAAAAGACGCATATATATTAGTATGTGTTTGTTGTTCCGTAAATGTAAATCCAAATGACATTTGATAATGTCAATCACATTTGTTATTTATTTGTATGTATGAAACTGTCAAAATATACGACTTCGTAGGTTAAGTGGTAAATTTTAATTTACAACATACTTCAAAATGTTCTCAGTAAATCACATGCTACTAGATTGACTTTTCAAATTAACACCCGTTATGTGTTTGTTGTTCCGTAAACGTAAATCCAAATGACATTTAATAATGTCAATCACAAATATCAGTTAGTGCATAAAATAATCGGGCGGCGATTCTGGTTTAAATAAATTGCTTCTCAGTTTTAAATGGCTTTCACTTTAGAATATAAAATTTTTTTAGTCCAGGCTTATTTTCGAAGTGGTAATAAAATTGATGGTTTATGGGTTTATTCAGTTCAAGATTGCATGGTAGAATTTCAAGTTGAGTTTCCACATTTTGTAATAGATTATATACAATTTAAGAATACTTTGGATAGAACTTTAAAACTTTTTTCTGAAACTGGTAGTCTCTTAAGAAAATCAGGCAGCGGAGCAGTTAAGAAACGTACACCTCAAGTTGTCAATCGTGTTGAATAAATAATGGAAAATGAACCACAAACATCTGTTCGACATTTGAGTCAACAAATAAACCTTTCTGTTGGTACAACTCACAAGTTATTAAAAAAAGATATGCAACTTTATCCATACCGTGTCACAGCAGTACAAGAATTGTTAGAAATTGATTACCCACGTAGACTACAGTTTTGTAATTGGTTTGTAAATATGAACAATAATGGAGAACTTTCGCAAAGAGTCATCTTTACTGATGAAGCATAGTTTTATAAAACGGGATACCTAAATTCACAAAATACAAGAATTTGGAGTAGTGAAAATCCACATGTAATTAATGAAGAATCGCTACATCCAGAGAAAATTGGTGTTTGGGCAGCGATAAGCCAAAGGCGAATCATTGGACCAACATTTTTTCAGGGAACGTTAACTGCTCAAAGGTACCGTACGGAAATTTTACAACTATTTGTCAATCAGTTGCATGATGATGAACTTCAAAATGCATATTTCGAACAAGACGGAGCACCTTGTCACTGTACTGCAGAATCTTTGGATTATTTAAGAGAATTTTTATTAGTCGAAATACTGAAATTGCCTGGCCTGCACGTTCATGCGATTTAACACCTTCAAAAGCTTCATGCATTAGTTAACACCTTCAAAAGCTTCATGCATTAGTTCCGCAATGTTATAAGTGGAAACCGGTGTACCGGGATGGCGCATCATCCATGAATCTAATGCTGCATTGTAATATGTTTGCAGAGGACCAAACACAGATACGTCCAAGGGTTGCAGTTTGTGACTCGTGTGGGGTGGTATCGTGAGCAGGGTAACACCGTTGTCTTTAGCGATACTTAGAGCTTGAGGAGCTAAATGGCTGTCATGATTGTCCAAGATTATAAGAGATGGATTATCTTTTGAGGAAGCAGTACTGATTTCACTAACGAGTACTACTGCATGATGGCACCTTACGTGTGCGTCGGAAAAATAATGCAGTTAATGTTTTGAAACCAGACAGAAATATTATCACTGTTATACTCTACCCCGTGTTACACTGTACCCCACCCTACCCTACCTATTATTTGTTATTTATTTGTATGTATGAAACTGTCAAAATATACGACTTCGTAGGTTAAGTGGTAAATTTTAATTTACGACATACTTCAAAATGTTCTCAGTAAACCACATGCTACTAGATTGACTTTTTAAATGAACACTTGTTATAACGAGCCATCGAAAAAATTCATAATTGGAGTAGACTGTGAAATTGGGTTGGTGCTTTAACCACTTCCACATAATGCCATTTATTATTTGACATTGAAACTATAAGTTTGTGTCAAATTTTTCAAAACTCTTATTAAGAAAATTGTTTGTGTTTAGATGTAAATAGACAATATTTTCAACAACTTCTGTAGCTATAATCATTATTTTGATTATGATTTCGATATTAAACAAATTATTTGTTTTCATTTTTGTTGTAGTATCATTTCAATGCCATAACCTTTTTTTACAATGAAACTGTCAAGCATCAAGTAATGTGTCATTATGTGGAAGTGGTTAAAGTACCAACCAAATTTCACAGTCTACTCCAATTATGATTTTTTTCGATGGCTCGTTATATTACGTTATAAACACAAAATGGTCGCATAAGCTAACGTAAAATACATTACCGCGAACTGTAACAAGTGTTCAGTTGAAAAGTCAATGTAGTAGCATGTGATTTACTGAGAATATTTTGAAGTACCTATGTCGTAAATTAAAATTTACTACTTAACCTACGAAGTCGTATATTTTGACAGTTTCATACATACAAATAAATAACAAATAATAGGTATTTATTGAAAACTATAACAAATGTTGAAAATGTTGTCCTTCAAGATCAATGCACTTTAAAATCCTCCGTTCAAAATTTCTGATGATATTCTGCAACATTACTGGATTGTTATTAATTTCCATGCATTTCTGATCGATTCTTTGTAGCATATCATTCAAATTCAATATAGGTGTTCGAAATATGTTATTTTTTAGATAAGGCCACAAAAAGAAGTCGCAAGGTGTTAAATCGCATGAACGTGCAGGCTAGGCAATTTCAGTATTTCGACTAATAAAAATTCTCTTAAATAATCCAAAGATTCTGCAGTACAGTAACAAGGTGCTCCGTCCTGTTGGAAATATGCATTTTGAAGTTCATCATCATGCAACTGATTGACAAATGGTTGTAAAATTTCCGTACGGTACCTTTGAGCGGTTAACGTTCCCTGAAAAAATATTGGTCCAATGATTCGCCTTTGGCTTATCGCTGTCCAAACACCAATTTTCTCTGGATGTAGCGATTCTTCATTAATTACATGTGGATTTTCACTACTCCAAATTCTTGTATTTTGTAAATTTAGGTATCCCGTTTTATAAAACCATGCTTCATCAGTAAAGATGACTCTTTACGAAAGTTCTCCATTATTGTTCATATTTACAAACCCATTACAAAACTGTAGTCTACGTGGGTAATCAATTTCTAACAATTCTTGTACTGCTGTGACACGGTATGGATAAAGTTGCATATCTTTTTTTAATAACTTGTGAGTTGTCCCAACAGAAAGGTTTGTTTGTTGACTCAAATGTCGAACAGATGTTTGTGGTTCATTTTCCATTATTTATTCAACACGATTGACAACTTGAGGTGTACGTTTCTTAACTGCTCCGCTGCCTGATTTTCTTAAGAGACTACCAGTTTCAGAAAAAAGTTTTAAAGTTATATCCAAAGTATTCTTAAATTGTATGTAATCTATTACAAAATGTGGAAACTCAACTTGAAATTCTACCATGCAATCTTGAACTGAATAAACCCATAAACCATCAATTTTATTACCACTTCGAAAATAAGCCCGGACTAAAAAAATTTTATGTTGTAAAGTGAAAGCCATTTTAAAACTGAGAAGCAATTTATTTAAACCAGAATCGACGCACGATTATTTTGTGCACTAACTGATATTTGTGATTGACATTATCAAATGTCATTTGGATTTACGTTTACGGAACAACAAACATACAGTATAACAACTTGAACTACGAAAGCCTATTGATAGGAGAGGATAGTAGGAGGTAAAATTAAATGTATTCATTTAGCTTATTTAGCTACTTATAATATGTTTTTTAATATAAACGTGTAGAGTTTGTTAAATTAAGTTTATATTATGGGAAAACTGAAATTGTATTGCATACTAATTGCAACTAAAGAACCGTCAAATAAAAAATAAGTCCAACAAAATAAAATTTATTATCATAATACAACTTTAATAAACAATACTTTTAATTAATTACGTGTTCGAATCGTGCACCTTGAATTTCTAAACATTACGCTACCCGATCATAAAAACCACGTCTAACATTTGCCAGCATATCGGGCGTAATCGATGCTAAGAAATTTCTTATTTTTTGACGTAGTTCATCTAAATTATTTGACCGTTGATGTTCGAAACCGTAAATTTTTGACTTTAGATACCCTCACAAGAAAAAAAATCATTAGGGGACAAATCTGGTGATCTGGCCGGCCATTTGTACCGCCTAGAGAAATAATTCTATTTCCAAAGGTATTTCTTAAGAATTGACGCACAATTGCACTGTTATGTGCAAGACATCCGTCTTGCTGATACCAAATACTTCCTATTTCAATATTGGGTATGTTCTGGATAAAAGGAATAATGTCATATTGCAGCAATTGTAAATATTTTTGTGAATTTAACACGCCGTTTATAAAAAATGGACCAATTATATTGTCGCCTAACATTCCAATCGAAACATTCAATTTCTGTGGGTATTGTGTATGAGCTGTATACGATTTATGTTTATTGTCTTTTGACCAATACCTTATTAACATAGGATTATGTCGACCGTGTAAAATAAATGAAAATTCGTCAGTAAAGAGAATATTAGAAATAAAATTTTCATCCACACCACATGTCTCAATTATATCCAAACAGAACTGAACTCGGTTATAATGATCTCCAGGAAATATTTCATTTACTTTTTGTACATGATACGAACGGTATTTATTCTTCTTTAATACTTTTCTAACAGTTTCACGGGAGACATCGACACTTTCACTAATTTGGCCTAACGTTTGGTATTCATTTTCTTCAACAGTAGCGCATATCATGATATCCCGATCCGCATTATCATGTGCGGGGTTTTTATGTAAAGAGGGAGAGACACATCCGTATTTTTCAAAATTTTCCTTAATTCGATGAATTGTATTTAAACATGGAACAGGACGATTAATGAAGGTAGTTCTCCAAATATTTACAATTGATGAAAGTGTGTGGCCTCCATAAAACCACTTTATAATTTGCACTTTTTCATTAATTGTGTATTCCATTAGGATAAAGTTTGATGGTTTGCTAAAGTATTTCACATAATCACTGACATTCCTGTCATATAAAAAGTTAACAATACTAAAATGGATACATTTAATTTTACCTCCCACTACCTTCCCCTATCAATAGGCTTTCGTAGTTCAAGTTGTTTTACTGTATACTAATATACAATGAGATTATAAATGATTGCAAATTTTCGACTTAAGTTGGAAACACTTCTGTAATTTTATGTTAGCACACCTGATTTTTAACGCATCCATATGATACAAATGACATAACCTACAAAGTTGTACCTATATACGAATATCCAGGCAAGCCAATTTTTCAGTGTTGCCAAAGTAAATATTTGTTACAAACATTTATAGTCACGTAGTATTTGCGTCTTATTCTATCAAAATTTCAAAGTAACCTAGATTGACTTTTCAAATGAACACACGTTATAATATAAATTTGGAAACACTGGTGAAGCAGTAAGGTTTTTCAAAAGTCAAATTTTGACAACTATTATAGTTAAGTCAATTTATTGAAAAGTTGTCTTATCAATTAGATTGTTTATTATCCTGTCAGAAATACAGTTTTTATTGTTGAAAGTTATTTTAGAACTGGTAGATTAGCAATTGGACAGTGGGTTTATGGAATTAATCATTGCATATAGGACTTTCGCCAACAGTTTCCTAAATCTTGCAATCACGCATGAACAACTAGCTAGTTAAATTCATGGTTGTGTTGACAGATTTCGTGAAACGGGGACAGAATTTCATAAATCGGGGAGCGGGAGCGGAACACCTAAAAAAGAACTGCTGATTGCATTGAAGATGTTCGACATCGAATGGAAAACTCACCATAGAAGTTCAGTTATTAGTTGAAACATTCCACACTATTTTTAAAAAAGATTTAAACTTATATCCATATAAAATTCAAGCTATTCATGAACTTGGTCCCGATGGAACGATAGAAGAATCGAGTACTGTCAATGGTTCTTGAATAACTTTAATAATGATGATGTTCTGAATAAATGTTTCTTTACTGATGAGGCCTGGTTTGATATTTCGGGATATTTAAACAAACAAAATATGAGAGGTCGGTAGAAAATCATTATGAATTTACGGAAACACCATTATATACGAATAAAATTGGTGTTTGGCTGGCGGTGTCAAGGAGACGAATTATTGGACCAATAGTTTTTAATGGAACAATAAATGCTGAAAGACACCGAAATGACTTATTAGAACCCTTTATTAATCAGTTACTCGACGATGAAATTAAAAAAGGAGTTTTCCAACAAGACAATGCTCCACCACATACGGCTCAACAAACATGTGCTCGCTTGGAAGAGTTCTTTGATAAACGAATAGTGAATTTTCCACCAAGATCTCCAGATCACACAATTCTGGGTTACTTCATTTTTCAGCACACGAAGAACACGATTTTTAGAACGCCACAACATACAATTGAATAACTTTGCAATAGTATTAGAGAAGTTTGTGATAATATAATCCCTCGTTTGTCAAACGCAAGAAGGCAACATTTCGAGCGTAGTATTTTCACAATAAACGTATTTCTGGAAATAAATGTCTTTTATTTAAAACATTTCACAAGAAATAATATTAAGTTGTAACACAACTAAACACAACTAATCTGTCAAATGGCAGCTGTCAAAATTTAACTAAAAAATCTTACTGTTCCACAGTGTTCCCAAATTTATATTGAAATTATAGGCTACTCTAAATTAAAATTTAATTGAAGGCATGTTTACAAAATTAATTGCTTATATAATGCGATCAAAAGAGAAAGAACTTTACAATTACTTTCAATATGCCAATGCTCTGCGGATGCTTCACGTCAGAAATTGAAAGTGCATGAAAATTTTTCTACAAAACATTTGGCATACTAATAATAAATATAAAATGACAGACAATGTTTTACAGTACACAATTTTGTAAATTTAACAAGAAAAAAATCTCTGCTTCCGACCTAATACTCCTTCTTGATCACATTGTATTACGAAAGCATTCGCTATTAAATATAATGCATATTTAAAAATCACATTACATGAGTTTGATTACAAACTTTGAACATGTCATCAAAATATTGTAAAATAAGATACTGTTTATCTAAGTATAGCAAGCGCCAATTAAGTTGGCGCGAGGAGGGGGTGCGCAGAAGTCGTTTTTAAAAACGCCCACCCCCACTACTCAAGTAATTGTCAGAATGCATTTGTCATTGACGTTTGATGGAACATATGTAATGTCTTTGCTCGGGGATCATAAAGTGATCAGAGGCTAGAATTATCTGACATTTGATATAAAACCAAATACAAATCTCCCCACTACTTTTAATCCTGCGCGAACTTACCCCTCCTCGCGCCAACTTAATTGGCGTTTGCTATACTAAATTATTATTACTAGGCAACACTTACTGGACTGTTTCTTTTTTATAAGTAAAATCCCACATTAACAACGCCGTTGCTATAGGAAAAAAGTGAGGTGATTTTCAAAAGATAATGGTATTTTTTTACATTTAAAGTAAATGTAGTAATTTACTTTTAACCATAGTTTGACAGTATGAAATAAAATACATAACGACATTCGTCCGTGAACTAATGTTACAGTACTCGTTTCGAGTTTCAAGACTTCGGCTCTTTCGTCGCCTCGTCTTTAAATATCTTACTCGTAGCTCGTACTGTAAAATATTAGTTCCCGGACTTATAACGTTAATAACTAATAACTATTGAACAACTAATTGTAAGTCGCGACTTCTTCAAATCTGATTTTAAATCACCGAGAATGGAAATTTGTTGAATCACCTTTTAACTTAGCTATTTCTAACTGTCAGTTAATTTCTTGACATTCATTTTATATGAATGATATGTTATGTTATTATAGTATAGAAATGTACTAATTAATTATTATATTATTAAAATTGATTTAAAGAAATTAATATTTCTAAAGAAATAAAGAAAATACTTTGATTTAATTTTATACTGTGAATTCTAGTGGGTAAAAAGGTATCTACATGTTTTCTTAAAGTTAGATATATAATGTTAGATATACGAGGTGCTACCCAAAAATTCCCGGAATGTGAAGAAAGAACAATAAATTATTTTTACAACTTACTCACTACCAGCCCCTTCAAAGTACTCTTCTTCCGCATGAATACGCCAATACCAAAGATTTGTCCATAACTGGATGTAGCGCTGGAAGCCTTCGCGTGTTAACGTGTTCAACACTGCCTGCGATTCGGCCTGAATCTATTCAATCGTCTCAAAACGGCACCCCTTGAGCTTCAGTTTCAACTTCAGAAACAGGAAGAAGTCACAAAGGGCAAGATCTTGGGAGTAGGGAGGGTGGGGTAGTGCTGTTGTCTTCGTTGAGGCTAGGAACTGACGCATAACAAGCGACGTGTGGGTTGGTGCATTTTCGTGGTGTAGGATTCACGAATTGTTACGCCATTTGGCAAGCCGCTTGGATCGAATGTTTTGTTTTAATTGCCGAAAAACATCGAGAAATCTTTGTGCACGATGCCATCAGTGTCAAAGAAGCAAATAAATATCGACTTTACGTTGCTTCGAACATGCCGTGTTTTCTTCAATCGTGGTGACAATGACGTCGTCCACTGCAATGACTGCTGCTTTGTTTCGGGATCATACCCGTACACCCACGATTCGTCGCCAGCAATGACTCTGGTACTGAAGTGCGCCAGTTTCTTTCAGCTCTGCGCACACATGAACACGGTGCCGTTCTTGTTCAGTGTTATTTTTGGCAACTTTTGACACATTTTGTTGCGTGTTTTAAGTCGATGGACGACCGGAACATTCATCATCAACAACCGACATACGTCCATCTTCAAAACGATTGTACCACTCATACGTTTGCGCCTGTCCTAAAGCATTATCACCAAACGCTTGTCTAAGCATTTTCAGAGTTTCCGCTGCCATTTTAGCAAGTTAGAAGCAAAATTTGATGCACGTACTTTGCTCCACATCAGACATTGTAATGTCGCAAAATAACTCAAAACAAATATAAACATAAAAACTGTTTGTCACCACCTAGTAAAGTACCGTTTGACAGATTGGCTTAGTATAGACGTAGGTCACACCATCTAACGCTATAAAGCTGTACTTCAATCCCTTCGCGCGCCACATTCAAATTCCGGGAATTTTTGGGTAGTACCTCGTATAAATCTGTTCCTGCACTAATGAAGAATATTGGCACTCTTACAAAAATCTACCTGTAAATATGAAGAACAGTGACCTGTACATCCATAAGTGTGAATGGGTTTTGAAGAACATCCTTCGTAGGTTATACGGCGGATAGCAGGAGTTAATTGACAATTATCCGTTATAGCTGCGCTTACTATGATATTATTATATAAAAAATTAAGGCACATTCCTTCTAAAATTATCAAAATGATAGGCATTTTCCATGAATTATGTATAACTGAAATAATAGAGGATAATGTTAATTTTAAAAACTATAATTGTGTATATTACATATATTCCAAATTGTAATTAATTTCGCCGACAATAAAATCACATAAATTAATGCTTTATTGATATATGTATGAAATATAATAAATTTATATAATCACTAGTTACTGATTTTAGCTTTACACTATTGTATAATTTTAATTTGCTTTTATTAAATGAAAATTATTTAAGGATGTTATAATATTGTAGTTTATTTGATAATTGGAATATGGTTTTGAAGAATAAGAGTAAAATATGATATGTAGATAGATATTATAACTGCACGGTGCTCGATTGCAATAATGCATTTACTTCTCTTTAATGATCCAATATGTTATAAATGAATAATTTTACTAATACTAGTAGCCGTAACTTTGTGGTAATTCATTTTGAAAATAATAAAATAAAATAAAACAATAACTTTGTTATACCACTTTATACACATGTAATAGTGACCGCGGTTTCGACATACAATGTCATTTTTTTCCGATTGAAACAATATTGAATAATACTGCCTTGGTTACGATATATCATAACATACTTATATTTCCCAAGGGATATATGAAACGCTCATATTGTCCCAAGGGAAATATGAAACGTCACATTTCACCATAAAAATGTTATAATTTTTAATTGAAGCAACAAAAATAATCAGAAATATTTTATTTTATAATTAAAGCAACAATTGAACTAGAAATATGAAACGTCACATTTCACCATAAAAATGTTATAATTTTTAATTGAAGCAACAAAAATAATCAGAATAATTAAAGCAACAAATGAACTAAGAAAGTCTTTGCATTAGTAACACTACTTTTCAGAACCAAAATAAAAATTGCAATTCTCAAACCTTCCGCTTAAGCGATTACAACCAGATACAAACGATGAAGAATCTTGTTCGCAATTCGTCATCGACACACCAGGAACCGTAACAGATGCTGCAGATGGCTCTCCCTCCACACCCGCTATCATCTTTGCTACCTTATTTTTCTGCAACATACTGTCAGCCAGATAGCCTTCCGCAACAGACGAACTTTTCCAACCACCGTGTCTCTTTAGTGTAGTCATTGAGGCTACCGCATCGGCCACCAAAGTCGCGGATGTTCGTCTTCCACAATGGCCTGTATACGCCTTCGAGTTATCCAAACCCAACCATTCAGCAACCTTACTCGGAATCTTTCCGAAGGTATTTTTGCCGACCGACTCTTACACTTACACTTCTTATTTCGATAAGCCACGAAGAACCTAAGAACACCTTGCGGACGCAACGCCGAATATTTTCTCACCAAACGAACAACACCCAGATCTACTTCTTCAATAATTGTAAATTTCCTATTTGCATCATTCTTCGTCTTTGAAACGTTGATCACGATCACCGACCCACGATCTTCGATATCGGAAGAGAGCATATTCACCAATTCGTTCGTTCTGCAGGCGCCAAAGATTTCCATAATTAAAGCGACCTTTAAAATTACGGTTGTAACAATCTATTCAACAGAGGAGAATCACAATGAAATTTTTACCTTATACATCCAAAAAATTTCATTAGGAGCTTCTCGCAAGAATTTTTTGAGCTGTTCTCGGGACAACACCTCTGATTTTTTAGGAACGTATCCTTTATTTTTATTTTTCACAAATGCTTCTACTTCATCGAACATTTTAACATTAATTTTTTCCTTTAAATGTAACATTGACCTTAGCATCGATAATTTTGGCCACAACGTGTTTGGTGAATATTTATGCGACTACGGATAGAATAAATTAGTCATACGTCAAAAATTAAAAAAATTATAGCAAAATACCAAATTTTCAAAAAACGCTAGCAAAATATTTTCTTCGACACCGTTCACCAAATTTTCTCTTCTCTACTCTTGAAAGTCTTCATACACTTTAGTGTAAGCAGCTTCGGATTTCGCCGGAACCAAACATTCACGGGCTTTCGCCGCTTGTGTTAGCACACTGTTTGACATTTCATCAATTTTATTTATAACAGAACGCGAAAATCAAACCAGTCAACCATGATATTTACAAACAAGGCCCTTAGCAACGTCACCAATCCGATAAATTCAAAAATATACAATCCAATATTTTTCCATTTTCACAACAATATTGTTTCAATCAGAAGAAAACTATTGATTACAACACGGGGAATATGAATACATTTCCCTTGGTTGTCTGTACATCCCTCGGGTTTCACCCTCGGGATGTAAGTAGCCAACCACGGGAAATATACTATTCATATTCCCCTGGTTGTAATAATAGCTATATCAAACTGCCACGGCAGTTTGATAATGAATAATGACATTGTATGTCGAAACCGCGATCACTATTACATGTGAATAAAGTGGTATAACAAAGTTATTGTTTTATTTTATTTTATTATTTTCAGAATAATTTTACATTTTTAATTTTAATTGTAAAGTTCCTTCAAAAGGAGCAAATGTTCCCTGCGTATTAATAATATTTTGTTAACTTATATATTATGTACCTTTTCTTATCGACTTTTTCAGCATCTCTTTAAAGGCAAAGAAATAAGCTACTGAAACACAGTAGATGTTAAAGCGCTTTATAAAGCATATATAGTTTGCATAAAGTTTTGATATTGAAATATTACCACATGTGGTTCAACAAGCGACATTAAAAGCTATCCCCGCTATTTTATACACATTATGTGCTTTATATGTAAAACATAAGGCTATCATCTTTATTTAACATTTAACGAATAATTGTATAGTTTTGGAATGCAATTATCTATATTCTAATAAATTTAATGTTTCAATAAAAAAAGGTATTGATTTCATAGATTATTTCTTGATTTGATTAGATTATAATTTGTCTCAGAATAAAGAAGAATGATTTAAATATCCTGAAATAATTTGATATACAAGATATATATAAGATATATATATAAGATATATATATATATAAGACCTCAATAGTAGGTGTTACGTCGTTGTTTATCATAATGTCAATAATTTTTATTTTTAATTTATTAATTACTAGCTGAAGCCGGTAGTGGCATTGCTAGATTTGAGTGATAATTGAAAGTTTGATATCAATTATTGTATGTATTTAAAATTAGATATTTATATATACAATACATTATTATTTTTGTGTTTTGAATTACATAAACTGTAATTACTGTTATATTCAACCTAAAGTTCAATGTAACGCTCTTGGTATACAATGCTTTTGGTAAAGATAAATAAATCCAATTGTCAAAGCAACAGCACTCGAGCTTACATATACGTACGCGCGACAGCATTTCTTACCTAGTAAACTTCAATGTGAGAAGTACTGTCTCGTGGTGCCATCTACATTTAAATAATAGTACCTACTGGTACTATTGTTATTAGAGGAGAAGGTGCAAATATGGAATATGTATATATTATGGAATACTGTCTTTTTTCCTAAAGCAAATACAGACATCTAACAAAACGTATGTAAACTAACAGAAAAAAATTGAGCATTAAGATTGCAGAGCGCTGCAAGCAACTGTAATGAGTTATACTAGATTAACGCCTAAATGTTGGAAAAATGGAAGCAATATTGTGAAGAAAACATACGGTCCGCAATTAAAGTAATCAGACAAAAGAAAATGGGATATGTTAAGGTGGCAAAATTTTATAACGTTCCCTGTACAACACTCTTTCGTCTGAGTCAGAACACCAACGTACCTCCTGAAAAAGCAGCAGAAACTAAATTAGGAAGGAAATGTATACTGGGACCAGAACTGGAAGAGCAATTGGTAGAATATACATATATTGAAAATGGAATCAAAATTTTACGAGCTTACAATGCATGATTTAAGGCGTCTTGCTTACCAGTTAGCTTCTAGAAATAACATTAAACATCCCTTCCCTCCATCAGGTTTAGCAGGAAGAGCATGGATTGATCTATTTTTGAAACGGCATCCAAATTTATCAATAAGAAAGCCAACTGGTACATCATTTGCAAGAGCCGCTGGCTTTTGCGAAGAGAGAGTTATGGGTTTCTTTGATCTACTTGAAAAGGAGTTATTTGGCAGAGCATATCTAAAGGTTCAAACAGGCGAAGTTGCTGCGAACGGTTTTCGAACTACTGGTATTTTTTCTTATAATAGAAATATTTTCACTGAGTCTGACTTTTTAGCAGCAAAACAGGAAGCAGCCAAAAGAGAAGTTACAACCGATAGTAGCGTAGCCGAATTTTCGCAAATGTCCTTTAGTGCTGATACAGAAGAATTTGTTATGCAGTGCCAACCAACATGTTCTAAATCATCAGACACTATACACGAAAAGGTTTTGTTTAAGTATGACAATACGTAAAGCACGTATAAAGCGTTTGTACAATATGAAACAAACATGTAAATAATTTACATATTTGTAACTATGCACATGGACAATACACCTCGTATTTTCAGCATTTACTTCTGCTTAATACATATGTTTCTGCCAATATAGGCGTCCTCAGTTAAGCTAGTGAAGCAATTTATACAAATTAATACAAACCTGTTATAAACAACTGGTTTGTATCTGTATTTAAATTTACTGAAATAGCCCGCAAAGATCAAGCAAGTTCCGTCCTATAAGAAGACAACTATTTAATAATTGACATCTTACGGGCGAAAGATACATTGTCCGGAGGGCTACCTATCGTTCGAACAGCTATGCTGCTACGGGAAACGATAAAATACGTATGTAGATGTAGTCCATTAACAACCTGCCAGATGGCGGTATATACGAAAAGGTTTTGTTTAAGTATGACAATACGTTAAGCACCTATAAAGCGTTTGTACAATATGAAACAAACATGTAAATAATTTACATATCTGTAACTATGCACATGGACAATACACCTCGTATTTTCAGCATTTACTTCTGCTTAATACATATGTTTCTGCCAATATAGGCGTCCTCAGTTAAGCTAGTGAAGCAATTTATACAAATTAATACAAACCTGTTATAAACAACTGGTTTGTATCTGTATTTAAATTTACTGAAATAGCCCGCAAAGATCAAGCAAGTTCCGTCCTATAAGAAGACAACTATTTAATAATTGACATCTTACGGGCGAAAGATACATTGTCCGGAGGGCTACCTATCGTTCGAACAGCTATGCTGCTACGGGAAACGATAAAATACGTATGTAGATGTAGTCCATTAACAACCTGCCAGATGGCGGTATATACGAAAAGGTTTTGTTTAAGTATGACAATACGTTAAGCACGTATAAAGCGTTTGTACAATATGAAACAAACATGTAAATAATTTACATATCTGTAACTATGCACATGGACAATACACCTCGTATTTTCAGCATTTACTTCTGCTTAATACATATGTTTCTGCCAATATAGGCGTCCTCAGTTAAGCTAGTGAAGCAATTTATACAAATTAATACAAACCTGTTATAAACAACTGGTTTGTATCTGTATTTAAATTTACTGAAATAGCCCGCAAAGATCAAGCAAGTTCCGTCCTATAAGAAGACAATGTATCCGGACAATGTATCTTTCGCCCGTAAGATGTCAATTATTAAATAGTTGTCTATTTAATAATTGACATCTTACGGACAATGTATCTTTCGCCCGTAAGATGTCAATTATTAAATAGTTGTCTTCTTATAGGACGGAACTTGCTTGATCTTTGCGGGCTATTTCAGTAAATTTAAATACAGATACAAACCAGTTGTTTATAACAGGTTTGTATTAATTTGTATAAATTGCTTCACTAGCTTAACTGAGGACGCCTATATTGGCAGAAACATATGTATTAAGCAGAAGTAAATGCTGAAAATACGAGGTGTATTGTCCATGTGCATAGTTACAGATATGTAAATTATTTACATGTTTGTTTCATATTGTACAAACGCTTTATACGTGCTTAACGTATTGTCATACTTAAACAAAACCTTTTCGTATATACCGCCATCTGGCAGGTTGTTAATGGACTACATCTACATACGTATTTTATCGTTTCCCGTAGCAGCATAGCTGTTCGAACGATAGGTAGCCCTCCGGACAATGTATCTTTCGCCCGTAAGATGTCAATTATTAAATAGTTGTCTTCTTATAGGACGGAACTTGCTTGATCTTTGCGGGCTATTTCAGTAAATTTAAATACAGATTCAAACCAGTTGTTTATAACAGGTTTGTATTAATTTGTATAAATTGCTTCACTAGCTTAACTGAGGACGCCTATATTGGCAGAAACATATGTATTAAGCAGAAGTAAATGCTGAAAATACGAGGTGTATTGTCCATGTGCATAGTTACAGATATGTAAATTATTTACATATCTGTACAATATGAAACATGTTTGTTTCATATTGTACAGACACTATACCTGTATATACTACAAATACACATAATGACATCATTGGCTCAAATCAAGCTTCATGTTCAACAACACCTTCAGCAGGTGTCGTTCAAAGGCAGAATCAGAAAAATAGTTCCAATCAGGTAGCATATGTTTTACCTGTCGACATTTCTCCAATACCTAATTTAAAGCGCAAGAATTCTAATAAAGAGCGGAAGGCCGTTGGAGCTTCATTGATTACTTCATCTCCTTACAAAGAAGAGCTTAACGAATCATTAAACAAAAAAGGCGAGACTAATGCAAAAACGTTATTCACAAAAAGGAGATTTCCTCTTGGTAAAATCAAACTCGTTGGTACTGACGTTAGAAACTCTCAAAAACGTGGAAGTCAAAACTTAAACGGCCGCATTCAAAGAGGGAGTTATCATCTGATGAATCCGAAGTTTCAAACGTTGATGCAAAACTGGATGATTCGGACAGCGATTTGGAAATTATACCAGGCCATTTAAAACCAGACGACACTGATGCAAACTGCATATTTTGTGGATATAAATTTTCAGCTAGTCGAAGGGGTGAACTATGGATACAGTGCTTGATGTGTTCCATGTGGGCACATAACGACTGCGCAGATGCCGAAAAAGATGAATATGTTTGTGACTGGTGCAAATAATGTATAAATATGATGTAGTTTTTAATCGTTGCTTAAACAAATAATACTTAGTTTTTGAAGTTGTCCATGTATTCCATATTTACACCATATTTTTTGAAGTAGTGATTTTGCAGTTCCTGAGGAAAATTATTTTTTGTTAAAAAACATGTGAGACTGTCATAAATTGAAGCAACCACTTTTGTTCTTAGTTGTAATGGTATTCCATATTTGCATCTTCTCCTCTATAATATTAGCCCCTAACTCTTTCTACTGGTCAGATCGAGGATTTCAAGAGAAAAAAACCGTGCGTAAATCGGTCCAGTACGGACACACATAGAATATTTGCATTTTATATACCGAGTTCTCCTTTTTTCCAAATACGTCACTTGTGTATATCTGGTTGCTTACTATGCCACCATACATTTATCCCTATGCGTAAAGCTAAAAGAAGAAAAATCAATGCATTATACCTATGTGTAACGATAAAAGAAGAACCCAGTATATAGATTATAAGCGAGCATTATAAGCGAGTATATTAGTCTGATCCATAAGTTCGTAGTGTTTTTGGATTATAAGATGAGAGTTCCTTGAAAAAAAAATTCTTATTCATATGTCAAAAGCTATTTTGATGCCGTATTATTTTTTAATTGAATAGTTGAGTAAATATTGTATTAATTATTCATTTAAAAAATGGAACGCATGCAGAAAAAACACCAGTTCAGAGTTCAACATGGGCAGCGGCTTTTTCGATTTCAACATTTTGACATAAATGATCATTAACCGTCAAGAAACCTTGAAGCTTGTCTGTACCCTTTAATTCATGATCAGCCAAGCTAATCGACTCGAGGATTGGTCGTTATAATGGATTGTAACCAGTTGACTATAATACAACATTTGGATTCCATGGGCAAAGTTAGGTGGATTGGCTGTTGCATGTTTTGGGTGAAAACAACAAGAATCATAATTTCTATCTCTTTGTTAGCTCATCATTGTTTAGCTTGTCAACAACATCGGTCGTTTTTATCTCACATTGTTACTTGTAACGAATATAGTACATTCATGTTAGTGTCAAGAACAGAAAAAAACGACTTAGCCCTAGCGAGAAGGCAACTCTCCTTACTGTCAATATCTTCGTCGGTTTGAGGCCGCAATTCGATAAAATAGAACCTATTCAAGAGCTCGGTTGGGTGGTCATTCTATATTCGCCTTGTTCTTTTGATCTCGCTCCGTCAGATTTCCACGTTTTCGCCCTCTATCCAACAACCTTCAAGGAATCTGAATAGCGATGTTGTACTTTAAAATTGGCCTGATGACTTCTTCATTTTCAAACCACCGGATTTCTCCAGGCGCGAAATTGAAAAATTGCCAGGTCGTTGGGAGACAATCGTAAAATAATGGAGAAGAATATATTAATTTATTTATAAATTTTGAGTTCTATAGAAACGCTGCAAAAAACTGTGCAACTCAAGCTTAAAATTCGTATGTATTTAAATAGCGTTTTATTAACTAATCAATTGAGAAGATAAGTGATGAATAGCGACAGACACTTAGGTCGGCCAGAATTGGCGTCACTGCGTGGGGCTTACCGCAATAAAACTGCTCGTTAGTTAGACAAAAATTATCGTAGAATCATTGACAATGTAGATAAAATATACTAAACAACTTACCCAATATGCTTCGATGTTTAGAAAAAATCTGGATGTGCGTGAGTGAACACCATGCTGCAGGTGTCCACTCACGCACATCCAGATTTTTTGTGTGTTACTACAGTAGTTTCCTTGAGATTCGTCTTTTGCGGTGTATGTATCTGCTTATACGCAGAAAAAGACTGTTCTACAGCTAGCGATGTAATATTCGCGTAATTAAAGTGGTCTTTAAATTTGTACAACGGATCTCTCGCAACACTGTTGTTAAAAAGTTGTCTTAATGTACGAGTAGTAAAATCAATAGGTTTACATAATACAGTACTAAATTTATCTCTCACACAAACACTTTTTTCATCATTTAAAGTATGTAGCACTGTTTCTACGTGGGCTACAATTTCAACCGAATCCGGTAAAAGTGTACTGTAATTTTTTTATTGCATCCACTACTGGAACGTAATTCTCGTAAATAATTTTTAAATCAGCTGCAACTTGAAGATTTTGAAATTGCATTTGATTGAGCCTTATTGCAGCTGCTTTTTAGGGTTCAGTTGTAAAATCACCAACTTTATTTTATAGAAATGTTTAAGATAATAAAATGCTGTCTCTAACCACCCCATCGTGGTAAGCGTAACCGCTGCGGCGGTTCCAGGTTGCCAGGACATTGTGAATGAAAGAGCCGAATACATTTCGGAGATTTAAGAAAAACTGTTTTCGTCTGTCCTATTAGTTGATCCACATCGGCATAACATTTTCGTATAGTGCCTATTACAAGATGTAAAGCATGAAGCAGACATGAAACGTGTAGTAACTTTGGCTGAACTTCTTTGAATAATTGCTTATGCTTCAGCAGTACATTCTTGCAGTTTTTTACAGACTAACAAATAAGGGTGTGACGGCCTTTGCAAGATCATTGTCCGTACAAGGATCGATAGAATGGAATTTTTTTTATCTGTAGTTTCATCTATAATAAGTAGAGAACAGATGCAATTTCCATAAAACGCAATCGGCAATCGGAATTGTGTATAACGTCGCACAGTACATCCCGGCGTAATTCAATGAAGTATTTGTTTGACTTACTCGGACACCTGGTCTCGCACGATAACAATGGACAACTCAGCTATTGTATTCGGAGAATATAGTGTTTTTTAAAGTGTTTTCATGAGCGTATATAGAAGCGGGGTTTTTATAATGTATTTTATTTATTAGTTTATATTTCGTAAGATAAATAAAGTGCTGTGAGTAAGTTTCTTGTTTTCATAGTTTTAACTGTTAATTACATCGTAATTTTTGTGATAGATCCTGTTTAATATCGTTTGATTGAATCTATTTCTACCAATTATTTCGACGTAAGTGTGCATTGAATTTCGTTCAGTTTCAATAACTTACGCACACATTTTTAGTTTTCATTTATTTAGATCTAGAGCATTGTTTAAGTTACTTTTTCAGACATGATATGGAAGAATGTCGAAAACGGCATTGTAAAACAATGGCGAGTTGGATTGACGGTCATACTGATTGTATGTCCATTGTCAGTGATTCCGAAATTTATTACAAAATCCGTAAAATATCGTCAAAAATTCGTCACTTAAGATCGCAAACACATCTGAACTCTGTAAAACTTTTATGGCGGCTAATATTCCATTAAATAAACTTAGCAATCCCACTTTAAAAATATTTCTGAAAAAATATACTGGTCGAAATGTTCCTGATGAATCAACTTTACGCAAATATTATGTTTCTAGGTGCTATACGAGAACAGTAGAACGCATTAGAAGCCATCTTTTAAATCAATACATATGGATAAGCGCCGACGAAACGGTGGATATGTTAGGACGCTGTGTGGTAAATGTTGTAGCTGGTGTACTACCTCCAACTATTCCCTATAACTCATAGGTAATAGCAACAAGTGTTATAAATACAGTTGATGCGGAAACAGTTGCTGAAACCATTAAGGAGAATATGCAAAAAATGCTTCATTCGGACGCCACGTACAAAGAAAAAATACTTTTATTTGTCAGTGATAGTGCTGCGTATATGTTAAAAACAGGCAGACTATTGAAGAAAACATATCCTAATATGCTGCATATTACTTGTGTAGCACATGCTCTCCACAGAATCTGTGAATATATCAGAGACACTTTTCCGGAAGTTGATAGACTTGTATCAGCTTTTAAAAAAGTTTTCAGAAAAGCACCATTGAGAGTAGCTCCTTTCAGGGAAAAATTTCCATCTCTGTCACTGCCTCCCACTCCAGTAATAACTAGATGGGGAACATGGCTGGAAGCTACTAGTTATTATGCTGAGAATTTCGATAGTCTAAAACATTTCGTAACACTGCTAGAAGTATTGGTGAGTGCAAGGAGCTCACACAAATCCCAAATTTAAAAAATCAGTTGTACTTTCTTCACGAACACTTTGGAAAAACTAACTTTGCCAAAACTAATCACTTATTTTGAAAATCGAAATCTCAAATTAAATGACGGATTAACCACATTAGATGTGGCTGTTAATAATTTGAAAAGTATTCCAAGTGACTTCGGATGTGGCCTTCGGCAAAAGATTGAAGCAATTCTTAATAGAAATCCAGATTTAATTACATTGCAGCAATTATGTATGGAGATAATTCCACAAAATCTAACGGCTAAATATGAAGAAATAAAAGAATATTTCCAGTATGCACCTATAACGAGTTGCGATGTAGAAAGGACGTTTTTATTTATAAGGATGTACTTAATTCAAAGAGAACAAAATTGACAGAAGAAAACCTTGAGAAACTATTGCTAGTCAATATTAATACTCCTTTACTCAACTTGAACGACAAAATGAACAAATAAAAATGTTCCAATTATAGAAATAAAATTAAAAACTTTATAAATACAACGTTTCAACAAATAAATATGTATTTCGTAATTTTATAGATCACCACCCGTTCGTTTTCCAATTATATAAATAATATTAAATATTTTAGAAATACAGCCTTTCGCCAGTACTGCACTGGGCTTTGCGTCATGTGGTAAGCGTGTCCGTTCTCTAATAATAAGTCACAGTCTTTTATTTTCTACTACGGTTTTTACATAATTATCCATATTTTCGCGTACCATCGGTAAATAAGTACCTACGTAGCGTCCTCGGACTTGGCAGTTTCCACGTAGGATTGTATTTGTTTTAAAACTGACGAAACATTCTTTGGCCGAGTTTTCAACCGGTATATTACATGTAATATACCATCATACTTAAATCACAAAGAGATTCTTCTCCGTTTTTTTTAGTTTTGTGTGTTGCACTATTCACATGTTTCCTACACAAACATGGATTCCAACATAATAAACTCTTCTCACAAACTAAGTACCTCACTACAAATTAATTGCGTTTTCGCGAAGTAATGTAATTGTAAATATTCATTCTACACTTTACGACGCTATTTTATTCGAATTTTTCATAGAAAAAATTCGCCCTCAATTAGGAATCGAACCCACGACCTCTGGCTTGCCGGACCATTGCTCGACCACTGAGCTGTTGAGGCGTGAATTAGAAACTTTTATGGGGATGCTTTGAGTTACATCAAAGGAAACAGATGAATATATCTTGCCCGTAGTACGGCAGTTGTGCAAATGAATTGCGTTTTCGCGAGTAATGTAATTGTAAATATTCTTTCTACACTTTACGACGCTATTTTATTCGAATTTTTCATAGAAAAAATTCACCCTCAGGTAGGAATCGGACCCACGACCTCTGGCTTGCCGGACCATTGCTCGACCACTGAGCTGTTGAGGCGTGAATTAGAAACTTTTATGGGGATGCTTTGAGTTACATCAAAGGAAACAGATGAATATATCTTGCCCGTAGTACGGCAGTTGTGCAAATGAATTGCGTTTTCGCGAGTAATGTAATTGTAAATATTCTTTCTACACTTTACGACGCTATTTTATTCGAATTTTTCATAGAAAAAATTCGCCCTCAGGTAGGAATCGGACCCACGACCTCTGGCTTGCCAGACCATTGCTCGACCACTGAGCTGTTGAGGCGTGAATTAGAAACTTTTATGGGGATGCTTGCCCGTAGTACGGCAGTTGTACAAATTAATTGCGTTTTCGCGAAGTAATGTAAGAGGGCGAATTCTTTCTATGAAAAATTCGAATAAAATAGCGTCGTAAAGTGTAGAAAGAATATTTACAATTACATTACTTCGCGAAAACGCAGTTAATTTGAACAACTGCCGTACTACGGGTAAGATATATTCATCTGTTTCCTTTGGTATAAAGCATCCCCATAAAAGTTTCTAATTCACGCCTCAACAGCTCAGTGGTCGAGCAATGGTCCGGCAAGCCAGAGGTCGTGGGTTCGATTCCTATTTGACGGCAAATTTTTTCTATGAAAAATTCGAATAAAAAAGCGTCGTAAAGTGTAGAAAGAATATTTATAAGTACCTCACTACTTTACCATTATAACTTAAATCTGGGAATTGTCATAAAAATCTGCTTACCCTGTTGGCAAACAGGCGAATTGATGTATTTCTTTCGACATTTTCAATGCTTTGCGTTCGAATTACACATACGCGTATTCGTAAATACATCTATGCATTATGATAGCTCCTCACGTGTTAAAATGGGCACAACTTGAGCCGACAGCCGCTCTGAATCACTTAAACCCCTCGCTCTCCTACGCCAGTGTAAGCCGACTGAGAATGCCGGTCTCTAGATATGAAACTTCATTACAATAATTAATAAGACAACGTTTTAAGTTTCAAAAAGATATAATGTAGATACTACATAATGCTATGAACTTTTCCCGACAAATATTTTGAAAAGTTTAATTATTTTTGTGTGTATTATTATCTTAAATATTTTAAAAATATTTTACTTGCGCAGTTGGAGCAAGCCGTTTGCATTGATGTGGACAATTTTGAATACTGTATTTTTTTATGCGAAGCCTACGTGCTTAGCACTACGTGCTTCATGTGGACTAACTAGACACAAGTGTTGAGTGAAGTAAGAAAGGTGTGTTTATTTAAAGATAAATCTTTATTTTTGTTTTAGTAATTTCGGCTTTTGTTGTTTGATTTAATTGTGCTTTCGTGCTTGCTTATATCATTACCGATTTATTTACGAGTTTGTGAATCTCGTAATTTATTTTTAACACTTTCTTACTCATGTGTCTCGAGTATATGAATATATTTTTTACGTAAGTAATATATTTTATAAAAGATATCTTATCTGTATATTGAACGATTTGAATATTGTATTTTCTAATTGTATGATTATTATTGATTTGAAATTTAATCTTAGTTATTTGATATAAATTACAAAGAAGGTTTTTTAAAATTTCTAGTATAAAAAACATTTTCTATAACTATAAAATTTTAGTACGCTTGGGATATCAAGGGCATATTTTTTTCATGTGGTTGCACATGCGTTAGAGTTTGTTTGGGTCTGTCATATCAGTTTGTTTATTTTGTTTCTTGTGGGAGAAATTAAAAAGCATCTTTGTAATTTCTTAGTTTTAATTTTGTTCGGCTGTCATAAAGAAAGTTTTTTATCGTATGCTGCGGTCACTTCCATGCGATATTTTTACCTTAATAATATTGTTAAATGAGGCAATATTAATCTTTATACTTTATAAAGATTTTTTTTTAATTTTTTTTAATTTTTGTGTTAAAGATTCATTTAAAGTTTATTGTGTTTCTTATTATTATTATTAAACCTTATTTCAAGAAGTTTACAAGTAACTTAAAGAAATATAATTATAACATTTGTCAATACTCTTTTACTGGCGCATTATAAATTTGTAGAAGAGAAAAAACACGTTTTCCAATTGGAACCCTAAGAGGAAAGCAGTTCCATTTTTTGAAATTAAACCGACTGAGTATCCTAGCTGGATAGATTTATTGTGAATAGTGGTATATTCAATTGCAAAACCACTATTCATAGCAATATGTTTCGCCACACTATGGCTTTTTAAAGGCTTTATTATATGCGTCTTTGATTTAAGTCATGTTTTATTGGAACTTCATCCACACGCACAGTTGCGAGCAATAAATTTTGGTTGTCAATGTCATTGTAAAATTTGAGGAAATTGTCACAATTTAGATTTTTGCGTTGATTAATTAAGTCCATTGTCAATGAAATGTCAATATAAATTTGCAGTTTGTCAAAGCTTTGTTTGTTGATTTATTTTTATCATGGTCTAAATATCCTAATTTAACAAAGTAAAGATTATTTCCTTAATAGAAACTGAATTCTCTGAAGCTACGGTAGAATCTCATCTAGGACTTGCAAAAATTTGCGTAAATTTTATTAACATCTGATAGATTAAATTATAGGTTATTACCGTTACGATCGTTTCACGATATAGCAACTTACATTTTGTCAAATAATGACATTGACGACCAAAATCTATTGCTCGCAGTTGTACATTTTTGGTTTGCATTTTTTTTTTTGAGTTTTGGCATTAGTAATTATTTTTTTAAATTACTCAATAAAAAAATTAAGTTTCGTAGTTTATTTATTACATTTTCAATTGTTTTAAAACAAAATTTTCTTTAAAATTCACCAAAACTGCTTTTTTTTTGTATGCGCTATGACGCTATGATGCTATGTGTGTAATACATGTTACTTTATTTACACGTGTTATGTAAGTAAGCACAGTCGTTTATTTAGGAAAGTGTCATTCACATCTATCTACCCATTTAATTCTTTGGGTTGGACGCTAGTAAATCCAGGCACGAAGGGACTCAGACAGAAATAATTTGGAAGAGAATCATTGGATCCTACAAAGATACTCAAATTTCCCCTGAGAAGGATAGTGGCTCTTATTGAGGACACAAGACTAGCAGAGTGGAGTTGAGAAATCTATTGGGAGTGGTACAAAGAGCTCTCAGTTCCGCACACGTACATATTACATGAAGGCTAGTTTCCTCCTGTTTTTCACATCTCGTTATCCAGGGCTCGCTAACCAATGCTGTACAGATACGTCCTTAAAAGACAGTGTCCGGTTACCAAGCCGGTAATAGTTTTAATTTCTAAAAAGCCTAGCGTTCAGCTCCTCTAGTAGTATCTTATGGAGTTGACCTTCCGTTAGCCTCTTTTTCTTCAGTCTCATCTGTCTCCATTACCAAGGCAGTCTCAGTCGACTCCTCAGGTTTTGGATTATCTGCAGACTCCATCTTTTTGAATTTATTGTGTTTTATATCTCAGTTTATTCTGTTCTCCCGAGTACGGAAAAAGTATGAAGTTATTGTCTGCAGATCTTCCATTACAGGCACAAGACGTAATAAATAATCCAGGAGAACGTCTGAGACCAGTGGCCATTCAGCTTCGAGCACGTTGCCTTACACCGTAGCCTGGGAGAGCTGGTCTGCGGTGACAGCTTTCGCTAAGGATTAGACGGTTTTTAGGCCTACCCATCCTGCTTATGACTGCCACTAATCAGGTTCCCCAAGAGAGACCCGACTCTTCCCTTATCCGCTACCTAGGGATGCGTCTGGGGTGGGTAGCTCAACCCCCGCGGAAGAGGTCCGCGAACCAGGTGTCATTCACATAACAAGTATGTAGGTACATATACATCACACCGTAGGACATAAAAAGAAAATAATTTAAAACATAATTTTCACTAATTTAAACTATAAATAACAACCATTTAATAATGATGGCAGTTTCTGTAAAAAAAACCCTCAGATATTTTAAGTATATTTACAATTTAAAATCTGTTCATTAATAGAATAAATAATATATTTTATGTGATTGCTCTTAGAAAAAAAAGTACTTTAGCCTGGAGTCTTTCAAACTTATACAATCTTCCTCAACATATTTTTGGAGTTTTATTTCTAGTATATTCAACTAATTTTTGAGATCGGGATTTTTATTAATGCAATTAATCAATTTCATTGTAGAATGTAACGTGCCTTCAAAAACTTTCCTCATTAGAGACGGCCATGCTCATTCAAAATTATACGTTTGTGACAGATTACGTGCACTGTCACCAACTATTATACATATAAAGCATATAAAGCATGGCCATCTCTAATGAGGAAAGTTTTTGAAGGCACGTTATTGCTTGTTTAGCTATATTGCTATTTTGTCGATAAATCCATCATATTTCGATTCGATTTTATTTAAATTGTTTCCTATTCAAATTATGAACTATTTATGTTATGTTAAACATATTTTTATTTATAAATTTAAGAATTGACAATTAAAGCTTATGTAATAGTAATAATACTAATAATTTAATAATGAATAACAAACGGATACAATAAATAACGAACTGTTTATTTACTCTTCAAACTATTTACAAAACAATTTTCATTAAATACACAAAATGCTATTAAATATAAATAAAAATGGTTCCATCAATAAGCAGTTTTACAAGTTACAAAATATTTTTTACTGGTTTGCAGGTTTTACAAAATGGTGTGATAATAGACCTTCATTCGTATATGCGGCTATTTCTTGAGGAATAACTGCACTTTCTTCTATTCCAGTGCACGGCCTACACATACAATCTAATGGTGCTTTTGTTGTTACCTAAAATTTTTTTAATGAATGTTTAAGCAAATACAATGTTTGAGTTTGCCGCGCTCGTGTTAACTGTTTTACCAACGCGAACGTTTTACCTGTGAAATGGCTTGTTTGTGAATGTGATAGATAAAATGATAGTTGACATTTATTAATTATTTTATTAATGTGTAACATGTTTTAGTTTTTAGTTAACTAGAAAAAATACGAGCCAACTAGTAAGTAATAGACTTTCCTTTTTTTATTTTTAAGAAATTATTAGATTATTAGCAATTATGTTTTATTAGAAGTATTTAACTTCTTCATTTGTTAATTTTGCTGACCTTTCTGAATTTTTTCTCTCCAGCTTTTGCTTGTGGGCAAAAAATTGATACTGAAGCTTCTCTTTCCCCAGATTCTTGACAACACATACATGACCTTTCCATTTGCCAAATTTTACTACCTGAAACCTATAAATAGAATAAAATTAATATCCATTTATTTGTTAAAAAGCACTTTAAACTTACCTGTAAATATGATGCACAACGTCCCATGCATGCAAAACTCGGAATTGGTTTAGGAATACAGCCCGGATATTGTAAAACATGAATAACTGGTGTTAATTGACATTCATCTATTAACCCTACAGCATTCGTTCCAATATTTTTGAGTCTTGGATCCATACAAATTGCCCCAAACGTTATAAAGAAGACTATATTTTTCCATATCAAAAATGCCACTGTAAATTATTCAAACATTTTTTCTTTCTCTTAATAAACAGTATAAACAATACCTGAATTAAATAATATTTTAAACATGATATAAGCTCCTCGATGTTCAAGAAACATATGATAGGAGCTACTAGAATTTGCACTAAATTTATAAAGTTATGTTGCAGACAGTTTTGATATCGTTGGGGAACTTTTGTTCACTTTTATGTAGGAGGCATGATGAAAATGAGTATATGGCATGTATAACAACAGGGGTTACTCCATGTGGTCTTGTCAATCCATTTACTGTAGTTCTAGTTTGTGTTCTCACAAGCCATTTCAGCAGGTTTATCAATGAAAAATATACTTATAGCAAAATAGTATCTTGTTATTACAATCAGTAAAAATATGTAAATACATATTTGGACATTGACAATCATACATTTGTTATAGTTATTTAGGTCTTGTTTTATTACATTTTAAAATATTGTAACTAAATACTTTAGAAATATACACAAAGTATAAAAATGCATGGACCAATAATTTAAATACCATCTGAACTTGAGTATCTATTAAGATTTTGCTAAAAATTTTACATATTTCAAACTTTAGAACAATGAATACAGATAGTGTGATATAATAATAATAATAAGATAATGAATTTTTTAACATAGATAATAGTTATTATTATGTAACATAAATTACTACCTATAAGACTATTTTTAATACATTTTACAGCTCTGTGCAAGTATGCATTATTCAATAAATTATTAAAAAATTTGTTTGAAAAATTGAATTAACAAATAATATTATTCAATTAATATAAAAAAAAACTTATACCGGGTTCTTTTTTATCATTACACATAGGTATAATGCATTGATTTTTCTATTTTAGCTTTACACAGGGGTAAACGTATGGTGGCATAGTAGGCAACCAGTTATACACCAGTGACGTATTTTTTAAATTCTCAAAAAATATTTCTGAATTGTAACTCATACTTAAATCTTAAATTAAATACATTTTATTGAAAAGTAGATAATTTATTTAAAACAGTTAATTATCCTAACAGGCGTATACCTTGTGCGAAGACAATTTTAAATATTTTTAACAGATTCAAAGAAGATGCTTGTCTTCTAAATTCCCACAAAAAAAAAATAAAACCAGTCATATGTTAACAGAATACATGAAGCTGAATATTCTGTTATGTAGAAGAAAGGTCTGTAGGATCGCTTTTAGATGTAACCAGGCATTTTGGAGTATCGTACAGTTTGGTGTACAAAACCCTGATAGAATTAAAATATAAGCCATGCAAGGCATCAAACCATCAAGAGCATTTCCAGGAAAATAATGTAAAATGAACTGATTTTTGTGATATACATGTTTAATTTGCTAAATGAAAACGAAGAAATTTTAAATAAAATAATTTTAACTGATGAAGCTACATTTACCGTAAGTGGTGAAGTCAACTCTCAGAATTTCCGGTTTGTATCCTACATTTTTCCATTGAAAAATACTAAATTTCCATTCCATTAATCCATTAGGTATTGGTCTCGTACAAATCCTCATGCCCAAAACCTAATCCGAACTCAGTACCCTCAAAAAATCAATGTCTGGATTGGCCCATTTTTTATTGACGGTAACCTCACTGCCGATAAATATTTGAATCTTGCGAAACCACATCATTCCATCAATTGAGATGCTAAATGTTGATCAACTTTGGCCCCAAATGGATGGGGCTCCGGCACACTCTACTCACGTCGTCAGGAATTTTTTAAGTAACACATTTCAAAGATGGTGGATTGGCCAATTTGGCCCCCCAAGATCAGCCGATTTATCTCCAAATGATTACACTTCCTTTCGGGTTACCTAAAAAGCAACATTTATAATAACGTGCAAATACGTAACTTGGATGAATTGAAAGACCGTATACGTATTGCATGTAATGGAATAAATCCAGAATTTATTCGGAATACCCGCGCTGCTTTAAAGCCTTGCTTATCAAAGACACCTCGGAAACTTGCTATGAAATTAGACTTCACTTTTGTTATGTTATTTTGTTTGTCTTAATTAATCGTTAGAATAAATTAATTTTTTCATTCAAACTGAGATTTTCTTTCTTTTCTAAAAACATAACCTAATTCTTCGTGGCTTTATTTTGTTTGGTATTGCCTACTGTTGCCAGTCCAAGTATTATTACTAAAGACGGCAGACTATGTGCCCACACTGTCAAATTTAAAGTGCTCTTTGTATCTGTACAATGGATCTTCAGTATTGGTAAAAAGTTGCCCTAATTTTGTAAAATATACATTTTTATCTAATACACCTTATGTGTATTATTAAATTTAACAGTGTGGGGCACATAATCTGCCGTCTTTAATTATTACCAAACTAGATTCTACAATACTTTCCCGATAAATTTTAAGTTTGGTGGTAGATTTAAAGAGTTTCGTGTAGGTACATTCTGTATAGCAATCTAAATAATTTCCCTTTGAAAGCTTAAACATTCATATCTTTAATAGTTAGAAAGCATAGTAAGATGAAACCCATTGAGTTATTTCTTTAGCTAATAGGAAAAGTTTGGGTGTAATTTTAATAAAATAAATACTTAGGTTACTTATTAGTATAATTGAATTGATTCGGCATTTACTTGATGAAGATCCATAATTAAAAATAGAAATAAAACTACGGTTCTAATCTTCATCTTCAAGCACCTGATGAAGCCACTGTGCTGGCGAAACAATTGTCGTGTTACGATTAAAGATTAAAAGTGAAGATTAGAACCGTAGTTTTCTTTCTATTTTAACTTATTAGTATTTTTTTAATTTTTATTTAGGCACATTATCATATTAACATTTTTAGGTTTTAGTCTTGCACGCCTTTGTTCTATTAAACGAGCTGTATTAAACACTCTTTCACTTTCTGCTGAACTTGCTGGAATTCAGAAGTATTTTCTAGCACGTTATTCTAAAGGTTTCAGCTCCATTCCTGTTTCCTAAAAAAAAAATCCAAATAAAAAATGCAATTACTCTTCTTTTTTAAACTTACCTTCCAAAATAAAAGAGAATCTACGTCCTGATTTGAATTTGGCCTTTCTAGGTTTTTAGTTATTATTAGATCAACTGTAATTGATTTTACTTTCTCTTATTCCTTCTTGCAAAAATTCAAATAATGAAAGTGAGTTTTGATGTGGACTAATGTCTGTTTCGATTACAGGCATTTGTTCTTTATTTTCAGGATCTATTTTCTACATAATATTAAATATTTCTTGTTCTAGAAAATAAGTAGCCCCAGTAGCATTTTCAGTACTACGAAAACTTTCTTTTTTAAATCGAGGGTCTCAAAAAGTTGCTACTCTAGTAACTGATCGTCCTTCATATGAAAATAGCCTTGCTTTAACAGATTTCAAAAGTGTGTTGTATAATGTCTTCCCTTCCTCAATTTTTAATTCCAGTAGTGATGCTGTCAGATAATTGTACAGTCCTAAAGGTATTGGGATTATTAAAGAAATAGTAACATATTTATTACCTACAAGAATTTCCCACTACTGATTTTTAAGATAAATTTCTCCCTTTTATAAAACCATTTATTCGTAAGATATCACGAGGTGTTATTTGTTTTTATCGCGTTATTGAAATGTCCCCAATACGTGGGTTGCGTTCGGTAATTCATTAGAAGTAATGTGAGGACGTTCTACAATTTCATTATGTGGTAAAATATATTTGTACTTTTTTGTTATATTTTCTATCTTTTTTGATAAACTAATTTTACTATCTTAGATATATTTCATCTTAAATGAAATACTATCCATCTTTGAATTTTTTAAAAATATTTAAAATTGTCTTCGCACAAGTTATACATCTGTTAAGATAATTAACTGTTTTAAATAAATTATCTATTTTTCAATAAAATGTATTTAATTTAAGATTTAAGTATGAATGACAATTCAGTAATATTTGACAATTGAAAAAATTCGTCACCGGTGTATAACTGGTTGCCTACTATGCCACCATACATTTATCCCTATGTGTAAAGCTAAAAAAAGACAAATCAATGCATTATACCTAGGTGTAATGATAAAAAAAGAACCTGGTATACCGCCTCATTCTGAGCAAACGCAACGATCCGAATGTATGAATATTTCTTCCGCTCCGAATAAAAATCCCCTGAACGCTTTTAGCCAATCACAAAACAGTCTGTCGCGCAACCATTTGACAATTAATGTCACAAATTAGTGTCACCACTGTCACCCTATACGGAGTCTCTTAAGCGTTTGAATAGTGATCATGCCGCGTTATACACTAGAAGAGAAAGCCGAAATGATGAAATGGTATCACGCTGATAATTCTTATGAAAGAGTATGTGACTTATTTGCCGGAAGGTATGCCGACAGGCCCATCCCGAACAAAGCTACAATTTGTAGACTTAAAAAGAAAATAGACATTACTGGTTCTGTACAAAATTTAAAACCATTATTCTCAAATCGCAGAGTTGCTAATGATACGTCCATTTTAGTATGCGCTGCAATAGAACTAAATTGAAATTTGACACTTAGCGATATTTCCAATGATTTAGGCATATGCTGCTCTTCCGTTAACCGCATACTAAAATTAAATGGTTTTCGTAATTATAAATATTCCAAACATCATCAATTATTTTACGGCGATGAGTTTAAACGGATGAATTTTCGTAATTATATAATTAATTTCTCATTATGAACAATTTATTTTATTATTTGTAAGAGTAAATTTTTCTTTACATTACTAGAATTTAATTTAGTTTTTATTAGTTCTGAAATTTATTTAGTATACTATGAATAGTTTTTGTGACCTTTATTATTAAAATTTAATTTATTAAATCTCTTGATGCCTTATTTGCAATTTTCTTGATCGCTTAGTAATAAGATCATTACGCTTTGTGTAACCATCGTCAGTATAACGTATTGCAATTTACTCATTACCATAACACAGGACTAAACAATTTATAGTCCTTTAATAGTAATTTGGTAATCAGATAATTTTTCTTACGCGGCTCCATAATATGTAAGTATATATGTATGACATATGACATCGATTGCACATTCGGATCGTTGCGTTTGCTCGGAATGAGACAGTCTGAGTTGTGATTGGCTAAACGCGTTCTGGGGATTTGTATTTGGAGCGGGAGAAATATTCATACATTCGGATCGTTGCGTTTGCTCAGAATGAGGCGGTATAATTATAATCTTAATTTCATTTATTGATAAATAATATTTGAACATGCCCTAAATTGTTAGTAGAGTTCAATGTGGTTAATTTTTAATATTATTGGTTTTCAAAATAACTCTAAATTTATTTATTGAGAATTGTTTATTTGGCTTTATTTTTTAATGTGTTTGCTGTCGTTTTTTTGGGTTTTAAAAACGTATTTAAAGACTTATTTAGAGCAATTTGGATTTCGAAATATGTTAATTTAAGTTATCCAACGTGAAATGTTAGATAAAATCTTGCAGATAAAACATAATTTTGTTCTGTTTTAAAAGAATAAGTTTCAACACAAACAACTGTTTTCAAATCTATCATGAATCTGTTGAATTTTTGAAAAAATTGTTTTAATAACTAGGTATGTCAGAAATTAACCAAACTTAACCTCTCTTCATAAACAAGATGATAGAATTAGAATGTCATGCTAAATTTTTCCGAAAGATGGTACTAGTAGTCGAGTCACTTTTCCTCCGAAATCGTTCTCGTATTTCTTTACATGTTTCTATTGAACTGATTTAGATGAGAGTCTAAACCTATTCATTATACCTGAACTGTTTTAATCGGTCTTAATCAGTTTTCGACTTTTGAATTCAGTATAAGCTAGTCATTATTTGAACAATAGCTACTTAGGTGGCATATAAATCTCAGATTTTACTTCCATTTATTGCTGGAGCTAATTGTGTGTTATGTGTCTGCTTTTTTTTAAGTATTCATCGTAAATCCTTATCTTCGTTATGTTTGCCGTGCAAAAATCTATTACTTATGTGTATAATTAATATAATTATCCATTGGGCGGTATATTTATTGCGATATACACTTAGAGCTCAAGTTATTTTTATGTACTTTTAATTTAAATTTCATATTAGATATAAGTCGGTTAATAAAATTGTTATGGTAGCTTTTCTTCTAGAATACTCATTGCGAAAAAAATGGTTCGCACCAATGGAATCACCAAATCATGCTTCTAAGGGAAGAAGAGTAACGCCCTTGAAAACACCTCTAAAACGACGAAAACTTCAAAATTTAAGCAGAGAGGAGTTACTTAAACGCTATAAGGATCTGTTAGCAAAGGATAAGCATTTGGATATCGAAATTGCGACATTTATCCAGAAACATCCAAATTGCAATTTGAATGAAGAAATGCAAGCATTACATAATTACAATGACATGAAGGATTTTACCCAGGTTGTTTTGGGATATCTCGCTGACATTGAACATTGTAGTGTTACTGAATTTCATAAAAAATACAACTTACCTACTGATTAAATAACTTTTGGGATATATAACATAATTTAAACATGTAAGTATGACTATGACTTAATATCTTTGAAGTTTTGAAACTTGTTTTTACTCTGACGATCATATGAATATCTAAGGATAATAATCCATTCTATAATAGATAAAATTACAACATAATTACAAACAAATACTACAGGCTATAAATCATCAATCAATTGCTTCTGCGACGGTATTGTTATAATTATGTTCAGCTTTTACTCCCAAACTATTCTACCCAGCTTATTAATGCTTGCTTGTTGGCCTTCTCAACAAAGTCGGAAAGCCCAAGGAACTCACGAGTTGAGGTCTGTAACCCTGTTTCTAATTTTATAAAAAAAAAATAGAAAGCATTATGACTAAACATCGCCACTTAGACAAGTAGCGGCGTCACTGCGTTGGCTTTACTGAAATAAAAGTGCGCGTTATTTAGAAAAATGCTCTCCATTCGAATTACGCTTACCCGTATTCGTAAATACGTCTATAATCAACCTCACATTATGATAGTTGTTTATGTATTCATCCACTACATACATAAAGTAAGCCTCCCGAACCTTTCGCTTGTCCACGCCTATGTAAGCTAACCGAGAATGGCGGTGTTTAATTATGACTAGAGTGGACCAATTCGGAGCGAAAGCAGAGGCGTGACTCTCAATAAACCTATTGACTAACTTTGATGATAGCGGTTTTTTTACTGTACGCTCGTTCAACATTATTAAATACACAGAATACACTTTCCTGCTGCTATTATACGTGTACACACGATGACCGTGACAACATACTAAGTAATCGTATGTGCGATGGGGCACGCGGGAACCAATTCGTTAGTCACGCCTCTGCTTTCGTTCCGGATTGGCCCACTCTAATTATGACTCAATAACTTATTATCTTCCAACTATCTCTTCTTGTGTTGTTGGATTACAGTAAGGCCTCTGGTACAGTAAATCTATTTTATTATTTATCTTATTCTGGTTTTAGTATCGTCTTGTCATTATCTATTGAAAATTATGCAACCGTAAGCAGTATGATCGAATCGAGGGTCGTGCCTCATCTATTGTTCTTGTTGGTCGTGATGTGCCTCAGGGCTCCATCATCGATCGGATTATGTTTGCTGTATAAATCTAGAATATATTTACGGAACTTAGATATTGTATTTTGCCCATATACGCTAATAATACTTAACTAGATTACACATTTCATCAACCTAATTGGAGGACTGCTGCAACCAGTATTATAGTTTAAAATTTCTGCATCAAGTATCGCTATTATTGATATATGTAGTACTATCTATACTATTCGGATCTAAACAGAATATCCATCTTCGTCAGTTTACGTAATTTGCCTAAAACCGTTGTTGCCAAAACAATTTTTGGCCACAATGATGGTAGCCGACAGCTTTTTGACCGAACATTCGATTTTACGCAATAAACTGCTTTTCTTGTTGTCAACATTTTAGTCTTGTGACATCTTGATCTATTGGTTAGAGAATACTTGTAACATTTGGAGGTAGAAATATCAATTTTATATTGACTAAATAATTATCAATGTGCGAATAATCCAGACAGTTTTTGTCTAGTTTCAAAAGAATTTTTCCTTTTCACTCACTTAATTCCCGATCCCGATCCAAATTTAAAATTTTTTTTTTTAAATAAAGCTCCAGTCATTGATGCTTTCTTGTTGCCGTAATAATCGACATTTGGCATGTCTTTTGCATTTTTAAAACATCGAGGTTTTTCTATTTTGCCACTCATCATAAGTTTTGTTTTCGACTCCTGTCATATTGGCATAGTTTAAAATGGTGAGACATTCATTGGATTATATTCCATCAATACATTTTTCTTTTTGAACTTGTTTTGTTTGGTAACACCTTGAAATTCAACTCTGTCTCATTCGTCAAATAATTCAGGTAGCTATACCTCAGATGGAATTAGGACGAGTCCTAATTCCGCCCCTGGTCTACAAAGGCCCCTCGAAAAACTTGCCGACCAGCTCAGAATAAGTAAGCGGGAGCGTCGTGGGCCAACACAACGTAAGATCTAAAATGGGCACCACTGCGTTCGGACTGGCAAGTTCTTTGGTTAACGCAGAACACCCTCGGGCCTGATGGGCATCTATTCACTACTGGGGGGGGGGGGGGGGGGGGGGGGGGGTCGGCTACCTGATGAAAATTCTAATAACACTTTTGCTCGTTCGGGTTCAGGACAAACAAACGCAAACACAATAAAACAGTTTAGTATAAATTTATTGAGCGTATCAATGGTATAGATGTGAAATATACAAACAATGAATGAATAAGACTTTGTGAATTTAAAAAAAAAATAAAGCTCTACAGTTTAGTTTGTCCCTATATGAAATTCTCATATAAGACTCGTACAAGAGAATGTTGATATCAAATGCTAAGCTAACATACAAGCGTCAGTAGTACATCAAAGCTTTGTTGAACTTTACAGTGTCTACGCTGTACACACAGTAATAAACTCTAAATAAACAAACTAAGTGAGAAATAAAGTAATAATTCATTAATTGGTATAACACAAAATATGCAAAATTTGAATGGTTTTAAAATAGTCTGAGTATAATTTTATGTTTATAGGTAAAATTAACTTTATCCAAAAGAATTAAAATAATCAATAATTACAGAACTCAGCCTGATAAAGTGTCTTGCACCAGCACAGTATCATCCAAAATTCTAAGGGATGTTTCTAGTTTTCAAAAGTGGCTCAAGAAATAAATATCCACAGAGGGAATGAATTTAATCTTTATCTACAGTACAAATTTCAACTATGTTTCAATTCTTGATTTAAGAAAAGAAATAAATCTAATCTAATTATGCTGTATTTATACGCTAAAAGCCACCAGGTACGAATGGAAAGAAAAGAAATTAATATAAAATTAGCAATTAAATTTACAGTATTCAATCAGAGTTAACGTTAATTTTCGAAAAGGTATACACTTTTATAAAAAAAAGATGATGGGTTTTTACCCTCTAAATACGACAAAATATTGTCTCGATACAGTGGCACATGAGGTTTGCACTCAGTTTTTCATATGTTTTATAAAAAGGTTATTTTAAATCTTAAAAACTCCAATGCTAAAAATAGACCGGCGACTACGTCCCGTTGCAGGTTTATGTATGATCAATATAAATGCCCACACTACCTTGCGTGTAAAAGAAACTTAGGTTTCCTGGACGAGATTCCGGGGTCCCGGAAGGTTGTGAAAATCGAAGCGCCTTCCTGTCGGGATGCAGCCTATGTCGGGTTTCCCGCGCTGACGCTTATACGGCAAAACTCTCCCTGAGCCGTGAATTACAGCCCTAAATAAACGAAAGGGGAAAAACGAATAAATGAAAGTTCATAAGTATCAAAAGTAATCGGAGTACGATGCTGCGGAAAAATTACAGTCGTCCCCATGTTTTAAAACTCACCTGAAGCACGAGGTCGGAAGAAACTTACACTTCACTAATGAAATTTAAAATATAAATCAAAGACAAGATAGACTAAAACCTGCCTTCGCAGAAAATGTACAAGCGAAATTGCAAAATTAACTTCAAGTTTCCGAGCAACAGATTACTTCAGAGCTAGCACGTAAAAGACGCTCTTCCTCACCGCAGTACGACAAATATATCAGAAAGTACACTACGTCATAGTCTCAAAAGAAACCCTTAACAGAAACGTGTGTACGTATAAAAGTTCCCCACATGTTGACTGTGCCGAAACGTTTTTTAAATACTCCAGGATTATACAGAGCCAGCCAAAGCATTGGAACATGATTAAAATTAGGAGGAATTAAAGTTTGAAAATAGCATAAGTTTGAACAATAATAAACCAGAAATTACAATAAAATAGAAATAAACGTAAATAGTGAAAAACGATCGGACTAAGTAGACTAAGCGAGGTTAGTAACGAAGTAAATTGAATAAAATTCCCTGAATGTTCACAAAATGATTTTTCGAACGTAAACACATTCTACTGTAAATGTTTACTATGTAGATCAGAATTAAACTAGCCTTCCTCTATAAAGAGTATTGTTATCTTTAAATAGTACATTCATAAATACTTCTGTATTTAATATAGGTAATGTAAACTGGCGGATAAAAGAACTGACCCACCATATTGACATTTAATAACATTTTAAGTATACATATTTACATGGTGTGAATTAGGTTTGTGAATTTGGGGGTTATACCTACTTCATTTAAGTAGACCATCGTAGTAATACTCTTATTATATGACACATTATGACAGCTCTAATAACTATTATTTTGACATATTGAAGATCGTTTTATATAGCAACAAGAGAGTGGACCTTTTTTTTGGCAGTCAGTTCAATTTAGGTGTCGTTAAACGGGTTGTCGCTATAAAAAATATCCTCATATCCGATAAAAATTACTGTTAGGCGGATAGTCTATTTACGATTTCAGACGAGGCAGACGTCATAAATAGACACCGGACGCATCAGGCCGAAATTACGATGGATCATATAACATTGCTAAGAACAATACGCAGTTATTGAATAGCACTATTCATTCGGTTAACCGCACATCCGTTTTTTGTCGTTGAATTGTGACGCAATTACTTCAATATTACAGTTAAATTCATTTCTTCATGGGCGAAGATAGAAGCGTGAGGAGTTTTTATAATTTATTTTATTTATTCGTTTATATTTCGTTAGATAAATAAAGTACGGTGAGTTAGTTTCTTTTTTCATTGTTGTACGAGGGTATATCAGATATAAACGAGACTGATTTTTTTAAACTATTAATGCTTTATTGAACAAGGTTAATACAAATGTACTATTTTTCTACATAATCTCCCGCTCGCGCAATACATCTTTCCCAACGGATTGGAAGCTTTTTAATCCCGTTATCGTAAAAACTTTTAGGCCGGTCACACAGCCACTGGAGCACAAATGTCTCTACCGCTTGGTCGCTGTCGAAACGCTGGCCTCCAAGAGCTTCTTTTAGAGGTCCAAACAAATGGTAGTCACAGGGTGACAAGTCTGGACTGTAAGCAGGATGTTCCAAGATTTCCCAGCCGAATTGTTCCACTTTTTGCCTCGTAATGTTTGCCGAATGTGGTCTGGCGTTGTCGTGAAGGAGAATGACATTTTTAACGGATTGCGTCTTTCTTTTTCGTCGTAAAGTCAATTTTGCGGCATCCAAAACGTCGCAATAATATTGGGCATTAATTGTGCGGCGATCATGAAGAAAATCGACGTGAAATGCACCTTGTCGATCAAAAAACACAGTTTGCATGATCTTCCCGGCAGACAACCGCGTCTTCGCGGCCTCCAGCAAATTGTTTATGCCATGCAAACACGCGAGGTCGTGAAAGGGTGTTCTCCCCGAACTGTGCGTGCAATCTGCGTAAAATGTCTGTTGGATTCACCTCCTCATTGGTCAAAAACTTAATAATTATCCGCTGCTCCACGGAAACGTGCACTGCTTGCTCACTCATGGTCACCGCACTACTGAACGGTCTCGACGGAATTTCAGACGTTGCTCTCCCCACCCTAAGTGCTTTGTCTACATAGCCACCTACTTCGCCGATTCAAAAAACTTTTGTACGAGTCATTAAAAAATCAGTCTCGTTTATATCTGATATACCCTCGTAACTGTTAATTAAATACTTCGTATTTTTTGTAATATATCCTGTTTAATATCGTTTCATCGAATCTACTTCTCCCAATTATTTTGACGTAAGTGTCCAGTGAATTTCGTTAAGTTTCAATAACTTACGTATACATATTTAATTTTCATTTATTTAGATCTAGAACATTGTTTTTAAGTTACTTTTTCAGATATGATATGGAACAACGTCGAGAATGGCATCGTGAAACAATGGCGAGTTGGATTAAGGGTCATATTGATTGTATGTCCATTGCCAGTGATTCCGAAATTTATTGCAAAGTCTGTAAAATATCTTTAAAAAATTCCAAGAAATCGCACGTAAAACGTTACTTAGCATGGCAAACACATACACAAAAATTAGACCGGTTGAAATCTGACAATTTTAAGGAAGAGCTCAGTGAAATTTTAATTTCGACAAATTTTCCATTACATAAACTTAACAATCCCACCATTTTTCCAAAAATATAGTGGTCAAAATGTTCCTGATGAATACACCTTACGCAAATATTATGTTTCTAAGTGCTACACGAAAGCAGTAGAATGCATTAGACCATCTTTCAAATCACTACCTATGGATAAGTGCCGACGAAACTGTCGATATCAGGCGCGGCTCGTGATGACGTATTTGGAGGTGCACGTACAATGATACGAGTGCCTCGTGTGTTTTCGGTGTTTACTAAGAAAACGCTACAGTTAGTAAAGGAGAATACACGAAGCACTCGCATCATTGTAAGTGCACCCCCAAATACGTCATCATGAGCCGCGCCTGGTCGATATATTAGGACGCTGTGTGGTAAATGTTGTAGCTGGTGTACTACATCCAACTATTCCATATAACGCATATGTAATAGTAACAAAAGTTATAAATGCATTTGATGCTGAAACAGTAGCTAAAATCATTTACGAGAATATGCACTAAATTCATTCGAACGGTAGGTACAAAGAAAAAATACTTTTATTTGTCGGTGACAGTACAGGCAGACTATTAAAGGAAACATATTCGAATATGCTACATATTACTTGTGTAGGACATGCTCTCCACAGAATTAGTGAATACATCAGAGACACCTTTCCGGAAGTTGATAGACACTTTGTATTCGCTTTTTAAAAAGTTTTCAGAGAAACACCATTGAGAGCATCTCTTTACAGGAAAAAACACTTATTTTGAAAATTAAAATCTCAAATTAAATGATGGATTAACCACATTAGATTTGGCTATTAATAATTTGAAAAATATTCCAAGTGACTTTGGATGTGGCCTTCGGCAAAAGTTAGACACGTTTTTAATATAAATCCAGATTTAACAACATTGCGGCAATTGTGTATGGGGGGACAATGCCTCAAAATCTAGCTGCTAAATACGCTGAAATAAAAGAATATTTCCAGTATGTACCTATAACCAGTTGCGATGTAGAAAGGGCGTTTTCTATCTACAAGGATGTATTTCATTCAAAGAGAACAAATTTTACAGAAGAGAACCTTGAGAAAGTATTGCTAGTTAATATTAATACTCCTTTACTCAACTTGAACTACAAAATGAACAAATAAAAATGTATTTCGTATTTTATACATTGCCACCCGTTTGTTTTCCAATTATATAAATAAAATTAAAAACTTTAAAACTACAAATTTTCAATAGTACGCCCGTTGGCGATGAGCTATCGGCCTCTCGTATCCCGTCTCTAGTCATAATCGTGTCATAGAGTGTTGCTAAGTTTTGTTTATATTTTTCCATTGAACGGTTTTTAGGTTATGTTTCACAAATTTAAATGACAGAATACAATATGAAAAGCAATACGATAATGACAGTTGTGACATATAACTGATATAACACTCTGACAACGTCGTGAAGAGTTGGTGACAGTATATCTTGTATGCAGCAATAACAGGCCCCGCATGTTAGTAACTTGTGATCTTTAAGTTTTTGTGCCGTGCCTGATTTTACTGACTATAACGTGTCTTGTCTGGGAATCGTAAATAGACTGCATGTGACTTTGCCGGTGTTATTATAAAGTTGACCTTATGAGCGAGTTGACGTTTTAACCGGGGACGTTATAGAGGGGTTCTCCTGTCTAAGGTAAAATTGTTAGACATAATATTATTAAACTGAATAATCGTTAATGCTATATCAATTTAAAAAAAAGTCTTAATATTCAACTTGAATTAATTTTTATTTGAGGGGGATTTTTTATACTGTCTACCTAGCTATGAAAGAAATAAGAAGAAACAGTTGCTAAAACCATTAACCATAATATTCAAAAAATACTTCATTTGGACGACAGGTACAAAGAAAAAGTACTTTTATTTGTATTTATTTGTTAAAAACAGGCAGACTATTAAAGGAACCATATCCTAATATGCTGCATATTACTTGTGTAGCACATGCTCTCCATAGAATCTGTGAATATATCAGAGACACCTTTCCAGAAGTTGATAAGATTGTATCCGCTTTTAAAAAAGTTTTCAGAAAAGCACCATTGGGAGTTGCTCTATACAGGGAAAAACTGCCATCTTTGTCACTGCCTGCCTCTCCAGTAATAACATGGTTGGAAGCTACTAGTTTTTATGCAGAGAACTTCGATAGTTTACAAAATTTTGTTGCATGTTTAAATGACGATGCTCGGAGTATTTCTGAGTGCAAGGAACTAACACAAATTCCACATTTAAAAAATCAGTTGTATTTTCTTCAGGAACACTTTGAAAATTTGCCAAAACTAATCACTTATTTTGAAAATCGAAATCTCAAATTAAATGATGGTTTAACGACATTAGATGTGGCTATTAATAATTTTAAAAGTATTCCAAGTGACTTCGGATGTGGCGTTCGGCAAAAGTTAGACGCAGTGTTTAATAGAAATCCAGATTTAATAACATTGCAGCAATTGTGTATGGGGACAATGCCACAACATCTAACTGCAAAATACGCGGAAATAAAAGAATATTTCCAGTATGCACCTATAACCAGTTGCGATGTAGAAAGGACGTTTTCTATTTACAAGGATGTATTTCATTCAAAGAGAACAAATTTTACAGAAGAGAACCTTGAGAAAGTATTGCTAGTAAATATTAATACTCCTTTACTCAACTTGAAGTACAAAATGAACAATTAAAAATGTATTTCGTATTTTGTAGCCGTATATATACCCGTTTTATTATTAGAAGTATAATTATATAAGTAAAATTAAAACTTTAAAAATACAAATGTTCAATAGTACGCTCGTGGGCGATGAGTCATCAACCTCTCGTGTCCGGTCTCTAGTAATAAGTAATTTGTTGTACGCGCATTGTAGTCATAAAGGACATTGTGAAAATTCTTGTAAGTTTATAAACGAAATTTGGTGTATTGAGTATATAATAATAATAATAAAAAGTTAATAAAGATTTCGATTTTTACAAGATTATATTTTAAGTCAGCCTTCTTTGGTGATATAAAAGCTTTTTCAGTTTCAGACGACAAGTTTCAATATAATAAGATAACACATTCATTGTACAAAACTAGCGTAATAAAATTTCATTAAAATGTCGACACTACACAGTTTTTTTAAGCTGTCTTGAAGCAAAGCATGTCCTAGCGAAATTAGGACATAAAAGAACATGTAACCATTTCAAATCTTCAGTGATAGCAAGTCCTAATAGCTTAATAGAAGATTCTTAGAAAGTAACATAATTTTTCAATTTCTATATTTCCAATTTTCTTAATTCTATTGTATAAATCAATCAATTTTTTAAAATGAACTTTTTGGATTTTCCTTACGATGATGTAGTAAGGTGCAAAGTTTGTGTTAAAGAAGAATTTATGAAGGTGTAAGTAAATACATATGTACATCTATATTTTCAGTTCAAAAAGGCAAAAATATGAAATATTCAGGATTACTGAAAAAGTTTATATACATGAATATTTATTAGAAATATTTATTTGGCTTAAAAATATAATACAGAATAGATTTCACTTTAGCATTACTATTATTATTATCGACTAAAATCTCCACACTTGGAGCATTTGCATTCAACTGGTTCCCTCAATTTAATATCCATTGTTTTCATATCACCTTCAGTTAAGCGAATTCCGTCTGGATCGTAGCAATGGGTTAGTGTAATAATTCTCTCCTTTAGGTAACTTTCACGACAACAGTAACAGTCCTGCAACAAAATGATGATTACTATTGCATATGTGAATTACTATAAATTATACCTTCAAAAATCCAGTCGGGGTGATTACCGATGGCTGTACTTGACTATTACATGATCCTTCGCACTTGTTCACTGCAATCTCACCGCTACAACTTCGTTGCAATCTTCCTAATTCGTCGAATTCCTCTGAATATAAATTGAAAGAGTTAATATTTGATACTAAAAGCTAGAAGTTATATGTCTGATGAAGCTCAGGTTGGAGCGAAACGATCGTTGCAGTGTCAATTAAAAAGTGAAATTCATTAAAATTTGTTTTATTTTATCCTGATAATAGTACTAAAAGCTAGAATTTTTACGACTGTTCCAATATTTCTAATTAGAATATAATTTAAATCGTGTGCACACTAGTGCACAATTATATTTCGACGGCCATTCCTGTTATATTTTCTTACTCTTACAATATTTTTTTGGTTTTTATTGTATTAAGTAAGTAATTAAATAATATTTGAAATACTTAACATAATACGTTTGCTAAATAATATAATAATTACTTAATGCAATCAGAAAAATATAGTTCATTTAATGATTTGACAATTTTTTTTCGGTTTATAGAAATTAGTTTCTATACGTAACGAATAACGTTTGCCAAATCTTGTATGACAAACTAGTAATTTTTAACATTGGTGATATACGTGGTGTGGCAATTTAATTCCAGGATTAACGCTGCTGTAGTGGAGTTACCTGAAATAGAATCAAAAATCAAATAGCATGTAATAGTTCATAATCTGATCAATAGATGTCGGTCAACCGAAGATAAAACACCTGTTAGTTTTTGAGTAGGACGCCAACGAGCATATCGTGTTTCTGTCAGTCGTAATGGAGTAACGAGTAAAAATTAAATTTTGCTGTACATTAGGTAAAACTGCAGCAGAAACTTACGAGATGTTGAAGTCTGTTTATGGTAATAACTAGAATCCGGATAATATGCAAAATATATTTTTAATTGCCTTATTTCATTGAAAAAACATTAAATGAACCCAGAAAGCTCATAATTTTGTTGATATATCTTTTAACAACAAAATAATGAGTTTCTGGGATTATTTAATGTTTTTTGAATGAAATAAGGCAATTAAAAAAGCATGTTTTGCATATAATCTGGACTTTAGTAATAACACTTTAAGCAGTACTATTGTGTTTGAGTGGTTTCAGCAATTTAAAGATCGACGTTAGAGTGTACAAGATGACGCTAGAATTGGACGTCCGTTGGTCTGTCGAATTACAGATACGATCGCAAAAGTGTGTGAATTTGTGGCACGAGATCGACGGATGACTCTTCGAATGATGACAGAAGAGTTAAACATGCATAGAGAGACGATTCGATAAATATTGCATGAAGATTTGGGAAAGAGAAAGATTTGTGCAAAGTTCGTGCCACACAACTTTAAGGATGAGCAAAAACAGAGAAGAGTTGCATCGTGCGAAGTCTGTTCAGAATTGTCGCGACGATGAAATTTTTGTTAGCAGCATTGTCACTGGTGATGAATCATGGGTGTTTCAGTTCGATCCTGAGACGAAGCACTAGATCATGCAGTGGGTTGGAAAAACATCACCAAGACCCAAAAAGTTTCGTTTGCTTTGCACAAATTCAAAATCAAAACTATGCTGATTACGTTTTACGATAGTTAGGTTGTAATCCATAAAGAATTTTTACTGAAAGCACAAGCAGGTACTGGTGTATACTACTTTGAAGTGATGAAGATATTGCAGAAGCGCATTTCTCGAGTGTACTCACAATATTAAGAAAAGGGTAGTTGATTCTTGATACATGACAATGTAACGTCACATTCTTCACTAATTGTAAGGGTATTTCTCGCGAAAGAAAGTGTTGTTGAGATTAATCATCCATACTATTCACTGGATCTGTATCCGGTTGACTTTTCCTCTTTCCTACAGTGAAAACTGTCTTCAAAGGGAAATGATTTCAAGATGCAGTAGATATTCAGAATAATGTAACCGACGAATCGAACACCATTTCCTCTGATGCATTTGTTGACTGTTTTCAAAAACTCTTAGAACGTTGCAGTAAGTGTATTAATGTGAATCGAAATTACGTTGAATAAAGAACACAATTGACGTACTACAAAAAATGTTTGATACATTTTTTGTATTACATCAATTGTGTTCTTGTATTTTGTACCAATCCTGGAATTAAATTGTCACACCTCGCATTTGTTTGCTCGAAGATTCAATCAGATGGAGTTTTGTAAATTTACTCATAAGTAATATTCATTTTGAATTATTTTAATTAATGATGAGAAGTGGGTTTCCACAAATAATTTGAGGAACTTTCAATGTTACTTCAGGTAGATAATTTGATTGATCATTTTGAAAGCAATAAGTTCTTACTTAAAAATTCGTGTAAGCCACATCCTTCCCGAAACGTGCAGATTCATTTCGTTCTTATTGGAACTTATCAATGCACGGTATCCTGGAGACAGACACGACTTACACTTCTTCACTACTTGTATATTATATTTAATTAAGATATTGAATATACTGCAAATTGAGATTATAATAATTATTAAATTCTTAATTTACATGTAAATGTCGCGCTAATTAAGTTCTTACTTAATATTAAAGAAGCAATAGTATTACATATCACTGTAAATGGTAATATTTAATATAATTTATCGTTTATATTTGAAATACTAATTTGTACATGAGTGTACCCAATTTTGAATATAAAGTTTAAAGGAGAGATATATTACCATCCAACATTTATTACCTTTCAGTAAATTTATATCAGATTGTAGTGTTTCACAGCTTTCTTCTCCTGGTATATTACTATAACCATTAGTTTTATGTAATGCCACAGTTACTATTAATATATTCAAGTATATTTTAACTGTATCCATTTTTAGTTAATACTGACAGAATATCACAGAGTTCACCCCTATTTATATGAAAATATTGGAAGGCAGTTTTGAGTAAATTTCACGCGCATAGAGCGAAACTAGCTGTAAAATTCATTATTTTCAAAACAAGCAAAGTCGTCGTAATATTAAAAACATTGAAAAAATCTATGTTTACTTGTACTTATTATTAACTACTTAAGAAAATTAGAATTATTTAATTATTGATATAAATGCAATGATCATTGATGTGTGAGTTATTGTAACTTCTCTGTCTACATTACCTCCTGTTGATATAACAAGCTTTTAGTTTTATGCTAAACATTTACGTGACCTTCATTTCTTGGCAATTTTAAAACATTTTCGTGTTTGTTTTTTTCTTCAGAAATATTTTTGTGTGCTTATATGAAACATAAATCGGAAGCGATGTCTGATACTTCAGATGACCTCAAAGGGGATAGATCGGCCGAACAAAATTTGGACAGTGTGTGTCGGGATTTCACAAGAGGTACTTGCGGCAGAAAGTTTTGTAAATACAAACACGAAACGGAGATACGTTCGTTGAATTTTTGTTACGATTTCCAAAACGCTACGTGTCCCAGGCCGAATTGCAAGTAAGTAAATTAGTTCAAACTAAAATTTAATTTTAGTTAATTTTTTTAGTTTAGTTTAAAAGTAAATTTGCGATTTTTTTTTTTAGATTTATTCATTGCACCACAGAGGAAGTGGAGGAATATAAGAAGACGGGCGAAATGTCGAACCAAATATTAGCGGAGGCTTCGCGAAAGAATCAATTGCCTGGCATTCAACCTGTGTGTAACATGTTTAGAAAAGGAATTTGCAGGTAGGTACTAAATTTTATTTAAACAAATTGGACATGTTTATATTTAATTTCATAGCATATTTATAGAATAGGTTTGTAAAAGTGTTTATGTAGAAGCTGCATTACAGTTTATTTTTTAATTTTTTTACAGTCGAAAAGTAAATATTCAATTCAAACACAAGGGTTAGTAAATGTTAGTAAATATAATTTTTTAAGTAAATAAAGAGAATGGAGCTACTTTGATTTATATCGTTTTTTGAAGTAATAGCAAAAGTAATACAAAAACGTTTACTAGAAAAAATATTAGTTTGTTATTCTCTTTTACATTTTGTTCTTAATTTTTTTCACTGGTCAATTATTTTTTTAATAATACAAAAATGAAATAAAACTTAAAATAACCTAGCCTAAAACAATCGAGCACTAATATATTTTCAATTAGAAAAGAAAAAAGTAATTGTAAGAAAAATGATAGAATTTTTTTATTTCGAAGCATTTGACTGTGTTTGTACAAGGGCGATTCGTAAAGTAAGTTCCATTTGGTCATTTAAAAAAACACCAATACATGAAGTGGTTTTTATTATATACAACTTAAAGTTACTACAGCTCACCGATTTTGATGTGGCCGGTTAGAAGTACCGCCCTCGAGATGCGCATGAAATTCATAGGTAGGGGAACCTCTGGCATCCCTTATTATCCCTTACTACGTCCCAATGCACGTCTCGCACAAAGTGTTTGCATTTCATTTTTCCGAATACTGTCTCTATCTAACACTGACCTTACTAGACGCACGTACCAATTCTCCCACCGGCCACATCAAAATCGGCGAGCTGTACGTTCGGCTATTTTTCTACATAGTTACCATTAAGATTTACACATTTGTCATATAGAGGTCTGTCGCATGTGAATTAAGCCATGCTATAATACTGTCCTTAGTGTTTATTGTAGTCCCTCGTTCCATAAAGTCTACAAGAAGGACGCCTTTCTTGTCCCAAAAGACAGTGGCCATGACTTCTCTCCCAGAAAAAGTTTGATGGTACTTTAAAGGTTTCCTCGTAGGCGAGTTAGAACGACCCCACCGCATTGACTGTCTTTCCGACTCAACGTTGACATAGGCGATCCAAGTTTCATCACTTATTACTAGAGAACGGACACGCTTACCACCCAGTGCAGTACTGGCGAAAGGCTGTATTTCTAAAATATTTAATTTTATTTATATAATTGGAAAACGAACGGGTGGTGATCTATAAAATTACGAAATACATATGTATTTGTTGAAAAGTTGTATTTTTAAAGTTTTTAATTTTATTTCTATAATTGGAACATTTTTATTTGTTCATTTTGTCGTTCAAGTTGAGTAAAGGAGTATTAATATTGACTAGCAATAGTTTCTCAAGGTTTTCTTCTGTCAATTTTGTTCTCTTTGAATTAAGTACATCCTTATAAATAGAAAACGTCCTTTGTCTCCAAACATAATTGCTGCAATGTAATTAAATCTGAATTTCTATTAAGAATTGCTTCAAACTTTTGCCGAAGGCCACATCCGAAGTCACTTGGAATACTTTTCAAATTATTAACAGCCACATCTATTGTGGTTAATCCGTCATTTAATTTGAGATTTCGATTTTCAAAATAAGTGATTAGTTTTGGCAATTTTCCAAAGTGTTCGTGAAGAAAGTACAACTGATTTTTTAAATTTGGGATTTGTGTGAGCTCCTTGCACTCACCAATACTTCTAGCATCCTCTTTTAGCAGTGTTACGAAATGTTTTAGACTATCGAAATTCTCAGCATAATAACTAGTCCAGCCATGTTCCCCATCTAGTTATTACTGGAGTGGGAGGCAGTGACAGAGATGGAAATTTTTCCCTGAAAAGAGCTACTCTTAATGGTGCTTTTCTGAAAACTTTTTTAAAAGCTGATACAAGTCTATCAACTTCCGGAAAAGTGTCTCTGATATATTCACAGATTCTGTGGAGAGCATGTGCTACACAAGTAATATGCAGCATATTAGGATATGTTTTCTTCAATAGTCTGCCTGTTTTTAACATATACGCAGCACTATCACTGACAAATAAAAGTATTTTTTCTTTGTACGTGGCGTCCGAATGAAGCATTTTTTGCATATTCTCCTTAATGGTTTCAGCAACTGTTTCCGCATCAACTCTATTTATAACACTCGTTGCTATTACATATGAGTTATAGGGAATAGTTGGATGTAGTACACCAGCTACAACATTTACCAATCAGCGTCCTAACATATCCACCGTTTCGTCGGCGCTTATTCATATGTATTGATTTAAAAGATGGCTTCTAATGCGTTCTACTGTTCTCGTATAGCACCTAGAAACATAATATTTGCGTAAAGTTGATTCATCAGGAACATTTCGACCAGTATATTTTTTCAGAAATATTTTTAAAGTGGGAATGCTAAGTTTATTTAATGGAATATTAGTCGCCATAAAAGTTTTACAGAGTTCAGATGTGTTTGCGATCTTAAGTGACGAATTTTTGACGATATTTTACGGATTTTGTAATAAATTTCGGAATCACTGACAATGGACATACAATCAGTATGACCATCAATCCAACTCGCCATTGTTTTACAATGCCGTTCTCGACATTCTTCCTGTTAATGTTTGTAACTTTAAATAATACACTTTTATATATTTATTTATTGTTTATTATATAAACTATTTTACATTTTAATATTTATAATCCACACACAAACACAACTTAACAACAACTCTTCTTTATGTATTGTCATCATTTTTATTTCTTGTTGGTTCAGTACTACCAACTTTGTATTCTTAATAATACCTACTTAATAATACATAACTAAAAGTAAACAAAAGTAACTAATATTTAACACGCCTCCTTACTTTTGGGTGACTTTTAATAAAAATCTAAATTTATAATGTTTTTGCTTACTCAAAGACTTTGTAAATATGTCAGCAATGTTATCCTGACTATCAATTTTAACAATATCAATAGTCTTATTTAAGTAATTTTCATTTACATAATGGTAATGAGTTTCTATATGTTTTGAATTCTTTGATAAATTTCCATATTTAGATATAACTACTGCACCAGAATTGTCTTCATACAAATTTATAGGCTTGTTGAATTTAATATTAAATGATTCTAAGATACCCTTCATAAAAATTACTTCTGTAACAGCTTCTGATAATGCTACATATTCCGCATGTGTACTTGACTTTGTTACAGAGTTCTGTTTGCGTGATCTCCAATAAACTGAGTTCCCAAATAATCTAATTACAAATCCTGATGTTGATCTTCTATCATTTATGTCGCCTGCCCAATCAGCATCAACGTAACAATCCATTATATTAATATTTTCATTTTTCAAATAAGTTAATTTATAATCTTTTGTTTTATATAAATATTTTAAAATTCTCAATGCATATTTGAAATGCTCCTGATTATAACTTGATTGGAATCTACTTAAATAATTTACACAAAATGATATATCAGGTCTGGTGCCTGTTGCAATATATAACAATTCTCCTATTAAATTTCTAAATTTAATATTATCTTCTACTATTTTACTTGTCATTAAATTTAAATTTATTTCCATAGGCGTATCATATAGTTTTGAATTTTTTATTTGATATTTTTGTGCTAAAGATTCAATGTAACTTTTCTGATCTAAAGTCATTTCTACATCATTATATTCAATGTTAATTCCTATATAACTTTTTACTTTGCCCAAATCTTTAATGTTAAATTTACTCGCTAACTTAATTTTAACTTGTTCTATTTGTCTTTTATTTTTACTACATATTAATAAATCATCAACAAATAATAAAATATATATTGAATCATTACCTGAATTTTTAACATATAAACAGTAGTCGTAATTATTTCTTTTAAATCCTAATTGAGTAATATAATTATTAAAATGTTCATACCATGCACGTGGGCTTTCTTTTAGACCATACAAAGCTTTTTTTAATTTATACACTTGGTTAATTCCCTTTTCGTATCCTTCAGGTTGTTTAACGTATACTTCGGATTCTATCTTGCTGTTCAAAAACGCTGTTTCTACGTCCATTTGATCAATGTTTAAATTGTACCTACAACAATATGCTAATAATAGTTTTAACGTTTGCATTTTTGCCACTGGTGAATATGTATGTTCAATTAATTCTTGCTGTTGAAAACCTCTTACAACTAATCGAGCCTTGTAACTGTCATTACTTTTCCGTTTGTATAACCATTTCACATCTAATATATTTTTATCTTCTGGTTGTTGTACCAAATCCCATGTGTAATTTTGTTGAATACTTCTTATTTCGTTATCCATTGCATTTTTCCAATTTATGGAATCTATACTTCTCATCGCCTCCTTAAATGTTTGCGGTACTGTCGCATTGCAATAATTTACATATATAATATAATCATCAAGTTTTGAAGGAAGTTTTCTTTGTCGTTGAGGCCTTTTTAAATCCACTTCCTCGTTAGTATCATCTAAACTTTCATCATCTTCATCTGGACCCTTTTCATTTTGCTCATTGTTAACCAACTCAATGCATTTAACTTCTTCTTCAATAATTTCTACATGTCGTGCAATCTTTATTTTATCATTTACAAGTATACGATATCCCACATCTGTATACCCTAATAATATGCCTGCTTCAGCTTTTTTATCCCATTTTGATGCTCGTTTCTCCTCAGGTATACGAACGAAAACTTTGCTCCCGTACAGTCGTAAATTTTTTACACTAGGTTTTTCATTAAAAAATATCTCATAAGGAGTTTTCTGTTCAGTTGTGTTTGCTAATGTTCTGTTATGTAAATATGCAGCCGTTCTAACACATTCCGGCCAATATTTAATATCCACCTTTGCCTCAGCTCGTAAGCACCGAGCTATATTCATAATTGTTTGATTAAAACGTTCAGCTGTTCCATTTAGCTGATGCACGTATGGTGGGCACGGGTTTAGATATATTCCTTTTTCACGGATAAAGTTATAAATTTTTGAGTTCATATATTCTGTTCCATTATCACATCTTAATTCTTGTATATTTTTACCAGTTAAATTTTGAACAAGATTTACGTATTCTACCAGACAATCGTAAACTTGTGTTTTTGATTTCATGGTGTACACTTTTGCTAGTTTGCTATAATCATCTATAAATGATAGAAAGTACATTTCTCCCTGATTTCCTTTTGTTGTGTGTGGGCCATTTACATCTGTGTGAATTATTTGTAAAATGTCCTCTGCTCTCTTACGGTTATTTCCAAAAGGTAAATTTTTCATTTTATTTTCAATACACACCGCACATTTTAAATAATCACCCTCTAACTTTTCCGGAATTCCTTCTATTAGTTGTTTTGTACATAGAACATTTAAGTAATTAAAATTTACATGTCCTAACATTCGATGCCATTTTTCTTTTAATGTTAATTTATTTTCACTACATGTTGTATTTGCAAATGCTGATCTGTTATTATTGTCAATAAAACTTTTCATTTCATACAGATTTTCCTTTTTGATTGCTATGGCTATTAATTCACTGTTCATATTATAAATTTTTGAAATATTTCCATAAGAAATAATTTTATTATTGTTTGTAATTTTTGAATAACTTAATAAATTTGTTTTCATATCTTTTACATAAAATACATTATTCAAATTTATGACCACTTGTTTATTGTACACAGGAAATGAAGCTTTTATTTGACCAATTTTTGTCGCTAGCAATATGCGACCGTCTCCCACTTTTACATTCACTGGTGTTTTTAATGTCACAAAACTTTCAAAATAAATGTCATTGTTTATAATATGATCGGTACAACCACTGTCTAATAACCAGTTTATTTCATTTGGATTGACGATGCAAGTTTCACTTATTGTTGAAGTATTTGCTGTCACATAAAAGTTATTACATTCACTATTATTTCTACTTTCTGAATTTTGATGCCCACTGTAATTTCCATGTCCCCTATTTTGATAACCACGATAATTTCCACGTCCTGCATTTTGATAACCACTAAAATTTCCACGTCCTGCATTTTGATAACCACTAAAATTTCCACGTACATTTTGATATCCACGATAGTTTCCATAATTTCCACGTCCTAAATTTTGATAATGACCACGGCCACCACGATTGAAATTATTATGTTGCCCTTGAAAACTTGTTTGATATTTTTGTTGACAGTTCCTTTGAATGTGACCTACTTTACCACATCCATAACAACCTTGATTCCGTTGTGATGTCGAACCCGCTGCAAATGCATTTGATTTTGTATTTTTTTCTTTATCTTCACCATTGTCACTTTTGTCATTCATAAATTTTAACTTGATTTTCGTTTTTAAATATTCTACATTTCTTTCTTCTTTGGGTAAAACATCAATTAAATCACCCAGGTGGCTAAATGATTTTGGGAGTGCTCTTAACATATAATTTAACTTTTCATCCTCGTTGATTTTTGATCCAGCCGCTTTCAATTCATTTGTTGCTTTTTCAAATTTGTTAAAAAAATTTTCGGGGTCATCTTCTTCCTTTAATTTGATATTTTCTAAATTGCTTCTACAGATCATTTGTAATGCTGTCGATTCTTTGTTGTAAATTTCATCCAATTTTTTAATAATTTCAAAGGCGGTTTCCTGTTCACTAATTAATTCTAATTGTTTATTTGAGATAGCGCTATATATGTAGTTCGTTGCTTTGATGTCCATTTGTTCCCATTCATTTGCATTCTCAGTTGCAGTCCTTTCTCTTTCAGTTACTATTTTACATTTTTTAAATTGCAAAAATTTTAATATTCGTAGCTTCCATTTTGTATAATCGGAACCATCAAAGATCGGTACTGTTACATCATCTATTTTTATATACGTCGCCATTTTTGTTATATTAAATTTTTTGTTTTAACTTTTAACACTTTTATATATTTTTAATAACTACGCTCTGCTACCATGTTAATGTTTGTAACTTTAAATAATACACTTTTATATATTTATTTATTGTTTATTATATAAACTATTTTACATTTTAATATTTATAATCCACACACAAACACAACTTAACAACAACTCTTCTTTATGTATTGTCATCATTTTTATTTCTTGTTGGTTCAGTACTACCAACTTTGTATTCTTAATAATACCTACTTAATAATACATAACTAAAAGTAAACAAAAGTAACTAATATTTAACACTTCCATATCATGTCTGAAAAAGTAACTTAAACAATGCTCTAGATCTAAATAAATGAAAACTAAAAATGTGTGCGTAAGTTATTGAAACTGAACGAAATTCAATGCACACTCTTACGTCGAAATAATTGGTAGAAATAGATTCAATCAAACGATATTAAACAGGATCTATCACAAAAATTACTATGTAATTAACAGTTAAAACTATGAAAACAAGAAACTTACTCACAGCACTTTATTTATCTTACGAAATATAAACTAATAAATAAAATACATTATAAAAACCCCGCTTCTATCTACGCTTATGAAAACACTTTAAAAAACACTATATTCTTCGAATACAATAGCTGGCTTGTCCATTGTTATCGCGGCGAGACCAAGTGTCCGAGTAAGTCAAACAAATACTTCATTGAATTACGCCGGGATGTACTGAGCGACGTTATACACAATTCCAATTGCCGATTGCGTTTTATGGAAATTGCGTCCGTTCTCTACTTATTACAATGTGCATGAGGAAATCTTCACATTTAACATCTTAACGTGTCAGAGAAGTTAGTGCCGATCCAATGCCCTTTGTTTTATGGTCTTCGGTAAGAAGTTTTGGCACCTATCGTGAGTAGAATTTGTAAATTTGTGGTAATCTAAATGTTCAGTAACAACCTTGTACAAAATTGTACGTGAAATTTGAGGGAAAAAGGGCATTCAATTCTTTGAATTTTTTCTTCGACATTACCCACAAGTACATTCGTCACAACAGTTGGTCTTCCACTCCGTTTTTCATCATGGACATTAGTTCATCCTTGTCGAAAGATACGGCACCATCTAACCATACTCTCACTCATGACATTTTCACGATAAACAGAACAAACTTTACGGTGATCTCAGTAGCCTTCATGTTCTTTGCACACAGAAATCGAATAACAATTTAAGTAGCCATTTTATATGACCAAAATAGCACGAAAGAATGTCCGAACATTTCTCTCACTAGCACTGGCAGACATACTGAACCAAACTACACCGCAGCATTGCGATCGTGCCGATATCTACACTCCTCTGCCTAGGAACAGAACTTTACGAATCGCCCTCGTGTGTTGCAGTGTTATGTAACGGGTGTTCAGGAAAATCCGGCGTCAATGCAAATAGGTCCCAATTTAAGTCTATTGTTTATATTAAATTTTTAAAGTTGCCAGTCAAAGAATGTCAGAATCTGATAGCAAAAATAGTATTGTGCATTTTTACATTTTAAAATGGCATTTAATGTATGTAAAGTATTCATGTTTGAACCGTGTTTTCGAAATGGTCAAAAGGTCGATGGACAATGGAAATACTTTATTCAAGATTGTATAGAATTTTTCAACTTTGTTATTGATTATAATACTTTTCAAAAGACACTTGAATTGATCTAATTTTTCGACAAACTGGGACTGTACAACGAGAAGAAGGTAGTGGGCGACCAAAAGTGCTGACAGAAGAAGTGATTAAGAATGTTAGATAAATAATGGCTTATGCTCCAAAAACTTCGATACGAACTCGCACTAAATAAACTAGGTTATACCGCGATATCATAAAGTTTCTGGGTCAACGGTGGCCATGGGGTGAAAAACGTCTGTCTTAATTTATATCATCCTTTTGAGAAAAATCTGATAAAATTTTCAGGTTAAGTGTCATGCTGACGTTAAAATTTGTCAATATATTAATCTTAATGTCAGTATGACACATAACCTGAAAATTTTATCAGATTTTCCTCAAAAGGATGATATAAATTAAGACAGACGTTGGCCACCGTTGACCCAGAAACTTTATGATATCGCGGTAGTATTTACGCTAACAGATCAGTCACGTCATCAATGTGCGCCACACAACGTTGACAAATCTATTGTTTACATTTTCCAAATACATAATTGTCATTTGGTTTATAGGTTATAGTACGTTTAAAAACTTTAAAAATCTTATCTTTTACAGATGGCTTTTAGGTTATACCTTAAACTGTTTAGACCGTTAATATTGCATATTTATCATACTATATTTAGAAAAATACATAGTTTATGTTAATTGATAAAGGCAATTGTATTAGTACTTTTATTTTGCAAGATTAATAAATATAATATCAATGTTTTAGAATAAAAAACGGAAGGAATGGAAATAGTTTATTACAGTCAATATTAATAATCATGATATAATATAGCAGTATAGCAAACGCCAATTAAGTTGGCGCGAGGAGGTGGTGCGCAGGAAACGTTTTTAAAAACGTCTACCCCCACTACTCAAGTAATTGTCAGAATACATTTGTCATTGACGTTTGACGGAACATAAGGTCTTTGCTAGGGGATCATAAAGTGATACACGCTCAAACGTTGCTTTTAAAAATATTCTTAAGAACCTGTTTATACATTACAATCTCATTATTTATATCAAATTTTGTCTTTTATGTTTTTTTAATCTGTTCAATTATGTTTTTTTTCCGTAGAGGTTAGAATTATCTGACATTGCCGCCTACGGTATCTTGCGATTTGATGTAAAACTAAATACAAAACTCCCCACTACTTCTAATCCTGCGCGAACTTACCCTTCCTCGCGCCAGCTTAATTGGCGCTTGCTATACCTATGTTAAATTAAACAATAGAATATAAAGGTTTTATATTTTTTAATTTTTATCACATTACACTCATGAGTTTCTCTTACGCACAAGTAATAATTGGTGCTGCATTCGAAGTAGACTGGTAATGTGCCTCTAAAGCATATAAATATGGTGTAATGTAAAGTCAAATAGACATTAAAATGAAAACACTATATTGGCTCTTAATCTCACAAATATTTTCACTGAAATAAAAGAAAAAAGATAAATCTATGATAAAAAGGTAAAAGTGCAAATCGTAACTTATAAATCTAAAACCACTATTCGTATGTTATGAATTTTCAATATCAACCAGAATAGTTAGTTCTTTGCCTCTAAATACATGAATGAAGTATATCTTTTTAAACTACGTGTACAACTATATGTCTACAGAACAAAAGTCAACGATATATTCCCATGTCAATACTTTTTAAATAGTTAATACCTTTTGCTACCTACTTGTTTGCTTTTACAGATTTAATATTCTCATCTTGCCATGATTTTTGAAAGCTTTTATCTTGAAAAACCCAGGTTTCATCAAGAAAAACAAATTGGAATGTATATTTATTTTTAAAACGCATATATTGTCGCAAAAACGTTATTGGTTTCTAAGCAATATGAGGCAATTCCATTAATGCTCGTTTAGGGTCGTCTTTCTTAAAATTAAAACCAATATTTTGCTAAGAATACAGAAAAATAAAATGAGCAATAGTAATATGTAATGGCGACTGACAGATGACAGGTGGATATCATATCAAGATCATACGTGACAACAATGTGCGGAATAGGTAACAGTGTCTATGTCATTTTAAAATTATGAACCAATGAAAGGTTATTGACGTATTATGACGCAAATCGAATATACGAACCTTTGCAACGAAAGTTCAATTAGTCTTTACGTCCGGGGTAGCTATGTATTGTAAAACGCATATCGTTACTAATTTATAAATGTCATGAATCCAGGACGTAAAGACTAAATGAATACTTGTTATAATCGAATATACAAACTCTTGTATATTCGCTGCCAAAACTACGATTAGATTACTATGATTCCGACTTCAATAAGTTGACAGTACTGAATTGTCAGATTTGTTAGTTATCATCATGGGTTGTTTTGCACTGCTTTTTTTTTCTTTTTATTTTCATGATATAGTCTACCTGTATACAACTCGACACTTGAAAATTCTCGAAACTCGACGTTTTGCCTAAAAAAAGTGTTTCAGGCAATACGTCTCGTACAATCGAATATTTTCAAGTGTCTTGTATAATATATGAAAATACATATTTTATAAAATGTCGGAGAAATTATATGTACTACGTTACTAGATTGAATTTCTTAGGCTTTTGTATCTGACAGGCGCGGCTCGTGATGACGTATTTGGGAGTGCAAGTACAATGATGCGAGTGCCTCGTGTGTTTTCGGTGTTTACTAAGAAAACGTTACAGTTAGTACACGAGAATACACGAAGCACTCGCATCATTGTACTTGCACTCCCAAATACGTCATCACGAGCCGCGCCTGGTATCTGATATTATTGATTATGACATAACTGATCTGTTATCGTAAAAATACTATAGTTGGTTCTTGTCGGACAGTTTTAATACAAGATTTACAGTTATTTCCATAACTATAACTTGCAAGAAATCCTCCATATTAATATTGTCCGCGACAAGCAGTATTGTGTGAATGGTTTTCAAATAATTTTAATGACGAAGCATGGTTTCATGTTAGTGGATTCGTTAATTCACAAAAATGAAAATGTAGAGTGATATAAACCCCAAGAATTTTTATGTCAAAGCTCCTCCATTCCCTCAGAAAGTTGGTGTTTGGTGCGCTATAAGCAGGATATTGATAACCTACAAATTGTTTTAAGCAAATGCAAGTAAATGTATCGTTCTACCGTACTTTACATCAGACATGACATCTAATTTCCATGGATTACTTTGACGACGAATTTTTCTGACCACTCAATATGTATCCAGTCATAATTAAGACCGCAGTAGTGTAACCATTTGTAGTTTTTTGTCAAAATTTAATTTTAATGTAAATTATGTATGTCCTAGGAGACTTGTTTGCAAATATCGTCACATCACGAAAGAAGAGGAAGATAGTGAGATAATTGAATTAATACGTAACAATACAAACCAAAGGAATAGATTTCCTTTCAACAATAATTTTTCTGAATCTCATTTGAATCATATAAATGATCTAACAGGTAATAGAATAAGATTAACTTGTTAATGGTAATAATTAGTTTAATTTTAAATAAGTCTTTTTTATTATGAGTGTATTTTTATACCGTCTGGAAACGTGGTAAGTTAACGACACCGCTGCGACACTGCTGCGTGGTAAGTTAACGACACGTCCCCGTCGTTAACTTACCACGTTTCCAGACTTTATATTTAATTATCAGTCTGGAAAAAGTGTTTTAACACTTCAAAAGAAATACTTTTCGTAAAATATAGGTAATATTTTTGTTTTCTACAGATATATCCAGGCATTCTTTATTAAATTTCGATGATAATGAATATGAACCATTAACGAAGCGCAGGTTTTATGGCAGAACAGACTGTATCGATAATATAATATTGCCACCTGATTACCATAGGAAGAAAGCAGCATTTAGAGGTTATTTTGCTGCAAATCCCCCACCTATGTTAGGTCACCTTGACGCAAGGTTCTACTCTACAAAAGAAATAGCGACTGATGTACTAATATATATATGTACTTATTTATAGGTCAATTATGTTGGAAGAAGAAAACAGTTTATTGCATAAAGAAATCGCCCATCTGAAAAGACAGGTATATTTCGAAATATTTCTGAATTCTCTAAGCTGCGTAGAATAATATGTTGCAATCACGAGGACTGGTCTCTTTCTATTGAATATAGTAAAGTGAACAGTTTTTTTTTAACTAAAAACATTTATTTTAATTTCTCAAAGTTGTCCCCTCCATAGTCAATGCATTTTTGCATCCGTGAAATCCAATCTTCAAAACATTTTCTCTAATCTTGCCGAGTTAGGTTGTCCATACATCAACCGGTTCTTCGGCCTATGTAAAATGTATACTCTGTAACTTATCGTTTGCACGCGGAAACAAAAAGAAACCATTATGTGCCAGATCACTACACGGTTAATGATCCATTCTTTCAATGATTTCAATGATTTGAATATTCAAATACTCGAAGCGTTAGCATGATTATTTCTCTTAAGCAATTTGCGCAAACAGTTTGAAGAACTTGAGGCAAACAAACTATAATGTACTATTCTACGTTAACAGTACGACGGTCCTTCAGCACTACAGAGAAAACCATTAATCTCCCCTCCGCTGGAACTATTTATAAGGGCGGAGGCAATGGCTGCGATACTGAGGCTGAAGGTCAATGACGTATGGTGTCCTAACAAGGTTGTAGGGAGCCATACAGATATCACAGGAACTATACTGGAAGAGCCGATATTTCAAATGCCGGTGGACAGTATGGCACCTGAAATTATGTTTACAGCTAAGCTGAACATACTTATACCGACCAGGGAACAGGCAAAAAGTCGCTCGATCGATTGTGGTGCCGGCACCTGGTACACTGACGGATCACAATCTAGTCAGGGGGCAGGTGCAGGCATATGCGGAATGTGCCCTAGAAGAAAGATATCGATATGTCTGGGGAAACATACTACGGTTTTCCGGGCCGAATTGTTAGCAGTCGCAGCCTGCGCCGATGAAATTCGGGAAGCCGGTTGCGCAAGCAATAAAATTAACATAATGACTGATAGTCAGGCGGCTATTAAAGCCATTATGAACCCATCTACCAGGTCTAAGCTGGTGAAATATTGTAAACAGGTCCTCAATAACCTGGCACAAGACAATACAGTGTCGCTGATATGGGTGCCAGGACATGAGGGAATTAAAGGCAATGAGATAGCCGACAAACTGGCCAAAGAAGGTACTAATAGGAACTTCATAGGACCAGAACCTGTATGTGGAATCACTAAGGATTCCGCTAAAAGGGAGATCTGGTTATGCCTAGAAAAAGAACATAAAAATAAATGGAGGTTAACGGAAGGTCAACTCCATACCAAAACACTACTAAGGGAGCTGGACGGAAAGTTTTCAGCCAACCTAATTTGTAGTAGCAAAAAAGAAATTAAAATAATTACCGGGTTAATAACCGGACATTGTCCTTTAAGGAAGCATTTGTACACCATGCGCTTAGTTAGCGAGCCTTGGTGTAGGAGATGTGAAAAACAGGAGGAAACTAGCCTTCATGTAATATGCACGTGTGAGGAACTGAAGGAACTCAGACAGAAATATTTCGGGAGGGATCTATTGGATCCTTCGAGTGTACTCAAACTTCCCCTGAGGAGGATAGTGGCTTTTATCGAGGACACAAGACTAACAGAGTGGAATTGAGAGATCTATTGGGGATAGTACAAAGAGCAGTGTGCTAAAGTGCCTGGACGTGGTGGCGTCCAACCCAAAACAGAGAAGAAGAAGAAGAAGAGACCATTAATCTCAAATAATCTCGGCGTTTTCGTCGAACAATTTTTATTGGAGCCGACTCATTTTCAAATATTGAAACTGCCACATGTTGTTTTATTTCGAGATCATAGCAATATAACCAAGTTTCATCACCAAAATCAATGCGCCTGATAGTTCAAACCCAGGTAAAGTTACCTTTCTCAATGGAGCAACTTTTGTTTTGGAGTACAGCAGATTTACGTGTACTTTTCCATCTTCATCCACCGCCCTTATAAAAATACATTTTCCGTATGCCTTTTTCGATGCATTCGAAATCCTATGCATCTCCAGTCGACAAGGCTTATTACCCAATAATAATAATAATCTTTATTATCCAACAGCAAGCCATTTACAGGATAATAATTAACGATAATTATAAACGGTTGCTATTTAAGGAAACGCTTCTTAATTCTCTCCAAAGCGATCTGTTGGTAGACGTAGTATTGATACCACACAACTGCACCATACTCCAACACACTGCGCACATAAGCAAAGAACAGACATATCAACAGGTACGTATCAGAAAGCCTAAAGACCTTGAAGCAGCGTTACAAACAAAACATATGCGAGGTAAATTGAAGCGACACATCAAACAAAATTTCCAAGTCTTTAACTTCATATCTATGAGGTATCACCATTTGGTCTATATTGTATTGAAAGTTATATGAATTCACAATCCTTGAATATGTCATAATGGCACATTTATCAATATTTAAGGAGATGCAATATATAACAATTGTTTTTAAGCTGGTTTAGACATGAGTTCACCTTGAAATTCATTCCAGAATGAATGCATATGTATTGGAAGTTCTTCATTCCAAGATACTCTTTCCAACCACAGTTGTTGCAATAATAACTTTGCATTCAATGCGCAAGAGCTTAGTAAGCCGAGAAGATCGAATATTCGGGCTATTCTTAATGATGAAAGCAATATCATGAACATCTGCAGCATCTTACACGGTTTTCTTTTTGAAATTGGAGCCATAAGGTTAATTCAACGCGAACAATGTTTATTTATACACCTTCAAGTGTTTGTGTAAGATATTGCCTTGAGTAACGCCCGTTTTTGGCTTAGGAAGTTGAAGGGTGCCATTTAAGGAAACTCGACCACGTTGAAATTCATTGTACTTTGCGAGAAAAAATTCTGGTCGTCAATGTCACTTCAAAATTTTATTAGATTGTCACAAATTGTAAATTTCCCCCGCCTGATAATGCCTATATCAATAAATTGTCAACATGAATGACATTTGACAAAGAAAAAATGACAATTATTGTTATGTAACATGATTCTAGGTTATGACATTTACGACGGTTATACAATGGAGCATTTGCCATTGTATCAAAGTATGACTTTGACGACCAGAATTTATTGCTCGCGACTGTACCATCGTTTTACGATAACTAAGCAATATGACTTGTCCCAAAATACCCAATTGATTTCGTCAAAACATTTTTAAAAATTCCAGCTCGGTAATGCCCTTTTAAGTTTGTAAATAGGTACAGTCGAAAGCAAAAAAAAAGTAGACAAGAGATATCGTGCTTTGTAAACCTGGCTTTATTTACTTGTCATTAGTGTCAAGTCATTATTCTATGGAATATAAAATAATTATCAAAACATCTTCTATCTGATTAATGTGAATAAAAATATAATTAAAAACATCATGAAGCATTACGCATTTATATTATTTCTTTCCGCAATTTCACGTATTTTGAAACCTTTACTCAAATCAGCAATAACATTGACTTTAACATATTAATTTATGGAAGGCATCTTTATAATAGTTTAATATCAACTGCAAAGTTGTCAATTTTGATAGATAACCAAATATTGACAAGTAACTTTGAAGCCGCTCTTACACTAGTAATCATATTGAGAAAATCTATGACGGAAACCTGTATTTTTGTCTACTTTTTTTGCTTTCGACTGCAGCTTAAAATGTCTGTTAAGGAAGCTTGGTGGAAAGAGAACAGCCCTCGTAAATTAAAATAAATATTTTTGTCATGTTTACTGTTTTGTAAATCTACATATCTTTAAATGTAAATAATATTTTAAAATAAATACGAATTTAATTTACCCAATATTATTTAAATATAGTGTTTGAATCAATTTTTTTTTTCTTTTTTGTTACAGGTATCTGATCTAACTGCTACCAATGAATTTTTATTAGATCAAAATGCGAATTTAAGAGTATCAAGCAAGCGTAATGGATCAGTAACAGTTCCAGCTGTTACATTAACTAATTCTTTGACACAAAATACACCACCGCAGGTATACAAATTTTATGTATATTTTTTTTCATTTGTTGTCACATACTATGTGTTGGAATTTGTATTTCTATATGGTATATTCCAAAAAGAGAGAGACAAAATTCTGAACAGACCTCCAGCCCTAATTACAACCTATACATTAATTTTACGCGGTAAATTTAAATTTGAAAATCTTTCTGAAATATGAAATCTAGCAAAATAAATTGTATATGGATTCAGAGATAAATCCACACTTAAGACAGCGGAATGGTAAATGTAGTAATTACAGCACATGAAAATAAGTAAATTTGTCTAAAAAACACATGTTATTTCATTTATTTGTTGAAAAAAGGTCAAATAGTACATGTCGTTACTGATAAACATTGTATGTAATACATAATATGCAATACAGTAGGAAATAGCTTAAATTCTACAACTGTAACAGTGTACCACAATTAATTCCAATTAAAACAGATTAACAAGTTAATAAAAATGTCTTATTTTATGAACTATTTGAAGATTGTTGAATTCAGTCTGACATTGGTAAAGAAATGGAATCATCACTATCATTATCATCTCCAAGAGAAATTATGAATGGTTCTATAACTTAATCGATAATTCCATCAATATCTTTTATCCGAGCTTCTTCTTTAATAACATAATCTATGCTTTTTTGCCAAGTTGTTGCAGTTACATTATTGATAGCATTATGTAAAAGTTGCTTCATTGAATTTAAAAGTTCTATTTTTTTGCAGCTACCTCATTTTTTATTTGTGCCCACACAAATTCAATCGGATTCGGCTCGCAGTGGTATGGAGGTAAACGAAGAACAGTCTTGTTTTTTGACTTTGCAATTTCATTGATTACATATGAATTGTAAAAAGCGTTCAAATAAATTTTACCTCTAGTAGTCCATGACAATAAAAATCTCGTAACTTGTACTATTTACATTTGCATCAGTTGTCAATTTGACAGACTATTTATTCTGATGTATACTTAGTTGGAGCTTTTTGAAATTGCTTTGTAATTTAAAATTGATTTAAAATGGTTTTTACTGTTCAACACAAATCATTCATGGTTGAATCTTATTTTTGGAACGGACGTAATATTAACGGACAATGGCACTATTTTCTTGAAGGAATTCTTAGAGGAATTTAGAAATATGTTTCCAAACTTCGTCTTTGATTTTGATAGTTTTTGGTACACAGTTAAATATTGCACTAAGGTTTTCAGAGAAACAGAGAGTGTTATACGGAAAGAAGACAGTGGCCGTCCGAAAAAATGTACGGAAGAGCTAGTTGACGATGTAACGCAAATTATGAATGATACACCAGGAACATCCATACGAGTATTCTCTCCACGAGTGGGTGTTTCAATTGGCACTTGTCATACAATTTTGAAAAAATACTTAAATTTATTTCCATATCGCATGGCCTATTATCAAGAAATCAAAGAAATTGACTATCCTAGAAGAACAACATTTTGTTAGTGGTTCTTAAATAATTTTGATGACATTCTTGACAAAATTTTTCTCAGATGAATCATGGTTTTATCTGAATGGATATGTTAACTCACAAAATATAAGGTTGTGGAATACTAAGAAACCGCATGACTGTTATGTTGTTCATCCACAGAAAATTGGTGTATGGTGTGCGATTAGTCGAAGGAAAATCATTGGCCGTATTTTCTTTAAAGGAGAAAGGTATCGACAAGAAATTATTATGACATTTATTGAACAGCTTAATGAAGAAGAAATAAATAAGGTTTACTTTCAACAATACGGAGCTAGAGTGCACACAGTTTGTGAAACAATTAATATGATACGGAAATTTATCAAAATCGGTTGATAAGTTTAAACATCGAACATGAATTTCCAACAAGATCTTGTGATGTTAACCCCTGTGATTTTTTTCTTTGGCCTTTTTAAAGAACTCAATTTTTTGGGTACAGATACCTGATCTTGCAGACCTTCAGATCAGAATTGCTGAAATAATTAACGAAATCGACGATATGCTACTACAAAACGTTTTCTCCTTCATTAGAAGAAGATGTTAGAAATGTCTGGAACAAGGTGGTGGCCACTTTCAACAATTTTTATAAAATGTTACTTGTTTGTTGCAAATAAACGTATCTCATTTAGTTAAATATTTTAATTTTATTATTTTGACATTTATCATGTCATTCAAATAGTTCATAACCAACAAAATTCATATTAAGAACTTAAGTAAAAAGCTAAGATATACGTATAATTTCCATGGGCAACTTCGAGGTAAAATTTAGTTGAACGCTCGTTATTTACTTTTGACCATATTTACCAAGTTCAATAATTCTGTTCTAACCATATCCTCCTCATACTATATCCCCTTATTTCGTAACCAATTTTGTATGTCTGCTTTTCTCCACAATGTTGTTGGTGTATTTTTAGCCTTGCGGCTATGATACAGTGCATTATCCATCACTACGACAGCATTCTCTGGTGATAAGGATATATATGAGTGAACGAATCCTCAAACACTGGCATTCAATTCTTCAAGGTAATCGGAGGTTTTCTTCCCCTCAAATAGTAGCAAAATCATTTTCGATGAAACCATCCGAACTGACAATATGTAATATTATCAGGCGACGTCAATTACCAGACGGATTTTTTAATCCTATTGTAAGTCCTTCCACAAGGCCTGTCTATGGCTTAAAACGCTGGTGTCCATCCACACCTTTTGCTCTGTATGGCCCTCATTCAACCAGGTTTCATCTAAATAGAAAATTGGTCTATTCTGGGACCTGTATAATGAAATATCTTTCAGATATTGTCATCTCCATCTTACATCATCTCTCTCAGTAAGACAGAGATGATATTGTGGTAGAAAGGTGGCACTGTTTCTGCCATGTTAAAGGTATCTATAATATTTAGCACAGTTATATTTAGATATATAAATATACCTACTATAAATATTCTCACTTAAAATTTAGTTGCTTCATTAAGCGGTACAATGTTGAGCGACTCATATTTGGCAGTTCGCTGCTATTATTTATTTGAGGCAGCACTTTATCTAGCGTGGACAGTTCATTTTGTCGAAACATGTTGTGAACAATTTGACGAACAGCAGTTTTGACCGCCTCATCAAAAGATTCCAGTACAGAATGTCTACCAGCTATCTTTGCCTCTGAAGTTTTCTGTTTTCTTATATTCGTTGATAACCTGATATATACTGTCGGTGTTGAAATTCCTACAATCATATCTTCTAAGACAGAGATATATATGTTGCACTCTATAAAATTACCTAGTACTTGAGAAATCTGCTTAATCATGTCACTTTTTCTCGTGTCGAGTGTATCCGTCACAAGTTGTTTATAAGCATTTATTTTTGTTTTTCAGCACTACTCAAATGACTTGCTTTCTCTCGTTTCCTTGGAGAAGAACACACATCTGGGCTTTTAGCAGCACTTGGAGTGGGTTGTGCATCTATATTTGAAATAAACAACTGCAAAATTATAATTTTACAAGAATTGAAATTCTCTTTTTACATATTACTTACATAATCTATTAATCTTCAAATCGAAGCTATAAAAAGAACTAATCTACACCGCAAAATAGTTAAAGTAATATAATAATGATAATAATTTAATAATATGATAATAAAACTCTAGAAACGCAAACGTGATATAAAGATGTCAAAATATTTGACAATTGATGGCAAATAGCGAATGTTCTACAGTGTTATTTTGCCTTGCTCTGGACCAGTAACAAACAACTGGTACTTGGGTCTGTTCAGAATTTTGTCTCTCTTTTTGGAATATACCAAAGTTGAAAACAATGATTCTTTGTCCGCTTGGAGAATGCGCCGTTGTGAATCGCACATATGGCTAGACAAATCTAAAGGCTGACCGACGAGAACCTGACCTTTTTGAGAGGGCTAGTACTCTGCCGGTAGGGGGAGCAGAGAGCCGAACGACCTGTCATTAACCTCGGCGTTAAACGAGAAGGAAAACCACGAAAATCTTAGATAGCCGAGTTCCGGATCCGATCTCGGGACCGTCGGCACGATAAACATATACATTTATGTCAAATTGAACTTATTCGCTATTAATATTTTTACTATACCTTTTTTGGTCATAATTTATTAGAAACTAAATTTCTTGCAAGTCTTAATTTTGTTTTAGTTAGCAGAGTAAATGTGAATCTTTTACTTTTAGGTAATTCGCACCGTAACTGCTAGTGTTGCAACAGTTCCAGTATCTTTAGCAACAGTCACAACATGTAATCCAGTGTCAGGTAATCCAGTATCAATTGCAGGCTGTCCGACAGTGAGTATAGCGACCCCTGCACAGATTCTAGCTCCTAGTCAACAGATATTGGGTATGTTCTAATATTTTTCTGTACATGTTAGGATTTTTACTGTTTTGTACAACTTACAGTCACCACAAACCAATCAAATCAATTGGCCTTGGCGAGTAGTTCTCAAGCTCAGTTGGCAATAGCTCAACAAAATTTAGCCAACAATTTAGCCCAGCAGGCTCAGCCACAGTTAACATCTCAGGCCCAGCAATTAGCTTTGGCGGCTACGACCACTCAGCAATTGACCTCACAGGCTCAACATATGGCTACACAACAGTTGGCTTTGGCTAGCGCACCTCAACAATTAACATCACAAACTCAACAACTCGCAATCGCGAATAATAATCAACAAATTGCTCTTGCTAATAGTAACCAGCAAATAGCATTAGCAAATAGTCAACAGTCACATTTGACGTCTCAAGCTCAGCAGTTGGCTAATCAACAATTAACTTCACAAGCCCAACAGCTGGCAAATCAACAATTAACTTCACAAGCCCAACAGCTGGCAAATCAACAATTAACTTCACAAGCCCAACAGCTGGCAAATCAACAATTAACTTCACAAGCCCAACAGCTGGCAAATCAACAATTAACTTCACAAGCCCAACAGCTGGCAAATCAACAATTAACTTCACAAGCCCAACAGTTGGCTTTAGCGAATACACTAGCTAACAACACAACGCAACAATTAACGTCTCAAGCACAACAGTTAGCTTTAGCAAATACTCCGCAACAGTTAGCTGTTGCAAATGTCCCACAACAGTTGGCTTTGGCGAGTACTAGTCAGCAACTTCTGGCACAACAAAATTTGGCCTCAAGTCAACAATTGGAAATGCATAGAAATAATCAAATGAATGCTATCAACACGTCTCAAACAATAGCAATGTCAAATGCAACACAACCTATGGTTTCGTATCCCATCATGACACAGAGTATGAACCACGCATTACCGCATTGAGAAATACAGTGTTTTTACATATTACAGTGATTGATAAAACAGTATAATGGGTTTAACATTTGTATATATTCTTCTAGCATAGAAAGTATTGTGATTATATTTTTATTTATTTAATTCTGTACGTTAAGGTGTATCTAATTTAAGAATTGCTTAGTCTGAAGTGAATATATATTATGAGAAATACAATTAAATTATTTATCTCAACTTTTTTTATTAGTGCATTAGTATTTCAGTTACATTGTTATTGTTTTCTTATACTTAAAAGGGTTTGTAATTAAGTAGATAATTTTACTATGATCGTGCTTAATATCAGGTAGTGATAAATATTTTTTATATTAATGGACTATTATTAAGAAATGAGGAATTTGTACATTTTAGTAATCTAAATGAAAGAAAATATAATATTTCTACTACATACATTTTGTGTTCGCTGTTACTGTTAATTTTATTAGATTTTTTTTTATGTTTGCAGTTTTGGAAATTAAACTTGCAATCATTTTACTCAATTTGATGTTGGATTTATAGGAAAAATATTGGTTCAAAAGGAAAAGTAAAATTTTTAACCCTTAATTAATGGCCTGTTTTATATGTATAATATGATTATGCAAAGAAGTGGCATCGAAGCTATCTATAAATTTATTAGAAAACATAAAACTATGAAATAAAATAATAATTAAACTTGGTCATATGTACTATAAAATTATACAAATTTTTTTAACTTGCGTTAATAAATTATTCAGTTCATAAGTTATTTTTAATACGGGTGAACTTAATACCAAATTTACATGATTGATGTATGTAATAATAATAGTCCTCATAACTAAAGACCGGCACTTAGGTAGGCAAACAGCGGCGTCAGTGCGTTGGGTTTACTGAAATAAAAGTAAATTGAGAAAAATGCTTTCAGTTCGAATTATACCCCGCGTATTCGTAAATACGTCTATAAACAATTTCACACTATGATAGCTATTCGCGTATTCATGTACTACATAGACATAGCATAAGAAGCGCTTGTAAAGTGTCTCCCGAACCTATCGCTGGTCCATGCCTATGTGAGCCGACCGAGAATGCCGGTCTTTACTCATAATTAGTCTTGCAGGCACTTGGGGTAGTAACATGGTAGGCTTGTTGCGACTTGAGCCGTTCCGTACATTAGGATGGTAAGGTGGCTAGCGCTACGCACTAAACGTCAATTATTACCCCCAAAGTTACCTCCAGGTACTCATTTTTTGTCAGTCTGAGTTGAGCCGGGAGTTTTTTTCAGTCCCTAGTTCGACTCAGACTGACAAAAAGCCATTGATATTATTGGCTAAGACCAGAGTTTGAACCTAGTTCATCAGATTCATAGTCCAGTGACCTACCCACTCGACCAATACAGTCCTTATAATAATTATACGATTTAATAGTTAGAAAGGAATTTTTAATATGTAGAGCAACCCTCTGACATATAACGTGTCTTCAAAAACTTAAGTAATCAAAGATTAGTACACCTGTGAAGCTTTAGAAAACTTAAAATCCTGACAATTGTCATACATAAATTCAAATGATAAACGCTTATATTTTTTTAATTATTTTATTATAATGTTACAACAAAATATTTTTTATTCAAAGTTACTATAGAACTCGCCCAAACATTAGAAAATATTGGGTTTATTCTAATCGGTGCTTACAGGATTTTCGGCAACAGTATCCCTATCTGCTCAACTGCAGAACATATTCAAGCTTGTGTTATTAAATTCGGTGAAACAGCGGTGAAGCACCTAGAAAACAAACAGCAAATTGCATAAAGAATATTCGACATGAGAATTTGGTCTGCAGAAAATCGTCATGAATTTGTGGAAACCACTACATCCACAAGAAGTAGGCGTCTGGCTAGCAATTTCAAGAAGACGAATTATTGGGTCTATATTTTTTAATCAAAGCATAATTGCTGAAAGATATCAAAATGAATTGTTAGAGCTGTTTGTTAATGAATTTCATGATGATGTTCTTATGGAAGGATATTTCCAGCAAGATAATGCACCAGTACACAAATCTCGATAAGCGATAGCTTTTTTGCAAGAATTTTTCAATACAAGAATTATTAATTTAGCTCCAAAATCTCCAGATTTGACAATTTTAAACTATTTTATTTTTCCATATTTAAAGAATACCATTTTCAAGACCAGACATCACACAATCGAAGAGCATCGTAATGATATTGTGAACGCTTGTGCTGACATAACCCAAGAAATCCTAATAAATGGCTTTGAAAGCATGAAGCCTAGAGTTTAATTTTGTCTTCAAAATAATGATTAACATTTCCAACATCTGCTTTAGAATGATTTTCTTTTAATTTTGACTAGGGCTGGGCGATATCGACGTTTTCGGTATCGCGTACCGATACCAATCGAGGTATCGATACTTAGCGATGTATCGGGTCTGTGGACGGTATCGATTCTGAGTACTGGAATCGGTAAAGTATCGGTAGGTATCGATGCTTTGGAATCGATACCTTGGAATCGATACTTTGGAATCGATACCTTAATTCGATACCTAGAAATCAATATTCATTCTAGGTGTCGATTGTTTGATATCGGTATCAAAAGATATAAAATTAATTCACCGATTCTACCATAACTACGGTATGAAATTTGCAATATTGTGAGTTTTTTTTTTTGTAATAATTATAGTTATTATGTTTATGTTATAATATGGATATTTGCTACGCATAATATAAAATTTACCAACATCCTTTGAAATATATACTATATAATATATATAATGCTATATATACTTAAAAATTCTTTACTTAAAAAGTTATTGCATTTTTTATGTACATTTAAAAAAATGCACAATGGTAAGCTACCCGATACATGGCTACCCGATACATCGCTACCCGATACATCGATACTTAGCGAGTACTGGAATCGGTAAAGTATCGATAGGTATCGATGCTTTGGAATCGATACCTCGCTACCCGATACATCGATACTTAGCGAGTACTGGAATCGGTAAAGTATCGATACTTTGGAATCGATACCTTCGTTATATGAGGTATCGGGGAATCGATACCAGTTATGGTATCGGGTATTGGACGATGTATCGATACTTCGCCCAGCCCTAATTTTGACTATTGTAATAAATATTTTTTCAAAACTAAGTTACTAATTATTACACACATTTACATGACATCAACCAAACTATCAAAATTATACGTTTGTGACAGATTACGTGCACTCTCAGTAACCATTAAAAAGAAGCATGGTCGTCTTTAATTTGGAAAGTTTTTGAAGGCACGTTCAATTTATAGACACAAATTTCAGACCTGTAGCAAGCTAAGACCTACGTTCTTGTAATCTGGTTTGATTCATCGCGCATCTAAAATAAATGGGACTGTGGACCACGTTATTTTTATGTCCTAGAAGTTTTCTGGTATAAAATATTTTTTCTTGGGTTTCCGCATATCTTGCATTACTGTTGCTGTTTTAGTGATTTTTCTATTTTTAATTAAAAAGTTTAAAGAGTATTTCTCCATTATTGGTTCTGGGATTTTGGTCTGGAACCGCGTTCTTAGCCGACGTTTCGTCCACTGTTGCAAGGAACATCTTCAAGGTTGCCACTACTACATTGAAACTGACTTGGAATTTTACAACGGTGGACAAAACGTAGAGCAAGAAGGAGGCAGACAACGACCACGAAAATGTACAAGTCAGAGTATTTCTTTATATTAATATCAATAAATCAACTTCACAAAATTAAAAATGAAGAAAGTAAAAAAAAATCATTTGATATGATAATTAATATGATAATTCAACAATTTTACTGTTTATAGAAGAAAACATTTTGTTACATATTTAGTTATTAACGCTAAAAGTAACCGACGTTACAAAATCCTACGAACTGGGCATATTGAAGCGCAATTCCTTACTCATATCTCTCGCAAGGCCTTACCACAATATAGTTTATAATTGTTAATACGCATCTTGACAATTAAAGCTTGAAGATGACAAGTTTGTTATCGAAATACGTTAGGATAATTAAAAATTACTGAAAAGCCACTTCCATCAACGGGAACGTACAGACGCGTTTCGCTCTAATTGAAGCTTATCAATGTACGGTATCTCGAAGACAGACATGGCTTTTCAATTCTCTACTTTGTGTGTTGTATACTATTTTCGCATTTTGGCAAGTAATGTGCTACTTTACTACAATCAAAATCGTTTATTACAGTGGCACTTTACCACATATATACGTCACTTTACTACATAGTTATGTCATGTCAATAAAACACAGTTTGACAGAAAATTATTTATTTAAATATTGGAATTGAAACTGCCGCTCGAGAAGTCAACACTTTTGACTTCTTTGGTTTGTACCCGTCATTTTGATGTTTCAAGAATGCAGTTAGTTTTTTATATTGTGATATATCTATATTATCGTTAATTTGTATAGTACTTTTCAACATTGAATATGTAGACCACAAACTGGATGCCTTAAGGACTTTTGCCTAAAATAATGAAAGACATTGTATGAATAACACTAAAATAAGTATATAGAAACAAATAGCTTACCTTCTCAAAAAAATACGCTAGCATTACACTTTCATCAATTATTAGTGCTTTTTTTGTTATCTTCCAATTACAAAATATTTCATATGTCTTCTCGTATTTTTCTTTTGATTTCAAAGGAAGTAAACCCGAAGACGCTTCTCGAGCGGCATTTAATATATCTTCAGAATAATGTTCTCAAGTATGTTTAGCAGCAAGACTCATTTTTAACTAAAACTCAAATCGACTTACAAAAAATGAAGTTTGTTTACTGTTACTGTGTCGTTACCATGTAAATAAACAAAGCCGAATCAGATTACGGAAAACCTGTTCAAATACCTACTATAACATTTTAAATTTTTAAGTTTATAATGCTTATTCTTGCAAAATGCGATAAAATAGTGTAAACAAACTCGTTAGAAAAGCAGTTTTACTAAACTCATACAGCTTTAAGATACTCGCTCGCTCCGCTCGCTCGTACTCAAACGCTTTATTCGTTTAGTAAAACATTGCTTTTCTATACTTGTTGTTTAATATACTATTAAAAATTGACAGTAAAATTGTGACAAAAAATTTCAAAAATCGTAAAATGTCAATGACTGAGTTTCTGTTTCACTTTCTGCTTGTAAAAATCACTACGCAAAAAACTGCGTGTACAACACGTTTTGAAACTCCTTTTAGTCACTCTTTTGCAAATTCATGAAAACCAGTATGATTTTCCAAACTAGTTGTACAACTAGTTTTGACAGTTCTACATTTTGTTTTTTAAACAGCCGCAATACATCATGGAGTACACTGCGCGACAAAGAAAACCTGTATAACTCTTATGAGCATAAAATCAGAGTTTTTCATTCATACTGTCACTTATAGACTTTAAAGGCTATACATGACACATGACATGACATACGTTACTATATCATGTAATACCTATAAGTTTAAGACGGCAGACTATGTGCCCACACTGTCAAATTTAATATAATATAATAAATTGAATATATATATGTTTATATACTGAGAAGGATTGTTCGACGTTGAGAGATGTTATATTTGCATAGTTAAAGTGCTCTTTGTATCTGTACAATGGATCTTCAGTATTGGTAAAAAGTTGCCCTAATTTTGTAAAATTACATTTTTATCTAATACATCTTATGTGTATTATTAAATTTAACAGTGTGGGCACATAGTCTGCCGTCTTTACGCTATAACTTAAGTCAAATTTGACAAGTTAAATAAGACATGTCAAATTTGATAAGCCTGGCTTATATTGATATGTTAGTGTACGGGTTAGTGTCGGGCATGTACATTCAGAAATTATTTTGTTATATTTACAGAATTTATAGTTGTTTAACTAGTACAATTATTAAATATTGGCGGAACATTGTTAGAACTATGTGAAATATTTTGAACATGACAACTGGTATGGTTATCTTGTTGCCACCTCTATCCTATTATAAAGAGAATATTCGATATATCCTCAGCAACATTTGACGACTTTCATCCGTCATTCCTCTTTAAAGTAATGATATTTATACCAGAGTCGGCTAACATCATTGTAGAAGACTGACGATAATAGTGACAAGTATATTCTGGCAAATTTAGCAAATTCAAATAAGTAGTGACTATTTTTGCCATTTTCCTAAGTTGATATATGTATTTCTACTACTTGTCTACAACTCTTTCCGTTAATTAAAAAAAAAATATTCTTATTTTTTGATCTTGAAGAAACATATTTGTGGTAAACATATATATTTGATTAACTAAATTATAATAAATTTGATTAATTAAATGATCTTGGGTTGTTAGTTTTCATGTATGCTAATTAAGGATCTAAATTCTGTCTTCTCTATCCCGACTAACTCATTCATTCTCCAAGTTCCAGAAATACTAAATATTTGAATGGAGAACGAGGATTTGAAATAAGTGCAAAAGTGTACTTACATCAAAGTAATGTATGCTAGTTCATTCAAAATAGATTGATATGTAAACTGTATTGCAGGTTTATATTATTATTACAATTGGTTTGATTTTAAACAAATCTAAGGATATATTATAAATATTCATTTTTTGAAGTTTAAAGAAGTTCATAGATTGCACTAATTATGCTGGTAGTATAAAGTAAATTATTTCTTAAGACTAACAAATTTGGTACGATATAGTTATTACCTCTACAGCTGTAAGTAATTTGGACACCTAAAAATACTTTTCATTACATTGTTTACACAGTTTATATTAGTTGGATAATTAAAACAATATTACTATCATCTAGTATTTATTTTAATTATAAATTATTTTTTGCTAAATAATATTTAACAGCATTAACATGGTCACCATTTAAACATATATATTTTGCCAATTCGTTCACTTGTGATCTAATTGGTCGAGCATAGTCCTTCTGTAAAAATTCCAATAATTCTTTTTCTAATTGCCATATGTCGCCTTCAATGTGCCTAATATGTGTCTGTCGTTTTATGCCCCTTTGACAAGTATGTAAATAAACAGGGATCATGTGGTTTTTAGTGCGACGTATAAAATATGGTAAACTAGCAACATTATTGCTTTGTGGTTTCCATCCAGAAGGATACTCAGATAATTGCTTTGGATTTGGTACTATTTTAGGAGGTAAAATTCTTTCTACATACTTCCACTCATCAGGATCTTTTGAAATATCAAATTTTAAAGCACCATTGCCTTCTAGAGGTTCAGTTTTGCTGATACAGTATCCATTTCGTAAGTTTGAAAAAGGGGTAATTTTGAAATTACTAGTAATTAGTAAACGGCATTTAGTTAAAGTAATCATATTTTCGCTTTTAATTAAATTTCGAAGAAATTCACATATTGATGAACCTTAACTTAACAGAGGTTAACTTGCTTTTATTACGAACAGTACTGCCAAAAACAGAAAATTTATTGCACTTAATTCCTCACAAACGGCAACATTTAACAAATGCTTATTTTAGTTAGTAGTTTGGGAAATTTTAAATTATTTTATATAATATGGTTTTTACAAGTAAAAATTTAATTAATTTTCCATTTTAAAAAAATATATAGGATCTATATAGAGTATTGAATATATTTTATAAAACAAATTAAAACAAATAATTACGTGGATAGTTCTCTAAAACCGATAGATGGTGCGCGTTCATTGATCTAGTATTGAATTGTGTTTTAATTAAGCTTGTGCTTTTTTTATAGTTTGTATTAAGTATATATGTATAAATATAATGTTTCACAAAGGTCAAGGAACGATTATAATTATTTTGTAGCTAACAGTGTTGACTTGTCAGTAAAATAGCTACGTTTTGAAGACCGTAACATCAGTTGAAAGTAAATGGGTTCAAAGTAGCGTTTATTTGAACTTTTATTTCTATTCATTTATTATTAAAACGAATAAATGCTATGTCGTGGAAATATGTTTTTGAATTTCCACAGGGTTCTCTATCGGTGGGTAATGTTATTACAACCATAAAGGAATTAAATTTGTCTAATATCACCTTGTAATAAATCAAGAAACTTGTACAAATATATCTGAGTTGAAAATTCTAAGTTAAGAGCTGGAATGTATCGTGTTTATCGTCATATATATCAGAATAGCATTTTAGCATAAGTCACATTAGTATTTTGGCCGATATCGGATGCTAGGGTAGGATGTTAAATATACCCTGTTTGGCCATCTAGCCGACATGGGTATAACTATAAAATGTTATTGCAAGATAATTTTAGAAGATGGCACGGCACTCTTAATTTAGTAATATTGCATTTTGTGATGCATTATTAGTAAATTTTTATAATAAATTAAAAAACACAGGCATATGTTTTTTAAATCTCAGCTCAGTTCCATATCTATATATCTTGTCTTATATTTTTTTATATAAGACAATGAGTGTGTACATCAATGTAAACAGATCTCATTTATAATTAGATTTGAATTTGGAAATGTATAAATGTAGTAATCAAATTGTAAGTACCATATAGCGTATATAATTACTGTATTATTAGTTAAAATCGTACACTTAGAGAAATTATCTAACCACCTAAAAAATAATAAATATTATTTTTGATGAAGACAATATACATAAATGTCGAAACGTTGAAAATGAGTATTTTTATTTGAAGAATAATTTATTAAGCGGAATTCCAAGAAAGATGGTACCAAGCTTCATCAGAAAAAAAGCGTTTGTCGTGAATGTTGTCATTATTTATGTTATGTAAGAAAATTAATACTGGTAGCCGTAACTTTGTGGTAATTCATTTTGAAAATAAAATAAAATAAAACAATAACTTTGTTATATATACCACTTTATTCACATATAATCGTGACCGCGGTTTCGTAATTTTGATAATGACATTGTATGTCGAAACCGCGGTCACGATTATATGTGAATAAAGTGGTATATATAACAAAGTTATTGTTTTATTTTATTTTATGTAAGAAACATTGACAGTTTGCCATGAAATTTTTGGATATGTCTTAACTTGACCGCACCGTTCTGAATTGTCAAATGTTAATGTCATTAGTGTCATCTAATAAAATCGCTAACACAGCATTTTATTTATTCAAGACAGAAAAATTATAACCTTGTAATTTTCTAACCTTACAATTTTTTAAAGCCATTTGTCATTTAGATGTAATTGTCATTCAAGAAATTAAAATTAGTAAAGTTACGACATGCTTTTTGATACAAAATAATACAAATCTGTATAAAAACAAATTTGTATCTGTATATACATGGACACACAGCACGTATTTACCAGAGCATTTGCTTCAACCACCAGACGCATGCGTTTCTGTCTAACGACTTTGTCAATGACGGATTTACGTAAACAAACGACTGTAGGTACACTTCGCGGTCATGTAGCAAATTTTGTCCTATCAGATGACACCAGATAACCTCATGACATCTGACGGACAAAACCGACCACGCCGGTATAAAGTGTTTCTTCTCGAATAGCTAAGCTATTACAGGAAAAGAAAAAATACGCATATTACTGTGAGTCCATTAACTCGTCGCCAGGTGACGTAAATGCTTTTTGATGTTACTTGGAAATCATGGCTCACTAGAGGCAGCTTTTTTTTGAACGCACGATGCCAAAATCTACTTGTGTGAGTTCAAACAATGCTCGAGTTTTATATGGAAACAACGTTTAGTCTTTCTTTAAATCGATATGACATGTTCCCACTGACAAACGAACTTCTTGAGAAAACTTTACAATTGATTTTTTATGTGCTGTATCGCCAGGTTTACGAGTTATTGCCCATATTTCTTAGTTTATCAATGGAAGCATGAATATGATTTTGCAGTTGTGAATAAGTATTTGGCAGATTAGAAAACTGTTGCCGGAAATCATGCAAGCACTGATTAATGGAATAAAAACCTATTCTTCATTATCTAATTTTCTACAAGTTCTAAAGTAATTTTCGATTATAAACTTTTTGTGTTGTAACTCTAACATATTGCAGTGGAATTTACTTTGAAATTGCTTATTAATTTTTTTATTCACACTACAGCTTATATTGCCGGCTATTCAGTCTAGTAGAATCCACGATCTCCCATCTCATGAATCGTTCCTCGCGGATCAGGTTCAAGTTTTTTTCCGAGAATAAAACGATAAACACAAATAAAACTCTAATCTGTTCCTTTGTTAGTTTATTTAAAAAAAAAAATTAAAAAAATCCCTCTACAAAGTGTATAGGGTGCTAAAGCATCATCAAACAGTAGCAATGGGGAAACACTCTTTGTGAATAATGACTCGCACACAGAGAAAAACCCCTTGTGACTCTCGATCAAACATAAAACTAATAAATACTAGTGAAATTTGTCAAGTTTAACCTCTACTTTGACCCCTTCAAACAAATGTCAAAAACAACTAAGTTTTCGAAACTCACGAAAATTGAATTTTGTCATGCGCAAAAATAACACAACAAGGTCAATCCCCACTAAAGAAAACTCCAACCTTGAATTCAAAAATGTTCTCGAAAATTATTTTAAGAAAAAACTTCCCTTACAAAAAACATGACAACTTTCTCTAATACCCATATACTACTTTCAAATATAAATTATTACAAGAAATACATGAAATTATAATAATGAAAATAATCGTGATATCAAATATATAAACAAAATATTTTATCAACTTACATAGATCCATGTACAATTTATAAAATGCACGAGAGATATCTTATTCATAAAAAAATATTTTATAACCATCAAAACACTCGCAAAAATCGAATTAAGATTTACATGCACCTCACAATAAATGCATAAACAACATTCAACCCGATTTTATAAAACAAAGAATAAAATTGAGTATTTTATTCTTTAATAAACCGATCACTTTAAACGTCAAGATATCTCTAACTCAAAAATGAAATTTCAACATCCGCCTGACCATCCCTACCATCTATAAATTCAAAATATATACAGACAACACATTTTAATACACACAATATCCGGAAGAGCGGCAAGTTCAATCCTCTGGTCAACCTAAATATACGAGGGTTAATCATAATTTCAAACATTATAAAAATTTTTACTTCTAAAATAAAATATTTATATAACGATCCCCGTCTGAAATAAATAAACATACAACTGAAATAGCTAATTTTTTTTTATAAATGTACTTCATTATAGAGTTCAAAATTGTTCAATCATTTTTCCTTTCTTGTCCAAGGAAAAATCTATAGCAATATGTTAATAATAAAATAATACAATCAAATCTAAGCTTTTCTAATTTAAGTTTGTCACTGACACCGGTCACAATTTAAACTACAATTTAAAAGCATCACAGTGTCGTCAATCTTATTAAAGAAAATACGTAGAAAACAGCCTACTCTAATCATAAAAGATTTTGAAGGCATTTTTAGACAATTATAGATTACGCGTAAATGACCATTCTCGCTAGGGACATTATTTTTGGATTAAGTACATAATTTTTACTATTTTTCAATGTATATACTCTGCTTTTTTATTTGCATGAAAATTTAAAATATTCAACAGTCTAGTCTGGCATAGTTTATAAATATTTTTTCACTTCAAAATGTTATTTTGTAATAAAAATACTATTATAGCTAGATACCAATTTCAAATAAAGTTTCTCCCTCATCACATTTAGGTACTACATGGAGTTAGAAGTACTTGTACTACTTTTATTCAAATCAAAATGCCAATATTTCCATTTCTATCATAATACTGCATTCATTTCATGAGAACGAGGGCAATGTAATTCACTTTTTATAGGGATGAAAATGCAAAATCTATGTTCATATATTGAGTTTTTTAGTGATTTATTCCTAATGAGCTTATGGCATTGCTGTAGTGATATGTTTCAATTACGTATTATTGAATTGAAATATATATCGTGATGCAGTATTGCGTAATAATAATATAAAATAGAATAATGGACGAGATTAGTTTGAAAATTCGAATGATCTAATTACGGAACCAGAAAGCTTAACGCATAAATTACGTATTTAAATTTATATTACTTCAACTGATGCAGTTAAATTGAATGTAATGTTAAGTATCATTTAAACGTTTCCATCAGTAAAATATAAATAATTTATACCGGGTTCTTATTTTATAATTACACATACATCGTCCTATGTGTAAAGCTAAAAAAGAAAAGTCAACGCATTAGTGGCATAATAGGCAACCAGTTATACTTATACACCAGCGACGTATTTTTCTAAATGTCAAATATTTCTGATATTTAATTCATACTTAAATCTTAAATTAAATACATTTTATTGAAAAATAAGATAGTTTATTTGAAACAGTTAATTATCCTAACAACCGTATACCTTGTGCGAAGACAATTTTAAATATTTTTAATAAATTCAAAGATGGTTGTTTTCTAAAATCACACAAAACAAAATAAAACCAATCACATGTTAACAGAACACATGATGATGAAATCCTGTGTTATGTAGGATCGCTTTTAAATGTAGCTAGGTCATTTTGGAGTATCGTATAGTTCGGCGTTCAAAACCCTGCTTCTATAACGCTCACCGTTGAGCAAGGCTCAATTACCTTGCCTGACTACAATGCGCACCAAACGTTTACTTTTTGGGCATGCATTGGTGTCTCGTGTGTCACGTGACGTTTTTTCTCGCTCCATATACGACGATTTTGTTTATTAATATACCCACAGAGTTAGTTCGATCGAGTGTTCGATCCATTGTTACTCCTAGATATTTTGGATAAGGATTGTAACGGGATGAAACCGCCCTTGATCATTTTTTTAGTAATTTATTCTATAATTTTTGTACAGACCTGTATAACATCGATTTTCGCTTATATTTTGTAAATTTCGATATTTAAAAATTGTTATAATATTTTCTTTTGCGGATATTTATCATAGTGTTGATTAAAATTAGAAATTTCATCATAGTGATTTCTCTAAGTTGATTTAAATTTAATTCAAAATTTACGATATATTTCACGTTGAGGGAGGCAACTTTGGTTTCAGTATGGTTTGGTTCATATTTTGCGCGTGTAGATGGCGTTGGAATTTGCACTAAATATAATAGAGTTGGTCTAGTGTGTACAGTTAAGTTCTTAATTGGGTTAATTTGTACTAGTTTTAATGCGAATCTTTAGTGTAAAATTAATTAGAATATTTTCCGGTTTTGTCTGTAGTAAATTCAGTTAGATTTGTCTTTAGTATTTTCATTTAAGATCTGCTTGAGTATTCTAGCATCAGAGTCATCTCGTAGTGATTCTTCTAAACTATAATTTTCTATTAATAATTCTTAATTACGTACGTAATTAATTAATATTCTTTGTCAGTGAGATTCCAAATTTTATTGTCTTAATTTTGAGGTGGCGAAATAATTTTCTAAATTTGTATTTCATCATTAATTAATCTCTAGAGTAGCTTCACCTATCGCCTATCTTTTGTAAGGTCTACGCATCTTTTCATATATAAGTGGCGAGTTGAGGAAATCTGTCTCTCTTTTGCTCTTGAGTTTCATTAAGTAACATGTGGTACGCGAGACGTATTGTGTGATTATTAATGGCTTCTTATAAGTAATTTTATTACTTCACAATGCCGCTTTTAGTCATTATGATTAATTTCTACGTCTGAAGGTTCTTTGAGAAGAAAAAGAAAAGTCCTTTTTGTTATATTTCTGCACGAAATAAGCGTTCATATGGAGCACGTGGTTAAAGATTATGTTGATTAGGTGAGTTTTTTTACGATGCCCATGTGTAATGGCATTGTTCTTATATAATGATATTCAAACTTTAAACGATCTCTAAAATAGAAAAAAAACTAATGGTTAAAATCTTCACTTTTGAATAGCTAATCGTAAACTGACAATTGCTTCGCCAGCACAGTGGTTTCATCAGGTACTTACAGCCAAAGAGCACTTTACAAACTAAATCAAAAATATAAAATAAACAAAGTTATATTTTACATTTTTTAAAAATATAAGAATTTATGCAAATATTGTAGGTAGTGAGAAAATGTGGCCCATCTGTTCGGCCCTAACTATTATACTATAAGGTACTAATCATGTTTACGCATAAAATTTGTTTTAATAAATTAAATGTACATTTATATTATCGTCTAAATAGTTTTTAAATGAATTAATTTAACAAAGGTGAGTTATTTAAATCTAATTGATCGTTAAGTAAATTTAATTGGCAATTAATATCGTGCGTTTAAAAAAAAAACTGCGTCTAGTGAGCCAAGATTTCCAAGTAACATCAAAAAGTATATCGTAACTTTATTAATATGAATTTCTTAAATGACAGTTACATCTAAATGACAGACGGCTTTAGAAAATTGCGAAGTTAGAAAATTGTAAGGTTAATTGCTAGGTTATAATCTTCCTGTCATGAATAAATACAATTCTGTGTTATCGATGACACTAATGACACTAACATTTGACAATTCAGAACGGTGTGGTTAAGTTATGACTAAAGGCCGGATTATATGCAGTTTGCATAAATTTGCATATTTGCATAATATACGCATTTTGTATATTATTTGCATATTTTGTAGTAATTCAGCATTTTTGCATATTTTAAGTATCCGAGTTTAATTTATTTACTAAATCAAATTTATTATAGGCATTACTAAAAATATGTCGTGGATGTAACAAACAAACAAAAATTAAATAGCCCTCTTCAAATTAAAAATAGCATTTTATTAAGTCTCTTCCCGTTACTTTTCCAATAAGTGTCTCCAAGAATTTATTAATGCTCTTCCCATACATCCAGGCCGAGACAGAATTCCAGGAAAAGCTAATACCTTAACACTTCTAAATAAATACAAAAATACATTTTACCAGAAAATTAGGAGTATATGTGTTTCTTAGCTATTCGGAGAAATTTATTCCCATATTCGAAAGTAATTTTATTTTAAACGTCATTTTACGTTGGCTTTTCGAAATGCAAACTTGTGAGTTGTGATATATAATAGCAAAAATGCCGAAAATGTGCTTGGATGGATTGTACCTTATTCAGAATTGCGTATGGATGGAGAAAAAGTGTTTTGTGTAGCATGCTGCAAGATTGTGAGTAAAATTTTAAGTTTATTTATTTCCACTTATTAATTAATTAAGTTTTTAATTATTCCTTTATCTTTCACTAACATTTATTTTATAAGAAAACAACCGATGATGTGATATTTCTTTTTCAGATTACAAGTGAGAGAAAGTTCCAAGTCGACCAACATATGAAAACTCCATCTCATGCTGCAAAACTAACAAAGATGAAATTGGCGAAGAAGAGTCAGCAAACATTACCGCTATGTTTGCCATCAACTTCAAAAAAATCAGAACAAGAGCAATTTAATGAAGATTTGTGTCAAATGTTTGTGTCGGCAGATATTCCACTACATAAATTAAACAATTTAAATGTCAAGTTATTTTTGCAAAAGTACATCAGCAAATATAACATTTCCGACGAGAGCACGTTAAGAAAAAAATATATTCGCTGTATCTATGCAGAAACATTTAATAGCATTATGAAGGTTGTTGCAAACAATTATCTTTATATATGCGTAGATAAAACTACTGATAGAGTGAGCCGATACATAGTTCATTTAATGATAGGTAGCTCTAACGTATCTGTTCCAGCAAAATCTTATTTAATTTCATCCAAACAGTTGGAAAAGGCAAATAATTTGACAAGGTTTATACAGGAAGAACTGGCAACTTTCTTCTTACCGGAATCGATTCCAACAGAGAAAATTCTATTGTTTTTGACGGATGCTGCGCCATAGATGGTGAAGGCAGCTTTCAACTTGAAAATCTTTTAACCCAAATTTAATTGACACAACTTGCTTGGCGCACGGACTAAATCGTGTTGCACAAGAAGTCAGAAACCATTTTCCCTTAGTAAATACTTTAATTAGTAGTGTTAAGAAAGTATTTTTAAAGGCCCCATTATGAGTTCAGTTTTACAAACATCTATCTGGTGTTCCGCTTCCTGCTCAACTAGTAATCACACGATGGAGAACGTGGTTGGAGGCTGCTATTTTTCATGCAAATCATTATGAAGTAATAAAGACAATTATTATGGATCTTGATAGGGATGCACAATCTGTGATAGACGCCTAAAAGGTGTATTCGAGTAAAGCAATACATCAACAGTTGGCGTTTATTAAAGTCAATTACAGTTTTATTTCCTCTTCTATATTGCAGTCGGAAAAACAATTTATGTCGCTAATCGAGAGCGTTGAAATAATAAACAAATTTGGAAAGTCATGTTTTGATGTTAAAGGAGGAGTGGGACAGTCTGTATGAAAAATTTTTAAGTGTCATAGGAAAAAATGAGGCTTTTAAAAAGCTAAAGGACATTGCTAAACTCTTGTGTGGTGATTCAGTAGAAAATATTGAGTTGACAATAGATGATATTTCTAATTTGAAATATGCTCCTATAACAAGCGTCAACGTAGAACGAACCTTGTTTGAAGAATACATGTTTTCAGACAAGCGTCACAATTTTTCTGTTGAAAACTTTGAGAAATATGTAATTGTAAATTGTTTTCATAGTTAATTATGTTGTAAAATGTTGTAGTAAATGTAATAGAATATTTTTTTCTACTGTATTCCATTTTCTAACATTCGTCGTATCTTTTTACCTGCATATTTTTCATAAGGAAGTGCATATTTAGGCTAAAACATCTGCATATTTATGCGCATATTTTCATTTTTTTTTTGCATATAATCCGGACTTCAGTTATGACTAGAGCTGGGGATGTTTGCGGTGTGCCAGGATAGTATTCAGTTAAACGCACGAATATAATGACCTTGTTTCGATCGGTGATGCATGCGTGATTTTATTGCTTTACATGCATTCGCTATTTATATCACTTAGGTATGTCAGTTATGTGTACTGTATATAAATAACACACTTACCTTATTTACGATTATTATAGCATAGCGCCAAGTGGATAAGACTTGCAGTAAGTTTGTAGCATTAGATACGTTTCCATATTTGTAGCGGAGAGCGATGTACGCCGTGATGAATAATTTTTTTTATATTTTGAGAAAGACCGCTCGACATCTACGTATGTAACACACGCACAATTAAAATAATCATTATAGATAGAAACCGAATCTACACTTGCACCATTACTAATTTGTTTTAATCTGGTAAAATCAAAATCATTGTTTATCACACTCTCGAACTTTTCTATTACATTAACATTTTTGTTGTCATTTACTGCGCATAGCTGGGCGTGTACATCGTCCAGTATTTGCAGTGACTCCGCTAACGATAATGCAGTATTTTGAAATTTCTCGATTGCGTTAAACAATCCTATATGATTGTTATAAATAGTTTGTAAATCTGCATCAAGGGAAGGGTTTTGAAAGAGTCTCTGGCTTTCCTTAATGGCTACAGCTTCGGCAGGATTGAATTGTAGAACCACAGATTTTATTTGTTGGAAATACTTGGCATAATAAAATGCCGCCTTTAACCAACTTCCCCAACGTGTAAGGATTGGCTCTGGTGGTTCGGGAATACCAGGGCACCGACTGTGAAACTCTCGAATTCGTTTGGGAGATTTTAGAAACACTTTTTTTGTGGTTGCTATTAATGCATCCACCTCTGGATAACATTGCCGAATAGTTTGTGCCACAAGGTGTAAAGCATGAATTTTACATGTCACTTGCAAAAGTCTCTCACAATCTGCTTTAAGAGAACGGCCTACAGAACGCATTGTCGCAGCACCATCGCTCATAAACATCAGGAGTTGATTAGTTGAAACTTGAAATTTTTGTAGCGTATCGAGCACTACCTTCGTAATTACTTCGCTAGTGCACTTTTCCAATCTTTTGCTGGCTAATAAAATGGGAAATGTTGATTTGACAGGATCTAGTACACGCACTATAATAGTCACAATAGAATGTTTTTTTCGATCTGTCGTTTCGTCGACACATACCCACAACTGTTTATCATTTACTACTGCTTTCATTCTGTTTTCAATGTCCTCACGCACAATTGGTAAATAGGTGAGTAACGTTCTCCGTGACGGTAGCTTTATGTTGGAATTGTATTTATTCCAAAAGTCGTGAAAGGCTTTTTTATCTAGCAGGTGAACTGGCACATCGCAGACGAGTAGCATTGTCAATAAATCGAAAATGAATTGCGTTTTAGACAGCACATTATTTTTTTTGTCTTTGTGGTTTACACTTTCAACATGTCTTTTACAGTCGTATTTGTCCCAGCAAAGTAACTGTTTATCGCATAATTTACAAACCACTTTTGCTCCATTATAATACAAATCGGGAAAGTCTCGGATAAATTTCTTCACGTCGTTATACAATGGGCGCTTTCTTGGCTTGGGCACGTCCGTCATACTTATTAAATAGAGCTCAAGACAACACACGATCACGTTGCCAGTTCACGACCAGCTAAAGTGTTTTGCTGCATCGTGTTTATACGCTGGTGGGGATGCACTACATACGGTCCTGCCGTACCGCAAACATCCTCAGCTCTAGTTATGACATACCTAAAAACTTCATGGCCAACTCTAGGCTGTTTTTTTTAACATACGATATATAGAGCGCTATGTTATTGTTATTTTCTTCGGTTATATAATCCAAATTTGTCGTTCGTAAAGTTTGACATTATACAATGATAGTAGATAATACTTATTTACGATGCAAGTGTTAAAAATGCGATTTTATTTTGCGAGTAAGGTTTGCGACATGAGCGAAGCAAATTATGAGAAAAATAAAATAGCATTTTAATACGTAATATTTAATACGTATACGAAACCACCTAACAAACAGGTTTTTGGAAACAAGTCTGGTCCGAACCAGTAGAACACATAGATAACACTCAGTGGACAAAGATCGAAGGAAATAAATGGATCAATTTAACCTAGCAAAGAACATACCATGTGGCCGCGTGCGTCTGCACTATAGCGAAACCTGTAGTGTAAGCAAAACACACAGAGGTGTCCGTGTGTTAGAACGGTAAAGAAGTAGACGCAATGTTCCAATGGATTACAAGAGAGCCTAGTATTTCGCATATCCCTATGATGCACTCGTATTTGTCCAACAAATTCACATTTAGACGGTGTAGTCGCGCAAGCGCATTAGCTGTCGCTCCTGCATATGGGTGTTAGTTGCAATGTTTATATCGTCAGGGGAACTACTCGCTCACAATATTTAATAAACCGCGTTGTTGGTGTACGTAACGGTCATTTAAGAAATGGAGTATTATACACCGGAGCAAAAACTCTTTATGATTAAACAATTTTACGGTGGTAATTCCGCGGAAGTAACTCGAGCTTTATTTGCAGCTAATTACCCTGAAAGTCAAAATTCCGAATGCAAGCACCATTCGTAGGACAGTTAATCGATTCGAAACTACATTTTCTTTAGTAACTAATAAAAATAAAGTTGTTCCGGATAAGAATATAAGTGATATAGAAATTCGAGTATGTGCTTTAGTCGAAGTAAATCCCACTATGTCGTCTCGACAAATTTCCCGCGAATTAGGTATCTGTAAAACAACGGCTCAAAAGATTTTACGTACTAATAAATATCGTTCATACAAATTTACAAGTTCACAAGTACTTTTTCCCGATGATTATTATCGCCGTATGCAATTTTGCGAAAGAATGATAAATAAACATCACGAAAATGAATTCTTTCTTAATAACGTATTGTTCACAGATGAAAAAACATTTCGGCTACACGGACATCATAACCGCGCAGTTTGTCGTTACTGGTCGCGTAAAAATCTACATTTGAATATACCAACGCGAACGCAGTATCCAGAGAAGCTAAACGTATGGGCAGGTATAATTGGGGATCATATAATTGGGCCTTTTTTTATTGACGGTAATTTAAACGGAAATAGATATCTACAGTTACTTGAAAATAGTATTATCCCCGCAGTACGGGAGCGGTTCAATATTAATGAAGTTTGGTTCCAGCAAGATGGTTGCCCAGCGCACAATACCCGTTATGTAACAAACTTTTTAAACGTGGTTTTTGGAAACAGATGGATCGGTAACTCGGGTCCTATTAAATGGCCAGCGCGATCTCCTGATCTAGCCCCTAACGATTTCTTTTTATGGCCCTTTTTACATAATTCGATCTACGGATACGGTGATGAACGTCCATCAAATCTAGAGGAACTTCGCGCGAGAATTACCGAAGTCACTAATACTGTCACAGCAGATATGTTAACAAATGTGCGTCGGAATTTTTATAATCGGTTGGGTTACTGTTCGTGTCAAGAAGGAGGTTTATTTGAACACTTAACTAATTAATTTATTTAGAATTTAATTATTGCTTAAGAATAACATTTTCTTTTAGATAATTGCAGGTTTATTGCAATGTTGAATTACAATTCTGTTTTAAGAAGTAAATATTTTATTTTTAAGTATTTTATTATTGTTAAGGTTTTAGAGTGTAATACTACTATAATACTAAATATTATTTTCGTTAAGAAGTTTTTTTATGTTAAAGTCTAGTAGTTCTGTTTATGTATGTCGTTTTTTTGTTGTTGTTTATGAAGCTGTGATGAGTTACTTCACGGAGATGTTATCAGTGATTATCTGATGCTTCAAACAACTGCAAATATTTACTTATATCGGGAACAAAATACCTCCTACACTGCTTTTCACTTGCTTTGCCTACGAATACATTTATACGTATAACTTAATAATACGCCCGCTGTCGGTGTGGCAATTCAAGTTGACACGCCCATTATAATCGACCAGTAGTTACTAATACATGCATCGCGCTATGGATCGCGGCCACACTGTATACAACCATAATAAAATAATTAACAAATAATAGCACAAACACATAACTGGAAATGTCCAGGTTATGGCCACATTCCGAACTGTTGGTAACGGCATTACCCACCTTTTTTTTATTAAGGAAATGTCACTTCAAATAATAGTTGTTATTTTCATAGCTTACTTTAATAATGTTAACTTTTCCATAATTACAGTAACTACATTTAATAACTCAGAAACGGTTTAAGATACGTATAACATATGTTAATTTTTCAAGAATCAGGAAGAGGTTCATCAGATTTTTTGTCGGCCAAATTTGTCGTAAGTCTAATATCATCCATAATAAACACATATTAATTAATTAAAAAATAAAAAATTCCAAATCTGGTTATTTCGCTGTGCTTTTTGGAATTAAAATTTGTACTTTTAGTAGCTATAGTACATAAAAACAAACAAATGGACACATTTGCAAAATTGTGACAGAAAATATCACAATTCAAACAAAAACGAATATTTTTACAGGTTTTCGCATACTTTTAAAGGTTACTCTGAAAGCGGAAAGTAAAATTAAATCTATTTTACGAGCACATTCACAATACAGTTATTTCGTGTTTGTCATTGTTTTTCATTTTTTTTTTGTTAAATTACATATTTTTCATCAGTTATGAAATGTTCGCCTAATTTCATCTCAAAATTCATTGGTCTTGTTTGTTACGCCCTCTGGGATGTTTTTTGTATGAGTTCCTCGGTCAGATGGTAGCTCGTTATGTAAATTGAATTTCATTCTTTTTCACAACATTCTTTGGGGAATCAGCAAGAAAAAATCTCGCATACTCAATGGTAGATTTTCCCTTAGCAGACGATTTTTAAGTAGCATAAATGATCCTTGACGAAGATTTATTATTTTCACAACTGCTGCAAGCGGTTAATTAACTATGTAGAAATTCTTTCGAGTTTAATAGCTAAAAGTTTAAAAGAAAATTTCGTAGGTGTATGAAAAGTGGTTGGGTCGGTTATAGTTGGGTGTAACTACTATTTATATTGTAAGTAAAGAATAGGGAAGAAGCAAGCGTTGTTAATTAGTAAAACTAAACAAAAATACATATCGTGTGTATGTTAATGATCGAACGCTAATTATGTTGGTACGAAGGAATCTATTTTTCTACCGTTCGTGACAATATTAATAATAAAGGCTAAGGTTATGTTTATGTGAATTTGTTAACTGAGGACGCGACAAATGCTTTATTTAATGAAAAGAACACTGATAAGTAGAGCAGACCAATTTCCGTGCGCGCCATGAGCGCCGGTATGGGAGTGTAATTCGTAATATATTAGAATATGCGATAGAATAGGGACGCAACATGAGCTTGTTACCGATATAAGTATAGAAGTAGAGACATTTATTCTATCAGAAATAATTAAATATACATTTGGTTTTCTGCTATTAAAGTAATATGCATAAACACACGAAAAATAAGAATAGTACATATTATAGCAGCGTTGTATGTACCTATAAATAAAATGGGAAATGTATGAAATCAGTGATTGTGTGCACGACAGAGGATTTAAAAAAACACTTACCGTTTTAAGAGTCTTCCAAGGACTGACAAACTTTATTCCAAAATGAAATAAATGAATCATTACTTAACAAGATAAACGGCAGTGTACACACAATCATAGTTACACTTAGTTCATGTATAAACTGTTGTCGATTAATTTTGTTATTATTGTGCTTCGAACTGCTTACGTGTTCTTTACAATGTGTTTTTGACCAACACATTAGATATGTATTGCACACTAAACATTTAATTTTTGAGCCATCGTATATTAAGTCCGGGAAATCCATAATAAACTTATTCACTTCGTCTGACAACAGTCGTTTTCTCGATTTATGTGTCGACGACATTTTATTACGTATGCTTACACTTACATGCAGTCTAAGCAAGTACCAAACACATACTGAATGCTTTTTATTAGTTCTGATGCAATACAATCATCCTCACATTGGCGCACATAGCGCGCACGGAAATTGGTCTGCTTTACTGATAAGTAGAAAAAAACTTCATTTTTACAAAAACTGTTGAAAATGTCCACCATTATTTTATAAACACAAGTTTACTCGTCGTTTCATATTTTCAAATACACGTGTAATTGCGTGTTTAAGCTCCTCTAATGTGTGTAAGCGGTTTTTTAAAAACACTGAAAAGGAAATAATCTGGTGGTGTCAAGTCTGGACTTCTCGGTGGCCACAGGCTCTGGCTGATAATACGATCATTATAAAACTCCTGAAAATATGCTATGATGGCACCTGCAGTGTGAGCAGTGGCTCCGTCCTGTTGGAAACAACCCAATGTTATTTTATCATCATGCAGCTGATTAATAAATTCTGTCAAAATGACAGTTTGGTATCCTTCTGCGTTAATTGTTTCATTTAGGAAAACTGGCCCTATTATCCTTCGTCTTGATATTGCAACCCAGACTCCAACTTTTATGGGATGCAGATCTGCAGATCTGCAGATCTGCAGATGTGTGAATTTTCCGTAGCCCATTTTCGGTAATTCTGACTATTTACATATCCGTATAAATGAAACCATGCTTCATCAGTGAAAAAGGCTAAATCGAGTAAATCATCATTATTTACTTGCTGGTTAAACCACTGGCAATATACTACTCGTTGTTTATAGTCACGAGAGTACAACTGTTGAACAACAGAAACTCGGTAGGGATGCATTCGCAAATTTTTATGTAGCGCTTTTGTGCAACTAGCTCTAGTAATGCCTGCAAAAAACACGTATAGGACTTGCTTTGCTTTACATATTTAGCGTATGTAGCTGACTGTGCCGATAATTTTCGTAATGATATTTGTGGACTTTGATTCATTCCTTCTCGAAGACCATTAACAACAGGTTCCGTTAATAATGTTGGTCGCCCAGTTGATTTACCTTTGCAAATACAGTTTTTTGTCTCAAATCGTTTTACAATTTCACGTTTGTGGTGACCAAAAAACTTTATAATTGACATTTTTCCGAGGAAATGCTTCCATAAATTGTTCAAAGCAAGACCGCAAATTATATGATTACGTCCCATCGTAGTTTTGAGATGCCCTCCGAAAGTGAGCCATAAGAATATATGCACCATGTTCAGTCGTATATATTTTAATAGGTATCAAAAAAATAGACGTCAAATAATACACGAAACTAACGACAATGGGCTGTGTTAAAATTGACATAAGCGACAATGTAGCCACTACATGGTTAGAAAGTTGCGGGCGTGGCAACACAATGGCGTACGGTCATTTACAGACACATTGTATTATAATGTTATAATTGTTCTTCAAGACGTTCCTTTTAAAAAATATAAATGGAGGTAAACAAAATCAATTACAAATACATATATTACAATTTTTTTTACGCTAGTAAATACATATATTGAACAAAATAAAAACTTACGTGTATCAATATGAGTTTAGTGTTTATATGATTTAATGAGTATTAAAATAATTTTCTTCTGTTCCAATATGTAACGCAAATCTCTGAATGCTTTTTTGTTTTCCCGTTCAAATCCAAACAATTTTCTTTATTTGAAATCTTTCCTATTTGTGTTGCCTTGTTTCTTTACCGTTGCTGCATTTTTATTATTACATTTTTTACAACTAATGCAACTACATTTATGTGAAACTTTTCCTTTTCAAATTATACAGGGTGATTCTAAATATATGCGACAAATTTTATAGGGTGACTCCTAGGGTTATTATGATCATAAAAGTTCATATTGCTGTGAACTGTGCCTTTGCTTATGAATGCAGTTCACAACAAATGTCCGGATAAACTCAGTCGTCTAATCTTCTAGCTGGAATCTTCGTACCTCAGGCCTTGCTCTCGAACAAGCAAGAACGCGTAAAGAAAAATACAAAAATAGCATTAATAAAAGTTCTCAGTTTTCCTTAATAATATTTATTTAAAAAAAAAATTAAAAAAAAAATCCCTTTACCGAATGTAAAGAGAGCTAAAGCCAGAATAACTAAAGCTAGGAGGAAACAGTCTGTGTGATAATTACACGCACACAGAGAAAAACCCCCTGTGACTCGCGAGCAAACATAAAAGCTAATAAATAATTAAGAAAATTGTAAAATTTGACCTCTAAATTATAACCCTTAGGGGTTATAATTTAGATTCAAATCTCAACAGAAACCAAACTATTGACTACGCGTGTCAAAATTAAGATCATGCGCAACATAACATGATAAAAAATATATATTCCCTTCAAAACCAACCTGACTACAAAACGATCTCGAACATCTTGACATAAAAAAAAACTCCCTCACAAAAACATGACAATTTTCTTGAATATTCATATACTACTTTAATATCAAAATTATGAAAATTATAATCTATAAATACAATCATCAACAAATTATCGTGCTAGTAATTATATAAAACAAATGTGTCCTGTACTTACATCGATATAAACACATTTACACAAAAACTAAGCGAGAGATACCAATACCTAATTATAAATGAAACAACGAGATCACAAATCCCTGAAGGAATTTAAATGCACAAATAAAAGCACTACAAATCAAATAACCAGACTTTAATCAAATACATCAAGACAAAAAATGAAGTTTTTTATCCATCCACATGCTTTACTAGCTCTGGTATCTCTGTCGAAAATACCAAGGAAAATCTCGTACATCGGGAACATATAGTACATAATTCTACCGAGTCCACACATTTTCAGTCTAAAATAAAATTGTACAGTCCCGATCGTAATAGTAAATTCAAACATTATACACATTTATATATATACACAATAAAATAAAATACATTTTTCGTCACACCTACTGCGTAAGTAAACAATTATGACACCTTTTTTTGAAACGTAAGTGACTGTAATATTTATTACGACCCTAGGGAAATAATAGCAATATTAGAAAATTTATGACAAATTTATTTCAAACATGATTAATTAACATAACTAGGAAAAATAGAATCTTGTACAAAAACTTATGATTTTGTAATATTAAATGTAAACGAACAATTAGAACAATTAGGTATCTGAACAATAGAGTCTTCTTTCTTACTAGACAAGTTTATATTTTCAATAATGTCAACATTATTAATGGTTGGATTCCTAATGGAATGATCAACTTTCTTCTCATTTTTCTGTATCACAGTTGAGCAAACAGCCTCTGTAATATTTTGTTTGTAAAGATACTAGACTTTTTAGTCTTAAAACCATCATTTTTACGCTTAAAAAATCCTTTCAATTTAGGATATTTTGAAATATCTTCATTTTCGTTAATAAATATGGTAGTTTTTAACATGGAGTATTCACACCATAAACTGTTTGGTGATTTTAACTTCATAGATCTATCACGAAAATATGCCAGCATTACACTTTCTGAAATACTCTCCACATACCTCTGGTGACACCAATCTTTGAACATTTTATAGGTTTCATTGTATCTGTTTTTAGATTTCTCCGGCAAAATCTCAGTACAAGCTATAATAGCATCCATCTCTATTTGATTCATGTTTATAAATTTTATTTAGACAAAAAAACTTTTGAAAATTTATTGCATATATTTTGACATTTATCAAAAATATAAATTTATATCGACACAAACATGGTTACCATAGATACGACAAATATTCCTGACTTGATATTACTAATGTGGTAATGTGTATACATATAGTAAAAGTAAAGTGGAAAATCATTCAAATTCGTCTATTTAAAAAAAACGTAGGTATGACGAAAAATCTCATATGCACCACGGTTCGTACAGTACACTTTCATGGTCTCGAATACATGCAAACCTCGACCCTATGAGTCTCGGTTTGCAATCGTATTCTCGACCATAAAACTGTACTTACGAACCTAGGTACACAAATAACTATTAATTACATGTCAAAAACAATATAATGTTCAATATAAATCTTCGTTTCTTCGGGGAAAAATCCATTACAATATGTATGTATGCTTTAAACGGCTTAGTTTTAAAGTTACGGGATGTTTAATAGTAAATTAAAAGTTCATACAATACAACGTACTAATACAACAAAATACAAATACTACTACATAAAAATTGTTGAAAATGATCGCCTTTAACTGCAATGCAAGCTTCAATCCTCCGTTGCATTGACTGGTGAGTGCGTTCAAGAATACCAGGGGTGTTTCGAGTTGTCTCAAATGGTGCAACAATACAATTTCTCAGTTCATAAACATTTACAATGGAAGTCGTATAAACTAATGATTTAGGGTGACCTTTTCTTAAGTCAGAAGATCGCGGAGGCCACGGTTATCGACCTCCTCGCCCTATCCACCGATTTGGATACACACCGGTCCAAAAACCCACGAGAAACTAAACTGAAGCACGCTGGAGCAGCATCGTGCCTAAAATACATTTGTAATCTTAATTGCAATAGGACTAGTGGTAGTTCCTCTTCAAGAAAGCGGCGGTACAACATTTAACTCCATCGGCAAAAAACATGGACTTCTTCATAAAAACGTCCAGCTGCACGTAAATTACTATTGGTAGGACCGTAAACAAAATGCATATCGCACACCTCAGAATTTGTGTAATTCATCTAGAAAATTGGCAATACTTCGACAATACTGACACAATAATATTGAAATGACAAATAAATATTTTCCCTTCAGAGACAGGAGTGATATTAAATCTTGTTAGTTATACTATAACAAATAAATCGTATTGTTGCAGTATTTGAGACAATTTGAAACACCCCCGAAATTCTTGAACGCACTCACCAATCAATGCAACGGAGGATAAGAGCTTGCATTGCAGTTGAAGGTGGTTATTTCCAACAATTTTCATATGTTAATTTTGTTAATATTACACAGTGTTTTGACTTTAAATACAAAGTACGTGAAGGTAAGTTATTGATATCATTAATGAATAAACAACATATTTTAAATTATGTGAAATTATAGTATTTAACCGGTTTATAACATCATTAGAATACCTGGTTGATTTGTTCGTCTTTAAGATCTGTTTTCCCAGTAAATTTTTCTGGTCTCACGGCTTGTATTTCAGGATAAAGGATTGAAGTATTTTCTTCTTGTGACTTTCAGGATAAATATAGCAGGTAAATATGTTAAATTTGTTTGTTAAAACACCTTTTGATATGTTTCTCTTTCCAAAACTTTAATGTTTGATTTATTTCAGCTTACTACTGGTAATATGGGCTGCTATATGCACCATACCCGATATTATGAAATAATAATAATTAAGCACTTTTCTGGATCGGATCCTTGTTTAAATGCAGCTTATGTACTTTATCTTTAAATATTTAATAGTTTTAGAATTTATTTTATGTTATTTTACTGTTTTTATAAATCTTAAAATTGCTAATTTGGAGATGCATGCTTTATGTAACAACTGCGAGAAAAATCTCTCCTAAACAACTTTTTTTCTCTTCATGGCAACGGTAGAAATTTCGTCAAAATTAGTTTTTCTTTTTCATTTTCTGAATATATTAGCTATAATATAAATACTTTTCTTCGGTGAATATTCTTTTCTTAATTTTCTTCAAATTATCATTTCCTTTGTATTAGTATTTGAATGATAAATACTATTTTAATTCGCATAGTTCTAAATATGCACCTATCACGTGGTTTGGTGAAATTTTTAATTGACAATTAACAAGAGTCATTCAAAAGTCGTTATACAATTGTATACAAAATATTTGAACATTAATTTTTTAATCATAATTAGTTTTAGAATTCTTAATATAACGCTATAAATAAATGTAGTGAATGCTTTAATGACAGAATAGAATAAATATGTAAATTAGAATACAATTAATCTCGGTATCAAAATAAGAAAGCTAATTAAGATTTTACAATTCGGTTACATTGAATTCTCTTGCGTTCTATTGTCGTTGGATATTATTATTTATTACCTTGATGTTTGCTTTTAAATCTTTATTATATATATACATATATATATACAGGGTGTCCAGAAACTCTCCTGACAAACGAAGACCGGAGTTTCCTCAGATAATTTTAAGACAATTAAACCCAAATTCACCTAGTCCGAAAATGCTTCATAAGGGAGCTAGAGTTCTTTGAAGATGGCGCCTTGTATTTATTTTTTTTTAAATTCCTCCAGAACGCTTATATTTAGAAAAACAAAAACTGGTATGCTTATTTATCCTCCAGAGATGAATCGATTCCATCAATTGCGAATTTCTAGTACCGGTCATAGGCGTCCGTTTGCCTACAGAAGTAAAACCTACGTTTTTCATTGTCAAATTGTTGTCAGTTCGCGAAGTTTATCTTTTCATTTTTTACTTTGTGTTATTCAAACACAACGATTTCAATTTAAAAAAAAATGGTTTTTACTAATGAGGAATACGCCGATATGCATTTAGTTTATGGCGAAATGAGGTGTAACGCTCGAGCGGCGCAAAGTAGATACGCTAAAAAATTTCCCAATCGTCAGCATCCCACTCACTCAACATTTACAGCTCTTCATCAACGATTAAGAGAAACAGCTTCAGTGGTCCCAAAAAATAATGAAACAGGGAGACATAATGATGTAACAGCAGAACATGAAGATGTTATTTTAATGGAAGTTGAGGAAAATCCAGAAATTAGCGTTCGAAGACTATCTGCCATGTACCCCACAATTTCAAAATCTTCCGTAGGAAATATCTTACACAAAGAAAATTTATATCCTTTTCATTTTACAAAGGTGCAAGCACTGCTAGAAGGAGATTTTCCTGCTCGCGTAGAATTCGCTAGATGGTTACAAAATCAGAAAAATCAAGATGAAGATTTCTTCAGGAACATTTTGTTTGGTGACGAAGCTACATTCTCAAAAAATGGAATTTTTAATGTACATAATGCACATTATTATTCGTACGTTGGTGACAATCCCCACGTTGTTCAAGAATTTAAGCATCAGCATAGGTTTAGCATAAACGTCTGGATAGGAGTAGTTGACGATTATCTACTTGGACCTGTGGAATTACCTGCTCGTTTAAATGGTGCTGATTACTTACATTTCCTGCAAAATATTTTACGTGATTTGTTAGATGAGGTGCGTTTAAATATTCGGCAAAACTTATGGTTTCTACAGGACGGCTGTCCGGCCCACTTTAGCAGGAATGTACGAGACTTTCTAGATAATAACTACGAAGACCATTGGATTGGAAGAGGCGGTCCAGTTGCTTGGCCAGCAAGGTCGCCGGATTTGAATCCTTGCGATTATTGTGTTTGGGGATACATAAGAGCATTTGTTTATTCCGTTCCGGTACAAAATCGCGCACAACTCTGGCTAAGAATACAAGATGCTTGCAACGAATTTAGAAATAACTTTGGAATTTTTGCAAGAATTCGGCGATCTCTAAGCAAAAGGGTAAACTTATGCATAGAGACTAATGGTCATTACATCGAGCAACTTTTGTAACAATCTACCTTTGATACTTCTCGCTGTTATTTTCCCAAATCACGAGGATGGTGATGTACCCCATCCAAATATTTGGTTTCAACAAGATGGGGCGCCTCCCCATTATGGTGTAGAGGTTCGCCACTATCTTGACGTAATATTTCCCAATAAATGGATTGGACGGAGAGGCGTCATAGAATGGCCACCTCGTTCTCCTGACCTGACTCCGTTAGACTTTTTTTTGTGGGGTTATTTGAAATCGAAAGTGTATTTTAACAAACCGAACAATTTAGAAGATTTAAAAGAACGAATTCGCGTAGAACTTACACAAATATCCCCAGACATAATTGAGGCGAGTATACGAAGTGTTTACACTCGACTGGGACAGTGTCAGTTGGTTGGTGGGGTCCATTTTGAAAATTTACGTTAACTGTTACAATAAATTTAACTTCAGATGTATTTTTTTAATTTAATTTTAATTTTGTACAAATATAAAATTTCCGTATTTTTTTCTAAATTTATATAATTTTTTAAAAAAAAATTGTGATGCAACATACCAATTGTTTTATATCACTATTTGGTCGATATAAAGATCTACCAAAAACGAGAAAAAAATAATATGGTTGCCATTTAAAGAAAGTGTTGATAACGTCATCACTCGAAAACCAATGACGTCATAGAAAAAAATTGTATGTCAAAAGATGGCGTTTTAAAAAAGAAAATTTACCTGTCCGAGCGTTTTTCCAAAAAATGTAAAATAATGCGGTTACAAGCTTGGTTCCAAACTTTATGACCACACTGTATATATATATATATCTTTATTATAGCGGAAGTAGTTCAAATACTATTACTAATCGAAGAAATAATAGCCAAGAGATTTAAGAAAGATAACCATACCAAACCTTATGTTTATGAAATCAGAACAAAATAAACATTTTAATGAAATCATGGCCAACTATGATTGCTATTTAAAAAAAACATAAGTTTATTTTATATCTTGATATTTAATTATGCCATGAATGTTTAATAAAGATTATTAAATTCTGCGTATAAAATACTATCAGATGCCATTTTAGTTTTGCTCTGTCTTCAAAGGTTACGAAGATATGTACAACTGAAAATTTCGTCAAATTTCAATTTTCCTTAAATATCTAAAAAATTTGACAACATTTGACAAATCTGAAAATGCCATCAAATACTCATCAAAATTCTGAGCAACTTTGCTAATCTAACCGATCCTGTATCTTTAATACTAAGAGAGTTACCCATATACGGAGATAGACAATGAGCACTCTGTATATATAAAATTAGTATTTTTAACTACTTTACTAGGTTGATTTTTCACAGGAAAATCAGTACAAAGCAGAAGACTTTTCAGAGAAAAAGAATAAACGTTTCCTTAGCTACAATTTTTTTGGTGGCCATTACCACATAACAATACATATTTATTTTATAACTCGTTATTTTTCCTCTTTCACAACAAACAAAAAATGTACACATTTACATATAATCATGAGGGTTTTAGAGTTGCAGAAATTTCTGTATACGATCTGTTTCATTTTTTGGTCTCGTTTGTTTTATTACGTATTTCCAGCAGGATTAAACGGCAAATTCTTGTGAATATTTACCAAGTTGGTATAAACGTAGTCGCTGTGTATTCTACATTTCCATAGTCTTATGTTAACGTCTGGGAGATAGAGTCGTACTCACTCACTCATCGTTCTAAGATTTCTTTTATTCAAACCGAGTGTCCCTGAATTACGTTCGTGCATTTGTTTTTCGCAGCTTCATATGTTCCACTTTGCATGAATTATAATGAATGTCTAGGTTTTCCATTTTTTTTTGGTTAAATATTAAACAGATATTTAAAGCATAATTAGACTATTTTATTATAATTTAATAGAGTTGATTAATACACATATAAACTCTCTTTTCAATAATATGCTAAAGAATTGCTTAATAATAATAAATTATCTGTGATACTAACAAGTGTTCATTTGAAAAGTCAATCTAGTAGCATGTGATTTACTAAGAACATTTTGAAGTATGTCGTAAATTAAAATTTACTACTTAACCTACGAAGTCGTATATTTTGATAGTTTCGTACATACAAATAAATAACAAATGTGATTGACATTATCAAATGTCATTTAGATTTACGTTTACGGAACAACAAACATACTAATATACATGCGTCTAATTCTATCAAAATTTCAAAGTAACCCAGATTGACTTTTCAAATGAACACACTTTATGAAACTGTCAAAATATACGACTTCGTAGGTTAAGTAGTAAATTTTAATTTACGACATGCTTCAAAATGTTCTCAGTAAATCACATGCTACTAGATTGACTTTTTAAATGAACACTTGTTATATATTACGTTATAAACACAAAACGGTCGCATAAGCTAACGTAAAATACATTACCGCGAACTGTAACAAGTGTTCATTTGAAAAGTCAATGTAGTAGCATGTGATTTACTGAGAACATTTTGAAGTATGTCGTAAATTAAAATTTAGGTACTACTTAACCTACGAAGTCGTATATTTTGACAGTTTCATACATACAAATAAATAACAAATAATAGGTATTTATTCAAAACTATAACAAATGTTGAAAATGTTGTCCTTCAAGATCAATGCACTTTAAAATCCTCCGTTCAAAATTTCTGATGATATTCTGCAACATTACTGGATTGTTATTAATTTCCATGCATGTCTGTCCGATTTTCTGTAGCATATCATTCAAATTCAATATAGGTGTTCGAAATATGTTATTTTTTAGATAAGGCCACAAAAAGAAGTCGCAAGGTGTTAAATCGCATGAACGTGAAGGCCAAGCAATTTCAGTATTTCGACTAATTATACCCTCATCAAAAAATCTCTTAAATAATCCAAAGATTCTGCAGTACAGTGACAAGGTGCTCCGTCTTGTTGGAAATATGCATTTTGAAGTTCATCATCATGCAACTGATTGACAAATGGTTGTAAAATTTCCGTACGGTACCTTTGGGTATTTAACGTTCCCTGAAAAAATATTGGTCCAATGATTCGCCTTTGGCTTATCGCTGCTCAAACACCAATTTTCTCTGGATATAGCGATTCTTCATTAATTACATGCAGATTTTCACTACTCCAAACTCTTGTATTTTGTGAATTTAGGTATCCCGTTTTATAAAACCATGCTTCATCAGTAAATATGACTCTTTGCGAAAGTTCTCCTTTATTGTTCATATTTACAAACCAATTACAAAACTGTAGTCTACGTGGGTAATATTTCTAACAATTCTTGTATTGCTGTGACACGGTATGGATAAAGTTGCATATCTTTTTTTAATAACTTGTGAGTTGTACCAAAAGAAAGGTTCATTTGTTGACTCAAATGTCGAACATATTGCAGTGAACTGTGCCTTTGCTTATAAGAACAGCCCACAACAAAAGTTCCGGACTACTTCAGACGGAAATTCTACTAGCTTGAAACTTCTTGCACCAGAGCTTGCTCTCGCACGAGCAAGACCGTGGAAAAATAAAAATTCAAAGTGGCATTAAAATAAAGTCACAATTTGATTTTACAATATTTATTAAAAATAAAAAAAAAGAAAAAAACCCTTTACAAAATGTAAAGAGAGCTAATGCATGATTAACAATAGCTCGAAGGAAAAAAATCTGTGTGATAAATAACACGCACACAGAGAAAAGCCTCCTGTGACTCGCGAGCAAAATTAGAACTAATAGATTGTTAAGAAAATTCTTAAATTTAAAATCTAAATAATAACCCCAGCAAAATTCAATTCGAAAATAGACTAAACGTCAACTCGTAATTTACTTTACTCGTGCGCAATAAACACAAGGACAAAATCTCCCCTCCAACCTGACTTTCACAAACTTCTAGAATAACGTGGCAAAAACTCCCTCATACAAAAAAATATGGCAATTTTCTTAGCTATCTATATTATAAGCTAATATAGAAATATTTCAAAATTACAAATAGGCACAAAATATCTTCAAATTATAAAGAATAGAATTTATATTAAACAATTGTAAAAAGTACTTACGTACGCAACACTTTTGATACAGAAAAAAAAACTAAAGCGAGAGATATCAAATATAAAAAAAATTAAATCAAAAATACGAGATCACTACCACTCGTAATGCGTAAATGAAATATTAATTACACATCAAAAACACTCAAAACCAAATAAACCCGATTTTAAATCAAATATCTACTTGAAGTAAAAAATTAAGTTTTTTACCCCAACCGTACCATGTAACGAACTTGATATCTCTGTTTTCCAAACCGGCAAAATATGCTGACATCGGACACATCCAGTTCAAAATAATACCGCAAGTCGGAACAACTTCCGATACAATAATAACTATACAGTCCCGGTCATTACAATAAATCCAATAAATATTTAAATATACTTTGATATAAAACAAACGTGCATGTTTAATAAATGTAATAAAATCACTGTTTGTTCAATATTATTATTCTTCGGGGAAAAGTTCATTGCAATATGTTTGTGGTTCATTTTCCATTATTTCTTCAACACGATTGACAACTTGAGGTGTACGTTTCTTAACTGCTCCGCTGCCTGATTTTCTTAAGAGACTACCAGTTTCAGAAAAAAGTTTTAAAGTTCTATCCAAAGTATTCTTAAATTGTATATAATCTATTACAAAATGTGGAAACTCAACTTGAAATTCTACCATGCAATCTTGAACTGAATAAACCCATAAACCATCAATTTTATTACCACTTCGAAAATAAGCCCGGACTAAAAAAATTTTATGTTCTAAAGTGAAAGCCATTTTAAAACTGAGAAGCAATTTATTTAAACCAGAATCGATGCACGATTATTTTATGCACTAACTGATATTTGTGATTGGCATTATCAAATGTCATTTGGATTTTCGTTTACGGAACAACAAACACATACTAATATATTTGCGTCTTATTCTATCAAAATTTCAAAGTAACTTAGATTGACTTTTCAAATGAGCACACGTTACAATATGTTTAATATACAATTTCAACAAAATGAAATTCTTTTTTAATATGAATATGTAATAATATACCGAGTTCTTTCTTCATTATTACACATACATTTTTCCTATGCCTAAATGTAAAAAGAAAATTGTTGATGCATTGGCAACATAGTAGGCAACCAGTCATACATTTAAGTTTCGTCGAGTGTGCTACTGCATATCTATGTTAATGCGAATAAAATAAGTATTCTGCAAATTCGCTACTCTTACTTCAAGGGATCTACTATTATTTTTTGTACTGAAAAATTCAACTTTCCAGCATATATGAAACTTTTTAAATTTATTTCGAAAAATCTTGTTTTAAATTTCTTATGCGAAATGGATAAATTTGTGAAAAAACGAAGCGGGACATCTACATCCAGTGAATTGGTTGGTAAGAATCGGTTGTACAATGACAGTTATTTAAATTATGGTTTTACCTCATTGGATGGAAAGTCACAATGCATTGTTTGCTTTCAAGTTCTCTCCGATGAAAGCATGAAGCCATCAAAATTAGTTCGACACTTGGAAACTAAACATCCGGCTCATAAAAACAAACTCCTGGAATTTTTCCATAGAAAATTACATACCTTGAGAAATCAACAAGCTTCTATTTGTAAGTCAGGCCATATTGATAAAAACGTACTTAAAGCATCTTACGAGGGATAATAATAATATATTTAATAATAATATATTTATTTGTTCAAAATTATACAAGTGTATAGAACTCGTCAAGTATACATGTAAATATATAAAAACAAAATAAAACGTGACACAGACACCATATTAAAATTTTTTTGAATAAAATTCATCCAAAGAATAAAAAGATAGTACATACAAAAAATTTTCTAATGTTTTCTTGAAGCACTTTTCCCTGCTCAAGTCCTTAATGTACTTTGGGATATGATTATAAATATTTAAGACCTGACTAGTTGCGTTCTTTTGTACCCTGGTCAGAGTTGTTTGTGGCACCGCAAAATAGACACTTTCCGTCCCGCGAGTACTGTACTTGTGATTTAAAACATACCTGCCAAACGCACTGCTCATACCCCTTCTCGCACATAAAGTACACTCGAGAATGTAGAGACCGGTAAGCGCATGTATTTTTCTTGTTCCAAATATTTCTCGGCACGAGTCAGTAAGTCCCAACTTAAAAATTGCACGAAGACATTTCTTCTGCAGAATAAAAAGTCTTCCCACATCCACACTATTCCCCCAGAAGACCAAACCATAACGCAACCGCGATTCCACGTAAGCTCGATACGCACACAAACTGGCTTCACTGTTTACTGAGCCGGTGATAACCTTCAGGGCATAGTGAAATAGAGAAATCCTCCGAAATAAATAACGTATATGGGACTTCCAATTCAGTTGTGAATCGATCCTTATGCCGAGAAACATTACTTCGGGCGACGAGGCTAGTACACCGTCTCCAAAGTTTACAACAAGATCTTCCGCTGAGAAACAGCGAAATGGATGATTTGGGTCTTGCCTACATTCAATTTAAGTTCGTTCACTCTGAACCATGCGCTCACAGAAGACAATGCCTGTGCAATGGTTTCCCTCAAAGCGTTTGTTTCCGTTGATCTTATTGCCAATGAAACATCATCCGCAAATAAGGCCATAGGATAATTAGATACTAGTGGTAACCCATTTATGAAAATTAAAAATAAAAGAGGCTCCAGCACGGATCCCTGTGGAACACCCCTGGTAACAGTGAGCCACTCAGACCCAATTCTGGTTCCCTCTCCATTCACTGCCACGACACTTTGTCTTCTGTTTTCTAGATAAGATTTAATAAGGCTTCAACAATTTCCCCTAAATCCCAAGTTCTCCAATCTCTCCAAAAGGATCTTGTGATTAACGCTATGAAAAGCCTTGGACAAGTCCATAAAAATTCCTGCTACTTGCTCTTTGTTCGACCAGGCATCAAGTATTTCACAAACCACCTGAAATACGGCCGAACATGTCGATTTTCCAGTTTGATAACCATTCTGTCTATCTGTGATAAGTTTATGTTTGTTAAGGAACCCATTCATTCTTCTATATATCGGTTTTTCAAACACCTTGGCCACATTCGAAATTAGTGCTGTAGGTCTATAGTTTGTGATGTCATGAACATCTCCTTTCTTGTACACCGGACACACAACAGCCGTCTTCAAAGCATCCGGAAAGGTGGACGTCTCGAAAGATCTATTGACAATATGACACAGTGGGTCAGCCAGATGCCCTGCGACGGCCTTAAGTACGGGAACGGATATTTCGTCCTGTCCCGCAGACATGGTGTTCTTAAGTTCCATTATGGTGTTGAAGACCTCTGACGGTGTCGTCGGTTCCATAAAACACGTCTCCTTACAGGACATTTCTTCAAAGTGTGCAGGCTGTCTATCATCAATGTTAGCAGCTATACCCAGGAAATAACTGTTGGTATAGTCCAAGAGCTCTTTTTGATCTGTTATTCCAGCAACTTTAACAGTAGCCAGAAAATTCCGTTGCTCCTTCTTTCTCCCTGCCATGTTATTCACCAATGCCCATGTTGCCTTACTTTTATTATCCGATAACAGAATGTAATTGGAATTATATGTCGTTTTAGCCTTCTTGATTTCACTCTTTACATAATCTGCGTAATTTTTATAGAGTTCTTTAGGTAACCTGTTTTCGATATAACCCTCGTATAATTGCCTTTTAATTGCACACTTTTTCCTGAGTTCATCAGTTAGCCATGGATTCGTTTTTCTTCTTGTTTGTTTGAACGTAGATGGGCAGATTTCATTGACAGTATCCAAAAGCACGCTACATACACTTTCGTAGCAATCCTATAAGTTTTCTATCTTTAAGTAATTGATCCAATTTACACTACTAACTTTTTCCGCAATTAAATTTAACTTATATCTGGTATAATGTCTCATCCTGGTCCTGACCGGCTCTGGACCACAAAGATTCAGATATGTAAAAGTAATTTCCTGACCCTTATGATCCCGCCGTGTCTACAACACGACAGTCATAATGCCCATAACCTTTAGAATTGGTGATAATATTATCTGGCAGAGTTTCAGACCTATTTGTGATTCTTGTCGGTTCAGAGACAGTAGTCGTCAAATTGAAAGAAGCCAAAATATCCAAAAAATTCCGGACATCTGGATCATCAGCGTCCAAGAATCTCTGATTAAAGTCACCAGCAATAACTAATGTATAAGATCGTATAAGATCCATATTTGGAAATGATGAATTCCAATATTTCTTCAAATGTAAGTCTAAATAAATCCATATTTCCTTTTGGTGGTCTATATATATTTACAATAATTAATCTTAATGTATGTGATAGTACCGAGCTACACTCAAGCGTCATTTCTATGCTTTTATTTTCTAAGTATTCCACTGCGTCAAATTCCATACCTTTTACCTTTTATATTTTTACAATCGACCACTGGATGGCGCTTTTGACATATGCAATCACTATATTCTTAAAGTTTGACATTTGTCAATGAGAAATCCGCCATAGCTTAGAAATTGAGTCAGTAGTTTGTTCACAGTGACAGTGAGTTTGTAAAATAATGGAGATTACTCGTGAAGGATTTCGTTGGATGATTTTTTACGATTATTAAAAAGGAAGAAGGCACAAGAATGCATTATATCGCTTCGGTCAACTTTTGGTAATGCAACACCATCAGAGAAGACAGTTTACAATTGGTTTGCAGAATTTCGTCGTGGTCGTGCCTCAGTGAGTGATGAATCCCGTAAAGGTCGACCAAAAACTGTTGTGATTCCAAAAAATATCGATGCTGTGCGGAATATAATAGAACACGATCGACATGTGACTTACAGTGTGGTAGAAGCATCTCTTGGCATATCGCAGACTGCAATTCATTCGATTTTACATGAACATTTATTTGTAAAAAAAATATGTTCCATATAGATTCCACATAACTTGATCGAAGCACAGAAAGCTGCTCGTGTCAATTGGTGTAAAGAGATGGGCAAAAAATTCGACGTAGGAACCGCAAAATTCGTACACAACATCGTCACAGGTGACGAAACATGGATATATGCGTATGAGCCGGAAACCAAGCAACAATTTACTGTATGGGTGTTCCAAGACGAACCGAACCTCACAAACGTTGTTCGTGCAAGGAGCACTTCCAAGAAAATGATCGCTTGTTTCTTCGGCTGTACAGGACACATCGCAACAAGTCCTTTAGAGGATCGAAAAATTGTTAACGCTGAATGGTATACAGTAATTTGTTTGCCAAAAGTTATAGACGAAATCAGGAAGAACAACCGAAAACGTCGCATTATTCTTCATCACGACAATGCGAGTTCCCATACAGCACGTCTAACAGTTGACTATTTGAAGGAGAAAAGTGTTGAAATAATGTCTCATTGTCCATATTCACCCGACTTGTCGCCGAATGATATTTTGTTCCCACCTGTTAAACAAAAAATGCGTGGACAGCGATTATCAAGACCTTAAGAAGCAGTCGAAACCTTTGAAAACCATGTTTCTGAGATACAACCTACAGAATGGAAAAAATGTTTTGAGAACTGGTTCGTACGCATGCAAAAGTGTATAGACCATAAAGGCGAATATTTTGAAATACAATAAATAGTTTGTTCCCAAAAATTTTGTTTTCTTTGCAGATTTTGTAAAAATATAAAAGGTGACTCTCGTATCTAGTAGCACTAAGAGTAGCTAAGATGTCCAAACCCCATACAATCGCCGAAAACCTCATTGATATTGTCAGTGGTTTAATAGGAATGGAAGAACAAAAAAATTGAAAAAAATTCCGCTTTCTAACGACACAATATCAAGGCGAATCGATGATATGGCTGCCGATGTTCGCGATCAGATAATTCAGCGAGTTCAATAAATTTTTTGGTATTCTATTAGTATTCAATTCAGCCAATAGAGATGTAGCAAAAAATGTGTCAATTATTATGTTTTATGAGGTATGAATGTAATAGGGACACATCAATCAAAGAAAATATGTTGTTTTGCAAAACAGTGCCGGGTCATGCAACAAGACAATGCCTTTTTGATGTTTTTTATGAAGCCACTAGAATTGCAAACGGGTAGATTGTACAATAGTATAAAAAGTAACTTTCTAAACAAAAAAGAAATACCAAAACAAATAAAAACAGATATAGTTAAAAGAATTGTAAAACCGACACTAACATATGGGTGTGAATCTTGGACAACGACACAGAAACAGAAAAGTAGAATCACAAGCACAGAAATGAGATTCCTAAGAAGAATAGAAGGAAAAACGAGAAAAGATAAAATTAGAAACCAGGTATTTTGAGAAAACCTGAATACAGTCCCTGTCGAAACAACGATAGAACAAGGACAACTAAGGTGGTTAGGCCATGTAGTGAGAAGAGGTGAGAATAGACTTATCAGACAAATATTCGAAGCGAAAGAAATAGGAAAAAAGAAGAGAGACAGACCAAGAAGAACGTGGAAGGAGGAAGTCGGACAGCAGGAACAAAATGGGAGGAAATAAAAATGGCGGTAAATGACAGAAAAAAGTGGAAGGAAATATCGAAGACAGTACCTGAAAATTCAACTCCAACATAACTCGACACCGAAAGGTAATGAGTTCCCAGGATTAAGTAAGTAAGTACTAGAATCTATACTAACATAGATTGGACAAAATGTATTGCAGTATGTAGTGATCGTGCAAAGGCGATAACAGGAAAGAATAGTGGATTCATGAAAATATTAAAAGATCGTCTTATACCAAGGATGGAATGGACGCACTGCTTCTTTCACAGACAGCTCTTGTCGCAAAAAACATGCTGGCAAATCTCAATTAAATTTTTTGCGAAGCTGTAAAAATGGTTTATTTTATTAAAAGCCGACCGTTACAGAACAGGCTGTTTGCTAAACTATGTGATAAAATGGGCGAAAATAGAAAAATCTCTTCTTTTCCATACAAAAGTTAGATAGTTATTGCGAGCGAATGTGCTAACCCGCGTATTGGAATTGCGAGATGAATTAATAATATTTTTCCAGGATAAACAAACGCCATTCTCATTGTTTTTATAGAATAATGAGTGTATATTGTTGCTAATGTATTTTCGCATTTAAACGAATTGAGTGTGAATTTACAAGGACGTTTACTAATGACAGATAAAGTTCATGCTTTCATTAAGAAGCTTGATACCTGGCTTATTTGGCTTCAAAGAAAAAATTTGGATATGATCCCATTCACTTCGGATTATATTGAGAAAAATTTGAATAAACAAGACACTATTATTACCGCAGTTTAGATTGCAAGAAGATGCATTTGCGTGGGCTAAAAACTCAGTTGACGGAGTATTAATCGGACGATAAAAACGATTTCTTGAAGAGATGGGTACTGAATCCGTTTAGTGAAAATGTTGTTGCAGCTGCTGAGTTACCAGTTAAGATTCACGACCAGCTCATCGAAATGTCTGCTGACAAAATGCGTTGATTGCATTTACATATGAAGATTTAAATACGTTTTGGCTTGCTCGGCGAAATGAATATGGAAATTTAGTACACAGAGCCATTCAAAATGTTAATCCCTTTCGTTTTATCTCGGTGAAAAGGGTTCTTCGTCTAAGGTTGCGCTAAAAACTAAATACCAGGAATCGACTCTTATCACTCGAAAATAATTTGTTTTTATGTGTTTCTAATGTAAATCCATGTATGGACAACATTTTAAATGAATAAGAAATGTAATCAACCATCACATTAATTTCTTTTCCTTACATGTGTACTTATTGTAAGTAAAATGTTTATAAGAAAACCTGTCGAAATGGAATTTTTCGAGTATTTTTCCCGGTTTGAGTAAAAATCTATAAGAAGCAGTCTAAAAATCCTGTGTAGTGTTTTGATTGCAGGCTTGTGTAATTTACTTTAATAAACGTTCGTGAAAACTTATCAATCTGACAGATTAGGGCGAAATTTTGACAGTAGGCTTGCAAAACATAGCTCAACTCAGGAATATACTCTCAACATGGCGAAAGTGTTTTTTGATAAATCTCTCTTGCCAAATCATCCTTGGAACTTTAGAAAAAGTATTATTCAAACATTATTTGGAAATGTATGATATATCACTAAAAAGGAAGATTATGCGTCAGCCTCATCCTCATCTTGTATCTTTTCAAAAACCTATTATTTATTACTAATTATTCATTAGAATCGAGCAAAATTAATGCTACTATTATTACAAATGAAACAGACATATAATATACACGTCTGTAACTGTACACATGGACAATACCGTGCCTTCATAATAGGTTGTAACCCACGTGACGTGTTGCAATATTGGTTGCATACATTAGGATAGGTAATCCTGCATAATAAGTTCCTAAACTCAAATGTTTTGTTATGAGTTATGACCACAGTTATGACAGTTTTGTACGTTTTGTGTATTGTGTCAATTAGATTTTCTTTGCATTAATTTTATATTTATTTTGCGTTAAAAAAGTCAGTTCTTTGAAGAGCTATTGAAGATATTCTAACTTTTGTGAAGGTTAGTTATCTATTAATAACATTGAATGTATGTATAAATAAAATAATTTCATTTTAGGTTATAACCTCCAAAATGGCATTTACCGTCGAACAAGATGAAATGAATTTATTAATCAGCTGCATGACGATGAATTAGAAAATGGCTGGTTTCAACAAGATAATGCACCTGCTCACACGGCCAGAGACACACACCACTATTTGACAGAATTTTACGACGATAGACTGTTTAATTTATGGCCACCCCGTTCTCCCGATCTTACTCCGCTTGATTTTTACTTATTTGGACATTTGAAAAATAGGATATATAGAAATAGACTACATAATTTACAAGAACTAGAAGCAGCAATTGTGCATGAAATAAATAACATTACGCAGAATGATTTACATAATGTTTTTGAAAATTTAAAACGTAGGGTGAATATTTGTTTGCAACAAAATGGTCATCATTTCCAACATTTATTATAAATATGTTATTGTGAAAAAGCTTTCAGTACGTTAGCTCCTCATAAAATGTGTTTGTACAGAGGCAAAATTGACAATTTTTTCATTATTAACTGTAAATAAAATTTATGCTATTAAAATGATAATAAACACTAGTGTTTTAATTCAATAAACATACAACTAAAATTTATTTTTATTATTCCAAGAAATTACTTACGTTTCAATTAAAATAAAATTAAAAAACATCTGTCAAACTATTTTGAACTAGGAATATTTGTATACGAGTGGTACCAATCTGTAATGTTGGTTGCATATGTATCATGTTACAACAAATAATGAAGGCTCTGTGCACCTCGTATTTTCCAGCATTTACTTCTGCTTAAGACACTTTGGGCATAGTCTCTTTCGTCCGTCAGATGTCACTAGATTATATGGTGCTACCGGACAAAATTTGCTATACCTTGTGAGGTAATTTGTTTAAGCTTTACTTACTTCACTAGCTTAACTGATGACGCCTAATAGTAGATGGCAGAAACATGTGTCTTAAGCAGAAGTAAATGCTGGAAAAGACGAGGTGTATTGTCCATGTGTACAGTTACAGACGTGTATATTGCATGTCTGTTTCATTTGTAACAAATGCGTAATACGTGCTTAATGTATTGATATACTTAAACCTTATTTTTCTACTATTATTAGTTTCACATTTATAGAATACTAATGTTAGAATACTGAAAAAGTAGTTATTACCGTTTAAATTTATTTAAACAGTTTAATAACGCAATAAATAATTTTACTTCCGAATTTCATTTATCATGCTTCATCGTTCACTTCGTATACTAATCTATATAAATGAATTTGATTTAATCTTCCTCCGCCTATTAAGCGGAATCCAAGATGAGAATGTTGTAATAACTACCAGGCATAAAACCATACGTACCTACCTACTTAATAAATTTTGCTGATTTAACGCCTATTTTATGTTCATCCACAAGGGAAATATGAAATATGAAATTTATTAGTACCGAAACTTACGATATCGTTTCGATATATGTTATCATAGTTTGGCAAATATTACACGTAGTAATGATCCATTAGCTTTCATGTAATTGATTTAACAGGGGTTTTCTGAAATTTTCCAAGTAATGATGGAAATAAAAGAATTAACGAACCTTATATGTTACGGTGCCATTGTCAAACGCTATTTTATATTGTTGGTTGGTAATTAAAGTTTCATTTGCAATATTGTTTGATATAAAAATAATGTTTTTTTTTATTGTTAGAGGTGGAAATCAAATTATATTCCGAACAATACAGATCTTTAACCTTCGATATTGTGTATATACATATGAGTTTAAAGGTTACAAGAACTTTTAGTATCAGATTATTAAAAAAGTAGTATTAATTTATTATTTACTAGCTGAAGCCAGCAATGCGTTGCTATTGCTAGATTTGAGTATATATATGCATATATATATATATAAGGTAAACTTAATTAGTCGGCGATTTAAAGGTCTGGTTATTACTTCAAAGTGTATATATTTAAAATAATCCTACATGTTTCGGCAATGATGCCTTTGTCAAGGATATAAAAAATATAAATGACAGAATATAAATGTCAAGTGACTTGACTTGACATTTATATTCTGTCATTTATATTTTTTATATCCTTGACAAAGGCATCATTGCCGAAACATGTAGGATTATTTTAAATATATACACTTTGAAGTAATAACCAGACCTTTAATCGCCGACTAATTAAGTTTACCTTATCATACCAAGGTCACGAAAATACTATATATATATATATATATATATATAGTAAACCTAAACCAAGGTCACGAAGTTATTATATATATATATATATATATATATATATATATATATATAAAACAAGAATGTATTAAATGATATATTAAATGAACGACTAAGAAATTATCTATATGTATATGTATATAATAATATATAATAAAAATAATATATATATAATAATATATATACATATAAATATATATATATAGGTAAACTTAATAAGTTGGCGATTAAAGGTCTGGTTTATTACTTCAAAGTATATATATTTAAAAGAACCCTACATGTTTCGGCAATGATGCCTTTGTCAAGGATCCTTGACAAAGGACCTCACCAAAATATTATATATATATATATATATATATAAAATAAAAATAATAATAATAATAAAAAAATATATAAGGATATATTTTTTATATCCTTGACAAAGGCATCATTGCCGAAACATGTAGGGTTGTTTTAAATATATATACTTTGAAGTAATAAACCAGACCTTTAATCGCCGACTTATTAAGTTTACTATATCATACCAAGGTCACGGAAATATTATATATATATATATATATATATATATATATATATATATATATATATATATATATAGTAGATTTAATAGTCGGCGATTTAAGGTCTGTTTAACTTTGATATGTATATATTTAAAATAATCTTACATGTTTCGCCACATAATGCCTTTGTCAAAGAAATTTAAATTATAAATGACATATATATTAATGTCATATTTATATATGTAAAGTTGCCATGGATAAAAATTATATTATTCAAAAATACATTCCATGCCACACTGACTTATCATGCTGGCAGTCCCAAATTTAGATCCCGGACTAGGCTGTCCGAGTAGGTTTCGTGGTTTTCCTTCTTGTTCTAGGCGAATGCCGACAGCTTAACATCTTAAGCGCTCCACGGGTGCAGACATAATAATAACACTCGGCTTGCTAATCTCTGTAATTGGCATCCCCTGTTGTGGAATGTTAAGGCATGAATTATTATTATAAAACTTGAATGTATTTTTGAATTATTTAATTTTATCCATGACTTCATATATATAAATATGACATTAATATACTGTCATTTATAATTTAAAATTCTTTGGAAAGGGCATTAATTTCCGAAACATGTAAGACGTTATTTGAAATATATGCATATTACAGTAAAACAGGCCTTAAATCCCCGACTATTAAAACTCCTATAATATATATATGGTAAATTCAATTTGTTGGCGATTTAAGGTCTGGTTTTACTTCAAAATGTATATATTTAAAACAATCCTACATGTTTCGGCAAATGATGCCTTTTTCGAGGAACATAAAATATAAATGACAGTATATTAATGTCATACGTATACATTTGTAGTTGCTATGGATAAAATTATTCAAAGATACATTCCAATATAATAATAATAAATCATGCCTTAGTATTCTAAAATAGATAGACAACAAAAACAGGGAAACACAAGACATGAGTTATTATTACGTATGCGCCAGTGGGGTGACTTAAGATGTTAAGCTGTCGGCATTCGCCTTAAACGAGAAGGAAAACCACGAGAACCTACTCGGACAACCAGACAGGGATCAAAATACGAAACTGTCAGCATGATAAGCAAATATATAGATATTTAAATAACATAAGATATATAATTACATAACAGCAAAATATATTATGATGGTAAATTGCAGATCATTACATAATTAAGTTATAGTATATACTGCTTAAATTTTTTGTATCACTTCTGTTGTTAATTGAATTTTTTTCCTGTTTAATACTAATAATTTCTGTAATTTCCCTTTTCATTGTGTGTTGTTCTTTATCAATTATCTGTGTTTTCAAAATATATATATATATATATTGAAACAATGCTGTGAAGCTGTGAAGATCTAAATATGAATTAAAAGAATGATAAATGTAATGAAAGTTAAATTAATAAATTTGAATTTATAATTGGGCGCTTTTTTATATGAAAGTATATTTAGATCAACGCTATCTATGTTCTTTATATACCAACTAGCAGTCGTGAGCGTGTAGTAATTAGAATTTGACTTCTCAGGATCTTCGTCGATAGAATGTGACTGCTTACTCCTTTGTATGGTGTTTAAATAGATAAATTTAATATGAAATAACTCCTACAACTTAACACTAACAAATAAAAGAGTGAATTTGGTAATAAATATAAAATAATTTATTGAAATAAATAGGAAACTCTAAATTGAACAAATAGCTGTGTCAAGCGACAAATAAAATTAACTACTTAAAATGCACGTGTGTTTTATATTTAAAAGGCTATGTGTTGTAAAGAAATATGATCTTATATTTAATTTATACAGTTTACACATCAAATCAGGCAAGTACTACTATGTTTTTAAGTAATCATATGGGATAACTATAATATGAAGGTTTTGGATATGATTAAAAGTAAAATTCTGGTTTTTATTTTATTAATAGATTAGTGTTAATCAAATAATATTAACTATTTCGACTTTGTTGTAGAAAATTGATAGAAGTAAACCTGTATTCCTATGATCTCTGCAGTTGTCCGAAATAAGGGCGAAGTAATCGGGAAATACAATGTGCGGGTCCTCCAAATATTAGATGTCGGCGTTTGTGGCGTAACCGACTTCAATTCTGCTTCCTTGTCGGAACTCCAATTTTAAAGATGCTCGTCTTGAATTTTATAAATTACCAAGCGTTAGGCTTCAGGTTTGTTTTCAAATATTAGACCAATTATTAATATCTTGTTTCAGCATAAATTTATTATGGTATCACTGGTATTTTAATTATTAAATCAATTTTCTTCGGAGATACAAATTACGGCCATACGTTATAAAATTTTTAATGAAAAGACGCCGATAGCGGTTATTATTTTTCAAAGCCTAGTTAATAATATGATATAGCCTCGAAGTTTTACTTTTACTAAGTCCATTAAACAAGATAAATATAAACAATTTGATAATTTTGTCTTAATAAAAATATTTACAGAATATTTTTCAAGTTGTCAATACATGTTTTCTAATGCTGGGTTATGTTGTATCTGCGTATAGAAAATATTATTTTCGCGGGTTAATTGCATTTTGAATAAGTGGGCGTGTTTAACTAGTATCGATACAAAATATTAATGTAGATAAATTAGATATCTGTTATTTCGCGCTAAATATTTGAATTATGAAATTGAAAATAAAAATATAAAAGTAAGTTTAGAAATAAAAATAGGATAATTAAAGTATACAAAGTTATCGTCATATTAATTTATATACATTTCGATACTAATTTTACATATAAAATCCGCTTATTTAACCCTTCTTCTATGAGTTTTATTATTGTTAATGCTGTTTTTCCTATTATAGTTGCTGGAATATGGGTGTTGTTTGCCCCATTACAATGTATATATATATATATATATATATATATATATATATATATATGGTAAACCTAATCAGTAGGCGATTAAAGGTCTGTATATTACTTCAAAATATATGTATTTAGAAAAAACTCTGCATGTTTCGGCCGTATACGCCTTTTTCAAGAGAATACAAAATATGAATATGCATTCATATCTTGTATTCTCTTGAAAAAGGCGTATACGGCCGAAACATGTAGAGTTTTTTCTAAATACATATAAGAATACAAAATATGAATATGCATTCATATTTTGTATTCTCTTGAAAAAGGCGTATACGGCCGAAACATGTAGAGTTTTTTCTAAATACATATATTTTGAAGTAATATACAGACCTTTAATCGCCTACTGATTAGGTTTACCATATCATACCAAGGTCACGAAGTTATTATATATATATATATATATATATATATATATATATAAAATATCAAAATAGGAATATACAAAACAAAATCTTTAATAGGACTTTATCGAAACTGGGATCTGATTTATTAAATAAACTTTGTAGAAATATAAAAGAAAATACCTACGTTAAAATATATATTAATTTAATAAAACACTTCTAAGAGATGTGTATTATTTATATAACTATGCAAATCTAAGGTAATGAACCATTAAATCTTGTGTTAAATTCAATGGTGAGTAATGAGCCACACACGGTTTAGCAAAATATTGCAACAGAACGAAGCGAAAACTTTCGCTCATTATGTCGTCGTAAAGATTCACTTCATTAAAATAAATCTGGCAAAGTTTCGCTTGAAAGAATCTGTTTTAACTTACTTTAGATTGAGGTAAGAATTTTATTCAGGAACTACTCGAAAACTGCAATTTCATTTCAAATAAACTTCTATAAATGTAGTGGAAATTCAAATTCAATGCATCCCCCATATTGATAGATCTCAATAGTCTTCAAGAATTCTCTTTCGATAATGAAATATAGCCCATGATATTGGAAAACTTTGCTAATATTTTAAATGTGATGGAACTCCATCGAAAGTTCGTGCTTAAATGGGGGTACCACGATCAGAGTTAATCGAATGCAAAAGAAATATTTCGCAGTCTTTTAATTACGCTTCGATAACTTTGCTTAATCAATATCATGTATATAATATAAAGGGACACCTTTTTTCATAAATTTTTGTATATGAAGTTCATTAATAATATAGAAAACGTTATTATGCGAGTTAAAAGATGCTCGTTAGAATAAATCATTCTATTTTTAACCATTGCAAGATAGAGTATTACATGAAAGTGTTAACCATCTCGAAGTATCAGGTTAATACGAGGGTGGATCCCTTTGGTTGACTCCTGACTTACTCACAATAAAAAATTGGCAAATATCTTACTTTTATTTTTTAACATAGTCTCCATTAAGGTTAATACATTTTTCCCATTGATGTTCTAGCGTTTCTAATGCTTCAGTTGGTTGGTGGGGTCCATTTTGAAAATTTACGTTAATTGTTACAATAAATTTAAGTTCAGATGTATTTTTTTAATTTAATTTTAATTTTGTACAAAAATAAAATTTTCGTATTTTTTTCTAAATTTATAAAATTTTTTCAAAGAAATTGTGATGCAACATACCAATTGTTTTATATCATTATTTGGTGGATATAAAGATCTACCAAAAACGAGAAAAAAATAATATGGTTGCCATTTAAAGAAAGTGTTGATAACGTCATCACTCGAAAACCAATAACGTCATAGAAAAAAATTGTATGTCTAAAGATGGCGTTTTAAAAAAGAAAATTTACCTGTCCGAGCGTTTTTCCAAAAAATGTAAAATAATGCGGTTATAAGCTTGGTTCCAAACTTTATGACCACACTGTATATAATTATCTGAGGAAAATCATTTATCACACAAGTGTTCTTTAAGTTTTGGAAACATTTGGTAATTGCCGGGGGCTAAATCTAGGGAATATGGCGGATGCTCCATTAATTCGAAGCCTGCTTGAGCTATTGCAGCTGTTGTAATGGCGGATCCATGACTGGGTGGGTTATTCTGATGCAAGAAAACACCTTTGCGCAACTTCCCCAGACGCTTTTCTTTTACCAAGTTATGTAATTTGAGAATTAAATTGGCATAATAAGCACATGTAACTGTGACCCACTTCTACTGGAAATTTATTAAAATTACGCCTGCAGCATCCCAAAATACGGGTAGCATAACTTTGCCTACTGAAAGTTGCATCTTGAATTTTTTCGGCGGTGGTGAACCTAGATATGTTCACTCCTTACTATGTATTTTGGTCTCCACATCATAATGATGGATCCAGAACTCATCCATTGTCAATAATCTTGCAAGAAAATTTCTTTGTCCTGTCTATACTGCGTTATCTGTTAACATTCGTCTATTTTTTTAATGTTCAATTCGGCTGTAATTATATTATATACTAGATGGTATGTGAGACTAGTATCTTCAAGTATTTGTCTAATAGTCACACGTCGATCTTGCAGAATGAGATCATGGATCTTTTTAGCAAAATTTCTTCGGTAGTGACAGTTGTGGGCATTTCACCTGCATGTTCGTCTGTATACGACTGTCTACCACATTTAAACTCACGACACCACCTTTTAACCATGTCATATGATACTACAGATTTCCCTAATGTATCCACCAAATCTTGATGAATTTTAGCAGCGGGCATCTCTTTTAAACGTAAGTATTTAATCACCGCTTCATTGCTCGACATGATCCATTTTGATACTGATTTGTGACTCTCTCGACTTCGGGCATCTACTGTAGGCACGGTTTGACAGGTTTAGAGTTGTAAGTTTCTAGCGTTAGTGTGTACATAGCAGGTTTCAATGTGACGTGAAGGTAAATAATTGGTTTGGTTTATAAATGGGTGAGGGGCGGAGCAATGGGAAGCCCTCGTATTTTTAAGAAAAACAATTTGAAATATACTTGAGTCGACAAAACTTTATCATTTGTATAAAACAAACATTTGCAGTATATTCACATATTGTCATTTATATTTTATATTCCTTGAAAAAGGCATCATTTGCCGAAACATGTAGGATTGTTTTAAATATATACATTTTGAAGTAAAACCAGACCTTATAATATAAATAGATAAGATGGACGAATATTGTGAAAATAACATCGAAATGTCAATAAATGAATATCACGACAATTTTGCTTATTTCAAATTAATTTACATTTTTTTTTAAATTTTGCTTTTTCTATTTTTCATTGTCAATTTCATTTTTAAATTCAATTATGCGAAATTAAAAAGATATTTAATTTATTCACATTCAAACAGTGTTTCGGTATTATTTAGCCACGCCCATCGTTTAAAATTTATTAACCCGCGAAAGCGCAGTATTTACTAGGGATATCACACATAACCTAGCATCTAAAATGAACTTTTATTAATGTGTAAAATCATAAATTAATTTAATCTTGTATTTAAAATTTCAAAAACATGTAATTTCCTTTTGTATTAATTAATTAGTAAGCACAAATTAAGACATTTATAAACTTTCTAATAAGAGTTTGGAACTAAAATAATTGAAGGAGAGCGTCACCCGAGAATATCGTTAATAGATGTATTAAAATATTTTTCTCCTATTTTAAATTTTCAAATCTGCAGAAATACTAGTGTTACAAATATAAAAATATGCAGAAAAGTTATATAAAGTGCCAAACTACGACCTGAAATAGTTTTTAAATGAAGAAAATCGATTAACTGCCTGAAAACCTCAATAGCATCTTTTGCGAAGGTCGTTTGATAGAACCGGCGCCGTGAAAATATTCAAGCGGATCATACCTGCCAAGATCCCGTTAACCTTATCCGATCTTCGGACTCCTGAACGAAGCCATATAGAGAACTTCTAGAGCTTCAATTAACCATTTCTACACCTGAAATCCAGCCTTTGCCGTCTATTGAATCCAATTTCCTTCACCGTAATAGAAGTATAGATATTTACCGTGTACAGAATTCTAGCTTGAATAAATATTATATATTTGTTGATTTAAAAATTTGTGTTTTATTGGAATATATGATGCACAGTCTATGCCATTATTTTATTTAAATTTGATCTGATTAACTATAAGTGAGGGATATTCACGATGATCCTGTAAATCTGAGTCTCTATATTATTCAATTTACTTATACATGCTCTACCGACCCCATCTATATTATTCCTAAGATTATAGTTACAACCAGCTGGCAAATATATTTAATATTGAAAACCACTTCTACTTGGAATATTAAATTTATATTTATTTTCAAAAGCTCGTAAGTATCTTTACAATATATATATATATATATATATATATATATATATATATATATATAAAGCGACACCCCGGCAAGCTGTAGACTTGGGTTCGAGTCCCAACGTAGACCATATTTTTCAAATAAAAAAAAATTCGTATGACTTGCTTTGTAATTTGTAGACAGCAATGTTTACATCCCCACTTACTCTGCAATTACATACATTCTAATTTGATATTTGTAAATATTTCATATAAAAGCCGAAAAACTCCAATAATTTATCAATTGTTATATATATATATATATATATATATATATATATATATGTATAAATTTCTTGAACCTGTGACAACATATTTATATAATCCGGAGCTGTTCTAGGAGTACTTTTGATCCAGTTTGAATATCTGACAGATTGCATCCAGACGTCAAGGGAAATCTGTAGAGGATAAAATTTAATATAAAAAGGAAGTTAGTATCAAAAATATTTATAAATATTAAGTTTTTGATTTACCTAATCAATATATAAATATTCCGTTTCAATTGGAAACTCATTATAGAGTCTAAGGAACGTTGTAAATAGCTTACTAACGCTATCTTAACCAAGAATTAGATTATCAAATTTCATATATAAAAAGTCACCTGTCATATATTGAAACTATTATCAATTTTGGTTATTTTTTAAAACACTTTCAGAAAACAGCATAAGCTTCAGTTTTGCTCAAAAATAATATCTGTAACAATTAAAATATATTTATCAATGTTTAAATAATAATTATAATTGTATATCTATACATCATTATATTATTAAATCTTGATGACAATAAACAAAGAATATAGTTGAATATCATCTTTAAATTTAAACTTAATTTAATATTACAAGTACTTAAAACCTTATTAAAAGGAATATCTACTTACTGATTTATATATCTATCTTTTCTTATTGAAGTACACCCGCAAGATAAAGACAGTATAATTAACTATCCGATTGAGTTAGTATCAGGGCATAAATACATAAAAATATTATTACATTAGTACTATAAACGCATTCGTTCTTGCAATCATCCATCTTTAAATCTATGTCAACAATAACGATTGTAATGTATCGATTGATATAGTAGTTTTTGATCTTATTTGCTAATTTATACAGGCAATATCTTTTATTGGCGCGAGAATTTTAACATTACGATTTCAAACTCTAATAAGTATTTATTATCAATATTGTATTTATATCATATTATCGTAACGGAGCGTAACTCATATTAATTTGGCGACCTAACGTAAGCAATCAGTTCTATATTTATTTGGCTTCCGAGGTGAGGCATAGTTATATATTAACTATATTAGTATACAGGAGTATTCATACTGCATTAAAAATTTTATTAAGGATTCGCTTCGATGATTTAGAAAAAAAAAGTTTGAACCAAAATTTGAGATTATGTGAACTTTTATTGAATTTCGAGAAAATACAAGTAATCTAGAAAGTTTTACAGGAAAAAATACGGTATACTTGTAATAGACAACTTCACAAATATTATACGTAGGTACCTCCAGTTGCACTAATTATGGCAATTTCCAATGTAAATGGGTTTTGTTTGCATGGAGTTCTTTTAAAAATGGCGATTATGACGACCACTAAATGAGCGTATTTTAGTATAATATTTCTATATGTTTCTGTATGTATTTTATCAGGTCAAATTTTTTGTTAGGTTGTTGGAAATATCTCCAATGAAGAGGTTTTATTCAAAGAAAATGTAAATTTATGAATACGTTTTAAATATCTACAATACCATTTATAACAAGTTGAATTGCTTTTTGAATAAGTATATCTTGTTGGCTTACATTTACATAACTAAATATCAAACACTTATATAAGCAGTTTCAGTTTGAAAGTAAACATCATTCAACGTTGTTCATATAGAAATAATGTGTGTGTATATTTAGTGGCCAGTCTCATAGTAGACGAGAGAACTATTCGGTTTAGATATTTGGCTAATTCGGTCTAGGGTTTGACATTTGTGTACGGTATATGTACCTTGTTGTGAAATTGCTAATCCGATTCGGATAACTAAATTCTCGCATTGTGCCTGGTGCGATGTCTACATTGTTATATATTGCCACACGAGCTGTCTAAACCTATTCAGGACTTTTATTAATGTATGAAAACGGAAACGGCTAAAAGTTGCTCTATATACATATTTCGCAGAGATTTGTTAATGCAAGACTAGCTTGATGAAAGTGGGTGCTAATACTAGCTCACTCATTTAAAGTTGTTCTTCTGTAAAAAAAGATAATATTCAAATATTTCTGTATTTTATAAAGATTATTAACCTAAAAGTCTTTACTCTATTTTAGTAATTTTATTAAATTGGAAACTGCGGTTGATTTTTTCTGAATTAAAGCTACATCGTGGCAAGGGTTACTTTATGATATTTAATTCCAATAAAAATTGCAAAAATATAAATAATTGTTTTAAAATTTATTATATAAATTACTAGCTGCCCGGCGTTGCTCGGCCACATTCTATAGAAAAATTAAAAGTTCTTTTGTGTTAACTGCCATTAACCGATATAAAATGTTTGTTTATTCTCTAGCTAAACAACGAATCAATGCTGTTGTATTATAATCAATCTATAACTCCAATGTCTTTGGATACATAATATTCTTCGTTATTCCATCTGGTGCATAAACAAACAGAGCAGATGGTTTCCCAATTTGCAAACATGATACATATGCACATGAGTATTGATAATTTCCAGCTGTTGTAATCACACATAGCAATTCGATAACAGTGCTCGCAGACAAACATGCATTGCTCACCGTAATGTCGAGGTAGTTGCCATTCTGTCGAGACAATTGCTAAGAAACAGCTTGAAAACAGTATACATATGTGCAGTTCTGGCCCTTGAAAACCCGAACAAACAAAAACATTTTAAGCGGTGTAAACTTTTTTTAAAGGTTTCTCAAACCAATTGCTGGCGTAGAATACAAAATGTATTGCAAAAATAGTAAATAGAAAAAACTATTAATAAAACTGCAGATAGCATCCTGCCCTACTTAAATTTTAAAAATATCATTTCCAATATTAACTACAGGGTGATCATGAACAAAAGAATTGCCGTGGTAGAAATTATTACTATATTAATAGAACGTGACAACTTATCACTTACAGTTATCTATAAGTCACCACAAGTCGATTTTAATACTTTAAAATATGTCCTAAAACATAATTCATCAACACGAAAAAGAATCACATAATAATGGGAGACTTGAACATAAATATCTTAGAAAACAACACCGCAATCAAGGAATATTATAACCTATACGGGGAAAGAAACTATAAAATAATAAACAGAAGATCGGAAAAGTATTTCACTAGAAAAGATCCACATGGACCCAATTCAATACTCGATCATGTAATAACAAACAGAAAGGAAAAAATTCATAAAATCAAAATAACACCAACAGATACATCAGATCATAATGCGGCGTTGACTACACTCAATACTGAAAAGGAAAAAAAATGCTACAAGTACGAACTTCTCCAGAGCATTAGGAGAAACCATAAGGGAATACGGGCCGAAATAAACAAACTCAATGAATCTCAAATAACATATTTCAGAGAACTATCTATTACACTATAAAAAGTCATAGAAAACAACACAAGAGACTTAGTCGGCATCCAAACAATGAAACCTATAAACGAGAATATGAAAACCAGAAAAAGTATACAAAAGAACTACTAAAGAATGCTAAGCATATATATCTGAAGAATATGATAACAAAATACAAACAGGACTCGGGCAAAGTATGGAAAATCATAAATCAGCAAACTCACAAAAAGCAAAAAAGCAGCAAAAATATCATAAATATAGTGACAGAAAATGGAACCACCGTAACAGATGCTACTGACATTGCGAACGAACTTAACAAATACTTCGCTACCATAGAATTAATTGAACAACAACCACAAACTTTAATAATAACTAAACATATACCACCATGCAGACTTGAAGAAACAAATAAAGAAGAAATAAGTGAAATGATATCTAGATTGAAGAAAGACTGGTTTCGATAAAATTACAGCGAACATGATACAACACAACAAACAAAAACTAGTTCCTATTCTAAACAGATTGATAAATAAAACAATCGAAGACGGTATCTACCCGGATTACCTGAAGAGAACAATAATTGTTCCAATACATAAAAAGGGTGATACTAACGACCCACAAAATTACCGACCATCTACCCTAAATAAAATCCTTGAAAAGGTCTTACAAACTAGAATTATGAGACATATGCAAAAATACAGCATTATACACTACAACCAATACGCATTCCAAGAACAGTCAAGCACAACATCAGCAGCGTACGATCTAACAAACACAATAAATAAAGAGTTAGATAAAAACAAAACTGTGGGGTGATTCTCTTCATAGACATGAAGAAAGCTTTTGATACCGTACCCAAGCGAAGACTAATAGAAAAAATGGAAAGATATGGATACACTAATGAGACTCTAAACCTGATTAAGACATATATAGAAAACAGACTATACACAACAAAAGTAGATAATACTGAAAGTACTTATACGTCGAAATCGGACTGCCACAGGGTGGAAACCTCTCGCCAACACTCTACATACTATACACAAATGATCTTCTAAAATGGGTGCTAGGACATGAGGGAATTAAAGGCAATGAGCCGACGAACTGGCCAAAGAAGGTACTAATAGGAACTTCATAGGACCAGAACCTGTATGTGGAATCCCTAAGGATTCCACATACATAAGGATTCAGCAATGATAAACATATACAACAACCTTCCTAAAGTAATAAAAGATCAAGAATAGAAATAAAACTACGGTCTTAATCTTCACTTTTAATCATTACTCGTAAAACGACAATTGTTTCGCCAACACAATTGTCGTTTTACGAGTAAAGATTAAAAGTGAAGATTAAAACCGTAGTTTTATTTCTATTCTTAATTATGGATCTTCATCAAGTAAATGCCGAATCAATTCAATTAATAAAAGATCTTCAATATACAAACTTTAGAGTAAAAGTAAAAGAAATTTTAAAATATAGTGAAATAATTTGACAAAATGCACGGACTCTGCTGCCCACTTCTTATTTCACTTTAATGAAAAACATGAGGCCCTCAACTCCAGTAGCCCGAGATGGTATCCTGTGGCGAAGGAGAGGGACGCAAGCGTGACATTGCATATACAGGGTTAGTTAAAAGTATGGACACGGCGATTTATTGTCGTTAATATTCATTTTAGGGAATTATGTTCAATATAAAAGTTTGTTAAGATATTTTGATCTACATTTGAGAATATTTGAATTTTTTTTCTTCAATTGTTTTTTTAGATACGCCTGTCCGCGCATTTTTTTTTAAACGGGAACTGGTAAATTTTGCTCTACCAGTCGATAGAGAATTTTTTTCTCTTTACAATAATATTTTTGTATTTTTAAAATTCATTTTAATAACTTTTGTACAAGAAAAATTAAACAAATTATTAACAAAGTAAATTAAAGTAAGTGTTCAAATTGTCGTCCATTAGTAATTTGACAATGACCCAATCGATTTACAAAATCCCGAACAGAGTTCTGTAAAAAATCTCGGGGAATTTCTTGTATCGTTCTGGTAATTTGGATTTGTAAATCTTCGACGTTATCGGGCTTATCTTTGTAAACTTTGTTTTTTACGTATCCCCAAAGAAAAAAATCTAAAGGACTTAAATCTGGCGAACGGGCTGGCCATTCAATGGTTCCTCGTCTTCCAATCCATCTGTGGGGAAAAACGTTGTCCAGATATTGACGAACATTTACACCATAATGTGGTGGGGCGCCATTTGCTGGACCCAGATACTGTCTTGGGCAGGTTTTCATTGTTTTCATGAGGATAGAGCGTAGCACAAGCAGGTATTATTTCATTTTGCAATAACCGCAAATACAGAGCCGAAGTTAAATTGCCATTGATGAAAAAGGGACCGATAATATGACCGCCTAGAATGCCAACCCAAACATTAACCTTTTGGGGATACTGCGTATGGTGCTCCAAAAACCACGAGGGATTTTGAGATGACCAGTATCTGCAGTTATGTCTGTTTACTTCACCGGTAAGGCTAAAAGTAGCTTCGTCAGAGAAAAGAATATTGTTGACTAAATTTTCATTATTATTGCAAATATTTAACATTTCTTCAGAAAATTGTAATCTCCTATCAAAATCATCTTCCGTTAACTCGTGTACAAGGTGTACCTTATAAGGTTTATACTTTTCACTTTTTAAAAATGACACGATCGATGACTGTGAAATATTGAAATTGGCCGCTAATTGATTGGTTGATAAATGGGGATATTCAGATACAGCCAATAAAATATCCAGTTTGTTATCATCGCTTTTTGCTGTTCTAGGTCTACCACTCCTTAGCAAATCTTTAACGCTACCCGTTTGTTCAAAGCGTCTTAAAGTTTTACCAACAACGGATTTAGAAATTGGATTTCTATTTGGATGCGTATCATTAAATAAATTACAAACGTCTTGTAAACTTCGGCGTCTATCTCCATAACCCAACATCATAAGTATTTCAATTCGTTCATGTTCACTTAAACTCGCCATTGTTAATATTAACAGCAACAAATGAATTATTTCTGTCAAAGATTTGACGTACACAATAACCACTGATAAAATTATGTCGCTCAAGTTTGTTTATCGCTACGCTTCTGTCTATCTGCGATGTACCGAACATCTGTTAAACACACGAACCGGCCTTTTCTTATAAAAAAGTTATTAAAATTAATTTAAAAAAAACAAAAGTATTATTGTAAAGAGAAAAAAATTCTCTATCGAATGGTAGAGTAAAATTTACTAGTTCCCATTTAAAAAAAACTACGCGGACAGGTGTAACTAAAAAACAATTGAAGCAAAAAAAAATTTAAATATTCTCAAATGTAGATCAAAATATCCTAACAAACTTTTATATTGAACATAATACCCTAAAATGAATATTAACGACAATAAATCGCCGTCTCCATACTTTTAACTAACCCTGTATATATAATATATGTTATGTGTATTGTATGTATGTTGTGTCATAACTAAGTGTACTGAAAATAAACGTATTATTAATATCAGAATACAAAACATTACTTCAAAATTAGTATTTAGTTTCGATAATAATTTTTGTAATTATGATAACTGCGGCATTTTAAAAAATAAACTGACTATGAATTTGTCAATGTGACATTGTCATCAAAATGACTGATGAAAATTTGACTTACACACAATACAAAATTTCAAATTTTTCACATTCACGTCATAATCCAGTGTCTGAGTTTTAAGGGCCGCAACCGCACATATCTGCATAGGAGATTTTCTTTATTTGGCAATTTAAGGTCTGTTTTAATCGAATATTTGTTTATTTAAGATACTTTAACTCTTAAGTACATATACAAAAAAGGGATATTTATCAATACGTTTTGCACGTATTACGCCGTTGTTATATAATGAAACGGATATGCAAAATACATATCCGTAACTGTAAACATGGACAAACACCTCGTATTTTTAGCATTTACTTCTGTTACCCATATGTATGAACAGAAGTAAATGCTAAAAATACGAGGTGTTTGTCCATGTTTACAGTTACGGATATGTATTTTGCATATCCGTTTCATTATATATCTTAAGTACATGTTTCAGCACTTATGGCATTTTTCAAAGAGTTTTCTTGTAAATATAAACATTCAATTACACGTAATTATAAACAGTGACAGTATACTAGTATTATATTTTGTACTGTCATATTTTATGTCAAGTTGTCATGGTTTTTATCTAATGATTTAAAATTACATTACGATTTTTTCTTATAGAAATTCATGTTTCACGTATTATTAATTCTTTAATATTTGACGATAAATTAACTCCTATATTAACTCCATTTTCATGTAAGTTTTTCTCGTCAAATTACTGATTGGCAAAATAATTTCGTTACAAAGAGAAATTTGTCCGATAAAAAAAAGCTCTTGTGTTTTTACTTATGATAAAATTTGAAAAAAAATATGAAAACATTTTTCCACACAACATAAGGAACATGCCACCAAATTGTATAAAAAACGATTACGTAGTTTGTGTGTGAGTCTACAGAGAACAAATGAAATGTTTTTGATTTTTATATATACAGTGTGTTGCCGGATTGGTGTCCCAATAGGAAAAATATTTTTATTGTAGATTTATGAAAAAAAAAACATTCTTTATTAAAGTTTTTGCTTGATTGAAGGTACACAAATAACACTAAACTTTTAAAATAATTTTATAATTTCATAGTAATGTTTAAAATAGTTGCTTTCTGCAAATTTTTGAGTAACATGTATTTTTATAATTTATCTTTCCATAGCGCTTCTCTACCTCCCTCTAACATAATGTAGACCGTCAGTTTTATCACTTTAAGAACAGTATTGTATAAACCGTAGTTCAATATTTTTGTGAAAGTTTTGTTCATAGACATTTGAGTAATAAAAAGTACCCATTCCTTCAACTATTCAAAACAAAACATGTCTTTGTTACGGTACGTTTGTGTAAAGATATATCCATAAGTTAGTTATATGTCTGACGAAGCTCAGGTTGCAGCGAAACGATCGTTACTGTGTAAAGTAAAAAGTAGTGAAATTCATTAAAATTTGTTTTATTTTATCCCGATAGTAGATGTAATAGTTAAACAAAGTTTTTATTTAATATTTACATGAAAGAACTTGAGGGTTGATGTATTTTAAAGTAATTAAATAAAATTAATATATACAAGGAACGTTGAATAAGTAACTAAAAATGAATATAAAGAAATGTGGGCTGGAAAGAAAGTTAAATTATGCAGTAAATTAAATGTAAATTAAGTAAAAGAATAAAATACACGGTGTTCCATGAGGTAACCGAAAAACTTACACAATGCGTTCTATAGGTGATTCTGAACAAAAAAAGTTTATATGCACTTTAGCTTAATGTTTTTTTTTGTTCTTTACATCACAACAAAAGAAGAAAACTGTTTCAGTAATGTATTTAATCATGAAATTACATAACAAACTAATAAACTAATATCATAACAGTCGAAATGTTCGCTTCTTCTTTCTAAACACGTTGCCAGTCATTTTATAAAATGACAAATATGTACCATGAGCGTCGGCATGTTTTATCAATATGGCGGCGCTCCACCGCATTTTAGTAGTCAAGTTATTGACTTTCTAAATTAAAATTTTCCTGGATGGTGGATAGGCGGAGGAGGCCCTGTATTATGGCCTGCGCGTTCTCTTCATCTTTCGCCATCGACTTTTTCTTTTGGAGTTGTCTTAAAAATCCTATTTACTATAACTGTAAGCGAAACACTCGAGAGGAATTGATCGAAAGAATAGTTGCAGGTGTAGATTCCTTACGAAATGAACTTACAGATATTAACTGGTAACAGAATATGGCCCAAAGACTAGCAACATGTTTAGAAAGAGGTTGCGAACATGTCGAGCAATTGCTATAATATTAGTATATTAGTTTGTTATGCAATTGCATGATTAAATACATTACTGAAACAGTTTCTTCTTTTATTAAAATCTAAAGAACAAAAAAAAAGCTAAAGTGTATATGACCTTTTTTGTTCACAATCACGTCTAGAACATATTGTACAAGTTTGTCGGTTACCTCAGGGAACACCCTGTATATTTGAACAATACAGATTTCTCGTATGTGCTGCGAGCATGTCGCGATCGGACATGTGGAAAGCAAGGCTTGGCTGCTGGAACAGTACGTGTCGAGTTTGAGCGAAGTGCATTGTACAAGAGTTGGAAACAGAAGAAGGAATGAGTTTGGTGCAAGAGAACACTAGATGTCTGAAAAGGCTTTGTTTTATGACCCAAGGCGGGTCGAAGTTATAAATGTCTTGAAATTAAGAACTTTCATTAACAGCGCGAACTAAGAGTTGTGATATCGATGAAACAAATATCATTAAAATATCCCTTATGAGAAAAGCTTTGAAATGATATGCAACATGACATAATTATAAAGAAGAGTACGTATTTAATTAATAACTAGGTTTTAAAAATGAAATGTATTTGTAGGAATTGTAACCGAACGTTAGGTACTTGAACGTTCAATCAGGTAGATTTCTTGAATGGGTCAACTGACAAGAATAATAACAAAAGAAGGACTTTCTATGCCTAGAGAACGAAACTTGTAAACAATTGAGTTTTTATTAAATACAAAAATATATAAAAATTGTAGTATAATAATAATAAAGTTATGCACATGAAAAAAGATTACTTACATTGAACATTAAACGGCTTATTAATAAAAAGGCATTTTACTTTTTATTTCATTCATAAAAAATGTTTACAAAATAATTAACATTTTACCTTCTTTACTTAAGCAATCAAATAAAAAATTGCTTCCTCAATAAATTTCATTTTATATTTTGGTGGACATGGTGGCGACAAGTTAAAATTCACACCGGGTGCTACCAGACTTTGCTACGCCACTGAAAGGAGCCACGGCCAATGCAGAATATTATTCAAATCTTATATCTGAGCTACAAGCACTCATCAAAATATATCTGAAGAGTTGCGCAAATGCAGAATATTCTTCAAATCTTTTATCTGAGCTAAAAGCACTCATCAAAATATGTTTGAAGAGTTGCACAAAAAGACACTACTGCAATAGGAAACACAATCCACCTTAATCACTTGATTTGGTACTCAGCGGCTGTTATCTGATTCCCGAATTGAAAATAATCTACGTGTTTTGCATTTTCAGGAGTTAAATGGCGTAAAAAGAATTACAAACCAGTGGATAAAAGAGACTTAAAAAATATTTTGAAGATAGACTATATTCGCACAGGGACAATTATATAGTTAAATGAAAGTTATTTAAAGAAATTATAATGTGGAGTAGATGAAAATGAATAAAATGAATAAATTATAATATAATCTCCTGAACTGTAGAATCATTCCTCGTATTTAAATTCAAGTTATCGTCTGTTTGAATCTATTGTGTGAGGTTTTACATTTGCGTAAAATGTGTCGTTGATAAGACGGATAGCGAAAAACTTATTTAGACTTCATACGTCGAAAATCTCAAAAAACTGCTTAATAGGATTCTTTTTCGTCAACGAGAAATCTTCAGTTTTTGCTGCTAATCGCGAATACGTAGGTTGACAGGATCAAGTTTGACACGATAACGAGATTTCACTAGTTTTCGTTTGAGTTTTTACCGGAGTATTAGACGTTTGTTCTGGAGTGCACAGGTCAATGTATAGATGTAGAGTGTGACAAATCGTTTTAAAACACGATATATAACATAAACTTAATTATATTTAGTTTCTATTTATTAAATTTCATTAAATTAAATTACTAGAACAAAAACACGAATTCGTTTCATTTCATTGTTTTAAAGGTAAACTGTAACGTGTGTTCATTTGAAAAGTCAATCTAGGTTACTTTGAAATTTTGATAGAATAAGACGCAAATATATTAGTATGTGTTTGTTGTTCCGTAAACGTAAATCCAAATGACATTTGATAATGTCAATCACATTTGTTATTTATTTGTATGTATGAAACTGTCAAAATATACCGCCAAATTGTTTCATTAACTTCAATTTGTTGATATAACAAGTGTTCATTTGAAAAGTCAATCTAGTAGCATGTGATTTACTGAGAACATTTTGAAGTATGTCGTAAATTAAAATTTACTACTTAACCTACGATAAGTAGTAAATTTTAATTTACGACATACTTCAAAATGTTCTCAGTAAATCACATGCTACTAGATTGACTTTTCAAATGAACACTTGTTATATCAACAAATTGAAGTTAACAATTTGGCGGTTATTTGACTTTACAAATTGCCACGAGGGACATCACCCAGTCTGATCTTGCTTTTAATTAAATAATGTCATTCTTCCGATGTCACTAAATTCACACTGCGAGGCCTATATGGACGGTATTTGATTACATAGGAATACATTATGCGGCAAGGATGGTATGCAAAAAAATCACTTGCAGTTCTTTGAAATTCTCTTATAATTATGTAATAACTTGAAATTAATTTAGTTGCAGTTAAAATTATGATGCACCTTATCTACAGTGAACGAACGAATGCGTTAGAAACAATCGTGAATTACCCAGGTTTGCAACCAAAGAACTGCACAGGATTTCTATACTATTTCTTATAGATTTTTACTCACTAAAACCGGGAAAAATACTCGAAAAATTCGACCTCGTCAGGTTTTCCTGCAAAACTCGTGTTCGTAGTTTCATTTAGAGTGAAAAGCCCTTTTAACTCAAAATCGGGTATCCTATTATTGATTCTAAAAATTGTATTAAAATGTGATATCTCACTTTCATTTAATATGTATTTCATTTAATATAAGTGAGACTCTGGAATAAATACAAAGAGAAAATGATCGAAATGGTGGGAAGTAGGGTAGGGCAAGGATAGTGTTAGCTGTGTGATGAAACTTCGGTTCATCATGTCCAAACCGCTTTAATTTGTTTATAGCGAAAAGTGAGGAATCTTACTGGCTGAGTTGAGCATATTTATCCATGCTTGCCTGAATATTAGGAATAAGTATAAAAAGCGCATTCTTAGATTAGTTTTCTGTGTTTGATCATGTTTCAATATGATTAATAAGTTCAGAATTTTCGTTGCTGTATAAGCCACACTCAGTTTACTTTTTGCATTCAAATTTGACTGTATTCGTGATTTTAGTTATACAGGGTAGTAATATAAAATATTTCGGAAATATATTGTACCGAATTATATGTGAAAAGCAAATATTAATGTAAGTAAAAAGCTCACAATATTTTGAAGTCTATAAAATATTAATATTTCGGAGAATATATGGATAATTAGCTTGGAATAAATTAATTGCAATTTCAACTTTGAAATAAACATTTATGAAATATATCTAGTATTCAAGCGTAGGGTAAAGTCCCACAAAACAAGCTCGAGACTAGTTATAATTGAAATTCATTTCTTCAAAATCGAAAAGTAGGAAGTAAATAAAACAATATGTATACATTGTGGAGATAAATGTTATGTTGCGTAGGGTTTGTTCCCACAAGGAATGCGGAAAATAACACACTTTGTTTAGAGCAAAAACACATCACTAGAGTTAAGAAAATCCATATAAAAGTTTTTACATACGAGGGTTAAGCAGAAACACCTTGAGGGTTAAAATCCCCTAGACTAAGTGAGACACTCAAGTGTAGGTAATATTTTAAATGATTCTATTTAGAATCGAAAAAGACTCCAAAGTTTTATCTGTTCTTTCATAATCCCCGCGAAAAACTTACAATGGTAATTAGAATTAAGTAAATGGTAATATATATTAAGATTTAGTATACATGACTTGCAAATATAAATTTTAAACAATAAAATAATATTTTAGCAATAAGCGACTTGTATCATTTCTCTTGAGTTTACATATTGGAGGCTAGGCCTAGTTAGTCAAAACCTAAGCAATTACTCGGAGATAACCACAATAGAGAATTTTTACATTCTTCATAAGTTAACCTATAAACACATGAGTTTAATTTTTTGTCCGTTTTTATCTTATAAATATTGTTGACTTTTGCTATGCTTCTGTAGTAAACGAAGTAATAGCTCCTGAAGTAAATATAAGCATAAAAATGACAATTTTTAATCTTTTTATAATTTCTATTAAGAGGAAATTATAATTGAAAATAATGCCTTTCCAATGTTGATAGGCACTAAATTTTAAAAAACTTAAACTTAGTAATCACTTCTTATAACACTGTTTGTTTTTCATTCTATTTTTAAGATATTGTGATGTGCAGCGTTGCCACCAAACACTCAGGACATTATCGTAAATCGTTTGCTAAATTACGGTAGATTATGGTAGACGGTTAAAAATTTCGCGCCATCTGGCGGCTGAAATTACTAGTATTCATTTTAGCGTTATTTTAAACATTTGAAGATAAATATACATCGATGAAAATAAATTGTATACCAATGTTAAAAATGTAATTGTTTATTTACTATATAACATGAATAAAAAAAAAACTTTAACAGTGAATAAAATAAATAATAAAACAATAATAAATATTTTCAAAACATAAGTGTATATGCTATTACATAAATAAATTTTTGGAAAATAGAACTGAGTTAAAATATAGAGTAATTCTAATTCAATAACGAGTCTTATAAAACAAAAATTATTCTGAACTTAATGGTTCTAAAACAATATCCCCCATAACGACGTCATCAGTGTTGTTATCCTTCAATGTTGCAGTGTTATTGTGTCTAGCCAACATTATATCTGTTGGTTGAAATTCAACACAATTACCTACACATGCACTGCTTAATAAAAGACCATTAATAGTCTTTGTCACCAACTTGTTACGTAGCTTGGTCTTTATCAAATTAACTTTTGAAAATATTCTTTCGCAAGTGGCATTCGAATGGGGTATTGATAATACATTTAAGCAGTATTCGGCTAGTTCTTTGAATAATGGTTGACCATTGCCATCAAGAATTTTCCCCACTGCTACCCAAAACTTGTCTACATCATTATGAGAATATTGTTACACATAGCTAAGAAGTTCTCGCCATTGACTATCAATTTCTTGAATTTGAGTATGCTGATTAATATCGACAATTCGAGGAGTTAGTTGCATTAAATTATATAATGATTGATTTCTTTTATTTATTACATTACTTGGATTAATACAATCTATTACTACCATCAGTTTATCTGAAAAATCATATCTCTGCTTTATTTGCAAGCAAGTTGATACTAAAAATTGCCTACAACGTTTATAAAAATCAGTTATCATATCTTGTGGATAATGTTCCTTAGTAACTAATGTCATAACATAGACACCCAAATATATATTTTGAATGTGCATGTAATTGGCTTCTGAATCTGGTTCTATAGAATGTAAATCTACTGTACATATGAAGCATGCATATAGCTGAGTAATAAATCTTTGTATAACGAACACATTTTAGAATGTGTTGTGGAAATAAGTACATTTTCAGATTGAAAATATGCATTAACACTTGCTATTTTAACCAAAATCCACTCTAAAAAAGCATAAAATAATTTAATTTGTGCATCTTGCAGACTATTGTAAATTGTATCAGCAACAATTAATCTCGATTGCATTTTTTCATGAACGAAATACAATGATAATGCAGGCCATTGTTCATTAATTCTTTTTACAGCATGTGCTAGGGATAACCATCGAGTCTGAGAAGGTCTTAATATTTTATGTGGGTCTAATTCACTAAATACCTGAAATTCTTTTAACTCAGATCTGCGCTTAGCACTAGCTTTAAAATAATTGTGAATATCTCTACACAGGTCTTCACATCTACGTGGTAGCATTTTGCAGGCTTCGCTTGCAACCAAATGTAAGGAATGACATATACATTTCTGTATATGCAAACCTGGATAATCAGTGATCATTCTTGCAGATACTGAGCTTCTTCTCCCCATCATTGTTTTACACCTAAAAAGCATTAATAAAATTATTATTAAAATATGACATTACAAAAATTATTATCATACCCATCTGATGCAAAACCAAGTATATTTGTGAATGGCACATTCATTTCCTGAAATGAATCCAAAATCTGTTTGTAGAGTCGTTCTGCTGTAGCTGCCTTTTCTTCTTCATTTTCAGCTAGTTGTACAATACTCCAGAACTGTGATATTAGAGATTCCACAGATTTGTCATAAAAACGTACAACTATACATAATGTTTTTATACATGCAATATCTGTGGCTTCATAAACTAAAATACTAAATTTAGTATGCTTTAATTTGTTAGCTAAATTTTCTTTTTGCACGGGAGCAATTATGTTTTTAATAATATTTGACGCTTTGGTTCGTTTTAATATGTTTTTTGCTATATCAGAATCTGGAAATATTGATTTTAATAAATCGGTTAGGTGATCAATTGCTGAAAATGATATGTTATGTTCTGCAATATAGCCTACTAATTTTATCTCTGCTTCACGTGCTTTATATTTGCTGTGTAATGGTTGATTACTTTCAACGAATGACGTAATTGTAGGTTGCATCTTCAGTTGTTTACTTGCTCGAATGTGCTTTTTACTTTTTGAATGATTTTTAATTACAGTTATTTCAGATGTTAAATTTTCATTACAAATATTGCAATATGCAAAATTGGGCTTCATATTACTTGGTCTCAGCCACGTATATGTCTTTTCCCATTCTGCTCTATATTTTTGGGCGAACTTTTTTTGTTTCATTTCATGCCTTTTCTTCAATTTTCTTTCCGGTGTTCTGCTGCGTGACGTGGAAGGCTGCGGTTCCATTTCCTATCAAAATGCTGAAGAAATAAAGTAGAATAATTGAGCGCCCATCATTATTTTATTATTTAAAAATTTCACTTACTTCTACAATTTACACTACACTGCAAAGTCACAAAATAATGAAAATCTTATAAAATAACGGGCACTACGTATAATGTATATACAGCTTAGCAACAAGAAAAGCAGGGTATTTCCCTACATTTCAATAATTTGAAATTTGAATATAATAGTCAATTTCAATAACAGTATGTATCTGTACCTCTGAATTCTAGATGTCGCTCGAAGTAAATAAAAAATGTAATAGAAAAACATGGTAACTAAAAAATTAAACATAAATATATTCGTATTTGTATTATAACAGAGTTTGCATAAATTGTGGTAGATTTTGTTATTATGGGAGAGTTATTATCGATTATCGTTTCTACTGCTAAATTATGGTAGATTCCGATAATTACGGTATGAATGGCAACACTGGTGATGTGAGTCATGCATTGACATCACCCGCTGTGCGACGTCAACAAGGGTAAGAACCGTCTAGAGAAAACGCCGATACCGAAGGACCGAGAAAATCGATCATGTTCGAGTTTTCACTAGGCCTATAGAAGAACTAGAAATGGGGAAAGAGATTCATTCAACGAGTGATCACCGTCGTGTTGATATTGTTATATAAATGTGAAATAAATATTGAAATAAATACTGTTATTATAAGTGAGATTAGTCATTAAATATGATTTAGTGTTTTATTATTAATATAGTATGTTTTAAATTACCGTTAGTTTTATTTAAACAAACCCAAAAAACAAATATTTTACAATATAGATTAAAAATTTAAAAATTCGGCTTAATTATTGTTTCTGGTAATTAATATTGTTTTATAGAACGCTCGGTTTTTACACTTTTAAAGTAATTTATATTACGAAAAGTTAATTAGAAACCTTTGTAACGATGTCAAGGATATTTCGTAACTAGATTGCAGATATCCAACGAAAGTTTGGTGCTATATGATTGGTTCGAAAGAACTTTAATATTGTTGTTCACGTAATTCACAACGTGAAATTTGTTCGACTCTGTTATGGAACAAGTCAACTTGTTGGGAGAAAATAATAGAATTTCATTAACCGTAATCCTAGAAATCTGCATTTGGGATAAATGGAAATACTTGTTTCAGCAAACTAATCAAATAATATTCAAGGGATATTACTACAATAATTAATTATACAATGAATATACCATTTATACATTTTGCCACTATTGTAAATGCATATGCACACAAGAGAGAAGACTTATAATTGCACTATACAGCTACATTTGGAGTACCTTGTACGATTTATATAAAAAAGTAATTTGAAACACAGGTAAAACCTAACCAGATTTTGTATAAAACATATATATTTTTAATAATGTAAAATATTATTAAAAATCGAATCGAATTTTATTTATTTTATTATGCGAAGAACACAATACAATTCACGTTTGTGTTTAATATATCATTTAATAAATTCTATATTAAATGAACGGCTAAAAAGTTATCTACATATATTAATAGCTAAGGAGTAAAAATTAGCAATTTAAAACTTTCAAAACTGACATCTGAATTATTAACATTGTCGCCTTATAATGCGTTTCTAATAAACTTGAACCAAGGTCTATCGTAGCTTAATTGGTTAGAGCGACGGTTTGGCAAACCGTAGACTTGGGATTAAGTCCCAACTTACACCAAATTTTTCAAATAAATTTCGTATGATTTGCGTTGTAATTTGTAGACAGCAATGTTTATATTCACATTTACCTCGCAAAATAACATACTAATTTGAAAGTATTTAATATAAAAGCCGAAAACTCCAAGAATTTATCTATATATATATATATATATATATATATATATATATATTGATGTGGTTCATCTGATGCTCTCTTAATTTCTTTCATTTATATGTTTTCTTGCATAGAAATGTTATATCTGCAATTTAATTATTTTTAATTATATTATTTAATAGCCAAATTTTTGTATTATTGATGTAAAATTATAATTGGATTAAGAAATATTGATATCGATTAAAATTGTAATTTGTATTCATTTTATTTTTATTTCTTGCTCTTAAATTTAATTTTTAATTTAATTTTTCTTTTTCCACGTGAGGATCTTGGTTTTCTAAATCTAATTCTGATTATTTTATATGTAATCATATTTCTATATACGTTATTATTTATGTCTCTGGTAAACTTCAATTTCAAAATCTGTAATTGTGATTACGTGAGTGATGTTAATGAATATTCTGATTAATCTGTCAGAGTTATTTTTATCTCTGGTTTATGAAAGATTTTCTTTGAAGTAACATTTAAAAATATTGCTTTTTAATTTGTCTAATTTGTCTTAATTTTACTTTTCAATGTCACTGTATTAATTTCATAGAAAATCTGATTCCTGAATATTAAAATTTCTAATGGGAGTCTTGACAACGAAAAACAGGATAAAAATAAGAAGATTTTTTGCACAGAGTTGGTGTATAAAGGAATATTTTAAAAGATTCCTCTTCAAGCTGATATTTTAAAGTAATATAATTTATTAATAATTGGTATATTTACCTAGCCGGAAGAATTTCTTCGAGTGGAAAATATCCAGGAATCCTTATATTCAATTTAATTGCAATATCTTCGTCACTAATATTAATTTACTTTTATGGAGCGATTTTAAAGGAGTTATCAGTTACCAGTAACGACATTGGATACTTTGGGATAATTTACACCTTTTCCTGTTATTATTAAGAACACATAACATTGCTGATTCCTACGTACATCAAGACCATAAGCCGATTTACATTTGGAATATTCTACTAGTCGTGTTGGACCAGATTAACGAGTTCTACCACATCTGTATCAGACGAATTATATCTTAGAATTCATCACCCAGAGGTTACTTCTACATCAGAATTATAGTTACTATTAATGTTTACTGAACAGGTATTTTACATAGTTTTTATTATCTGAAATAATTCTCAAGATATATCATTTCTTACAAGTTTTAGACACTTTCAATATTACTCACGTAATTCCAAATAAATTACCACTTTACAATAATTTTTATTTTAATATATGCATTAGATAAATCATTTTAACGTTCTTGTTAGAATTAGCATATATAATTTGGGTTAGACAACCCATTACACTTATTTATATAATTGGAAACATACTCATTTTCCATTCTCTTTTGAATTGTATCTTGTTTATTTAAAAAAAAAAAACAGTTTAATTCTGAAATATATTTATTATTATCATTTACATAATTGTTTTATTTTATGTACTTAAACTCCTGATATCTACACGTCCGGAACCTGCTTTTAGACCCTGAGATAAGTAGTTTTCGCTTTATTTTTATTAATTTTTCTATTTACCTTTGAGCTAGCAATACAGAGTATTTTCTCTATAATTTATATTCTTTATATTAATTCATTTGCCCATCTGGTTTATTACAATATATATATATATATATATATATATATATATATATATATATGGTAAATTCAATCAGTCGGCGATTAAAGGTCTGGTTTACTTCAAAGTATATATATTTAAAACAACCCTACATGTTTCGGCAATGATGCCTTTATCAAGGATATAAAATATAAATGACAGAATACAAATCTCAAATAATTGAGTTGCTATGGTTTAAATTATTCAAAGATACATTCCAATTGATAATAATAAATTATGCCTTAGTATTCCAAAAACAGATAGCAAGGTGTGAACATATGCGTTGTTCGCTGCTAGCAGCTTGTGTCTCTTTCTGGGTATGAACTTGTGTGTTGGTTGCTGCTGGCAGCTTGCGTCTCTCTTTGGGTGTGTGGTTTTGTGTTTGTGTGAGAGCGTAAGTGTAGGGTTTTGTATGTTGGCGCGCTCGTGCGTGTTTAGTGACCGGTCGCGTAAATTTAGAGATCTCTAAATTTACGCGACCGGTCACTAAACACACGCACGAGCGCGCCAATATATCTACCGATTTCCGTATTTTGAACATTACTACAAAAGCCTTTCAGGACATGAAAGTCAGGGCTACGAGCGAATATTGCATTAATCTTATTACTAAGCGATACCGACTCTGTCTCTGCGCCTGCATGACTCGTTAGAGGATAGCGTCTGTTCCGCAGTCTAATCATAATCACAAATTAAAAAAATTATGGTTTAGTACAAATATAGGGCATTCAAGTTCATTTTCCTTGCGTTATCAAAAACAACGTTATATAAATGTTCTCTTATAAATATAAAACACCCTATTTATTTGCCCAAGTTACGTCAAAAATAATAAATCTAATTCTATAACAAAATTATTTGAAACATACTTGAGTAGGTAAAATTTTAATTTTGTATAATACAAAAGTATTTTTAGAAGATACGGTAATACAGTTTCTACAGATACAGTTGTGACTGTCTGATGGAAGCACTTTACTAGTTCTGCAATTGTTATCTAGACAGCACTGAATATTCTTCTATGCTCTCTCTTAATAATTTCTGTGAGATAGCGTAGTTGTTGTTTTTGTGAATGTGTCTCTTCTCCAGCAGGGGCGTACCGATGATCCTGTAAAAAGGTGAAATACGTATCTACGTCTCTGGAGAAGAAATATTCACAAATATATGAACTTGTATTGCGTTCTTCACACCCGATTTTTAATAATATTTTATATTATTAAAAATACTTTTGAAATATAATTCTTTTAAAATATAAACATTAACATAACCTTATCATTTTTATGCCGTAATGCTTATATTTGACACCTAGAATTTTTTACTCGGATTATACCATTCAAAACGGCAGTGCTACTTGACCGGGCAATGTTAAATGGTTTTACTATAGTCTTTTAACGTGTGGCCAAAATCTGAGGCATCCCGATCAAAATAATTTATTTATTTAAAAACTAAATATAACGAAAGCCCCTACGCGATTTTTTAAAAGAATATGACAATATATCCATAATGATTTATGAACAAACGAGAAATAATTATCACATAACATTGATTATTTGTGATTACACTTTGGTTTGAATTTATTTATTTACTGCCTGCTATAAACTATATGCAGATGAAAACAAAAACGAAAATATTTCAGTAGTTTTTGGTTTCATCGTTAACCGAACCCCTTAATGCAAAATCGATTTCAATTTGCATGTCGTTGCAAGTACGAATATAAATTCCCAACGAGTAGTTTGAGAACTCCAATTTTACAATATCCAATTTGTTTTAGTTTCTTGATAATTGTATTCTGTTCATTTGTATTCGACGTAGTGTTTTTGCGTTGAGTGTTTATACTTTCGCATTCGTGCTTACTAAATTACAAACATATAATCAATTAGATTACGGGTCTCCAATTTGGTATCCTTATTTCACATATCAGATACTCTATATTGAACGCGTACAAAAGATTTTTTTGAAATTTTTATCTTACGGAGTTTGGTAATTATCCTCTGCGTGGGCCAGATTATGTAACTTTATTACAACGACATAATTTTCAATCATTATTAGATCATCGGAAAACGCACAGTGCTTGGGTTTTACTAAATTTACTCGCGAATAAAATTAATTTATTGTATTTACTTGCTTAGGTTAATAATGGCCTACGAATGCGCTATGCCCGATTAAATTATCTGTTGCGCAATCTTTGAGGTAAAACTAATATATTAACGAAATCGGCTTTCTTTCATATGATTAAGAACTTTAATGTGGTATATCCAGAGCGTTCTTAAAAATATACACTATACAATGCTAGTTGTGTTTAGCGCCAAACTAAAAAAAAAGGGGTGAAAGGGATATGTGAGTAATGCCTTAATACAAAAAAATCATGTAGTAATAAGAAAATGAGTTTTCTTTATTCGAGTCCGGCCCTGTCGCAGTTAAATATACGAGTGATAATAGGGGCTTCCACCTTTAATTCATCAGTAATTCTCTTTACTGACTAATTATATTGTTCTATCGGTATTTATAAGTATCACACACAAAAATTAGATGAAACTAATTTTCAACAAATAATTAAAAACTGGGTATGTATCCCATTGGACACGCTACATAAAGCTTTTTGTTTTATGACAATTTTTGTTTTATTATAAACATAATAATTTTACTTTTAAAAGAGGTTTAACGTTCAGGCTATTTAATTTTAATCACATTTTAATTAATGTTGCATAGGTCGACTTATTCGACGTAAAGGCTATTATGGATATCCACAAAAAGATATCGTAATAAAACCGCCAAATGTGTGGGCATATGTTTTGATATGAAAATATGAACATTAACTATTTTTATGGAATAGAAACTCATATTAAACGTATCGTCTAACCAATGTTTAGGAATTTTGTCGATTTTTTTGCAGGTCAATGAATTTGAATTACAGTTGTATTTCGATAAATATAGAATAAACAAAGATATGGACCGACTTTAACTATATTTTTGCCCTAAACGTTTGAAAATTTTTGATGAATTACAAAGAAATTTCTTTTTTGATTTTCAGTTAGACATTTATACGTATTTTCTTCAAATTTGCATATCTTTGGCGCTATTCAGCGGTAACCCTGTACAATAGAAACTAAAATATTTGGGAAAAAATTAAAGAAAGCCGCAACAAAACAGCATGAATCAATAATTTCGTTCTAAAAAAAATAAAATATATTTTATTTTATTTCATCCTTTATTATTAATGGCCATCAACGAGCGGTGCATGTGATAGGCTGGGTAACTCTGCTTTAATATCTGCACAGTTTTTACATAACAGTGCGTTAGCGCTAAAATGAGGTCAGTAGACGGTCGATGAATCATAGTGGAGGGGGATCAGCAACGTATTTCCCACAGTCGTAGTTGATATTGAGTTATCGAAGTGTACGTATTGTCATGGATTGCATCATTTAAGTAAGCTTATTATCTACTATATATATAATTTTTTAAGCGATTATTTGAACAAAATAATATATAAATGTATATTCCGTCTTACAGGCCACTACAAAATATAATTTATGAATAAATAGACACATCATACTATTCATAACGACGGAAATACAGCACCTGCTCGAGGAATGCAATCGAGCAAGCAAATAGTGGGGCTGTTATAACATGCATACTATAGCTGAGACCGCCACAACCGTTTTATCGGGGTAATTGGTCATTCAATCGTTTCAGTCCGCTCTCTGGTAATAAATCACGAAATAGATTATAAAATAGATTATTTTTTTCTATGACGTAATTAAATAAATCTTGACCATCTGAGAAAGAATTTATTAGAGATGTCACGGAACTTTACGGCGGAAGTATGTTTTCAGGCAAGAAGGTATTTGTTATTCGATGTTTACCTGCTAAATTTATTGTATTTATTGTTTTCGTACACAGTTTCCCCTTTTTTAGTCTGTCTCTCTTTCTTCTTTTAGTGAGTAACAACGTTATTTAAGTTATTTATTTATTTTTTTTCTTCTTTAAATGTTGTGTCAGAATAGTGAATTATTAATCTAATCTTAATGCTTGTTACACTTGAAAAATGCTTTTTGTTATTAAGTTCGTTATATTTAAAAGTATTTCCCCTCAGTATTATGGTACTATTTATGTTATGTAACCTTTCAGTTATGTTTATTGTCAACTAATTGCTGGGTTTTGCCCAAGTAGTGTTGTTCGGGAAAAACCTGTTGTGCGATGGCGAAAGTAAGTACAGCAGACCGATTTTCATGTGGCCGGTGGGAGAATTTGTACGTGCGTAAGTAAGGGTCAGTGTTAGATAGAGACAGTATTCGGAAAAATGAAATGCAAACTCTTTGTGCGAGACGTACATTGGCACGTAGTAAGGGATAGTAAGGGATGCCAGAGGTTCCCCTACCTATGAATTTCGTGCGCATCTCGAGGGCGGTACTTCTAACCGGCCACATGAAAATCGGTCTGCTTTACAGAGGCGTCTAGAAGTCTAGAACGCTTATTAGTGAATCCTCATCAGTCTAGAGCATCACGTTGCTTGTGTAAATCGTCTCGTGGGTTACGTACACTCTGTATTAATAGGATTTCACGTAACCACGACAAAGTAGCAAAAGTTTTAGTTCGTGTTTGTGCAATTTTGCAAAATAGTTGCGCCCTGCCCTTTTTGTTACAATCTCTGGTTTCAGAATTTGAAAGTCGAGCCGCCGTCACTACTGGCAGACACAGTTAATAACGCCTGGCCTCGTCATCAGGCACATCGATTTACACTACTTTGACTTCATCTAATATTTTTTTTGCCTTGCTTTTATCCTTTTTTTTTAAATTACTTAATGCGTACGTAATAATAGTTCCGTTACTTTAATTAAGATCTCATTTAAATTTATGTAGATCATCTGTAAGCGAAATTCATGAATTTTGTGTCATTTTAACTGTCCTAAATACAATAACATCAATATATTTCAAATTTATTATTTATTATACATGCCACTATTTTCTTTTACTCTTTGCATTATAATAAACTTATATTTTTTATACCGGGTGTCCTTGAAATAAAAAGATAACGTATGAAAAATTTAAAGATTAAATTATATAGAATATATACTCAACATATTTTCCCAAAATTCATAAGCGAGAAAAAGGACAAAGGTATTTCAAAAAATTGTGTTACGCTACTGATTATGTCATAAATACTATCGTACACGAAAGATAAAGGTGACCCACACCTTAATTAATTTTGGGTCCACGTCTTAATTAACTAAATTTTACTCAATATTTTGGATTCATATTCCATATAATAACATCTTTCCAATTTTTTATACGTTGTCTTTTTATTTCAAGGACACTGTATATGTATATACATTTTTTTTTTAAATTTTCCAATAGATATTTACATAAATTGTATGTAGATTGACTCTTCGGCAAGTATATAAAAAATTAATATCAAGAACGACTCTTTGTCTGTTCACTGGTCGGTACTGAAATATTAGTTATTACTAGGGACCGTACACAAGAGGCCTATAACTCATCGTCCACGGGTGTACTATTGAAAATTTGTATTTTTAAAGAGTTTTTCATTTTATTTATATAATTGGAAAACAAACGGGTGGTGATCTATAAAATACGAAATACATTTTTATTTGTTCATATTGCTTTGAAATACTTTCTCAAGGTTCTCGTTTGTAAAATTTGTTTGTTCTCATTGAATAAAATACATCCTTGTAGATAGAAAACATTCTTTCTACATCGCAACTGGTTATAGGTGCATGCTGGAAATATCCTTTTATTTCAGCCTATTTAGCAGTTAGATTTTGAAGCATTGTCCCCATACACAATTGCCGCAATGTTATTAAATCTGGATTTCTATTAAACTCTTGCCGAAGGCCACATCCGAAGTCACTTGGAATATTTTTCGAATTATTAATAGCCACATCTAATGTAGTTTATCCATCATTTAATTTGAGATTTTGATTTTCAAAACAAGTGATTAGCTTTGTCAAATTTCCGAAGTATTCTTGAAGAAAGTACTACTGATTTATTAAATTTGGAATTTGTATTAGTTCATTGCACTCAGAAACACTTCGAGCATCGTCATTTAAACATGTAACGAAATTTTGTAAACTATCTAAATTCTCTGCATAAAAACTAGTAGCTTCCAACCATGTTCCCTATCTAGTTATTACTGGAGAGAGAGGCAGTGACAAACATGAACTTCTTTCCTTGTAAAGAGCTACTCTCAATGGTGCTTTTCTGAAAACTTTTTTAAAAGCGGATACAAGTCTATCAAGTTCCGGAAACGTGTCTCTAATATATTCACAGATTCTGTGGAGAGCATGTACTATACAAGTAATATGCAGCATATTAGAATATGTTTTCTTTAATAGTCTTATACATGCAGCACTGTCACTGACAAATAAAAGTATTTTTTCTTTGTACCTGCCGTCCGAATGAAGCATTTGGTGCATATTCTCGTAAATGGTTTTAGCTACTGTTCCACATCAACTGTATTTATAAATTTCGTTGCTATTACATATGCGTTATATGGAATAGCTGGATGTAGTACACCAGCTACAACATTTATCACACAGCGTCCTAATATATCGACAGTTTCGATGGCACTTCTCCATATGTATAGCAAGCGCCAATTAAGTTTGCGCGAGGAGGGGTGCGCAGAAGACGTTTTTAAAAACGTCCACCCCCACTACTCAAGTAATTGTCAGAATACATTTGTCATTGACGTTTGACGGAACATAATATCTTTGCTAAGGGATCATAAAGTGATACACGCTCAGAGGTTAGAATTATCTGACATTTGATGTAAAACCAAATACAAATCTTCCCACTACTTCTAATCCTTCGCGAACTTACCCCTCCTCGCGCCAACTTAATTGGCGTTTGCTATACTGTTTTGAAAGATGGTTTCTAATGCGTTCTACTGCTTTAGTGTAGCACTTAGAAACATAATATTTGCGTAAGGTGGATTCATCAGGAACATTTCGACCAGTATATTTGTGGAGAAATGTTTTGAAGGCGGAATTGTTAAGTTTATTTAATGGAATATTTGCCGCCATTAAAGTTTCACAAAATTCTTCGTTAAAATTGTCAGATTCCAACCGGGGTAATTTCTGTGTATGGTTTGCGATGATAAGTGACGTTTTAGGTGCGGTTTCTTGGAATTTTTAACGATATTTTACAGACTTTGTCTCCGGTCTCTAGTTATTACTGCTTATTACATAATTTAATTATTGTCAATACTTTTCCATTATATGAATTTATTAAAAAAGAACATTGTAAAATATTCTAAACATTAATAATAAATTTTGCACATTATAATGTTTCGTTTATTATACAATAAAAATATTTATTTGACTCTTAAAGTACACATTTTGTAGTATTTATTTAGGAAATAAATTGAACAAGTTATATATTTTCAACTGAGTAAATAAGTGTCAGTAAAATTTTGTTTAAAATAAACACTTTCGACTCGATGTTTTTGCTCAGATGTCAGCAAAAGTATCGTATTTTCGCTTGCCTTTTACTAAATGTCATAAATTAGGAGTACGCTTTGGTAATTTGAAATTATCGGGAAATTACAAATTCCTCTTTTCTAGCGAACAAACGAGTTCTGCCTAACCCAATATAATTACAGAAACGCTTTGCTCATTGGAAAAAGAAAAAAATTACTGCCGAATAATTGAAATACAGACATTCGCCTAGAAATTGTTATAATTTCTAAGGTTATTCAATTAGATTTGTTTTTTTTAAATATTTGCAAGGTATTATATGCTAATAATGACAAATTCGACTTGAAGAACAGAAATTCTTTCCTAAAAAAAATAACTTTTGTCGTAAATTCATAATGATGTATGAAAATACAAGTAATACTCCTAATAAATTCAAGCTACTTCTATCAAGAACTTATTTATTTATTGATAATATAAAGTATATAGAAGATTAATACAAGATAATATTGTAAATTAAACTCGAGAACAGTTCGAGATATCTTAATATCTTCTACCTCTGATTACGAAGCTCTGCAAAAGGATTTAAGTACTATCTACCAATGGTGTAACGACAACACAATAAGGATCAGTATACCGCCTAATTCTGAGCAAACGCAACGATGCGAATGTATGAATATTTGTCCCGCTTCGAATACAAATCCCCTGAACGCGTTTAGCCAATCACAAAGCAGTCTGTCGCGCAACGATTTGACAATTAATGTCACAAATTAGTGTCACCACTGTCACCCTATACGGAGTCTCTTAAGCGTTTGAATAGTGATCATGCCGCGTTATACACTAGAAGAGAAAGCCGAAATGATGAAATGGTATCACGCTGATAATTCTTATCAAAAAGTATGTGACTTATTTGCCGGAAGGTATGCCGACAGGCCCATCCCGAACAAAGCTACAATTTGTAGACTTAAAAAGAAAATAGACATTACTGGTTCTGTACAAAATTTAAAACCATTATTCCCAAATTGCAGAGTTCCTAATGATACGTCCATTTTAGTATGCGCTGCAATAGAACTAAATTGAAATTTGACACTTAGCGATATTTCCAATGATTTAGGCATATGCTGCTCTTCCGTTAACCGCATACTAAAATTAAATGGTTTTCGTAATTATAAATATTCCAAACATCATCAATTATTTTACGGCGATGAGTTTAAACGGATGAATTTCCGTTATTATATAATTAATTTCTCATTATGAACAATTTATTTTATTATTTGTAAGAGTCAATTTTTCTTTACCTTAGTAGAATTTAATTTAGTTTATATTTATTTCTGAAGTTTATTTAGTTTTCTATGAATTGTTTTCGTGACCTTTATTATTAAAATTTAATTTATTATAACTCTTGATGCCTTATTTGCTATTTTCTTAACCGCTTATTAATAATTTCATTACGCTTTGTGTGACCATCGTCAGTATAACGTATTGCAATTTATTTATTATAAAATCATTACAATAACACAGGACTAAACAATTTATAGTCCTTTAATAGTAATTTGGTAATCAGATAATTTTTCTTACGCGGCTCCATAATATGTAAGTATGTATGACATATGACATCGATATTGACACGCCTACAGCATTCAGGGGAATTCTATTTGGAGCGGGAGAAATATTCATACATTCGCATCGTTGCGTTTGCTCAGAATTAGGCGGTATATAAATGTGCATTCATCACTAGAGTCGGTAAATATGGGCAAGTTTCAGTACAGTGCGGAGAACAACGTGGAGGGTCCTAGCGGCCGTATCAAAGCGAACGTTCAGTAACGTTTACGTACTCGCATCATTTATGTTCATGACTTTCATGAGTGAGCATAAGCGATGCGGACGCATGAATGTTTACACATAAAATAATGATAAAAAATATATTATATAACGAGTTAAAAAGTTTCCATGAAATCACAAACTGGGTGGCATCTATGAAATATTTGAATCATTAAATATGTTGTTGTTTCAGTCAAATGAGGACGGCGTGCGGAATAAATGCTTTTCAATGGTGAAAACGATCGTTCCACATCCAGTGATGTTATATTTGCAAATGTAAAGTAATCCTTGTGATAACTTAATGGATCTTTCGACGCACCTTCACAAATTTGTCTTAGTATGAGAAAATCTGAATCATTGTCAAAAACACTATCAAATTTTCGTATTACACACTTATATTTTTTTCGCCTTCCACCGCACATAGGTGTGAGTGAACATCATCCATAATTTAAACAGAATCCACAAACAACATCGAATCATTTTGTAATTTTTCAATTCCCTCCGCTAGTCCATAGTAGTACTTGCGAATAGTTTCTAAATCACTTTTTACCTGACTATCTTCAAACATTTTCTGGCATTTCTTGATAGTTTCGGCGTGTCTCGGATCGAATTGTAAAACTACCTTCTTTACATTATCAAAATGTTTGCAGTAGTAAACCGCAGCCTCTAACCATGTTCCCCAACGCGTAGTAATCGGCTGTGGTGGTTCAGGCACTTTGGGACACAGTTCGTGAAATTTTTTTGGACGTTTGGGGACTTTAGAAATACTGCCTTCGTATGAGCTATTAAAGCATTTACTCGTGGATAACATTTAGGTATCAATTGCGCCACAAGGATTAAAGCATGGATTTTACATGTTTCATGTAACAGAGATCGGCCTAAGGAAAGCATGTTAGCGGCACCGTCACTCACAAACATTAAAAGTTGGTTTGTAGAAACTTGAAATTTGTTCAATGCGCTCAACACAACTTTTAAAATTTTATCGCTAGTACATTTTTCAACCCTTTTGGAAGCAAGTAAGATAGAGGATGACGATTCACATTCTTCCATTGTACCTACCATCACATTCACCACATAATTTTTTTGCCGATCGGTTGTTTCGTCCTCACATAACCATAATTTTTTTCTTTGAATTCTGCTTTAATTCTTCTTTCAACATAGTCCCGAGCAGATGGCATAACGTTTCTTATCAATGTCCGACTGGTAATGTATAATCCGAATACTTGGTCCAGAAGGAGACAAATGCTTTTTGGTCTAACAAAGTGAATGGTAGATTACATATAATTAAAGAAACACCTTTATCAAATATTAATTGTTCGTTGCATCGTTTCCAAGGATTGCAGAACAGTGTTTCATACTTTTTAGGTGGCACACTTTCACCTGTTGGTACACGTCAAATAGTCGTAGCACCTTACACATTTAATTCTATCGCCTTCGTATTCTAAATCCGGCATACTCGCTATTACGTTTTCTAGTTTCTTTAAAATACGCCGTTTCCGTAACGTACCTATATGCGACATTTTCTAAGTATGTGTGTAATGACATGCACTCAGAACGATCGGTGAAATAATACTGAATAAGTGTGCTTTGATACGGACGCTTGAGTTTTCGTGCCGCGCGCTTCTCCCATTTACGTTGCTCTCAGCACTGCACTGGAAACTGGCTCTCTTTGCCGAGTCTAGTCATCATGTACACTACAAAGGCGGACCCTTTAATGTACACTTATACACTTGATCATTTCAATATCTCACGACAATCACAAATCAAAGATCTGCGTGTTTTGTTTTATCAACGCTTGCAGTTCACTGGCCACATTCTATCTATTTGCAACTCCGCTTCACTTACTCTTAGTTTTGATATTCGATCCTGCCGTAAATTTGCAAATCTAAAAACGCTTAAGACGCTCTATTTTACACTGGTTCGCCCTAGACTCGAGTCAATTATTTGGTACCCTTATTATGCCTACCAGAATTTACTGATAGAGAAAGTGCAGCTAAGATTCTTGAAATATTACATATATACAGACTACGAGGTCTGACCAATAAGTAATAAGACTAAGTTCAGAAAATACGTATATTTAAAAATTAAGGTACATTGATGTGATCCCCTTCAAAGTACTCCCTCCCACAACTACACACTGGTTCCAACATTTCTTCCAGATTTCGTAACATTTCTGGAAGGCTTCGACTGGAATGCCCTGGAGTACCCTCGTCACGGCTGTCTGGATGTCAGTTATGGACCCAAAATCCGTTCCTTTCAGTGCCAATTTTGTTTGGGGGAAGAAAAAGAAGTCACAGGGTGACATATCCGGCGAAGAGGGCGCTTGCGGCAACACTGCGATTTTAGAGGTCAAAAACTGCGACACACTGAAGGCACGATGGCATGGAGCATTGTCATGATGAATTTTTCTGACGGTTTCTCGTTTAAAATTAAGTTCATCAGCCAACATTTGAATGGTTAGCCGCCGATCTTGATGCACGAGGGTGCGCACACGCTGAACATTGTTGTCAGTTCGAGCTTCAACCGGCCTCCCACTTCGCTGTTCATCCCCGACGCTCTCACGACAATTTTTAAAATCTTTATGCCATCAAAACACCTGAGCACGACTCAGGGCTTCATCACCACACTTTGACCAATTTACCGTACGTTTCCATAACAGAATCGCCGAGTTTAACGCAAAATTTAATTGCGTACCGCTGTTCTATATTACGTCGTTCCATATTCGTGACACGCTTTACAAACACGTTGTCGTAAGCTCAACACAGCTAGAGTACTAACGAGCGTACAAAAGTCGCGCGCACATGTATCGATAGAGGAGGGATGGAAGATTAACCGGCTGAAGTTTCAGGTTCGCAGTGTTACCACAAGCGCAGCTAAAAAATCAGTCTCATTACTTATTGGTCAGACCTCGTATACTTGCTTTGAATGGTGTCGCGAACGGACACGTAGCAGAAAAACCAAAGAAGCGCTGGCAGCGCGTCACTGTGAATGTTTGAACGACCACTTGTGGTGAGAAATGTTTAACCTATGAAAGCTAGAAGCTCAAAGAGCTTGTATAAAAAACCCATGGTAGGAAGGGACATTTTTATGATCTAGTTTAGGGATAACCAATCATGTTGCAAATAGCGATGTCTAAAGTATTAAGAGTTAATTAAAGACGCGAGCTAAAGAGTTATGATGTCAATAAAATTAATAACGTTAAAATATTTCTTTGTGAAAAATAGATTAAAATATGTCACATGATGTGGTTTAGATAGATTTTACACTATCGAATTAAATGCGATTATTAATTATTGTGTCAATTTTAATATGCGGTCGGTATAATTTTGACATGTAGCTCAATAAAAAGTCTATCTTTGGAGACTGTGGTTAAATAAAATCTTAAAAAAGGTATAAAGCCCCTTACCACAATTAATATTCGTATCCTAAATACGTATTTCGAGAATTAAGTTGTTATCTTCAGTAGGCAAAATTAATAATCACAGTGTTGAACATGGGGCACAGTAAAACTAACACAAAGAACGTTCAAGATTGTGATCATTAATATTATCCGCTGAGGATGCCAACTTAGTTATCGAAATACTTATTTAGGCTTCGTTCCTATCCAACGACTAGTTTTTTTTACAACTTAAAAAAGATATAAAACCAATTATTTCAATTAATATTCGTATCCTAAATACGCATTTCGAGAATTATGTTGTCATCTTCAGTATGTAAAATTAATAATCACAGTGTTGAACATGGGGCGCAGTAAAGCTAACACAAAGAAAGTTCAAGACTGTCATCATTAATATTACCTACTGAGGATGACAACTTAGTTATCGAAATACGTATTTAGGCTTCGTTCCTATCCAACGTCTAGTTTTTTTACAACTATTCATCACTGAAACTTTTCCTTGCTAGGCTGAAACCTTATTAGGATCATTTATTGATTATTTTTCTCACTTACATATACATTTAGTGCGTTCCTATCCAAGAGTGTGGTCTTTCATTTATTTTACGATGTCTTACAACTATTCATGTACAACACCTTTAATCCACTTTTTATGTCTTATCAGAAATTCAAGATGAAATTCTAAAAAATTACGAAGTATTTTTTATTCATTAATTAATAAAATACTTACTGAAAATTATTTTTTAATACTGGTTAACAATATTCACAAGCACAAGGGATAAATATAATCATGCGGTGAAAGCAATAATGTAGGTCAACCGTATTCACCGAAGTTACACCTCAATTTACCATCCCATCTATCGGAAATTCTGGGACAATAAAATTTACTAGTAGGCAGGTAGAAATGTTCGAATAAATAACATGCTTCCCCATGACCTATGGTCTCCAACTGATAATAATTCGGCAATGGTTAAATTACTTAATATACCATACAAGCCGTATATAAAGCATACGCAGCCAATAATTTTTAATACTTTAGAACTTTGGTCCGTCTGAAACCATTAAATACATATAATGTTGCCTCGTAAATCTTTCAAAGGGATGAAACTTTATATAAGGTATTAACATTTTATGATTCTTTCTTGTAGTAAACAGTAGCTTTACAAAACAGAAAAACTGTGGCACTTATTATTTATTTATAAGTTAACTGTTGATATTCTCACTTGTTGAATTTGCTTAGGGATCGTGTTCCACAATTTTCAACCAACTCTGTTTATTCCATTCAGCTGCATGCTTATTATATAATCTTTTATTTTTCAGAATAATAAGTAAATATAGAAATGGGTAGACTCGGTAAAGAGGGGCAAGTTTAAGCTTTATAAAGTTAGTACTTCCTACAATAGTCATTCTTTTCAAACAACAATAGACATCTATACGTCGGGTCGGGTACTTCTCATCACTTTTTAATACATATATACAGTTAAGCTCGCATAAATCTAGTATAACCTAATTTGTCAAAATTTTCTAATATTGCTTAGAGTTTATTAAACTTTTGAAGACAAGTTAAATGTCAAGTAATTTTTTAATACAATTTAGAAAACATAATAAACTAATACTTAATTGATCCGCCATTAGCATCAATTACTGTCTTTAACCTTCTAGGTATAAAATCAATTAGACTTCTCAAAAAATTAGGTTTTTCAACCATGGTTTCCCTGGTATTTTCAATAAATTTCCATAATTGTTCCCTATTAGTAAATCTTATACGAGATCTATGAATTCTCTTTGTCATTTTTTTATTTTCTCTCAAATATTCAAACAAATTGCGATCTATATTAGTTGATATTCTTTTCCTCGTTTGCGACATATACTGCCTTCATTTTCCCATCTTTTTTAACTTGTAGTACTGTAGATTTGTTCAAATGAAATTCTTCTGCGACTTATTTAATAGTGCAACTTTCCAAATTTAACAAAATTTGTACTTTCTCTGCCGGAGTCAGTTTTCTTGCCATTTTGAATATCAAGAAGTGACAAATGTCATTTTGACGTTACAAGAATGAATCACTTTTAAAAATTACAAAACACGTCGGATACATATGCTGTTCATAAAATTCGATTTTGCATAGGTAGGAATAAAACTCTACTATTAATAATTTCTATATTAAATAGCTACGCTAACATAAGCCAGAAGTACCCGACCCGACGTATAGATGGGTGTTGTTGTTTGAAAAGAGTACCTATGTTATTAAGCTTAAACTTGGCCCTCTTTGCCGAGTCTAGTAATTGGTGTTTCAATAAGAGTGCATGATTTGAAATGCCCGCCATGTTTGATAGTCATAATGACACGTGATTGTGATGTGACAGATCGAAAACTGACAGATGGGAGTTAATAAACATGGAGATTTACATAATAGAACAACGCGTACTGATTGTTAAATATTATTATCAAAATGGTGAAAGTTTGATTGCCGCCATTCGTAAAGTGCGTCCAATATTCGGTCGACAGAATGTTCCTAATTCAGCTACAGTGAAAAGAATAATCGAAAAATTCGAAAGAACTGGTGCGGTTAGTGATGCGAAACACACGACACGAGCTCGTAGAGGTCGTTCAGAACAAAACATCGCGGCAGTTCGCGAGAGTGTGGACGAAAGTCCAGAGACGTCGATTCGTCATCGTGCATAAGAATTGGACATTACAACATCTACTCTTCTCACCAATTCAGTTCACCAATTGGATACTTAGTAAACAGAAGTGAATGCCGATTTTGCGGAGAAAATCAATTTCAGTGATGAAGCTCATTTCCACCTTAATGGCTTCGTAAATTTGAGGCTCAGAAAATTCTCGAATGATTCATCAGAAAGCAATGCATCCAAAACATGTTACCATTTGGTGTGCATTGTGGTCTGGAGGAATAATTGGACCGTATTTCTTTGAAGATGCGGAAGGTAATGCGGTAACAGTGAATGGCGAACGTTATCGTCATATGATAACGCAGTTTTTTGTGTCTCAAGAATGTTTCGTCAGTTTTGGAACAAATACAGTCCTATGTGGAAACTACCAAGTCCGATGACGCTACGTAGGTATTTACCGACGGTGCGCGAAAAAAATGGATATTTATGTAAAAACCGTAGTAAAAGACTGTGGCTTACTATAGATGAAATTACAGATATAAAAAAAAATTCCATTATGTCGATTCTTGTACGGACAATTGCAAGGACCGTCACATCTTTATTTGTTAGTCTGTAAAAGACTGCAAGAATGTACTGTTGAAGCACTTCATAATGTATTTGTTAGAACGCTACACAATTTTGAAATTTTGCCAAAGCAAGTATTAATTATGGTTACCGATGCTGCCGTAGTTATGCATCGCATGGGACAATTATTCAAAGAAGTTCAGCCAAACTTACTACACGTTACATGTCTGTTTCATGCTTCACATCTTGTAGCAGACAGTATACGAAAATGTTATCCCGATGTGGCTCAACTAATAGGACAGACGAAACGTATTCGGCTCTTACGTTCACAATGATCTAACATCCTGGAACCGCAGCAGTCAATTCTTTTACGATGGGGTACATGGTTAGAGGCAGCATGTTATTATTTCAAACATTTTGATAAGATAAAGTTGGTGATTTTACAACGAAACCCCTTAAGAAGCAGCTGCAATAAGATCAGTCAAATCAAATGCAATTTCAAAATTTTCAAGTTGTTTCAGATTTAAAAATTATTTACGAGGATTACGTTCCAGTAGTGGACGCAATAAAAAAATTACAGAATACTTCGTTGTCCTTACCGGATTCGGTTGGAATTGTTGCCCACGTAGAAGCAGTACTACATACTTTAAATCATGAAAGAAGTGTTTGTGTCAGAGATAAATTTAATACTGTATTACATAACTTTTTAACAACAGTGTTGCGGAAAATCTGTTGTACAAATTAAAACACGACTTTAATTATGTGAATAAATCATCACTAGCTGTGGAACGATCTTTTTCTGCATATAATATATAGATATATATAGATATATACACCGCAAAGGTCAAATCTCAAGAGGAGACTACTGTAGAAACGCACGCTATGCTGCAGGTGTTCACTCACGCACATTCGGATTTTTTTAAAGCATCGAAGCATATTGGATAAGTTGTTTAGGACATTTTATCTGCATTTTCAATAATTCTACGATAATTTTTTTCTAAATAACGCGCAGTTTTATTGCGGTAAACCCCACGCAGTGACGCCATAGCTGCCGACCTAAGTTCCTGTCTCTAATTATTACTCGAATTGTTATTATGTATTAAAGTTAATAAAGCATGCCTTTGCAATATGTTATTTATACTCCAGTAAATGTAAGTTATGTAATTTTACTTACCCAGATGTTTGCACATCAACGAGATCGACATATTTACATATGCATGTATGCATTTTAGCGCAAGTGAACGAAAATTGAACTAGATGCATCCTAATAGCTTCTAACGTGAAACTCTATTTGCGTGTTTCTCTGTAATGTACATACACTTTCCAATTTTCTGGGACTAGAGAGAATACTAAATTAAGACATTGAATCTTCAATCTCAAATGAGTCTGTCTCGAAAATTAATTTATTGGATGCAAATAGTTTTTTTGGTAATTTGCCTATTCCTGATTTCTAGTAAGAAAATCTAATAGTCGAGTGTGTTTTGTTTATTTTTCTTCACGTTTCTCGCGATTCTGTTTGTAATAATAGTCGTTGTTGCGTTAAGAACCATATCTTTAATAAGGGGCTTGGCTATGATTGTTACAGTCGACATGTGGCTTATTCTCGAGAAATTTATTTTGATTTCAAATCTCTCTCTCTCTCTCTCTCTCTCTCTCTCTCTCTCTCTCTCTCTCTCTCTCTCTCTCTCTCTCTCTCTCTCTCTCTCTCTCTCTCTCTCTCTCTCTCTCTCTCTCTATATATATATATATATATATATATATATATATATATATAGTGGTGGGGCATACCCATTTACATAAGAGGCCCTGGAACAAAAATACAGGACAATACTAAAGTTGATTACATTAATTTAGAAGATAAGATTTTGTTGGAACTGTATATTTCACATGTCATATCAATGAAGTTAATTCCGCGTTTTTAATTGCTTAAATTTGTATCATGAACTTTATTAATTTCTTTTAGTCATTTTTATTAATAATATTACATAACCGAAGATTTTTAACTTGATTGATTGAATATTTTATAGACATATACTTTGGATATAGCTGTACCTATTTGAATTGTTTACGGCGGGAAATATCCCAATTTAGTACAGGTATCTAGCTAAAGATTGTACATTCCAAAGATAATTTTTTGTATCACAAAATTAAATATATTATTTTTGTAAAATATCCAAACGATTTGTTTTAGTAAATTACTCCATTTATAATTATTTAATATTAAATTATAAAGTACAAACAAGAATCACGAATAAGAAGCCGGATATAAAACAAACGAGAGTTAGCGTCGTTGGTTAAAATAATTTGCACGCGTCGACATATTCTAAAAAGTGTCCGAAGAACTTAGTGAAAAATTATTAATAAAAGTATAAATATCATACCCAAAGATATATCCTACGTATAACCAACCTACAAAGCCACGATTGACACAAATTCCGCAACCTAACTCCTTCCTGGTAGTTTGTAAACGAAATTCCTATCCCGAGGGACGCTACCTGCATAACACCAGTACCAGAACCTTAATCCCGAGGAAAAAGGATCCGAAAACCTTCCGAATTATCCAGTATCAATATTCAACAAACTTGAGTACTTTATTTATTTCTATTTCCTATAACATTGAAATTATTTTTATTAATTTTTTAAAACACAATATTATTATTTTTATGCAAAACATTTTATTTACTGATAAGTTTACCTTAATATCTGAAAAATACAGTTCCCTTGCGTTTTAATTAAAGTAATTTTAGTAAATTTTATTGCATTATCTCCTTACAAATAATTAACCTAGCATTTATAAGTTTACTTGATCACGTGACTATTTATAGGTTATTGCATCATATATTTATGTTAACACTTACCTTTTTGAATAAGTATATTATCAATTAAACCATTTATTTATGCTCTTCACTCTCTTGTTTTATTTATCATTTTATTCATCCAGAATCATTCGATATATAACAACTTGTTTATTCACACAAATTTATATTATACTAAGTACTAAATCCGCACTTTTATTATGAAAGTATAATTTCATTCTCACCACTTCAGTTAGCCGGCGTTCATACATAGATACACATAAGGTATTAACCATAAGAATTTGCACCTGGAAGAGGTCTATTAAGTTAAGTACAAGTTGTTTATTTACATTTATTTATGTCTTGTAATTTAGTCAAGCGACATCTGTATAATTTAATACTTAGCTACATCTTTAGGTCGTATTTTGAACTACACTTGCGAATTCACATTATTTTTAAAATACTTTATCAATTAATTCATTACATTTCATATTATAATAACATGGTGGCATATTTTTAATACACCTCCACAGTATATTATCAATATATATATATATATTTGGTTTAAAAGTATATACTTTTACTGTGGGTGATTTGATTGTTTTTGCCACATAGTAGTACAGTTAAGTTCCATTCATCATTTTCGTTACATTTCTACTTTATTAGTAATTCTGTTAATTTCCATCCCATCGTTTCCAAAATATTATTAAACCTTTGGCATGTGCTAAAATCTTGACAAAGAGTTTAATTTCACTTTCATTAAACTTGACTCCGAAACAAAAGTTCTAATCACGAAGAAAGAAGTATGTAATGGGAGAGATGAAGTTATTGAAGTAATTTAACGAGGCGATTATATGTAGAGTGTGAGTCAAGTTAAAATATGCTTAGGCGTTACATTACCATATTATATTGTATAAATAAAATTTCTATTTTTTATAGAAGTTTTACTAGGGCAAGATATATGAGGGTGATTCAAATGTGACCAGCATTTCATTTTTTTATAGTGGATACAAACTACAAAATAATATTACATTCTGCATAGCATCCTTCACTTCCTCATTAGAAGCAAATCACTTGCTTTCCAAGAACTATTGAGTGGCCCAAAGAGATGATAGCCACCAGGAGCTAAGTCCAGACTGTATGGGGGTTGACGCAGTACTTCCCAACCTAATTTAGCCAATGTATTGTTTGTTAGATGGGCTGTATAGGGGACGAGCATTATCCTGTAGGAGAAGGACGCCCTTTTTGTTCGTATGGTCAGATTAACCTTTTCAAGAAGCTTATTTTAATAAGTTGAATTAACCGTTTTTTTTCTTCGAGAAAATTGACGTAAATTGGTCCAATAGCGTCCCAGAATACAATCGCCATTACTTTGTACATATGTGAAGTATATACAATGAATACAGTAACTTATGAAAGTGAAATTCAACAAATTGCCAAAAATAACTGATCATGTGGGAGACAATTATTTTCGCTCGCACTATACGTGTGTGATCCATTTGTCATCACCTGTTATGGTATATTTAAGAAATAGGTTATTTTGGTGTGTGAAAGAGACTTGTGATTGTGGATGCGCGATTCGCTTTGTTCTCTTCACAGAGTTTGTGGAACTCAAACACCTAGTTGCTGACTATCTCCAATATTTTATAAATGTCGACACATGGGAGATTATGACGTGTTTAACTTTTACGTTAATTCTGAAGTACTTTAGAGGGGATTATATTTCACCAATAATTTTAAACATTCATTATTATTATCAAAGTCTATGGTTTTAGTTCATCTTCCAAGGACGTATCCCTGGAATGAAATGAGAAAAAAATCGTATTCCTAGGGTTCATAGACCTGGAGAAAGCGTTCGACAAAAACACCGAGGGAAAAGTATTAAATATTTTGCAAGAAAGAGGAGTAAGTGTTAAAATAATAAGATTGATACGAAAAATTTACAGTAACAACGCTAACACTATCATAAATAATAATATAGAATCTGAAACGTTTACAACTGAAAACGGTCTGAGACATGGAGGCAGTTTAAGTCCAACGCTTTTCGTAACATATATGGATGAAATAATAAAGAAATGTACCACAAAAACTAGCAAGTACAATGTTGGACACTTACAACTACAAAGAGTAGATATCTCGGAGGGAGTTTTCGCAGATGATGTCGTTATAATCGCTAAAAGTGAAAAAGAATTACAACAGAACCTAGAAATATGGAACACAGAGCTGGAAAACCACAGAATGAAAATAAACAGAAAAAAAAACAAAAGTGATGATGATAGGAGATGCACCAAAAAGCATAAATATAGAAATCGACGGGGTAAAAATAGAGCAAGTGAAGACTTTCCAATATCTTGGAGTCCCAATAGACGAAAAGGACACACAAGAAGTTGAAATAAACCAGAAAATAGAGAAAACGTTAAAGCTCCATTATATGATGAACAAGAAATTCATAAACAATAAAGAAATTTCGCGAGACACAAAAATGAAAATATTTAAAGCGATATTTAGACCCATACTAACATTTGGCTGCGAATCCTGGGTTTTAAGCGAGAGGCAAAAAAGCATGTTACAGGCTGTCGGGATGAAATACTTGAGAAGAGTCCGAGGAGTTACCAAACTAGATAAAATAAGAAGCATGAAAATACGAGAAATAGAATCAACACTCAAATTAATAGAAAAGAGACAGTTGGGTTGGTGGGGCCACTTGCAAAGAATGGAAGGCGTAAGACCAGCTAAAAGAGTGTGGGAGGCAAAAATACTGAAAAACAAAAGGAGGGGTAGGCCAAAAACGCAATGGGATGGAGTAATAGCGAAAATACTGGAGACAAAGGAAAGAACATGGACAGAAGCAAAAAAAATGGCGGAAGAAAGAAAAGGTTGGAAAGGATTTGTAGACGCCTAGAATAAAAATACAGTTTCGTCCCGACACCATTATATGGTAGAAGGAAATTTAGATTAGATTAGATTAACTTTTACGTTAATTCTGAAGTACTTTAGCGGGGTTTATATTTCACCAATAATTTTAAAGATTCATGATTATTATCAAAGTCTATGGTCTTAGTTCATCTTCCAAGGACGTATCCCTGGAATGAAATTTTGCAAATCAATTACGCATTTGTCGATGACAATGACATGACTCTTCACTATACGTACTGCATATTTTTTTAAATGTCTACGTTTGTGTTTTTTGTCATTGCTTAAACTCTCACAATAATACGGGTCGATATACATCTTCGAAGTCTCAATTTCAAAGCTTAGATATTGTTACACTTCGCATATATAGAATTTTTTTAATTTATTTTTAAATAATATTTCTTTAAAAATATCTCGCATTTAAAATATAAATTCTTTATTATTTTACCTGTATATTCGCATTTGCAAGTAGAAAGCCTTTCTTTTGTGCTCGCTCTAGCCGACAGACCCTTCGCGTTCTACCTACCTTGATCAAGCATTTAATGTTCGCTTGAATCTCTTCATACATTTCGTTTTTAAACTTAAGTTGTTATTAATTTAATTACGTACTCATCTCTTACTAATATATATTGTGTCGCATATAATTAGATAGCTTGCCTCACAAGGGATATTTTATTGATATTTGTGTCATCGATATCACAACTCTCCAGGTCACCCTTTTAATTAATTCATTATTCAAGACATCGACAACATTGAACCCTCTCCAACGTAGGGGTAATAAAACACAAAACCTTTTCTAGACCGGTGTTCGCTTCTACACGAATTCTCTTCCTTCTTGTGTTCTGGTCCTTCGCAAGAAACACGTCTTACTCGCCGTACTGTTCAAGTACACGATGCAACACCCCACGCCGTCCGGCGTCTTTCGCTACTAAGGTAATCTGTATTGTTCTATATATATTATTCTTTTAATCTGATTTACGTTAATTTAACTCATTAATTTCTTCAACCTCCTGCCGAGCTCTACTCTACATACTTGTTCAAGTACATGATACACACCACGTGGACGAACATCCCCGCAACTCAAAGGTAACTCTGTATTGTTCGATACAGAGATTATTTTATATTAATCAGAATTAATTCACATTTAATTTACTGCTTAATTTAACATTCGTTGCAGTATATTTTTGTGTTAATTTTTAATTACTTATTCAACGCTCTTTGTGTATTTTACTTTTATTTGATTACTTATAAATATATCAATCTCAATTTCTTATGTAAATAATAAATACAAATTCTAAGGACAACGCTCCTGTGTTTTATTTAATTAGTAATGTAAAATACTTGCCTTTCTACTACTAATTACTAACAATAAGCACATTAATGTATTTATATTTATGTAAGTTCACTCGGCGATGATTTGGTATCGAATGAATAAATCCCTTCCTCGACGACTTATATATCGGCCGTCGAACATCTCTCGAGTTTTCTATATCTATCGCGAAGGTGCCAAAGGTGTGATACGTGACGTATCGTTGGATGAGTTATCACTAGAGTGGACCAATCCTGAGCGATATTGGTAAATATTTCATATAAAAGCCGAAAAACTCCAATAATTTATCAATTAATATATATATATATATATATATATATATATATATAGTAAATTTAATAAGTCGGCGATTAAAGGTCTGGTATTACTTCAAAGTATATATATTTAAAACAACCCTACATGTTTCGGCAATGATGCCTTTGTCAAGGATATAAAAAATATAAAAATTTTATATTTTTATATTTTTTATATCCTTGACAAAGGCATCATTGCCGAAACATGTAGGATTGTTTTAAATATATATACTTTGAAGTAATAAACCAGACCTTTAATCGCCGACTTATTAAGTTTACCATATCATACCAAGGTTACGAAAATATGATATACATATATATATATATATATAAGTGTTAGATAATTTCTTAGCCGTTCATTAAATATAACATTTGGTAGATATTTATTCACTGCTAATGGATTCAAACCTGTCGATTTTTATGAGTCAGTCATGTCGGCAATGTTATATATATATATATATATTGATGTGGGTCAGTATTCTTCATTAATGTATTTTTCTTCTAATTAAATATCAATTCCAAGAATGTTATATCTGGAATAATCAGATTTGTGAAACATTTCTTTATAGATAGAATTTTGTATTTTAAAGATGTAAAATCATAATTGGTTTTAAAAATCATGTTACCGATTACTATGTTATGTTATATTTAATTAATCTTTATATTTCGTCCTTTAATTAAATTCATCTTACTTATGTTCGCGAGAATTTTAGATTTCTAAAACTGACTATGATTATTTCATGTATGTTCAAATTACGATAAACTCTGATATTTATTATCATTTTTTATAACATCACTTTATAATGTGCATTTGGAATTACGTGAGTTGGATATATTTTCACATTTTTAGTTTGTCAGAGATATTTTCATCTCTGTCATATTTAAGAAATACATATTTAAAATTATTTCTTTCTATTCTGACTAAATTATCTTTTATAATTTTGAAATTCATTGTATAAGTTTTCTAAGAAAATTTGATTTATGTTTCTACAAAATATGATATGTAGTCAAGACGATGAAAAAAAAAGAGGATTATTATTGATTAAGAGATTTTTGCATGCGGTGGTAAAGAAAAGAATAATTTTCAATTGCTTCTTCGAAATTATTTAAATAAAATTATCTACGGCTATATTTCTAATAACAAGAAAGTGAATTCATTATTTTACATGTTATAAATACCTTGCGAGAAACATACTTCGAGTGTGGAGATACTAGGAAACCTTATCATCTACATTTTGTATTTCCAATTAAGCTAATAGCAATTTTACGTTTAAGCAGCTATATTTAAGAAGCTACTGGAACCTTTTCTTGGTTATATTTGGATAATTTACGCTTTCTTCCGGACATCAAATTTGGACATAACCTAGCAGAGTTCTACAAGTATCAAGGAACGTATGCAGATTTGCGGCTAGAATATCTATCAGAGGAAACAGACTGATTCATTACATTCGGACTTGCTGAACCTGTTGGAATTCTACAGAGTATTCTTCTTCCAGAGAACACGTAAATTTAGATACTACCATAACGGTCATAAGTATCAGGTATTCTTGAGAAAATTTATTCCTGTATTATTAATTAAAGATATAACATTTCTTGCGATCTCATATTTCTAAATCATAATACTCACGTTATTTCAATAATAATATTCTACTGAACATATTTATCAATATATTGTTGTTCTTATCTTGTTTTCACTCAAAATTTTGACACGATCCATTTATCTATATAATAATATTCATAATATTGATGTAGGCAACCTACTGTGTATAGCAATATTGTAGGGTGCATACGTATACATTTGAAAACCAACATATTAAACGTTATTGTATCTTATAGACTGTCGAAACTATATAGTTTAATAAATTTATTTGTTATTTGATTTTACTTAATCGTTTTATTTTATGGATATCTGTGTTGCTGTCTGTATATTCGGATCCCGCTAGTAACCCTGAGATTAAGAATTTTCTGCATATTATTTTATTAAGTTTTAAATTATCATTTCTGAGCTAGTTTTTCTTTCTTTGTTTTTTTAATTTTCCATTCATTATTATTCACAACTCAACATTATAACATTAATTGGCTAGCCCAACTTGTGGGGCAAATATCTTTCCATAATGGACTTATAACAATATATATATATATATATATATATATATATATATATATATATATATATATGTATATATAATAACTTCGTGACCTTGGTATGATATGGTAAACCTAATCAGTAGGCGATTAAAGGTCTGTATATTACTTCAAAATATATGTATTTAAAAAACTCTACATGTTTCGGCAGTATCGCCTTTATCAAGAGAATACAAAATATAAAAATTAATATTTTGTATTCTCTTGATAAAGGCGATACTGCCGAAACATGTAGAGTTTTTTAAATACATATATTTTGAAGTAATATACAGACCTTTAATCGCCTACTGATTAGGTTTACCATATATATATATATATATATATATATATATATATATATATATATACCTTGATAAATTATTGGAGTTTTTCGGCTTTTAAATGAAATATTTACCAATATCGCTCCGGGTTGGTCCACTCTAGTCATCACAATAAGCTGTAATATATTTATTTCATTAGAATAATTTCAGTACTATTAGCAACCACAGCCGAACCAAAGCGCTAGTTAGTAATAATATTTATTATTTAGTTTTAATGTGTTCGCCGTTACTGTTATAATAACGCTGGTTGATATTTATTCACTGCTAATGGATTCAAACCTGTCGATTTTTATGTCAGTCATGTCGGCAAACACATTACTACAATTATTTTACAAAAAGAGAAAATTGATACTGCTTAAAGTGAAGATTACGGATTTCCGAGTTTTTCCTCATTAGAGACGGTCATGCTTTTTTTAATGGTTGATGACAATGCACGTATTCTATCACAAACGTATAATATTTTTGGTTATGTTATGTAAATGTGTGTAATAATTAGTAATTTAATTTTACAAAAAATTTTTATTACAATACACAAAATTAAAAGAAAATAACACTAAAGCAGTTGTTGGAAATGTTGACCAATATTTTGAAGACAAAGTTGAACTCTATGCCTCATGCTTTTAAAGCCATTTATTAGAATTTCTTGGGTTATATCAGCACAAGAATTCACAATAGCATTACGACGCTCTTCGATTGCATGATGTCTGGTCTTGAAAATGGTATTCTTCAAATATGGAAAAATAAAATAGTCTAAAATTCTCAAATCTGGAGATCTTGGAGGAAAATTAATAATTCTTGTATCGAAAAATTCTTGCAAAAAAGCTATTGTCTCTCGAGATTTGTGCGCTGGTGCATTATCTTACTGGAAATATCCTTTATCATCGTGAAGTTTACTAATAAACCGCTCTAATAATTCATTTCGATATCTTTCAGCAGTTATAATTTGATTAAAAAATATAGACACAATAATTTGTCTCTTTGAGACTGCTAGCCGTCGCCTATTTTTTGTGGATGTAGCGTAGTTTCCACAAATTCATGAGCGTTTTCTGCAGACTAAACTCTTATATTTTGCTTGTTTAAATATCCTGAAAGATTCTTCCGAAAAGATGGATTTGTCGAGAATGTCATTATTATTTATGTTATTTAAAAACCTTAGTTAATACTGTGTTCTCGTAACAAAATCTATCTGATAAACTGTATGCACTTCACGGTTGGTACTTAGTGAAACATTATGAATAATAAAATTAAAAAACACTTGGTATAATTGTTTCACTTTAATCAAAATTAACTCGACACATGTTTCGACCTCTCGGTCATTATCTAAGAGCTTATAAATTAAAACTAAAATCTAATAATATGAGACTTGAATTTTGTTGTGGTCGGAGTTGCCTCCATTTCCACTCCATTGTTTCGTATTTCCCAGGGTTGTGACGTGTTTGTGTCTGATTAATAAATAATCGTGTGTTGTGTATTTTTGTGCGGTCCTGTGTTGCGTATGTGTAGTCTGTGTGTTTGTCGCTTTTTGCGTTTAAGTCGCTGGTCATCGGTTTTTTGCGTTTCAGTCATGTGTGTGTTTAATGTTTGTTGTTGTAGAGTGTGATTATTTTCTGTGTTGCGTTACGAAGTATTGTATCTGTTCTGTTGTTGCGTTTGTGGAGTGTAATGTTATTAGCATATTGCCTAAGGCAAGTGCTAGTTCGTCAGTTGTGTTAGGTGTTGTGTTTCTTTGTTTTTGTATCCATGGGTTCGTTGTTGGGGGTGGTGCTGGTATGTATTCGGGTTTGGGTGTGGTTTTGTTTACAGGGTTGTTTGGATTGTTAGGACAGTTAAGGAAAGTGGATAAGTGAGGACCACCGCAGTTTGCACACTTTCGTGGGGTTGTTTTGGGTTTTGTACATAGGTGTGTTGAGTGTTCGTCTCCGCATTTCATGCATTTGTAGTGTATGTTACAGTTTTTTTGGTGGTGTCCAAATGTCTGACATTTGTGGCATTGTATTATGTCTGTTCGTTTGTTTAGTGGTTCGATTTTAATTGTGAGTCCGCAGCAGTCGTGTATGTTGTAAATTGATTTGTATTGTCTCGTCAGTTCTATTAGTACAAGTGATGCAGGTATGCCGTGTTTGCCGTTCATTCTTTTGATTTTTAGTGTCGGGTAGCCTTGGTCAGTCAAGTCGTTTGTAATTTCTGTGTCTGTGATGAAGGTAGGAATGCCTCGCATAACTACCTTAAGTGTTTTTTCGCTTCGTAATTGAAACGTGTAAAATTGAATGTGTTCTGTGTTGAGTATGTGTTTAAGTGTGCGGTAGTCTTCGTCAGTTTTCGGTTCGATGTGAATGCCAGGTTTCACAAGTTTGTTTTGTACTGTGTTAATGTTATGTGTTTTAAGTATTTGTCGTATATATGCCCATTTGTCTTTGTCTGTTATTATGATTGGTGCGATTTTGTATTGTTTTGCGTGTTTCGGTGTTTGTGTTTTGTGTGGTGTTTGTTTTGTCACTTACCCAGGGTGTGCTGTTTGATGTTGACGGTTGTGGGGTGAATTCGGTTGCTTCTTCTTCTTCCATTTTTTCCTCGGTTTTGGTTTCGAGGACGTCGTAGGAATTTTTTGTTTCGATTGGTGGCGTTGTGTGGTCGGTTTTCTGTCTTTTTGTTGTTTTTTTCGGGTGTCTGAATGCGTCGTTTTCGATTTTCGGTTCCGGTTGGCTCTTCTCCGATTTTACGGGAGGCTTTTCTTTTTCTTGTTTTTCTGTGGGGTTGCTTGTTAACTCAATTTGAATCTTCGGTTCTTCTGGGTTAACCATTAATATATCCCCTGATTTTTGTAATAGTTTCTGGATATCTTCTTCTTCATTGAGTATGTCGAATAGATTTTTAAAATCTTCAAGCATCTTGGGTAAACATTTGTCCAAGTATTCGGGTTTTATCATCAGGTTGGTTATTGTTCTCGTTTGTCCGGCCATTGCTTCCGGCGTCGCTTGACGATGTATCGTCGTCTGTGCTCTCAACTGCGATGCTGCTGTAACAGAGATCGCAGTGAGAATGCTTTGGCGGTTACCGTCGTATGTTTAAATGCAATATGTACGTGTGTTCGTCTCAAAGACTAGCACACGAATGACTAAAATCTAAAGCTACTAATACCTATTTATAAGTCTGTGCTAGTGACTTAATTACAGTGTCGATGATGGGGGAGTTTTCGAAGTCTAATTGTGTGTTCGTGACGTTCCTATTGGCTGTCTTGACTTTTTTTATTTTTAAGATGTCTAGTTTTTTCTAATTTGTAATTGCTAGTATCGAATACATGTATACAATCTATGCAATATTCAGCAAAACCTGTACATCTGTTATTATTTAAAATCGCCTTTTATGTTCGTTAATACGCTCCTTTTGAATCTGCCTGATTGACCAATAAAGCGTCAAAATTACTGCAACCCACTTCGTAAACAACTGACTTGTCACACAATTTTGTTTTTTCTTTATTATTGGCTAACATTTTTTCTAAATTGACTTTTTTTACTTGGATAATATTCAAACCTAACCTACCCAATTGAAAACTCAAAAAAAGTATAAAATCCCTTACCACAATTAATAATTGTATCCTAAATACGTATTTAGACAACTAAGTTGTCATCATCAGTTGGTAGAAACCACTAATCAAAGTGTCGCACATGGGGCAAAGTAAAGCTAACACATAAACGCGCAACTACTTTACACGGCCTCCACGTATACACTAACTTTAAAATAAAATTCACAGACTAAAAATTACGACAAACCTTACCTCTCTTAAGAAAAAACGGCATCACATGTGTTTACTATCCGTTATCGGCCCTCGACCTTTTCTGCCTCTTTTCTAAGAATACAAAAAGACAACTATACGCAATATTACCATTGTCCAAGTTCAAGGTATTACTTTTATTTTTAACGATATGAATGCTTCCATGTGCGTCGAGATCTCTGGTGTTATTGATGGCTTTAACAAGTTTTAGCCCTTTAACCGACAAGTTGTGATCTGTATGTAGGGCGTGATTAGCTACCCTAGATTTTTCTGGTCTATTAAATCTGATATGTGATACGTGTTCTTTATACCGGGTTATTATCGAGCGTTTCGTTTGACCTATATATTTTAAATTACAATCGTCGCAATTAATTTCGTATATACCTGATTTCAAATTAAAATTAACCTTATCTTTGGTACTACCTAGGAGGTTTTTGATGGTGTTTTCGGACCGAAAAGCAACTTGGAGACCTCGTTCTTTAACAACTCTATTAATATTTTTCGTGATTGGGTGGTATGTGCCGCATGTGCGACACTTTGATTAGCGGTTTTACTGATGAAGACAACGTAGTTGTCGAAATACGTATTTAGGATACGATTATTATGGTAATTATTATGATAATTATGGTAAGGGGTTTTATATCTTTTTTGAGTTTTTACTTAACCACAGTCTCCAAAGAAAGACTTTTTACCCAATTGATTAGAAACTTGTTGCTAACACCCGGTATGTAATTGATTGAAAGGTATCGTCTATTATGTTGCTGAAGTGTTGGTTCACTGTAAAAAAAAATTCATGAGACTTGTCTGTTGTTTCTTTCTAACCATTTTATCTAGGAGTTGTATGCTATAACCGTTATTTTTAACTATTGTCTTAATAAAATTCAGTTCTTTTTTGTAGTTATCTGTGTTTAACGGGAAGTTAAGTAATCTATGGATTAGATTATTAAAGACAGACATTTTTACATTCCATGATTGGTTAGAATTGGCGCGAATTATAGTTATCTGTGGTAGTTATTTTTCTATATATGTCAAATTCTAGTTTTTTATCCTTTTTTTACCTGATTCTCTATTGTAAATTGTATTTTATCGTTAACTGAATGTAAATAAAGTTAAAGTTGATCTAATTGTCTAGACGTGCCTGACCAAATACATAATATGTCATCCACATATCTACCCCAAAAGGAAATGTGTTTGAATATCAGATTTCGAAAAGAAATACATAAATATTAATAGTAACATCCCAATATTAAAATGGAAATCTTAGAAATCAAGAAAGCCAATAGGAACATCACGAACACACTATTAGACTTCGGAAACACCCCCATCATCGACACTGTAATTAAGTCACTGGCACAGATTTATAAAAATAGGTTTTGGTAGCTTCAGATTTTAGTTTGAATTTTCAAATTCTTAGATAATGACCGAGAGGTCGAAACGTGTCGAGTTAATTCTGATTAAAGTGAAGCAATTATTATACCAAGTGTTTTTATTTTTGAAATTTACTTGTTTGAGTTCCGAAACTGCCCGAATTTTAGATGAAAACAACTTTAAGTCCATTTCTTAAATAGTGTGACATGTTCCCACTGACAAATGAACTTGTGATTCGACGTCGAATATCCTCTATGCAATTTGCTGTTCGTTTTGTAGGTGCTCCACCGCCAGGTTTACGAGTTACTGCACCTGTTTCACCAAATTTAATAACACAAGCTTGAATATGTTTTTGCAGTTGTGCGTAAGTAACTGGCAGGTTAGGATACTGTTCTGGAAATCCTTTAAACACTGATTAGTGTAATAGACCCAATCTCCATTTTATAATTTTTGGCCAGTTCCATAGTAACTTTATAATAAAATAATTCAAAAAATATAAGCGCTTATAATTTGAATTTATGTATGACAACTGCCAGAATTTAAAGTTTTCTAAAGCTTCGTATTTAATTTCTTAATGATTTAAGAAACAGCCTACTATAATGAAGAAACATTTTGAAGGCCCGTTATATACGTATATACGTAAAATATAAAGTGAACTTACGTTTATATATGTTTACATATATTCTCGTGATATATATATAATTCAGTATATTTAATTACAGTATGTAAATGAAGGTATCAGTGGCTAATACCCTACCAGGAAGGTGGTGTTGTAAAATATTAAACGTGAAATGCTTTATTATGTTGTGTCAAGTTCACCATGTTCCTTGTCGAATTAGTTTTGAGTGCACAGTTTAATGTAAACAATTACGACAGCGATCTAAATTCTATACATTTTGAATGAGAAAATAGAAATAATAAGTTATGCATTGTATTTGTATTTGTCGTTTTATTATTCTTTGGTGAATACACGCGTATTTTTTTAATTATTCGGAATATATTTTAGCATCACTGTCATCTATATCTTTTTTATGTTTTAAAGCATATACTCGTAGTAATGAAAGATTCCTATTAACTATTTGAATTAAAGCACAATAATATTTACATATAATTCTGTTGGTGAGTTACTATCTTATCATATTTATCATTATCATATCGGAGATCTCGGGGTCGAGTTCGGAGCTTTGCTGTCCGAAGAGGTTTCCGTGGTTTTCCATCTCGTTTAAGACGCCGACAGCTAATTATCTTAGGTTGTGCCATGGGCACCGTCGTAATAGTAGCTCATGACCTGCCTATGCCCCTTGTAATTGGCGTTAAGCTGTTGGGAGGATGCTAAGGCACGAACTATTATGGCGTCGATTTATTTTGCACTTCCTCACACAATCGCCGGAAAATATTTTACTCAACCCACATACGAGGGTGGTTCGGACACTACGTGGCCTAACAAAGAAAACGCAAGTTTTTTTGAAAAAAAACATTTTATTTTTCAATATAATCTCCTGCTCGTTCAACACACTTATTCTAATAATATTCCAAATTAGTAATACCTTCATTGTCGGTCGATGAATCGAAGTTCTCAAAATAAATATTTACAGCAGCGATTATCTCATAATTAGACGAAAATCTCTTACCACCGAGTCACTTTTTCAGGTTTGGAAAGAGATGATAATCGCTGGGCGCTAAATCTGGGGAATAGGGCGAACGATGCACCAATTCAAATCCCAATTCATGAATTTTTGCCATTGTAATTGCAGTCTTGTGGGCAGGTGCGTTATCCTATTTCTTCTTTGTCAAATGAGGCCGTTTCTCTTTGATTTTGTTACTTAACCCTTTGTGTCCTATTGGGACTTGCGAGTCCCGTATTTTTAAAATTGTATAATATTTACATAAATCCATAAAAACCACTTTTGCATTGACGGGTTATCACAGTCCACTGTAATGAACAAATTTAAAGTCTTACTGTGGCAACAGGTGTCGCTAGTTGTCAGTAAATTTCAATTTAACCGTTAGTACACAACCAGCTGGTGCGCAGATACGGCTCTAATTTTGTCGGGGTAGTAAAATTAAGTTTGTTTAGTGCTTTTTGTTAAATAATTAACTGAAGTGGTGGAACATAGTTTAAAATTTGTTATTACATTCAGTTAGTGCTGTGATAATAAACAATTTCGTTATTATCGAGCAGTTTCTGTGCTGGACTCAAAAGTCCCGTCGTGAACAAGAGCGTATAAAACTCAATATCTGGTAAGTATTGCACGGAATCCATGCTTTATGTTATTTTTTGAAATAATAGTAACTTTTCAGAGAAAAGTATTTAAATTTTGTTGTTTCAGACAATTATACATGATGAGTCGGTGGAGAAGGAAATTTTTTGTAAATGATGAAGAGCTTCTGGAAGCCGCAAATGCAGCGGCCATGGAGTTGGAAGAACTGCCAATGGATAATAATATCCTCACAGATGAGGAAAATAGTGAAGACGATGAGGAGATAACTGCGACGGAATTGGAAAAAAATTTACCATCTCTGACTGAAGAAAATGATGAAACAACTACTACTGACATTGCATTGGCTCCTGAAATAGATGAAGATTTACCATGTACGTCAAATAGTGTTACTAAAAAATTACCAAAGAAAAAATCCGAAAAATAGATAGAAAATGGAAAAAAAGAACAAACGTTATTGACATTCCTACCTATCAACTCGATGAAGGTCCTATCGAGGAACATTTTGTTACGTGTAAAAATTATACAGATTATTTTTTAACTGTATTAGGATCTTCAATGATAGATGATATTGTTTATTAAAGTAATTTGTACGCCGTACAAAGAAACAAGGTTTCGAAAGTCAAGTCAAATGAAATACTAGGTTTCATAGGCATAAATTACGTTATGGGTTATCACAAATTGCCTAGTTATAAACAATTCTGGTCATCTGCGGAAGATCTGGGGATTCCTTTAGTGCAGAGAACGATGACTAAAAATAGATTTGAACAGATATTATCTATGCTACATATTAATGACAATGCACAAATACCTCATGAAAACAAAGACAAGTTGTATAAATTAAGACCACTCATTGACATTCTAAATATTCAGTTTAATACACTGTATAATGGCACCAGGGAGCTGTCTGTAGACGAAAGTATGATTTTGTTTAAAGGGCGTTCTACACTTAAACAGTATAACCCAATGAACCCGATATAACGTGGATATAAGTTATGGTGTATAGCCGATCAAAAGGGATACATCAAGAAATTTGAAATTTATCAAGGAAAGAATGAAGTGACTTTGCTCAATTTGGACTAGGAGAAAGAGTCGTTCTTTCTCTATCAGAGAGTTATTGGGGAAAACACAGAATAGTGTATTTTGATCATTATTTTACCTCGGTAAAGTTATTAGAAAAATTAAAATCTGAAAATACGCTGGCTTGTGGAACAGTGAGACAGACAAGAGAAGGTCTACCAAAAGATCTCCAAACAGATAAAAGCATGAAAAGAGGAGATTGCGATTACAGAGTTTCTAGTATGGACATAACATATTTTAAGTGGTATGATAACAGAGTCGTTCATATGCTGTCAAATTTCCATAGCACAGAATTTACCACAGTTCGGCGACTACAAAAAGATAGGACGCAACAAAATGTAAATTGCCTAAAAATTATTGTGGATTATAATAATCAATACATGGGGGGTGTTGATCATGCTGATCGTTTACGACAAGCTTATGCTGTTAACAGACGTTCAAAGAAATGGTGGCACCGGATTCTTTTTGATTTACTAGATTTAGTATTTGTCAACAGTTACATCATTTACAAAACAATGCATCCAGAAGAGAATGTCAAAAACCAAAAACGTTTGATGCGCGGTGAAAGTAGTAGCCCAAGATCGAGTAGCCCAAGCTCGTAGCCAAGATCGAGTAGCCCAAGTAGTAGCCCAAGATCGAGTCCACGTTCTGGTAGTCCAAACTGCAGTCGCCTTAGCCCTGCACCAACAAAACGAAGAAAATACAACTATAGTGTAAGCAACGATGTTCGACTAAGTAATCGAGGAAGTCACTGGTCAATTTTTACCAAAATACGAAGAAGGCGTGAACAATGCTCATCAATGGCAATAGAGTCGCATCCTCACTCCAAGTGCTTAACTTGTGGAGTATATTTATGTTGCAACGAGAGAAAAAATTGTTTTTTGGATTATCACATGATGTCCGAAAATTAATGTATTGTTACTACAAATTTATTAATAATTTTTTTATAACATTGATCTAACAGATGTATCACATAAAATAATATTTTAACAAAATATTTTTTTGTAAATCAACCAAATTTTATTATCTTTAGCTTTGACGGGACTTCAAAGTCCCGATACACCCCCTCCAAGTATTTTAAGAAAAAAAATTCTAAAAAAATTCAGGGACTTGTTTTACATCATAAGCAAACATATCATACTTAACATTTCTGGTAAATCTAAAAATTTAATATGCCAGGACACAAAGGTTAAGTGTGGCAACAAATTGGCATAATGCACCCCATTTAATTGTTTTCCACTTTTCTAAGTAGTCGACCAAGATAATTCTATGAGTATCACCCAAAAAAAAAACAGTTGCCATAACCTTTCCTGCTGACAAAACAGTTTTTGTCTTTTTTGGTGGTGGAGGACTTTTCTTTGTCCATTTTATGGATTTTTCTTTGGTTTTGGATGTGTAATGGTAATCGACGGTAATGAAATGGCGTACAAAGTCCTTCTGATTGTGGCGAAAACGTGCCAGAAGTTCCCGAGAAACACTCAAATGATTCAGGTTTTGCTCCGGTATGAGTAACCGCAGCACCCATCACCCCGAATATTTGTTCATTTCCAATTAACAAGTTAACATTTTGTACACACTGTCATTTGAGATACCTACAATGTCTGCTATCTCGTGCACTTTTACTCGACGGTCATCCAGGACGATATGGTGGACTTTTTTAATCATATCCGGAACAGTAATAGTTTTTGGACGTTCACCATGGCGTCATCATTTGTGCTCATGCGACCACACTTAAATTCGGCAACCCAATTTTTGACTATTGAAAACGAAGCAGCGTATTCTAATAGTGTTGCTTTGCTTTGATTTCGGTTAGTGTTAAATCTTTCAAATGAAAGTACTTTATCACTGCTCTCAACTCAGTTTCTTCCAGTATTACAAAATCACACAAGATGTTCACTTTGACGTACTGTCAAAAACAGATTAATTGACAGATCGCTCTGTACTGTCGTATTTAATATATTAAAGGATGATTCTAGAGAATGGTAAAGAAGATTCCGCGAATTTGCGCCATCTCTGTGTTAGGCCACGTAGTTTTCGAACAATCCTTGTATTTATGGCTGTGAGCTGTGGGTTGTACGCGACTGATATTAAAGGCCGAGGCACACCTATCATACACTCTTCCGATCCGACTACGATCATACAGTCGAACGAGTGTCTGAGAGGGAAATGGCACTGAAACCCGAACGCCGTAGTTCACACATTTCCGCCACCTGTCCGTTCCCACTCCCACCCGTCTCCGTTTTTTCATCCGATCATGGTCCGATCGTGCAGACTATTCGTTTGCCGGCTGCGGGACGCATGTCGTTTGGTATTTTCTTTTGTATGTGAATATATGCGATGTTATTATTATTTAATACTAAAATAGGAAAAAATGGGGGCTATAAAACCGGAGGAGCTCATTAAAGAAGTGAGAAAGTATCCAGTACTATATGACCAGACCAAAGAGCAGTACCGAAACTCCGACTACAAAGACATGATCTGGAAAAAAGTCACGAAGGAATTAAATGTCGAAGGTAAGACCATAAATACCTAGCTTATTCTATATACAGTCAAACTTCTGTATAACGAACTCCTATTTAGTGAATATTTCTATATAAAGAATTTTCTCATTGGTTCGTTGACAAAGTTATAGTAGACACTGATATTTATTTATAACGAAATTCTCTATATTACGAATTTTTTTACTAGACTTTGCAGGTTCGCTATAAAGAACTCTGACTGTATTTTGGAAAGTTGTTGATATTAGTAGGTAGCTGTGCTTTTGGTATAGATACGGAATAGGTACGCTTGGCAATAATATATTTCAATTCCTTTTGTCAAACAACAGGTTATATATGTACTTTGCGTTGTGTTCAGCGAAAAATGTATATCTCTTGTTAATTTATTGTATTTTCTCAAAATCAGATACCTACCTGTAAAAAATAAGTACAAAATGTGAAATATTTCCTAATTAAAAACAAGATGAACAATTTTATTGAATAGCAACTATATTGTATAGCCGTTTGTAATAAATCAGAACGATAGCACAAGAACATTAAATAAATCAAATCATGAGGGCCCGACGTCCTTGCCACTCCACACTACCCTCTGGGGAATTAAAGAATTGTTTAAACTGCTCCCTTACATTAAATGCTTCACGATTTTCTCCTCCCCGGCGACGAGGAAAGTTGTGAAGACTAGATCTTTCCTTCAAAGCCGTATCATCGCTACTGTCAGTTAGTTCGAGCACATTGTAGCCTTCGTTTTTTCTAATGAAGTTATGCAGGATGCATGCTGCGAGTACAATCCTCGTTATGTTATCAGGATTTCCCTGGAGGGGTCTCATGAATATCCGAAATTTTTGCACCAAAATGCCAAACACATTTTCAGATATCCTTCTTGCCCTACTCAATCGGTAGTTGAAGATTCTCTGCTCCTCAGTCACATTCTTTCCAGGAAATGGTCTCATGATGTTGGTTGTGAGAGGAAAAGCGTCATCAGCCACTATAACCATGGGAAGTTCAGTGTTTGTCCCTGGAAGGCACTTTTTCTTTGGGATATCGAGTTCATTTCGGAATAGTTTTTTTCCAAAATTGTAATTTGACAAAATACCACCATCTGAGTTTCTTCCGTAGCTTCCCACGTCAACAAAAATGAAATAGTAACAAGGATAATCTAGAGCTAGAAGAACAATGGAGTATGTTTTCTTATAATTCCAGTACAGACTTCCTGATAATTTTGGTGCTTGTATGGTCACGTGTTTGCCATCCATTGCACCAATGCAATTTGGAAATTGCCACCTTTTCCAAAATTCGGTTGCTATTTCATTCCACTTGTTCTCATCCGGAACTGGCATCACTTCCTTCAAAAGTACTTCGATTACTGCTCTACTTTTATGATGAACAATGGAAGCAACTGTACTTCTTCCCAACCTGTAGCTAAAAGATATCGTCTTGAAGGAATCTCATGTAGCAAGAAACCTGAAACAAATAGATAATAACTGTTAATTAATTTATTTTGTTGTAGGTCAAGAGGAAGAATGCAAAAGAAAATGGAACGGTATTCGAGACACAAAGAACTACCACGGCCTATATGTATCCGTCATCATCAGCCCAAACGTCCTCTGCCTCAACGCCTGCGCACATCATACTATCAGAAGAAGATGGACCGTATGCAGAAACAGATGGACCTCCACATTTTCCAAACCATGTTGCACCAACACCAAAATCGCCCACCATCACTACAGAAGAATACACCAACCTTTCATTTGTTGAATTTTAATAAGGTTTTCTGTTCTAAATAATTATAACTTTCATGACAAGAAATACATCGTTTCGTTTTTTGTGTACCTTTCTTTTTATTGTACCTTCAATTCTTAGAATAAAAAAATAATTAAAATGAAACGCATTAAATAATTAAATTAGTATCTTACCTCAAAAAAAACTGCCAAACGGTGTCTAGAAGTGATTGCTCTTCTAAAATATGTATCTTGCTTAAACAATTTTTCTTGGAGATTAAGTTCCAGCTGGTCGAACGTCGACATCGACATTCTAAAATATTGATATAATTTTGTCTCGTCATCCAACAGATAAGGTATAAGTGTTGAATACTCTCCTACTGCAGATCCTCTTTTCCAAGCAGCATGTACCCAAAATCTGCGTTTTCTGCTGTTCTCCATGAAAGATCTCTGAATTCCTTTATCTTCTTCTAAACAAAGTGCCACCATGGCTAAATCGCTGTTGCTAAAATTTTTGAACATTTTGCGCACAGGACCGTCCACGATATTGTTTAAATTGAGACTGGCGAGTGTATCGTGCCAAAGTCGGAAATCGGAAAGTAGCTTGGAGCTTGTATGATATGTGTGCTCACCCCTTTCCGATCCCACACCGATCCAATTCTTGGAGCAACATCGGACCGGAGTCGGATCGGAAGGTTGTATGACAAGTGTGTCCCAACCTTAATGGGTAGATATACTGCATGTTACGATATTTATTACAAGTTTTACGATTATTTTATTATTGTTTTTTCGTGATTCACCAACAATGTTGAGATTTTAGAAGTCTATAACGAGGTGTCTAAGCAACGTCTAAGATTTACTCTATTTGCAAAAATTTAATTTAAATTAACTATAATGTGTTGAACAGTATTGATCTCTTGATTAATTCCGCGACGGATAAAATAAAACGTGTAACGTCACGCAGGACAGCATGGTTCGCAGTGTATATTGTTGGAGATCTTTACCCGTAGAAGGCTAGTGTGCAAAAGAGAGCGTTCTTTTACAGTTTTCTAGAGAGGTGCTCGTAATAAGGGTGGGTTTTATGATTTAGCTTAGGGATAGCAAATCATATTGCAAATAGCAATGTCTAAAGAATTGAGAGTTAATTAAAGACGCGACCTAAAGGGTTGTACCGTCAATGAAGATAATATCATTAAAAAATTCTTTGAATAAAGTACTTTAAAATTATACTACGTGCGATATGCTTTAGGTGACTTTTAAGCTAGTGAATTAATGCTGCTCTTAAAAAATGTCAACTTATACTCGACCGGCCTAATTATGACATGTAGAAAATCTAATTTAATAGTAAGTAACATTACTAATTAATATGTAATTAGAATACAATTGTATGTAATAAATAACTAAATTAAAATACATAATCTAAACTTGATTTTAAAGTGTCGTTTATGACCAGTGCGATACAAACATAGTTTGTGCCTATCTTGCGGTAGCAAATCTAAAAATATCATTTCATAATTGTACTGAAGAGATCGAAGTGACCATTGGTTAAATACGTTGTGTATGTCCATGTAAACATATACAGATGTGTTTTTAAAATATTTATATTAATTTGTATTAATAAATACTTTAAGTGTTTACACATCGATATGCTATTTTCCATGGTATATTAAGTCATCTGTTAATGGATTACAGAATTACACGTATTTATTTCTCTTCTAGAAGCGGTTTAGCCGTTCGTGAGAAAGCGCTTTCACCGGCCTTTCTTGTCGGCTTTCTATAAGATTGTGTAACTTGAGTACGATACTATTAGTAATTATACGCTTATCGTCGTTTCTTGCGTTACACAGCATAATGTCATCGAGGCCATTGGGAAACTGAAGAATAAATATACTGCTGGAGACGATAATAGTCCTACATATTTGGTTAAGGACTGCACCAATATTTTTATTCATCCACTCTTCAAATTCTTCAATTTATCTATTCATACATCTTCCTTTCCGTTTTGCGAAAATCTTTGAATCCGTCCTTCACTAAATTATCTCGATTTATTTATTTATGTATTGTTGTATTGTCACAGAGTGTAAAAATTTTGTTGTCCTATTTGGATTAGTCTGTTGGGCAAAATAAATTATTATTATCATTATTGCGTTTATCTGGCGGGAGCGAATCCAAAGACTTCATTTCATAACTACACTGAGGAGATCGTTAGATCGAAACACACAGATATGTTTTTAATATATTTATATTAATTTGTATTCACTTATTGTCAGATTTATTATAATATGTATATACTATGTAGTATTGAAATATTGTTAGATTTTGCCGCACAAATTTTGTATTTCGAACGTATTTCTTTGCAGTTCGTACTGCCCAAGTGTGAACCGCATATTGCATTTTATCTCTGTCTAACACACATAAATACGCGCTGTAATTATACGGGATTTTTATGCCTTAAATTTGATCATGTGACTGCAAAAAATACTTTCTAAAATGTATGTGGCTGATGCATGTATTCATAGAAATGAGGGAGCTATCGAAAAGATACTTATTTACACAGCTGTGGTTCCGCTTACATTATAGAAATACCTGTAAAATATTTAAAAAAATGCCCATTGTGTTTTAATTCGTAAAAACAAGTACAAACCGGCTATACAAGTTAATGTACAAATAATACAACATTTATGATCCTTTGACGCCGGATATACAAACTCAAAAAAAGGTATAAACCCGTTATTGTTTCAAAGTTTGAGGGAAATTTTATGAATACAAACAAGGCCTGGCAATGAGTGACTGCCTATATCCATTCGTAGTTAATTTATTTATGAGCCACTTCCATGTGGAATTTAAAAATAACGGTAAATATTTAATGGTAAATACGGCAAGAGTTAGGGTTAGGTGCGTAAATGATATTTTTGATACACGTAAGTGTGAATTGGACATGTTCGTAAAACATCTAAATTTTAAATTTTCGACTATTGAATTTACGGTGGAAAACGAAAACAATGACAGGATACCGTTCTTAGATACAGTCCTAATTAGAAATAAACATAAAATATAAAATTGCTATTTTCCTGATAAAAGCCAACGTTAATAGGTTTATCACCGCCGATTCAAACCATATTTTCCAAGAAAAGACGACTTCGTTCAATTTTCTAGTCAATCGCCTGCAAAACTTTCCGTTAATAAAAAAGAAATCCGATAAAGTAGATTTCTTTAAAAATATTACCAGATACAATGTTTTTGACACAGAAATAATTAATAAATTAATTAGGAAAACTAACTTATGAAAGACGATCTACGATTTCACTTTTTGTTGCTTCAACAAAATCGTGACAAAATGTTGATGTGTTTCCCATATCATCAAATTACGAAAAGTTTAAGTAGGGTTATTAAAGAACGGGGTCTTCAAGTTGCTTTTCGGTCCCAAAACTCAATTAAAGCTGTTCTAGGTAATACTACGGATAAATTGGATATAAATCAGAAGTCGGGCAAATATGAAATTAATTGCGACGATTGAAAATTGAAATACATTGGCTAAACGAAACGCTCAATAATAACCCGTTATAAAGAATATATATATATATATATATATATATATATATATAGGTGGATAAAATAAATTAAAAGCAGGCAAGCTTGCCCGCGTTTAATTTATTTTATCCAATATAGTACGTTCGATAATTTCTTTTAAATTATATATATATATATATATATATATATATATATATATATATATAATTGAAAACAAATTATCGACCGTGATATATTATCAAAAATTAATTGTAATTGACCGCTTAGCCGAATTTTAATTAATTTTTGATATATATATATATATATCACATTTGCCATCTTCAGGTCTGCGATAACTGTCTGCTTCTGCTTCTGGTTACTCGTAAACTCGTAAGAAGCAGAAGCAGACAGTTATCGCAGACCTGAAGATGGCAAATGTGATTTTGCCGAAACGTCGTCCAGAAACCAGCACCGGTCTTTACAAAGACCAAACAATGGAAACGCGGAAGAAAACCCGGAATCCAGTTACAACACATACTACTACCCGCGGAAACCTCAAAGAAAACATATATATATATATATATATAGTAAATTCAATCAGTCGGCGATTAAAGGTCTGGTTTACTTCAAAGTATATATATTTAAAACAACCCTACATGTTTCGGCAATGATGCCTTTATCAAGGATATAAAATATAAATTACGGAATACAAATGTCAAATAATTCTTTGAATTATTTGATATTTGTATTCTGTCAAATGTCAAATACAAATGTCGAATAATTCTTTGAATTATTTGACATTTGTATTCTGTCATTTATATTTTATATCCTTGATAAAGGCATCATTGCCGAAACATGTAGGGTTGTTTTAAATATATATACTTTGAAGTAAACCAGACCTTTAATCGCCGACTGATTGAATTTACCATATCATACCAAGGTCACGAAAATATTATATATATATATATATATATATATATATATATATATATATATATATATATATATATATAAAGATAATTATTTCTTGACCTTACAATATACAATATGAAACAGACATGTAAATAATTTACATATCTGTAACTGTACACATGGACAATACACCTCGTATTTTCAGCATTTACTTCTGCTTAAGACATATGTTTCTGCCATCTAGGCGTCTTCAGTCAAGCTAGTGAAGCAATGTATACACATTGATACAAATCAATTAAACAAATGATTTGTATCTGTATTTACATTTTACTGAAATCACCCAACAAAGATAAAGCAAGTTTCGTCCTATACGGTGACACTATATAATAAGTGACATCTTACGGAACGAAAGAGACTATGTCGGAAGGCGACCTTTTGTTCGAATAGCTATGCTATTACAAGAACAAAAAAAATACGTATTGCCATGGATTTTTCCACATAGAAGAAAGAAAAAATAGCAGAATTAGATTGAACTTTATGTGAAGAACATTTATAAATTTATGTATTTTATTTTGGTGTATATTTTATTTCAGACGGGGATCGATATAAATATATTTAATTTTAAGTGATGAATTTGGTAATGTTTGACTTATGATCCATGCCTGTATATTTAGGGTTAGTCAGATGTTTAATGTTGCCGCCAAGCCGGATATCATATTGTACTAGGATGTATATATTTTCTCTATCTTGATTTTATATATTAGGTGGGGATGCCCTTGCGGTTCCTGGAACTTTATTTTCAGAGATTGATAAAAGGTCCTTGAAGATAGGTCGTTATAAGTGAATATTAGACACGACTTAATTTTGTCTGATATATTTAAAATCTTGGTTAATTTCGTTTTAGTTTTTGGTGCGTCGTTTGTGATTTAAAAGTAATTTATCGGGAATTTACAAATCTTGTATGTTTGTAATTTAATTTAATTTAATTGATACACCTATCTAAAGAAAAGGAATCTCTCATGTTTGATTACGATACATTAATTAATGTAGGTATCTATTATAATTATTATTAATATATTGAAGAAAGCGCTATAATTAACTTGTAAACTTTTGTGAAATTTTTTATGTATTCAGAATAATATCTAGAAAATTTGTTAGATGGTTTTTATGGAGTGTGAGTTGTTTTTATTCACTTTAAATATTCCATTACGTAGGAAGGTGGGGACGAGTTTGTGTGATGTCGTGTTAATGCTTGCATGACAGTCAGATTTTGATTTCGCGCGCAGGGTAAACAATTCTTTACTTTGACGTTTGAGTTTTGGGTTTATATTTTTATTGTTGTTTAATAAATTTTCTTGTATATTATTAAAATTTATAATTTTGATCGTGGTTAGTCAGATTGAGATTTTTAACGGTTTGTATCTTCATATGATATCCAAATCTTTTGATCCTCTATGCTGTGCATTTAACAGTTCAACGTTACACTTTGTAAAGTTGATTTTTTTTTAATTTTTCTTTTTTTTTAAATATAAATGTAAGGGGGAAAATGTTTGTATAATTTATCTGACACCTCGTGTTTTATTTTATGATATAACCTGCATCCGAGAGGATCGACCCTGGAGAAGTGAGCTCAAGGAAAACTACGAGACTGAACACAGCCGGAAGATTAAGTTGTAGTGTGAACTTAAATTTAATTAGCAAATCAAAAGCACATTCCACTGCATAATTTTGGCAGCCCAACGTGACGGCGAATGAAGAAAGGAATTATTAATGAAATTATAAGCAAACTAAATAATTTTGGAAATCAACGTGATAGCGAACGAAGAAAATTTACAAAAATAAAATTATAAGTAAATAACATAATTTTATAATGGAAAATTTAAAACAAAGAATGGGTAATGCTAGTTACATGCATGAAGGAGGACACAATGGAGACAGGAGTCAAATGATGTTGGACATGGTAGCAGAATTACAAGCGACAGTGGACTGGATGAAGCAACATATAGGCATATTGAATGATCAACTGTTAGAAGAAAAAGAGAAGAGAGAATGGCAGGAACAAAAGATGACGTACATGCAAAAACAAATTGATCAAATGAGAAAAGAAAAAAACGAAGCGACTGTGCCTACGTTCATTCCTGTACCAGTACAGAATGAGGTATTGCCGAAATTTTATGGTATGGCAAATACCAATCCTATGGGTTTTCTGAAAAAAATAAAAGAAAGTCTAGAAGATGTGCCTGGGGACCAAAAGAAACTCCAAAAGATAGGAAACTGTCTCAAGGACGATGCGATGACCTGGTGGGACATGATCTCGGATGAGGTGAAGACGATGGAGGAGTTCGAGGTCAGATTTACCAGTCAATTCTGGGGGACAACAAGGCAAACAAGAGTAAGAAATGATTTATTATTTGGTAGATATAGTAGTAGTAGTAACGAGTCACGAGCGTCTTACGTTATGAGGAGACACTCCATTTTAAAGTATCTGCAACCTAAAATTAATGATAGAGATCTAATATGTCAATTAAGTACACATTTTGATGCACAAATTAGTCAGGCAGTAGCCATTCAAAATATTAGTGATATGCAACAGTTTATTGAACTATTGAAAAGATTAGATGACATGGAATATGGCAAAAGATATCAGAATAATTATATAGATAGAAATGTTAATAGAACTCCATATTCTAGAATAGATAATAACAATAATAGTAATTATTCAAGTCCTCAACGAGCAAATAATTATGGTAATAGAAATAATAGAATGGCTTCACCAGGTAGAATAGACAATAACAATAAAGAGACAAGAAGGGAAACTCCATCAGAGGTTAAAAGTTATACTGGGACACGTCCTAAAGATATTAGATGCAATTATAATTTAGAAAGATTAAAGAGCAATAATTATCATAAAGAAGTTAGTAAAGAAACTATGGTAGACAATAAAAATTATAAAGGTAATAAATACAAAAGTATTAGACATATAGATAATCACAAGGGGACTAGATTTAATGGTCCTCGACCTGAGTTTAATAAAGAGATAAATGTAACGAGAAAAATAAATAAAAACTTATTTACAATCGGATATTTTAGATAGGCCCAACTTAATAAGAAAAATTTTGTTGTATACTATTAAAATGAATATGCGAGGTATTATGATTTTTGCTTGTGAAATAATTAATTGGAATGTGACGTAATAAGGATTTATATAAAATTTTGGAAAAGTTATAGGAGTTGATTTATGATATTGTGATAAATTTAGACGTACTGAGATAATTAAAATTAGATTCTTATAAGTAGAGGAATTAGATGTAAGAAATAAAAAGGTGATTATAAAATTTCGTCGAGGATATATGAAATAAATATTTGAATGAAAATGAAAGTTTATTTATAAAAAATTTCGTCGTTATATTTAAATAAAAGGTCGTCGGTATATGAAAAATTTATATAAAAATATTATGATAAATATATATATATATATATATTATTGAAAATAAAATTATGGTAATTATGAATTTATAAAAAGAATTGTTGACATGTTTAAAGGAAAATGAATAGGATATTTGATTATGATGGTGTATGAATTTCGGATTTAATTGACATGGTAATGATCAGGATTAAGCAAGTTGACATATATATATATATATAGGATGAGTTATAATAAAATTATTGTTGAAGAAATTAGATTTATCTGCGAATATAAAAATTTTATTAATTATGGAAATTGCGTTGTAAGGAAAAAATTAAAATTATACTGTAATAAGAAGAAATTAAGCTTATGATATGGGATTTTTGTTCTTATTATTATTGTTATTGATTGAGGATTAATGGTGTTATAAATTTGATTGTTATAATGATTTGGTATATGAGATGGTAATACTATGTTTTCTTTTATCTATGAAAATTCATTGGAGATGTCCATGTCCAGGAGATCGAGAGAGTGCTCGAATATTCGACGATGATGACTGTTACTTCGGCGTGTTCCTTCGTCTATGATGTAAGTAACGAAGCCTATTCAATAATGTCTAGTAAAATGACATTAGTTCAATTATGTCAAGCAAAATGACATAGAAAAATAAAATGTCTAAAGTTATATAAAGACATTGCTATTTAAAAATATACAGAATGTATATGAGATGCTGTAATTGTTCGCTGCATCATTACTGCACCATGAGGACGATGATCCTGCTGCACAGCAATGCAACATGTTAGTGCGGGGAAGAAAGACAGAGTGCGCCACTGTCTCAAGTGATAGTGCGGAAATTTATCCATGAACAAAGATTAGGAATGTTCTGACTTTGTCCTCGGATAAATTTGGGGATTGTGCCATGGATTTTTCCATATAGAAGAAAGAAAAAATAGCAGAATTAGATTGAACTTTATGTGAAGAACATTTATAAATTTATGTATTTTATTTTGGTGTGTATTTTATTTCAGACGGGGATCGATATAAATATATTTAATTTTAAGTGATGAATTTTGTAATGTTTGACTTATGATCCATGCCTGTATATTTAGGGTTAGTCAGATGTTTAATGTTGCCGCCAAGCCGGATATCATATTGTTCTAGGATGTATATATTTTCTCTATCTTGATTTTATATATTAGGTGGGGATGCCCTTGCGGTTCCTGGAACTTCATTTTCAGAGATTGATAAAAGGTCCTTGAAGATAGGTCGTTATAAGTGAATATTAGACACGACCTAATTTTGTCTGATATATTTAAAATCTTGGTTAATTTCGTTTTAGTTTTTGGTGCGTCGTTTGTGATTTAAAAGTAATTTATCGGGAATTTACAAATCTTGTATGTTTGTAATTTAATTTAATTTAATTGATACACCTATCTAAAGAAAAGGAATCTCTCATGTTTGATTGCGATACATTAATTAATGTAGGTATCTATTATAATTATTATTAATATATTGAAGAAAGCGCTATAATTAACTTGTAAACTTTTGTGAAATTTTTTATGTATTCAGAATAATATCTAGAAAATTTGTTAGATGGTTTTTATGGAGTGTGGGTTGTTTTTATTCACTTTAAATATTCCAATACGTAGGAAGGTGGGGACGAGTTTGTGTGATGTCGTGTTAATGCTTAACGTGTTAACGCTTGCATGACAGTCAGATTTTGATTTCGCGCGCAGGGTAAACAATTCTTTACTTTGACGTTTGAGTTTTGGGTTTATATTTTTATTGTTGTTTAATAAATTTTCTTGTATATTATTAAAATTTATAATTTTGATCGTGGTTAGTCAGATTGGGGTTTTTAACGGTTTGTATCTTCATATGATATCCAAATCTTTTTATCCTATATGCTGTGCATTTAACAGTTCAACGTTACACTTTGTAAAGTTGATTTTTTTTTTATTTTTCTTTTTTTTTAAATATAAATGTAAGGGGGAAAATGTTTGTATAATTTATCTGACACCTCGTGTTTTATTTTATGATATAACCTGCATCCGAGAGGATCGACCCTGGAGAAGTGAGCTCAAGGAAAACTACGAGACTAAACACAGCCGGAAGATTAAGTTGTAGTGTGAACTTAAATTTAATTAGCAAATCAAAAGCACATTCCACTGCAGTATGTCGGTGTAGTCCATTAACAACGTGCCAGATGGCGGTAAATATACAAAAAGCTTGTGTTTATGTATGACAATATGTTATGCACGTATAAAGCATTGTTACAATATGAAACAGACATGTAAATAATTTACATATCTGTAACTGTAGACATGGACAATACACTAGTGTATTGTCCATGTGTACCGTTACAGATATCCGACAATCCGAGGGATCTGGACTTATACGAAAGTATTTGTATATTTAAAACAAAAATTGTATATGCAAAGCCGATAAGAGTCTAATTCCCTTTACTTGCTTATATAATTTCTCAAAATAGTTACAAGATAAGGACATGAGAAGGAGCGTGTGTGTCATTTAGGAAGGGGGGTGACCTGGAATTCTTTTCTTGGAACTTAGTGTATATGTGGACGTCTTGTAAAATGTTTCGCGATTTTTTTGCGTTGGCTTTACAATGCTCCATGTTTATAGCTGTGATTATTATTACCTACTGAGGATGACAATTTAGTTGTCGAAATACGTATTCAAGACCCGAGTATTAAGGTGGTAAGGGCTTTATATTTTTTTATGTTTTTACTTAGCCACAGTCTCCAAAGAAAGAATTTTCGTATATACAAGTTACATACAAAATGCGACACTTATATTAATGCTGATTGCTTCCGTCATAACCAGGAGGGTAAGAGAATATGTCTTGTAGTACATAATTGGGAGCGATATTTTTAATATTTTAATTTAACTTATGTGAATGTAAAATAAAGTGCATATTACATATTATTTATTTAGATAAACTACATCAAGAAATGTGATGTAGTTTAGTGATGTAGTAGTAAAAATAAATTAAAAATATAATCGATCATTGAAATCTTTTAGTGAGATAGTTACGTTTACGGACACATGTCGATAACAACTTACTAGAGTTTGCAATTAATGATAGTTTCTTAATTGAAAAATTCTTTCCTTCTTGCTTGTTCCTGATACGCTGCAGTTCAGGATTTATTTTATTAATGGATAATTGAAGGACCCTGAGTGCTGCAAATGTTATTTCAACATCGTAATTGATATTTTCAGGTTTAATATTTTTAATAGTAATTTATGTCATAAAAAACGTGTGCGTTGGTATTACAATAAAATGTAATGGAACTTTTGACATACAATATGTACAGATTGTTGTAAAATATATATATCTGTTTCTACAGAGTGGGGCACGGCAATCGGATGTTTTTGAATTAACAATAAAATCGTCAGTTTATGCATTAAAAGAAATTTATTGGTAGGATTACATACGCAAGAATTTAGCATTTCATAATTTGCGGAAAATTACTTCAGGCATGTGATGTCCGTGTTCGTTTACGCATTGTTGTAGTCGTTCACAAAAATTGACTTCCACTGTTTCCAGCAGGTTTCTAGGAATTAGATTAACTTGTTGACGTATCGCTTCCTTCAGTTCTTGTAACGTACGAGGTCTACCCTCGTAAACACGAGACTTGAGGAACCCCTATAGAAAGAAATCACATGTGGACAAGTCGGGAGACCGAGGAGGCCATAAAACATCACCAAATCTCGAAATGAGATGATTAGGAAACAGAGTACGAAGAACAGCAATACACGCTCTGGCGGTGTGTGCCGTGGCTCCATCTTGCTGAAACCATAATTGTAGAGGATCCAAACCTCTTCTTTGCAATTCAAGGATAAAATAGGTGTTCACCATATTAATGTAACGCGCCGATGTTACAGTAACGGTAACATCGTTTTGTTCAAAAAAATAGGGGCCGATAACGCCAAACCTCCCCACTGCCCACCAAACTGTAACCTTAGGACTGTGCAGCGGTTTTTGATGCAGCTCTTGAGGATTTTCGGCAGCACAATACCGACAATTTTGTCTATTGACAGCCCCATTAAGCTGGAAATGGGCTTCGTCACTCATCACCACCAACATGTTTTCGTTCTGCTCATAAAGTGTAAGCATTTGTTGGGCAAAATTCACTCGTTGCTGGTAATCCCTTTCATTCAATTCCTGCACAACCGCTATTTTGTATGGATGCAAATGTAATTCACCATGTAAAATCCTTCTTACAGTACGATTACTGATTCGCAGTCCGGCCAAATGAGCCCGAGCAGAGCGGCGTGGTCTTCGCAGTATCGCTTGTCTAACCCTTTCAACGTTCTCTGGAGTGCGCACTGTACGTTGGGATCCGAGCGTTTTATTTTGAGTATTTAGCCTCGTGTTCGAAGATTATGAACCCAACGTAGGATTGTGTTACGCGTGGGGACACAGTCATTTCGATTAATATTGAATTTCCGACGAAATTCACGTTGAACCGTAGTCACTGATTCACCACTTCTAACGAAAGAATCATATGCAAATATGCGCTGTTCTAGTGTCCACGGCTCCATGACAGTAACTAACAGTAAAATGCTTTGAGTCAAGGAAGGTATCCCCACCTGTCAAATGCCCTTTACTTTTCTAATGGTCGAATATTATGCATTCTAAAAACATCCGGTTCCTGTGCCCCACCCTGTAGTTACACTTAAATGCCGGGCCCATCTTTTAAAGCAGAATTTTACTTTTTGCTTTCAATTAAGTTTTAATTTAATGTGAAGTGAATCGCTGCTATGTAATATAAAAAAAAATGAATAGGAAACTATAACAAATTCGTACGTATACGAATAGACCAAAATACTCATAAATTCTCTATCATTGTATGTTAATAATAGAATAATTTTTAAACGTTTTATAAAAAAAATATGTTCTTTTAGTTTAAATTTACGGGATGAGATCTACCAATAACTTTTTTCGATAAACTAAATCAAATATACACCGAGATATCAAAAATTATCTTGATCAACGGCGGCCATGGAGTGAAAAACGTCTGTCTTAATTTATATCATGCATTTGAGAAAATTCTGATAAAATTTTCAGGTTAACTGTCACGCTGATGTTAAAATTTATGAAAATATGCAAGTGAACTTCCAAAAAATTCAAATACAGTTCGCCACTAGGGCGACCATCCAATACAAATGGACCAAATAATTAACCGTCCAACATACCACACCATACGTTGATACTAAAACTATTTTGAAAGTTTCGCTCAACTGTGACATATGGATTTTCGTCTGACCATCGGTGTTCATTATGGTAATTATTTACTCCATCGCGAGTAAATTGAGCTTCATCACTAAATAAAATGTATTTGTATAAATTTACAATTTTGAAGTATCCAATTACGAAATTGCCTTGCAGCATGATCACCTCTGTGAAGGCTTTGAAAAGGTTGAATATGAAAAGAATGTAAACCATTCTCTTTCAGCAATCTCCAAGTGGCCAAGTGTTTGAAATTGGTTTGCAAGACGCCTCATACTTCAGGATTCTCTTTGCTACGCCTAAAACAGTTCAGGTAACAATACCACAGTTGGAATTACGACGAGCCCTAATTCCGCCCCTGGTCTACAAAGGCCCCTCGAAAAACTTACCGGCCAGCTCAGTATAAAAATGCGAGAGCGTCGTGGGCCAACACAACGCATAGATCTTATTTGGGCACAACTGCGTTCGGTCTGGCAAGTTTCCTGGTTAACGTAGAACACCCACGGGCCATAAGGGCTTAAGAAAACTAGAGCGTGTCCGTATACCTGGTTCACAATTACTAACACTTTTGCTCTTTAGGACATAAGGTAATCAAACACAAACACAGATTAAACAGTAACAATAATATTTACTATGCAAAATAATCAAAAATATTCAACTAAATAGAGAATCTCACAAGTCAGAGATTAAATTCGACAACATAGATACATGACTGGATTGTAATAGACAGTATAAAATTCGTGTTTAAGTTAAAGTTTTATGCATAAATAGATCATTAAAGCTTTAACGTACTTTACATGAATATGCAACACACAGTATATGTTCAATTATAGATGGTACACACCGTTAGATAATTATAAAGAAAATAATGTGAAAATAATGATTAACTTAAAGGCACAGCCTGTATATGTAAAATTTTAATGTTGAATTGATACAAAAAAAATAATTACCTTAAATGGTGAGATTGACTTCGAAAGTGGCAAATAGTATAATTATACAACAATAGATTATATATATATATATATATATATATATATATTTAATGTTTAAAGAAATTTGTTTTTTCTTTTTTATTTTATTGGCCGTGTTTTAATATTAAAAATAATAGATTTTTATTGGTTTTAGCGACCTTTTATTGAATTTAGATGTTTGTTTGCGACGTTTCGACCTTTATCAATTCAGTCTTTTTCAAGCATCTGGAAACAAGAATCATTACAATGAACATGAGAACTGTGTTTGTTTTGTGTGATATAACAATTGAATTGACCATTTTAAATTTAACATTATATTAAGAAATGAATTACGGATTAGGTTAGTGTTTTACGTTGAAAACTAAACAACATTAATTTAAAATAGCTTAGAATGGTAGGGGGACATTCATTTGAATAATATCTGTACGAATTAATTGGAGACTTAACAATATTAACAATTTTTAAGTTTAAAATTAGATTAAATATGATTACAAATCGAGCCAACATCCAACATTGAAACTTACGTAAAATAAAAATAAGAATGGCTAAAATGAACAGGAAAGTTGAATTACAATACAATACGTAAAGAGAAAAATAAAAGTCAAACCAAACTCACATTTGTTGTTTTTTCTACACGGATACGCCACATGTGTTTCGACACCCGGGTTTCTTAGAACGAACATGCTTGTGCGGATTTTGTAAGTGAACTAATGCCCTAGTTTGCGGGGGTCTAATTTCTGTTTTTTGGAATGAGCATGGTAGTCAGGACCGTATTTAGGGGTATAAGTTAACATTGTTATTTCTAATGGGAGATATTTTTTTCCGTTTTTGTCTTGTGCGTGCTGGGGGGGGGGGGGGGGTTTGTTTTTAATTTTTCTATTGTTTTATGAGAGGGTAATAAAGTTTTGAAAGCCCATCGATTTCGTTCCGGTCGTTGATTGTTTTTCTATTTTTGAAAATGTGTATCATTTCTAAGACCTCTCTAGCTTTTGTGTTCTTTTTTTGTGTTATTACTTTGGTGTTTTCAAAATCAAAATTATGTTTTAGTGTCAATTGGTGTTTTTTTAAAGCAGTTTGATTTTTTGCGTATTTGTGACCTTTCAATCTTTCTTGTAGTAACTGTTTTGTTTGGCCTATGTATATTTTGTCACAGTCTTTGCAGGGTATGTTGTATATTGTGTGTGATTGTTTTAGTGTAGGTGTTGAGTCTTTAAGTTTGGTGTGTAGGAATTTTAGGTTTTTACCGCTTTGGTGTGCTATTTTGAAATTAAATGGTTTGAATATGTTGTCTAATTTTTCGGATAATCCAGTTATATAGGGTGTGGGGATATATGTGAATTCATTGGTTTTTTGTTATTGTTTTGGTTGCTTGTTTTGTTATAAATTTTATTGAGTCTAAGTTTTATAATTTTTTGTATGAATTGTGGTGGATAGTTGTTTTCTGACAAAATTGTTTTAACTTTATTTAGTACTGTTGGTCTGAAAATTGGGTTTGTGAGATTTAAGGCTCTGTCTACTAACGCTGTTACTACATTTTTTTTGTGGGCTAGGGGTTGGTTAGAAAAAAAGTTTACATATCTGCCGGAAGCGGTTGGTTTAGTGTACCATTTTGTTTGTATGTTGTTTTTTGTTCTTGTCAGTGTTAGGTCTAGGTAGTTTATGGAGTGGTTTTTTTCTATTTCAATGGTAAACTTTAAATTTGGGTGGAAATTGTTGAAACTATTTTGTATATTGTTTATTTCATTTTCTGGTAGTAACATTATGCAATCATCGACATATCTTTTGAAAAAGGTTGGTTTTGTTTTCAGGGATTTTATAACATTTTCTTCGATGTGCTCTAGTACTAATTGGGCTACTACGCTGGATATAGGTGCTCCCATTGCTAGTCCTTCAATTTGTTTGAAAAATTTGTTGTCGAATTGAAAATATGTGGAAGTTAAAGTTAGTTCTATTGCTTCTAGGAAATCTATTAGTGGTAAGTCTGTGAAATTTTTGATGGAGTCCCATTTTTCTGTGATTACTTTTTTGGCCAGTGTTAAAGGTATATTGGTGTACATTGATTCTACGTCTAGGGAAACTAGTTTTTCGTTGTTTTTTGTTTTTATTGTATCGATATGTTTTTTGAAATCGAAAGTATTTTTAATATAATATTGGTTTTTACCTATGACATTTGTTAGTGTTTTTGTTAAGTATTAAACATCTAAATTCAATAAAAGGTCGCTAAAACCAATAAAAATCTATTATTTTTAATATATATATATATATATATATATATATATATTTAAAAAAAAAACACGTCAATATACGTTACTGATTAAGCAAAAAAAAAAAGAATTAAATAACGCTAATTACTTTCTATTAAACCACCTTGAAAATGAGATTGATATCATATGTTACAGGAAAGTAAAATATTACGACAAATTAAGTAAGAAAGGTGTTTAAATTAATATATGCAAGATGAACGGTAAATTACAGTGATGAAATAAAAATAAAATCTATTAGCTCAAAATGGCGGTTCGCACACCACGTTTTAGGTCTCCACGCGGTCCCTCAAAAAAAACGATTATAACAAATTTTACGTAAACTTCGTCACAAAAGATAAAGACAAATTAATGAACTTCACACTACCTTCGTGCTTAATGGCTTTCGAATCCAATAAAGTGGTTTTCGGGGTCCCAGTAATTCGATGTAACTGGATACGCCTTTCTGCCGGGATGCTTCCTATGTTAAATTTCCCCGCTAAATAAATGAGAAAAGGAAAAGAATAAATAGAAAATCCAAAAGTAACAATAAAAAAAAAAGGAGAACAATACCGTGATGAAATTACAGCCGTCCCCATGTCTAAAAACTCACCTGAAGCACAGGTGGTCGTGAAAACTTCCAGAACTAGGGAAAAGTCCCCGTATTAAACACTTCACAAGTGAATTAAATTCAATAAAGTCAAGATTGACAAAACCTGTATACGCAGAAAATACACTATATAAATTACAAAACTTGACTATTAGTTTTCCAACTACTGAATACTTTAGAGCAGCACGATAAAGAGAGGATCTTTCATATGAAGGTATGGCTATATATATTCGGAAGAACGTCATAGTCATAAAAACGATTACGCACGGAAAATTTGAAAGAAAAGAAAAAAATTACCCAAAACCCTAACAAGGTTAAAGAGTAATTGAGGAAGCTCAACAAACTAAAATTCGGAAATTAATACGCAGCAATTAAGGATAATTAACCAATTAAAAATTTTAATAAACGTCAAGCGAGCTGTAATCGGAAGATAAACTAAGTGTCGCGAAGATGGCGCTACAAGCGAAAGAAAAGGAGTACGCATAATTAAGTTTAAAAAAAAAGTTAAACAATCAAATAAAGCACCCTAATAGATTTACAAAATTCTAGTAAAAAATACCACAACATTAGAATTGTTTAAGGAGAATCAAAAATTGAAATAACAATCAAAATATACGAAGCATGGCAACGCATAAAATTTCCCAAAATGTCGGACTGCGCAGAAATATATAAAATTAGTCTGGGAAATATTATGTATATAGTGACATCCAAAATATTTGAACATACAAAGTAAATATGAAGATATTAAAGTTTGAAATAGCCTATGACGATCGATAATTAGTAATTAAAGAAAATAAAATTATATTAAACGAAAATATTGAATTATGAATAGCCTATGGTGACTTAACCACAGCAAATAATGTAATTAATTCATTAAAAATTCCCAAAAGGTCTAAGGATCATTTTTAGAGCGTAACATCTTCCACCATATCGAGAATATTTGTTTCAAGTTCCACATCTGAGCCGCGATCCATTTCAGAAATAATCTTTGCACTTGGAAACGTTCCTGTTTCTCCAGCAATTGCAAATACATTTGGAACACTTTCTTGTTTGGAATTCATCGAGCCGGAAAGCGACGTCGATATTCATCCACTGCATTAGTTGCGTTACTATTACAAAAACCATAAACGAAAACCATGTCGGCATACTCTTTATGACTAAGTGTATGTGGCATTGTTTGCTTCTAATAGTCTAAAAAAGATGTATTATGTCAATTAAGTTTAAATGACTAAGTGAACGTCAAATTAAATTGTCAAATTGTTAACAAATAATATTATTTCAATGCTACTATGATTAAAAAATAGAAAGTAAATTGTTTCCATAATGGTTAAAAATCGGACTTAAATATATTGGCTTATTTTACTTATTTTGACCTTCTGAATATACTCTTGAAGTATTTCCATTTCCTCCTGAAACACCTTGTATACAGAAATAAATGTACAATGTGGGTCAAAAGATTCTAATTGTATTAGCGTGGAACAGAATCTCACTTGCGAGCCGCGTACTTTGTTTTGGACAATTAGAACTTTAGCGATGAGGTTTGTTACATCAGAATGGATCAGGATACGGCCGATGGACATTACAGCACATATGCAACAATGGCGATTTGTGGAGGACATTCGTACGCGCCCGTCTTAAGGGCATAAAACGTATCCAATAACTTAATGTTATACTTTGGCACCAAAAAATTAGTTTGTCTGAGTACATATTAGTTGACGAGTTTAATGAGAAACTTGCCGCTTGCTTCATCTCTTCTTTGGTTTAGGAAAGTGAAATCGTATCTATTTAAGAATGGTTTTTGACATGCTCGAGTGTCAGTTGCTGATTTACATATTTATTCAGGGTATCAAAGACGCATACCCTGGATTAGTTATAACAAAGAAGTAGAACAAAATGTTAAATGCGTAATTTCCAAATGTACGACAAGATCGGACGAGAACCTAGATACTTAGATGCTAATGAAGAAGTGCTAGTAATATGTGCATCGAAAGACAAATAAGAATTAAAGCGCACTCCAAGATTGCAAAATTCTGAGAACCTAGGAATCATGTAATTGAAAACTGTAGAATTAAAGGAAATAATACTTGAACGTCTAGAGAAGGAAAGAACATTTGTTAACATTTAAGCACACTCTATTATTTGTACACCATTCGTGAATAAGTGTTAGATTTCTCTGTAGAAGTAGGCAGTTTGGTGGAGTAGTGATGTTATTAAAGATTTTGAAATCATCTGCATACGCGAGATCTCTATAGTCTAGAGACATCAAAAGATCGTTAATATATGTATATTGTAAAATATTTGTGTGCTCATCCCTCTCCTCTAATTCTCGTTTTAAATCAGTCACTTTTAATTCCGCGAGTTTCACTCTATTTGCCATCACGATATTTAAAATAAACGTCTTTTCGCACTGTATATTTATTTAAACGAATACTTAATTAACACTTGATTGTCCACTTAGTCCATTATGTATTAATTACCCCACACCTGACACCACTGTAAAATATTTGTCTTTTCGGGTTCTTAAATAAAACTAACGGTAACGTAGCCACACTCTATTAATAATAAAAACGAATAACAATGTAAAAACTAATTACTAACAATAAGCAAATTTATGTATTTGTATTTATGTAAGTTCACTCGGCGATAATTCGGTATCGAATGCCTTCTCAATCCCTTCCTCGACGGCTTATATATCGCTGTCGAATCTCTCTCTCTCTCGAGTTTTCTATTCTCGTTCTTTCTGTTTCTACATCTATCGAGAAGACGCTGGAGGTATAATACATGACGTACCGTTAAATGAGTGATTACAATATAATGAAAAATAGCGGGCCTAAATTGAAGCCTTTGGAAATGCCAGTACCAGAGGCAAAAAGATTGAAATTATAATCGTTATATTGAAGATAGTACGATTGATTCAGTAAAAGGGGTTTAAAAAAAGGATACAGTTTTCGGTGAAACACGTACGGATTGTAACTTCGATAACAGTAGAGAGTGATCAATTATATTGAACGCTTTACTAAAATCGGTATAGATAACATCTATTTTACCAAAGTATTTTTAATAATATAAAAATATTATTAAAAATGGGGTGTGAAGAACACAATATAAGTTCATTTATGTATTTTTGAATGTATCTTCTCCAAAGACGTAGATACGTATTTCACATTTCTACATGATTCTCAATACGCCCCTGTTGGAGAAAACACATTCAAACAAACATAACTACGTTACTATCTAGCCGAAATTATTCAGACAGCGCGTGAAGGAATATTCAACGCCGTCTACATAATAACAGCCGAAGCAGACGTGTTTTCTATAGTCGGTAACCACCGTATCTATACAAAACTGTATTCTCGTGTCTTCACTATTTATCGGCGTGAGCCGAATATGTATATGACAACATAATTTGAAACATACTTGAGTGGGTAAAACTCAAGTATGTTTCAAATTATGTTAACATCTATTTGTTGTCGAGCATACAAAGTTTCATCTATATACTGCGTAAGTTCCACCAAGTTAGTGACAGTAGGTCTGCCTTTAACAATACAGTGTTGATTAATTGAGAGGAAAGATTTAATGTTGCCATATAGTTTCTCATAGAGTACATACTCAAACACTTTTGCAAAATTACAAAGAATATTAATAGGTCTGTAGTTACAGATATTATGACAATCACCTTTCTTAAATATAAGAGACTACTGATCTTCGAGTAATTTGCGAAAGACGAAGCACGAAGTGATAAATTAAATAGCGCGATATGTGGGTGACAAAGTACACATGCACAATCCGTAGAAAGTTAGGTAGGCCGCTGATGGGAATTGATGAACACATGTATGGTTGATGTTGGCTCGTGGACCAAATGTTTGCAATGACTCCGGTTTCTGGCGGTTATGCTTCAACGTCAGTTACTAGAATCACGACCCCGATGTTCTTTCACCATGCACAGGCTGAAAGGTTGTATACACTTTCCTATTTAAATCTTCGGTGACTGTTTGTTAAATGAATAAATGTACTTTCATCTAAAACACATAAAAGTGCTGTTGAGACTGGTGTCTCTTGTTAAAGTATGATTGTTATGATGTTACGAAGAAGACCGTGTGTCTTGTACTGATGTTAAGTTGATACTGTATTTGAGTTCATACTGTTTGATATGAATGTTATAAAGAGACTGTTGTCTTAAGATTGTGATGTTCAGTTTGTACTGCTTTACCAGTAGGTAAAAATAAATCACTATCCCTAAGTATTACAGATTAAAAGCGTATTGCTTGAACAGTGTATTGTTTGACGTCATAACGGGGAATTTTGCCGTTAATATAATTCGTAGAAATTATTCCTACAAGCAATAATACCCAAGGTTTACGATAGCGTCTTAAAGATCTTACTAATAAATACATAAAATATAATTACTAATTAAGTATTAGTAGGTACCATAAATCTAAGTATGCAGTTCTGGTTAATTCCTTTGTACAGTAATGGAACTCTATTATACATATTTAGTTAACAATGGGTGGTCAGACCAAATATCGTCTATTGAAATCGTTCAATAATAACCCTGGGCAATAAAATAAGGTCTGATGTGTAAAGCAATAAATAAATTTGGAAAAAGATGACAAATATTGATAACCATAGGTAATAAAACGAGTGGTCTAAATGATAAAGTAAGTAATAAATGGATTTGCAGATGCAAAGAATTCTTATAGCTTGAAAACAGTTTTAACAATTTGAATGTACTAATAAAAGTATGTTATATAGTGGTTTAAACTCGAAAGTGAACGTTAAATATTTCATAAAATTCGAAATATTTATGCTTGAATTCTATATCCTAGATTTACTTATATTTAGCAATAAAAAATTTTGAATTGAACAAAGGGGTAGTGAATGTATCCGCAACAGTCATCATCAGCAGAAGTCATATTAGATTTAAGGTTTTTGATTCCACGCAGTGCTTCATTGCTACCTACGCGATCTTAAATAGTAGCGCACGCTAACAACAAGGCCGACGCTTGATGTTCAGCGAATACCCCTCTCTTTCGGACTGACCCACCTGAAGGTGGTCGCTCCAACGAAATGCCCCTACCGACTAGCTCGTATGAAGGAGAGCGTGTGGGATCAAAGATCGCTCGTTGGAAAAGAAAGGCGCCACCGCATAAAGTCACGGCAGGCGCACCCCGTATACACGGCTGCGGGTGGAGCTAGATGGCCTCAGTCGCAAAAGAGAGAAGTATTCCCCCACTCCTTGTTGCTGCCAAAACGTGTAACTGTGATCTCTCTAACACACGCTGAGTAAGAAATCAAACACAAAATCCAAACTACAAATAACTTTAATTAACCAACAAGATTTCAACAAACGATATACAGATTAACAATATAACCAAAAGTAAACAATCGGGAGTTATCAACGATATCAAATTAATTCACAAGATCCAACAGGTGTACGTTCCTCTAACTCGGTATAGCTGATTAAAAATGTAAGTATTCAAAAATATACAAAACAGGTTAAGCCATCAAAAGAAAATTATAACTTACGATCGAGGTTAAGCCTCTCTAAATGTAATGACAGGAAAGCGTAAGAATATAAAATGACGTGAACAAAATTTAAATGTCCAATAAATATTTGACACCGTGTATATAAAATTACAGCCAAATTGAGGTAAATATATAAATTTTCTAACAAAGGTAACGCCTTAAGATTCTAACAGATCAAATGTGCTCGAAAGCAAAACAAGCACAGGTATACTACATGTGAAAGCAACCCCCTGTATAACAGGTTATAATTAAATTTAATATAAATCTAAACGTCAAATTTACAAAGATTAGATACTTCAAGAGAACGGAAGTGAGAATTCTTACTATGGTCCTGTACAAGATGTTTACATAAATATAACGAAATCACTGATTTAATATTCGACGTGCTCTCTAATTAGACAGAAGCTCCACTCAAGGTATGAGCCTCAAGGTTAATAAATTGCTCAATAAAATGGTTGCCAGAATTATAAGTTATTCATGATATTATTAATAATAGTAAATGAGATTAATCTAAATAAAAAAGTTACCAAACTAAATTAATTTAGGGGGTGAAGCCCTTAATCTGATTAATCTAGTGAAAGGATCACAAAAGTAAGAATATGGAGAAAGGAGAAGCCCCTCTCCGTGGTTAATTAACAATATAAATACCAAAATTTACACTATCGCACAATTGATGATAAAAGAAGTTTAGTTTTAAATTGTCTTCAACAAAAGATGTCTCCTTAAAGACAGCGAAATATTTAAAGCACACTTAGCTGACTCCAAGACTTCGATGAAACGTTTCCCCGGAACCTGTCCTCCTGGAAAGTTCATCAAATCAACGGAATATAAGGGTTTTCATTCACCGTACAGGAAGCTTGGTTCCAGATGGCCTTCGGTCACCACGTGGAATTATTGTCTTAACGGAATGTGTTCAAAAGATCAATTACGCCATTCCGGCTGAACAAATATGAACTCCAGAAATATTCCACAAATAATCGGATAACCCGACAAAATCCGCCTAACAAGCTTCTTCGAATCAAAAAAAGACACGTTATCGTGGCGATGACTTGGGAAGAAGTAATGACAGAAAACCCGCGTGTTCCTCACAATGGCCGACATACGTCATCGGAAAATTCGGGGATATAAATGAGAGAAAACGAAGCTCAAAATCTCCCAACAATTAACGTACGCCTAAAGCGTTCAACCGAGCCCACATTGAAAAATAATTAAATTTTAGGAAACGGCAAATATCAAAATCAAGGTAATTATACATTCAAAGTAGAATTCTGTAACTGAGGGAAACAAAATTCCGAACAGAGGGCGCTCTAACGAAAACGTTAATAATTAATAAACTGAAACAGTAGTTCCAAAATTAAAGACACTGCGACAAGAAAATCTTACAATTCAAAAAGCGAATTCCCACAAAATAAAACAAAGTAACGGAGATACATGACTCGAGGAAATCGGAAAACACTGTCAGAATGATTAACGCGGCAAAAAGAATGTTTAAATAAGTGTACTGCGTCAGATATAGCAACTTCAACAATATCGGAACTAGAATTATATAACAGAAAATATAGGGTCGGTCAAAATAATCGAACCCGAAATTAGAATTAGGAATAATTTAACTTTTGAAAAGCTTAAACGACATGATAATTAATAACCTAAAAATATAAAATAGAGTAATTTGTAACAATTGAAAAATAAGCGGATCACAATGACTTGAAGAGCCTAGAATAAGAGAAAAGGAAAAAGAATTTAACAGCATAACGCAAAGTGATTTTCTATACGTAACATCATCTACAGTAAAACTCCAAATATAAAAAGAAACGGTATTGAGATCCATGTCAAGCTGATTTTGAACACAAACAACGATTCTTACCTTAGCATAAAACACCATATTAATTTTAGCATCAAGAGACATCAGTCTCATTAGAGCAGTATTAATATCATATAAAGATATCAGTTTCATTTTAACATTAAGTATCAGTATCAATATTAGTGTCAACCCATCAGTTTAAGTTCGCCAAGACATCAATAGTAAAAGGAATTAAGCAGTTTAAAATTAAGATTTGTGTGATTTGCTTTAATAAAATAGGTTTCAAAGTTTTTTTCACTAAATAAATGAAGTACTATAAAAGCGCGCCTAGTTTTCAATATAACATTAACCACCAAACAAATTAAAGAAAGTTTATACAGAAGTTACACTCCGTGAGCGATGGGTTAAGTTACAATAAACCAATTACACAGGTCTACAGTGATTTTGATGTTTGAAAGCTGTTTGCTAATTTGTATATGTTTGGGGGCCCTTATTCCAAAAAACGCCATATTTTTGCTCTATTACGTAAATTTTTTTTTATAGCGCTCTATATCTTAAAAATGTTAATTTATTAATATACATACCTATGACAAGAATATGTTTGTTCCATGTTAGGCATGATTTTTAAATAAATTGATTTTTATGAAATTAAGTGTGATTTGGCAACACTGGTTAATATTAGATTTCTCATCAAAGCAACAGAGTCGGCGCAGAAACGTCAATACAATGTTGAAACCTGCTTATGTGCAGTTTGGTTGTGTTAGTCGTCGTGCTACTGTGTCCGCGCGCTTGTTGTCTTCGTTGTTGCGTATTTTAAGTGTTCTAGAACGTATAAATATGGAAAGAAGACATTGTGTGAACAATCCGAATAACTTTTTTTATATCTGTGGTAGTTATGTCGTAGTAAATCAGAGGCAAACTATAACTTCGTTTGTGAAAAATGTATACCACGCTTATTTTGGTGCAAAAATTGGCGACCAAGACAAGTCCTGGGCTCCTCATACTGTTTGTTCCGTTTGCGTTGAAGCATTAAGAAACTGGCAAAAAGGTAGGAAGAAATGTTTAAGCTTTGGTGTTCCTATGGTATGGCGAGAGCCTCGAAATCACAGTGATGATTGTTATTTTTGTTCGTGAAATGTTCAAGGATTCAACAGAAAAAATAAGAAACAAATTGTGTATCCCAATCTTGACTCTGCTATTCGACCAGTTCCTCATGGACCAGATGTACCGATACCTACCGCCCCAAAGGCACTAGAAAACGTCATATCGTCAGAATCAGAGGAATCTATTTGCGACCCAGATGACTCAGATTTCACACTAGATTTCACACCAGATTTCAGAGAGCCCGAAGTGTTTAACCAGAGCGAACTAAATGATTTAATTAGAGATTTGCACCTTCCAAAGGATGCATCTGAATTGTTAGCCTCCCGACTTCGTGAGAAACATTTACTGGCACCTGGCGTCACATCAAGCTTTTACCGGGATCGCGAAAAAGAGTTATGTCAATATTTTAGTGTATTGCAACAATATTCCTGACTTAATTTCAAAATTAGGAAATGTGCCGTATGTAAAAGAAGAATGGCGCCTGTTTATTGACTCAAGTAAGCGTAGTTTAAAAGGCGTTTTATTGCACAATGGTAACGAACTGGCCTCGGTTCCCGTTACCCATTCGGCACATTTAATGGAAACGTATGAAAATTGTGAACTTCTTTTAAAGAAAATAAACTACCAAGAACATCAGTGATTGCTTTGTGGCGACCTTAAAGTGCTGTGCATGCTACTAGGACAACAAGGAGGTTATACAAAATTTCCATGCTTTATTTGTGAGTGGGATAGTCGAGTAAGGGATAGACATTGGACTCAAATAGAATGGCCCTCTAGAACAAGCCTTACACCTGGTAGCAAAAATGTATTAAGAGATAGCTTGGTTGACCCCAAAAAAGTTTTACTGCCTCCTCTCCATATCAAACTTGGCTTGATGAAGCAGTTTGTTAAAGCCCTAGACGAAAATGGACAGTGTTTTAAATATTTGTGCGAGACATTTAAAGCCTTATCCGATGCCAAGTTAAAAGAAGGTATTTTTGTTGGGCCGCAGATAAGAACATTATGCAAAGACAAGGATTTTCAAAACACAATGACCAATGTCGAGAAAAACGCCTGGGTTTCATTTAAAGAAGTAATTGATAAGTTTCTTGGGAACTCTAAGGACGAAAACTACGAAAATATTGTTCAAAATATGTTACAACACTTTCATCGTCTAGGTTGTAATATGAGTTTGAAAGTGCATTTCCTGTTTTCACACTTGAACTATTTTCCTGAAAATCTTGGAGCAGTTAACGAAGAACAGGGAGAGAGGTTTCACCAAGACATTAAGGAAATGGAACGGCGATACCAAGGCAGATGGAGCATAACGATGATGGCGGACTACTGCTGGATGTTAAAACGGGATGTACCTTTAAAAACATACAACCGAATGTCCGGACAACGCAGCTTTCTGGCAAAAAGACAAAGATTTCACTTAAAAAAGACTGAGTAAAGTATTTTTTTTCCACTTTTTTAACTTGTATTCCACCTTTTTACTCAATAAACAAATAAATTTTTTTAGAAATATCGTTTTTTTTCATTTAATATTTGCAAAAAAACCTTACGTGATACAAATAAATGCATAGAATTTTTGAAATCAGCCTACCAAAATTATATAAAATCAGTTTTCAAAATAAAAACATCTGTCAAAAAGTTTAATTTTGTAGACCTGTGTTATTCATTAAAATTATTATTTCACTTACTACCTCTTTCAGTATTACCGCAAATATAGTGCATGTATTTGACAATATTAATAAACGATAACCACTGCGGATGTGATTGATTATAATTCTGCTATCTATTCTCAAAGGACGTACATTGTACGCACTATGTAATATGAGGATTATAATGCAATTCGTACAAGTGCAGATAGATAATTAAACGCGAATTGATTGCAGAATTGTCATGTTGAATAATATGAGTATCGACAGAGTATGTCGATAAGATTAATCCTTTGAATTATACATAGTAATAAATTTTATATATACTGTCTAGTCGTAAATACGATCAAAGCTGCATTTTCGTACGATAATTTTATAACAGTATTACCGTGTCATCGGGGACATGTGGCATGTCAGTACTTGTTTAGTAGTCACTTAGTAACACCACTTGTACTATGAAGTGATTTACTATAACCTAATCGTTATGATTACATTGTAGAAAGTGATAGAAAGCGCGCAATGGATTTTAGCTTCTTTCGCTCCTTAATATTAACGTATCGTTGTATCATTGCTAGTTTGTGAATTGTTGATGTCCTGAGTATCAAAAACCGTAGGTCATCTAGAGTCAGCTGGTTTCCAAGATACAGAGAGGCGTCGAAATCGAACATCATATTTAAGCGAAATTTTCGCGATTTTGAAAAATTTTCAATATCGAACTTTTTCGATTTTCCGCTGAAAATTCGCGATTTCGTTTTTTATACTTTTGACCTCTCGACACTTTTTCGTAAATATCTCGAGAACCAAAGCAGATAGCGAGCTCTAGTTTGGTTTATCGTCGCAATCAACGGGTACAATTACATATAGGGTTGGGAAAATCGACACTCGCTATTTTTAGGTTAAAAAAAATTGTGAAAATTTGAAAACGCGATAACTCCCTCATTTCTCATCCGATCGCCGCGAATTTTGCGCCAAATTAAAGATCTCGTTACGATGATTAAAACGAGTATACAATGTGCCGCTCTAGGACTAACCGATTGGCCGCTACGGCCACGCGAATTTTTGCCGAATCCATATTTTTGATTGCGAAATTTATTTCTTGGCATAACTCAAGAAGTAGGCGTCCAAGAGCCTTCCGGGTTAGAGCAGTCAATTCAGCGTATCAAAACGCGTCGGGTAGTATAGCCATCTAGAGCCAGCTGGTTTCCGAGGTACAAAAAGGCGTCGAAGTCGAACATCATATTTTGGCAAAATTTTCGTGATTTTGAAAAATTTTCAATCTTGAATTTCTATTCAAAATCCGCCCTAAGGTTTTCAGAGGCGCTAAAAAAGACTGTCTGAACAATTTACCGCCGAAGATTCGTGATTTCGGTTTTTGTACTTTTGACCTGTCGATACTTTTTCGTAAGTATCTCGAGAACCAAAGCAGTTAGCGAATTCTAGTTTGGTTTATCGTAATCAGCGGGTCCGATTACATCTAGGGCTGGCGTCAAAACAGGAAAAATCGACACTTCTAAATTTCATCGTCTGAGGTTAAAAAAATCGCGAAAATTTCGAAATGCCATAACTACCTCATTTCTCATCCGATCGCCGCGAATTAAGGCGTCTAATTAAAGATCTCGCCACGAGGATTAATACAAATATAAAATGTGCCGCTCTAGGACTAACCGTTTGGCCGCTACGGACACGCAAGTTTTTGCAAAATCGAAATTTTCGATTACGAAATTTTCGTGGCATAACTCAAGAAATAGGCGTTCGTAAGCCTTCCGGTTTGGACCAGTCGATTTAGCGTTTTAAAACGCGTCGGGCAGTGCAGGATAGGTCATCTAGAGCCAGCTAGTTTCCAAGATACAGAGAGGCATCGAAATCGAATATCATCTCGGTGACGAAATTAGTATGCGAAGGATGGACTAAGTCGTAGTAGTCGCTATTGTGATTGGCGCAACGGGGGAAATTACACATAAATTATATAAATCAATAAATATTTTGGATCTTCATCAAGCACTTTATCTAAAAATGCAGAAAAGTGTTTAGTTAGACACGTTTGCAATAATACGCCGCATGAAATTGAGGTTTGTGTATACATATACATATACAGGCTGATTCATTTTCGGCCCTCACCATGGGGATCTCGCTTATTATTGGAGATAGAGTATAGCTTTAAATTTGGCAAAGTTGTTAAATTTTGTGTTTGTTATGAATCCGTAAAGAAAATAGACCTGTGACAAATGACCTTCATTATTTCAAAAAAAAAAAACGCGAAAACCCCATTATCTTCTTTTACCTGTAGCACTGACATTTGGCCTTGTAGAGAAAATATAAAAACACATCCTTTTGGCCATTTCTAAACCTCTATCCAGTGGTGTACTCTAAATTTTTATACGACGTTTCGTTTCTTTCTGGCCATTATCAACTATCTAATTTCTTATAGGTAGGCGCAATATTGAATTTAGACATCTTCAGAAACAGTTTTTTTTCTGATTTTAACCATGTACCACATGCTGACTAAAGTTTTTGACATTAGGTTTTATTAGAAAGAATAAATTATAAGATTAAATAAGGTAGCCATGGAATTTAAATCTGTCAAACATTTCATTTATTGTTCATTAATAATACAAAAATGTCATACACTAACGAAGAGAAACGAGATATGATAAGTATTTTTTATTCTTCGAACCGAAATTCAACAGTAGCGAGTACAAGATATCTACAACGACATATCCAGAACGACAACAGCCTCATCGAACCATTTTTCTAGATCTCGACAGAAATTTGGTCGAGAATGGATCGTTTATTAAGCCGCGTAATGGTCAAGACAACAGGAATTTAAATGAAAATCGACAAGATATTTTACAAATGGTAAAATAAAAGCGTGTTTTCAAATTTCATGTTAATCTTGTATTTTTGTAGATAAATAATAATCCATCAATTTCTACACGCGAAGTAGCGTCAGAATTAAATTTGTGCCAGTCCAGAGTTTTGAGAATTTTACATAAAAGTAGGTTTAAACCATATAGGATCCATGTTAGTCACTCTTTACTGCCTGGAGATAATTTGAGAAGGCTAGAATATTGTAATTGGTTAATGGGAAGGATAGAAAATGACGAAAATTTTTTAAGCAAAATCATCTGGTCAGATAAAACAAAATTTACAAATTCTGGAATGTTCAACAGAAATACGGAGCACTATTGGGCGGTACAAAATCCCCGACAAAACAGGGCTAGAAGACCACAACATCGTTTTGGAATAAACGTTTGGATGGGTATTTTGGCAAATCGTCTCTTAGGACCAGTTATGTATGAAGAACATTTAAATGTAGAAAGATATTTAAACATTTTACGTACATACGTATCTGACTATCTTGACGACAATATCCCATTAAATCAATTACAATATTTATGGTGGCAACACTGGCAACAAGATGGCGCACGAGCACACAATGCAGCTGTTGTTAGAAATTTCTTAAATCAAGAGTTTGCAAACCGTTGGATTGGAAATAGGGGAGTTGTTGAATGGCCTGCGAGATCACCCGATTTAAGTCCGCTAGAATTTTTTTTATGGGGATATTTTAAAAGTAATATTTATAAAGTAGATGCGCCACAAAACATTGAAGAATTATGAGACAGACTTCAGAATGCCTTCGATGCAGTTCCTAGAAGAACTATACAAAGGGCAGTACAAAATGCCAGAAGGCGTGCCCAAGGCGTGCCCCGAAGATGGCCAGATAATTGAACATTTACCGTAATTGTTTATTGTTTACTTTTCTATGTATTTTTATTAATGTTTTTGTTATCTTGTACTCGCTACTGTTGAATTTCGTTTCGAAGAATAAAAAATACTTATCATATCTCGTTTCTCTTCGTTAGTGTATGACATTTTTGTATTATTAATGAACAATAAATGAAATGTTTGACAGATTGAAATTCCAAAGGCTACCTTATTTAATCTTATAATTTATTCTTTCAAATAAAACCTAATGTCAAAAACTTTAGTCAGCATGTGGTACATAGTTGAAATCAGAAAAAAAAACTCTTTCTGAGGATGTCTAAATCCAATATGGCGCCTATAAGAAATTAGATAGTTGATGATGGCCAGAAAGAGACGAAACGTCGTATAAAAATTTAGAGTACACCACTGGATAGAGGTTTAGAAATGGCCACAAGGATGTGTTTTTATATTTTCTCTACAAGGCCGAATGTCGGTGCTACAGGTAAAAGAAGAAAATGGGTTTTCGCGTTTTTTTTTAAAATAACGAAGGTCATTTGTCACAGGTCTATTTTCTTTACGGATTTATAACAAACTCAAAATTTAACAACTTTGCCAAATTTAAACCTATACTCTATCTCCAATAATAAGAGAGATCCCCATGGTGAGGGCCGAAAATGAATCAGCCTGTATAGGGTACCCTTGAAATAAAGAGACAACGTATAAAAATAGAAAGATGTAATTATATAGAATAAGAATCCAAAATATTTTCCCAAAGACATACGCGAGAAAAAAACTGACAAAGATAGTTATAAAATATTTAATATTCGCCAACGAAAGCGAACCTTTAGCGAAAGCAAGCCTTTGACGTTACTTCGTAAACCCGCACTGATGAAGTCGTAAGACAGAAACGCACATCTCTGTGGTTGAAGTGTCTACTGGTTAAATACGTGGTGTATGTTCATGTGTACAGATACAGATATGTTTATACATATTTGTATTATTCGCTTTATCGAATTTGTTCTAAAATATAAACAAAAGTATTAGAATTAGAACGTCAATTATTTGCTAAGATAATGTGTTTGTATGGCGTTTGTTATAAATGTAATTGATTTTAAACTTGAGTATGTTTAACGTACATTATTATAATTTAGATCATTTAAAATCTTACTGCGTTGTTATAGTTATAATCTTAGTAAACGTAAAAATATTCAAAAAGTCATTAATGTTATAACTAAATTAAATTTTATCTACAAAGATTTTGAGTTTTGAACGCAGTATTATCTTGTTTATAAATACACTGTAAGGTTACATTTATGTGTATGCTGGGAAAACGTAATAATGATATTGGGGTTTAGTGTTCACATAAAATTCTTTGTAGTAACGTATAAATTTCACGAATCTGCTTGGATGGAATTTGAAATATTTAATCTCAGGTGAACGGAAACGTCTGACTTTTCATAAAGACTTTAACCGATTTATGTTACGTATAAACTTTGTAGTTTTCGAGGCATTTACTAATAATAGTTATATACTTTCATATAATTTTCGGCGTGTAATATTGAAAATGAAATGAATTATTTATCGATATTTAGGATAAAATATTTAAAGTTATATTTCGGAAATGTATTTCTAAATTACATTTTCTTTATAGATATGAATTGTGGGATTAAATTCAACAATACATATGCAATTATTTAGTTTCTAGGAAATTTTTATTAATCATAAGGGTACAAACATAAGGGTATAAAAATCGATGACTTGTCTGATCGATTTTTAATTATATAATTGTAGAACGAGGAAACAGGTTGATAATACATAATGTTAGAGTTAAAAGAGGCTACGAAATACATACGACCATTATCTCGTAATAGCCAAATAAAAATAGAAGACGAAGAATCCAAGAAAAATAAAGAAATGAACCAAACAAAAAGGTATACTCAAGTGATAAAATCTTACAAATTACATGACAAAATACTGGCAAACAGTTATAAAGAATAAATAAATAAAAAAATTAGGAAATGTACAGGAAATAACAGACAATACAGATATTGAAGAAATGTCGATATTATTTAAAAGTATTATTATTGAAGCAGCACGTGAAGTATGTGGTATAAGCAAACAGGATAAACACAAAAAAACGAACGACTTGGTGGACCGAAGAACTTAAGCAGAAAGTAAAGAAAGAGTGGAAAGGAAAAATTGAGAATATATTTGAGAGAGAAGACGGAAGAAAGCCACGAATTATATAAAGAACAAAGAACAAAAGTTAGTCAAACAGTCGAAACAAAAAACTTGGAAATAAATTAGAAAGAGACAGGGAAAGTACTCAAAAATAGTTCTACAGAGTGCTAAAAAATCTAAAAGGTAACAAAAAGATCGATAGTCGAGAAATATTACCAAGGAAACAAATACTATGAAACGTTGGAAACAACATTTCCAAAGATTACTTAATTTTGAGCAGGCAACAGAAGAACAAATATTTAAAAATGAAGACTTACAGGAAGGAGAACAATTTATCTAAACAGAGGATCTAGGGATAATAAAAGAGGAATTGATAGAAGCTATAAAACAACTAAAGAATGGCAAGGCACCAAGGAGTGATAAAATTACAACAGAAATGATAAAAAACATGGAAGAAAAATAAAGTATGGAAATACGAACAAATTCAAAAGGATTTGGAGATGGGAACGATTCTTTCATTACACAAAAAGGGCGATAGCAATGATTGTAACATTGCTGTCTACAAATTACAACGCAAATCATACGAAATTTTAATTGGAAATTTTGTCTACGTTGAGACTTGAACCCAAGTCTACGGTTTTGCCGGACCGTTGCTTTACCAATTAAGTAGTATATATTATAACCTAATTATGTAACGTTTATCAATTTACCATCATAATATGTGTTACTGTTATATAAATATATATATCATAAGTTATTTAAATATATGTACATTTGCTTATCATGCTGGCAGTTCCGTATCTAGATCCCTGACTGGCTGTCCGAGTAGATTTTCCTGGTGTTCCTTCTCGTTTAAGGCAAATTCCGACAGCTTAACATCTTAAACCTTAATTATGCCAAGGCATAATTTATTATTATTTAACTTGAATGTATCATTGAATAATTTTATCCACGACAACTACAGATATATTGTATGACATTAATATACTGTCATTTATATTTAAAATTTCTTTGAAACCGGCATCATATGCCGAAACATGTATAATTGTTTTAAATATATACATTTTGAAGTAAAACCAGACCTTAAATCGCCAACTAATTGAATCTAACTAATCCAACTAATCCAACTAATTGAATCTACCATAACATACTAAGGTCAAGAAATAATTATATATACAGTATATATATATATATATATATACTGTAAATTGAATTTACTATATATATATATATATATATATATATATATATAGTAAATTCAATTTGTTGGCGATTTAAGGTCTGGTTTTACTTCAAAATGTATATATTTAAAACAATCCTATATGTTTCGGCAAATGATGCCTTTTTCAAGGAATATAAAATATAAATGACAGTATATTAAATCGACAACAAATTGAATTTACCATAACATACAAAGGTCATGATATAATTATCTTTATATATATATATATATATATATATATATATATATAAGGTATTTGTAATATGTATAATCATATCTAAGCTATATGGAATATGTATCTAACCACGTCAAATATTTCTTTTGATTCTTTATTATTGTACAGGTATTGTAAGACATAACTTTTACAAACTCTGCTTTTGTAATAGTGTTTTGTCTTAGCTGTGTAATTTTGCTTCTTAGGAAATCTTGCTTCCGTTTAGTATTGCCTGCAGTTTTCTTAGAATATTTGTACGCTGATAGTTTCTGATTGTTGTCTAACTGTTATGAGAATGCCAAGGCATGATTTATTATTATTGAACTTGAATGTATCATTGAATCATTTTATCCATGACAACTACAGATATATTGTATGACATTAATATACTGTCATTTACATTTCAAATTTCTTTGAAAAAGGCATCATATGCCTAAACATGTAAGATTGTTTTAAATATACACATATTGAAGTAAAACCAGACCTTAAATTGCAAACTAATTGAATCTACCATAACATACTAAGGTCAAGAAATAATTATCTATATATATACATATATATATATATATATATATATATATATGTATATATATATATATATATAGTAAACTTAATAAGTCGGCGATTAAAGGTCTGGTTTATTACTTCAAAATATATATATTTAAAACAACCCTACATATTTCGGCAATGATGCCTTTGTCAAGGATATAAAAAATATAAATTTATATTTTTTATATCCTTGACAAAGGCATCATTGCCGAAACATGTAGGGTTGTTTTAAATATATATATTTTGAAGTAATAAACCAGACCTTTAATCGCCGACTTATTAAGTTTACTATATATATATATATATACATATATATATATATATATATATATATATATATATATATATATATATATATACATATATATATATATATATATATATATATATATGGTAAACCTAATCAGTAGGCGATTAAAGGTCTGTATATTACTTCAAAATATATGTATTTAAAAAACTCTACATGTTTCGGCTGTATACGTCTTTTTCAAGAGAATACAAAATATGAATTCATATTTTGTATTCTCTTGAAAAAGACGTATACAGCCGAAACATGTAGAGATTTTTAAATACATATATTTTGAAGTAATATACAGACCTTTAATCGCCTACTGATTAGGTTTACCATATCATACCAAGGTCACGAAGTTATTATATTTATATATATATATATATATATATATATATATATATATATATATATATGTATATATATAGATAATTATTTCTTGACCTTAGTATGTTATGGTAGATTCAATTAGTTTGCAATTTAAGGTCTGGTTTTACTTCAATATGTGTATATTTAAAACAATCTTACATGTTTAGGCATATGATGCCTTTTTCAAAGAAATTTGAAATGTAAATGACAGTATATTAATGTCATACAATATATCTGTAGTTGTCATGGATAAAATGATTCAATGATACATTCAAGTTCAATAATAATAAATCATGCCTTGGCATTCTCATAACAGTTAGACAACAATCAGAAACTATCAGCGTACAAATATATACTTTGAAGTAATAAACCAGACCTTTAATCGCCGACTTATTAAGTTTACCATATCATACCAAGGTCACGAAAATATTATATATATATATATATATATATATATATATATATATATATATATAAGTGTTTAGATAATTTCTTAGCCGTTTATTAAATATAACAATCGATAAATTATTGGAGTTTTTCGGCTTTTATATGAAATATTTTACAAATGTCAAATTAGTATGTATGTAATTGCAAAGTAAGTGGGGTGTGTATACATTGCTGTCTACAAATTACAAAGCAAATCCTACGAAATTTTTAATTGAAAAATATCGTCTACGTTGGGACTTGAACCCAAGTCTACAGTTTGCCGGACTGTCGCTTTTACCACTTAAGCCACGATAGACCTTGGTTCAAGCTATTTAGAAATGCATTATAAAGTAACAGTGTTAATGAATCAGATGTCAGTTATTAAATGTACATGTCAAGTTGAAAGCAGGAGTCAGTTTTGAAAGCTGATGTCAGTTTTGATGGCAGATGTCAGTTATTGAAAGCAAATGTCAGTTATTGAAAGCAGATGTCTGTTTCGAAAGCAGATGTCTGTTATGAAAGCAAACGTCAGATATGAAAGCAGATGCCCGTTTTGAAAGCAAATGTCAGTTATTGAAAGCAGATGTCAGTATTTTGAGAGCATTTGTCAGTTTTGAATGTTTGAAATTGCTAATTAATACTCCATAATTTATCAATTGTTATATTTAATAAACGGCTAAGAAATTATCTAAACACTCATATAGCTATAGAATAATAATTAGCAATTTCAAACATTCAAAACTTACATATGCTCTCAAAATACTGACATCTGCTTTCAATAACTGACATGTGCTTTCAATAACTGACATCTGCTATCAAAACTGACTTCAGCTTTCAAAACTGACTTCTGCTTTCAACTTGACATCTACATTTCATAACTGACATCTGATTCATTAACACTGTTACTTTATAATGCATTTCTAAATAGCTCGAACCAAGGTCTATCGTGGTTTAAGTGGTAAAAGCGACAGTCCGGCAAACTGTAGACTTGGGTTCAAGTCCCAACGTAGACAATATTTTTCAATTAAAAATTTCGTATGAATTGCTTTGCAATTTTGCAATTACATACATACTAATTTGATATTTGTAAAATATTTCATATAAAAGCCGAAAAACTCCAATAATTTATCAATTGTTATATATATATACATATATATATATATATATATATATACATATATATATATATATATATATATATATATATATATATATATATATATATACAGGGTGTCCAGAAACTCTCCTGACAAACGAAGACAGGAGTTTCCTCAGATAATTTTAAGACAATTAAACCCAAATTCATCTAGTCCGAAAATGCTTCCTAAGAGTTCTTTGAAGATGGCGCCTTGTATTTATTTTTTTTTAAATTCCTCCAGAACGCTTCTATTTAGAAAAACAAAAACTGGTATGCTTATTTATCCTCCAGAGATGAATCGATTCCATCAATTGCGAATTTCTAGTACCGGTCATAGGCGTCAGTTTTGGGTAGGTCAACGGTTATTTTAAGGCATAACTTTTTTGTTTTTAACTTTTAAGCATTTGTGACATTAGATTATTAAATTTTCAGGTATTCCAGTACTAAAAGGTACTCTTACTTTAAGTCGGTAGGATACACCGTTTTCTAGAAAAATCGATTTGTAAATTTTTCGCTTTTTCTTCATTAAAGTTCAATGTTTTATTTTTTGCAATAGTTAGCTCAGAACTGCCAACAGAAGTAAAACCTACGTTTTTCATTGTCAAATTGTTGTCAGTTCGCGAAGTTTATCTTTTCATTTTTTACTTTGTATTATTCAAACACAACTATTTCAATTTAAAAAAAAATGGTTTTTACTAATGAGGAATACGCCGATATGCATTTAGTTTATAGCGAAATGAGGTGTAACGCTCGAGCGGCGCAACGTAGATACGCTGAAAAATTTCCCAATCGTCAGCATCCCACTCACTCAACATTTACAGCTCTTCATCAACGATTAAGAGAAACAGGTTCAGTGGTCCCAAAAAATAATGAAACGGAGACATAATGATGTAACAGCAGAACATGAAGATGTTATTTTAATGGAAGTTGAGGAAAATCCAGAAATTAGCGTTCGAAGACTATCTGCCATGTACCCCACAATTTCAAAATCTTCCGTAGGAAATATCTTACACAAAGAAAATTTATATCCTTTTCATTTTACAAAGGTGCAAGCACTGCTAGAAGGAGATTTTCCTGCTCGCGTAGAATTCGCTAGATGGTTACAAAATCAGAAAAATCAAGATGAAGATTTCTTCAGGAACATTTTGTTTGGTGACGAAGCTACATTCTCAAAAAATGGAATTTTTAATGTACATAATGCACAATATTATTCGTACGTTGGTGACAATCCCCACGTTGTTCAAGAATTTAAGCATCAGCATAGGTTTAGCATAAACGTCTGGATAGGAGTAGTTGACGATTATCTACTTGGACCTGAATTACCTGCTCGTTTAAATGGTGCTGATTACTTACATTTCCTGCAAAATATTTTACCTGATTTGTTAGATGAGGTGCGTTTAAATATTCGGCAAAACTTATGGTTTCTACAGGACGGCTGTCCGGCCCACTTTAGCAGGAATGTACGAGACTTTCTGGATAATAACTACGAAGACCATTGGATTGGAAGAGGCGGTCCAGTTGCTTGGCCAGCAAGGTCGCCGGATTTGAATCCTTGCGATTATTGTGTTTGGGGATACATAAAAGCATTTGTTTATTCTGTTCCGATATAAAATCGCGCACAACTCTGGCTAAGGATACAAGATGCTTGCAACGAATTTAGAAATAACTTTGGAATTTTTGCAAGAATTCGGCGTTCTCTAAGCAAAAGGGCAAACTTATGCATAGAGACTAATGGTCATCACATCGAGCAACTTTTGTAACAATCTACCTTTGATACTTGTTCTTTTTTTGTTAGTTTCGTTCCATTGTAATAAATAATTTGTTTTTAATTTATTAAATTAATTTTCATCCATGCCCTGATAGTCCAAGCCAACTTCGTCGCTAAAAATAAGTAGGTACATAATAAATTAAACTTTAATGAAGAAAAAACGAAAAATTTACAAATCGATTTTTCTAGAAAACGGTGTATCCTACCGACATAAAGTAAGAGTACATTTTAGTACTGGAATACCTGAAAATTGAATAATCTAGTGTCACAAATGCTTATAAGTTAAAGACAAAAAAGTTATGCCTTAAAATAACCGTTGACCTACCCAAAACGGACGCCTATGACCGGTACTAGAAATTCGCAATTGATGGAAGCATACCAGTTTTTGTTTTTCTAAATAGAAGCGTTCTGGAGGAATTTAAAAAAAATAAATACAAGGCGCCATCTTCAAAGAACTCTAGCTCCCTTAGGAAGCATTTTCGGACTAGGTGAATTTGGGTTTAATTGTCTTAAAATTATCAGAGGAATCTCCGGTCTTCGTTTGTCAGGAGAGTTTCTGAACACCCTGTATATATATATATATATATATATATATATATATATATTTCACTTGTAAGTATAATAATTAATTAAATGGGGTAAGCGGTCTGTCAAATAAAAACTTATTTATTTCACTTTCTATATTTCGTAACCAATGGCTACTTCTTCAGGAGATGAAATACAGAATTACAAATTAGCAGTGACGTAACTAAACATGTTAAAATCGATTATTTTACATTAAATTGACTAGCTCTTGGTTTCAAGTCAACCTTTTAAAAACTATATATATATATATATATATATATATATATATATATATATATATATATGCAGGGTGTCCAGAAACTCTCCTGACAAACGAAGACCGGAGATTCCTCTGATAATTTTAAGACAATTAAACCCAAATTCACCTAGTCCGAAAATGCTTCCTAAGGGAGCTAGAGTTCTTTGAAGATAGCGCCTCGTATTTATTTTTTTTAAATTCCTCCAGAACGCTTCTATTTAGAAAAACAAAAACTGGTATGCTTATTTATCCTCCAGAGATGAATCGATTCCATCAATTGCGAATTTCTAGTACCGGTCATAGGCGCCCGTTTTGGCGTCCGTTGGGTATATATATATATATATATATATATATATATATATATATATATATATTTATATATATAGTAAACCTAATCAGTAGGCGATTAAAGGTCTGTATATTACTTCAAAATATATGTATTTAAAAAACTCTACATGTTTCGGCTGTATACGCCTTTTTCAAGAGAATACAAAATATGATTCATTCATATTTTGTATTCTCTTGAAAAAGGCGTATACAGCCGAAACATGTAGAGTTTTTTAAATACATATATTTTGAAGTAATATACAGACCTTTAATCGCCTACTGATTAGGTTTACCATATCATACCAAGGTCACGAAGTTATTATATATATATATATATATATATATATATATATATATATATATATATATATATAGTAAACCTAATCAGTAGGCGATTAAAGGTCTGTATATTACTTCAAAATATATGTATTTAAAAAACTCTACATGTTAAATACATATATTTTGAAGTAATATACAGACCTTTAATCGCCTACTGATTAGGTTTACCATATCATACCAAGGTCACGAAGTTATTATATATATATATATATATATATATATATGTAGTAGATTTAGATAGTCGGCGATATATGTATATATACGAGTATATATGCATATATATTAATCAAAATAATTTCTATTTGCTTGAATGTATTGTCAAATTTGTTAGTTGAAACATAAAAAGTCTGATATTCAATAAGAAGAGGAACATATTTTGTGTATTGGTGAATATACTTATCACTAGAGAAGCAAAATTGAGGTGCGCGTCATAGGTGTGCACTTTAAAGTATGCAATATTCTCATCGCTCCATGAAATTTTTTATTTCACTTACATGAAAATGTTAATGAAGTGGATAAGTTGATTTGAATTTTTACACAATACATTCAATTGTTCTTTGATTTGGACAATTAGAACGAGCAAAAATGGGAGTTAATGTATTAAAGTTGCCGGAATTTTAATAAAACGTCCCCATAAAAATCCCCATTAACAAATGCTTCATCCCTAAAGGAAAACGCAATTTCCCTGCTCTAGTTATAGTTATAATTATGCAAACGGAAGACCTAGTCGTAAGTCATATGTGAAATAGAGAAAATCAATTAATATTGCATCATTTAATCAATTTAAATTTAAATTATTAATTTAATTGCAGGTGTATTTCATTAGAAAACATAGTTATTTACTAATTACATTCTGTAATTACTAGAACTTGATTGATATTACGAGCAAAATCTGAGAAAGTTTGACTTTAATTACATACTACTCATTAATTAGCAAAGAATACAGACTGGTGCTTTTTGCCAAGTTATAGATATGTACGCAATTTTAATTAAGTTACAAATTTCAATTACTTAGCGTATTTGCTGCAATATTCATCTATTTCTCATATCAATTCTTTCGTCATTTCTTCCTTTAATTAATTGAAGTATGTGCTAACATAAATGCGAGGAACTAGACTGGCCGCCGTAAATAAATGAACATCCAGTAAACATTGATGTATATTAGTTAAAATTTTAGGAAAGAGGTATTTTGTTCCTATTAATAAACGATTAAAACTTCAACAAGATATATTAGCTACTAGCCAAGATAACGTTGGCAATAAACTAAAAAATATTTTTGCTTCTCTATTGACGTTATTTATTTAAATATCACCGTAAAGTATACTTATAGCTTTATTTCGTCTTAGTAGAGTGTAGAAGAATGGCTCCCATTCAATAACATGCAAATTTTCACCAATTACAGCAGACCGATTTTCATGTGGCCGGTGGGAGAATTTGTACGTGCGTCAAGTAAGGGTCAGTGATAAATAGAGACAGTATTCGGAAAAATGAAATGCAAACTCTTTGTGCGAGTCGTGCATTGGGACGTAGTAAGGGATAAATTCAGAAAATCACATTGTTGCACATGTTTATAATGGTTTGTGTTTCACTAAATTAAGGCAAATAGAAGTAAAATAAAACGCATAGTTTCATGTAACATGTTTAATTAAAATGTCTTACCTTACCTACTAGCTAATAGCGTACTAACATCACATTAAGGGGATGACTGAATAAGATTGTTAGCTACACTTAACGGTAGAAAGGCTTAGGATTAAGTAAAACTAATTTGGATAATTAACTGAATTATTGGCAAATAATGTTTATGCTAATCTCTTTCTCATTGTAATCACATTGTAAACTTTCTATATGTACAAAAGAACAGTATATTCTTCAACGAGCGTAGGCGAGTGTTGACATTATTTAATAGTCGTGGAGAAAAGAATATTATTAATACTAATATTATTGGAAATAACAATGAAAATAATAATTACAATAAGAAATAATACATAAATACTCAAAAATAATTATAGGAGAAAACAATTTGAGATCACTTCACGAGTTTGACTGTGTAAAACACATTTATTTAATTTACTTTTAAACTCCATTACTCACTACCTTAATACGGCACTGCACTACTGTGTTTATCACTTAAAACGATGTAAAACACTGAATGCCAGAGGTTCCCCTACCTATGAATTTCGTGCGCATCTCGAGGGCGGTACTTCTAACCGGCCACATGAAAATCGGTCTGCTGTACCTGGGTTTGAAGGAGGTAAGCTACTCGGTCTACGAGAAGCCGGATTATCCGTTCGTGATGTGGCCGATTGTGTAGAACGTAGTGTCTTTATAATTACTCTGTGTTTTCCATCGGGAACTCTGAATTTTTGTCTCAGGATCATAGCCATCCAATAATACACCCAACCTACATCTCCAGTTATAGTTGTTGCCATGAAGTCCTTATCTGCATCAAGACGATCCTTCAATTCCGTGCAAACTAATACACGGTATCGCTTCTGTTCCTCAGTTAAAAGTCTGGGAACAAATTTCGCACTCACTCGTCTCATTTGCAAATTATAAATTAAAATCCTTTCCACGCACCCGTACGATATATTCAGTTCTTTGGAAAGCTCTTGTATAGTCAATCGCCTGTTTAAACAAATCATTTCGGCACTTTTTGGACGCTTTCGTCTGTTTTTTAAGGTCGAGAACGTTTCGACCGTTGCTCATCTTCAACCGACTCATTTCGGCTTTTAAATCGCTCATCCTCTTATAAACAGTCTTCAGAGTCACCACATAATCGCTGGACACTGATTTTAACTTTGGCACTTTTTTGTAACCTAAAACAAAAGGTCTATCTTTGGAGACTGTCGCTAACTAAGACACTTTAAAAAAAGGATATAAAACTCCTTATCACAATTAATAATCGTATCCTAAATACGTATTTCGACAACTAAGTTGTCATCCTCAGTAGGTAACGTTAATAAACACAGCGTTGAATATAGGGCACAGTAAAGCTAACATAAAAAATTGCCCAGTACTTTACAAGGTGACAAAGTATATACTTTGACTAATGTATAAACGAAGGACAACTTTCGTGCGAAAGGAAGAGCACAAAAATACTGTAGCTAGAAAAGAAACATCATCCCTAGCTAAACTACATATAGGACACATCATTGACTTCGACGGTACAAGGATAATAGCCCGCAGTACGAATTTTACATACAGGATAATAAAAGAGAGGGTATAAAAATAGAGAAACAACAAAATTGTATGAACAAACGTGACGACGGTCAACATTTACCTGATATATGGAAATCAACCTTATCTAATAGATAGATTACATACGAGCAACGAAATGACAATAACTCACAACAGACCAGTTACACCAACACGGACCCAACACAAATCAACCGACTAAAAGCCGAAAGCGGCAGAACAACCGTCTGACCAATTACTAGGGGTTAGATACGCGTCCCCACTACACACACTCTTGAAGTTACCATCGTAAAGAGAAGATCCTCAAGAAAATTTATTTATAACATATTGGATAAATCTATTCCACATTAATCAATCAGTTCCACACGATGGAAAAAAAGCCGGAATTAGTACCATATATACAAAAGGCGATAAAGCTACATTAACATCTATAGACCCATAGCGATTTTGTGTAATCTTTCAAAAATGTTTGAGTAAATTCTGTATATCTCTGAATATGCAAATAAAAGCACCTCACATCTTACCAATTCAACACGGTTTTGTAACCGGACGGTTATTAATTTAGCCTGTTTCGTTCAAGACGATCACTGATAGTCGCGGCTAGGCCAATAAGAAATCGATCATAAAGGCAGGTTAATGATCAACTTCCACTTCTGAATTCGCTTAAGCATTAATTAGCTCGTACAAAACCATAAATAAATACTAATAACAGGTCGCTGTATACTGTATATCCAACGAACCTTGGTACCGTTCACCAATAAATAAATAATAGAGAACTCTGTAGGCCTACATATCGTATTTTGACAAAATTAAATGCCTAATCATTTTTAATGAAGTTATATCTTAAAAAATTCCGATAAATTACCAAGTTCCTATAAAAGCAATGTCAATGAAAATAAAACCAACTACCTTACGATATTTAAAAGAGACGCTTAAGTTACAATAGGAACAATTAACTGATAATAGTACGAATATAACCTAGTTAATTATTAGGAATCAAGCAGTACAATAAATATAATGACATTTTAGATATTATATAGTCGAAGAGTAGTTATAATTATAGCAGACCTAGTATATTATACAGTGTTATCCAAAAATAACGAACGAACAAAGTGCAGAATAAGGTAAACTAATTTTTAAGCAACTAAAGTAGTACGATAATTAGTAGATATTATATAGCTGAACTAAATTGTACGAGAGTCGAACTTGAAGTATTACAAGATCCATTTCTACTGTTGAAAATTTCGTGTCCGTGAGGTTTTTGGTTCTAGGAGCAAATTGTATTTGCGTTACAGGTACGGGGTTCCTTTCTACTGCCAGTAAGTTGTAATTTAGCATGAGATATGAAAGTTTCTGTAGTTGTTTAATTTTCCTTAATTTTTACAATGTTTCACCAAGAGATTTCAATCACTTCAGTTAATTCGTTAAAAAAATAAAGGGGTCATGGTTTTTCAAAACCGAAACGTCGGGAAAAATGTAACAGCACAATCTTGTAGAGCTTTAAAAGTGCCAATGAAGAAGTCTAATTTAATAGCAAGGTGCTTCAATAAAATTTGACGTGGTAATCAATGTGATAGAATATACTTAACAGAAGATTACATTAGAAAAATTAATTACTAAAAAATATAATTTAGACAGTGTCGTTTCCCTAATTAAAAAAGAAAAGTTTTTGTGATTATTTCGATTTCTTATTATATTTTAGTAGGGGCGACGCTTGAGAAATCTCAAACACGGCCAGCTTCTGCTTTATAAATCTAAACTTTTATAAAAGTAAACAGCAAAATTTTAATTAAATCTATAGATAGGGTGCGTGCTTTCTCAACTATGTGATAACACATATTGTGTTTCGTAAGAACATATTTTCCACTTTTAAGAATATTTCGCTTATTACTTTAAGCTCTTTTGAAACTTTCGAGTTTTCGATTCGCCGTACGCTACCTAGAATTGTAGAGCGCTTCGATATTTAAAGCAAAAGAATGAACACGAGAAAATGCATTTCTTTGGTTGGATGAGCGTCTTTGTGGAAGATATAATAAACTTCCGTCTCGTATTGTTAGATAGTTACCAAAGATAAAACTTTCTTAAATTTGTTAGAGAAAATTGTTATTAAAATAAAATTTGTATCCAATTAATTAAATTAAATTGGACGACTAGTTGAAAAAACTACTTGACAAAGCCAAAGTTAAATTTATAAATTTAAATTTGAAATGAATACGTAGACATTGGTAATATTGTAAGTAACTATGAAAGTTCATCATGTTCTCTATTCGTAATTAGAAAAGGGCTTATTTAGAAAGTGTGTCATCATAGAATAATGTTAATTATACATGAGGCGAACTAAACTAGGACGTTGTGCAGGAACAGAGATACTATTATGTTTGTCGGATGCAGATCTAATTAATTCTGCGTTTATTGGCAGTGTTCCATATGCTAGTGTTATTATAGATATTACTATTTTTTTAAATCTATAAGTTCTATTTATACAAACTTCAAATCGCAATTAACTTCCGCACTGTTAATCATTACCTGATAAAAAAAGAATTGTAAATGGGATTTAAGTAAAACACTTATGCTAATTTCCAGTATATATTACACTTTATTATATGTATTAATAAATTGACGACATGTTTCGCTACGATGTAGCTTCTTCAGATTTTATATTACTACTGAACACGCTCTTCACAAATGTATGGCTTTTTTCTAAAATATTTCAATGGTTGCACTTGTCTACATTAGAATCGTCTCTTACCGATATATCGTCTAAAGTTATTGTTATCTTAATATTTGATGAAACCAGTTTAAAAGTGGGGAATTATTAAGGTCTAATTGGTAATTTAGCAATATATCTGCATATTTAAGTTTATTTATTTCTAAGGATTCCAGTAAATTTAACTTTAATCCTTTTTGTTGTGACTGTAAAATTTCAAAATCTGTATTGAAACTATGATTATTTTCCAACAATTGAAGTGCATAATTGGAATCTGTCTTTTTGTTAATAAAACTTTTAAAATGTTCCTGTATTCTTTTCTCAAAGCTCCTACCAGTTTGGCCTATGTATGGATTATTCCGGATTATTACTGTTGCTTGTCTTGGATTTATTATTTTTTATGAATTTCCCTAAAGAATTATTAGTTTTATAAGCTACATTTATATCTGTTTTTCGTAAAATTTTTCCTATTTTTTCACTTATCGGCCCTATGTATGTTACTAATTTATAATTGCTTGGTTTATCTTTTATTATTGGGTACACATTTTCTATTGCTTTCCTATATTTCTTCGGCCGATCTATCGGCCGATTCAATTAAATAAAAAAAAAATTGTATTATCTACGAGAGCGGATTGATATATAAAGTCTCCAACGCAAAGTAAGAATTAGAAAAGACAAAATAATGAAATCACTCCCAAAATGAAGTAAATTTATCGTACAGGGAGTCACGGTAAATGGATGTTTTTCAGGAAAGCACAACTCCGCAGATTTTTGAAAACAAAATACTTTATTTTCATAGAAACATTCACTAAACTATTATTACAATTATTTTTCACTCTTAGTTGTTACCATATGCTAAGGATGATAAATATTTATTTTCAAATTTAGTTAATTATTTCGTTCTTTGTAATCCCGGTCGCGCCATCTAGGATAGATGGGGTTTCGTTAAATTTTAGCCCCCGCTTCGGCGAGGCCGATTTTAGGAGAGTCTTCTAGTAGACGTGCGAGTAAAGAGTGGTGTCTTGGTGGTGCTCCATAAAGAAAGATAAGTAGATCGTTATACCCAAAAAGGACCTGCACTGAGAATTGCAGTAAATGTGTGGACACGGATGAGTGACCGAGGAACAGGGGTTCTTCTTATCGTGGAAAAAAGGCTAAACGCTCATGTTTATTGCCAAATTTTAGAAAAAGTGATGGCCCCCTCTGTAAGAGAAATTTTTCAGGACGATAATTATACATTCCAACATGATAACTCCTCCGTACATACGTCGGCTCTCATTACTGATTGGGTAACAAGAAATAATATTAATATTCTTCCGTTTCCAGCCAAAAGACGGATTTTAATCCACATGGGAAAAACAATGCGCCCTAATAATTTTAGACCTCGGATAGGAATTGATTAATGGCATTAACGAGTGTTGGCAAAATTTAACTGCACAATATTGTGAAGCTCTAATTAGATCTATGCCTAGAAGGATTAATTTGGTGATAAAAAGTAATGACAATGCAAGAAAATACTAAAGTATTATATTTCTGTTAATAGTTGTACCTAATAAAAAATTCGACCTTTATTTTTTTGGTGCATATTATTTTACAACGTCTATGGTGTGTCTCAGAACAAGGAGTGACACAAATATCCCGCCAAAACTCGATCCACACAGCCAACCTTACAACATATATTTAAATGCATCGGTACAGTATGTGTTTAAAATGTGCACCCTTACGTCTTACACATTGTTCATAACGGTACTTTAAATTGTTGAACATGTTGTTGAACAAAGGCTTTAACAAGGATACAACCAATTATTGTATCTTCTCCCGTAATTCGAGAACATTTCCAGGTGGGTCATTTGATCGGAAAACGTATTCTTTCAGCATCCCCCATATGTAGGCATCCGGGACCGTAAAATCCGGGGAGTGTACAGGGAACGGGAATTCTGTTTCACGGGAAATTATGCGATCTCCAAAGTGTTGTTGCAGAAGGGTAATATCTATATTTATAGTCCGTGCTAATACTTACTTAAGTTGCGTACTAACATAAGCACGCCTTACTTCGAAGTTTGTGTCAAGTACGCGTTCTATTTTATAAACAATACTTCGGAAATTCTCGGGATAGATTCTCTCCAAGCACGGAACGTTAGGGAATTTTGTTATCGGAATGACATTTTGGCGCGAAATTGTTCTTTGTGGATCTTTTTAAGTTGCATTTGGTTCGCACGTTTTTTTATTGAAAACCATAGATTTCACAGTTTATAGTGTAATTTGTTAAATTTAATAAATACTTATTAAAGGTAAATATAAAATAAATAGATTTTGTTGGATTGATGAAATAGAAATACAAAATATCATGAACAATAAAAAAATTATCCATAAATTTGCAGATGAATAAATCGGCAACATTTACCACGAAGGAAAAAATGCTTCTGGCACAGCTCATCAAAGACCATAACATGTTTATATTGCAGTAAAAGCACTAAAGGAAAAGGATGGTAGGGTTCAAAAACTTAATAACTCCATTAGCCATCAGCAGGAGCTTCATCAACTTAGGAAAATGGTTATCGAAGAGGACCTGGGGAGGGCTAAATATTATTCAAGGGTTGCTGAACTAGAGGTATCCAGGATTGAGGGAGAAAAGAGGAGGATTAAATTAGCCGTGGAGACAGCTGAGCTAGATAGACAAAAGGCTGAGATAGATCGACAGAGAGCTGAGCTAGATCGACAGAGAGCTGCTGATGAAGCTGAATTGGCAAAGCTCAAACTTCAGCAATTTAAAAGAAAGGTGAGTATGGTTAGCAATTTTGTTACATTACTTTCATCTTTTGTAATTCATTGTTTTTACAGTTCTCTGAAGATCAATAGACTTGACTATATAACATGTAAGGTATATATACACATAGGTATTAAATGGTAAGAAGTGTTTTTATTATTGTGTATATTTAAGTTAATTTATAGTTTCTCTGTGTAAAGGTTATGAGTTATGAGCTAGCTCTCTGAAGATCGATAGACTTTAGTTGGTGTAGGTATATATAGACATAGGTATTATATGGTGAGAAGTGCTTTTATTATTGTGTGTATTGTAGTTAATATATAGTTGTTCTGTGCAAAGGCTATGAGCTGCTCTTGACTTATATTGCTAATTTAAAAGGTGATTGGAAAGTTTTAGGTTTTTGGTGTATTTTTTATCGGCAAGCCTTACTGTTGCATTTGTCTATATATTTTCAAATCATAATACTTTAAAGAATTAAATTAATTTGTTAATTTTGAACACTGATGAACATTATTAACTCAAATATTTTAATAATAAAACTAAATGAACTAAATTTATTTAAATACTTTTATGTTTTGAAAATTTGAATTCATTTTCATATACTATATTTCTGCATGTTTATGGGATATATTAAAAGTCATAGGTGTTTTATTTGCCTTTGGAATTGGACAGAGGTACTTTTGCAATGTAAATTTGTTTTTCAGTTGTAAATTTGAAAGCTTAGTTTTAAGGTGCTTTTTGCTATGTATTAAACAACTTAAGAGGTGAAAAGGTGTTACCTTAATGTACTTTTTCCTATATAAATTAATTATGTGTAATCACTTGTTTAATTTGAACTGTTCTCTGTTCTTCAGACCAGATCTTTAATAATATTTTATATTATTAAAATACCTTTGTAATTTAAACTTTTTTAAACGAAATAAAACACATCTACTTGACATGTATACTTTTTTTTAAAGGTATTCCTATATTCACTTAAATGGGAGAAGGTAACTATTAATAAAAATCTACTTTAAGATTAAAAGGAAACTCTGTGTGTTCAGTAAATACATATTCTTTGGAATTGTCTAAACACAATGAGAGAAAAACCCATGTTTATTAAATAATATATACATTAGAATATTTTGATAACAACATACAGAAATATTTAATACCTACTAGTGTCCAAAATATTGTTGAATGAAGTGTCTCCGAAAATCTAACCCTCCTTCTCCATCGTTGGCATTCCTAACAGCTGGTACTTCATCAACATTTTCTTCAAAATCTTCATTATTTCTTAAACCAATATTATATAATACCGCAGTTGCACATATAATTGCAATTGACGTTTCCAATTTAGTTTTAAGACCTAGTTGAAGGCAAGGAAATCGTCTTTTGCAGGTACCAAACAGTTTTTCTACAATATTTCGTGTTGTTCTGTGTGCTCTGTTATATCTTTCTTCTTGTTCATTTCCTATTTACATAAAATGTTGTGAATTATTAGCCATAAATATTTGGTGTTTATTATAAATACCTGCTTGTATTACCGGAGTAAGCAGATAATGTCTACATGCATACCCATTGTCCCCAATTAATAAGCCTGGAATGTCTCTTCTTTCCATTCTCACTCTTAAAGCACTACGGTCAAATATAACACTGTCATGACTTGAGCCTGGATGCCTAACAACTATATCCATTATTTCTCTATTAGGACCTGAAACGACCTACAATAGATAATAGTACAGTGTAGTTGACTATTATTTCAGTTCTACAATACCTGAACATTTAAAGAAAAGAAACCCATTCTATTACGGAATACCTCACCATTATTACCTCCTGGGCTTGATATTTTTATATGGGTGCAATCAATACATCCTACGACATTTGGAAAACGAGCAACTTCATAAAACCTTATAATATTAGTGCGTCTTCCTTCTACAGTTCAAGGAAAATGAATAAAATTTCCTAATTGTTCCGCTATCAATACTGATACTCTTTTAATAATTACGATTATGGTAGGTTGACTTATACCTCGCAAATCACCGGATACAACATGAAAATTACAAGTGGCATAAAAACGTAAGCAAACAAGCAACTGCAATTTGGAGGTATTGGTAAACCACGATTAGTAGGTTTTTGTAGGCCCTCCAAAACTAATGGTAATAAAGTATTTGCCACAGTATTCTTGTCAAATCGATAACGGGCATGAAATTCGTTCCCGTTAAAAAATTCCATTGGATTTTTTGCATCTCGTATGTATCTTTTTCGGACACGTTCTATATGCATTGCTTCTTCTAGAACATCTATATATTCCAAAAATTCATCTAATTCTAATTCTTGGTACACATCCATATCGCTCAAAAAATAAATGTTAAAGTTCAAAATATTAAGAGGTTATATTTCTATGCTCGAACTGTCAAACAACTACTTAAGGTAGCGCCAACACAACCTTAAGAAATTATTAGATAATCGCCGCCTTAAGTATCAGCTGGTGCTTAAGGTTGGTTTATAAATCACAAATGCGTCACAATCACATACTTAAGCATAGACGCCGCCTTAAGGTCTGACTATAAATATGGACCTAAGTGACTCCCTCGTTGCGTGGGCCGTAGCTTGCTATATCCACTGTCGTCGCAGAAGCAGGTTTCTTGCGCGGCAAAAATTGTGCAAATTCCGCACAAATGGGGCAATAATAATGTCTCTGTAGTGATTTACTGTTTGCGGGATCTGTGCATAATCTTCAATGAAATAAGGGCCCAATATTCCATGTCCGTATACGGCGCACCAAATCGTAATCCGCGCACTATGCAATGGTTTCTGTATAAGAAGATCAGGCCGTTCAAACCTTAGAAAACAAGTTGTTTGGTGATTGATGTAGCTACTAAGGTGAATATGGCTTTTATTGGAAAACCGTACGTTATTGAAGAAATCTGGCTCCGTATAAGTCATGAACAACACTCGGTAGCAATACTGTAATCTGGCCCGCTCATCCATTTGAGTTAGACGCAGAGCAACTTGAATACGGTATGCGATTCCGCCTAGCTCTTTAAATATACGCCGAACAGACCAGACCTATCACTCATACTAAGTTTCAGCGATGTTCGTCGTAGATTACGCTTTGGCGACTGTAACACTTGTTGGAGAAGTCGTCCGTGATTCTTGTTTGTGTTAACGGTCTTCGGGCGCCCAGTTGTTCCCTTTCATTGACACAAGACTGACCACGTACGATGAAACTTCTCGATAATAGCTAGGATTCTTTGTTACTTGGTGCACTCTTGTTAACTTGCTTCTTGTAATGTTCTCTAAGATGGCGTAGGCTCTGTCCATACTGATGCCCAACTCCGTATGACCGGAAATAATGGTCGGCGATAAAAGCGTCCTCTGTTATCAGAACCATAATTATAACACAAACCCCAACACTAAATAGGCAATATGTCAAAGTATTATATAACATAAATAAACATTTGGTTACTATGGAAACATAAACCACAAACGACTAATAATTTCAGTTACCTATGTTTTGCTGCATATAGTACCTAAACCTTACTTTATGCTTTGGAGATGTCGATTACAATTGCTGTTGTTCCCATTCTCGGAGATCCCAACGTTACATTTTGTATTCAATATGGCATGTTTTTCGTCACGCGATAAGTGTCCCAAACGTTGACGCTTTCTGGGTGATGAAACTGATATGTTATTCGGTCCTGCTTGACCGCATATATTGTTTTGCCATTAAAAAACAGATTTGATTTAGTACAGGGGTAGATAACGATAACAATGACAGAAAGATGCAAGAAAACATTGATAGGAAAATCATAACCTGTCAACCGGCCGATATTTCTAGATTATTATCAATATAGAACTAAGCTGTAGAAGAGCCAATGAAGTTCTTGGAAAACAAGTAGCTTTTGGCGGGATATTTGAATCATTCCTTCTTGTTTTGACACAAAGATTAGTTAAATTATTTTGATTAATCATTTGGATAACAATGTCGGATAATTTTAACCTCTTTGAAAAAAAAAACATAATTAAACAGATAAAAAAAACAAAACACAAATTTCAGTGTACGCCAATTTCCCATTATTTTTTGTTGGGAAACGTAAGAAAGTTCATTAACCTTCTTTATTGAGTTTTGTCGGAAATTACAACCTATTACAGTATATTTAGTGAGATGTAATTATTTTGATTTTATTTATCCAGAAAGTAAATTACAGCGGCTCTATAATGTCTTACAATTTATTTTCATTTCTCCTATATATGTCGAAGGTAAGAACCGAACGTGTAACTTAACTACGTCTTTACTTGACAAGTAATTTATTTAGGTTGACTATTGCAATAGCTTTGTCACTCTGAACTTACCCGCACCTTATAAATTTGTTTCTGAATCTCATATATATAGCAGGATTGTCAGTGTATGTGAAAATCGATATTAGGCCATTGCCCCATCAGTCCTATCCATTCGTTCACCTGCGCCAAGTTTACTCAATTCTTTCACCTGCAACACTAAAGAAAGCTAGATTAGTTTTAGGTAATTTTCATTCACCACGGCACTTGAACATCAGTTCAATTGTTCCCTCGAGTACATTTCAACAATAAAATCATTTCATCTAATCTTCGTTTCACGTGAATGGTCTATTGAATCGAATGGATTTCTTAAAAAGACTTTTGCATTTAAGTGCCTGAAAGTTTTCGTTTTCAGCTATTCCCTAGTAAAATGAGTAGGTGTAAATAATTACTTTACAGTATCTTCTCTTGATTTGGCAAAAAAAAAATTGAAAACATATAAAAAAAGGTAGAAAATAAATAATCAAATATGAGAACATTTAAATTTGGGAGAAAGTATTGCTGGGGTAATGTAATCTAGCAAGTAAAGTACAGGTGTCCCTCCTATAATACGATAGATAACTCCTAAAAGATACTGTGCAGTAGGGTGGAGCGAAATTTTTTTTTTTAAATTTAGTTTTTCCTGTATTAAGCATCGATGCTCTAAGTACTTAAAAGTGCAGAGAAAAAATCTTACCTTCCTAGGTCAACGTCTTGAGGTGGCGCACAAGACTTTAATTTGTGGAACTTTAATCATTTATAAAAAAGTAAACAGTGTGGTTTAAATTTGTTTTTATTCAATAAATTCAAACAGTTACAGTCTTTTATTTACTCACATAAAGCATATTTAATACAAAAACAAAAATCATTCGTTAGCAAATTGTAAAGGATCTCGTTGTTGTAAAAATTGAGATTTCGACTCAAACAGTGGTATGTCTTGCCTTGCTTTAATTCTAGAGCGAATGAAACCGTCTCTTGCTTCTGATCCACAAACAGATATTGAAGCTTCAGTGACGAGCTTGATACACCTCTCTACTGCTTGGGTATGACAAGGAAACATCCCAAATTGACTGAAATTATTTCCCGAACGAATCAGGTTTGAAATTTCTGTATTATAATATTTCATAGTCATTGGTGGTTCAGTTATTCTCACATTCGACCAATTTATTAACTCATAGTAATTCGTCGCATTTACTTGAAGTTGTGGAAGACGGAACTCGCGAACTTTCTTGCTTTTAATACACAGATTTTCTTTTCTTGCTTCTAATACTCTTCGGAGAACCAATTCTCTAATTTTTGAAGTATCATCTTGAAGCATGGCCAACAGCATATTTTCTGGGTGTGCGAAGAATGAATTTCTGTTTATAGTTTTTAAAACAATACTCTTAAGGTCATCTCTTAAATATAAACACCTCTTCTGACCATGTTGAAAACATGAACTGGACCATGGTTACAAGATGGCTTTGACTTTATGTCAATCCATGTTGGCGCGTATACTTTCATAATGAAAAGTGCTAGTTGCTTAAGGTTTTCTGGTGGTGTAGCCATTCCAATGTATAAGCGAAGAATCCTATTGGCGCAAGTTAGCCAGCGAGAGTGTGCTAATTTCCCAGGGTCTCTTTCAGCTAAACTTGGTGAAACTAAACCAGACGAAATGGAAGAACAAATCTCGTAAAGATATTTTTGATCAGTGCTTAGCAACTTTATATCAATATCCGGCAATTCTGCAGGAATCTCTTCAAAAGCTTGTAACTTAAAATCAAGGCACTTGAGGAGGTTTTTACCTATAGCTCCAGAAAAGCTATTAGGACCTGCTGTGTTTCCATCAAGACTTAAAAACAAATGGCGCAGTGGCAATTCATTTGCGTGTAATAAGCACACAAACCATTGCAATGGTCTTTTTAAATGTATTTCCAATAAGGCAATGACTCCATTTTTATACCCTGTGTTGACAGCTGTTCCATCACATCGGATTGCCACCAAAGATGAATTACATTTATACTTTTTATCTAATAAGGTGACAATATTCCTCATAATATTAGCTGCTTTTCCTGAATCTATTGTGAAATGTCCAATATATTCAGAATTTGGCCCAGATACCATTGAAATATGTTCTTCGGTAATAGTCTTACGCTGTGACTTATTTTCTTTTGAAGTTATAATTAAAGTTTTGTCTTTACGACCATCAAAATAAATAGAAGTCAGAGGTTTTTCATTGCCAATAGAGCTCAACTGCTTTCGAACTTTTTTCCTTTCTCGACGTATTTTACTACGATCTATTACGCTTGATGAGTTTTCCGCATCTATAATGTTTAAATCAACCATTACTGCGTTTACAACAAATGCTGCAGATCGATCTGAAACTCCAGTCCTGTCACAAGCTGTAGCAAGGGTTTGCAACTTTTGTCTCATCTGCTTATTTCCCTTTTGATTTTCTCTTTTGTTAACTTTTCTTTTTCCTTCATTAAAGCAAAAATCATCTTGCTCTGATTCTGATGTTTCACTTGAAGTGCTACTGCATGACCGATGTAATTCTGACATAGACGAAGAAGTACTTGAAGTCATGTTTTTTTGAACGAATTGATCATATTTTCTCTTTCGAACTTCATTGCGTCGTATAGATTTTGTTGTCAACCTATCCACACATACAGCCAATATACATTCTACGCTCATTTCGTTGGTCCTTTAAAAACTTTTCCTCTGCTGGAGGTATTTTTGTCACACATTTACATATATTTCTGGACGCGCACTTACAGGTTGCGATGTCAAATAATTGTTTTTGAGATTCCTTTAAGAAATTTTGTTTTTTTACTTCACTGCGCAGTTTCTTCATATTTTTGTATTTGTTGTAATAGGAAATCAATCTTGCTAAGATTTGTTGATGACTTATTATAGGAATCGATGCCTTTTTCCATATTTGTTCAATATCAGTAGCAATTATTTCACATATGCACTTAATTGAAGGATCTTTTCGGTTGTTCAATTCAAGCATATCATTTTTTAGCCACAGGTAATATTTAATAATATCACAATGCACAGGCAACACATTAGCACTTAATGTAATTGGTTTTCCAAATACAGAGCAACACAAATCTTTCCTAGTTTTAGGCATTTTAAATCTTTCCTCAGCAATCACGTTTTAACTTTTGGTAACGAAAATTTCACGTTTGATTAAGTTTTATAAACTTTTTTAACACGTTGCACTTCTAAATACTATGAAGAACCTGAAAGAAACTGTTTAAAATGATACTTTATTTTATGCATGGGAATCCCCTAACTTTGTTTTTGAGCAATAAACTTAAGTGTTGCCAACAGATTTATTTAATGGTAGATAAAAAAGATTTTTAAATTGTACTTTTCTGCCTTTATGTAAATTAGGTTATTTTTCAAACTTCACCCTTTATGCGCCACCTCGAAATAATGTCGCAGAGTCTTGTTATTTTGCATAAATAGTGCTTTCTAATAGGGTCATCAATTAACAATACAGGAGTTTTCAAAATTAAAAAAAAAATTTTTTGTTCATTTTCACTCCACCCTACTGTGCAGTGTGAAATCGTGTTATACAAGACTATTAGTTAAAATGCGTTCTGAAAACTTTTAAAATAAAATATATTTTTTTAATAAAATAATTTTTATTAAAAATATACATATATTGCTGCTTATTGAGGTTTTATTTGGGTTGTAATATACAGGGTTAGGCAGGTGTATGGATCCATTCAAATATTTTTGATACAGTAACTTAGATTTTAGAAAGACTTTCTGCAATTAATTAAATACAAATCAGGGATTTGATGAGTTATATTTAGATCCGAATCTGACTTTAGGTTTAGCCAGAAACGATGTTAACTTTTTTATTTTAAACAAAACAGCCTGTATATTTTGTTACGCTTGGCAAATATAAGAATGTTTAATTATATTTTTAAATTATATTTATTTCTTTAAATACCTCGCATTTTAAAATGTTAAACTTCACTTAGACATTTTTCTGTGTACATATTCGTTTGCATTTCTTTTGTTCGCTCTAGACGACAGATCCTTGGTCTTTTACCTACTTTGGACCGTCAACAAGCCTTTAACGTTCACTTCCTATATATTCCTATCTACATTTCATTTTAAATTAAATTGTTTTAATTTAATTATGTCCATATTCTTTTATATGTGGTGTCACATATCATTTGAAAGGTTGACTCACAAGGGATATTTTAATAATATTTATGTCATAGATAGTACACCTCTTCAGGTCGCGCTTTTTATTAATTATTAGGCAAGATATCAACAACCTCGATACCCTCTCTTTACTTAGAGCAATAAACCGCAACACTTTCCCTACAGACCACTGTTACTTCGACACGAATCAGCATTCTCTTTAGAACCCTCTTAAGATACACATCTTACCCGCCGTGCTGTTCAAGTACCGGCCATGATGCACGTGCCCTTGCATCTCCGCAACTAGAAGATAATCTGTATTGTTCAATATATATTATTCTTTTAAGCTAATCCACATTAATTTAATTGATTTAATTAATTAATTTCTTATTCCTCCGGCCAAACATCGCTCTACATATCTGTCCAAGTATATAACGCACCACGTGGCCGACCATCTACGCAACTCGAAGGTAACCCTGTATTGTTCGATACAGTTATTTTATATAAATCGTAATTAATTAACATTTAATCTACTGCCGAATTTAAGGTTCGTTTCAGTTTATTTTTGTGATAATGTTTTAATTATCTTATTTACCGCTCCTTGTGTGAATTACTCTTGTTTAATTACTTTTAAATATATCAAGCTCAATTTCTTTTATGTAAATAATAAATACAAACTTTAAGGGCAACGCTACTGTGTCTTATTTGGTTAGTAAGTTGTAATATATTTAAACATTATCACATACGTCCTGGACCTTTAATGCAACTCCACAAGTACCACAATTATTTATACTAAATAATTTCATTATTATTAGCAGACGCAACCGGTCAACCAGAACGCATGTTAGTAATAAATGTCGCCCAGGCGTATAGCTAGTTAGTAATAAGTGGCACCATACCAAAGCTCGTGTTTGTAATAATTTCTACGAATTTTAGGAGAGGCCTGTTTCGGGAGTTCAGCAATAAGAGGTTTGGCACCTTTTTGTTCAACAAAATTCATTCTACTTTTGTCGTAGTATGATATTATAAATTGAAAATTTTCGTCCGTGCAATTCTTTCGTCCAATTAGATTTCTTGTCAGATTTACGCATTTCGATTGGGTTTCTTTCAGTTCGCATTTAAATGTTGAATTACCGCATCGTGATTGGCTTTTTCTGATTTTCGATTTAAGGATTCTTATTGGTTCGTTTTTATTTTTAATTTGTGCAATTTGTTAACCTCACTTTTTTAACTTTAACATTGTTTTTCCTTTTTTTATTTTTAGTTCTTTATTTATTCAGGTTCTATGTTTGCTGCGAATATATCTCCGATTACTTTACTTTATTTGGGGCTTTTCTTTGCAGTAAATGGCTTGTTTTTGATGTCTGTTGTATTTACTTCGTCTAGCTTGTTGTTTATTCATATACGTTTACACGTAAGATGTTGCCATAAACAGCATTTAATGTATTTTTTTGTACGTAGACTATCTAGACTATCTGTGAATGTAACCCAAACTATGGGCTTAGCTAAAAATTATGTGGTTTCGATGGCTTATGAACTGATTTTTCTATAATATATCTGCAAGTTAATTTACAAATACTGGATTTTATTAATTAAATTATAACTAGTGAATCGTAACCTAAGATTCAATGAAATTTAAACATAGAATTTGTTATTACATTACTTATTAGGCAGTACACTTAATACACAACTCGCTATAATTACGTTTTATTCTCATTTATTCCTTCTTATTAATTTACATTGTTGAAAAAGAAAAAATTTCTGTTCTAATTTAATTCAAGCTCATTTTATTAGATTTATTCTTTATTACTTCTCACCACATATAAACCCATTTCTTCGTTAGGACCTACTGCATCTTTTGCCCTCTTTAAAAAATCTGTTATTTTAGTCCGTTTGCGTGCCCTTAAGTTCGAAGTAAACCTCGTTGTATGGAGATGGGTAATCTTACAGCTCTCTCTTGATTTTTATACTCCTTTCAGCACAAGGATCTTCAGTCAAGAAAAATAATTAAAGATTTTTCGCTAAGGTAAGTCCCTAAGTTAATTTTAATTTGAAATCAGGTATATACGAAATTAATTGCGAGGATTGTAATTTGAAATATATAGGCCAAACGAAACGATCAATAATAACCCGGTTTAAAGAACACATATCACACATTAAATACAATAGACCAGAAAAATCTAACGTTGCCAACCATGTTTTAAATACACTACACAATATGTCGACTAAAGGGTTAAAACTTGTCAAACCAATTAATAACCCCCACGAACTCGACGCTTACGAAAGCAATCATATCACTCAAAAACAAACAGATCACCATTAACGGAGATAAGAGACCGATCGCCTATGTCTGTCTCTTTTCATTCTTAGAAGAGGAGGTAGAAAGGTTGTAGATGGTTCGAAAAGAGAGTAAACACATGTGGGTGCCGTTTCCTTAAGAGAGGTAATTTTGCCGTGATTTTTAGTGGATATATTTGTATTTTTAAGTAGTGTATACGTGGACGCCGTGTAAAGTTGTTGCGTGATCAGTTATGCTAGCTTTACTGTGCCCCATGTGCGACATTTTAATTAGTGGTTTTACCTACTGATGATGACAACTTAGTTATCGAAATAAGTATTTAGGATGATTAATAATTGTGGTAAGGGGTTATTTACCTTTTTTAAGTTTTTACTTAACCACAGTCTCCAAAGAAAGACTTTTGGAAGTTATTCCCAATAAATCTCATTCGTCAATTTCTTATATCGCTAATAAATTTTGAATATACTCAATAGCCATATCTACAAAACCTTCGCCTCTGATCGATTTTGCATGTTCTAATATCCCCCGAATCCCATTATCTGGAGATTCGAGCTAGTTTGCTACTGACGTTGGGCATATCTTCTTACAGCATGCATTTAGAGTTGATTTTTTTACTTCTTCAACCGAAAGCGGTATGATTTCGATAAAGTTTTAGTTGTTTCCAAACTTTGATTACACCAATTGATTTTGAATTAATTGCCAGAAGTACCAGGATCATTATAGGCGACGAATTATGAGTGTACAGGTATGATTCCAAAACAATGCAGCAGTCATCGCAGTGGAAGACGACATCGTTACCACGACCGAAGAAAGCACGGCAAGTACAAAGCAACGTTAAGTCGATGTTGATTTGCTTCTTTGACGCTAATGGCATCGTGCTCAAAGAATTTCTCCCACCAGGTGAAACAGTTATTGGACGATTTTAGTGCCATGTTCTTCGGCGACTAAGAAAAAACATTCGACAATTTCTAGATTAAACGAAGACGGCAGTACTACCGCCGCCCTTCCTACACCCCAGATATTGCCCCTTGTGACTTCTTCCTGCTTTCGAAGTTGAAAATGAAGCTCAAGGGCTGCTGTTTTGAGACGATTAAGGAGATCCAGACCGAATGGCAAGCAGTGTTGAAAATTTTAACTCACGAAGACTTCCGGCACTGCTTCCATAGCTAGAATCGGTGTATTCATGCGGTAGGAGAGTAATTTGAAGAGTATTGTAGTGAATAACTCCTAAGAACAATTTAATGTGTCTTTTTAACATTCCGGAAATTTCTGGGTAGCACTTCATTTATTACTTTTTACACTGAATTCCTTTTGGAGTATTTTTTTCGTTATATTGATTGTAAATCGATTTCTGTTACTCGTTTGTTTGTCTTTTTCTCTACCATTCTCTGTCTTGACATGTACATTCTTTTTTAAGACATTATTAAATTTATTTTTTTTATAAAATACCTTCCTTTGAAAGTACATAGTGTGCTTGTTAAAATACATTGATTATGTATTCGAACAGTAAATTGAACTATATTTTGAATTTGTCCATTTATAGTAATTCGATTTTAAAAGTTTTTCAATAAACCATGTATTTATGTTCTATTCTTATACTAAAATAGACCCTGTTGGTAAAAATCCTATATAATTACTCGACAATAAAAGGGCAATCAGAAAGAGAAAACTACGTAAACAGTTTTGAGTGATTTATTGTCCCCAAATGTTTGCGGTGCTTTTGATGAAGGCAACTGAGTTTTATGTTATACATCTCAACAAACAGAAGTTTAATATTTGCCATTCCTCATTCACTATGTAACACGACATAATACTGCTTAGTTCGAAAGTTTCATATCATGTTGACATAAATTTCCAGAGGTCGTCAAAAATATCAAAATATATACAGTGTGTTCTATTAATTATTGAATAATTAGAGAATTTGATTGGAATTCTAAATTTGATGATGTAAAATACAGTGGCAGCTAGTGACAATGTTGAACTAATCTCCATCCCTTCTCCACATTTAATAAAAAGGAATGGATCCGCTCAGCTCCTTAGGTAGCGTATTACCAATTAAAAAAATATCGACAAAGAAATTATTTTAATAAAGTCTAATTGAAAAGTAATTTGAAAATTAAAAATGGATTAAATACTTGTGGAAGGTACTTATTCTACCTAAATATCGATACTTAAATGGAAATGAATTCTAAGGTAGCAAATAGTTTTGTCTTTTCCTCGGAATTGCATATAGTCAGTCTTTAAATAGAACATATTTAGTCTTTAAGTAGCACGTATACAAAATGATGCGTTAAATTAAAAATTTAAAAATAAAAATTAAAGAATTGTTATAATTGTGATGTTTTAAATTAAAAGTAACACTGCATGATAATTGAAGTTCATCCTTTCTGAGCCAGAAGGAAGTTAGCTCCAATGTTTCATGCAATTTCTGGTTCACTGACCATCCCTTCTACCCGCCAACACAACGCATTAAACACCGTCATAATGTTTAATAGGTGCAATTTTAATTACAACTACGTACTGATGGCATTTATTAATTAAATCATTATCTTTGAAATGAAAGCTTTCTTTGAATTGCTTACTTACCCAATTTTAATGCTTCATTCATTAAAAATTTGGGAAAATTATCTTTCATGTATATTTGTTGATGATTTAATGAAATGTAAGTAACTAATTTTAAAACGCCCTTTTGTAATTTCCACTACTCATATTATTATTAGTAGAATTAATTTTGTAGCTAAAGTTTTCTTTAGAAGACAGGGCCAGAACACTCTTGTGACCATCTAAAACATCTAATAACGCATGGAACATAAGTTTTGAGAAAAAAATCAAAGGTAAAAATCGATTAGTAGTAAAAATTTTATTAAGACATAAACATTGGGAAATTATTATACACTATTGCGCCTTACAAAAACTAAATTCACAAAACTGATAAGGGCCCATGGTCCTCAATGGCGCGCAATTTCGTTAGAATTCTCCCCATCATTCTCTCGACGACGTTTATATTCATTTCACCGATCTTCTGGAATATTCTGGCCTGTAACTGTGCGTTATTTTGGACTTCCCAACTCTTGTCATAAACTTTTCTGCTCAGTAGTACCCAAAATTCCTCAATTGGGCGCGCCTGGGGTACGTTGGGAGATTGTCTTCCTTAAGTACATAATTCACGTTATGTTCAGTTAACCAGTTCTGAGTGATTCTGGCATAATGGCATGAACCCAGATCGGGCCAGAATATTACATCATCATTTGGATCATTTGGGGCATTAATGAAATTTATCAATCTAGATAGAAATTTGCGAATATAGACGTTTGCATCCACAGCTTCACCTTTAACTCTCCCAACGTAAGGTCCTGAAATTCCTGTTTGAGAAATAGCGCACCAGACCATAATCTTGTCGGCAAATTTCGCTATCGGTTTGAATTTTACGTCGTCAGAACAAGTTGCAATATTGGACGTGTAAAAACCATCGTTACCCTTTATTTCCGAATTGGATTTCTGATATGAAATATTTCTCATAGTCTAAAAAATAGCTCTGTTGCCAATAAAATGTTGACGCCTTAATATTCGGCAGCATCTGGGGATTCTCTCTAGCTGGGTTGCGGTGTCTTTGGGACACTTCCTTTTTTTCGATATTCTAATCCATTTTTAGTCAAAATTCTGCCAACAGTCCTATGCGCAATTCCAAATCTACGGCCTAAAGTGCGCGTAGACGTCCCAACTCTGTCTTGAGCAGATTGGATGAGTTTGTTTACTTCATGTGGGGCCAAAACTGGAGGTCGTCAACTTTTCGGTAAACTCATGCATGGCATACCTTCTACATATTCCTTAATTGTGCGGTAAATGGTTGACAGTCTAATATTTTGGTTTCGAAAAATGTTAACAATCTCGCGTTTAGGTACTCGTTCAACTAAATTATATATAGACTTGTATTTCAATCTTGTATGACATCTTTCAAAACTATTTCTGACAAATCTAACATGTCACCATAGTAACTAAAAAATGAGCATCTTTTCTAGCCCAGTGGTAATTAGTTTTGACCATTTTTGGTAATAACATTGCTCGTCAAAACTTTTTCTCAAAACTTATGTTCCATACGTTAGAAAGGTTCTACCTTCTAGTCGAATACAACCCTTTCTACTACTATTACTAGAGAGTGCTTTGTATTCAATATTCAATTATCAATTTCGTTAGTAATATTAATTAGATATTTAGTTTAAATTTAGCTCAAGCGTTCCGATGGCCACTTCAGGCTTTCATTAAAGTAATTACGCTAAATTGCAGTGTATATGATCTTACAGTCGTGCACAAGGTGGTGAAACAATTCATTTATATATTTTCTAGAAACTGCCACCTGATAGTATAAATACAAGTTTCTTCAAACTAGTGAGAGTTTCTATTCTTCTAAATTAATAGAGCCAATGTACTCAACGGCTCTCGATAATGAAGACTTCGGCTTTGTTTATTGACTTTTTAGGGTTTTTAATTTGGGAGGATTAGACATTTTGAAGCAAATAGCAATTTTAGGATAGTAGTGAGTAAAGAATTAAATAAAAAGGAAGTTAATTGTAGACATGTCTTAAACATTTGAGGGCTTTGCTGACGGTAAAGATGTAGTTGGTATCCAGCTCCTGCTTGGATTAATGTTTTGGTTGATCGTGTTTTGGTCGTGTTAGCGAAGGATGGTGTGGTTGAATTCGGATCGTAGAATCAATGAAGAATCAATGAAGAATCTAACTTTTCGTTCGCTCACGGACCGTAACATCCGTATAAACTTTTCTTAATTTATTTGGTCGCAGTTATATTGAAAGCTAAGTGCGTTTTCACTATTGTATGTATTTAATGAAAATATACTCCGCAAAAAGTTATGGAATCAACTTTTCCTTGCAAAGTAAATCATTGCAATACTGTCTCTTTGTTTTAGTTTTATGACATTGTCACGCACCGAGTTCAAATTAATTTTTTTTCTAATTTTGTGGCAGTACTACCCCCGCCCTTCCTACACCACAGATCTTGCCCCTTGTGACTTCTTCCTGCTTTCGAAGTTGAAAATGAAGCTCAAGGGGTGCTGTTTTGAGACGATTAAGGAGATCCAGACCGAATGTCAAGCAGTGTTGAAAATTTTAACACACGAAGACTTCCGGTACTGCTTCCATAGCTAGAATCGGTGTATTCATGCGGTAGGAGAGTAATTTGAAGAGGATTGTAGTGAATAACTCCTAAGAACAATTTAATGTGTTTTTTTCACATTCCGGAAATTTCTGGGTAGCACTTCATTTATTACTTTTTATACTGAATTTCTTTTGGAGTAGTTTTTTCGTTATCTTGATTGTAAATCGATTTCTGTTACTCTTTTGTTTGTATTTTTCTCTACCATTCTCTGTCATAGCATGCACATTCTTTTTAAAGACATTATTAAAGACATGTCTTAAACATTTGAGGGCTTTGCTGACGGTAAAGATGTAGTTGGTATCCAGCTCCTGCTTGGATTAATGTTTTGGTTGATCGTGTTTTGGTCGTGTTAGGGAAGGATGATGTGGTTGAATTCGGATCGAAGAATCAATGAAGAATCTAACTTTTCGTTCGCTCACGGACCGTAACATCCGTATAAACTTTTCTTAATTTATTTGGTCGCAGTTATATTGAAAGCTAAGTGCGTTTTCACTATTGTATGTATTTAATGAAAATATACTCCGCCAAAAGTTATGGAATCATCTTTTCCCTGCAAAGTAAATCATTGCAATACTGTCTCTTTGTTTTAGTTTTATGACATTGTCACGCACCGGGTTCAAATTAATTTTTTTTCTAATTTTGTGAACTTTAGGTGTTTTACATCTTATTTCTTTTAAAAAATGGTAGGTTTAAAACTACAGCTTTTTATTTTAACATTTATCACGTGTTTTCATTTAGAACCCTCTTGCCTGGTTTGGTATAGATGAATGACGGCCCCTTAATGCGCAATGCACGTAATTTGAGTCACACAGAAATTGTCCAAGCCATTTCGTTAATTAACGATTGTAGGGTCAATAATACGTTTGTAGGGTGTTAGGTATCCGAAGATCGACAATTTCGAAACTGACACGCAAGTATAGAGAAACTAGGGGATATAACAGGAGACCAGGACAAGGTAGAAAGCGGTCAACTACGGCCATAGACGATCGATTTTTACGACACACAGCCTTGCGAATAAGGTATTGCAACGCAAGACAAATGCAAAATATAATATTATGTCTCAGGCGGTAAGGAACCGACTTAAAGAAGAAGGAATACGTGCAAGAATACCGCCCAAAGGCCCTATACTCACTAGAGAACACCGAATCCACAGTCTGCAATTTCCGAGAGATCATCGTGATTGGACCGCTCAAGATTGGGGTATCATTCTTTTCACAGACGAGTCTAGGTAATGCCTGTTCTCATCCGATAGACGCCTGCTAATATATAGACTAGATGGTTCGATTTTGATATGGGGGAGGTGTACCTTCCGAGGCTAAGATGGAGTTGGAGGCTATTCATAATAATAATAATAATAATATACTTTAATACCCAACAAGCTAGGCCCAATTACAAGATACATTATAATTATAAATTACATGACATGGAAGTGCAATAAAATGAAGTATAGACTTAAATAGTAAGTAAATAGCAAGTAAGTAGATCATCCTGCATTCTATTGGCCACGTTGGAGAGAATATAGGTAGGAGTCCGTTTCAAGACGTTTGTCTTCGCGAAGGGAACCATAAATGTAACTTCCTACCTAGAGTTCATACGAGAAACCAAAAAAAGACAAAAAGACGAGCAGTCAATAATGTTTTCTATCAGTTTAATTAGGAATTTCCTACAAATATTATCTCTTCTTACGCTTAGTGATGACATGCCATGACGTAAAAGCAAAGCATCCTGGGATGCACCACGTTTCGGGTAGATACCATCAGTCTTGAAAGTGAGGTACTTCAAAAACTTATGGTGAACACGGTCCAAAGGAATGGAATCGCAAGCATAAATGGGATACCAAATTAATGAGGCGTATTCCATTTTGCTCAAAACATAAGCATGGTACAGTGATTTAAGGCAAGTGATGTCTTTAAAGTATTTTGATATACGCATAATAAATCCCAAACCTTTGTAGACATCGGAAGACATATGGATTATATGGGATCTGAACGTAAGATTAGAGTCAAATAAGACTCCGAGATCCTTTATTTCAGTTTTACTGGTTAAGATATTGTTTTTAATAAAATAAGAAGACTCGTGAGGCGTAGCAGAACGAGTATAAGTGACCACGCAGCATTTGTCGATATTTAATTTAAGTTTGAAACGGTCACACGGTAATGGCTCTATGATCGTAGATAGGTACTTTAGGATTAGCTTAGAGCTATTTGTGGTTCAATTTGCGCCTTACGTAGGTCCGAATTTTCGTTTAATGCACTATAACCCTCGCTCCCACATCGCCAATATTGTACAAAATTACTTGAATGAGGTTGACATATGTCTTTTGGAGTGGCCAGCTAGAAGCACGGACATGAATCCAATAAAGCATGTCTGGAACTACATTGGGTGGGCACTATGAACCAAACAAGTTCTACTAAAAACGCTAGAAGAGGTAGAGGCAGCGGTCACTGAAAAATGGAACCGCGTGTGTCAAGACTACATCAGATGTCTTATTGAGTCTTTGCCTAGGCGGATGACAGCCGTAATGCGGACCCGAGGCGAAAATACTCATTATTAGTTCAAGTTTCCGTTAATTAAATTCTTTGCGCTTGTGTTAGTTCTTCAATTGTTATATTTATCAAGTTGTGGTCTTGTTGCATTTTGTTCTATTTTTAACATGTTTGTATACTACTTAGTTATAGAACAAAAAATTTTGAAGAAATAAAAAATTTTGAAAAAGAATTGAGCGATTCCATAATTTTTTGCGGAGTATTCTTAGAACTATTTTACAAAGCAAGCCCTCATATGTCCACATATACACTGGTATGTGTACAGAGTGTATACAAGGACGTCCAGTAAAGTGTTTCGCGATTTTCGTGTCAAATTTACGGTCTCTTACTTTTACCCTCTGAGGATGATAAGTTAGTTGTTGAAATACGCATTTAAGATATGAATATTAATATTGTAAGAGTTTTAGATCTTTTTATGGTGTAATTGTAGTTTACTCACGATCGGGTAGGAAACTGAACATTTCGAACCTTCAAACCAGTTAGAAAGCGCACTATTACATACCGAGGTAGGTAATAGCACTTTACCGGCTAGCTTATGTCGCTTATCCAGCTAGGTAGTATCATTTCAGTATTTATGAAACGTCAGTGTCAATTAAATAAGTAAATTAAATTAAAATGAAACTATTTACTAAGTAAATAACAAGACAACGTTTTAATACAAAATTTATTCGCTTTTGGATTTAATATTAATTGTTACATTGGAATTCCATGACTGTTTACTGTTAGAGAAAGACCGTATTTAAAATTGTAGGATAATAATTTAGCAATCTGTCAGAAAATATCATTATTACTTGTTACGTTACTTAGCAACAGTACCTACCAAAAGCATTTATCAAAATGCCGCGACACTTAAAACTTAATTATATTTTTGAAATTTAGTGATTCAGTAGTTTATATAAAAACACAGGTCTACAGTGATTTTTATGTTTGAAAGCTGTTTGCTAATTTGTATATGTTTGGGGGCCCTTATTCCAAAAAACGCCATATTTTTGCTCTATCACGTAAATTTTTTTTATAGCGCTCTATATCTTAAAAATGTTAATTTATTAATATACATACCTATGACAAGAATATGTTTGTTCCATGTTAGGCATAATTTTTAAATGAATTGATTTTTATGAAATTAAATGTGATTTGGCAACACTGGTTAATATTAGATTTCTCAGCAAAGCAACAGAGTCGGCGCAGAAGCGTCAATACAACGTTGAAACCTGCTTATGTGCAGTTTGGTTGTGTTAGTCGTCGTGCTACTGTGTCCGCGCGCTTGTTGTCTTCGTTGTTGCGTGTTTTAAGTGTTCTAGAACGTATAAATATGGAAAGAAGACATTGTGTGAACAATCCGAATAACTTTTGTTATATCTGTGGTAGTTATGTCGTAGTAAAGCAGAGGCAAACTACAACTTCGTTTGTGAAAAATGCATACCACGCTTATTTTGGTGTAAAAATTGGCGACCAAGACAAGTCCTGGGCTCCTCATACTGTTTGTTCCGTTTGCGTCGAAGCATTAAGAAACTGAAAAAACGGTAGGAAGAAATGTTTAAGCTTTGGTGTTCCTATGGTATGGCGAGAGCCTAGAAATCACTGTGATAATTGTTATTTTTGTTCGTGTAATGTTCAAGGATTCAACAGAAAAAATAAGAAACAAATTGTGTATCCCAATCTTGACTCTGCTATTCGACCAGTTCCTCATGGACCAGATGTACCGATACCTACCGCCCCAGAAGCACTAGAAAACGTCATATCGTCAGAATCAGAGGAATCTAATTGCGACCCAGATGACTCAGATTTCACACCAGATTTCAGAGAGCCCGAAGTGGTTAACCAGAGCGAACTAAATGATTTAATTAGAGATTTGCACCTTCCAAAGGATGCATCCGAATTGTTAGCCTTCCGACTTCGTGAGAAACATTTACTGGCACCTGGCGTCACATCAAGCTTTTACCGGGATCGCGAAAAAGAGTTATGTCAATATTTTACTCAAGACGGACCGCTAGTGTATTGCAACAATATTCCTGACTTAATTTCAAAATTAGGAAATGTGCTATATGTAAAAGAAGAATGGCGCCTGTTTATTGACTCAAGTAAGCGTAGTTTAAAAGGCGTTTTATTGCACAATGGTAACGAGCTGGCCTCGGTTCCCGTTGCCCATTCGGTACATTTAATGGAAACGTATGAAAATTTTGAACTTCTTTTAAAGAAAATAAACTACCAAGAACATCAGTGGATGCTTTGTAGTGACCTTAAAGTGCTCTGCATGCTACTAGGACAACAAGGAGGTTATACAAAATTTCCATGCTTTATTTGTGAGTGGGATAGTCGAGCAAGGGACTCAAATAGAATGGCCTCTAGAACAAGCCTTACACCTGGTAGCAAAAATGTATTAAGAGATAGCTTGGTTGACCCCAAAAAAGTTTTACTGCCTCCTCTCCATATCAAATTTGGCTTGATGAAGCAGTTTGTTAAAGCCCTAGACAAAAATGGACAGTGTTTTAAATATTTGTGCGAGACATTTCCAGCCTTATCCGATGCCAAGTTAAAAGAAGGTATTTTTGTTGGGCCGCAGATAAGAACATTATGCAAAGACAAGGATTTTCAAAACACAAAGACCAATGTCGAGAAAAACGCCTGGGTTTCATTTAAAGAAGTAATTGATAAGTTTCTTGGGAACTCTAAGGACGAAAACTACGAAAATATTGTTCAAAATATGTTACAACACTTTCATCGTCTAGGTTGTTATATGAGTTTGAAAGTGCATTTCCTGTTTTCACACTTGAACTATTTTCCTGAAAATCTTGCAGCAGTTAGCGAAGAACAGGGAGAGAGGTTTCACCAAGACATTAAGAAAATGGAACCGCGATACCAAGGCAGATGGAGCATAACGATGATGGCGGACTACTGCTGGATGTTAAAACGGGAGGAAGCTGGAGGTTAAACGGGAGGAAGCTGGAGGTTAAACGGGATATGCCCTTAAAAACATACAACCGAATGTCCGGACAACGCAGGTTTCTGGCAAAAAGACAAAGATTTCACATAAAAAAGACCGAGTAAAGTATTTTTTCCACCTTTTTAACTTGTATTACACCTTTTTACTCAATAAACAAATAATTTCTTTTAGAAATATCGTTTTTTTTCATTTAATATTTGCAAAAAAAGCCTTACGTGATACAAATAAATGCATAGAATTTTTGAAATCAGCCTATAAAAATTATATAAAATCAGTTTTCAAAATAAAAACATCTGTCAAAAAGTTTAATTTTGTAGACCTGTGTAATTAATTACTAACCGATCGTGAGTAAAATAGTATACAAACCTTGGCGGACAGGTTCATTCAAGTCTCGAGATTAAGTTCACCTCGACGCTTCGTATCTCGGTGAATTTTCTAATATCTCGACGGTAATGAACTACTTTCCGCCTCGGCACTGTAATATACTATTTTTTTGTTATTAATTAACCAAATATCTACGTACTTCTGTATCATATTTAATCACTATTTAGTGTAATTTCTATTTTGTCAGACTATGGTGTTACAATCTGTAATAGAGCAAGAGCGCGAATTAGAACTAATCGATAACTAAATTTCTTTAGTCGGATGCGTACTTTACGATTCAAATATAAATGGAAAAAGAATTTCCAATAATATTGTCTGGAAAAATAGAAAATTAGAGTAACCGTTTACAGTGCCATTAGTACGTACATATGGTAGTCGCTTTGTGGCTGCCTAGAAGCATATTTGTGTTCGGCGCTGTAATAGCAATGTTCCCTTGTAATTGTGAATTCTACGTGTAATTCCTCTGAATAAACAATACTAAGAGCAATTGCTTTAAAACTACGAAAACTACTAACGGAATTTACATTGAAGGGAATTTTATCTTTATTTTGTGTTGTATAAGTTTCACGAATTGCTTTATATACAGGTTTCTTTTTCATTTTTTTGTATGGGGATCTCGGAAACTGCAATCGATAGAGATTTGGTTAAATGGGGAAAGAAGTGCAGTTTTACGCGCTTGACTTAGTGCTGCTGTTGTATGTCAACAAAAGTTCACAGCCTATTAGTTATTTGCAAAAAACAAAATTTTTACATTTTCTTTAACCTCGTCTAATTACTGTATTAATAAATTTAGAGAAAAGTTGAAAAGGAAAAATATTAAGTTATCTATACCCTCTATCAACCCACATTAATTAATTTTTTATCGGACTTGCTACTTTCGAGTTATGACACTAGCTTTTGTTTTCTTAAATAGCTATGACTTTATTAAAAAGAGCTTATTTTTCATGTTTCAACAATGTACCACTTCATAAGGTTATTGTGTTAAATTAATGAATATAGTTATTCTTTGTGACTGAAAACTGAAGTACCTCAGTTTATTGCAAAAATAATAAACCACACCTTAACAAATTAAATTATAAAATTCAGAACTATACACTCCTCAAACTAAATTCGAAATTAACTATTCATAATACATTAATAAAAAATGCGAGTGTTCAAAATGACCACCAATATTGTTTATGCAAAGGTTGCATCTTTCCAAAATTGAATTTGTAGCTTTACAAACTTGTCGCGGCTGCTTAAGATCAGCTGGCGTTTGGTGGGTTCTTCTGTATACTTTGTTTTTCACCGCGCCATATAAAAGGAAAAATCCAGGATTGTTAGATCCGGAGAACGGGGGTTTGGAAACCTCCAACCTTCTGGGGAAGAAACTCTTCCGATCCAGGAGTTTGTAATTTTTCATCCAATAAATGTCTAACCGACGAAGTGTTATGTGGAAAGGCGTCGTCGTGTTGGAACCATTTTAACGTGGCTCTGGTCTCCAAATTGAAACTCATCTAACATATCCTGAAGCTCAGTTTCTAGGAAATTAAGGTAGCGATCACCAGTTAATGATTCATAAAAAAAATTTAAGGCCCGAGAACTCTTCTGCCAATTATACCGCACCAAACGTTAAATGTAAATTTGACCCGAGGTTTTCTTTGTTCGAGATTGTAGGATTTCGTTTTCAGGCATGCATATTCATTGTGCCTGTTGAATATTTCGCAGTTGTAACGCTAAGAAATAAGTAATTAAACTTCTAGTTTCAAAAATTCTTTTATTGTAAATACCACTACAATATTGTTTCACCATACAATGGCTTCATCAGGTGGATGAAATACTATATTTCGCAGTTGCAGTTGCAAATTGTCGATACACAATATTTTAAATGGAAATTAAGGCTCCGCACATATTCCTGTACCATGTACAAAGGACTCTGGATTTCTCGCCGGCTCCGGGATGGAACATTTGACCCACGGAAGGGTATTAAGTTGTTTCAATATCTTCTGAAGATTCTTCCTGTTTAGATTCAATTTTGCAGGCAGATCTCCATTAACTACCACGTGGCGAGTCCATAATTTGATTGAATATTCGTCCGTGATTTTCGTTGGTTTCCACTGTTTTTCTTCGTCTTTACCTTTTCCTTGGTGTAGCACACTTCCAGTTCTTGTAAATTTGGTTATAATATTCAACACAATAGCATTACTTCATGCTTGTTTATTGAAATGCTCCCCAAATTGATCGCGGACGAATTTAATGCTTAGACCGGTATTATAAACAGCGAATAAATCTCTGAATAACAACTTGGCAAATAAATTTATTCACCGAATAAATTGAAATCTGGTATTATAAAAAATGCATGCAAGTAAAATAAGTATTTGTAGGATAACTCTGAATAGCTCTATGTATTTTACAGTTTAGCGTTTCGATAAACGATGGAGCCACTGAATAAAATGAAAAAGTACAAAAAGTCCTAATTCTTTACTGTTTCTTTTTGTTTATATTTGTAAAATACAAACCGATAAATCTGGCATCATCAAAAATTTAAGTTATAAAACACACACAAAATATAAATATTTGAAAATTAGGTTAGGTTTATTTGAACCAGTGGAGCAAACAGCTGTTCGCATTTAACCCGGCACGTGACAGGTGTACTTTTTCACATGTACTGACGGGTGGGGTGTGAGAAAACCCAATTTTAAGAATAGGTTTGACTAATTTCTATGAATTTGAAGGGGTCGCTACTATATCAAATTCGATATAAGAAATACGACACTTAGAAAAAACAAAGTTTTCAAGAAATTAAGCATATTGCTATGGACATTTCCCCGCAAACATTTTGAAAAGTTATATTATTTTATGTATGTACATTTATTTTGGATGCCATTGTATAATTTTTGAAATTTATTATTTATGAATGTATTTTTATTTTGAACTGATATTTTATAGTTTTGACTTGCGTAGTTGTAGTACGCCGGTTACTTTGATATTTCCGCAGACACTAATGTATTCTGAAGTTAAGAAGGTCGTGTTTTTTGAGAAGATAAATTCTTTATTTTTTTCTTAAGTAACTTCGTGTTTTGATTTAATTGTGGTTGGTGTTTGATTTCAATACCGATTTATTTACGAGTGTGTAGAACTTGTAATAATTTTAGGGCTTTCTAACTCATGGTGTCTCGAAAAAAATATATATTTTGTTTTATACTACGTAAGTAGAATTATATTATTCTTATTATCTTTTATATTATTATCTTGTATGAGTTAAATTTCGAGAGCGTTGAAATTTAACAAAAAAATTTATTTGTTTTACGGATTTGACAATACGTTACAATATAGACTTAAACTAGATTACACTGAGGTTACTAGCGATCTGTGTCGCGTACAGTTACACTAATAACTCTATCTACTAATGCTTTGCCCATCTTTATATATTAAATATTATCTTATCTTACTCCACGTGTATCCGGCGAATGAATGAAATTGCTGAGTGTACGTCTGGTAATTATGAATAGGTTGTATTATATGCGGACTCGTAACTCCTTCCGCCTTACATGCGAGATTATCCTTAAAAAGGCAAATCTTGCATTCTTTTCTTATCGGCATCTGTTTGTTTTTTTAACCTTTTGTTTAGTCCTTATCTTTTTATATAATTTAAACAAAAGAATTGCAAGTATTAATAGTATTAATATGAATGTAATTATAAATTAAAGAATTACTTGCTTTATCTGAGATAGTAATTTTGCTTAACATTTCTTTTGCGTCATTTAAATTTCGGAAATATCTTTTTGATTATTAATTCTATCTGAAAGTTTTTAAAATACTTCAGTTAAATTTATTGTTTTTTATACCAACGTTTTTATTTTTAGGAGTAATTTGTTAAAAATTATTATTTCCTTCGTAAATAGGCAGAGCATTTTACATAAAATATTGAAATGCTTCATTACTTACAATAGATATTAACAATATAAATGTAAAATAAGTATTAGTTTGATATACTCTAAATTTGAATTAAACTTTCTATTTGGTACAGGTTATTTATTAGTAGCTCAAACGGGAATTTCTTATTTACATTTAAATGGATATTCTTAATACTACTGTTAATCCTCTTCCGATAAGGATTCTGGAACATTTGCTAATTTTAATGAATTTATATGATAACGTAAAATTTTATTCTTTTTTTGTTTTAACTTCAACTGTTCCATTTTCATTGATTTTCGTAACTGTGTATGGCCCTTGATATCTTTCTTTCGTTTTCTGTGAATAGTATTTATGGGGTTTTACATATACTGCCTGACCTATTTTTATCTCTTCATTTTCTCTGTTTTTATTTATTTTAATGATTTTCTTTTCTTTATCTTCTTGCATTTTATTTGCAATTTTATTATAGAGATATTTCGTGCGTTCTCGCAGTAAAGTCATAGTTTCACGAGCTGTATGGCTAGTGGCGCCATCTTGTTGGAAGTAAATGTCTTGTAGACCACGGGTGTCAAGTTCAGGCAGCAAATAGTCCCTTATCAAGGCGCGATAACGGTCGCCATTCACAGTCACATTCCGGCCGGCTTCTGTTTTGAAGAAATATGGACCAATTATTCCACCGGCCCATAATCCGCACCAAACAGTTGTTTTGTATGGATGTAATGGTAGCACTTCAATCTCTTCAGGTTGTCCATCACCCCAAATACGGGCATTTTACTTATTCACGTACCCATAAAGCCAGAAATGGGCCTCAGCGGAGAACAAAATTTTTGTCGAAAACAGTGAATCTTCTGCAAGTTTATCAAGAGTCCAATGGCTGAAACGGAAACGATTCGGAAGGTCGGTCGCCTTTAGTTCTTGCACTAGTTGAATTTTGTATGCTTTTAAACCAAGATCATTTCGTAAAATACGCCAAGTTGTTGCATACGACAAACCAAGCTGTTGAGAACGGTGACGAATTGATTCTTCCCGGTCTTCGCGTACACTCGCTGCTACCGCGGCTATATTTCCTTCACTACGTGCTGTATGAGGTCTATGTGGTCGCGTATTATCCATTATTGTAAATTGAGTTTCAAACTTAATGATGGTATAGCGAATTGTGCGTTCGGTAGGCCGATTATGTGGCCCATATCTTGCTCTAAGCGCACGATACACATTCCTTGTAGAACGCCCATTTTCGTAATAAAGCTGTACTATTTGTAGACGCTGTGCCGGGCTAAGTCTTTCCATTACGTAATGTCAAATAGTACTGAACCAGAATGCGCAGTCCGCTGACGCGTCGCATGCGCGCTCAGCCATTAAATCCCCACCTAAAAAAGTACCTCCAAATGAATCACCCATTAGTTAGATGGTATGACGCAAGCTGCCGCTAGAAGTCTTGATTTCATTATATGATTAATGTGATAAAATATTTATTTGTGTAAAGTACACTTGAGTACGCATCTGTGGTGTGGAACACGATATACTTAGTCAGAAATTGTAGATCGAAGAGATTCAGACGACTATTGAAATTAAAAGTTTCAAGAAAAATGGAGTCTATCACGCCAGGGATCTTGACTACGATACATTTCTGTTGGAGCATGTCGTGGTAACCTTGGATTTGCGTCGTAATGTGGCGAGCGCTAACTTCCTGCAAAAGTTGATTAAATAATCGAACTGATTGTTCATTGCTGTTGAGCCAGATTAAAATCAATGTTCCGGGGTTTGCTTCGCGGAACGCCGCCACATTTTCCAAACCGAAATGTAGGGCGAATGTGGTGGTGAGGAGTTCTATCTACAAGATGAGCAAAAACGCGAACGGACATCTCAGAGATCTATTTTCCTGAATTATCTGTAGTTTTTTGAAGCATTATGATTATGTTATTATTTATCACTTTGCTTTATACACATGTTTCTTTATTAGTTTTATGATATTTTTGAATATTTTGTGCACTATAATTTGGTTGTGAATAATTTCTCGTTTGTTGATTGCCGGTTTTAAGTTTTACTGTTGTCGTACTAATAAATATTATTGTTGTGCTTTACTAGTTCGCAAAGTCTTCAATACTATGAAAAAACTATATGCACGTGTTTGTATTCTAATTAATTTTGAATTTTTTTGAATTTTGAATGCAAAACGTTTCTTCATCAGTTAAAGAATCTAGTAGAGCTCCTCTTGATTGTAGAGCAGGTACTCCGTTTGATAAACAAATGTAAAAAGTCCATTCGACTCCGACACAAAGGCAACAAAGAGACAATAAGTAAAATAATTCGCAATTGTAAGTTTATTATAACATTAAACGTAAGACCCATAGCATCTTTTTGAATAATGTATCTTCTATATTAAATTTACTTTTGAATAGTGGAAATAATGGTCCTACCCTCGACATTATTATTATCAGATAGCAATGCATTTGTATGTCAAGAAGCATTTATTGACGGATTAGTAATCCGGGATTAAGCACAAACGAGGCAGAAACAAGTTGTGGGCAATAATAAGTAATATGTGTTCCATGCCAGAAATGAAAGATTTATTTTTGAAATGACTATGTAAAAAACACTATTGCCACTTATGATGAAATACTGACATTTACGTTTATTCATTCTTAAGTATTATTTTTTGTAAATTAGTAAAAGTTCCGACTAAAAAAAAACATGTGTTCAGAAATCTAGTATTTATAAAAGATTAGAATCAAGTGATTTCAATATTTAAATATACGAGGTTAACTATTTATGTATCCGGAACTGGAAACACTAATGTTGCTAGGCGACATTTGACATATCCATCGTAAAGTTTCTCATTTTGACTGTATACTTACTCAGAACGTTTTGACATACGAACGCTATTTGCGTTGTTTAGAGTGACTTGAAAATTTCATCTCAAGTCAATAAAATGGAATTAACTCGTGAAAATTTTCGGGCGATGATTTATTATCACCTTCAACATGGATTATCACAACAGTGCATCGATTAACTCACTTTAACTTTTAGCGATGAAGGACCATCTAAAATCTTCGTTCGCTCAAGACGAATTTAAAAAAGGTTGTGCCAGAAAATATCGATGCTGTGTGCGAACTGACAATGCAAGATCGTCATGTGACATTCACTGAAATTGATGTATCTCTGCTCATGAGTATGACAAGTACACATAAGATATAGCATGAACATTTAGCCGTGAAAAAGATGTGTTCGCGTTGGATCCCTCATAATTTAACAATTGCTCAAAAAAGGCTCGTCTCGTTTGGTGCAACAAAATAAAAATATAAAAAATAGAAGCTTTTCTTTTGGGCTTCACTTTTGTCAATTGTGTTTCACTATTTTTCAATTGAGTTTCTCATTTCTTGTCTTATTAACATACATGTCAAATTAAATTCCTTTTTTGTCAAATCTCTTTCACTTTATACCGATTGCTTTTCCCATGTAAATTATATGTTTAAGTTAACAACTACTTACCAAGCTGTGCATCATTTTTATTTGAAATTTTAAGTTATTTAATTTATTCTTGCCTTATGTAAACTGGCGGACAAAAAAACTGATCCACTCTTTTTTTTGCATTATAAAACGATCTTCAATATGTCAAAATAATAATTATATAGCTGTCATAATGTGTCATGTAATAAGTCATAATACTCATAATATTAGTACGGTGGTCTACTTAAATGAAGTAGGTAATAACCTCCAAATTCACAAACCGAATTCACACCATGTAAATATGTATGCTTAAAATGTTATTAAATTTCAATATGATGTGTTTACATAGAAGTTTATACAAATATAGCATATGTAGCATACATATATGTAAAAGCATTTTCAAATATTCGCATAGTACCATGTAAAGTATGCACAGTACAAACCATCGAAGTATAACGAGTGATCATTAAAATTTTCGCTCAAGTAAGCCATGTACACAAAAAGTACGTCCTAACTTAAGTTATTAGAGGAGATCTGTCATTATAATTTAAACGTCATGATTGTTAAAAAATAATTTGAAATGCTGACTTTTATATTAAATATATTTATAATTTTTATACAAAGTAATAGAATATTATAAAAAATGTGTAAAATGTTGACCATTCTCCACCAAGCATAATCGCACTCTATTTCGTAGAGCATTGAAAACATTGATCAGTATTTGCGGTGAGTTATTGATGTGTTCACATTTTTCAATGATTTTATGTCTTAACTCTTGTAGATTATTAATTGGTGTTTCATAAATAATATTCTTTATATATGGCCACACAAAAAAAACCATGACTGTTAAATCACACGATCGTGGTGTATGTTTTTGAATATAATCTTGATAATACGTTTCATCGTAATATAGGTCCATTGGTTCTTTTGTATTAGTGTGTCCATACAAGAGTTCAAAAGGTGAGGTTCCTGTTGCTGAATGATTAGTCGAGTTATATGCTAACAGTGATAATTTCATTATCTATTTTATATCTTGAGTTAGTTTTTGATTTTTTATTAATCTAACATGTTCTAAAAGTGTTGAATGTAATCGTTCAATTGGTGCATTCGAATTTGGATTTAAAGGCGTTGTATAGTGAACATTGATTCTATATAATTTTAATAATTCTTTTAATGTTGCATTATTAAATTCTAAACCGTTATCCATTACAATTTCTTTTGGTGAACCGTGTATACTAAAACTTTCTATTAATTTATCAACTACTTCGACTGCTGTCTTTCCTTGAATTGGATATGCTTGTGCATATTTTGTGAATGTATCTATTATAGTTAGAAAATTTTGTGAATTTATTGATATCGTATCAACGTGAATTTTATCAAATGGTTTCTCTATTAATTTCGTTAATTGAAAAGGTAATTTTGGTGGTGCTCTATCGTATTTGTTTCTTTGACATATTTCGCATCTCTTAATATAATTCGTTATATCATCCTTCATTTGACTCCAGTAATAATTCTTCTTTATCTGTTTTAAAGTTTCATTGATTCCTCTGTGATTAGTTTTTCCTTCATGGTTTTGCATTATGATTTCAATCTTTTCCTCTGGTGTTTCGATTATTCTTACCCTTCGAAGACATCTATAAATTTTTGGTCCGTTGTTATTGAAGTGTTCGATATAAACTTGACACATTTCTTTATAAATTTCATCTGTTGTGTATATGTAATAATTTCCTTGAGGCATTATATCCTTTATTAAATCTATCAATTCTTGTTTCAGATTTTTCTTCTCCAATTTTGCGTGGTATATTACTTTAGCATTTTTCGTATCAAATGTTACTGTTGTCGGAAATATATGTGTTTCTATGAATACTTGTATCTTCTGTATATCTATTGCCATATCAGTTATTGGTATTGATGTTTCTGGTTCTACATTTACATTGCTATGCAGTGAGTCATCGTCTTCTTGTTGTTTATTAGGATTATGTTCTATTCTTCCTAGTTCTTGTAGAATGTTATCTATTTCTTCCTGATTTCTTGATTTTTGTATTATTTCTTCCATTGTTAATTCTCGTGGTTCTAGATTTCGTAGTAAGTCATCTAGTTCTTCATTATCGACTTGTGGTATTATAGATGATGTATCTTCTTGTAATAATTCATCTATATTATCTTCTTGGTTATGTAATTCGATTCTCGATAATGCATCCGCATTTTTATTAATTTTTCCCTTTTTATATATAATTTCATAATCGTACTCACTTAATTTTATCTTCCATCGTTGTAATTTCGAGTTTGGTTCTTTCAAATTATGTAACCACACTAATGGTCTATGATCTGTGATTATCGTAAATTTTCTTCCAAATATATAAGGTCGAAATTGTTTGCATGCCCAAATAATTGCTAACAGTTCTTTTTCTACTGTTGAATATTTTTGTTCTGTTTCCGATAATGTTCTTGATGCATAAAATATTGGTCTGTCTTGTCCTATCGTTCCTTGTGATAATACTGCTCCTATTGCTACATTGCTTGCATCCGTTGTTACTAAAAATTGTTTATTAAAATCTGGATATTGTAATACTGGTTCATTACAAAGTATCTTTTTACAAAGTTCAAATGTTGTTGTATATTCTTCCGTGAATTCGATTTTACTTCCCTTTTTTAAATATTTGGTTAATGGTTTTGTAATTTTAGCAAAGTCTTTTATAAATTTTCTGTAATATCCTAATAATCCTAGAAATGCTTTGATTTCTTTTTGTGTTTTTGGTATTGGATACCCCTTTATTGCTTCAATCTTATCTGGATTTGGTTTTACTCCATCTTTTGTTATTATATGTCCTAAATAAGCAATTTCTTTTCTTAAAAATTCACATTTGTCCATTGATAATTTTAAATTAGCTTCTCTTAAGCGTTTAAATACTTTCTTTAATTTTTATTGATGTTCTTCTAATGATGCTGCATATATTATTATATCATCTAGGTATACGTGACATGTGTCTACTGTTAGACCTCTTAAAATATGATTAATTACTCTTTGAAATGTTGCTGGGCTGTTTTTAAGACCAAATGGCATTCTTAAAAATTCATAGTGGTTATCTTCTGTGCTAAATGCTGTTTTCTCTCTATCTTTTTCTTCCATCTCGACTTGATGATAGCCAGACGCTAAATCTAATGTCGTGAAATATTTAGCTCTTCCTAATTTATCTAATATATCGTGTATATTAGGAATTGGGAATTTATCGTCGATGGTTTTCTCATTTAATTTTCTATAATCTATTACCATTCTATATTTCTTGATTCCTGATGCATCCATTTTTTTTGGTACTATCGCTACTGGTGCTGACCATGGGCTTATACTGGGTTGTATAATGTTTTGTTCTAACATGCTCTTTATTTGTTTATTTATTTCTTCTCTTTGTATTGGTGATTTCCTATAAGGCTTTTGATATATCGGAGTTTCATATTTTAATCGTATCTGATGTTTAATTTCTGATGTGAATGTTAAAGGTAATTCTTCACTGTGACATAAATCTTGATATTCTATACATAATTTTCTTATCATTTCTTTTTCTTCTTTATTCAGATGATCTAATCGTAGCTTTGCCTCTAATGTTCTTCTTTGAATTTCTTTAATCCTTTTCATTGATAATTTTCCTTTTATTCTGTTTTCTTCAACATAATTGTATTCTTCAGTTAAAATTGGTTTTTCGAAGTTTATTTCCACTGGGTAGTTATTGAAGTTTACGATTTCAGTAATTGCGTAGTAATCTTCTGTGGTCGTGATGTTTTCAGGTATTTCTACTCCTGGTGCTATTCTTTGATGATTTATATGTACTTCTTTTAGATTTCGATCTACAGGTATTTTAATTATTTTTCTTTCTCTTGGTCCTATTTTAATTTTTGGGCTGTCAAAATATAATTGTATTTCCGCGAAACTTGTGCGAAGTTTTTTAGTTTTAAAATCTATTATGGAATTCATTTTTTCTAATAATCTTAAACCTATTATTCCATCATATTTTTTAGAAAAATCTACTATATTAAATTCGTGTATTTGTCCGTACGCGTTAAATGTGTGTAAAGAAGGTATTCTAAGAACGTAATTATGATATGTGGTACCGTGCATTGTTGTTACTGAAAATGGTGAATATTTGATATAATTTGGAAAATGATTTTGAGCTATTTCAGTTGAAATTGAGGATGCTGATGCACCTGTATCAATTAGAAATTTTGCATTAATTTCTGGTACATAAATATAAGGTAATCGTACACAATGTTGTTGATTAAATTCTAAATGATTTCTTAACTTTATACCGGTTGTTGGACATTCGGTTGTGTCTCGTTCGCTGAGGCTCCAGTTGGAAAATTTGGCTGCTCCTCTGGTTCGAATGGAAATGGTTCTGTATCTTCATCCCAAATTGGTTGATATTCATAGTCTTCTGATTCTCCATACTCTTCATATTCTGGATTTTCTTCTTCTTCTTCTTGGCCTTGATTGTTCATTTCTTCAAGTTTCCATTTTTGCTGTGATGTTGATGGTCCATATGATGTTTGTCTCATTCGGCTCATGCTTGGGTCAATTTCCATTGGTTGTTGTCTAGGTTTTCTTCTTTCCATTAATTGTGCAGGAGATTTTGCAAATTTAAAGGAATTTTGCTTAATATGGGAATTTTGTTTACTTTGGTTTTGGAAATTTGGTTTAATAGGAAATGGATTTTGATAATTTGTTTTTGGCTGGTATTGGAATTGTTTTACTTGTGGTTGATGTTGAAGTTGTTGTATTCGTGGCACTTGTTGTATTCGTGGAAGTTGTTCTTGTTGAGCTATTGTTTTCATGTGTCCTGGTGTTATTTGATGTATTATTTTGTAGTTATTTTGCGGCATTGTTGATTTTCCGCATCTGTACTGCCAATTTTGGTATTCTAGTACTTCAGCTAGAGCATTTTCTAATGTCTCTGGATTTTTTAAATACATTATTTCGCCAATTCTACCGTAATTCATTAATCCTCTTTTAAATGTTTGTAATGCAGTTTTCTTATACATGTTTGTTTTTAACGGTATTAATTCTTCTTCAGTATCTAATTGCATTTTAGTTAATAGTAAATTTAACATGTCCCTAACTCTTTGTCCGAATATGTAAGGATTTTCATTTTTTCTAGGCTGTTCCATTGTTACATCATTTAAAAGACAATCTTCTGATCTCTGGTCTAAGAATGTTAATTCTAGTAATGCTTTAATATCATGCCAAGTTTTTAATTTTCTTGCCCCTATTATCGATTGTGGTTCTCCACTCAATCTTGATTTTATTATTCTTATTAAATATGGGTTTAAAGGGTTATCTCTATTATTTTTATCGAAATAAGTTTTTATCAAATCTTCACAAGCATCAATAAATAATGGTAATGTATTTGGATCACCATTGTATATTGGTATCGTGCAGATTTCTGCTTGGCTTATAGAACTTCTCGTATAAGTTTGACTAGGCATTTCGTTTAAATTTAATGTATTAATTGAATTTACTAGGTCTTCTAAAAGATTTTCTATTGACATATAAAGTTTTGCTTTTCGTCGTGTATTTCAATACTTTTTTCACAAAAGCAAAAATACGTCTTATAATCACTACAGTAAATTGTAGATATGTAAAAAATTTAAAAATCTACTTACAGAATTGTTAGTAAGATCTTCATTCGATTTTGGGTGGTTTGTTCTTTGTGTTATTCTCTTTGTTATTCTTCTTGTTATTCTTCTTGTTAAGTATTGTTGTTTTCTTGTGTTACTTCTTTTATTAGTTGCTGTATTGGTTTGGTTTCTTTGTTAGCTTGTTATTCTTCTTGTTAAGTATTGTTGTTTTCTTGTGTTACTTCTTTTGTTTGCTTGTTGCTTCTTCTTAATTATAATATTGATTGGCACTTCGACGAGATTTTGATCGTTTCTGTGTTTTTTTCCAATTCAATATCGCACCTTTGGAAATTTTGATCCTCCAGTCGTGTTTCTTAATTTTTATAACGTTGATGGGTACCTCGACGAGATTTTGATCGTTTCGGTGTTCGTCCCAGTTCAAACGTTGCACCTTTTGGAAATTTTGATCCTCCAGGCCTTGTGTAACCGTCGTTGAATCTAATTGCACGTACTGTCGCTTTTTGTTCTTTCTCTGGGCCAAAGAATTGAAATTCACACTCACTATTTTCGACGTTTGTAATTCTCCAACAGTGATTGCCAAGATCCGTCCTGACTGCGCCAGTTAAATTTCGAGAGCGTTGAAATTTAACAAAAAAATTTATTTGTTTTACGGATTTGACAATACGTTACAATATAGACTTAAACTAGATTACACTGAGGTTACTAGCGATCTGTGTCGCGTACAGTTACACTAATAACTCTATCTACTAATGCTTTGCCCATCTTTATATATTAAATATTATCTTATCTTACTCCACGTGTATCCGGCGAATGAATGAAATTGCTGAGTGTACGTCTGGTAATTATGAATAGGTTGTATTATATGCGGACTCGTAACTTATGTATTGATTTATATTTTATGCGTTGTCATATGAATTAAATGACAAAGAACGTTTTTTAAAATTTCTATGTAAAAAATTTCTGTAACGATAAATTTTGTTCGCTTGGATTCAAGGATATATTTTTTTTTCATGTAGCTTGCACATGCGTTTGAGGTTTGTTTCGGGCTGTCATATAAGTTGTTTACTTTGTTTATTGTGGGAGAAATTGAAATACTTCTTTGCAATTTATTAGATTTAATTTTGCTCGGTTGTCACTAAGGAAGTTTAATTATACGTTACGGTCATTTTCGTATAATAATTTTACCTTAATAATATTGATTAATGACGCAATATTTATCTTTATACTCCATAAAGATATTTTTTTAAATTTTTTGTATTAAAGTTTCATTTAAATTTGTTGTGATTTTCTTTTTACCTTTGTTTAAACTCTTTTACTGGCGCCAGACAAATTTTGTAGAAGAGAAAACCACGTTTTCCAATTGGAACCTTGAGGGAAGAGCAGTCTTATTTTTGAAAATTAACCGATTGAATATCTAAGCTGGACACATTGGTTGTGAATTGTGAATAAGCAATATATAATGTCACAATAGCAATATGTATCTCATTCGTTGTATTTAGTAACTTAAAGTGAAATTCTAATCTTTAAAACAAAAAAAAAACCATTAGACTAAAAATTTTATGGAGCATTGAAATCATTTGATTTTTTACAACCTTTGCAGTATAGGAATGCTTGTTCCATACATATAAAAGTACTGCCGGCTTCACACATATATTTTGTCTTCCTGTCTTGAGCTCTAGGGCATTTTGTACATCTTCCTTGTTGATTTGGCCTGAGCCTTTTTGACCTAGGCTCAGGAGTTTCGCCTGAAACTGTGCGAATGTTGGTGCGCAATTCACGTGTGAGTCTTGTATTTCCCATTCTTTGCACTTATTGTTCTTTTACTAAATGCATGCCTAATTCTTTTAGAAAAAGCCTGCTGGGAATATTCTTACCATTATTGTTTTCTCTAAAAATAATCTGACTATTGATGGAAGCGGTATTGGGTAACGAAAAGAATACAGCTTGAGGCCAGCGTCTACAATTGCGAGCAACATTGTAGCTTGAAGACATTTCGTCAACTCCACACTTGCTGAAGTTGTAAAAGGCGATAACTTCCGGTAGCTTCTTTTCGAACCATATCATCATGGCGTAATGATGACAAAAGTAATGTGACTCTTTCAGATTTTAGAAAATAGGAGACGAGAGTGAAGTCTTTCTGAAAACCAAACATACTCGAATATCGTTCTTTATTGCGCGTTTGTAAAAATTCGGCAGGAATATCTGCTTTATTCTTACGAATGGATCCCACAGCTGTTAGTTTGTGCTTTTGTAGTAGGTTTTGAAAAAGGTCAATTCTTGTGTACCGCTTGTCACGTGTTATGTTTCTCTTGGTTCCTGAAACTGGTTCAACCAATCGGTCAACGATATCTTTTGGACTGTTACTACATCTGAATCGACCTTAGGGCTGTTGACCCACATATACTTCCATGTTGACCAAGTAGTAAGTACGGGCGTCTACCAAAGCATGTACTTTGATACCATATTTGGCTGGTTTGTTGGGCATATATTGCCGGCACGGAACCATTCCAATTTTTCATCGATCGTCAAATATTCACCTGGCGTATAAGCACCCTTACAATTTTCCGTAAATTTTTCTAAGAGAGCTCTTATAGCAGTTAGCTTATCAATTTTTAGTCTTTCCTGGCGATTGACTTTATTATCAAAGCGTAAACAACAAATTAAAAATTGAAACTTCCTTTGGCTTATTGCACATCTAAATATATCTATTCCGGTGCCGTCAGTGTTCCATAATTCATGTAAATATCGATGATTGCTTTTGAAAACCCCCAGATAAATAAAGAAGACCAAGATGAGCTTTGATTTCTACCACTGTTGTTTCAACATAATGTGGCGAATTTTTCCAATTTTCAGATTTTTCGGCGATTTGGATCGTCGTCCTCTGAAACTGCCTCATTAATAAAAGGTTCGTCGGCTTCGCACTCTTGCCATAATCGTGACAAACGATTCTGCTCCTTTTGCCACTCGCACATGTTGCTAAATAGTCACACAGGAAAAAAAAATTACAAATCGAGTATCAAAACTTGGAAAATATTGTTCTTACCTTGCTAAATAAAATAATAACGTAACCAATAGAAAAAAGTATCAATAATCGACACGTGGGGTATGTCACACCCCAGCCTACTTTGAAGACACACTCTGCCTTCGAGATGCGATAAATGAATGCCGCTTGTGAATATATGTAATTCTATACATATTATTTGAACTTATTGGGTGGCGCAGGCGGGAAGAATAAATTTTAAGAAAATTGTGTATATATTTTCAGTCGTTGGAGTTTGTCACACCCCACGTGTCAAATGCTGGGTTAACCAACAAATAACATTTAATACAACGATTTTCTAGGGTGTAAATCAGCGATGCACATACCGCGGCCCACTGTCGATATTTATGCAGCCCGCCAACGAATTTTAAAAATTGTTCGAAAAACTACAAAAGTAGGTAAAAATCCACGGACAAGCGAACGTTATATTGTTTGAATTGTAATCTGTGAAGAATAAATATTTCGTCGTTCGAACTTGGCATCTACCTACGTAACAATATAATATAAATTTTGATATGGATAAACCAGGCCCTAGTAAAAAACGTAGTCGTAAGGTTGATGATGAAAATCGACAGTTTCAAGATATTTGGACCGAAAAATACTTTTTTATTTCATCGCATAACAAAAGTGTCTGTAATATGCAAGAGTAGTGTTTCCATTCCGAAGGAATATAATGTGAAAAGGCATTATGAAACCCAGCATCATACTTTTACCAAATTAACCGGCGAAAATCGAATGCAAAAAATTTCCACTTTACAAAGGTAACTAATAGGCCAGCAAGCTATGTTTACAGAACTAATTCAGGATGCTGAAAAAGCTACTGCAGTTAGCTTTGAAATATTTCGAATAATAGCGAAAACTTGTCGGTCTTTTAAAGATGGTGAGTTTGTTAAGCAGTGTTTAGATATCGCCGCAAAAAAATGTGTCCGAAAGATGCAAAGAGGTTTGAGAAAATTCAACAAAATCGGATGACTGTTCAAAGAAGACTTACCACATTAGCAGCTGATATAGAAGAGCAATTAGATACGAAATCGAAAAGTTTTGAATATTTTTCTATAGCTCTCGACAAATCTACAGATATGAGTTCCACTGCTCAACTGTGAATATTTTTACGAGGTGTAACGCAAAATTTTGAAGTGAGTGGTATGAGTTCTTTGACAAGTCAAACGAAGGGGAGTGACATGCTCAAAGCTCTTCTGGAAAAATGATGTATAGTGGATTTGGATTTAACGAAATTATCTGAAATTACGACTGACGGAGCACCTTCAATTGTTGGAAGTAAATCTGGGATAATAACTATGTTAAAAGAGTATTTACAAACTAAAAACATAGATACCAAGGAATAAATGCAGTTTCATTGCATTATACATCAAGAGGCCCTCTGTTCAAAATTATTGGGTTTTGAAAATGTGATGAAAGTTGTAGTACCTACTGTAAACTTTATAAAATCACGAGGTCTCAATCACCGACAATTCACACAATTTCTCGAGGATATTGAAAGCGAATATGCTGATCTCAAGTTTTACACTGAAGTAAGGTGGCTAAGTCGTGGGTTGTCACTAGAGCGGTTTCTTAACTTGATTGAAGGAATCAAAATATTTCTGGCGGGAAAGAAAAAGGACGTCTCTGAACTTGACAACCCTGATTGGCTGTGTGACTTAGCGTTTCTTGTAGACTTAGCGTTTCTTGTAGACTTAGCGTTTCTTGTAGACTTAGCGTTTCTTGTAGACATCACAAATCACTTGAATGTCTTAAATACGCGACTCCAAGGCAAAGATCAATTAATTTCGCAGTTATACTCTCATGTTTCGTCTTTTCATGCAAATTGAGTCTTTTCAGGACACAAATCAATTCAGCCAATTACAGCCATTTTCCGAACTACAAAAAAATTATGGAGAAATTCAATAAAACTGATGTCAATTTCGCTTATGTTGAAAAAATTGATATTTTAATACAAGCTTTTCATGATCGTTTTCTAGACTTTAAAAAAGTTAAACCTCTATTAGACATTTTCAGCAATCCTTTCAACATTTCACCCGAAAATGCACCGGAATCAATACAGCTGGAATTGATAGACATGCAAAATGGTGATAATTTACGAAACAAATTTAATGAAAGTAATTTACTCAACTTTTACCGTTGCGTTGAGAAAACCGCTTATAAAGAGTTGCGAATAAATGCATTGAAATGCGCAATATTTGGATCGACGTATATTTGTGAGCAAACGTTTTCAGTGATGAAACTTAACAAAACAAAAAATCGAAACCGTCTGGCAAATGAAAATCTGGAAGCAATTTTACGTGTGGCGACAAGTAATGTGGAGCCAAACATAAACAAAATTGTTAGGTCAATGCAATGTCATGCATCAAAATAATAAAACATGAAATATTACATTGTAATGATTAGATTACATTACGATTACATAATTACAACAAACATTTTTGAATGATCTTTTATTTTTATCATTTGTAGTAATTCATACTATTTAAAAATAAAAATATTTGTGTTAATAAGTATTCTTTGTAGTGGCCCGTCCTCGGCTTATAATTTTCCCGAGTGGCCCCTGTTCCCTATAAGTCTGTGCATCCCTGACCTAAACCGTATGAGCGAAAATAGTACTCAAATAAAGAGACTTTTTCTTCAGTAGATAACATTATTTACGAACTTGCAAACATATCAGTACTTCTAACGTCAATGTTTATGTCAAATAACAGAGTCAATTGTGAGAGGTTTAACCCCTAGAAGCCCTACCGTTTCAGTGCTGTAAATTAATAGCCCATATTGTGTTATTGCAATATGAATCAAACTGATTCTGCGAAGTCATGTTTAAAAGAACAAAATCATAAAGTCATAAAATTTTGTATCCTCTAATTTCAAATTTAATGAGTAGGTAATAAAAAGTAACAAAATTCACCACTAATTGAAAATCGTGTAATAGAAAAATAACGTATAGAAAATAAACAAGAGCTTTATCACATTATTTCAGAACACTATGAAAACGACTATGGAATACTTCAATAAAATTATAAGACCTTGTAGTTCACGTCCAAGAATTTAATTAAATTTTTAAGGCATTGAAATACGCTTGCGACTATTATACCTGTATTATCCCATAAATTATTCGCTCCTTATTGTAAACAGAGATACAATGCCTACTGATGATGGGCCATGTCAAATTTATTGCAGTAATGAAGACGGATAGTCGCGTTGCTTCTTTTATATCTTTGCTTTGTTTTTCTTCGCTTTAACCTACTAATTATATTTAATTTCATTTCTATATCAAATTTGTTTTGTATGAAAAATGAAAAATATCTAAATAATAATACTCATTGCCTAATAGTAAACATCAATTACATAGGCCTGCATTTTTCAACTCTTTGAATGTTGATTTAAAAATTTTAACTGTTTTCTAGTAATTGGGTAGCGCTGATTTCAAATCTGCTTTTATTTTTTTTGTATCACGTAAGGTTATTTTTCAAACCACTAAAATCAAAAAATATAGAAAAAAGACGATTTATTTCATTTATAAGCTAGTTTTATATTATATTTAAAAAAATACAAAAATATACACATAGAAACTATTAGAAATAGTTATTTATTCTTTATGCTTCTTAAAAAAACGTTTTCGTTTTTCAGAAAAGCTTGGTTTGGTTGTTTTTCTGTCATATTCAGCTAAAGGAAGATCTGAAGGTAGTTTTTGGGCAAGCAAATTTTTTTGTTTCAACCTAGACCCCAGCACTTCAGAAAGATCTTTTGAAAGTCCCAAATCTCTTACTAAATCATTCAGTTCGGCTTCTGAAAATAGCTGAGGTTAGTTTTGACCTGAGGTTGATGGTTCAAAATCACTATCCATCTGTACGGAGCCGGAAGTTGAAGAGGTTTCAATATCTTCGTGTAGTACTTTGGGAGGTATAGGTATAGGTACATGATCACTGTGAGGAACTGGTCTGATAGCTGATTTAATATTGTTTGGGTACAAAATATGTTTCAAAGTTTTTCTATTATGCCCCTTAATATCACAAAGACAAAAGTAGCAATTGGTCTCTTAAAATTTTTAAGACGAAATATCCACAAATATATCAGAAATCATCTGGTTTGTTTTTGCAACACCGGCTAGACATATTTTTAAGCAATGTTTATTTATCAAATACCACGCACAACACTAAAGACAAATTAATTTTACTTGTTTACTGATCGACACTCAGAGCTATAATGAAGTAAATGACATTAAAATATACATTTTGTTTCGAGTGATAAACTTGAAACATGATAAATGGCGCTGTAATCGATGAAATTAAATTTTTTTAATTTCTTTTTTGGTCCACCTCTGTATTTTGGAAATTAAAGGCTCTTAGACAACCTATCCTACATTGCTGAACGCGGATTAATACGTTGAATTGAATGGTCCAAACCGGAAGACTATCCGATGCTTACTTCTTGAGTTATGCCAGGAAAACCGCAAATTTTGAAATCGAAAATCGCAATTTTGTAAAAATTTGTATCGCCGTAGCAGCTAAACGGTTTGTCCTAGTCTGGCACTATTAATATTTGTTTTAATCCTGTTGACGGAGCTTTAATTCACTGCCAACCTCGCGGCGATCGGATCAGAAACGAGCGAGTTATTGCGTCTTGAAAATTTCCAGATTTTTGAACAGGCGTTGAAATTAAAAATTCCTTAAAAATGGTGAGTATCGATTTTCCCTGCTTCCCTGACAGGACTTTAGGCATTCGGATTCGCTGATTACGAATAACAAACTCAGAGCTCGATATCTCTTCTTCTAGTTCCCGATATATTCACGAGGAAACAATCCAAGAATAGAACAAGTCCAGTTTAGATGTAATAACTAAACCAGATCATATATTCACAAACATGCAATGTCCTACTTGTTCATCAACATGACCTTCCTAGTTACGATCTTTCGCCATATTGCGTAACATCTTGTAACAAGGTCACTAGGCTAGTAACACACTCAGATGATATATAAACTAGAGACTAAGAAGTCTCCACAGTCAGAGTCACAGCCAGAGTCAGAGTGAGTACCAGTCTAGTGCATCATATTACTATGTATTATTTACTGTTATTATATTCCTTATTAAATTAAATGTTATTATTTAATCGTTCCACTGCATATTCTTTGTACCACTGTTAAACCTGAGTCTAAATGGAACTACCTCGGCAACAATGTTATCTCCGGGACCAAGTGACATTACATGGCGATTCTGCCATCCCACTTCTGACATTACATAGATAATAAATGGCCGTCAGCTTTAAATGGTATATATCTTAATAATCGCCGCTCAATGCTTTCAATCCTTAACTGATGACAGACGTAATATGGGAACCAGCCAGCAGATCAATATTCCATACAGCTCATAACAAACGCGAAATATAAGGTCTTTAGAGTGTCAGAATGTTACTAAATTGTCTCGACTTATGTATTATAAATTACAAATGTTTAGATGTTACTTTGAAAACTTGTATAGAACTCGTCCATTAATATGATGCTCAGATGATACAGCTGCATCTTTACAAGTATATGAAATGACCTGACATTTAGTAATGTTAAGTTTCAAACTTTACTTAACACTATTGAGACAAAACGTTGACATTTTCCTGCAGGATTCGAACATCAATATTGCACGACAGGAAATAATAGATATCACCAGTAACAAGTGTTCATTTGAAAAGTCAATCTAGGTTACTTTGAAATTTTGATAGAATAAGACGCAAATATATTAATATGTGTTTGTTGTTCCGTAAACGTAAATCCAAATGACATTTGATAATGTCAATCACAAATATCAGTTAGTGCATAAAATAATCGTGCGTCGATTCTGGTTTAAATAAATTGCTTCTCAGTTTTAAAATGGCTTTCATTTTAGAACATAAAATTTTTTTAGTCCAGGCTTATTTTCGAATTGGTAATAAAATTGATGGTTTATGGGTTTATTCAGTTCAAGATTGCATGGTAGAATTTCAAGTTGAGTTTCCACATTTTGTAATAGATTATATACAATTTAAGAATACTTTGGATAGAACTTTAAAACTTTTTTCTGAAACTGGTAGTCTCTTAAGAAAATCAGGCAGCGGAGCAGTTAAGAAACGTACACCGCAAGTTGTCAATCGTGTTGAAGAAATAATGGAAAATGAACCACAAACATCTATTCGACATTTGAGTCAACAAATAAATCTTTCTGTTGGTACAACTCACAAGTTATTAAAAAAAGATATGCAACTTTATACATACCGTGTCACAGCAGTACAAGAATTGTTAGAAATTGATTACCCACGTAGACTACAGTTTTGTAATTGGTTTGTAAATATGAACAATAATGGAGAACTTTCGCAAAGAGTCATCTTTACTGATGAAGCATGGTTTTATAAAACGGGATACCTAAATTCACAAAATATAAGAATTTGGAGTAGTGAAAATCCACATGTAATTAATGAAGAATCGCTACATCCAGAGAAAATTGGTGTTTGGGCAGCGATAAGCCAAAGGCGAATCATTGGACCAATATTTTTTCAGGGAACGTTAACTGCTCTAAGGTACCGTACGGAAATTTTACAACCATTTGTCAATCAGTTGCATGATGATGAACTTCAAAATGCATATTTCCAACAAGACGGAGCACCATGTCACTGTACTGCAGAATCTTTGGATTATTTAAGAGAATTTTTTGATGAGCGTGTAATTAGTCGAAATACTGAAATTGCCTGGCCTGCACGTTCATGCGATTTAACACCTTGCAACTTCTTTTTGTGGCCTTATCTAAAAAATAACATATTTCGAACACCTATATTGAATTTTAATGATATGCTACAGAGAATCGAACAGAAACGCATGGAAATTAATAACAATCCAGTAATGTTGCAGAATATCAGAAATTTTGAACGGAGGATTTTAAAGTGCATTGATCTTGAAGGACAACATTTTCAACATTTGTTATAGTTTTCAATAAATACCTATTATTTGTTATTTATTTGTATGTATGAAACTGTCAAAATATACGACTTCGTAGGTTAAGTAGTAAATTTTAATTTACGACATACTGAGACATAAAATGTTCTCAGTAAATCACATGCTACTAGATTGACTTTTCAAATGAACACTTGTTATAAGCTAATCTAGGATATTTTAGGATGTCAATTGGCTCATGTATACCGTGCCCGCGATATTGTTCGTACCATATGGGAAAAATTTTTATCTTTGATTTGTTTAAAAATTTAAATCCGCCAAAAGTTTGTGCATAGTAAAAAACCAAAATGGACTACTTGGATTCTGCAAGCGATTCTTGGTTTTAGAGAAAATTGCATTTATCGAAACTTAATTTAAAATTTAAAATTAATTTTAAAATGAAAAGTATTTTTGACGAAATTTGGGTAACATTAGTTAGATATTCAGTAAACGCGATGCCAATTATGAAACCAGATGAATTTCTTCTTTCTTCAACAGATGTCTAGAAAATTGTTGTTTTTCAAATTTCAACATTCTCTTACAATTTCCACTTGTAATTTTGAATTTTAATTATTTCAAATCTAAGCATAGTTAGTTTGTTTATATTTGTCTTAAAAAATTAACTAAACTAGTACAATCTAATGTTATAAAAGAAATTTTGTCATGTTATTTCGCATTTTTGGTGCGCAAGCCTTTTTATCATGAAAAACTTCATTTTTAAGTTTCAGCTTGTCTTATAATCTACGCTAAATAAATGCAATTTAACAATTAATGTGAATAAATGCAACAAAAAAGGGTATTTATCCGTCAAACGCACTAGAAGGTTATAATATTATTGTCATATTTTACACAAATTCGTAAGCAGCCATGGATATTGTTTTGTTAGTGAAATAGTTGTTTTATGTTTGACAGTTTAAATATTAATTCAGTCGCATTCAGTGTCATTATTATTTTAACAATGGAACGCAAATTAAATGAAAGTGAGAAAATTGAAATTGTTTTAATTGTAGGCGATAATAGAGATAGCTTTAATTTTTAACCACCGACATCCTGGCAAAAATATCTCCCATACAACAGTTGGAAGGATTTATTCAAAATTTAAACTATTGCGGAAACTATTGCAAATAAATTTAAGCATCCACATGTTCACTGGATTACTGACGAAGAACACCAGCCCCAAATTTTACAAACAGTTACACAGAATCCTAAAACTTCTGTATCACAAATTGAACTAAATAGTCGTATTTCTGGCACTTCCGTAAGAAGAATTTTGAAGATGAACAAGTTCAAGCCCTACAAACCAAAATTTATTGACACTTTATAAGAACGGGGCTACGACCAGGGTCTAGAATTTTGTTTTTTTGTTCAAGGAAAATTTGAAGAACAACGATCGTTTGCGTATGTGTTGTTTAGTGACGACTCCACTTTTTCTTCCAATGAAGTTGTAAGCTCGCAGAATTGTCGTTGGTGGACCGATGAAAATCCACATTTTCAAATAGAAGCACGTAATAAATACCATTTTAAAACGAATGTGTGGCGTGAAATCTTTAATAACCAAATATTTGGACCATACTTTTTTAGAAATAATTTAAATTCAGGAAGATATTTGGAATTTTTACAAAATCAATTTTTCAACGAAATTGATAATTGTCCCCTGGAATTAGGAAGAAAAATGTATTTACAACGAGATGGTTGTCCAGATCACAGTACCATCGAAGTTAGAAATTACCTAAATGAATTTTTTACGACAAAAATGGATAGGTCGCTTTTCTGAGGATCCGTGGCCACCACGATTCTTGGATCTGATACTTTGTGTTTTTTTTTCTTTTGGGATGTTAGAAAAATCAAGTATACAAATTTAGAAATATTGACTACCTAGAAGATACCATTAGAAACTGTATTGTTCAGATTCCACCTGTATATCTGTATAGAAATGTGTCAAATAAATTGTACAACAGAACTTTTATGTGCATAGAAAACGAGGGAAGACATGTGTATTGGACATTTTTGTTACCAAAATTAAAATTTTTAATTTTTCAGTTGAATTTTTTATTTACATACCTTAAAAATAGCTTTTAAATATTATTTCTTCCTGCTTAATAGATCAAATAAACACCAAAGTATACTAAATCAATTTTAATGTTTCTTATTTTTATAAGTAAGGTCATTTTGGGCCATTTTAAAATTTCCAATGCCGTTTTAATGGCAGAACAAGAGTGCCATGAAAATTACTTCTTGCTTTTTGGTGGTAGGAGGTGAAGCAGAGGCTAATGCCAAAAACGATTTTTTAAGAAATCAATTAATCATAAAGTTTCCCATATGGCGTGAACAATATTCTCAGGAAATTTTATTGTTTATAAAAGTATTTGCTTTACTTGAAACCCATTTACCCGTTAAAACAAATAAAATATCGCTTTAAATAATGAAAATATTCTTTAATAACTTGAAAATATAAAAAATGTTATTTTTATGTTTTAAACAAACGTCACTCGATATGATGCCCCTCTCGCTCAATACATAAATTTGTACGTCTACTTAAGTCCTGACGGCATTTTGCAGGAAATTGGGATTATTATTTAAATGCCTTACCGCTTCCTTAATCCTGTTCTGCAAATCTTCTTGGTTATCAAATGGCCTTTCTGAATACACCCGATTTTTCAACCAACCCAATAAAAAATAATCCAATGGATTTAAATCCGGCGAGCGTGGAAGCCATGGAAATGTTGAATATCTTCCTATTCATTTTTCTTGAAATTCTTGGTTTAAATACTGCACGACTCGACGAGAACTATGTGCAGGTGCACCATCCCGCATAAACCACAAAGAACGTCTTGTTTGTAAAGGTAAGTTATCAAATTCATCTTCTAATTCAGTAGTCAGAAATGCTAAATACCTTTCAGCATTTAGAGTTTGTTGAAAAAAATACGGCCCGACCACTCTTCTCTCCAAAATTCTTCACCAAACATTTATCTTTCGTGAATATTAGTTTTTCCACTACATTTGGAAATGTGGATTCTCTTGAGACCACCAACGGCAGTTTTGTGAACAAACTACACCATTTGTGGTGAATGTCGCTTCATCGGTAAATAATAATTTTCTGGGAAATGTTATGTCTGCTTCTATTTCAATTTGCATCATGAAGGAAAACTCTAAACGCTGGTCATAATCTCGTTCTTGCAACGTTTGGACATATCTTGGTTTAAATGGAGTAAACTTGTATGTTTTCAATATTTGATGTACTGATGATTTACGTAATTCTAAATTAGTTGCACATTTTCTCACAGATAATTTAGGATTCCCAATTACACTTTGTAAATCATTTAAAGAATTATCTAAATTTCTGGCTGGTCTAATGTTCCTTTTTAAAATTAAATTCCAAAGAGCCTGTTTGTTTAAGTTGTCGCAAAATTCGGGATACCGTAGACCAACTACCGTTTTTATTGGGATGCCTTTCGTTAAAAGTCGCAGCTACGTCTCTACATGTCTTATAATTATCGCCACATGTAAGCATTAACTCTGCTCTTTCTTGCAAAGTTAAACGTTCTGCCATAGTAATGTATTTTGTAGGATGTCAAAGTTACTGTCAAATACCATGCATACGTGATTAAAAGTAAAAAGTAATGACTGCACACACGATATTAAGTAGGTACGGAAATTTTGAACATAATTGAAATAATTGTATTTTTACTATCTAATATGATAACTTATTTATTTTAACGGGTAAATAGGTTTTATGTAAAGCAAAAACTTTTATAAAGAATAAAATTTCCTGAGAAATAGACAATAAAAAAGTTTTCCCTTTGTTGCATACTTTCCTGGACACGTTGTATGTACTAATTTATTGCAAAATGCCCCGATGGGAAAGGTAAATATACTTCATGTGTTTGAGTCTTAAGAAAATAAAACTGGCGGACCAGAAGGTGTCAAGGTGATAAAATGGTAGATTCCAAATCTCGAAAAAAATATTATAAATGATGCAAAAAAGTATATTTCACATATATGATTGTTTCGGCCTTTACTTGATGAAATTCCATTATAACTATTAAGATAAAATAAAACAAATTTTATGAATTTCACTTTTTAATTATCACTGTAACGAGTCGTTTCGAACCAACCTGGGCTTCGTCAGACATATAACTAACTTATTTACAAAATATTTTTTATATTAAACACAAGTAAACAGTAACAAGCAAAAACACATGTTTTATTTTAAAAAATAGTCAGAGGGATGGGTGCTTTTTATTACGGGATGTCTATACAAAACTTTCGCTACGGTGTATAAAAAAAAAATGTACTGTTCTTAAGTAATAAAACTAAAGGTTTACATTATATTACAGGGATAAAGAATTCTATGGAAAAATACAAAAATACTATACACTATGTAACTGTCTGCAAATCAAATAAATAGATTAAGTAAGGGTGAATTATTTGTTTCTAATTGATCATTTAAGATCTTGTCAGTTTTCTTTATTTTATTGATTTCCAGTGACTCTAATAAATTAAGTTTTTTGCCCTTATTTTCTATATGTAATATTTTAAATTCTTTGTTAAAATTGTGGTTCATTGAATTGATATGAGACGCATATGAAGAGTCACTTTTATTATTTCTAAATGAAGAAAAATGTACTTTGACGCGTACTTCAAACGATTTTCTTCATTTAGAAATAATAAAAGTGACTCTTCATATGCGTCTCATATCAATTCAATGAACCACAATTTTAACAAAGAATTTAAAATATTACATATAGAAAATAAGGGCAAAAAACTTAATTTATTAGAGTCACTGGAAATCAATAAAATAAAGAAAACTGACAAGATCTTAAATGATCAATTAGAAACAAATAATTCACCCTTACTTAATCTATTTATTTGATTTGCAGACAGTTACATAGTGTATAGTATTTTTGTATTTTTCCATAGAATTCTTTATCCCTGTAATATAATGTAAACCTTTAGTTTTATTACTTAAGAACAGTACATTTTTTTTTTATACACCGTAGCGAAAGTTTTGTATAGACATCCCGTAATAAAAAGCACCCATTCCTCTGACTATTTTTTAAAATAAAACATGTGTTTTTGCTTGTTACTGTTTACTTGTGTTTAATATAAACAATATTTTGTAAATAAGTTAGATATATGTCTGACGAAGCCCAGGTTGGTGCGAAACGACTCGTTACAGTGATAATTAAAAAGTGAAATTCATAAAATTTGTTTTATTTTATCTTAATAGTATATTTCACAGCTGAGCTGAGCAACAACACAAATTCAGCATACTCGTTAGTAAATAAATACCTGCAATAAAATCAGTAGAATTTATTAATTTCGTGTAATTTTGAATTACATAATTACTCCACAGTTTTACTTTGTGGTAACTTCCATTACGAATACTGTACCATCTTTGAGAATCGCATGAAGTTCATTAAGTTCTATGTATCTAAAAGATTATTAATAAGTCGCACCTGCAACAGATTAACTAGCGAAGCTCAGCTGTGAAATATACTTTTTTGGGATTATTTTTAAGATTCTTTTACGAGTTTTTTTGAGTCTGAAATCTACAACTTTTATCAGCTTGACACCTTCGAAGTACCTATATTTACCTTTTTCTGCGGCATAGGGACATTTTGCAATAAATTAGTTCGTAATGTTTTTGAGAATATATTGCACTTTAACAAAGAAATGTTACTAATTTCAATGCTATCTTAAATTCTTGGTTGGAGAAGGCTAAACCAAAAAGCTATTCACATTCAATCGACTTATAAATTAGGATTAAGTGAGTCAAGCTGCTTAGATTTTGCGAGATAAACGACTAGACCAATAATTACATGTTACTAACATTACTACTAACTACTACAAAATAAAGTTAAAATTCGAAACCTCTGATTTCTTTTGCGTAATAAAACGCGAAAATAAAAAAAAATTAAAAAAATTGCGGTTGAATGGTCGTGAACTCGGATCATGTAGTCCACAGTCAAACAAGCATAAACAATTGGTTATTTTAAAATGTTTTTTGAAATTATTAATTGTTTATGCTTGACCTACAATACGCCAAAAGTCACAGAAATTATATAAATATAAGGTCACAAAAAAAAAAATACATTATATACATTTAGCACACGGCGATAAGTGCTCACTAGATGGAAACATTCAAGCAAATAGTACAGCAACACATACATGGAAGTGAAGATAAGAGGAAGATCTTTCAACTGCTCTCAACAAAGAAAAAACTCGCCCACCAAATAAACAGGAAATTTTTTTTGCTCATGGAGAAAGGAGCGTGTCTCCGAAACATGTATGAAAAATAAAAACATTTTAAAATAACCCATTGTTTATGCTTGACCTACAAAACGCCAAAAAAAACTTCACATAAATTATATAAATATAAGGTCACAAAAAATACATTATATTTGTGTTTAGATAATTTCTTAGCGGTTCATTAAATATATCAATTCATAAATTCTTTTTATGTAAAATATTTACAAATATTATCAAATTAGTATGTAATTGCGAAGTAAATGTGAATGTAAAGCAACGGTCTGGCACACCATAGACTTGGGTTCAAGTCGCAACGTAGAAAAAATTTTTCAATTAAAAATTTCGTATGATTTGCTTTGTAATTTGTAGACAGCAATGTTTACATTCACATTTACTTCGTAATTATATGCTAATTTGATAATATTTGTAAATATTATATATATAAAAGCCGAAAAACTCCAAGAATTTATCAATTTATATATATATATATATATATATATATATATATATATATATATATGATAATTTTGATGTTCTCGCGGTTGTATGATGAAATGATGGTTGAGAAGGATTGTTGTCTATCCTTCAACAATCCTTCTCAGGACACATCTCACACGCGGCCAAGAACCCGAGAAACCATCATTTCATATATATATATATATATATATATATATATTTACTTCAATATGTATATATTTAAAACAATCTTACATGTTTCGGCATATGATGCCTTTTTCAAAGAAATTTGAAAAATATAACAATATAATATTTCAAATTTCTTTGAAAAAGCATTATATGCCGAAACATGTAAGATTGCTTTAAATATATACATATTGAAGTTAAACCAGACCTTAAATCGCCAACTAATTGAATCTATCATAACATACTAAGGTGAAGAAATAATTATCTTTATATATTCTGAACTTACTGCAAATGAGAACTAATGAATATTAAATCTCATTTTTACATGTAAATGTCGCCTTATGTGATGCGTTAATAACTACAATCCGACAAACCAAGTTGTACTAGCATGTATAACACACCTCGTCGCGACTACGACCTTCCAGGTTGTTAGGATAATTAAAAATTATTGAAAAGCCACGTCCATCAACGGAACGTACAGACGCGTTTCGCTCTTGTCGGTTTGTCGGATTGTAGTTATTAACGCATCACATAAGGCGACATTTACATGTAAAAATGAGATTTAATATTCATTAATTGAAGACCTTAGAGCAACAACGGTACATGCCAGAAAACTGATTTTTTGAGAAAATCAACTTTAAAGTTTTCAACTAAATCCTGAAATACTAAGGAATAAAATAAAAATATTACAACTTACTATTTGAACATTTCTAACCGTTTTTCGAAGAATGCTGAAAAAAAAAGAAAAAAAAAAGCGTTTTTGTTAAATAAATTAATTTTATTAAAAAAAAATGTGGCTTCTACCCTTATTACATTAAAAGATATTGAAAATTAACAGATCGTAAACGTACGATTGTACGTAGTAGGTATATAACAAAAAGTAATGAGTAAACATTCTAAAATAAACAAAAACGTTTAATAAAAGAAAATAACATTTTCATTGGTAGTTAAGGTAAAAACCATTGCTCAAACGACATATTATCTTGTTACATTGGGAAATTATTATTGTATTTTTTATTGAGAACAAAAACAAAATAATATTGTAACTAGGAACTTTAAACAAAGGAGTAAAAATTAAAAATAAACTACACTCTTTTAGTAAAAACAACAACTTTAATTTTCGTCGTCAATATCGCTAAAGTTGTCCAAATAGCACTTTTAGTCTGAATGTTGAGAAAGTCACAGGTTTTGCAAGTGTCCGTTTTGGGCAGTTTAAATCCGATGTTAAATTCCTTGCAAAATACGTTCCTATAGTAGCTTTCTTTTACGGGATGTAAACCTTTCTTTTTACACCATTCAAGGTAGTAATCCTGATAGAGAGCAGAAATTGATAAGTCATGATCTATGAATACCTTATTAGGCTTTTTTTGTCTACTATAGTGACTTGTATATTTAGGGATTGACTTAATGTGCGTCTTTACGTTTTCAAGATCACTGTCACTAATCTTATTCGCTCTGTTCTGGTGTTTGCCACGTTCATCATTTTTTGGGAGACTAGCACCTTCGCTCATCTGTTCATACAAAAGTTGAACTCCTTTTTTTGAATTTTGCAGTCCGTGAACCGCAAAAAATTCTTGTTTGCATATTTTGATGTCGATACCTTTATCTTGACAAAATATTGTATCGAAACTTTGCGCGACGATACATTTCTTTTTTCTTTTTAGGGTAAGACCTTCTTTTCGGGACAGATTTCATTTGTGAAAACAGGTAAATATTCTGTTTGTTGTAATCTGCTAAGTCCCAAAAATCGTTGAAGATTTGCATTTCCTTTCCTTCCAGAGCATCTCGACATTTTCGGCGACACTTACACGAAGGTCCAATTTCTCGAGTAGGTACTTGTTTTTGTCGTTTATTTACATAATCGTGACCCAAATTTCGTTTAATTTTTCTTTTATTTCTACTCTGCCTTTCAAGGTTTACTTTGCGCCATCTTGAAGGAGGAACTTTATCTGGTGTGGGCAGAGGAGCTCTTTTACTTAGAGAACCATTTTCTGTTTCGGTGACGGAAAGATCATTTTCCTAAAAAGGAAAAATTGCGTTAAAATCTTGCTACAATATTTACTAGAGTTTTTAAGTATAACAATATCAAGTCTGAGATGCTTTATTGGTCATAAGAACATTTTCATATCAAATGAAATGTTAAAAAAATTTTAGTTTATTATTTTTTTTTTTGCAAAATCATACCTTCTGCAAAAAAGTTTATGCATAAAAGGGATAAGCCACAATTCGATATTATTCTTAAGGTTGATATACAATCGAACCTTTTTTTTTTTGAACATTATGTAACAATTAATAAGCAAATGTGACATTTTAGCGTTAAGAAAATATAACAACATCGTTATAAAAAATATTTAAAAAAGAAATTTAAGCCACAACAATTTTACTTAACAAGGGGATAAGCCACATATTTTAATTACTCACCTGCCTATCGTTAACTGAAGATGTTTCACTTTCACTGTCACTTTGTACATAATCTTTGTCCCGTACACTATCATCAGATCCAAAATCTGAGCCTCGATCACTTTCAGAGTCATCATAAAAAAACGTTTCTTTTCGAGTAGATTTACTGCTTGAAGCCGCCATGATGTAAATGACATGGCTTGTACCGTTTTTACACTTAAAAAGGTTGATTTTATTCTAAAAGCAAGAAGGATTTTGATGATTTAAAGCGCCATCTATGTTACAGTAGCGATAACTTTTATTTCTTGGATCTGTAGGTGCCTACTAACGTGAAAAATGCATATAACTCATTTTTGAGAAGATTGTGGCTTGTACCGTTGTTGCTCTAAGGTCTTCAATTCTCATTTGCAGTAAGTTCAGAATGTTAACTATATATACACAAAGTATAGAAGTGAAAATCCATATCTGTCTTCGAGATACCGTACATTGATAAGCTTCAATAAAAGCGAAACGTGTCTGTACGTTCCGTTGATGGACGTGGCTTTTCAGTAATTTTTATCTTTATATATATATATATATATGTATATATATATATATATATATTATATATATATATATATATATAGACTAATTAAACGGGTAAGCGGTTTGTCAAAATAAAAAAACTCATTTATGTCACTCTATATTTCATAACCATTCCTTACTTCATCAGGAGTTCAATTAGAGAGTTAAAAATTTAGCAAAGACGCCACTAAACATATTAAAATCAATTCTCTATATTAAAACATTAAACTAACAGATTGTTTCACGTCAACTTTTGAAAAACAATTATAGGTAAATCAACACATTTACGTATAATTGTTTTTAGAAGGGTGACGTGGCTATTAATAATTTGATAAATATTCCAAGTGACTTTGGATGTGGCCTTCAGCAAGAGTTAGACGCAGTGTTTAATAAAAATCAAGATTTAATAACATTACGGCAATTGTGTATGCGGAGAATGCCCCAAAATCTAACTGCAAAATACGCTGAAATAGAAGAATATTACCAGTATGCACCTATTATCACTTGCGATGTATAAAGGACGTTTTCTCTTTACAGGGATGTATTTCAGAACAAATTTTACAGAAGAGAACATTGAGAAAGTATTGCTAGTTAAAATTAATACTCCTTTACTCAACTTGAACTACAAAATGAACAAATAAAAATGTATTTCGTATTTTATAGATCACCACCAGTTTGTTTTCCAATTATATAGACAAAATTAAAAATTCTTTAAAAATACAAATTTTCAATAGTACGCCTGTGGGGGAGAGGCATTGTCCTCTCGTATTCGGTCCCTATTAATAACTGTAATTTGTTTATTTTGTTGATTAATGTTACTGTAGATTCCGAAGTTTGTGTAGATAATTTATTTATTAAATAATTAAACATAAATACTTTAAATTACAAAATTGAGTTTAAGTGATTTTGTTTTTTTTTCATTTTTAATTATCTTACTTATTGAGTTTGTTCACAAGAATTCCTCTTTCCATTTTACAAACATAAATGAACTTAATGCAACCGAAAGCTTTTAAAATTGATCAGAAGATATTTATCAAAGTTTGGAGGCTTGTCGTGAATTTGAAGTAATCCGTAGATTGTATTTATGAATTATTGAACAGTAAAACACAACGATTTGATCAAAATTTAATTCCATTAAATCGATTGCTGATGAATTATTTATATGTATGTATTGCGGCAGCAATTAAGAGAATTTACATGTATATCTGAATTTCTTATGAATTAAGGGAGGCGGGTGAGAAAGCAAAAGACAATAATCGGAAATAAATCTCGTTATTTTAGTGAATTTTAAAAGAATCAAATAGAAAACGTAATAATAATCTCTATATACAGGCTCACAAAAAAAAAAACGCCCTAAGCCGTTACTTTGTAATTTATATTTCGATTTTTATGAGACAGGTACCAAATGAAATGGTTTGATGTGTACTACGTTTGAGGCAACATTTATTTTTTTTCCAGCGCCATCTTGAACTCCTAACGATTGTCAATTTTTTTCCAAATTGCGCGGTATATAGTTTTTTGCATCACTGGATAGAGATTCTTTTCTGAATGTATTGATGTACAGTACATCCATTGTAAGTGTAAATTTAGAAGAGAAAAATAATTAAAATACTTTCCGAACATTATCTTAAAGTCAGTTGTATTATACTGTAGTGTTCCATGAAAAAATAAGCGTAAAAAATAACGCATTGCCCTTATGTAACTAATTTTAATTCACAAAGATAAACAAATAACAAAACTAAAAAATAAATTGAAAACTAAAAAAATTTACAAATATTTTTTACACTTTTCTATTACAAGTTGACGTTTGCTAATCATATACTCTATTTACGCTAACATATTGTTAAATAGGAAAATAATCTTTGATTTAATCTCGAATGAACTGTCTAATATGAAAACTTAAAATAATGTGTATAGGTTAGATGTAAATGTCAGAAATACCTTATTTAAAAAAAAATATCACAGGCAATTGTCAAATTTGAAAGGCGAGAATATTAATGATATTGATATTTGAAGAACGATTAAACAAGTAATTGGGTTTGTGAAAGAAAGAAAAAGGGGAAATTATTATTGATTGTCGACGTACACGATATGAACAAAATAGTTCTAAACAGAATTGCAGGTGGGGTCACATACAAATCCATTGACTCCATGATGAACCAAAGTGAAGTAGTGATGTTTCCGGATTACCGTTACACATACTGAATTTGAAAATTGGAGTACCAATTATATTACTCCGAAACATCAATCAGATAATATTATACAATGGCGTGCGATTAGTAGTTAAAAAATTGATGAACAATCTAATTCAGGCAATAACTCTGATTCGACCTCATATAGGTGAAGACCTACTATTTCCACGAATACCACTCATTTCGACCGACATGGCATTCGGTTTCAAACGACTTCAATTTCCAAAAATTCTTTTCTAAAAATTCTTTCGGCGTGACGTGAGCTTCAACACATTAAAATCCTGCTATTCACTACAAAATTTAGCGTAATAAATTTTTTCACTGTCTTTACATTGGTGATATCTATGCTTTTTTTTTAATTTGGTATATTGTAATGTTTAACCTTTTGCACAGATGATTTACCTAAAAATTCAAAATTAAATCTGAGTCAAAGTACTCGTATATTTCCAGGATCTTAACTATTTTTTTGTTATATGGTTTCGTTTCAAATAAGTCTCGACAAGCTTTCAGCTTAAGAAAGTGCGCCATTATATACGCCACAAAAAAAGAAGAAACAAAGAAGAACAGATACTGCTAGTAAGCGTAACTCATGTAGATTCGTGCATTTGTAAATTAAAGCTTTATCAGAATAATTGAAACATATATGAGTAGGTAAACCCCACCAGTTTTGTATAATACAAAGGTATTTTTAATAATATAAAATATTATTAAAAATCTGGTGTGAAGAACACAAATGCAGGTTCACTATTAATATTTTTTGTGAACGTGTCCGAATATATCCTATCCCCAGAGACGTAGATACGTATTTCACCTTTCTACAGGCTCATCGGTACGCCCCTCCTGGAGAAAGGATATTCCTAGACACATTCACAAAAAAGAACCATATCGCCCTATCACCGTAATTATCCAGACCGGGCGCAGAAGTAAATCGGCGCTGCCGGTTGCGATGAGCCTGTAGAAAGGTGAAATACATATCTACGTCTCTGGGGATAGGATATATTCGGACACGTTCACAAAAAATATTAATAGTGAACCTACATTTGTGTTCTTCGCACCAGATTTTTAATAATATTTTATATTATTAAAAATACCTTTGTATTATACAAAACTGGTGGGGTTTACCTACTCATGTATGTTTCAATTATTCTGATACATTACACATGCGGTTAAGCCGTAGTATGAGTGAAGACACAAACAAAATGCAGTTTTCTAGAGAGATTGGCTGTGCCACCTTTGGAAGGGCGTCGTTACTTCACATTAATTATGTGGACGGTATGAGAGGTACTTCGGCTGTCTGACAACAGGCTGCGCCGATTTACTTCTGCACCCGGTCTGGATAATTACGGTGATAGGGCGATGTGGTTCATTTTTGTGAATGTGTCTGGGAATATCCTTTCTCCAGCAGGGGCGTACCGATGAGCCTGTAGAAAGGTGAAATACGTATCTACGTCTCTGGGGATAGGATATATTCGGACACGTTCACAAAAAATATTAATAGTGAACCTGCATTTGTGTTCTTCACACCAGATTTTTAATAATATTTTATACTGGTGGGGTTTACCTACTCATGTATGTTTCAATTATTCTGATATATTCACATGGGGTTAAGCCGTAGTATGAGTGAAGACACAAACAAAATCCAGTTTTCTAGAGAGATTGGCTGTGCCACCTTTGGAAGGGCGTCGTTACTTCACATTAATTATGTGGACGGTATGCGAGGTACTTCGGCTGTCTGACAACAGGCAGCGACGATTTACTTCTGCGCCCGGTCTGGATAATTACGGTGAAAGGGCGATGTGGTTCTTTTTTGTGAATGTGTCTGGGAATATCCTTTCTCCAGCAGGGGCGTACCGATGAGCCTGTAGAAAGGTGAAATACGTATCTACATCTCTGGGGATAGGATATATTCGGACACGTTCACAAAAAATATTAATAGTGAACCTGCATTTGTGTTCTTCACACCAGATTTTTAATAATATTTTATATTATTAAAAATACCTTTGAATTAAAGCTGTGTAGAATGTCCGACAAACTTAAAGTCTCACTACAACTACCCAAGAAATTTACATCAACATCTAATAATATTGTTTGACAGTGAATTTAAAGTTTTTAAAACTTCATCTAACTTTTTCAAGAATATAAATATCTAAACCTAGAGGTGATCTTGATCTATACAGTATTAATATTGCGAAATTTAATTGTTTAATAAATACACTTCAAATAATTTGTAATTTATTTTGAGGTGTATTGTGCAAGACAAAAGCAATTATTCGTTTAAAATTCAGTAATATAAAATGGCGCAAAGGAAACGAACTGATTTGAAAAGTTTAGTATTTCCTTAATTTGCTTTCTATTTTTTCAAACCTTGCAGAAGAAATTTGGGGATTAATTATAGAAAGATAAATTGTGCAGTGAATGAAAATAATAGAATTGTATTTTGAAGACCAACTTTGGGTAATAGTGACCTTACGGTCATCATTTTAATGTTGGGAATCCACCATCCATTTCCATGATTAGATGCTTAGTGGGATGTTATTGGCGTAAAGTATTTTTCAAAACCTGGGGGAACTCTTTCAGCCAGAAATGAAGAGACTATTCCCAGGAACATCAATTTGAAGACGTTCTCTTCAACTAAACATTATCGGAAGATCCGAATTGGTGGAAACTGTGGCTTGAAATCTGAAACAGACAGAAACAAGAAAAATCCCTAACTATAATATAGATCACACATATAAATAAGTAAACTGCTATCTTCAGTGGAACAATCTGGCACAGAGACATAGTAGTAAATTTTGTGTTGTCTTTGGTTAAGGTACAAAGTTTGAAGATATACTCTTAATGAAATCACCAGTGATTTGGTCTTCAAAAGTTGTACGTTAATCAAAGATGCTGCGTTTAACACTATTTCTCTTTTTCAGATTGATCTACTGAAGATGGCAACTTAGTTGCCGAAATAGTTATTTAGAGTTAATTAATTTATATTTTGGTTAGGCATTTTTCTTGTTTTTGTCTGTTTCATTATCCGGAACTTATTGGAATGGATATTAGAGAAAGATTTCAGACACAAAATTCAACTAGTCCAAGAATTAAAGCCAAGACACCTTGAGTAATACTTAAATTATGTCGTAGAGTTTCAAGAATTGTCTGCTGCAAATAACGAGTTTATTCATCGTGATGAAGCTTGTTTTTACTTTAATCACTTTGTTAATAGGCAGAATTGTCAAATATGGAGAAGTGAAAATCCAAGAACTACTCATTAGAGAAAATTACACCTCCTCAAAATCACAGCCTAGTTTGGTGTAACATCGCAAAGGATTATTGGGCGCTATTTTTTTTAAGACCATAAAAAAGTCGTAACTGTGACTGCTGAGTCATACCAGCATATGATTTAAAGTTTTCCGCGATTTACTCTTAATGGCAATGAAATAATACCAATAAGATGAAGTCACTTCACAGACCACTCAAATTACTATTACTATTACCTTTAAGAGAGATTTTTGACGAAAGGTTGATTTCAAGAAATTGTGCATTTATTGTGGATTTAACAGTCTCGAACTATATTCTCGGGGGCTATTTAAAGGATAAAGTTTATATTACTATACCAAGAATCTAACTGGATATTTTAACCTGTCATGGTCAGATCTTTTTGAGAGAAAATGCAAGTTACAATATTTCACATGGAGCTTTAAAAGATCTCTACAAATAGCAGTTAAGTTTCACTTTTAAATAAATGATGACATAAAAATTAACATAATAAAAATGTTTAGAAACAGTTCGTTTTTTCTTGCGCCACCTGTACATTATTTTAATACTGTATTTTTTATAAATTAAGTGAATGACCTTAGTATCTTTTGAAACATGCTATAGAGAAAATGTTGAGAAAATTAGAGCTTTTGGATTTTTTTCTGATGGCATAGCCTTTATGAATGGGGAAATTCCTAATGGGCGTGGGCGCCTTTAAATACGATGTTGAATCAAGTTTTCCTAGAATAAGTTTGAATTTCCCATTCCTCGACGATGACAGTACACAAAGCTTTATAAAGTACTTTTACGCGGAAGTTTTCGTTTTTATTTCTTTGATGGTTCTGCCCTTGTAGTTTATTTTACAGGGTTTTATTTACTAATACTCATTCATTTTGTAATAATATACCAGTGCCATTTCATACATTCTTTGTTATTTTTACTCTACATCTTATTTTATTTTTTAGCTTCAGGTTAAGATTATGTAGTTCCGTTACGATTTATTTGCGATGTTAAATATTAAAACACGTTGCGTGGCAAGCCATATACACGAAAATACCCCCAGGGCCCAACCGCGTTTTCTTCATATGTAATTTTAACATGAAAACCACCTAGAAAAAAATGGTTTTTTATTAGATTTTGAATTTTCAATTTATTTAGTAAGTTTTTGAGTGTCATTCATATGTGAATGACGTGGCCCCCGAGGAAATTTGTTCAACATTTTTTCATCAGGTGGCCACGTCATTCAAATATGTATGACAGCTGTTTTTAGGTTTTGATTTAAATCTCTTTTGTTTCAGATTTGAATTTGTGAAGCGTTGAGTTTAGAGGTGTGCAACTGTAAATAATGTCAAAACGAAGCAAAATTTTTGTCCGCCGCTGCAAAAAATTACAGACGAAATAGATTTAGAAAATGAAACGAGTGCTTCAGACTATGACTCCGATGATTCTGTCGTGGATCCAGAATGGCAACTTTATCCTGATGTAGATCCAGTTTCTCAACCAACTTCAGAAGAATCATCTGACGAGGAAGATCTTGGCAATGATAATATTGAAAATGTTATTCGTGAAATAGCTTTGGACGAAGTTGCAGAAGAAGAATAAGAGAATCAGGCTGAGTCAGATGAAGAAGTATTGCCAATGAATTCTGGTTGGACTGAATACGTTGGCCGGCATAAAGTATTTCCCTTCACTGGCCTCCAGAGGCTCCAGGTCGATTTGTCAACTGGCATTTCTCCATTTGCGGCGCTTTTCCTAATTGTGGATGACGATGTAATAAACTTACTTGTTACTGAGACCAGCAGGTTTGCACAGCAGACTTTAGCATCAAAACCACTGAAAAAATACCCTCGTACGAATAAGTGGGTACCTACTGATGCAGTAGAAATGAAGAAATTTCTAGGCCTGACAGTGTGGATGGGTTTAGTAAAGCTAAACAACTTGCCATATTATTGGGCAAGTAAAGGCATTTACAAACTAGATATTCCACATTCAATAATATCCAGAAATCGTTTCCAGCTATTGCTGAGCATGTTACACTTCAACAATAGCGAAGCGACTCAAAAAGGGGATCGTACTGGAAAAATTCAGCCCTTAGTTGATGTGCTCCAAAGGAAATATCAAGAGCTCTTTTACCCTGGCGAAGAAATTGTTGTCGACGAAACCCTAGTGCCTTAGATATTCAGACGATATATACCCTATAAAGCTCATCGGTATGGTATAAAATTGTTCAAACTGTGCTCTTCAAATGGGTAGGTATACCTGGGCGTTCAAAATATATTATGGTAAACCGGCCGCAGGAGAACGCGAAGTTGGATTAGCTGAAAAAGTCTGTCTGTGTGCACAACTTTTAGATGAAGGCCGAACTTTATATGTTGATAGTTTCTACACTAGCTATGAACTAGCGAAATCTTTACTAAATAGACAAACACATTTTGTTGGAACAGTCAGAGCTTCAAAAACGAACATGGCCAAGGATGCTCTGATGTCTAAAATTAAAAAGTGGGATGTGATATCTAGGGAGGACCAAAATGGTATTGTTATACTCAAGTGGAAAGATACCTGAGATGTCAGACTATTGTCGACAAAACACGCACCAGTATTAATACCAATACATCCACAGATAACTCAAGCTCAGCCTTTTACTAATGACGATATTGCAATTGCGCAACCATCCATTTCTGCGGTGAATCAGATACCAGATCCTACTCTCTAGAATACTACTGATGATACTTCGACACAAGCTTCCAACAGTAACATTGAGACAGACAAAATCTCTGCCAAGAAAGAAAGATATTTTTTGGAACGATATATTGATAGTTCGATACTGAAATCTAGATATCGACGGTCGACATTTTTTAAAATAGTTTTAATTTTTTCCGTCTTTCTCGTAAAGTATTTAAGCTATATTACCGTAAGAGTCACTCTATATTACTGTAAATTATTTATATCATATTATTATCTTATTTGCACTCGGATATTCACTTATCTATTCTTTTAAACTGAAGACTTAAATATAATATCATTATCTATGGATTCTATGTTTTATGGTAGATAGGTACTGATTGGTGGAGCGTACAATTTGTATTTTTTACTTCTGTTTTGTGTTAATGAGGTTAAGGTCTACATGTGTAATGTTTATTCAGTGCAATTTCAATTCAATTAATTTAAAATAGTTACAGTGTTACAGAAAGAGTGAAGTGTCACAATATGTCTTCTGCAGCAACTTCTTTGATTGATTGGAAATATTTTAAGAAAGTGGACACAAGAAATGTGTCCTGCAATTTATGTGGGAAAAATGATAAAACCATATGCCCAGCTCCATGTAAAAAACAAGACTAATAATATAGCGGATAAAGTCATCACCAATGATGGAAAAGAAAACTCAAATAATATGTCAGTATAATCAATTTCAAATACTAGCTACAGTAGCTATACTGATAAGAATGAGTATTTAGATGATGTGATAATATTTTCTTTGCAATATTATTTTGATATATCCAATAATTTTACAATAAATTGGCAAATATGTATTATAAACTGTATGTAAATTTCAGATTAATCACAAAGAGGATAATCAAAGTTCACATACTGTTTCAGTGTGTTTTAACAGAAGGTTCTGTACCACCGAAGCTAAAATACTTATTTTTTTAAATAAAATCCGATATTGATAGATACATTTAAAATATAGATATATCGAAAATCCGATATTTTTAAAAATATCAACAGCCTTACATAACACACGCTTAATAAGAAATATAAAGAATACACGGTGAAGAGGCAAGCAGAGGGAGGGAGAAGGAGGGAGAGGGGAGATGAGGTAAAAGAATCTATACTAATAATTATAATTACAAAACTATGCAACCACTCACTGTGTATTATGTGGGGCCCTCTGTTCTAGCACTAACTGGTTTTTCAGTCTACTTTTGAAAACATTCATACTGAGACAAGCTTTAATCGGCTAATTAGTCGGAGTTGTATATAAGATAATATCAATGATAAACATTTCCTTTCTCGTTGAAACATACTCTTTAAAGTGTTATTCAAAGGCGGTAATTACGTCAAAGCAGTGTTATTGTTCTTACGAGAGCAATAACGATTTTTAAAGTGCTTTTTTTCATGTTCAAAACTTTGATAAGAGATTTTCAAATTGTTTATGCATACATTAATCTTTTCAAAAACTTCCATTAACAACACTGAGTTGAAATAATGCACTTAACTAAGGACTTATTAAATCAAAATAAATAAAAGCGGATTAAATTTTTATGTTAGAAAAGTTAATGTGAAAGAAAGTTTCAAACTTTAAAAAAGTTTCCATAGTTAGGATACGAATGAAATATTCGTATCTTGGCTTTACCTCAGCACCTACACGCAGTCAGTCCCTAGGCAATTTAGTTCTACCCACTCTTTCCTTTTGAGAAATACGAAAAGCGTTTTTTAATTGAACGTCTCACAAATGTCATTTATATGTAAAATTTTTATTCAACAAACAGTATGAGGAAGTACTTTATAATTCCTTGGAGTAATTTAATTTAAGCTGGTGTTTCGTGAGTATAAATGCATAGTGAGGATTATGAACACACCTAAGTATCAAAAAAAATTAGTAAGAGCATTTCATGAGAAGAATTTTAGCGACACTTTCAGCTTTCGGGCTTCTACTTCGTAATTTCTTAAGATGTATTTAAATTTATTAAAGGTCGGAAAGTACGCTTAAATATGTAGTTAAATGGTTTCTTTCGATGAACACTAACGATGTAAAATCAAAATAATCAATCTTAGATGAAAAGTATAGGTAATATGTATATGTTAAATATAAATGTCAAGATATATAAAAGATGTATAAAAAATTATGAAGATTGTTAAATGTGAAAGGTAAAATTATTAATAAGATTTATATTAAAAAAAAATTAAGAGCAATTTCAGTTTTGATAACAAAAAAATTATTATGGGAAGAAATATAATTGTGTAAAGAGCATAAAAATGTTATTACTTGTATCATTTAAAAGTATTAAATGACTAAAGAAATTAAATCTCATTATTAAAATAATTTAAGATAATGTTTCTGTTAATTATATATTAATTACTATATTATCAATGAAAAACTTATAATTGGAAATAAAGAAGTATTGGTAAAAAGGATATAGTAATAAGTGACTGGTAAATGGAAAATAGAAATAAATGGGAAATAGAATAAAAAATGAACGTGACCTTTTTCACTCGCAAAAAGGTCAGGTTGAAATTTTACAGTTTTAATTGTTGTTTAAAAATGTAATGTTCATGTGTTGTTTGTGAAGTGGCAATTATGTGTAAATTAATTAATAAGACTGCTAACATTTAACTCTACCTGTAAGTTTTCTATTTTGACGAGTAAAGTGTATATTGCAATTTTATAGCTTCTCCTGATGAAGCCATTAAATTTTCTATAATAATAATAATATATATATATATATATATATATATATATATATATAAATATAATATCTTCGTGACCTTGGTATGATAAGGTAAACTTAATAAGTCGGCGATTAAAGGTCTGGTTCATTTCTTCAAAGTATATATATTTAAAACAACCCTACATGTTTCGGCAATGATGCCTTTGTCAAGGGAATATATTATATTATATTATATTTATATTTTGTATTCTCTTGACAAAGGCATCATTGCCGAAACATGTAGGGTTGTTTTAAATATATATACTTTGAAGTAATGAACCAGACCTTTAATCGCCGACTTATTAAGTTTACCTTATATATATATATATATATATATATATATATTGATAACGAGCGGCCTCTCGTTGTGCTGTGAATTGATAACGAGCAAGATGCGTAATAAAATAATGTAAACGTTTATGAATATAAAAATGCTCAGCTGTGAATAAATGGCTTGTTAGATTTTATATTTATTCGGTGAATTTTACATCTACGAACTAATTACATTGCTCTAAGTAACATATAGATGGGGTTGTTCGAGTTTAATCTATATGCGCAAGATGCAAAGTTGCCTACTTGCGAATTATTCCATAAATGTAACCTAAAACAGCTGTTCGGATATAAACTTATTAATAAGTATTAATTAATGTGCGTTTATTATCTTCAGGGTCCGGCTAAACTCGAGAACAAAATAGACTCTAGTGTTAGGGCATTGTGATATGTCCAAATTTAAAGTGCGAGTTCGGTGACTTCAATCAAACACTACTGATATTTTTAGATTCCTAAATGATAGGTTAATTGTTGTTAATGCTATACTACAAAATAAAACGTCGAGATCAGATTCACGAATAATAACTTTAATGTTCTTAAGATCTCTATTAACAGGTAAGTTATAAGCATTAATTGTTAAGTATAATTTGTATATAAATTTTGTAACGTGATAAATTTAATATGTTATTTAACTATGATAAATTACGATAAATATTACATGAAATAAATGAAATAGATAAATATAGAAATAGTGAAAATAATCTTTAATTAATTAGGAGAATTAAGTCAATAACTTTAATATAACTAGAATGTATGACGTAAAACAAAGAAAAATTAAATTAAAACGTAACTGTATTCTTCCTCTTTAAAAGTAATAAATAACCTAAATCTTATATATCGTATTTAATAATGTATATCTTAACTAATATAAATAATATACTATATTCTTTTTTAATATGATTGTTTAAATTGTCTTTTCAATATAGATGTGAGATTTTAAAGAATACTTAAGTAATTGGTTCAGGATTCTGGATAAAACGGGATCTCAAAAGGTTTTGGAAAGGCAGGTTTTTCGTCGGCGTTCGAACGGCGTCACCCCGGTCAAAAACACTTTCTAACGAACTGCTTCTCGGCAAATTGCTCTTGGCAATATTTTTGTCACTGGTACACGTACGAACTTGAAATATGTGTCCAACTGGAGCTGGGAATATTGGTAAGATGTTTAACTAATTGGACGTATGAATTTACTTGTATTTATTGTAATTTTCTTCTTGTTTTTAGTGATACACTCAAAAATACGTCCGGATGCTTTAATGGCGATTTTTCAAGTTACGCTAACCTTCTTTTATTTTTGTTACTTGATTTTGATTCGTTCATCGGTATGTATTCATTTAATCTCGACAATTACTACTAATGAAAATGACAATTCAATAATTTTAAATACATTTACATGTTGTAATAAATATTTACTTAATTTTAAAACTAATATGCATATAATGTGTATGTCAAAAATAATACATTATGCTGTTTTTATTATGGGATATTTTCCCGCGATTGACAATTCAAATTATGTACAGTTATACCTAAATAAATGGCGTCATTAATGATTTATCAATTAAGTTGATATTTTTTGTAAATACAAATTATCGAACTGAAAATACTATTACAAATGAAATGTTAGATTATAAATGTGTGAATGTCTTAAGAAAAATAATTAAACTTGCGTATTCAACTTTATTGATTTGACGTGGGAAGAATTCAGTTTTGACATATAATTAACTATTCAATAACTTATTTATATACATTAAGAGATTGTCCTTTTGCTTATTGGGGCATACTTGAGTGTGGGCTTGACCTACCTCAATATATATATATATATATATAAGTGCAGTTTGCCGGACTGTCGCTTTCTAAATAGCTTGAACCAAGGTCTATCGTGGCTTAAGTGGTAAAAGCGACAGTCCGGCAAACTGTAGACTTTGGTTCAAGTCCCAACGTAGACAATATTTTTCAATTAAAAATTTCGTATGATTTGCTTTGTAATTTGTAGACAGCAACGTTTACATCCCCACTTACTTTGCAATTACATACATACTAATTTGATATTTGTAAATATTTCATATAAAAGGCGAAAAACTCCAATAATTTATCAATTGATATATATATATATATATATATATATATATATATATATATAATTATTTCGTAACCTTTGTATGTTATGGTAAATTCAATTTGTTGGCGATTTAAGGTCTGGTTTTACTTTAAAATGTATATATTTAAAACAATTCTACATGTTTCAGCAAATGATGCCTTTTCAAGGAATATTAAATATATATGTACTGTCATTTATATTTTATATTCCTTGAAAAAGGTATCATTTACCGAAACATGTAGGATTGTTTTAAATATATAGTTTTTGAAGTAAAACCAGACCTTAAATCGCCAACAAATTGAATTTACCATATATATATATATATATATATATATATATATATACACGATATATATATATATTGTTATATAGAAAGGCGTTTAGAATTTATGCACAAGATGCAGCCCCACAATTGGGACAAGTCAAATGTTATATATCTCTTTGGTAATATATGTGTGAATAAATAAATAGTTATTTTAAATTTATTGATAAATGTATTTTTAATAGTTTATAATATATTAACGATACCTACCTTGTCTTGTAGAGCTAATTTCATCAGAGCTTATGAGATGTCGCTATGACTGTTTATACTTAGGTAGTTATTAATTTCAATAAAGTTCTGAATTAAAACCTTTATTGTTGGGCGCCGGTTAACTCAGTATTTATTTAGTTAACTATAATATTGTTTGAAAATGTGTTGTTTATATGTAGAACATGATCTCTATCTCTGCAGGAGCCGGTTCATGTAAATTCGAATATTAATATGTTTTAATAATGAAGTGAATAATATTCCACTGATGGTAAATCAAATAAAATAACTCAAGTACATTGAATTAATTTAGACTGACAATAAATAAAAATGTTGCAAGTAGGCTTGTAAAAATTTAAGTTTAATGATTCAATCATAAATTATGTTTAGGTTAATACAATATTACGGTGATCAGCTGTGTTCGCATAACATAATTATGTGATTTAATATTATGTATTATGGTGGCTAATATAATACTTATAAATATTCAATTACTTGTATAAATAACATTGGACAAAATAATGATGGTAATATTAATTTTAAAATGAAAATTGTTACATTAAATGTCTATTAATTTCATATGCTCACAAGATAAAATACATGATTCCTGCCGAAAGTTAATTCAAATAAAAAAATACTATGGTCGATAAAATAGATTTTCATATGAAAGTAATATTATCAATCAAGTTAATTATTTTCGGATTTTCAATTAAATTAATAAATATTAAGAATTAAAAATGATCTAAATAATTAAAAATAACATTTAATTTCGCGGTATTAACTTGTTTAATAACTTACACTATCAATGCACGGTCTTCGTTTACGAAAGCTTAATCTAAGTTTAATTTCTAACATTTTTGTTCTTTTTCTTCCAATTTCAATTGCCAAAGTGAACCATGTTAATATATATATATATATATATATATATATATATATATATATATATTGAGGTAGGTCAAGCCTACATAAGAAAGCCTTAGTTTATAAAATACAGATCGTTAATGTTTATATGTAAATATTAGAAAATAAGAAAATATTGGAACTGAATTCATCTGTCATATCAATAAAGTTGATTTCGCGTTTTTAATTGTTCAAAATTAATTCTCATATTTATATATTTTTATCTTTTCATTTGCCTTAGTCATTTTATTTCTATATTTTGTATTTCCGAAGATATTTCAACTTAATTGATTATTAATAAATGACACGAATTATTTTAGAGAAAACTGTACTTATTTGAAATAACTACAGCGGGAAATATCCCAACCATAAATTAGCATAATATAAAATTATTAACATTCACATGACAATTATTTATTTCAAAATAAAATATGTAATTTTTATTAAGCATATATGTAATTTGAGTGATTAAATTATCATTTTCATTAAATTAAGCAGCGAGATTATATTAATATATACAAATTAGACGAATAAGAAGCTAGCATTCGGAAAACGAAAGTTAGCGTCACTATGTAAAAAATTCCATAAAGCACCTCGACGTATTTAAGTGCCTCTCTGGAAATAAAAAGAAAAATCATAAATTAAATTAGAAAACCTATACAACGAACCTAGTAAAACATTACCTGTTTATCCAGCTCCTGTTTGACGCATTTTGCGTGTCCAGACCTCAACCAGTGCCGCATAAACCGAAAATTCCATTTCACCGGGAATAGCATGCCGCTAGATAGAAGCTAATAGGTGACGCCGTCCGAAAAACCGCATAAACCTGTATCCTGCCTTTACAAATACACGGAAGACTCCAGACTCATCCATTCCCGTCTATTTTTACATAAGTATTATTCCAATCTCCTACAAATTTTGAAAATGTTGAATTAATTCATTTCACAAAATATAACCTCTATTAAAGATTTCTTGAATAGATATACCTTATGGGTACATTTAGTATTTGTAGTATTTAATTTAAAGTTTGAAGAATACAGTTCCCTGTTTATAATTATTCAATTTTAATGGTAACATTTATGTATTTCGCTTATTTAAAGTCACTTTCATTTATTCTATATGTTTAACTTTGAATTTATTTTATGTTGATATTATCACGTGACATGATTCATTTTGATTTAGACTAATTTTATAATGTCGATCACTTACCTGTTATTTAACACGTTCATTAAAGCCTTTACATTATTCCTTAACTCACTCGTTTCATTTAGTAGAATTTGCAATTAAGAAAATACCATTATTCACTGTGTTGTTTACCATTTAATTTTGTTTGTATTCTTATTGAAGTACCGAACCTGCATTTATGTGTATTTTGTAAGCACAACCAAAGAGTCTCATTGTTCTGATATAGCCGGACATTTAACGCAAATTTAAGCCCACCCGACAATAAATATAAGAAATTATATACATGTAAAGCTGTGGAGGTTAAGTATACTTCGTTATTAAACGATTATGTATCAGTTGAATTATACGCAAGTAACAGATATAATATTTTAAAACAACTCCATGTATATGTAACATTTGATACCTTATTTAAATAGAGATTTGTAATTCATTTTAAAAAATTGCCTTATCAGCTTCACTGTATTTTACCATTTAGCTTTGTATTTATAATAAGGTTCAATTGGTATTTAACAATATTATATATATATATATATATATATATATATATATATATATATATATATATAAAATTAATTTAAATTCGGGGAAGCGGTCTGTCAATTAAAAAACTCCTTTATTAAATAACCCTATATTTCGCAACAGAATTTGTTGCTTCTTCTGGGGAAAAAAATGTAGAGTTGAAAAATAATAAAATTGACGTACAAAAAATAAAAATGATTTTTGTCAATAATTTTTACTTTTTGTACGTCAATTTTATTATTTTTCAACTCTACATTTTTTTCCCCAGAAGAAGCAACAAATGCTGTTGCGAAATATAGGGTTATTTAATAAAGTAGTTTTTTAATTGACAGACCGCTTACCCGAATTTAAATATTTTTTATATTATATCACGGTCGATTATTACGTTTCAATTAATTATATATATATATGTATATACATCTATATATATAAAAAATTAATTTAAATTCGGGTAAGCGGTCAATTAAGAAAAAAAAATAATCATTTTTATATTTTGTACGTCAATTTTATATTTTCTTCAACTCTACATTTTTTACCCCAGAAGAAGCGACAAAGTCTGTTGCGAAATATGGGGTTATTTAATAAAGGAGTTTTTTTTTCTTAATTGACCGCTTACCCGAATTTAAATTAATTTTTTATAATATATCACGGTCGATAATTTCGTTTCAATTATATATATATATATATATATATATATATAATAACTTCGTGACCTTGGTATGATATGGTAAACCTAATCAGTAGGCGATTAAAGGTCTGTATATTATTTCAAAATATATGTATTTAAAAAACTCTACATGTTTCGGCTGTATACGCCTTTTTCAAGAGAATACAAAATATGAATGACAAGATATAAATGTCAAGTAATTAAGTTGCTATGGTTTAAATTATTCAAAGATACATTCTAGTAATAATAATAAATCATGCCTTAGTATTCCAAAAAATAGATAACAAGGTGTGAAAATATGTGTTGCTCGCTGCTAGCAATTTGTGTCTCCTTCTGGGTATGAACTTGTGTGTTGGTTGCTGCTGGCAGCTTGCGTCTCTCTATGGGTGTGTGGTTTTGTGTGAGAGCGTAAGTGTAGGGTTTTGTATGTCGGTGCGTTCGTGCGTGTGTTTAGTGATCGGTCGCATGAATTTAGAGAGGTCGGATAACCAGCCGTTGCGTAGGGCCGCCAACCCTTTCCCGACAACTTCTTTACAATTCCGTGCAGTACTTCGACGGTCTGACCCCCGCCCCACTAAGAGTGTTCCCTTAGTTGCGATGAGCAACCCCGTACAGGGTGCGCTTCGCTTGTCTGCGCCTTGCCTCGTTGGGGCGGGGGTCAGACCGTCGAAGTACTGCACGGAATTGTAAAGAAGTTGTCGGGAAAGGGTTGGCGGCCCTACGCAACGGCTGGTTATCCGACCTCTCTAAATTCATGCGACCGATCACTAAACACACGCACGAACGCACCGACATACAAAACCCTACACTTACGCTCTCACACAAAACCACACACCCATAGAGAGACGCAAGCTGCCAGCAGCAACCAACACACAAGTTCATACCCAGAAGGAGACACAAATTGCTAGCAGCGAACAACACATATTTTCACACCTTGTTATCTATTTTTTGGAATACTAAGGCATGATTTATTATTATTACTAGAATGTATCTTTGAATAATTTAAACCATAGCAACTTAATTACTTGACATTTATATCCTGTCATTCATATTTTGTATTCTCTTGAAAAAGGCGTATACAGCCGAAACATGTAGAGTTTTTTAAATACATATATTTTGAAATAATATACAGACCTTTAATCGCCTACTGATTAGGTTTACTATATATATATATATATATATATATATATATATATATACATATATACGTTTAAAGATGTTTATGTTGGAGGAAACGTGTCAGCAAACCAACAGGTAAAAAGTATTGGATCATATTGGATGCCTCCTCTATCAAACGCATCCAAAATCACTAAAAACCCGTTTAGTAGTTACGCGTGTACAAACATATGTGTACAAATATACAGATTGAGTTTAGTTACAATAGTGGGGATACATTCGTCAGTATTTAATATGAGTTTAGTACGGCAGAATGAAAGTGTGGATGTACAGATATACGTTAAGGAACTGCAGACACTAGTATAATAATTGATGTATGTATGCGTTAACATTGAACTGAAATAAAACTCTTTAAAAACTGTAACCAAAATAAAATTGTTTGTGAAAACTAAACAAAATTATAAATGAAATGTACAAATTTATTTTAGTTTTTCGCGAGAGTTTGCTCAGACGCATGCATCTAAATACTAACAAGAAATGTCATCCCAGCTCTCCACATACCACACTACATGAGTGAAAGCCATCCCTACCAGTATTCTTGAAAATTGTTATATATAAGTAACGAGCCATCGAAAAAATTCATAATTGGAGTAGACTGTGAAATTGGGTTGGTACTTTAGCCACTTCCACATAATGACATTTATTATTTGACATTGAAACTATAAGTTTGTGTCAAATTTTTCAAAGTTTGAAAGTTAGAGTTGGTTTGTGTTTAGATGTAAATGGACAACATTTTCAACAACTTCTGTAGCTATATGGAAATTTTGATTATGATTTCGATATTAAATAAATTTTTTGTTTTCTTTTTTGTTGTAGTATCATATCAATGCCATAACAATTTTTACAATGAAACCAAATGAAACTGTCAAGCATCAAGTAATGTGTCATTATGTGGAAGTGGCTAAAGTACCAACCCAATTTCAGATTCTACTCCAATTATGAATTTTTTCGATGGCTCGTTATATGTTTGTGAATTTGAAGCTAAATATCTACTTTTAACTACGCCAATCTGTATACATACGGCATATATGACTTCCTCATCTTGAGTCGAATATTTTTTGAGTTTTGAAAATAAATAATCTGATCGTGCTAAATTCGGAGAATAAGGCGGGTGATCAATCAATTCAAAACCAATTACATCAATTTTTTACGACTTCTGAACATGAGCTTTGTCTTGCAAAAAGAGCAAGTTTTTTGCTGTTTTTTAATACATTTCTTACGTAATTTAGCTAGCAACTCAGTTTAATATATCCCCGCAATATTTCGACGCTGTTTATAAATAAACTATTATAATTTGATCCTCTGTGTCTTACGCTACACCTTTCAAATATTAATTAGTAAGGATTGCATATATTACCAAATTGTAAAAATACGCATGCAAATAGCACTTAAAAAACAGCGATGCACATACCGCGGCCCGCGGGCCGCATGCGGCCCACTGTCGATATTTATGCGGCCCGCCAACGAATTTTAAAAATTGTTGGAAAAACTACAAAAGTAGGTAAAAATCCATTCAAATCAATATTTCTTAACTTTTTATTTTATTCTAACTTTTGTAATTGTTAGTAAGATATGTATCTTTAAGTAACTACTACTTTCTTGTTCAGGTTTACTACGTAGAACAAGTATGCTCCTCGTCGTTCCAAGCATATTGTTACGAGACTAGAAATCTGTCGAATCAACTAGATTACTCGCAGATTCGCGAAACACGTCGGTATTAGCCCCGAACAATGTGCTAGGTTCTCGATGTTAGTAGGTAACTCGTATAAATACAACGCATCGCCCGCTATCGGGCAGTTAAGTTCTCACTACGGACAAGCGAACGTTATATTGTTTGAATTGTAATCTGTGAAGAATAAATATTTCGTCGTTCGAACTTGGCATCTACCTACGTAACAATATAATATCAATTTTGATATGGATAAACCAGTCCCCAGTAAAAAAACGTAGTCGTAAGGTTGAAGATGAAAATCGACAGTTTCAAGATATTTGGACCGAAAAATACTTTTTTATTTCATCGCATAACAAAAATGTCTGTTTAATATGCAAGAGTAGTGTTTCTATTCCGAAGGAATATAATGTGAAAAGGCATTATGAAACCCAGCGTCATACTTTTACCAAATTAACAAAAAATTAACAAAAAATTTCCACTTTACAAAGGGAACTATTAGGCCAGCAAGCTATGTTTATAAAACCAATTCAAGATGCTGAAACAGCTACTGAAGTTAGCTTTGAAATATCTCTAATAGTAGCGAAAACTTGTCGGCATTTTAAAGTTGGTGAGTTTGTTAAGCAGTGTTTAGCTATCGCCGCAAAAAATGTGTCCGAAAGATGCAAAGAGGTTTGAGAAAATTCAACTAAATCGGATGACTGTTCAAAGAAGACTTACCACATTAGCAGCTAATATAGAAGAGCAATTAGCTACGAAATCGAAAAGTTTTGAGTATTTTTCTATAGCACTCGACGAATCTACAGATATAAGTTCCACTGCTCAACTCTTAATATTTTTACGACGTGTAACGCAAAATTTTGAAGTGAGTGAAGAACTGATTGGTATGAGTTCTTTGACAAGTCAAACCAAAGGGAGTGACATGCTCAAAGCTCTTCTGGAAAAATTTTCTTAAATGGATTTGGATTTAACGAAATTATCTGGAATTACGACTGACGGAGCACCTTCAATGGTTGGAAGTAAATCTGGGATAATAACTATGTTAAAAGAGTATTTACAAACTAAAAATATAGATACCAAGGAATTAATGCAGTTTAATTGCATTATACATCAAGAGGCCCTCTGTTCAAAATTATTGGTATTTGAAAATGTGATGAAAGTTGTAGTACCTACTTTAAACTTTATAAAATCACGAGGTCTCAATCACCGACAATTCACACAATTTCTCGAGGATATTGAAAGCGAATATGGTGATCTCCTGTTTTACACTGAAGTAAGGTGGCTAAGTCGTGGGTTGTCACTAGAGCGGTTTCTTAACTTGATTGAAGAAATCAAAATATTTCTGGCGGAAAAGAAAAAGGATGTCTCCGAACTCGATAACCCTGATTGGCTTTGTGACTTAACGTTTCTTGTAGACATCACAAATCACTTGAATGTCTTAAATACGCGACTCCAAGGCAAAGATCAATTGAATTCGCAGTTATACTATCATATTTCGTCCTTTCAATGCAAATTGAGTCTTTTCAGGACACAAATCAACTCAGCTAATTACAGCCATTTTCCGAACTACAAAAAAATTATAGAGAAATTCAATAAAACTGATGTCAATTTCGCTTATGTTGAAAAAATGGATATTTTAATACAAGCTTTTCACGATCGTTTTCTAGACTTCAAAAAAGTTAAACCTCTATTAGACATTTTCAGCAATCCTTTCAACATTTCACCCGAAAATGCACCGGAATCAATACAGCTGAAATTGATAGACATGCAAAATGATGATAATTAATTTACGAAACAAGTTTAATGAAGGTAATTTACTCAACTCTTATCGTTGCGTTGACAAAACCGCTTATAAAGAGTTGCGAATAAATGCATTGAAATGCGCAAGCTTATTTGGATCGACGTATATTTGTGAGCAAACGTTTTCAGTGATGAAACTTAACAAAACAAAAAATCGAAACCGTCTGGCAAATGTAAATCTGGAAGCAATTTTACGTGTGGGGACAAGTAATGTGGAGCCAAACATAAAGAAAATTGTTAGGTCAATGCAATGTCATGCATCAAAATAATAAAACATGAAATATTACATTGTAATGATTAGATTACATTACGATTACATAATTACAACAAACATTTTCGAATGTTCTTTTATTTTTATCATTTGTAGTAATTCATACTATTTAAAAATAAAAATATTTGTGTTAATAAGTATTCTTTGTAGTGACCCGTCCTTGGCTTATAATTTTCCCGAATGGCCCCTTGTCGCTATAAGTCTGTGCATCCCTGACTTAAATATTCATTTGTGTATTTAAATAAGTTCTTAATAGGCCTTTATCACTGAATTAAATATTTTCTTACTGTTTTATTATCGTAAGCATTTAGCGCAAAAATCGATTACTACTTATTTAAATGCACAAACGAATATTTCAATGTATAATTGCATTGTATGACCATTCTTTAGTACACACACTACACACCTTCTGATCTTTGCTAATTAACATTTTAGAAGTTGAATGTAAGACACAGAGGATCTAATAACAAATGAATTTATTCTGATACTACCAATTTCATGGACATTAAAAAGGGCATAAAATATTAATTCATTGCTTACAATTACGAAAGTAGGGTTTTGTGTGCTTTAATTTACTTCACGTGCGCATCCCCGTTTTTAAAAAGTATGCTATTCTCGACAGTGTAATATTAGAATGTAAATAAACTTCGCAAGGAGGTCCATTATTATTATTAAGTTATTGTTTACACAGAGCAGAAGCATTGACTGACTGACAGGTAATTGAGTGCCTATTTAAATGTTTGGAGTGTCTTTATTGTCTTCGAAATGACGCAGAGGCGCACTGAGTTTTTATTTCTAGGTATAAGGTCAGCGCTTTGTAATTAACGTTAACTTTTGTTTCAGGTGATTCTATTTTTGCTTCATCTCGCTTTTCGCAGTGGAAATGAATTCGGTTCCGGAAAGTCGATATATTGAATCGGGTGGTTTTCCGCTTTTAATCGGGTTAGCACAAACTGTTTCACGGTTACTGTAGGACTAAACCATAGATACACTAGAAGGGACGAAATTGTTTAGATTCTCCCCGTTTTGTTATTACATCGTTTATTATTTTATTGGATACGAAGAAAGAAAAAAAGGAACTATAAAAGCGTTCAATATTATTTTATGTCCTACCTTATTTACCGATGATTCAAAAGTATTCTTCAGATTATCGCGTTGGTATTTCTTAGAATTGATGACTAATATTTTTTTGAATAATTTATATAGAAATTAATAAGAGTTGTATTCAAAAATCATATCTTTTGTGTAATGGGACACATTACGCCCATCTTATTTCAAAGCAGTTATATCCATTTGTAAAATTTTAAAGAATATTAAAATTAATTTATTTAAACTAAAAAAGTCACATTGTATAAATTTTAATGCTTTTCCCGCCATTAAATATTATTGCAGAACATTTCGCAATAATATTACACATAATATTTCGATCAGTTACTTCTAAGCTAAATCATCATTTTGTATAGATAAGTGTGTATAGTTAGCCATACATAAACTCTATTAAAATAATACAGTGTCACATATACGAATCGTTAGAATCACTGTATTGCATCATCCACCAGTACTCATCCCTGTACTCATCACTGTATTGCATCACTGTATTGCATCATCCACCAGTATGATCAAGAACTGTATAAGAAAGCCGGGGAATCACCAAGAGAAAACCGAAGCTCAAACGCATCAAGGAAAGCGAAACGAAAGCACTCGACTAAAGGCAGTCAAACGAGTCAAACGAGTCAAACGTGATACCCCTTAACGTGATAATAAAGTGAGGGAATACCGCAATAAAAGGACTCGACTAAAGGCAGTCAAACGAGTCAAACGTGCGACCCTATAAGCGTAAGAAAGGGTTAACCGCATTTTGTGTACTTAAGTACAATAAGTACACAGTGTAGTAAAAGTATCACTTGCACAAAAGTGCAGTCATTAGTTAAAAGTGAATCCCACGCTTAATTACATCAGGGCTCTTGTCTGGAATAACCGACACCCTGAAGCGTGGAGAAACAGTGTTAATACAGTGAACAAGTGCATCACTCCGGAAGCACCGAGTCAACGATAAAGTGAAATGGCCATTAGTGCTGCGATGAAAGGTTAGTCTTTATAAATACTGTTCATAAATCTGATCAGACTAAACAGTTTAAATCTGTGTTAAATTTACTGTATCTCGCCCCGTATGTATATTAGTATTTAGTAAACTTTTCAGAATAACCCTAACTAAATTTGTAATTAATCATATGTAAATTAACAAGCTTTATTTATCAATATAAGTACATTTAGTAATCATTTGTTCTATTATTTCAATTCATGTAATCTAAGCTTTACTGGAAAAGCATATTAAACAAAAGAAATTGATCGAAATAATTATTAAGTAGAAAAAGAGGGATTCATTATTTTTTCACCTTAGTTTTCAAACACGCTTTGGGAGAGAAAGGCGTAAGTCGCATTTCGACTTACCCGCTTTATTTAGAGTCTTTTTCTATATCTCTACGCTATTTTTAGCTAACCGGCAATTATAAAAGTACAATTATACCTTAGAGAGGGGTAATCCTCTTGGCGCCCGACAAAAACAGTAATTGAAAAGTCAATTACTTAATAATCAACTTTAATCTATATCTCAATATTTAGGATAACTGCGGCAATTAAGTAGTTTAACGACAAAGTTATCGTTTGGACAGCCCTCTCGAATCCCTCGAAGCCCAGGACATTATTAATATAACGAACCAATGTTAAGGGTAATGAGAACTGTTACATTTGTTTTTAAGTCATATCAACTGTTCGAATACGATAGGGTATTGATAATTACTTCGCCTACCATATAAAACACCACAATATTTCAATAAAAGATTTTATTTATTCAATACAATCCCCTTCAAGATTTACACATTTAGCAAAACGTTTATAAAGTAGTCTTTAAAAAGTTCTTAAATGCACTCCTCAACGACACATACGAGGTGCTACCCAGAAATTCCCGGAATGTGAAAAAACGGAATAAATCGTTCTTAGAACTTATTCACTACCATCTCCTTCAAAGTCCTCTCATGAACACACCGATCCGTAACCTCGGCAAATGCACAAGCATTTGCGGAGGTTACGCCGCTGTTTTACCTAGTTTAAAGCAGAACTTAATGTACGTTCTTTGCTCTTTCACACCAGACATTGTAGTGTTGCAGAATAACTGAAACACAACTTAGCAAATATAAACACCAAAACTGTTTGTCACCACCTAGCAAAGTACCGTTTGATAGAGTGACTTAGTATAGAAATAGCTCACATCATCTAGTGGTATAGAGCTGTATTGTCATTCCTTTGCGCGCCACATTGACATTCCGGCAATTTGCAAATAGAACTTCCTATTACTTCATCATCAATATCTTTGGATTTTCAAATATTTTTTGAGTTTTGAGAATAAATAATAGTCTGACGGTACTAAATCTGGAGAATAGGGTGATTAGTTAACCAATTGAAAACTAATTACATAATACTATTAACTACTTTTTAGTAGGAACTTTGTCTTGCCAAAAAAGCAAGTTTTTCGCGGTGTTAATCAATAATTGTCAATTAATCAATAATCAATTAATCTATCGTAATTATCTCATCTTAGTTCTAAAAATTGAAACCTATTGAAATTGAACCAGAATGCTTACACTCTCTGAATTATTCTTTAGTCTCTGGATCGTAGTGTTGGACCAGGGTTTTGTCTTCTTCAAAACAAGGGCGGATTTCCGTGGACGTTGTCAATCGAATGCGCTTTTGATCAGAATTCAAACATCTCGGAATCTATTTCGCCGAAAGCTTCCTCATATAAAAGCTTTGATGACTGACGTAAAACATAAGCTCATAGAAAATATGCAATGCTTCTGCAATACATTTGATTTTAATTCGTCGATTATCTACAACAGGGTTGCTAATCAGTCGATCGCGATTGACCGGTCGATCGTAAAAGTTTTTGGAGTCGATAGCGAAAAAATTAAAAATAATCACACTACAAATTCGAGTCCTCTCGAACACCTACTAGACCGTCTTGGTCCCTCATTGGAATTTGCGAGACGCCCGAGGCAATGCAACTGCGCAACGTTGTTTTGTGGTATATTGCAATACCTAAAAGTCTGAGTACAATCATAACGAGTGTTCATTTGAAAAGTCAATCTAGTAGCATGTGATTTACTGAGAACATTTTGAAGTATGTCGTAAATTAAAATTTACTACTTAACCTACTAAGTCGTATATTTTGACAGTTTCATACATACAAATAAATAACAAATGTGATTGACATTATCAAATGTCATTTGGATTTACGTTTACGGAACAACAAACACATACTAATATATATATATATATATATATATATATATATATATATATAATCATTAACCCCTTTTTTACCTTGCGGTGTAGGGGAAGTTGTTACTATTTTCTCTATTTTATATTTACAAAGTCTTTCCACTGTTTTCTGTTCTTCGCCATATTCCTCGCATTGGCTACCGTCGGTCCTCTTCTTTGTATCGCTTTCGCTACTATATTTTCGTATGTTTCTCTCGGTCTTCCAGGTCTTCGCTTAATTCAAACTCTGGCTTCCAATATCTTCCTTGCTGGTCTGCTTTCTTCCATCCGGTGTAAATGGCCCCACCATCTTAGCTGTTTTCTTTCGATGTACTCTGAAATGGATTCTACTTGCAATTCTGCTCTTACATCAACATTTCTTATCCTGTCCCTGCGTGTTATTCCTTTAACCCCTCTTAGATATTTCATTTCACTGGCCTGCACTTTACTTCTTAGCCTGTTTGTGAGTGCCCATGTTTCACTTCCGTAAACTAGAATAGGTCTGTATATTGTCTTGAATACAGTCATCTTGGTTTTGGTAGATATTTCTTTCTTATTTATCAATGTCTGTCTCATGGCATGGTATAGTTTAGCCGCCTTTCCTATTCGTTCATTAATGTCAATTTCTTGATTTCCATATCGTTCAATCGTTACTCCTAGATATTTGTATTGTGACACTTGTTTTATTCTTTCATCTTAAATATATATCTTTATTTGTTCTTCTACTCCCGACGATATCATCATTACATTTGTCTTCTTCGTATTGACTTTCATGTTGTATTTTTTCAATGTTTGGTTCCATTCATTTATATTCTTTTGTAAATTTCGTTCACTGTTAGCCATCACTACTAAATCGTCAGCAAATATACATTCAGTTATTTCAATCGGCTTTAAATGTTTGTATCCAATAATCATATTCATTAGCTTCGGTTTACATTCTTTTAGTATTTTGTCCATAAATATATTGAATAGTACTGGACTGAGCACCCCACCCTGCTTCAGACCTCCCTCTGTTTTAAATAATTCCGACTTCCTGTTTTTACTTATGACATAGCTAGTGTTATCGTTATACACACTTCTGATAGCTCTAATTAATTTACTATTCACTCCTCTTTGCTGTAAGCTATTCCAGACTTCTTCTCTAGGAACTCGATCGAACGCTTTTTCTAAATCTATGAATGCAAAGTATACTTTTGATTGGCTAAGAATGGTTTTCTCTATTACTTGCTTTATCGTATATGGTCGTTTACACTTCTTCCCTTCCTAAACGCACTCTGTGCTTCATCCATTGTGGGTTCTGTTACTCTTCTTAGTCTAGTTTCCAATACCCTCTCGTATGCCTTAGCTACTGTGCTTAAAAGCGTTAATCCTCGATAATAGCTGCAGTCTCTCGTGTTTCCTTTTTTGTGTATAGGTACTATCTGTCCAGTTTTCCAGTCCTTCGGTATTATTTCTTGCTCCCAACTCATATTGAATATTTTCAAAATCAGCTCTATACCTTTTTCTCCTAGTGTTTTCATCATTTCTGTTGTTATCATATCGTGACCAGGGGCTTTTCCGTTTTTTAGCGTCTTAATGGCATCTACGACTTCATTTCTTGTTATTGGTCCCAGTGCATTATTGTCGTCTTCAATACGTATTTCTAGATTTTCCTTTGATGTAGGTTCATCATTACTTGCAATGGTTAATAGTTCTTTAAAGTATTGTTGCCATCTCTCCATAATTTTTTTATCTTCTGTGATAATTTCTCCGTTTTTATCTAGTATAGTGCCGTGAAAATTAGGTGTTTCTTTTCTGCTGTTTTTCAAGACTTTATAAAATAGCTTTAGGTTTTCTATACTATTTATATCTATCTTTTCTCCAAACTGTTCCCAACTTTTCTGCTTCGCTTCCTTGACTAATATTTTAACTTTCTTTCTTTGTTCTTTATAGATTTCGTATTTACTATCATCTTTTGCTCTTAGATAGTCTTTCCATTTATCTTTCTTTATTTTGATTTCTTTCTTAATCTCCTGTACCACCAAGCAGTCTGTTTGTTCTTATTGCTTCCTTTTATTTCTCCACATGTTTCTTTTGCAGTTTCTAATATTGTTCCTTTAATATTTCTCCAGAGACCTTCCAAACTCATGTTTTCTCTCTCTTCTAATTTCGATATTTTGTTCCCTACTATGTTTCTATATTGTTCAGCTATTTTTGTGTCTCTCAGTTTATAGCTTCTTATAGTTTTAAATTCTACTTTTTTCTCTTCGTGTTTTCTTGCCATGTCTGTCTTGATCTTTCCTAATAGTAGAAAGTGGTCTGTATATAGTTCTGGTCCCCTCATTACTCTTACATCCTTCAAGCTTTTTTTGTTATCTCTTTCAACTAATATATAATCTATGATAGATAGTTCGTTATTAGGTCCTCTTCGTGTGAATTTATGTATGTCTCTATGTTGATAATGTGTATTTGTTACAATTAGATTGTTATTCAGGCAATAGTCTAGTAGTCTAATCCCGTTCTTATTCTTAGTTTCTTCACCATGTTTTCCAATTACTCCTGTGTGTGTATCCTCTCTTCCTACTCTTCCATTAATGTCACCTGCCACAATGATCTTCCCTCTACAATTCTCTGTCACTTCGTTTAATTTTTCCCAAAACTGATCTTTATTTTCTGCTTTCGCATCTTCGCTGGGCCCGTAGACAGCAACCACAGACCACGCAACCCCGGCCATATTCAATTCAGCTGACAGTATTCTTTCAGAATGTCCTTCCCATTTTCTTATGTTTTTAAACATCTCTCTGTTAACAACACATCCTACTCCGGCCGCTGCTCTCTACTCTTTGGGCACTCCACTGTATATTAGCACATGTTCTGCATCCAATATTATCACCTTGTCCCTTTTTCTTTGTTTCCGTTACAGTCAATATGTCTAAATTCAACTTGTTAAATTCCATTCCTAGTTCTTGTTCTTTCCCGTTTAATCCTCTTACATTCCACGTTCCAACCCGCCATACATTCTCTGTTTTCATATCAATGGTTTTTAATCTCTGTCCCAGCATCTTACTCTTATCCTTAATTATGGCCATAGTCGTTCCGTTTTTAATTCTTCTCGTCGGCTTTCTTAATTTTTTGTATTATCCAACAAATAGTGGCATATGAAGGATATTAATCACTTAAAGTTTATATTACACACCAAAAATTTATTTCGGTGATTACCATTCCAAAAATAATTACTTAATAATTAACTGAAACTGTTTTTTTTAAATACAGCTTTTTGGTTTTCAAAAATTCACAATTTTATAACAGTTCAATTTTTGTGTAAAATATTATTTTACTTACACGTACCAATTTTTACGTAAACCGCATTACGTATATTAGAACACTAATATTTGAGAGCATTTGTTCCTTTCTTTTTGCCGTTTTCTACTCGCCGTTGGTGGACTTTCTAATCAGCGCATAAAAATACATGTTTTATATACATATTGCTGTGAGTTTTGCTTGTTTAATAAATGAAGTAAATGATTGTTGTGTGGTCGTCTAGCTGTTGGAAAATACTAAGGCATGAATTATTATTATTAAACTTGAATGTATCTTTGAATAATATAATTTTATCCATGACAACTACAGATATATAAACACGATACATTAATACACTGTCATTTATATTTTAAATTTCTTTGAAAAAGGCATTATGTGCCGAAATATGTAAGATTTTTTTAAATATATAATATTAAAGTAAAACGAACCTTAAAGCGACGACTAATTAATCTACTATATATATATATATATATATATATATATATATATATATATATGTTTTCTTTCAGGTTTCCGCAGGTAGTAGTATGTGTTGTAACTGGATTCCGGGGTTTCTTCCGCGTTTCCACTTTTGGCCTTTGTAAAGACCGGTGCTAGTTTCTGGACGACGTTTCGGCATTTGCCATCTTCAGGTCTGCGATAACTGTCTGCTTCTGCTTCTGGTTACTTGTAAACTTTTCGTAACTACTCGTAAAGTTTATGAGTAACCAGAAGCAGAAGCAGACAGTTATCGCAGACCTGAAGATGGCAAATGTGATTTTGTCGAAACGTCGTCCAGAAACCAGCACCGGCCTTTACATAGACCAAACAGTGGAGACGCGGAAGAAAACCCGGAATCCAGTTACAACACACACACACACATATATATATATATATATATATATATATATATATATAAGTATAATATTTTCGTGACCTTGGTATGATAAGGTAAACTTAATAAGTCGGCGATTAAAGGTCTGGTTCATTACTTCAAAGTATATATATTTAAAACAACCCTACATGTTTCGGCAATGATGCCATTGTCAAGGGAATAAAAAATATAAATTTAATTTTTGATTTATATTTTTTATTCCCTTGACAAAGGCATCATTGCCGAAACATGTAGGGTTGTTTTAAATATATATACTTTGAAGTAATGAACCAGACCTTTAATCGCCGACTTATTAAGTTTACCTTATATATATATATATATATATATATATATAAATTTAATTAAAATAATTAAAATATTAAAATAATTTTGTAATTCATAAATCGTTGAATATATTATTATTACGTATTGTATATTTATTTTCATTAATATCTAGTAATTTTGAAAATATTATTTCATACATCATCACTTTATAATTTATATGTAATATTGATAGCCATATAAATAGAGAACAAATGAGAATAGCATCCATACACGCGATTTTATTATTTGAGTGTCGATATTATATAGAAATTAAATAGTTGTAATTATATAAAACAAAATAAATTCAGTCCTAACGATAATTGTTCATTCTGTAGAATAAAATATCAATAAAGTGATATTTAATATATTTGACAGATTTTAATTTTTAACAATTTTATAGAAAGAAATGAAATGGAATGTGAAATTAAAATTATTTATCAAACTATACGTTGTGTATGGTCTCTTCCTGGTTTCTGGGTTGAAACTACACCTTAGGTATTACCTCTTTCTTTGTCGACGTTTCGTTCACTCTTACAACTCATTATTTGAGGGGTTACTAATAGTTAACATAGGTAGAAAACCTACGTCTATTACTAAGACAAGACAAGACGACCTGATCTACAACTGGAATGTGTCTGGGAGAACTTTCTTGTCAAGACCACAGACAAATTAGGTTTGATTTAAACGATTCTTTCACAGAGATATGATACAGAATCCAAAAAGATACGGACAAGGATATGAAAAGTCCCTCGATGATTCTCTCGACGGTGGAGTACCTGCATTTAGAGTGATAGAGAGTTTAGAACAACCAATTGAATAAGTAAACGAGGCTATTAAAGCCGCATACCTGCAAAGCTATCAAAAAAAGACAAGACACCCAAAGGATAATAATACAGTTAGGTGGAATAAGAACTTTGACAGGCTTAGAGCCGATGGTCAAAGGCTGTTTAAACAATGCCAAAAACAACAAACACTAGGATACTTGCAGAAATACGCTAACTCAGTACGACAAGGAAATTCGTAAGGCATAAGGAACTCGTTGGCGAAGTTTTGTGAGGAGGCGAACATGCTCTAAATATTGTAGACAATTGGTGTAAGGAAAGCAGCTATCAATAAATACCCATAAAATAACCATTTCCTTGGGTAGATATAGGTGAATATGTGGGAAAAGCTGGAGATTTAATTCAAAAATGACTCTATGGCTATCCACGGGGGTAATTAGACCCACGATAAGCTTTGGAGAAGTCGTATGGTGGGCGAAAACTAACCATGGCATACAAAAACTAACATGTGTAAGTGTGTAAGCGGTAGGAGCTGTTCTCATGGTCTCTCTGAGAACAGCTCCTACCGCTGCGACCGAGGTGATACTATATTTACTACCTTTAGATATCCACATAAAAGGAGAACTAAGGTCAGTAACTTACAGACTAATGCAAAGCCAAATATCTATTAGCCAAATCCGGTACTGACCATCATAAATTGATAGAAAAACTCAAAGCAAATGCCATCACAGGGATACCGATGGTTGCCATAGTTCAGAACTTAACTTTTATAAGAAATATAAACTATTCATACCAGATAGAGACCAGTGGAAGAAAGGCTCATCAGTCCAAGAGTCTATCTGGTACATTGAAGGCTCTAAATCAGAAAAAGATGTAGGAGCTGGAATATATGGGCTCGAGGAAAAGTAGATGATCCCAATGAGCCTAGGTAGAGGGTTTGGGTCCAAGGGCATGAAGACCATAGGTCTACTGAAAAGCCGGACGAATTAGCTCAACAGGTTTCGTCTACAATCCTCATAAGTCCTTTTTAAGCATTGCAAAAACTATTATTAAAACAGTCATGCAAAAGTGGGTCGGGTAATGTGGAAGAAGTTCTCTCTTTATCAACACACAAAATTTTCTTCAATAGAGAATTTTATGTGTTGATAAAATACTACTTTTTGGGTTAAAAAATAAGATAAGTTAAAAAAGTTTCACCGGGATTCTGCCCTTCATATGGAATAGGTATCGCTGCATTTCATTGTGGTTATTTGAGCACGGATGACGCTGAGCGCAGAGGTTCTTCGGTTACAGTGAATGATCACTAAAGAAGGCAAAAGGGGTTGCATCTGTCTGAAAGGTTATGGCTACTGTGTTTTGGGATTTGCACGGTGTAAAGCCATATCGATTATTTGAAAACGAGAAGATCAATGAGAGGACCGTATTATGCTAGTTTATTGGACTATTTCAATGCTGAATTAAGGAAAAAATCAATCACATTTAGTGAAGAAAAAGTGTCGGTTCGCGATGATAATTTATCTGCAATTGTAACCGCTGAATTGGTCAAATTGCCTTTCGAATTCCTGTCTCATCTCTTATATTCGCCTGATCTCACCCCAGTGATTTTCATTTAATTCCATAATCTGAAGAAATAGCTAATAAGGGCCGTTCGCATCAAACGAAGAGGGCATCGGTGAAATAGAGGCGTATTTCGTAGAGCTTTAGAGATCTTATTTTTTGAAAATCACGAAAAAGTTGTAACATCACTGTTCTAAGTGTATAAAGCTGAAAGATAATCACTCACATGCATCAGTTCTATACATTTAGACCAGTGATATTCCAGTTTTTTCAAGCCTACCAAAAATAGGATCTTCGAAGCTTTACAAAATACATTTCTGTATGCAGAAAAATAAAATATTTTGTATCAATATAGATTTTCACTTAAAAATTACTTTTCGCCTAAATACTCTTCGCATTTTCCTCTTGTTTAGAATCATCCAATATACCGGGCGCGACGTAAGTCAGGCAACACTGTATACCCTCTTCGCTATTTGCGTTATTACGACTAAGGTTGCCATTAAATCGATAGCGGCACGGCATCACTTCATTGTGTAATCATTCTTATAGTGTTATTGGATTCGAGCGTCTACTCATCGTTAGACTCTAATGGAACGTTATAAATACAGTTTGGAAGAATGTTTTTGTTTGGTAACTACCTATTACAAGTGCGATTACAAAGAAATTTGTACGCAGCTTAGAGAAAAGTTTTCGAATTCACCAGAACCACGAAGTAAAAATGTTTACAAAATGCATAGCAAATTTCAAACAACAGCATTTATTACTGATAAATCTTGAAGTGGTCGTCCGAAGTCTGTAAAAACAGAAGATAAAAAAGAGATGTTTGCCGTGCATTGAAGAGATTGGAGGTCATTTTGAGCATAAGCGTTTAGAATAAAATTGTATTTAGTCTTTAATAATAGAAAAAACTTATTCTAAATACATGTTATTTTTTATTATTTAAATGCAAATTCGTTTCCTGACTTATGCTGCACCCGGTATAGCAAGCATTTTAGATCTATGAAATTAATTAGTTTAGAAGGTTGTGGTTCAATGTATACATTTAGTTATGTATCAAGTTAATAAGAGTTATTACAGAATATTTTACACAAATTCTTGTAAAATACCAACAATTTATCATTATCTATCATCGGTTAGTGTTCTTGTGGCAATAGGAACTCAATAATAAATTTATCACTTTCCCTATTCCCTGTCGCAGTTTATTTATTGTCGGAGACATGGGACGTGACAAATAGTAATGAAACTGTTGTGAAAGTCATCAAGGCCTGTTTATAAACTAAATTAAAGCCCAAAACAGATTTATCTTTTCCGTTGTTTAATTCATCGTCATGAAATATTAATGCTGTCGTCAATTGGTGATCCTAATGGATTTTTTGAAGTCGTGTAGGTATTTTTTTTAATTTTTTTTCATGAGCAGTTATTCTTGTATTGTTTCTATGCATTATTGTTATTGTTTTTTATTAGTATATATTGAAACAAATCTGGTGATAAGATTTTAATTATAAAATAAAGATATGATGATATTAATAAATGAATATTAATAAGTATTCGGCGCCAAAATGATATTTAAATGTATATATCTCTGTCATCAGCTGATCAATGAAGTCACTCTTAATGTAATACACAGATGTCGTGGAGAGCAATGAGAATCTTTAAGAAATATCTTAATATAAGTATCCCAGGTTTAAAGTCGGTAGACATACAAATATGGTGGTAATAGTGACTTGAAAAGATTATTACAAACGTTGGCTTCAATCTGCATGAATAAAGAAATAACACAATTATGTTTTATATTTATTCAATTATAGAAAACTTTATAATTATAGGTAGCAATTCGGTTACAGCTGCTTGTTGATGAGTTATAAAACTACTCTGAATCAATAATTAATTCGATATTTCATAAGAGGTTATGAATATAAATAAATTAATAAATCTAACATTTACCAATGGATAACAGTAAGGACAAAAATAATATATTGCTTCCCATTACTGATTGTTTCTCTTGTTATGTTAGCATAATAAACGAAACTGTTATGTCATTATTCTATGAAATAGTCTCGTAAGGTAACAAAATGTAGTAATGTTTTTTATATTGTTCTACCTAAATTATACAGGGTGTCCCAAAATGACCGAAGGGGTTTGAGTTCATTATAACTTCTTATTTAAGACATAATTATTAAATTTTTTGAATTTTAAATACAGTATATTAATGGAGAATATTTTTAATTTAATTATGAAAAATTATATCTCGCAAGTGGTGGCCATTTTCTGCTTCGCATATTCGTGCTCTTTCCAAAACATTTTCCATAACCTTTCGCAAAATTTCAGGTGTTATGTTGTTGATTTCGTCGCGTATATTATTTTTTAATTGCTGTATGGTTCGAGGCTTATTAATATAGACTTTTCCTTTCAAATAACCCCAAAGGAAACAGTCTGAAAAGGTTAAATCCGGTGAACGCGGAGGAGGC